>OY728123.1:403223621-405723621 GCA_963277665.1 Viscum album
AGCCTAAATCTGAGGCACATTGTGGCCGGTACCACTCAAAGGGTCTCTATTTTGTTTAAAATGGACACGATTTTAAGTGAAAACGACAACTAATGTACAAAAATCCGACCAAACGCATTCATATTGGCTTGATCCTTTAGGAGAAAAATCCACGGGTCCTTTGTGATGTGTAAGAGTCAACCTTTCCTCAATAGGAGTCTTGGTGTGGCCGCTATCACTCAAAGAATCTCTCTTTTGTTTAAAATGGACACAATTTTAATTGAAAACAACAACGGACCTATGAAAATCTGACCAAACGCATTCGGATTTCCTTGATCTTTTATGAGAATGATTCAAGGGTCCTTGGTGACGTGTATGAGTCAACCCTGCCTCAATCCAAGGCATGGTGTGGCCGGTACCACTCAAAGGTTCTATATTTTGTTTAAAATGGACACGATTTTAATTGAAAACAACAACTTACCTACGGAAATTCGACCAAATGAATTCTTATTGTGTTGATCCTTTAGGAGAATGATCCACTAGTCCTTTGTGACATGTTCGATTCATCCCCTCCTCAATTCGAGGCATGATGTTGTTGTTATCACTCAAAGGGACTCTCTTTTGATTAAAATGGACACAATATTAATTGAAAATAACTGACCTATGAAAATATGACCAAACGCATCCGGATTGTCTTGATCCATTAGGAGAACGATCCACATGTCCTTTTTTATGTGTATGAGTCAACCCCGCCACAATCTGAGGCACGGTGTGGCCGCTACCACTCAAAGGGTCTCTCTTTTGTTTAAAATGGACACAATTTTAATTGAAAACAACAACTGACCTTTTAAAATATGACCAAACACATTCGAATTGCCTTGATCTTTTATAAGAACGATCCATGGGTCCTTGGTGACATGTACGAGTCAACCCCACCAACACCCTAGACCTCCCCCACCCCCCAGGACACCAATCCACCCCCTGGACACCCCCACCCCTCTGGACACCCCCACCCCTGTAAAGCCCCCCCCCCCCCCCACTACACCTTGGACACCAGCCCACCCCCTGGAAAGCCCCCCCCCCCCGGACACCACCTACCCCCCCTTGGATAGACACCCCAAACCCTTGAACAGCCCCCCAACCCCCTGAATTCTAATTAACTTATGAATTATGTGTTAATGGTGTACGGTTATACTTGTTGTATGGGTATACTTGGTCTAATTAGCTTATGATTTATGTGTTAATTTTGTGTGTGTATACTTGATTTAACTGGCTTATTGAGATGCTGATTTTTTTGCAGGTGTTTGGGTGTGCTAATGTAGTTTTTTTTTGTAGCGACAGACAGGGCATTTATCAACGCTTTTTTATCATTGATAAATGGTGCTTTTATCAGTGCTAAAAAAACCTTGATAAACTACACCTTTATCAGAGCTAAAGAAGCGCTAATAAAGGATCAGTTTATCAGCACTAAAGGAGCACTGATAAAACACTCATTTATCAACGCTCTTTTAGAACTGATAAAGGGTTGTTTTATCAGCACTCTTTTAGCGCTGATAAAGTCTACCTTTATCAGCTCATTTTTAGAGCTGATAAAGGTTTCCTTTATTAGAGATTTTTTAGAACTAATAAAGTACCCCTTTATCAGCGCTCAGTAAGAGCTGATAAAGGGTACCCCCTTTATCATCACTAAGCTTTATAGTGCTTTTTAGTGCTGTTAAAGCCTGTTTTTCGTAGTAGTGATAGGCCATGGCTCTAACACGATCAAGGATCTCGAAGGGGTTGATGTACCTGGAACATAAATTCCCTTTCTTCCCCAACCCCATGACCTTATTCCTTCCGGATATGCGTAGAAATACCATGTCTCTAGATTTTAACTCAAGGTCTCGTCGACAGTTATCTACATAACTCTTCTGTCGACTTTGGGATACCTTGATATGTTGCTGAATGGTTTTTACCATCTCTATCATTTCTTCGACCATTTCATGTCCTAGCAGCATACACTCTTTGAATTCAACCCAACACACCGGTGTTCTACACCTTTTCCCATAAAGGGATTTATATAGTACCATTTGGATGCTCGAGTGGAAACTATTTCTGTAGGAGAATTCAACCAGTGGAAGATGTTGGTCCCATCCTCCTTTTAATTCCATATAAAACGCTCTCAACATGTCTTCTAGTGTATGAATAGTTTTCTCGGATTGGCCATCAGTTTGAGGATGATAGGCTGTACTAAAGTTCAGTTCAGTTCATAGAGAATGTTGGATACTTTTCCAGAACATAGAGGTGAATCTCGGATCATGATCCGATAAAATATATAGTGGTACTCTATGAATCCTTACCACTTTATTGATGTAAATCCATGCAAGTAGATCCAATGAGAAGTCCCCTCAAACCACGATAAAGTGAGATGTCTTCATAAGACAATCCACAACGACCTATATAGCATTGTTTTCTCTAGATGTCTTTAGAATTCAAGTGAAAAAGTACATGGTAATGATCTCCCACTTCCTCCCCGGTATGGGTTGTGGTTTCATCATCCCCTTAGACTTTTGTCTCTCAGCCTTCACTTGTTGACATACGAGGTACTTTGATGTATATTCGGCAATCTCCCTTTCCATATTGTCCCACTAAATGTTTTCTCGGAGATCTTGATACATCTTTGTTCTCCCTGGGTGGATAGAGAATGTCGAGCTATGTGAATCATTCAATATCTCCTTCTTTATCTCTAGATCAGATGGTACACCTAATCGTGTCCTAAATCTTACAACTCCTTCATCATCAATTTTTAAATCGGATGATTTCCCATTTTTAACCGGTTCCACCCTTTTCTGAATTTCCACATCCTTTCTTTGAGAGTCTTTTATTTTCTCCAAGAGGGATGGTTGATGAATCATTTAAGAAATGATTGATTATGTTCCTCCTTTAATGATTCCCACGTCCATCCTTTTCAAATCTAAGGAGATCGGATCCTTTTCAATTATCATCATTGATAAAGATACCAGATCCTTTCTACTTGGAGAATCTGCCACCTTGTTTGCCTTACCAGGATGGTAGTGGATTGAGAATTCATATTCCTTGATGAGATCTATCCATATTCATTGACACATACTAATCTATTTCTGTGTGAATATATATTTGAGACTCTTTTCATCAGTATATATCTCACATTTTTCCCCATAGAGATAATGCTGCAAGATTTTCAACGCAAAGATCACAGCAGCCAACTCTAGATCATGTGTGGGATAGTTTCACTCATGTATTTTCAGATGCCTTGAGGCATAGTATATCACATTATCATTTGGAATTATCACACAACCTAAGACTTTATTAGAAGAATCACTATACACCACAAAGAGTTCTCCACTTTAAGGGAGTGTGAGTATTGGCGTAGTGATAAGCCTCTTTTTCAACTCCTTGAAATAGTATTCACATTCCTGTGTAAAAAAAACTATACTCCCTTCTGTGTCAACTTTTTCATTGGGTTTGACAATTGTGAAAATTTCTTCACTAATCATCTATAATACCCAAATAGACCCAAAAAGCTGCAGATCTCCATTACAGAAGTTGGACTTGGCCACTCTTCAATTGTCTTTGTCTTGGAAGGGTCCACAGATATCCCTTTGCTGGTGATAACATGCCCTAGGAATGATACTTCCTCCATAAAGAACTCATATTTACTATACTTTTCATATAGCTTCTCCCTTTGCAAACTCTTTAACACAGTTTTCAAATGTTCCTCATGTTCCTCCTTTCTCTTGGAGTATATCAGAATATCATCAATAAAGACCACCAAAAAATTTTCAAGGTAATATATAAAGACTCTATTCATTAAATCCATGAAAATTTATGGAGAAGTAGTGAGTCTGAAGGGAATCACTATGAACTCATAGTGTCCATACCTCATTCGAAAGGAAATCTTGGGAATATCTTCCTTCCTCATCTTTAATTGGTGATATCCTGACCAAAGGTCCACCTTAGATAAATAGATGGCCTCACGAAGCTGATCGAACAATTCATCTATATGTGGAAGGTGGTACTTGTTCTTTAATGTGATTTTATTGATCTCACGATAATCAATGTAGAGGTTCATTGATCCATCCTTATTCTTGACAAATAGGACATGATCACCCCATAGTGAAGCACTCGGACATATAAAACCCTCCTCCATATTTTCCTATAACTGCTTCTTCAGCTCTTCTAGCTCTATAGTGCTTATTCTATAAGGTGTCTTTGAGATTGGAAGAGATCCAGGGATAAGTTCAATTGATAACTCAACCTCTTGGTCAATAGGAAGACCAGACAACTCTTCAGGGAATACATCAGTGTAATCCCTCATGATGGGGATGTCTTCAAGTATGATTCTCTCCTTTGTCTCAATCATTTGTGCTAGATATTATTTCTCATAAGGAAACAATATCCAAACTTGAGATTATGATTTGAAAGGAGATTCATATTCCTCCTTACATTTGTAATGAATTGGAGGATGCATCGGGATGTGAAGAGTGGTCACCCTTTCCCGACCATTGATATTGGCTTTGTACAAAGATAGAAAATCCATGCCCAAGATTGTGTCGAACTCCACTAAAGGAAGTATGTTGAGATTCACTGTAAGGTTCATTCCAAATACATTAACTAGAGAGGAGGAGTTATAAACCATGGACACAATAATTTCCCCATTCTTTGTTCTCACAGATAAATTTTCCTCCAAATTTTGAGGTGGTGTTTGAATAGTTCTGCTAAACTTTCATGATATGAAAGAACTCTTAGAACCAGAATCAAATAGTACGTTCACTATAATTGAATGAATAATAAGAGTACCTATCACCACATCGTTTTTCGGATCCACCTCAGTATTATAGATATAATAAGCCCTTCCTTGTTGCCTTGGAGGTTGTTTTTGATTGCCTCTGATAACCCTCGGCTTAAGGAAATTTTTCACACATTCCCTAATCTCCTTAAAGATGTAACACTGCACTACAGGCTGCGTGTTGATCTGAACCTTCCTTTATTCTTCAACATTAGTGGGATTTTTCATATCCCTTCGGAATTTCTTGGAAAGATGACAAAAATTTCCACATTTGAAGCAATTCTTGGTTCCCTTGAGACAGTCACCAAGATTCTTCTTCCCACAATTTTTGTAAAGGGAAAATTGAGGCTTCTTTCCATTATGGTATTTGTTGGATGAACCACCTATGTTGTTCTCCATTTTCCGCTTCTTGTCACTGGGCCCACGAGACCAATTAGATTCTCCAATTTCCATTTCATCCTTGAGGGCATTATGGAAAATCTTCTCATAACTATCGAAGTCTCGAATCACCAATGCTTTTCATAGACTCGGCTTTAGTCCGCTAAAGAAGCGATCCACCTTGCTTTCAGTGTTCATGACTATGCCAGAGGTGTACCTTGCAAGCCTTGTAATGTTATATTTATATGCCCTGATGGAATCATCATCCTTCTTCTTGAGTCTAAGGAACTCTCTTTCCATATTGAGATGGAGGGTTCGAGGAAAATATTTGTTGAAAAACATCTCCTTGAATTCCTCCCAATATATGGAACCAATTTCTTCTTGGGACATTGTATTCATGATCAGTGTCCACCACTAATCAACTTCCACATCAAAACTATAGACCGCCAATACAAATTTCTCTTCTTCTGAGAACTGGAGGATAGAAAATAGCTTTTCAATGGATTCAATCCATTGTTCTGCGAGGAGGGGATCAGAATACCTTCTAAACAAGGGAGGCCTTTTCCGCATGAAGGATTCTACAACAATTTTCTCTTTACTTGGAGGATGATGATGTTCCACTTGATTCAAGTTATTATTCATAACTCGAGCTAGTTGAGAAAGTACTGCCATGATGTTTTGAGCACCCACTTCCATCACATCAAGCATATCATTAGGTCAAGCATCACATTGCCTGTCACATTGGTTTTTGGAATGTGTTCTTATATTTCATACCATTAGCTAAGAAAAAGAATGTATAATTAGAGGTCTTTAATACTTAGCTATTGAGCATAAAAAAGAAACTTTGAACATAAAAGTATAAACTTATAAAGAAGAAGTATATCCGGACTTGTGATTCCTTAGATTTAAATCTAGGATTTCCTCAATTTATTTCTTAACTTATATTCTTATGGGATTATTTTTTTCCTTTAATAACAGTTTGTACTAATCTCGTGAATCTACCAAAGCATATCCCCTAGGAGTGTCGTAACCAAGAGTGAAGCAAGGCTCATTGTTGTGCACCAGTTCCCATTCGAGTCTAGATCAAAGCAGTGTTTTCGGGGTATACCCCTAGATAAATTTGTTCCAGAGCCGCCTCTACCTACTCATATCCAGAAAAAGATGTATTTTCTTGATAAACCACTTACTCAATAGTCTCCAAAATTCTGAAATTTTTTCTTATACTTAGTCTCATCCCTAAGGTTCTCACTAAGGTGATATATTACTATTCTCAAAAAATAACTAGACCATCCTTTGATACCAACTATAGTGACCCAAGCCTTTTACATATAACATTTCATGATTTTAAGCATAATTAATCATCAGAGTACAAGCCAAGGATCGTTAAGTCTAGTGTTTTGGAAGACTAGGTATATAAAACATAAAACATGGGGATAAAAAACACTTCTTTATTTAATCTCCATAATGATATCCTAACTTCATTTGAGCCCTTAAATCTACATAGGGTACCCTGGGGAACACATGAACAAAGGGATGAGTTGAAAAGCCGAGTAAGGGAACGAACATAAGGACACATCTTAAGCACATGAGTTAGGAGGCATGACATATTGATATCCAAAACATGGAACATATGAAATAATATCATATAATCATGGGATCATATAAAAATGGAACCATATAAATGTGGAAGAATCAAAAAAAAATCTTTTGTATGGTCCAAGGCTAACCACCAATCCCCTTTCCCATTTTAGTACGGGTCAAGGCTAACTGCCAATCCCGTTTCACATCGTATCTCATGAGACTTCACCTTACCCAATGAATTGGAGTGCTATCTGGGTGCACACATCGCAACATTTCTATGAATATTCCTTCCACATAAATATTATTTCCAAATAAATATTCTTTCCACATAAATAATAATACATAATCAACCATACATACACCTAAGGGTACCCATGGAAGGAATTGGGTACCGCAATCATGACATAAAGCATAACCAATGGGAATATCATGAAAGTGTCCACGAAAGAAAGGGATTAGAACATACATGGACGTTAATAAGGTAAAATAAGCATAAAACATGGTAAGTGGTGTCAAACAAAAGTGACAACATATAAGAAATTTATTTGGGAAACATTAGCATTAAAACATTTTAGTGCGGTTTTAAGGAAAATACTATAGAGATTTTAAAATAGTAAAGAGGGAATTATTTTATATAAAACCAGAATTTAACTAAAAAGGTTTTCATAATAAAAATACTGATTTTATAAAGACAATGGTGTCTTAAAATATAGGATAGAGTTCCGTTGAAATTGACTAAAAATTCAGGAAGTTCCTTTAAAACGAGTGTGCTTATTGGGAAGTATCAAGGAGGGATTCACTTAAAAGCGTGTATATCCCCAAAAGAGAATGAGAGATGGATCTTGGAACATGATTTTGGAGCACATAAACTGAATGTATAAGTTTTAAATAAAAATAAATTACAACTTCATTTGGGTAAAAAGAAAGATAGAGAAACCCAAAGGAGTAAAGGTGGTTCGGGTAGAATTCATTACGAATTACTGGTATGGTATTGGGTGTACCTAAAAGGGGTTTGATGAGAGATAATGGGTTTTATCATAACTTATTCCTCATGAGTTAAGTATGGGGTAGAATAAAAACAATACCCCGTCATTAGGGATCACACATAAAATGGCATAACATAGAGGACAATATTGAAATAAAAGTGAAATGGGGAGGATCCCTTTCCTTAAATCTGTTGGTGTTCTCCACTTGTTATTAAAGACCTGAATAAAAAAATTGGGCTTATTGATTAATAATTCCAGAACCTCTTCTATATATAATTGATTTATTATAACCCTTTTTAGTTCATTCAAATCCTTTTTTATTATTTATGATGTTCAATTTCATTTTTCAGGCTCGTTTGTTTAATTGGTTTTTAAAAGATCGGTTCACTTATATTCAAGTAAACATGAAAGATGAAATTGGTTGTCAAGAATTGAAGTTATATTATATTAGTTCACATACAGGAGAATAAATGGTTTTAATTTTAATTAGTTTACTTATAGTGATGTTGAATTATTATTTAAAATCGTAGTGACAACCGTTTTTGTTAATCGATGGGTTTGATTACAAAGAACATTTTTTGTTTTTATAACTTAATACAATTTGTACAAAAAGAATACAGAACTAAAAAAAGGATATATTACATATATAATAATCTGGTCCAACCATAAATCAAATGGTTTCATTACCAGAATTAATGATTATAATAGAAATTGATAAACGGTTGTCCTTGAATGTTCTAAATTAGCACATCTAAAACGGTGCTTTCATTTATTTCAAATAAAAGGGTGGGGAAAGGAGAGAAGATAATGAAATATCCAATTAGAATGAAAACATTCAAGTACATGTATGTTACTGGATTTATCATACTATTATGGTTAAGGGAGGTGAGGAAATAAACAAAAATAAAGGGAACTTAAAAGAAATGAAGGAATTGGAAAGAGGAATTTACATCTTGATACTTCCTCCTTTGAGAACCTCTTAAGGGGAGAGGTTTTGGTGTTTTGAAGAGTCTAAGAGCTCTTGGACGTGGGGGAGGATCTTGGGGAAGGATTTGGGCAGAATAATGGCAAGGCACAATGCTTGAGAAAAGTGAAGAGATGAGGGGGTGAAGGGGGGTTTTATAGTGGAGGAGAGGAGGGATTTCATAATATTATAATCATTAATTTATTATTTCTTCACAAGACAGGGAATAGTAAGTATTCCATGACCATGAATAGTAATTGTATCATGTGATCCCGAACCAAGTGGTCTTACATCAGCAGAACATCATCAATGACTCAATAAATCCCTTATTTAGCATTTATTGTAAATTATTGTATTTTACTATTCATCAAAAAAATCAAATATTTTATAAAAAACCCAAAAATTCACCCTAAAAATTTTTCAACGTGTATAATCCAAAAATGAAGTCCATTTTTCAAAAATAATTTTATAAATGTTATTATTTTAATATTTAATAAAAATAATAATTTATTATCAAAACCAGTTTTAAAACATTCATTAGCTTATTCTAAAATATAGGTATATCGTACTTCCAACTTGAATATTATTTTTATACTATCATAGGTGAGGTTACTATTCATTAGGGTATATCACTACTCATAAGGGTATGTTACTATTCATTATTGTAGGCTACTATTCATCAAAAATTATGTTTCCCTTATCGGACTCCAAATAACTTACTGATTACAACTGTGTATGCCAGATTTTTGAAATTCCGAACAAAAAAGTGACAAACTAATGTTTAAAGGCCACTTAGAACTTAGTAGTTCATTATGTTGTGTTTTCATGTGATTTTATGACATACTTATGAGAAGGTAATTTCCATTGAAAAACATTGTGTCATTATATAAGTAGTAAAAAGTACATATAGACAGTAGATCACAGTCATTTCCTGGAAATCTCTTGAGTAAATCATTTGAAATACTCAATTCAAACTCACCTACTAGCATATGGTTTATCTCTATAGAAAATATCCAAATCATAGCTCTAAAATATCCAAACCAATGGGACATCTCACCTAGCCTCATCAAGTCAAGGGGGTACTATCTCGTCCAAATTGGGGTTCATAAGAAACCATCACTCAACCCTCTAAATGATTCCCCTTAATCCTATGATGGTGGTAATAATAATAGTTCTTAGTGAGTGGGAAGTTCCTCACACGTGTGGTCCATACCACTTTGTTTTCAAAACCAAAACATGACACCACCAATGTGATCTCGTCTCTCCTATGGAGAAGCTATATAGAGGTCCCCATCACACTTGTCGAGCCATTTACAGATGTCATCTAGGCCTTCACTTCATTTCAATTTTCAAACAATTTTCCAAAAACATTATGAGATATCAACCGGGCCTCACACTACCTAGATTTTTCAATCCACATTTCAAAATGTGCCAAGATTATAATTGTGTTTTCACATCACATAACATTAAAAATATCCCTCTAATGTCAACAAAAATTACCAATCTTGTATTTATCATTTTCAATCCAGAAATTTTCACAGGATTAATAAAAACATACTACAACATGAGAAGCACTAAATGTTTCATTAAATCTTTTTATAAACCAAGCCACATCACTAGATTCCAAACATGCCTTCATTCCAATTGATTATGAAAATATATCTCAAATTAAAAATAGGCCACAAACAACCATTGCGAAAACACAAATAAAAACCAACCAATTTCATGGGAAAATACCCTTCCCGTGTTCATACACATATCATATCCATTTTGAAATACATTTTTCACCACTTTCATAATTTATGAATTCTATTTCGAAAGAAAAAAAGAACACATGCACAAACCAAACTTTTCCATGGGAATATCCCCATTAAAATTCATGTTCACATTAAAAAACTTAATAACACAAATCAAAATACTTACATAATTCAAAGACACATTTATAAATCTCATCTCGGAGGTGGACTTGTAATATATTAAATATATTTTAGAAAAACATCCTCCAAACCATGAGAATGTCAAACAAATTTTGAAAACACCTCTTTGATGAAACAACTTTTTATTCCCAATAGACATAATAAGTCACACATAATCCCCACACAATAAAATCCACCACTTTCATCCTATCACACCCTAATTAGAATCCAACAACATTATAAAAACATAACCAAACGATAACACCACCCAAAAAAAATAATTTCATGTTGAAAATATAATTTCTATTTTAACAAACACCTTTAATGATTTAAAATAGGTATAATTAAATAAACCCTTTAAAACCCCATTTTCACCCATTTCCATCATAAACAACCTTAACAATTCATGCTATCAAATCACAATAAAGAGCATGACACATTTAAAGCATAAAGAAATATTAAGTGTCAAATGTAATATACCGGAAAGGTAATGGATGGAAAAACCTATGTTAGGGATGTGCGAACACAACCAAACATCAGGAGAAGGAAGATCTATGATCTAAAGACAAACTGTACACATTAACATTCAATAAAAAATAATACTTCATCCCTTTCCTCTTGGGTTCATCCAAGATAGAACCCCCTCCATGAAAGACTAAGATGAAAAGAGACAAGGGAGAAGATAAGAGTAAAATGTCCAAAAATCACAAGAACTCACCTTAGTAACCTTTAAGAAGCATACAAGGTGGTTGGAGAGTAAGGTAACGAGGTCTTGGACAACCCTATGGAATTAATAAGTTGAGATAGGGGATGAAAACCTGAAATAGGGTTTAATTAATGGAGGGGAAAACATGGAATTTTACACTTTTAAGAATTTGGTAAACACTTATTATTTGGCTACACAGTTTGAAAAATCATACACCAACTGTATTCCCTCTAATGGAGAAGAGAGAACCCTACACGAGCTTGCCACATAGTTTCCCAAAACATGCACCAATCATGAAAATTACTACTACCCCATTCTTGAACCAAACCATGTGTTTTCTAAAAAGTTTCCCTAACCATGTGTAGGTCGTAAGCCATGCCCCAGTCCCCAAACATTGATACACATGTTTACTTGGCCAAGGCCTCATGGTTACCCCAAACCATGAACTAATGGTGCACCACATTCTGCTAATCCCAAAACTCCATTTCTTTATGATAAATCAAAAATTTAAAATGGGAATCAAACTAAACATCATCAAAAGGATCCAAGATCATGAAAAGAATAAAATAAAGGAATATCCATGGTCAGGGTGTGATAATTCTTCCTTCCACAGTCACTTTATTCCCCATAAAATAACCCAACTAAAAGATAAAAAACCTGATCGCAAAATCAAATAAAGTTGAACAGAAACATGATCGATGGGGTGACCTTTTTCTTCAAAAGTCATACCTGAAAAATTCTAGAGGAAACCAAAACATGAAAAACAATAGGATATAAAAAGAGGGTTCTCACCAACATAATAACCCAACTAACTCTTACAACATTAAAACCCAAAAAGGATAGCATAAACACAAAGAACCCATAATAAGTCAAACCAGGAACACCCAACCTAAGCCAAGCACCCTAGCATAAGGGGAAACACACATAAGATATCCAAATAAAATTGAAAACCAAAACCATGATTATATAAATCTATAAGATTCATCATTTCTAAATGAGCACAAATTAAAAATGAAACTAACTCACATAAGGTCTAAGCACACTCAATAGTTAACAACCAATTTAATACCCATACTCAGATAAACACAATTACTATTTTTATCAAAGAACAGGTCCATCATCCTTTTAAAATGGAAAAATGAACATAAAATATAAAAAAACTAATACAAGGAAACTCAAAACATCTCCACCCCAAAACTAGAGATAAGAACTGAGCCAAGGTTCACCACACTCCAAGAAATTCTTGATTATGCGCAGATTTCACATCAAGGTATGTGGTTGGAACCGTGATGACAAAAGAATATTTTTCCTCATAGTCATTCACTAAAATCATCTGATCAAGACCTATTCTTAAGGGAATTCTTCCAACAAAACATCTCCTGATAAGACAAATGGACATAATGATTGCAAGTCTTCATATGATCATGACAAGACGTCTTCGAATGTGAAAACCAGTCACACTAGTTAAAAACAAGTGAACGTTCTCATGAACTAGAATCCATATCCAATGAAAGGGGGTTTTTTAGAAGTAGGTTAATTTAGTATACTCATCTCACCAGATAGGGAACCTTCATGAGAAGTAAGAGACACCAGCAATTCAACTACATGCACTTTAGAAACCAACTCATCTTAGAATGATTCATCCACCAATATCTCGAAATGAGTATCTTTAGAGTAGAGGACTCGGTACATAATCCACAGATGGAAATCCCAAATTAATGGAGTTTATTTAAATAGATCCTTGGTTGTTATCAATAAATAGAATGAATCCTTATCTATTAATGGCTCACTATAAACCTTCCCTGACCGATGGCCTTGTTGAATACTCAAGGCATGTTCCACTTTCATCACATTCACCTCCTTAGGAATCAACCATCGGAATAAAGTGGTATTAAACACCAACCATGTAATCCCTAATTTCATTGATTATGGAGGGATCACCATCCATAAATCCATATATAGACCCTCAAATGAACCCAAAATAGCATGTACTCTTATAGATTCAGTAGTTACCAATGATCTGAAGACACTATAAAATTATAAATCCATTCCACTTCCTCTAACGGACCTAAATCACCATGAAACATAAGAAATAACCGACAAGAACAAGAACCTTGGTGAGGACCCTAGAAATTTTGGGGAACATTATATGTATAATTTTTTGATCAACATGAGAAACAAAAAATCCAAACCAACATCATACCAAAAACACAATCAAAAGGAACATATCAAGCCAAAACAATAGGCTTACAATCCAAACACTACAAGAACAACCAACAATTAACTTTTTAGAAACCAACATTTTCATTTCAATTTTCCAAATGCTAAAATCCACTTTTTAAAAAAATCATATTTCATTTTAAAACTAAATTCTGAGATCATTTTCCATTTTAAAAACCATTTTTTTTTATTCAGAACCACTTAAAAGAGAACATTTCCATTCCAAACAAAACCACTTTCATTTCAATAACCCTCTCACACTAACTAAAATCAAACCAAAAAACAACTCACATCAAACAATTGGAATGAGGAACTAGTGGCCATACATAACCTAGTGACCTGGTTAGTGGTTCATGCCCCAAGTATGCATCACCAACTAAGAGGACCTCAAACTATGAATTTGGACTCCACATGGGTCAATGATCCATGTGATATCATGACATAAAACCATCTCACACCCATTTTCATCCCTCATCCACTCAAACCAAAAACCAAAAAAAAATACTCAAACCCCAAACTACCCTTGGAAACCCGAGGATCATAATGAGAAAGGGTTTGTAATGTCCTCCCCGTACCTACCTTCCGAGTCCTGAATATGCTAATATCTAATCTACCTAACACCGTAAATACCAAGAACCATCTCTGATACCATTTTTCAGGAACCAAGTCTATATTCCATCCAACCTGAAATCTAATCCGGTCCAAGACATAACCCGAAGGTCATTCTCGATCCCCATAGGCTGGTAGCTAGTGTCAGACATCAAATTAATCAAATTGTGAACACATTGTTCCTAGGAAAACTAGGATCAAATAAATATATTGAACATGTAGAATAACCAACAATAACAAAATCCTAAATAAATATACAAAAATGATCTAGATAGAATAGATGAAAAATAAAACAAACCCAAATACAAATTGTGGTTGGAGCATGCTACGTGATATCTGTGTGACCTATTTCACACAAAAAACCACAAGACTAACCTACTCTAAAAGTGAACACATGAACCAAAAACTAGAACCTACAAAATAGTTCCGGTCTTGCAATGCCGAGTGTCACATGTAGGGTGTGAGATTAATAGCTTCATAGGAAATAACAATAGATTCCATGAATTTCCATTCCTGAAATAGTCTATAAACAGTAGTTTGAAATAAATTTACAAATTAGGATTTTAAATCATTTTTAGAAAGTAATCATAGCTTCCCTAAAATTCTCATTTTTAAAACTACACACACAAATTTCTTTTTCAGAAACACATTTTGTTTCCACAACCCATTTCAAAACTATAGTTAAAAAAAATCCAAACCAAATGACTAAACATGCCTGTATGGAAAAACAATGGAAACCAAATAAGCTGGCATAACTAAAAAAACCAATAAAAAATATGCATTTATGGTAAATAGGAAAAACATATAGTAGTTCATGGTCATTTCCTAAACTTCTCTAGTGTAAATCCCTAGATGTACTAAATTTGGGCTCACCTACTGACATGGGGTGCAACTACATAGTTAATAACCAACTAGTCACTATAAAAAATCCAAAAAATTGGCATGTCCCACCAAGCCATATCATGTTAAGGGGGCACCAACCTGTTGAAATTAGGGTCGAAAATAAACTGTCACTCGACCCTATAAATGACACCTAAGAATCCCATGATGGTGGTAATGATAATGATTTTTTGTTAATTGGAAGTTACTCACATGAATGGTCCATAAAAACATTATTTCCAATCCAAAACACAACACCACTTACGTGATCCTTTATCTCACATGGATGATCCTCTGTAGATGTTCCCATAACACTTATCAAGCCATATAAAATGAAAACTAGGCCTTCACTTCATTTTAGTTTTCAAACCATTTTCCAAAAAACATTAAAAGATACCAACTGGGTCACATGATACCTCTATTTTTCAATCCTATTTTCATAACATACCAAGATTAATAATGGGTTTTCACATCACCTAACATTAAAACCATCCATATAAAGGTAACATAATGTTCCAATTGAGCCTTTAACATTTCTAATCCAAAAAATTTCCCAATACAAAAGAATACATTCTGCAACCCGATAAGTGAAAAATGGTCCTTTATATCTTTTTAAAAAATAAGACACAACATAATATGCCAAGAATTCCTTTAAGGAAATTTTTTAACAAAACATATCTCAAGTGAAAAATAGGCATCAAACAACTATTGAGGAAATAAAACATATAAAACCCAACCATTTTCATGGAAAAAACCATTTCCCATGTTTGTACACTTATCAAATCCATTTTGAAATACATTTTTCACCACTTTTGTAATTTATGAAAACCATTTGGAAACACTATAAGAATAATACATGTGAAAACAAGACATTTCCATGGGAATATCTGCTTTCAAATTAATATTCCCATTAAGAACACTTTATGAAACACTTCACAACACTTACACAATTCAAATACACATTTACAAAGAATTGCAATGAGGTATATTTTAAATACAATCAATATCTTCTAGAAAACCATCATCCAATCCATGTTAATTTTAAACCACTTTTGGAAACACATCTTTAAAAAAACTCTTTTTCTTCTAAATCAACCCAGTGGATCTCATTTAAACATCACATCATAAAATACAAAAAATTATACATATAACACCAGATCATAATAAAACAACATTATCAAAACATAACCAAAGGCGAACACTACGCAAAATAACCTATTTCACTTTAAAAACACATTTTACATTTTAACAAACACTTTTCATGAATTTAACTTAACAATAATTAAAAAAACATTAGAAAACCATTTTTTCTGCCATTTCCATCACAAAAAAAGCATAAAAATTACTTCTAACACATCATAAGTAATATTATAACACATTTAAAGCATAAGTAAAGCTCCAGAATACAATGGAATGTGCTGGAAATGAAATGGACACCTACCTCAATGATGTACGAACACAACCAAACTTTATGAGAAGAAATATCAAATCCCAATAGGAAAAATGCCTAACCTAACATTCAAGAAAAAACAAACATCATGACTTATTGATAGGGTTCATAAAAGAGAGAACCCTCACTGAGAAACACTATAAAACCAAAATACATGGGATAATAGAAGAGGAAAACAACCAAAAATCACAATAACTCACCATATGAACCTTCAAGAATCATCTGAGGAGGGTGGGGATAAATGGAAGAGGGTCTTTGAGAAAAACTAGTGTTCATAAGTCAAGAAATTGTATAAAAACTATAATGGGGTTAAAATACTGGAGTGGAAACATGGAATTTCACATTTTTAAGAATCTAGGAAACTCTCACAGTTTTGAGGCACACTTTGACAAACTATGCACCAAAGGGTCACTATATACTATAGAAGAGGGGAAACCCATATGATTTTCCTATATGGTTTCCAAAACCATCATCCAACCATGAAAAATTCTATGGACCCATTCCAGGACCGAATCACATTCTTGTCACACAGTTTCACTAACTGTGCATAGGATGTATGCCATGCCCTAGACCCTAAACAATGAGCCACATAGTTAACTAAAAGAGGGCATATGGTTTCACCTAAACATGCGCCAACCATGGACCACCTATTTCCAAGCCCAAAAATTATGTTTTTCCTTGATTACTCAAAAATTTAAACTGGGACTCCACCAGAACCACAAAAAATGATCCAATATCAAGAAAAGAATAAACCAATGAAATTTCCATGGTTGTGGTGTGCCATTATATACCCCCTAGAAGGGGATATTTTTCATTTTATCATTACTAAAAACCATTCCTCAAACCATTATAAATGTTAATTGAAATTTTATGACAAACCTTTTTGCAACAGGTTGCTGTTTTAGAGATATTCATGGAATAAATCCCAAAATTTGCTTGCAAACAATTATACTCATGAAAAATAAAAACATATTAGGTATCTCATAGAAGACTCAATACAAAAAGGAATATGATATTAGAGAAGGAAATATATAATCTATTTGAAGTATTAATAATATATCCTTTCTCTCACTTATAATGGGTAAGTCCCATTCACACAATTCCAAAAATGACTAGACTGGACATAGTGAAGAATGAACAAAACGAACTGATTCTAATTGTAATTAATAATAGTTAGAAAGTGTGTATATATTATAAGATATTTTTTTTAGTTCACTTGGAATGATCATTCCCAGTACCATTTATTTACTAGTTGACTTAAATATTTTTAGGAGGGAATTTCTATTTTATAGATATATTTTCATGATACATGTATGGTCCTATTAAATCTAGAAAAAAGGAAAATACAACAGTTAGATTACATTGTGGTTCATTTTCTTAAAGTAGAATTCCATTTATATTATTTAATAAAACACTTAAATTTTATATATTCATGTTAGGTATTTTTTTAATCATATTAATGAATAACTCAGTAAATTTTTGGATGACTTCTCTATTTTTGTAAATTCATTTTATCATTATTTAAAAAATCTGAATAAATTTTTTTAAAAATAAACTGGAAAAAATCATATTTTTTATATTAAAAAATTTAATTTCACAATTAAATTTTTATATTATATATGAATTTTATTACATAAAAATTAATTGAGGTAAATAATTCTAAAGTCGAAGTGATAAATGTATCACCCTACCCAACCATTGTGAAGAATATTAGATCTTATCTAAGAAATATTGAATTTTATAACAGATTCATCAGAGACTAAAATAAGATTACCGTTTACCTTTATAGATTAATTTTAAAATATTCAATACTAATTTTTTATGATTATTATTTTGAATATTTTTATTAATTAAAAGTAAGTTGATCAAACCCTCAGTGATGCATACACAAAATTGGGATCACATGTTTGAATTGCTTTTTGTTGCATCTAAAAATGTTTTTAAAGATGTGTTTTCCCAATGAATTGAAGGAATAAATAAAATAATTTAATATTTATTAGGAAAACTGGTTGATGATAGACCCTCTATACAACCTATTAAGAATAATTATTCATAATTGGGTTTTTTTTAGATAAATTCATATCTTAATTTTTTTGAACTAAGTTTATAATTTTTTTGATCTTATAACCTTTATTTTTATAATGAATAAGGATTAATAAAATATAAGTCTTATTATTTTAATTTTACTGTTATAAGATTTTAATTTTGAGATCAAAGTTAATATGTGAATTTATTAAGAGGTAGAAAATCATCTGTGAAAACTATAAGATTCAACTGAAGTTGAAATTACAAAACAAATCCAATATATTACTTGATTCTAGGAGAATAGTTGAATTTTATTAAATTAGATAATCCTTGGTATGATAAATTGGTTATAATTTTGGTAACTTATGAAATACTATCTCACTTAAACTCTCAAAATGTTCTTAGAATAAATTTTGAATCAAAATTCTATATTTTTTATGAACCATATATTTAGAATATAAATAATGACCAAATGATAAGAATATGTTTACCAGAGAGTGAGATATAGTATATCCTTTAATTTTTCATACTCTATCATTTTGAGAACACTTTTTAACTAAAAGTTCTAATAATAATGTTTTAAAATCTAGTGTATACATGCCTACTATGTTCAAATATGCTCATGAATTTTATAAAAGATGTGAGCAGTCAACCTCTACTTTGGAATACAATTAAATTTAACATTGTGGACATTTGTAGACATGAATGACCTTTTATGGTAGAAAAATTAATATCTTAAAAACCGAAATCCCTAAAAATATATGTATATGTGTTGATCATGGTTTAATTTATGTATAGGGACAGAAGCTAGCTCATCTGAATTAGAATTTTATAACATTGGAAGCTACTATTTTTTTTCATGGAGTAACTTCATGGAAAATTTTAATATCTATTTTTGGAAAGTAATCATAATTCATAATATTAGAATAAAATTGATAAAAAAATATCATACATTATAGGGCCAAAAAATTCACATATTTTCTTTAAAATCATAAGTTTCCCTCTACCATCAAAACAAAAATCTATGTAGAACTATAAAAAAGATACAAATAAACTGAAGGAAATGATGATAAGAAAGTTTTACTATGATTGAAATATTTAAAGTGTGAGTTGTCCTCAAAATTTTATATGTGATGAAATGGAATCACTAAAATTGAATTTGAGTAAGTATGTTATTCTTGGGGGAAAACTATAAATCAAACATTATGCATAAAAATAGATCCAACCCCATATTCTAACCCAAAGAATTCACAAATTAGAATATACCAACTATTAGATACAAAATAACACTAAAATTAATCATTATTTTCATAAATAATTGAATCATTGGGTAGTGATATATAAATTAAACAAGCCTATGGTGTTACTTTACAAGATCTTAAAATGAGAAAAACAATTCATTAAATTCATTCCTAAGTGATGAGTGAGATATTTCCACAAATCTTGGTATACATGTTCATGGGAGGATATAATCGGTAACAAATTAATTGAATATAACTCTTATATGAAATAGAGTTAAGAAAATATATAATTTTTTATAATATTGCGTTTTTTATCTATTGAAAAGTGAACACAAATTGGTTAATGTTTTTAATTTTATATTAATTTTTTTGATGAATACGTATTAATGAATCCATATTTTTAGGCTGGGTGAATTGATAATATTAATTTTTTCAATATTTTTACATGCTGTTTTAATTTCTGAATTCCCATTAGTTTTTATTTAATGTTAAATTACATCATTTTTATGTTTTAGTAAAAAATTGGGTTTAATTGTGGAAACTAATTAATTCTTGAGTTTAAATTGTTTTTAATTCATTTATAGAATTAATTGGAAAATCCATCATGTAATTTATATTTTTAAATGGTTATACATAAATCTATCTAAGAGTTGAATAATATATAATATATTATTTTGGGTAGTAGTATAAAATGGAAAAAGGCAATAATACATAACATATTTTGTCTAATTAATAATGTAATTTCAAAGAGTGTAGTTTATACATAACATTTTTTCCTTTTCTAATGGAGTATATATATATATAGGATACTTCTAGGTAGTGAATGACAAATAACAAAATTACCTAAGGTTCTTAGATGTGTAATATATTTTTATTTTCACTAAAATAATACATAATATATTTTAGAGATGTTATGAATGGGTAAAATATGTTATTGGTGCGAAATATAATTTTGTAGAGTAATTTTTAAACAAAACATATTTTTCTAGGGGTAAAAATGATTCATATGATGTTGAGACAAAATGATATTATTTCAAAGACCAATATTTTAATTATTTACTAAAAAAACTTACACACTAGTGGGAATATAATAATAAATTATGTATCAAGAAAAATTCTTAAATAACATGCACCCTAATATTTTCTTAGTGAAATATCATATTTTGGTTTTTTTTCATAGGGGGTGTAGAGGACATTCTCATTTTAAAAATATAAATAATTCAGGTCCCTACACCAAGGTCATTCCTATTTCATTATGGAATGAGTCATGATGCTTTTGATAAATTATAAATACTTTCCCAATCCTCTATTAACAAAAGTTCAGGGGAAAATAATTTAAGATATAGTCAACCTGGAACCTGTAATTATGGTAATATATTGAAATTAAAATGGAAATAATTCAATGATGTTTTCATAGATGGTAGAAAAAAATCTATAAATATAGAAATAGGTTGAGGGGGGGTAGCGACTTTAGTTAGGCATGTGCTGCTACTTGAGATTTCTTTGCACTATTTTATACTTTTTATTATAAATGTAATTCTATATTATTTATCCTCTTACTATTTTCATCCCATGAATGTAGTTACAATAACCTTATACAAATTAGTTAAGGGGAGGGTATCCACTTCTAAGGATTTAATTGGATCTTTGAGGAATAATACTCTTCTATATTGATTGATCATATAATTAAATGGAAATTTATTACATAAATGTGATTGTATTTGAAATAATTAATCTTTTTATTGTATACTAATTCAATTTATGAATAAAAATTATATATCCACTCGGTTTAGTTTATAAATTATTGAATATTCCAGTTCAACTATGGAATTTCTAGTTATTGATGGCATGTGTGTGCTGGTAATGAAATAATTTTGAAATTTATAAAAACTATAAAACCTGATTGGGTATTTCATAAGTTGTTTAGGACTGATTAAATTCATTTTTGGCCTTGAAACCATTTTATACACATGAGAAATATGTTTAATCCGGAAATTATTACTACATGATTTTCCTTCGCCATATACTTCAAATGAGGATGATTGATGATATCATTGTAGAAATTTTCTTGTATCAGGGAGCATAGTGAAAGTCAGTGGGTTGAGGATTTTTTATTTTTCATCACCGGAGTGATGAAAAATCATAATACCATGTGAGAAATTTTAAGTATAGTGGATCATGTGTGACTTATCCAATTACAAAGAATATAAAAAGAACTATTACCTCATTCAAAAAAGTGTTCTTGATAGTTTCTCATTTTCGGCACCCATTTCTTGAAGGATATGATTATGAACCCCTCTAAATCATCCAGAAATGCTTCATGAATCTGCACTAACAATGATCATTGAGTTCTGGTTGATAGTGCTAAGATTTGAATATTAATTCGACATTATGACGATCACCTTGATCATATCCCTTTGATCCATGAAGCAATTTTTGGATTGATCTCTAGGATAGAGCCTTTATCACTCTAGTATGTGGGAGGAGAGATAATATATCAAATTTCAGTAAATTAATAGTCATGGATTTCGTCTCTATATTCTTCTTATATAGTTGGAGGATAAAATACATGAAAAGGGATCCCCAACCCCCAAAAAATTCCAAAACATTAACCTATAAATTACACGTTATGAAAAACTAACTCCATCATAATGTAATTTATATATTAATCACATAATTCTAATGTGTAATAAATATATTAAATAATAAACCAAATCCATTAAATTAACTTCTAATTTATGCTACTATTAAATGAATAATTAGTGTTAAAGTAATTCATATAATATTTTATGTGTTTTCAATTAATACCTTGTGAATTATTTTAATAAATAAATTCAACCAAATTATTCTATACTCATATAATAATGAATTTATTTATTTATCAATGATCACTAATACATAGAAAACTCTTAAACCCTGTGGTGGGGCCCACTAAGTCCAATAAACCTTTTTATCAAATAGGGAATATTCTTGAATATACTATTGTGTGTGAACCTCTAGGGCCTTATCTTAATAGTAGTGAACACCATTCATAAAACATGATCAGTGTATAGTAACCCATCTAGGTCACTAAAGAGATAAATAATACTCATATTAATTAAAACCATCCTATGAACACACATTGTGTAATATAGTATATTTTTATCATGATATATCACAAAGAAGGTTGAATATATTGTGTCATCATCCAATATTTATTTATGATTTTTTAACCTAAATTGATAGACTGAACTTTTAGGTTAGAATATTTAAAGATACATCATAGGGGGGGAATTGTGTATTTTCCAAAATATTCTACAATTTTGGATTTTGACGCCCACTATGATTTATGCAGGTATGTAGTGTTTTTCTTCTGCAAGGAAATATGAAGTTGATAAACATAAATAAAGAATATATAATTTTATAGTGGTTCAGGGCACAAAGATCCCCTAGTCCACTCTACTAATCACTCTCTCTTCTAGTTTAGTAAATTTCACTAGAATGTTTCTCTTATCACAATACCCTAAATTTACAACTAAGTACAGGAAGTTGAAACCTTTACAATAAGACTAATAATAATGTCTTTAAGTTCTATAAAAGAGAGATTATTATCTATAACTGAGATTGAGAATATAATACTCTACCATAACTAAGTATGGGCAGTTGAATCTCTAATAAATTAAAATAGTTTGACTTGAATGGTTTGGGTTGTTCTTCACAGTTGCAACAGAAGCAACTGACAATTGATGGATCTTCTTCTTCAGAAAATAATAACTTCAAGAATTAAATATTCTGAAGTAATCCTTGTTGAAAAAATATCCTCAATAAGGTGGAAAGTAAATTGTAGTAGTAATCTTACAATAGTAAAATATTTAACATGTATATCTTTAAAGTGTAGCTTCTTTCAGAATTAATCACTCTTTGTAGTAGCACTACAAAGATAATTTCAATAATACAATCACATATGTGAATAACTTATCACACACACATATTTAAAGAGATATTATAAAGGAATATATATAACAAAAAGACTTTCTTTGTAATTCCATATCCAAAAGAATGGCTTGATTGATTGTGGAATTTCAATTTCCAATTTTCCAGAGGATTCCTAACTCCCCATAAAAATAGGTGTTATTTTATCGGACTAAAAGGGTTCTTTAAAATAGTTAAAACAATCCTTGAATAGGTCATTAATTCTTAATTGACCATTTAATAAATCTCGGATTGAAAATGAGGCTTGAAAAGAATCTCTATTAAGAACAAAACATAGGGTTTAGATTCATTGCGTAGGGTTCCTTTGCATAGCCTAGGGTTCCTTTTCCTAGCATATGGTTCCTTTGTGTAGCGTAGATTTCCTTATCCATAATTTAATATTTACATAACATAGGAAAGAAAATTAGTGTAGAGATGATAATCCATAATTTTATCCTTTTTAGTATAAAATCCTGAATAGAGCATTGATTAACCATACATTCAAATTTTCCACACGTATGGTATAGACTGTAAATCTTGACTCCAACATAAGGTTTTTGATCCATATGTTTGATGACTCTCCAAATGTTATAATGTTGTTCCAAATGAAAACTATTTAGCATATCATTGGTTTGATACCATACACAAGTTTTTCTCTTCTCATCGTAATGTAGGGTTGATAACATACATTCATTTACCGAACATAGGGCTTTGAAATAGTGTTTCCAGATTAATTCTTGTAATTTAAAATTACTTTACCCCATATATAAATTCTTGAAAAATCCTTTAATAAAAATTCATTAGAAAACAAATAGGGGTAGTTTTGAACATTAAAATCTTCTTTAATTATAGAGTATTTTTGAGACAATACACGCCCAAAAATATCCCCTTTTTTGATGATCACAAGACCCATAACATTATTCATAAAAAAATTTAAAGAAAATGTAGGATTTGTAAACATAAAAGAATATATAGGGAAATTATTTTTTTATTTTGATTTTGTAGTATAATTTTGATAAATAAATTAAATACTTGTAAATTAAATTTTTTTTCTCTAATGAAATGTTGTGGTGTGAAAATATTCTCTCCCATATCCCCATAGTCCTAAAAATTAACCATTTATTTTCATACACATATTCACCCCATCCTTAAATATTATCCCCCATTTGTGACATCAAAAAAAATGTTCTTAAGGATATTAACCACAGTTAATGTATCACTGAACTAAAAATGAATATTTTATGAAAAATAATAAGGGAAATAAATTTACGATTGGCAGTTTAAACATTAGACCAAAATAAAATATTATAATTACATAATAAAAAAGTATATTTAATTTAAAATGAATTAAAATGTTTTGAAAATTAAAATGTAATCCTAATTTAATGAAAGGGTCCTCAAAATGAAGGGCTTTGCTCTGAAACAGTAGGAATAGAGGGTTCATCAGTATGGGGAATGGGTTGAACTGCACTGCTAATATCAAGAAGCTTTATAATGGGATTTGGAATTTTATTTGAAGATATTTGGCCATTGTTGAAGACGATTATTTGAATCATTACCATCCTTTAGATTCTCAATCAGATTAACCTTTACAAATTCATTCACAACTTCTTATAACTGAACAAAGTGGACATATTGTCCTTAATATGATTAAGCACTGGTCCCAACATGAAGTTAGCTGACTAATAAAATGTCTTTCTTTTTCCAAAATCACACATAAAGGAGTATTATCACACTGAATAGTGTGATATATATCATTGAAATAAACCAGTACAAAGGTAATAGCTTTAAAATTTCTGAGAAGTTATTGCAGTGTCTATTGAGAGGAGGTTGATGATTTACTACTTTCCTTGAGAGACTGAAATTCTCTCCCTATCATTAGCTTAAAATAATCAAACTCTAATTTATTAACACATTCATCTCTTAAAAATTTAACTCTCTATAAATCTTGATGATAAGATCATTAAGGTATCTAATATAAATTATATTCTCTTTGAATTACATTAATAGGAGATTCTAAGCTTGAAACGTTAATCTTGGCACTGAAGAGTCCTTGAATTATTAAAATTTCATTTTCTCAACCTCTTAATATTATTTGAGAAAAAAATTATGAGCCTCCAATAAATATATCTTTATACCTAAATCTTCATCCTGAGAATCAGAAGATTCAGGAGATGGAGTGTCAGGGTCAGGAATAGATTCCCTTTTACAAACATCTACTAAGGCCGAACATGACTCTTTACTACCAACTAATTTGTTTCCTAAGGAAGATTATATAATAATTTCAGAATTTGTAACAACTTCAGTTTGATTATTATAAACATATTCCTTGATAAGTTCTTAACTATGAGATTATTGCTCAACATGCGTATTTATGGGATTCTCAAGCTCTGCTACTCCTAATTCTTCAACCACAGTCTCTAGAATGATAAAATTAATTATTATTTTTTGAATAATATATTCTTCTTTCCCAAAAGTTCCTTATTTATCATACCTCTATCCCACAGTGCCAAATGAAGGAATCATCCAATTTTCTCCCTGAGCAGCTGACAACAATCATTACTGTGGTTCCACACTAACTGGTAGAAGACAATTGCAAGAGTTGCTCCATAAAAATCCAAGATTTTTCAAAGTTCCAGCATTCAATTTCTTACTATAGTGACATTTTTATCAAACAAACATATTTAAAGTTTTTCCTTTCCTTTATAGTAAAAAATTTGTAATCCATATGTTGGAATAATATCCCATCTTTATATCTGTGTAGAAGAAATGGTTTAGATGTCTTATCATAAACTGACAGAAATCAAACTTTATGTGATTCAAAAACAAAAACATGATATACATGTTAGGATATTGGACATTCTCTTACTCATCAGTCCTAGGAAAAATTCCATATTGAATAATATTCATCCAAGCATGATTATTAGGAGTATTTTATTTCATCATTACCTTATTGACAGTTCTTTATCCAAAAAAATAAAACATAATTTCTTCTCACAAATGTCTTCAATTACTGATATTCCATAAATTAAACTGAAAATCCCCCTCATGGGGACAACATAACATCTCATCCATTTCCACAAAATTCAACGAAAACTAAATATCATTAATCTTTAAGATAATGTAATCTTATTCGAATCCAAGACTAAATCCATCATTTCTACAAAATTCTTTTACATCACTTTCTTAAACCATAGGAATGATATCTTCTCCAAAAGTATAATCCAAACCTTGAAATATTATTTCTTCCTTGAGTGAAAGATTCATAAAATATAAATATCCAAAATCAATTACCTTTCTGTAGAGAACTTTGCGGCCTTTCCATAAAGCATAAGTATTGTTTTTTAACTTAGCAACTACATATATTCTAGAGTTTTCTTTCTCTGAAGGCTTCAGGATTGAAGGGATTGAAGATTTAGGGTTTCAGCACATGAGAATCGAAAGAAACTCTGTAAACTGAAAGGATGTGTAGGAGAGTAGAAATAGAGCTGGAGTAGAAAAATGTTTTTCTCATGCCGATTGAGAATGTACTCATGAATTTTTAATTTTTAAAATTCAAGTAAAATAAAACTAAAAAGAAATTTTAAATTTAAACATAATTTAATAAAAAATATTAAATAATGTTTACTAAAATAAAAATAGAGAGACTTGAAATAAATTAATAAATTATCAATTAAACTCAAGTATTCTTAACTCCCCCTTTAAAAAATATAAACTAGCACTAGGAAGTGATTTAATAAAAATATCAACTAATTGATATTCAGTATTAACCAATTCTAATGATATATCCTTTTTTGATGAAATTATCTCTTAGGAAATGATGTCATTTGTCAATGTGGTTAGTCCTAGAATAACTTATAATATTTTTCGAAATATTTATAGAACTGGTATTATCACATAAAATAGGTATACTATGAAATATTAGTCTAATGTATAGTAGGGTGTTCTTCATACACAATACTTGTGCACAACAACTACTAGCATATACATATTCTGCCTCAGTGGTTGACCGGGAAACTGAGTGTTGTTTCTTGTTATACCATGGAACTAAAGAATTTCCTAAAAATTTATATGTTCTTATGGTACTTTTTATATCTAATCTATAACCTCCAAAAAAAATCTGAATTTGAAATCAAATTAAAATTAGAAGTTTTGGGGAAAAGAAGATATTGAAAAAAATACTTTTAAATATATAAATATTATTTTATCATCAGTAATATGGTACTCTTTTGAATTTGATTGAAATATATCACAAATACGTATAGAAGAAATGATGTTAGGTCTTCTAGAAGTAAGATATAAAAAATGTCCAATCATTCTTCTATATAACTTGTTGTCAACAAGTTTTCCAGCATCATCCAAATCATGTTTTATATTGGTACACATAGGAGTTGTACATGTCTTATTGTTATCAAGTCCAATATATTTTAATAAATCCATAATATACCTACATTGATTTAAAACATTTCCAAAATCTTGTTGGTAAATATAAAATACTAAAATGAAATATATTTCTCTCATTATACTCATTTCAAATTCTTTTAGCATTATATTAGAAAAATCATGACAAATATTTTTACTAGTGGAACCAAAAATAACATCATAAACATAAATTTGAACAAATAAAATAATAGTAAAAATTGTTTTCTTGAAAATATTTGGATATTCCAATCCCACAGTAAATCCATTTTTGAAAAGAAAATAACATAATCTATCATAACATGTTCTAGGTGCTTGTTTAAGGCCCTAGTGATCTTTATTATGTTTAAAAATTTGTTTTTTTTAATTTTGAAAACATGTGGGGTTGTTCAACATAAACTTAATCCATTAAATAACAATTTAAAAAGTTATAAAAAACATCCATCTCATATAATTTAAAATTCATATGGGATGCTTAAGCTAAAAGTATTATAATAGATTCTAATCTAGCTACATGGGAAATAGGCTCATAATAATCTATTCCTTCTTTATGATCACATCCTTTGGCTACTAATCTATCTTTATTTCACATTATGATCCCTTGATTATCCGGTTTATTTCTAAGTACCCACTTGGTTCCTATGACTGGATAATTTGTTGGTATCTCTACTAGTTCCCAAACTTTATTCCTTTTGAACTATATTAGCTCTTCCTAAATTTATAATATCCAAATCTCATCTCTGGAGGCTTCTTCAATAGTCTCAGGTTCTAACTGAGATATAAAGGTAGTGAATTTATCTAGGTTTACTACATTTCTTTAAGTTCTAATTCCAATTTCTATGTCTCCAATAATAGTCTCTAAAGGATGGTTATTTAGAGTTCTAGAATGTCTAGGAAAGAAACTTTAAGGTTCTTCAGCATTAATTTCTTCTAAACTGGACTGAATTCTATTAATATAATTTTAAAAATAATTTTTATGGGTTTTAAGTCTCATGTTGTCAAAAGAGTCAGTGACATCATCTATTTTATCTTTCTCACTAATAAATGGGGTAGTTTCATCAAACTTCACATGAACTGATTCTACAACAATCCATGAATTTTTATTAAATAGTATATAATGTTTAGAGGGATCATAATATCCCAAAAATATTCCTTCAATATCTTTTGGATCAAACATGCCAAGGTTTTCCTTAGTATTTATGATATACACCTTGCATGCAATAAAATTAATGTAATTTACATTAGGTTTTCCGTTATTCTATAGTTCATAAGGTGTCTTTTTAAAAATAAGCCTTATAAAAAATATATTCATGATATAGTAGGTTGTGCTTACATATTCTACCAAAAGATAACTATTAGGATTTTATTCATTCTATATAGTCCTTTCCATTTCTATAATAGTTTTATTTCTTCTTTCAATAATTCCATTTTGTTGAGGTGTTCTTGTTGAAAATAAGGTGTGTTAAATACCATGTTTTGAGAAAAAATGATCAAATTCTTGTGTCTCAAATTCTCCACCATGATCACATCTCAATGAAATTATTTTAAAACCTTATTCATTTTGAACAATTTTACAAAAACATTCAAAAATAGTGAAAACGTCAATTTTGAGTTTTAGAAAATAAATTTGATTAAATATAGAATAATCATTTACTAAAACATAAACATATAATTTAACATCTAAACATGGTACTCTTGATGGTCCAAACAAGTCTATATGTATAAGTTCTAAAGGTTAAGATGTAACAACTTTGTTAACATATTTGAATGAAGATTTGTGTTGCTTGATAATTTGGAATGCATCACAGAATCATTCATTTTCGAACATAAGACAAGGAAAATCAGAAACTAATAGTTTCTTATATAATTGATGTAATGAATATATATTACAGTGTCCAAGTATTTTTTCCAAAAATCGTGATTCATTTTTTATAGAAGTTAAAAAATAACTATCTATTTACTGAAGAAATCTAAATCCAACATATAAACATTATCACATATAGGTGATATAAATTTAAGAAACTTATCTTTAATCACATAGTAAGAATTGATAAAAACATAAACACAAAATCCATCATCACAGATTTGAGAGATAATTTTTAGGATGTGTTTTAACCCTTGCCCAATTAGTAATTTATTGATTATTGCAGTCTTTGGATCTCCAATAATTTTAAATCCAGTTATTTTTCCTTTGGTTTTTCAACAAACCTGACTAGTCCTCCATCCATTTGAGTCAGTTTATGAAATATTGTTGAGTCTTCACTCATATGCCAGTAACAACCACTTTCCATATACCATGGGGATTTTCTTTTACTGTGACCTATTTTCTTTTCATCTTCAGCCATAAAGAACATATTGGATTTTATATTAGATTTTTATTTTTCAAAATAAGGCTTTAAAGGGCTATTGGATTCTTCATATACACTCTATGTAGCTTTTATTTCTCTTTTTATTTTGTGCTCATAATTATCATTTTTTTGGTATTTCTTTTCTGGACTTTTCATTCATCCTTCAGTTGTGGAAAATCAGGTCTGATATGACCCAATTTCTTTCATTCATAGCATCAAATGTATCTTGGTTCTTTTTTATACTTCCAGAATGATTTTATGAATCCTTTTTCTTTTTGTGGAATTGTATGAACATTCTAGCTTGTTGAGCCAGTTTCATTTCAGAATATGGGGAATCTAAATTTGTATCTTATGTGACTTCTTTCATTGATTTCCTGATATGATTTTGTGATGTCACTTTTAGAGTAGTATTTTCATTATTTACTATAATTTTATGATCTTCAACTTCATCCAGAATTTCTTCTTCATACATCATTAATGTCCCAATTATTTCTTTTGTGGTTAGATCTTTGACTGGTGATGATATATGAATTTCAGCAGATATGTCATTCCATTTAAATGGTGGTACTCTCAATACTTTCAAATCATGATCAGATTGTTTGATGGGTTCACCTAAGGTTTTAATATTGTTAACAATATCTGTAATCCTTCCATTCATCTATGTGATGATTTTACCATCAAAAATTCTAAATGTGTCAAAATTTATCTTAGTAATAGCATATATCATCTTTAGGAAATTATTTGTTCCTTCATAAGAAACTATAATCGATTTCCCCATATAATAAGTAGTGGGAAATTGTGATACATGATTGAATTCATCTAGTCCAAGACCAAAAATAATGGCATTCATTGCTTTAGAATTGATATAATACTTGACTTCTGTTGAAGTATCCCATGTTTCTGGTTTCCCATGAATTGCATATGGAGTAATTCTCTTTGAGTAGACTTTGAATATTATATTTTTAAGAAATATAATCATTTATGATTTCAAACATCTATAATTTTCACCAATAAAATATGCATCACGTACCATTGACATTCCTTCTCTCAGATCATCAATTTTCATCTTTGTATCGAATTTATACTTTTATCTTGATATAGATTTATCCAAAAGCTCTTCTTTGATACCAAAAGTGATTTATGTGGATATGCAGTGTTTTTCTTCTCTATGAAAATATATATAGGATAAAAATAAATAATTAACATAGATTTTTATAGTGGTTTGGGGCATAAAGATCCCTTGGCCCACTCTACCAGGCACTCTCTCTGCGAGCTTGGTAAATTTCACTAGAATGGTCCTATTATCACAAGACCATAAATTTACAACATAGTGAAGGTAGTTGACACCTTTACTATAAGAGTAATAATAAATACTTCAGGTTATATAGTATAGAACCGATTATCCATAGCTTAGATTGAGAATCTGATACTCAACCACTACAGAGTATAAGTATTTGAAACTCAAATAAATCAAAATATCTTGATTTGAAAGGTTCAGGTTGTTCTTCAAAGTTTCATTAGTAGAAAATTAAAATTAACGGATCTTATTCCTTAGAAAATAATATATTTAAGAATTAAATAGTCTAAACATATATTTTTTGCAAAAATATCTTCAATCAGGTAGTAATTAAATAGCAGTAGTAATCTGATAGTAGTGAAAGATTGAACATTTATATCTCCAATGTGTATCTTATTTGAGAATCGATCATTCTATGTAGTAGCACTATAAAAAAAATCAATAATACAGTTGCATATGTGAATCACTAATCACACACATATATATGAAGATATATTTCAAAAGAATATGTAGAATAGGAAACTTTTTTCAGTATTCCATATCCAAAAAAATAGCATGATTGCTCGTAGAATTTCAATTTCCAATTTTCCAGAGGATTTGTAACTCCCCATTGAAATAGGATTGATTTTCTTCGAAGAACAAGGTTCTTTGAAATAATTAAAACAATCCTTGAATAAATCTTTACTTCTAAATTGATCATTTCAGTAATCATGGATTGAAGACGAGGTTGTAATAATTCGCCGTTGAGAACACAACATAGGGTTTATATGTGTAGCGTAGGGTTCTTTGCATAGCGTAGGGTTCCTCAACAATACTTTCAACTATACATAACATAGGAAACAAATGTATCATAGGGATGATAATCTATAAATTTATACTTATCATCATAAAATCATAAACATAGCATTTATTAACCGTACATTCAGCTTTTTAGCACATAGGGTATGAATAGTAAATTGAGACTCCAATGTAAAGTTATTGATCCATATGTTTGAGGATTATTTGAACATAAGGATATTGATCCAAACACAAACTATTTAATGTAGCATAGGTTTGATATCATATGAAAGTGTTTCACTTCTCAGCATAATTTAGGGTTGATACCATACATTCATTTACTAAAGGTATTGTTTTGAAACAATGTTTCTAGGGTAATTATCGTAATGTCAAATTAAATTAAACCGTATATAAATTCTTGAAAACTCATTCAATAAAAAATCATTAAAAAACAAACAATGATATTTGTGAACATCAAAATCATCATAAATTATATAGTATTGTTGAGACAATACATTCCTAACATTACCTTTTACTAAATGTATAATGATTTATTAAGGTACTACCATCCTAATAACTAGGCCAAAGATATCACTTACTCAACTCTGAAGCGCAAAATTATATTTGGATCATTCAACCTATTCGATACTACTGATGATTCACCCAACAAAAGATACCTCTCAATGAATTTAATGTTATGGATTTTTCCATTCATCAAATAATGTGATCAAAAGGCACACATAGATAATGATGTCACGTCAGGAGACCCATACACATGTATTTAGATACAAAAAACTAATGGAACCTGAAATGTATGGTGTTGTTTATTGGTCGGTATGTCCTAATGATATCACCTACTAGATATAACCTATTACTAACTTCATAAGAAGTAGTCTCAAAGCATCTAATCCACCATCACTTGATTTTCAGACATCAACTGTGTCTAATTAGTGTGATGTATGTGAACCATAAAACCTATGAAAAATATTATTTTCAAAGTATCTTAAGGTTCTTTATAGGATCATGGGTTTTCTTAAGGTATATATATCTTTTTTTAGAACAAGTTCTTGTTTAAAAACTAATGTGAGTGCCTATTGAGATCATGGGTATTTCAGGGGGTATCTGGGATATGTAAGATCCCAGAGCACGACTTTTGGAAAAAAATAGATAGGCTTCATGGTTTGGAGAAACCATGTGTTAGAGGTTGCACAATTACCCCTGATTTTGTGGGCCTTAATAGTGATGTGTGGGAGGTTTCATATTTTGATGAAACTATGGAACTTTTGGGGAATACCCTTGAGGGGAACTTGTAATTTTTAGAAGATCCAATATTCAGGGTTGGTGCTTGGTTTGTCAAATTATGCAAGGTTTGACTTAAATTAGTGAAGGGTTCATGGTTGGCACACAATTTGGAGAAATTTTTATCCAAACCATGAGGTCTATTAATTTGAGGAAATGTGACTATTTATTCCTAATGATTTTAAAATATAAACCATCTCTTTCTTCCCTTTTTTTGGATAGTCATGAGTTCCTAGGAGACCCTTTGGAGGAAAATCCATAGATTTTGATCTATTTTCATCATATAGATATGGAATCAAGTGCCATTTATCTCGTTGGATTCATGTTAGTATGTAATAAAATCCTCTTGTGTTGTTCTTAATTTGTATTTGTATCAATAGATTTATTTAGGAGCAAGATAATATGCCCTATTTATAGGCTATTAATAAATTCATCAGTTTTCTTATGATCTAGAATGAATCAGTGAATGATACGTGACAAGCACTCTACTACAACTTATTCCATGTCTTCTATACCTTTCCCTAGAGGTATGGTATTTTATATGATTATATTACAATGTGTCACAACATAGAATTTCAGAATGTTCCCCTTTAATTAATTAAATGGTAGAATTGTATGAAATGAAACCTATTATGGATTTCCACTAGTTCTTTTGAGATTTTTTGCTATTCTTTCCCCAACCTAGGCCACCCATGGGGTGAGCTTATTATATTCCATTTTTTATACCAACAATGAGTTATTTGTGGGATTTCTTAGATAGAGAGATCCCTTTATAGTTTGATGTGAATTGATTTTATATTTTAGGGGAACGTTATTCTGCCTTTTTCATGTTTTGAAAAGACATAAATTGTTCAATTATTTAAATTCCTTCTATAGAAATTGTGAAAATGTGTGGGTAAAATCATGGAATATAAATGATTATGAATTGTTTATTCAAATTAGATGATGAATTGAGATGGTATTAGATCCCTTAGTTGATATACCTTGCATCTAGATTCCATTAGATTCCATGAATGTTTATCATATAAACATTGATTTTTGTATTGGATGCCTTGGATGATATTTATCCCTGGGTTTTGAATCATTATCATTCCATGTGCCTCGATTCCCCTTAGATCTGGCTTTCTTAGACTCCCATTGGACATGTTCCATTAACATGCTATTTGGACCCCACCCAAGTCTTTACCATGTTTCGATTAAGATTTTTATGGGACTTGATGAGTGTGTTAGTGACTTTTATACCTTGGATCTGAAACTTCATGGGTTGAAACTTGTTATTACATGGTGAGTCCATTGTCAATGATTTGATTATACGGAGAGGTTATAATGAATGTTATATTACAAATTATAGGAAATGGAAAGGATGGATGTTTACACATGGGAATACGATGTTTCTGTGGTGGAGTTGTGACTCCAATGGATAGAGTGGATTGTATCACTTTCTTATTTTTGTTTTAATACTACCCATTTTTATTGGAGCCAGGCTATATTTAGTAGGGAAACTTGTTTGGATTTATAGTACCACTTATTGTTATTAATTTTTTCATGGGAATTTCCCTTGTACGATTTTTATATTTGTTATGTTTTCAACACTACTTTATCTTGTTATACACTATATTTATTTTTTATAGAAACCATTTGGGGTTGCCTAATGATTGTTATTTTGCACTTTCTTAATGCTATCATTGGTTACCTAGATGGAATTCATGGATGTAGGTAGGTACTAGGGAAAGTGACCACACTGTGATGCTTGATATGTTCCAAGTTTAAGAGTAGGGGAACACATGAAAGGGAGAGGCCCATGATGCAAGTTGTATATAGTTATTTGTTGTCCTTTTTGGTATTTATATATATATATATATATATATTATATTGTGACTTTTATACCTATTTTGGATGATTTTTAAAAACATGACATGATCGTTATTATATATGTGGTTACTATTGTAATTTTTTATTTATTCATATCTTAGATATTTATCTTGTATCTAGATGATTTATTGTATCCTATATTGACAAATATGTCTACTACTGATGTGCTAAATGGTGAAATGAGGGAATAGTCTATACATGGAAACAATATAGGACACCACTTCTAATTGGCTACCTCTGGCATTTGGGGGGATGTGCTAGTGGCCATTTGACCCACTGGCTTGGGGTACCATTTACTGGCCTCTGTGTTAGGACATTAAAATGTGGCATCATAGGGGATTTTTTTTGTTTTCCTTAACATTTCATGAAAATTTATAGGGATTACAATTTTTTGAATTTATTAATGAGTTGTTCCTGGGAGTAGCTAACCCACATACAATAAAAAGCCAAATTGTTTGGAACAGAACATGTTTTTATAAATTTTTCCTACTACAGTTGATTTGAATCTATTTTTGGGTGACATAATTGTTTTTTTATGTTATTATTATTGGGGAGTTCATTGTCTCCAAAACATATGAGGGTATGAATCTTAGGGATCATTTTAGGCACTTTATAGGATCCACGTGCCATGAATTTTTTCATCCCATTTTCGATGAATTCCATGACAACGTGACTTTTTGATATGTTCCTTTAGTGATATATTAGATATAAATACAATATTGTTATATGTTTTAGTAGGTAATTGAGAGACATGGTTGGATCATAGAGAGAATTTTATAACCTAAATAGTGTTTTCTTGATTAAGCTAAAGTAGACACCCTAAGAATCCAATTGTGTCATGTTGAGTCATGAATCATTGGTCACACGGACAGGAACATGTTATGGTATTGATTATGTGGACAATATTTTTCAGTTTATGAGGTGTATGGTCTATTATGGATCATAGGTGAAGCACCATTTGGTTCAAAAATTTAATGTTAAATTGAAAATGGATATGAATTAAAAGGGAATTTTAAATTGTGAAACCGATAATTTAACCTTGAACCAGCTTTTGAGTGGGTGTTAGGAATCATCTCTAGTGATGTTATGCCTTTTTATTTTTACCTAGTCCAAGATTTAGAATAAGGTAGAGGGGTGTGAGATATTTATAGGTATATTTGGACCTATATTATACTTTTATCTATGAGTTTCTGGTTAGAGGTGTGTGCTTGTCATTGTAGAGACGTTCCACCACGATGATTTCTATTCGTGTTATAGGTGGGTGGAAACGACCATGAACTAGAGGTAGTGGTCCATGGGATACCATTATATCCTCCTATAGTTATAACTTTGAAACCATATATTTTACTACAAACAGGTGCTATATCACAGTTTTGTGAGGGGGGTTTATGTTGTATTCAGAATTTTTAGGTACCACCGCAATCTATCTTTTTTTATGGAAGAGATGTTGTGTGTGTTCCACAGAAGTATCCTCTCATGTTTTCAGGGGTATGGTGGAATAAAAACTACTAATATTTGGCCAGAGTCTATTTGTTTATATTAGATCATCTATAGACGCCACCTAAGAGGAGAGTGAACATCACAACCGATATGCTTCAAAGAAAAAAATCACTATTAGCATGTTTAAATGAGAATGATAAGCTAAAAGATATGGTTTGGGGTGATTTAAAAACTAGTTTCTACCACTATTTATTTCCTAATACCTTGAGATCTAAAAGTGGCATTGAGTTCATGTGTTTGGAGTAGGTTGTGATGGCTGTTATGAAATATTTGGCATGATTTACATAGCTTCATCATTTTTAACTGATATAACTTTTTGATGAGGAATCAAGGGAGAGATGTTTCAAAAAAGGTCTCTAAAATTCTGTTAGATCTCATGTCAACATTTTAAGGTTGATTACTAGTACTGAGATAGAGAATATGGTTCTAATTATAGAGAGGAACCTAAGGGATGTTCAGGGTTCCAAACAAAGTATTCTAGCCTCTCAACCTAGGGGTTTATCTTCCTCTAGTAGGAAGAATCATTTTTATGCATCCCGTGAGATACATACCAGATAGTTTGTCAGTACTGTAAGTACTATTTTTGTCATCAATGTGGGAGATGAGAACACATTAGGAATCAATTTGATATAGACCCATTTGAGTTCCAACCTTTCTGTAGAATAGGGAACATATAATGTTTTTCTGACCATACCTCTAGTATTTAGTAGAAGGGGTTCACTCCAACTCCAGGTTTAGGAGTAGGTTTTAAAACTCCCTTTCAGGTTGGGAGTTAGAGTACTACTAGTTTTCTAGACCAAGGTGGTGGTCATGGCCTAGGAATCCAGAAAACATTTGTACCTAGATAGAAAATTGGGCTCTCTCTAGGGAGTGATGTTGTTTTGTAGGTCCATGGTTTATGATATATATATTCTATACAGCCTACACCTATGGAGCAGAGAACCAAACCATATATGGTGATAGGTATGATCTTATTGGCCTCTAAACTTGTATCTTCTCTTTTAAATACATGTTAATCACATAATTTTACATTTGTACCATGGTGGAGAGCCTTGGCCTCGCTATTCATTTTTGTAAAGGAATTATGAAACTTGATGATCTGTTTGGAATAAAAATAGATTGTGTGCATTCTAGTGTAGGGAGTGACCCTTCATATTTTTGGGTGTCACTTCATATGGGATATTTTTTACCTCAATATTATATGGTTTTACATCATACTATGATTGAGATATCTATTTTCTTATCATTTCTATGTTGCTTTATATTTTCGAAAGGTGAACTTCACATCACCATAGGGTGGGGTTTTTATTAACCAGGGTGAATGTGACATCTAAAAAATGAGTTCGACCAAAGAATCATGGTTTGGGTGGGATGATAGACCAGATTGATAGTTTATATCTAGATTTGTAGGGATTGCATTAAGAATATTTCCCTTAAATGGTTGGCCATTTTTCACTAATTTTCATGAAATAATTTTCTAGTTTACCTCCTAAGGGAGAGGTGGATTTCTCCACTGATCTACTTCCAAGAACTGTACTGATGTCCATTCATCTAAATAGGATTACTATGATGTTGTCTCAAAAGCTTAAGAGGTAGTTAGAGGACTAGAAGGAAAAGAGGTTTATATGAACCAGTACATCTCTATGGGTTAACTAGTCCTTTTCATGAAAAAGTTTGATCATAACCTTAGGGAATGTGTGGATTATTGAAAATTGAACCAATTTAGTGTTAATAAATAGTATCCTTTACCATGGATATATGAAATTTTTTATCAGTTCTGATGAGATCGAGTGATCTCAAAAATTGATTTGAGATCAACTTATCACCTGGTACATGTCTGACCTACAAAAATACCCCATAAATATTTTCATAGAAGGTGTGGTATGTATGATTATTTGGTTATTTCATTCATTCTCATGAACATTCCATCAGTATTTATGGCATCGATATACTAATTTTTCCATCATTATCTTGATTATTTTTATTGTGGTGTTCTTGGAAGACATCTTAGTGTACTCTCACAATTCAAAAGACCATGAAAAACATATTGATATTATTTTGGATAAACTGAGATAGAATCAGTTATATTATATTCTCAAAAAATTCCACTTATATATATATATATGATATTCACTTATCTCATATAAAGGAGTATCAGTTGACCCAAAGAAGGTGAAAGCTTTTGTTTCCTCAGAGAAGCCTAAGAATTTCTTGTATATATGAGGTTTCTTTAGGCTAGTTTAATATTACAAGAATTTTACATAGGAACTCTCACTCTTAGATGCACCATTGACATGCTTGAATAGGAATTGAGTGATGTTTTTATCAAAATATTCATACGAGATAGCCTTTTAAGATCTGAATGTGTGACTAACTTCAGCACAAGTCTTGATACTAATAGATTTAGGAAATAGATACACTATATATTGTGATGAATTGGGTATTGGGATAGGATCCATTTCTATGAATGTGGATAGATTTATGGAATATGGGTCTTGGCAGCTGAGACCACATGAGAGGAATCACCTAACACAAGATCTTCAGTTGGATGCAGTAGTTCTTGCTTTGTGTTGTTAGAGAAATTACTTACTGGGTGAGTGTTTTCTTGTATAAATATACCAAAAAATACACAAGACTATATATACATAGTGTGACTTGAATTTTAGGTAGCTATGATGGGTTGAGTACCAACATTTATTTGACATCGAACATTTCTATAAACCTGGAATGGGAAATTCAATGGATGATACACTGAGAAAAAGGACTCGGATAAAGGCTATTTTGGAGGCCAGTAGTGAGTGACATCTTAGGTCCATGTTTTTAGATATGCGCATAGAGGTGTAGAATAGTGGGATATATGATTTTCATTAATCTTGAGCACTAAAACCTATCCTTATGGAAAGAGTGAGGATGATGCATCTATAAGATATGGTGGGTCTAGATCAACAGAAGAGTGGCAGGTGAGGACCCACCTCCTAGTTTGAATATGGATGAGGATTAGATCCTTTATATTCATGCTCATGTATGGGCTCTAATAGATATACATGATGAGATGGTGTAGGAGTTCTATGCCTCAATTTTGGAAGTATATCCTGGAGTTACAAAGATGTACCATCATTTATATCACCAATATTAGTGGTAGGGGTGAAATGTGAAGTGGTTGGTTTTGTTATGTTGTGTTCCACCTATTAGCAGGTGAAGATGGAACATTAGATAATAGCTAGTATTTTTTAGTAGATACCCATTCCTGAGTGGAAATGGAATGATTTCATGATGTATTTTAGGACTGGTTTAATGAGGTCACCTCAAGTTGGTGATTCTATATGGTTAATTTTGGATAGGCTCATGAAGGATACTCATTTTCTACTAATGAGGTTGACTTTCACAATGGATGAGATTTTGAGGTTATATATCCAAGAGATGGTATGACATCATAGGGTTCCTCAAACCTTAGTGTTAGAGAGATATTCCTGGTTTACATTTTGTTTCTAGATTATTTTGTAGAGGAATTTTGGTACACAGGTGCTTCTGATCACAACATACCACCATGAGACTGATGAATATTTAGAGTTCACCATTAACGTTCTTGAGGATATGATAAGAGAATGTATATGAGATTTTGGGGTTCTTGAGAGAGAAATAATTCCCTTATTGAGTTCATCTACAAAAATAGTTATAACAAGACTACATAGATGTGTCCTTATAAGGATTTGTATTGTATGCCATGTCGATCAACCCTATGAAAGTTAGAGGCTATTGAGGAATATTTATTGGGATTGTGTCTCAAAATGGAGACATATGATAAGGTCAATTTGATCAGGAATTATATGGGTAAGACATAGTCTTTATAGAAATATGATTCTAATCATTATCAACAATCTCTAGAGTTTGATGTCTGGGATCATGCCTTTTTATGCATCTCGCTAAAGCTAGGAAAAAGGTGGATTTAGAGACTGGGAAATCTTTCATCATGTTATGTCAAGCTATTCCATATTATATAGAGATTTTGGACAGTATCCTATTAGTAGAAGACGCCTCAGGGGTATTGGATCACACATGATGTCTCCCATGTATATCAGTTTTGTGATTATCACTCAGACCCATCTCACACTCTGCATCTGGATAAGGTGGAGTTATAGATAGATGTGTCCATTTAGGATCATCATATATGTGTTGTTTATAGAAGCACTAAGTCTCTATAAGTATTTTTAATTCCTATACAATGGTTTATATGGCAGTAAGTATTTTTACAATATGAGACTAGGGAGTGGGAGGCCGATGTATATGCTCAATGGATAGAATTTTTATTGGATGATTCATGACCACCCTTGGAAGGGAAATATAGGGAAGAATTCATTTAATGTAAATGTTGTATGATCCTTAGTTTTCTTGAGGTATAGATCCATTTGTTCAGATTAAATTTTTGTTTACGGCCTAATGTGAGTGAATATTCAGATCATGGGAGTTTTGAGGGTATTATGGGATGTTCAGATCCTATAACCCAACCATTGGGAAAAAATAGACTAACCACACGATTGGGAAAAACCATGTGGGATATATTGCAAGGTTACCCATATACATGAGAGGATTGATAGTGGGTTTTGGATGTCGTAAAGTTTGATAAAAACATCCAAACGTAGGGTTACGCCCCTGTGAGGTGCCTTCAATTTTTAGAAGATCCAATATTCACATTCGGTGCACAACTTTTCAAATTTTGCACTAGGACCATGTGAGGTTCCCCATAAAGCAATGAAGGATGCATGGATGACGCACGTTTTGGCCAACCATGCGGCCAAAACGTACGGCCCAATATTTGGATACAAAAGAACCATTTCATGCTTGATGAGTTTAAAATCAAAAACATTTCATTCTTCTCCACCATTGGATAGCCTTGGGTTCCTGGGATAGCCTTTAAAGAAAAATTTATATCCTTTGATCGTGTTTCTTCATTTGGACTCAGAATTGAGATTTTTTTCTCTCATTGGATTCATGTTAGTAAGTAATACAATCCTCTTGTATTGTTATTAATTCATATTGGTATCGATGGAGTTATTTAGGTGAAATCAATTATTTTATATTTCTAGTTTCTACATCATTTATTCATTTTTCTTCTCATCTAGATTGAATCAGATATTGATACATGACAAGAACTATACTACAAACCTATGATGGGTGGTATGTACCATTCCCTTGGGGTTTGGTGTTTTATAAGCTTAGGATTCTTTAATTCATGTGCCAAAAATTTCGGCAACACCGTTTTAATTAATTTAATAATATAATTGGATGAAATGGAACCTTTTAGTGATTCACACTACTTCCATCAAGATTATTTGAGGTTGTTTCCCCAACCTAGGTAACCAGTGGGGTGTTCCATGTATATTCAGTTTTGTTAAACCACTTGTAAGGTGGGTTTTTCCTTTCCCAGTTAGAGGAATACATTTCTATATTGATGTGAATTGATTTGAAATGTTAGGGGTTTAATCTACCTCCTTTCCCATATGTTAACATGTTGTTAATTTTTAAATTGATTAAATGGATTTTATAGAAATTTTGGAAATGAGTAGGTAATCTCATTGAATGAAATTGATTGTGAATTAGTTAATGAAATGATATAATGAATTGAGAAGGTAGTATATGTCTCAACTGGTATACCTTAGATCCTGATTCGATTATATGTCACGGAAATTTTTCCTATGGATATTGATTTCAGTAGTGGACGCCTTAGATTATATTTCTCCTAGGTTATTGATTCTGTAGGATTACATGGGCCTTTCTACCCCTTGTATCCATGTTTTTTAGTGTATCATTGGACATGTGTTGCTGAAATGATCCTTGTACTCCACCCCCAAGTATTTATTGAGATTACATGGAGATTCTCATGGGAAATGAAGAAGATACCTTCTTATTTTATACCTTGGATTCAACCCTTCATCATCTGATACTTTTGATTACACAGAGTGACCATTGTGTGTGAATTGATTGTATGGAAAAGTCGTGATGATTGTTTTATTCAGGATTATATGGAATGAAATAGATGGATGTTTGAAATTTTTTGTATGACGTGGTTTTGGTTGATATTTGACTCTAGTGGGTATATTGGAAAATATCACTTACTTATTTTTGTTTTTCCACTACCCATGTTTATGGGATCCTGGCTAACTTTGGTTGGGACCCTTGTTTGGATTTATGATATCACTAATAGTTATTACATTTTTCCATGTAAATTTCACTTGTACTAATATAATATCTATTATATATTGTACACTTTGTTATCATATTATAAATATCCTAGATTTTTTATAGACACCATTGGTTGTGTCTTTCTAAGTGTTATCTCAAACCATGTTCAGGCTGTAGTTGGTTACCCATAAAGACTTCATGGGTGAAGGTATAGATTGCGGAAATCACCCACAATTCATTGCTTGATTTTTTCTAAGATTAGGATCATGAGAGCATGGTATAGAGCTAGGTTTATGATGCTAGTCAAAGAAAGTTATTTTTTGTCTTTTTGGAATTTTGAAACATATTTTATACAACTAATTACATAACTATTTTCGTTTCTGTGTAGAAACATGACTTTATCATCAATGTATTTTATATTACTATGGGAACTATTTATTTATTCCCCTCTTAGATGATTTTTCTATATATTAATGATTTTCTACTTCCATTATTTATTGGTATTTTTACTAAAATTGTGTTGGACTCTAAAATGAGGGAATAGTCTCCCCAAAGATACACAATAAGACCTGGATTTCAATTAGAACCCTATGTAATTTAGGTAGATTCACTTAAGGCCATGTGGCACACCAACTCAGAGCACAGTTTAGTGGCATCTGGGTCAGGATGTTACATTCTCATTATATCTTAGTAATTGCTATACCATTTTGATCTGAAAAATAATCTATAGAAATTTCAATTTAAATAGAGGAAGTTAGAAATATCAACACTATAATGGTAAGTGTAAATAATGTATAACTCAGTATATACATGGTATGGTAATCAAAAAGCACTGATAAATTTGGGTCTAGGGAACCCACTTATATCACAATAATACATTCCCTAGATCCAACTTTATAACCATCATTATTAGATCTCACATGATAATATCTTATTTCTACTAAGTTATATCTTTCATAATGGGCCTAACACATTTCAATATCACGAAAATTAGTCTATCAGTCACATTACCTCCTTGACTAGGACTTATAAAGAATTGATATACTTTATTATTTCCATTTTTCCCATTGTGAACACATTATATCCTATATATTAATTATAATATAATTATCATAATGATAAAACATTTCCTATGAGGTGAAATTACAAGAACTAGAACAAATCATTACATATTTTTATACAAATTCTTTAGCTCTATCAAAAGATAAAACATACTTGATATTTTTTAGATATGGCTACCACATGCTTGAATGATCTTCTCTTTCTCATTACCTTAGCCAAAATATGATATTAGATCATATAAATATAATGTAATACTAATCTATGTCCCCTTATAACTGGTATCCCTTCCTCTCCATATAATAATTTTATATTCTCTGTACATGTTCTAGTATAATTGGATAGTTCTGAATGAATCATTTTCAATTATACTAGATATAACTGATGTGATTCTACCATAAATTATATGTTTTATATATCATTTATTTCATATATCAAGGCATATTTGATTGATCCATAATAAAAGAATATGGAATTCAACTCACCAAGTTAATCTTATCTTATGTACCATACATGTCTTCTTCGAGCGATTTATGCCAAATGACATTTGTAAAAATTCTCTCTAAAATTATTCCAAATTCTGTTTTTCAATATATTGTAATTATATATACAATTGACTATGCCTAAGAAGAAATTTCATCTACCTTGGTATATCATTTCCCATAGAACATAGGCTTCTAATTTAAGTAAATTTTTGTAGAGTTACATTCATCATGTTCATAACTAAATATAAGACTAATAACAGTTTTTAATATGTTACCAAACATATTTTTTCATGGAAAATAGTTCTGTACCCACTAAACTTTTTTAGATACATGGTAATTATTCACTTAAAAATAATATTTTATCATCTCATTTCTTACCTCAATCCAAAACTAGATTTTAGAAACTTTCTCCCCTTGTTGGCATTTAATGGTGTCACTATGACTTTTTGATTGCATCATATATACACCTTCCAATATTGAGGACTTTACATCAAATTCACAATTTATTGATCATAAAAAGTATATATGAGATGTAAAATTATTATATATTTTTGAATTATGACTTGGTATTTCCAATTGTGCCTTATTAGTCGCATGCATGCACCATCAATGTATAGTCTCACTTGAATACCCACCATAGTATTCAAAATAATAATCCCCATGTACTTTGATAAATGGAATAAATTATTGATATTTAATTTATTTTTTAAATATTAGATAATTTCAATATAATTATTTCTTATAGGAATTACAATTCTCAGTTAATTATACACCATCAGTCATGGTAAATTAAAAAAACCATTACCATGGTTTTAACCTTCTTGTGTAGTAAACGACTCTGGATCATTCTCTTTAAAAATGTTTTTGTGGAACATATTTTTATTCAAAATAATTTTTTGTGTATGGAATTGTATAAATCTATGTCAATCAAGATTGCACTTTTTATAATGGACATTTTCACCCTTATTATATAAATATTGTATAACATATGACTATCGCATTTCTATCATAGGGATTTCTAGGATATCCTTAGTGATATTATTGATAATTAATTCAGATTCACATTGTGTTTTGTTTTACAGAAGATTTTTTATATTCTAAAAAAAACTTATCATCTAAACACGTTTTCTTATGATAATAGATTTATATCATACTAAAACTCATATGGAATATATTTTTCATTATATTCAACATGTTTACAAGGGACAAATAAATTATTTTCAATTCATTTCTTTAAAAATAAGGGAAGTACCTATAATGGTTATAAGTCTCAAAATTTACTCTCCTTTTACACATATAATGAATCTAATCTGTATTAGGAAATTCTCATTTAAGAATTACTCCACACTATATTTTATTGATAAATTTTTTTCATGTAAGACTCATCATCTATCCACATTTGTAACATCATGAATATGATATGTATAAGGAAAAGTTGGTTCATGAATTACTTGATGCTATATTTTAATGATCGATGAGTGCTTGGTCAAGATATTTTTTGAAATAATAGCCAGATGAAACACATATATGCATCCCATATATATATCATAACAAAAAATTTATATTCTATAAAAAAAATTAAAGAAAAATATTTTGAATTATATTTAAAACTGCATTTTCCTTGGTGTAGTTCATTCTCTATAGATATAATAATATAGAAAACTTTTTTGTTATCCATTATTTCCAAAGGTATATTTTTTTAAAATCACATTATTCTAATAATATCTACTTTATTTAACTCTAATTATTTTAAATATTATATTTTTTATATCCTTGACATCCACTTTTAGCTTCTCTTGGAAATGAATTTTATTTACACAACTAGTAGACTCTTACATTTTTATATTTTTCATCTATTGAAAATGATTCGTGTAATGTTTAACTCTTAGATGATTATTGGAGACCACAAATATCCTTTATTCCAAAGATGGAATAAATTCCCCTTGTGTCCAACGGACATGTCATATTAATTTTTTGTTAATACATAACAAAATTTCAATTAGAACCATTTACAAGGAAATTAGAAGTTGTGTACTTCTCACTTCTGAAATTGTAATAAACCATTCTTAGCAACTTAATAGAACACACATTACTTCTAGTAATTTTTTATTCTTTCTTGGTTACTTTAGTCAAATACAAAACTGTGATAGGAATATTTTATTTAATACCCAATAAGTATGATAGAAAAAATGAAATGTAACGAAGAATATACATGATGGTGAAGCAACAATTTTATTCTTTAATCTAGTTCATTTTATTTAAAATTCTATAGTCTTATTAAATTTTATTTGAATCAAATGACCTCTAATTTAATGAGTTTCCTATTTTATCTAAATGATTTTACAAAGGTTACTTTTCCATCACCCTTTACATTGTCCCTTTAGCCTTGTCTTTCAACTTTTTCACCATAATAACTGAAGGTTAAACCTTCTTTAATGTTCTAATTTTATTGGAAACCCATACCCAAAAGTTACCTAAGTGTTTACTCCATACCATTTGTTTTTTAATATTAAAAAAATTGGAGTAATTGGTTGAAAATGATATATGAAATGGATTTATTGAACGATCATGATTATCATTTATATTTAAACTTAACTACTGTAATCATAAATCATTTATACTTGGATTATCTTTATCCTCACAAGCTTATTAGAGATAAGACTATACATGTAATCATCCATATGCTGATATTATATCTAAAAATCACAATAGATTTTGATGATATTATTATCACATAACCATCACATGCATTATACATGAGTCTCTTGTTAAAATGTTTTCTCTCCCTCACTTCTAGAGGAGTCTAAAAAAGTATTGGGGACACCAACATCTTGAATTTTTGATATCTTCATAACAACCTTGACCCAAGTATCCCAAATTTAGTTTTCATTTTATTACAATGTCATTGATACAAGAGATCATGTCACTAATGATTTATTAATTTAGTTGAATTTAAGAAACTAGATACATACATGGTTCCCTTATTACATTGGTAAATAAACATAGAACATAACAAAGAAAAAATAAACTACTTAGAACAAATTAAATGACATCATCTTCACAATCGGGGGAAGGAAAACAAATAATATAGTGAGTTAAAATGCTCAGTAAGGGTTATATGAAAAAAAAATGTGAAGTAAAATCATTAAGTAATAGACATTATGGAAAGGTAAACAATCAGAAAAACACATTCCATTGATACTCTTAGAATGAAAATGCATCCATTTATTTTTTCATAGTGAAATTCCTCTGGATAATAACAATATATTAATGAATGAAGCAAATTCTTAATTATTAGAAATAATATTTCTAGAACATGAACCATAATACATTCAATATTTTTTAATTCTATGTGTATAAACCCATCTGAATCTTCTTGGAAACAAACACGAAGGATTGGCAACCAACTATTTTTTCTTGTGAGACCTATCGATATGTCAAGGAGCTTTAACGGGCCCCACCCATTACTGCAATCCTAAATCATTCTTCATACATCGATTCAATTTATGAATAATATGAACTATCAAAATATAAATATTTATAAGATGATTAAAAAAAGGATTTTGAAACAGATGAAGATAATTTTAAATGAGACCATTGAAAATTATTCAGAAAAAATAATCTGAAAACATTCCAAAGTGTGTGATACCAGATTGAAACATTTAAATAATAATATCGGTGAAGGAATAATGTTAAAAGAAGTATATAATATCATGAGAATAATAAGACTCATGGTTTGATATATCAAGGGTAGTACATACACCACACACATGGAATAAGTTGTGAATAAGGAATATATCTCACAGATGTAAAAATGAGACAAGAAAAACCTTTTTTCTTTGTAAAGAATATTTATTTAGGAAAACCATTTCTAATTGTCATAAAATCATATTGTAAATATGTATATTAGTGATAAAAAAATGGAAGGGAAATGGAATTATGTTTGAGTCATAAATTATGTCCAACTAAAGTGAAAAAATGTAAGAAAAAGTTTTAAGAATCTTTAGGTAAAGAGCCTCTTTAGTATATATTAAGGGAAAATATTAAGTGTAATTAAAACAAATAAAGGATTAATTGTTTTCATAAAACCAGAAATGGTCACAAATAGTTTTTATAGATAAAATGGTTGATTTTATAAAAATATAAATGTATCAAAATAGATTATGGATTGTACTTCAAAATTGTTATGAAATCGGAAAGTTCCCTTAAAATGGGATAAATTATTAGGAGGAATTGAAAATAGATCCATAAAAACATGTATTTCCCCATAAAATAAATATAAAATGATATGGATACATGAGTTTGGATCATATAAACATAATTTAGAATAATTATATAAAAAATGCAGAATTACATTGGGATAAAGAGAGAGACAGTGTAACCCGAATGAAAAATAGAGATTTGACCACTTTGTAATCAACCAAATCATATGAAAAAAATTAATAATAATAAAATAAATCATTTAATTCCATAAATATAAACATATTCATGATATTACACATCAGTGGGCCATATACATACACCACAAAAAATAAATAGTGTTGAATAAGTCATATCTCATAGAAATAAAAGTGAGATGAGAAAACCCTTACATTATGTTCGAATCTATTTTTCACTAAAATATTATATATACTAGATATTCAGATTAAATTAATTAATTATTTAATTCCTAATATTTTCAGTATTTATTATATTTAACATAATTTTATGAAGTTCATTTATATCATTTTTGATGAGTTATAAGATTCAATTTGATTAGTCTGGAGTGTTCATTTCCTTGGTTTTCTCGATCGGTTTACATGTATACATGTATGGAAAAACCATGTAAAATGAGAGTACTTTTACAAAAATTAATAGTGTAATTGATCATGTTTAGGACCTTTGTAGGGATTATTCCTATCAAATGTTTTATAAAATATTAAAACTAGCAATACAAAGGGGCTTACAAATACAAGAATAAAAAAACCATACACATCCAAATCATCAAAAAAAGGGAAAATCTAGTAACAAATGACCATCATGAGGAAGGCTACAAAATTTCTCTTCTAGAAATAGCATCATAAAATTTACTCTACTCCCTTAATGCATGAGTGAAATCTAGTTGAATATTCTCATAGAGAGAGAGAAATTCAATCTATGAAGAAATCATTCTCCGTAGAATATTTCTGGACCATTTTTTAGGATATGAACCATTGTCATATAGTCTGATTCCACCCATAGATAATCCCATCCTTACTGAACATCATATTTTATTGCTTTAATGATTCCCCATAATTTATCTTCAATGGGTGATCCGATTTTAATGAAATAGTAAAATCATCCTTTAACGAAGCCTTGATGAGTACGAAAGACAACACCGCATCTTGAGGGTCTCGGTGCACCTAAAGATTCCCCATCCACGTTCAAATTCCACCATAGTGAGATATGTGGGATCCATCTGATGGACTTGAGAATAAGATATTTCTTGATCCTTTCACTCACATGAAAATATTTGAGATTAATCAGAATATAAATATCATTATTCTTTGTAACAATGTTGATTTTTGAGGCTTATATGACTTCGTTATAGACATAAATCAGAGAATCATGAAAAGTGGGACATTTATTCTCAAATAATAAACCATTTTTTTCTTTTAAAATGTAAGAGACAAGAGTAGAAACTGCTATAAGAAGCAGTGACTATACTTGTTAACTTCGTCTATCATGGACAATAGAGAGCATTGGTTCATGAAAGATGGACATATTTAACATAATACCAAATACCTCATAAAGGTGAATCCATATCCTATATTAAAATATGTACGGGATGAATAGATTTGAACCTAAATCAACATAATGTAGATAGAAAAATTAGGTAGAGGAAATATGTAAACTAATTTTCTAGATTAGCCCATGCAGTGATATCCATCCTTTCTAAAATCTCCAAAAAAAAGGAAGTGAGTAGGGGAAATAACTGGTTTCATGATATTCGAAAACCACACTAGAATAGAAAAAGTCCCACCACAAAGGTACCTATAAAAATCTATAGATATAAACATTATAGTAGATATTTACATCCAGATTAGAGTATCAGAATCTATGTAGGAGTAATGCTAGATCTCTATCCAAATTTAAGAAGAGAGGAAAGACAGAAAGTCAGTGTTGTAATGAGAATAAATAATGGATAGATTCCTTAAAATATGAGGCACCTATATTCTTTCATTGAGAGGTATATCTAAGAAACATGTGGTCCATACGTTGATATTGGATTCTTTCAGACCAACCATTTCGAATAGCACATGAGCCCTCAGAAGGCATACATAAAAGTCGGCCAAATTGAAGAAGTTAAATACTTGGAGTATCTATTATGAAACATTGAGAGAAACCTCTACGCAATAATATACATAGAAATTTTATTGGAAGTCATAAAATTCCAGATGAATTTTCTAATAAGAGCATCATTGAACATCCATAAATATTTAATTCCCAAGCCCCCATGTCAATGGGCTTGATATAATCATTCCAAGAAACCATGATAAGCTTATTATCATTAATTGATCCTGTACAAATAATGTTACTTATCAATAGTTGTATTTTCTTAATGAGATCCATGGGCCATCTGCAGATAGAAAAGGCATAGACAGACATTAAGGAGATCACCGAGTTAAGAGGACATATTATCCCTACTTGAGACATTTTCTTCTCCCTCCACATGGCCATTTGAGAAATAATTATAGAAGTAATTCCTTAAACATAACACTTTTTATCCTTACCCTAAAGTATAGGAATCCCTAAATAAATGAATGGGAGGAACTATTTATCCACCCCAAGTCACCTAGAAATCTTATTCTACTTATATATAACCATTCTATTTCCCAATACTACAAAAGATTTATGTTAGCTAAAAACATACCCAGAGATTTCCTCATAGTGAGAGAAATTTTTTTGAATGCGATAAATGGTTACCTTATCATATTAACCAAAGAGCATAATATCATCAACATATAGAAGGAGGGAGGGTGAAAATAGATCCCTTAAAACCTTAATTATCTTGTATAAAAAACCTTGCACAATATCATTCAAAAAAATACTCAAATAGTCCCCAGTAATGGAAAAAATAATACCAATAAGAGGGTCTCCTTTTCTGACCCTCTAGAGAACTAAAAAACCTATGGGTGACCCATTTATGAGAATGGATTTCCTGGAAATTCTAATAACTATACTAACAAACTTGATCAAATAATTACAGAAATAATAATTCCTAATAATAGTAAAGATAAATCTCCAATTTATGGTATCAAAATCATTTGAGATTTACAACTTTAGGGAAATCTCCCTTTCCTGAATTTTCTCTTCATACTGTTCACACATTCCGAAGCAGTTAGGAGATTGTTCTGAATGCTTCTTCTCAGGAAAAAACCAAATTGATTATAAATAATAAAATATCTAGAAATATTCCCCAATTGAGAGGTTGTAATTTTGATAATAATTTTGGGTATAATATTCCCAATGAAAACTGCCCAAAAAACTTTAATATCCAAAGAATTTTCCTTCTTCGGAATCAATGAAATAAATCTATCATTAAGATCATAGGGCATGGAAGCATGAATAAAAAATTCCCTAATAGTATTATTGACCTCATGGTGCACAATATCCTAGTCGAACATGAAAATTTTATAAGTGAATACACCCAGTCCAACCACACTATCAATATTTATTTAATAAAGTGCATCATTAATTTCGTTATCAATAGGGGGGTCAACCGGTATCCTGGTTATTTGGGCATCCACTATGGATTGAATATTTTCATCCATTTTATGGATATTACTCCCAACGGTCTATGAGTCTAGATAGTAAAAACTGTTGAACCAAAACACTGGAAATATCAAGTTCAGAACTAAATAAAGATGCATTAATTTCAAGGAAGTGATCCCCCCTATAATCTTTTTCTCCCAATTTAGGAAATGAAACAGTTTTGAATTTATGTCCCCATGTATCCATTTTACCATATACTGATTTAGAGCCAATATTTTCTTAAGGAAAAGTAGTTCATTAATAATTGATAGAGCATGAATGTCTTCTCTATATGGAATATGTTGATTCTGGATTTCATTTTTACATTGAATAAGTTATTATTCAGTAACCTTGATGTCATTATCCAAATAGGAGAAGGATTTTTTTACCCATTCCCTAGACATTTTCATCACGTTTTTTGACTGGTTGTACAAAATTGTGAGAGGAATCTGAATTGAAACAACATTCCGAGAATCTTAGAAAACATCACAACATATAGGTAAAATAATTCAAGAATTTTTAAATTTAAAATCCATTGTAGATTTCATTACTTTTCTAGAGAAAATATCCCCGACAATATGATTATGATCAAACAGAGACCTTGGCATAATAAAACCAAACACATTGAGAGATTCATTTCATTTAACAATTTGAATGTGTCACCTATCCAATTTTCTCACCTGTATCCCATTGATAGTGTGTCTTATTTAAGTATAATCACCTCCCATAAGTGGGACTTCAACAAAACTACATTTATCAATGAAATAATAGAAATAAATTTCATCTAATCTATTGAAAAGAGTCTGAGTTTTTCATCTAACTGAAGGAAACTATTGAAATCACCTATGACCAGCCAGTTGTGAGAAACCTAATCAGAGATCCTTTCCATAATTTTCCATGAATTCCTTCATTTTGGAATATAAATTGGAATCATATAGAAAATTTAAGGAGAAAAAACTTCCATGAAATCAAAATTTCCTTGAAACTACTTGTTGTGAGTTAAAACTGGATTTATGAAAAAAGTTGTCAAGCTTGAGGATCCAAATATGTTCAACCCCATTGTCATTTGAATTTTCTGAAGAAAATGAGTAACCAATACAATCCCATTTCAAGGCATTACAATTCTCAAAAAAAAAATTGGTTAATCCCAACCATTAGTTGTTTATTGGTCAAAATAAAATACCAGAGGGCTCTGACTGTGGGAGAATTTCCAAGCCCATATAAATTCCAAAATAATATGTTCATTTAAAAACTGATTTTTTTCCCCTATGGTATTTGGCCCTCCATTTTTTGTCAATTCCAATTTGTTACTATTACCCATTCCTTTTCCCCTTCCTTTACCAACCCTACCATATACAAGGTCTTTTGGGGTTCTAATATAAACAACAATTAAGGGAGATGTTTCATCTTCCTCAGTACAAGGCATATCACTATGCTTGGTGAATTTATTGGGCGAAACATTGATTACAATGGATTCATCCGAAATAATCTACCTATTGGTAGTTTTCCCACTGGAAACATGAGAGGAAGAATAATCTATTTCATACTAGTGTACCAATTTCCCATAGGAGAAACAACACATGTGTCTTCATTTTTTTGACTACAATACTATGCACCAATGAGGATTTCATATGGATTGTTAGACCTATAATACTTCTCATACCCATAATAATTATTCCCATATAAAGGAGGTGGTTTTAAATATGTTATGATATATCCATGTCATCCATAGGATACATCAAGTCCTTCCCTAAAGCTTGTAGATACACCTTCTCATTGTTTCAAGATGATAATACCATGCCAAGGGAATCATCACTAGGGTTATAGTGAATTAATTAATGATGAAATGGAATAGGATCTTATTGGATACTAATAATTTTTTCAAGAGGAGAATCATCCATTTCACTAAATAAAATGTGCAGCTGATTTGGGATCATATCACCTTTAGTGCATGTATCATCTAGAATCAGGGGAGAGTGAAACAACTAAAACTGATCCTACATTGAATCATCTTCCCCTATAGCATTAATTACATAATCTAGTCTCTGAGAATCAACAAATATATTTCCATTAACTATTTCAAATTATTACTGCGCAATGTCCACTGAAAGTTGTACATTTTCCAGCTCCAGATATTCTTGTGTTGATTTCTCCTGAATTTGATTCATCACCGCCACTTGAATAACATCATTCATTTCTAGTGCATAAACAATTTAATCACTCTCTTTTTCATACTCAAAATCATTATAAGGGATAGTGTGGGGAATAAAGGAAACCCATCCTTATAACATGGCATATCAATTTCAACCATAGTAAAAGGATCATTAAATTGTTAAAGATTTGGATCCTTAGCAGCTGTCTCCACCTAAATAATTCCTACAAGATTCTCAAGATCAAAATATAAGGTAGGGTCATCATAACAATCACATTTGGATGTATTATCTTCCTTAGAATATAAATGAATATCATTCACATTAGAGGGCCCTACATTGACATCAACATTTGACTGATGAACCTTCCCCTTCACTTTGTCTCAAACCATTCTATAAGAAAATTCATCATGCCACATGAGATTGAACCAACTTGAGTATTTAGATATATTAAATTCATAATAAATACAACTAATGATACAAAAATCCCCATAGAACTCTGGTTTCCATTTAAACATAATTTCCAAATTCATACTATCATCTCTTAGGTTGAGAACCACCTCCTCCAACAATGTTCTATCCATATAAACTTCCACCAATAATTGAGAAAAATGTATAATTCTTGGGTTATCTGTTTTTAATAAACCCGAATTATATTTCCAACTTAAGAAGAAATATTCCAAAATATCTATGGATTCCAATATAACCAGTTGAGCCTGCATATGTGAATCCATATATGCATATGAGTGTTTCTCACATTGAGGGGATCAATGTTCTTGTCCCATTCCTATATCATTAATATACCATGATTCAATATAATGGAACAAAATATCCATGCATGCCTCTTCATTTCATCATAAGGGGAGACGATATGAAAATAACATATTCCCATGGATGTCATGCACTAGTCCACAAAACCTCAAACCGCAATAATTCACTAATAAGATCATTGAAACCCCACATATTTTCCCCCTTCAAAGTCAAAACATGTGCAATAATATATAATTTGAATGTATTAATTCTATCTTCAATAGATTCTTTGTTGGGATACACATGTGCAACTTGACCTTTTTAATGACTCTTCCCAGAGATGGATTATAAATGTTAGTAAAAGACCGAGTCATACAAGATTTTACCACATTGGAAAAATTATTCTTGGATTTGCGTGGGGATGAAGGAAGAACATATTTACCTAAGGTTTCTTTCTAAGGTTTACATTCGTGGAATAAATATTTTTGACCAATAATTCCAGATTGAACCTAATCTAACTCAACCCTATTCCCATTTGAATAAATATCATATCTGATATGTGCATGATCACCATGCTTGTGAGGGACACCCCTTTTTTCACCATGGTAATTATTCAAAAAATTGAAATTATATTTTACTAATTAAACTATAGAATATTAAATGTTTATGTATTTCATTTGGTCAAATGGTATGAGAATTAATTATCAGATAAAAATTTAATGATAATCATTTAGATTATTTTGGCATATTTTGATTATCATACACTATTTTTGTTCTATTAATTATTTTATTTCATATATTATAGTTCCAAAACATTAAATAAGTGTTAATAAATATATTATAATCTATTTTAACCGTATAAATGGTTTTCGAACCATAATTGATGGCATAAATGAAAAATGAAAACATGTCTCCCACAAAGGTGATAAATCGACACCTCAGTCATGATGTTTTAATTTTTATAATAAAAGTAAGAGGTAAAGAGGATTCATGATGTATTTTCAACTCACATAATAGAAATATAGTATATATATTATACTTATGTTATCTTGAATTTTTGGGTAGATGTGGTGAGGGAAGGATAATAAAATAAAATAATATATAAAAAATGAAAGTGATTAATTAAGGGTTTTACCAATTGATTCTCCACCTTGAGAGCCTCTTTAAGGGTATTGGGTTTGGAAATTTATTGTGAAGAAAGAATCCTAGACGTGGGTGGATACTTGGTAAGAGGATTGGTCTGAGATTTTTCAAGTTTCATGTTTTTTTGGAGTGAGGATAAGAGGTGGTGAGGGGTGGTATTTATAGTGGAGGAGAGGGGTGTTTTATGATTATTCTATTCATTATTTTATTATTTTGGATCAATAAAAAAATATTTATGATTATTGTGACTAAATAAAGTAACTAGTGTATGTTAGTTTGAACCAATGGGTTATTACCTCATCCATATATCATCCATCACTCAACAATTCATTTATTTACTTATACATTAAATTACTGTATTTCATTATTCAACAAAATATTCAATTATTTTGGAAAAATTCCTATAATTAACCCTAACCATTTTTTGATGTATAGAATACAAAAATGAACTCCATTTTATGAAATAATTTTATAAATAAGAGAAATTTAATTTTTTATTAAAATCATCCTTTACTTGAGAAGTACCAATTTTAAAATTATATCTAATTTTATTGAATAATGAATAATTAAATTTTTTCTCATAAAATTATCTTATAATCATAAAAAATAAAATTTTAATTTATGATTCTATTTTAAGAAAAAAATCATTAAATTATTATATTAATTATTAAATTCAGAATAAACATTTTTGTTTTATAAAAAATAGCAACACTTAATTTATCAATTTAATAATATATTTTTACATATAGTATTATATAATTATATCATATTTTCATTTATAATATTCCTAAATTGTTTTATACATTCATAGGTAATGTTACTATTCAATTGGATGAATTATTATTTCTAAGGGTCTCATTACTATTCCAAAGGCCATGTTATTATTTCATTGGTATATATTCCTAAATTTTTTTTAAAAAACCTCTTATGTCCTTAATTCTTCATTTCTAGAGTTTCCTTTGTGTTATTTATGTAATTTTATATGATTTATACTATATAGAATAATTTTTTGTGCAGTGTAATCTATCAAATGAATTGAATTTATTTAAGAGGGTACATAATGTAAAATCGTATGGTGTTATATTCTTCCATTCTTAAATAAATTACATCCTTGAAATTTAAAATTATACTTAAAAAAATAAAAGGTTCATAATAAAAGATTATGTTGTGGGAAACCCATGTCATTGATAGGGTTAATATAATATCCTCTTAATAAGATGGAATGGGAAATGAAAAGGTTAACAAATGACTAGTTATTCGAATAGGATAATATTAGTGTGAAGTAAAAATAGGGATATGGAAGAATAATATAACCATAGAGATATGATATAGAGTTATAGAGGACATGGTCATTATGATATAACCATCACAAAACAATAAATCTTGGGATTGGTTAAAATTCCACTGATTTATCAGAAATAAAAAACAAATAGATAATGTTTTTTTCTAAAATTTGTTTCGTAGAGTTAAGGGTTTCTTTTACTATTCATAAATGAACTTGAGAAAATAAATTTACTAGATTATTATCCATGTCATAATATCATCCTTTGTTTGTGCTTAAATCTATCTTCACTTCATTTACTAAATTTTGAGATGGATATTCGAGACAAATTTTTATGCCTGAAGCACTTTAATGAATCTTAATATCCAAAATTCATTCCTTTAACATTTAAATGTTTACTGAAATCAAGAAGTATCGCATATGTTATCAATTAAAAATAATTTCCAAAGTTTAAATTTATCTAATCCATAATTAGTTAATCTAAATACTCATCTAAAACATGTTTATCCCCATTCAACAACCAAAAATTTATATAAAATGTTAATAAATTTACAAAATCAACATAGCATATGATTATCTAAATAAATTAGCTCTCAATCCAACATACCAAATATATGAATACCATGACACTTTAAACCCATAATGAAAACATGAATGCTTCCAAATCTATAAAGAAGAAGTATTTTAGGACAATCCTTATATATCTCATAATTCCTATAACTAAAATACCATAACATAATTCATGAATAAAAAAACATAGGAATATTAATCATTCCTATTCATATTAGGTAGTAGAATAATATTTCCCATGATCCATTATCCTCTTTTGGTGTATATTCCTTTGACGCTCGAGAAATTTATTTGCAAAGTGTCACATATCCTTGTAGGTGAATCATTACACATTGGAAACCTTTTTATTACTTGTGAAATCATATATATGGTGGGATTTCTCTCCACGCATGAAGAAAACTATTTTCCTCATAAGCATATATCATGGTGATTCCTTCCACAATTATCACATGTGTAAAATTATTCTCTACCTTCTTACCTATATCTATCTTATTCCCTGTTGTCCTATTCTTCTATTTCTTCCCCTTGAATCCATAATTCATAGAAAACTATTTCTTCTTCTTGATATAACGTAATAATATCTCCAAATATGATGAGAACATTTTAGAGACTAGTTCCCTTTGAAATACTGGCTAAAACCCATCATAGAAATGATCATTCTTACTCATTAGATTATGTGAATTGATGAAATTCCCATTACATCATTGAGATAAAATTTCTCAAACATGGAACACATTATATTAGATTATAACATTATAAAACATAATTTATAATCCCAAAACTAGTGAAATACATAACATAAATTAAAAAAATTATGCATAGATAATCTCATAATCATAAAAATGGTTTTATTGGGGGCATATTTAATTTCAAATCCTTCATAATGGTTTGTAAATATATTGTTAAATATAATTATAATTCCACATGGGAGTGTCAATCTAGGTTCACATTAAGGCATGTTATTATGTACCAGGGTACACCAAGTCAGGCCCAAAGCACCTTTCTAGAGTTTTTACCCCATAGTACATTTGTGCTAAAACCATGTCCTATTGTAGTATTTAGACATGGATTTATTTCTAGGAATACCCTCATAATCTCAACCTTAAAAAAAATTTATGATGTTATTATAAGATTATCATAAAAGTATATTTGAGAATTATGTTCCCTAAACTCTGTTTTCTAAATCTAGTTTCTAATGTTTCTACTAAAATTTTTTCTGATACCAAATGTAACAACCCTGAACCCAGTATCCTAGAGTCAGTGGCCATTTTATTATAATGGGATAGATACAAGAGAAGATATCAGCAATTATCAATCATTCTTTTAGTCTTGAGGAACCTATATACATACATGGTTCCCTTATTACATTGTTAAATAAAAATAGATCATAAAAAAATAAAAAAAAACTATTTTCTTAACACTTATTCAATTATTTCATATTTAAAACTAGGTTATGGAAAAAAAATTAAAGGGAGAGTTCAAACTCTTAGAAAAGGTTATATTAAATAATAATAAGTGAAGTAAAGTCAATAAGTAATAGAAATTTTGGAAAGATAAATAATATGAAAAAGGCATTCCATGAATAATATAGTAGGTTCTTGGGGGCACAATTACATTAAACACGCACACACTAGACAAACAGGCCTGAAAGTTAGGTCATAGCACCCCAGGGATATCCCACCCATAAATTCATTATGTATTCAATACATAGTTTGAAGGCACGGTGGGCATAGTTCCAATTACATGGCCCAAAGTCCCACAATCTGGCCCAATGGCCCATTACAGTGTCATGCCTATATTATGCCTGCATCAACATCTGTCTGTGTCATACCATGTCACTGCATCCCTGCATCATTCTTACATTACCACCTACTTGCGTCATTCCTGTGTCACCACCAATACGGTTTATATCTATGGATATAAACCCATTTTATTATTATTGAAAAAAAATATGAATTTTTTTAGGCCAATTTGTTTTCTCAGGACACATGTCGACGAATCAAGGTGTTATAGCAAGCCCCACATTCACTGCAAGTCCAATGAATTCATTAGAAATATATTGAATTATTAATAACATAAATTATCAAAATATTTGTATTAAGTAGAATATTCTACAAAAAATATTGATATAGATGAATATACTTTTAAATGAGACCATTGAAAAATTATTGTGGAAAATAATCTTTAAGCATTCCAATGTATCTTGTACCACTTTGAAAACATTAAATCATAATCCTTATGAAGGAATAACATAATAAGAAACATATAATACAATGAGAATAATTAGACTCATGATAAGATATATCAAGGGAATTAAATACACCACACACAAGGAATAAGTGTTGAACAATCAATATATCTCATAGAAGTAGAAATGATATGATAAAACATTTTTTCCTTTAGAAAGAAGTGTTATTTTGAAAAATCATTTCTATTTTTCATGAAATCAGATTATAAACAAGTGTTCCCTAGAAAAGATAATTTAAGGAAAGTGAAATTATTTTTTTAGTCATAAATGATGTCCAACTGAAGTGAAAACTTGTAAAGAAATATTAAGAAACTTTAGAAAAAAGAATCTTTATTGATGTTTAAGGGAAAATATTAAAGAGACTTTAAAATAGACAAAAGATTAATTGATTTCATAAAAATTTAATGAAATAAGATACAATTTTATGATAAACATATTTATTTTATAAAAATATTGGTGTCTTAAAATATATTATGGAGTGTACTTCAAAATGGGTATGAAATCAGAAAGTTCCCTTAAAATGAACTTTCTTATTAGGAGGAATTGAAACAATAACCTTATAAAAATGTATTTATACATCAAAGAAAGTTTAAATTATCTGGATAAATGATTTTGTAACATGTAAAAATAATTTATAATAATTACATTGGGTAAAATGGAGAGGGAGAGAGCGTAATAAGAATGAAAAATGGAGATTCGGGGAGAATCCCTTACCATTTTGTAATCAATCGAATCGTATGACCAAAAATTAATAATCATAAAAGGAATCCTTGAATTAAATAAAGGTAAAGGTATTCAAGATATTATACATCAATTATAATCATACATACACCACACTCAAGAAATATTGTTGAATAAGGCATATCTCATAGAAATAAAAGTGAGATGAGAAAACCCTTACCTTATGTTCGAATGTGTTTTTCACATGATCTTAATGTCCTAGATAATAGGATTAAATTAATTAATTAATAAAGAATATATAATATTTTTATTTTATAATTATAATTTTATTATGTTCATTTATGTCCCTTTTGATGAGTTATAAGATTCAATATTATCATCCAGGGTCGTTTGTTTCATGGGTTTCTATGATCAGTTTACTTGTATACATGTATGGGAAAATCATATAAAATGACAATTATTTTCCAAAAATGAAATTATATGTTATTAATTAACATAAATAATATTAAATTTTTCTATATTACTTTTTTTTATATATTATGAGGATAATCCATTAGATAAATCTTTAGTTATAATCATTTGGATTATTTTGGCATTATTTTGATTATCACAAACTAGATTTGTTTTATTAATTATTATTATGAATATATAATATTTTCAGAACTTCTAATAATTTTTAATACATATATTATATTCCATTTTAACCATATAAATTATTTAGGACCATCCTTAAAAGCATAAATGATAAACAAAAACACATCATCCCCAAAGGGGGTAAATTGGCACATCACGGACTATGTATTCATTTTTAGAAGTAAAGGAATACATGAATAGAATTAATGGTTGAGTTTAGATTGGAATAATAAAATTATAGTATATATATGTTAATGGAGTTATCATTCATGTTTGGACATAGGAGGTGAGGGATGGATAATAAATGAAAATAAATTAAAAAAATGAAAAAAAAATGATTAAGGGTTTTACCACTTGAATTCTTCTGAATTATAACTTCCTTAAGGGACATGGTTTTGGTATTTTAATAATTAAAAAATCTTATATATGTGTTTGAGAGACTTTTTAAGGGGATTTGGTAGAATTTGGATAATCTTTTATGATTTTGTGGAGTAAGGAAAAGATGTGTGGATGGGGGTATTTATAGTGGTGGAGGGGGGTGTTTTATGATTATTCTATTCATTATTTAATTATTTTAGAACAAGATGAGAAATATTGAATATTATTGTGACTAAAATCATAAAATACTGCATGTTATTTTGAACTAGTGGGTTCTTACCTCTTGCATACATCATCCATGACTAAATAATTCATTTTTTTACTTATAGTGTAAATTAATGTACTTCACTATTCACAAAGATTAAACTATTTTAGAAAATTACCAAAAAATCACCCTAGACATTTTTCATTATTTAGAACTGAAAAATTAACTCCATTTTAGGAAAATAATTTTCTAAATTTGATAAATTTTAATTTGAGTTAAATTCTTTATTTAGTCAAAAATATGAATTTTTAGATTATACCAGATTTTATAACAGTTTAAAAAATGTACTAATGTCTCATAAAATTATATTATAATCATAAGACATACTAATATTAATTTATGATTCTATTTTCTGAAAAAAAAAATCATTTAAATTATTAAAATTATTATAAAATTTTTAATAAACATTTATGTTTTATAAAAATACAAACACTTAATTTGTCATTTTCAAAATTTTATGTACATATACTATGATATTATTAAATCATAGTTTTATTTATACGATGGATAAATTTTATTCATACATTCATAGGTAATTTTGTTATTCCATTGGCCGAATTATTATTCCCAAGGGTCACATTACTATTCTCAAGGTTAAGTTACTATTTCATTGGTATATGTTCCTAAATTTCTAGAAAAAGGCATCTTATTTCATTAATTATTCATTTATAAAGTTTTATTTGTGTTATCTATATGATGTTATATGATTTAAATTATATTAAATAATTCTATGTTCAATTTAAACTAGATAATAAATTGAATTTATTTAAGATGATGCATTCTAGAAAATCTTGTGGTGTTAAAATCACAGTACTTTGTGAAAGCATTGATAAGACTCTTGGAAACTCATTCTAGATTGGAAATGTTATTTTTACAATAATTAAAACAATATATATGTTAGATTAAATTCTATATTATAAACAAATATAAAATGTTAGAAATTTCATCATGATTACTGATCATATATTACTGATTAATTTAATCATCAAATGTTTTCCACTATTTTATTAAAATCTAGTATCCCTAAATAATAGACTCAGTATACTCTACTGATTGAGTATTCTAGTATAATGGATTCATGAAACATCCCCTCATAGTTTAAAATCTTTTGTTACACTACTACTCATAGTGTTTCAAGTTACGCACTACATTGAAAAATTTAATTCTCTCATGACTCCTTAATCTATTGAGTGAAGTCTCAGCTTCTAAAAAACATAAACATGACATACTCAAATCAAGCCTCTAATATTGAAACAACATAGTTTTGGATAATCCATTCATAATATAGTGATATTAGTAAAGTTTAATTGGGTGTTTGGGACCCATTGAAGATGATAGTATCTATGGTTACAGTGGGGTAAGGCCAACACCGGAAGGGGGATATTAGGCGGCCAGTCACTAGGGTTCCATGAAGGAGGGTTGGGTTTAATAGTTGATAGGGGATAATATTTATTATTAAATTTAAATTGATTTTATATGAGTTTTTCAATGTCTATTCTACCCCCAATGACTTTTTCTCCACCATTTTTTATTCGATTGACCCTTTAGTTTGTCTTCAACCTCATTATAGTTTTTATCCATGGAAACATTTTTCATATATCCTAAAAAGACTTTTTGAAATAATTTATTTCTATTTTTGAAAATTAAATAATTCCACCATTTATGAAAACCATATTAAATTTTTCTCGTATAATTTCTATCCACCAAATTTAGGCCACATCCTATCCAGAAATTGGATTTTACCAAAAATTCATTCGACCAATGAAAATATGTAAAATTGACATATATAAAATATAAGTTCATAAATTTTTATATGTTAAGAACAACAATCAAATTCAAATAACATGGTTGTCAGAGATCGAATTTAAGCACTTTCAGAACCTTTGGGACCTAATTAAATACCTCTACATAGATTAATGAAATATTAATTTATCTTGGATTATAAAACTCATGTGCTCTCTCTGATAACCATTTTTAGTACGAGAGCATGAAGTGGAAGCCAGTGGGATGAGGATTTTTATTTTTCATCATCTAATATATGAAACTTAATCATATATGGAAATGTGATCCCCGGTAAGGTTTTAAGATCTCATGTGAATTATCAAAAAAACAACTAATTTAAACTGTTTTGTTACCTTATTTAAAACGAAGAGAACTCAACAGAAGCTCGTTTCCAGTGACTATTACTTAATGGATCTAAGGCTAAACCCATCCAAATAATCCACAGATACATAAATAATCTATGTCAATGTTTATAATCAAATTTGTAGAGCTATCATGGACCTCTGACGATTCCTTTGAGGTTGCGATGATAACATCTATCATGTCCCTTTGATCTGAAAAGGAATTATTGGATCGATAAATCAGATAGAGCCTTTCTCTCCCTAGGATGTGAGAGGAGGTATATTCTCTCAATTTTGAATAAATTAATATTCATGGATTGATTCTATCATAATCTTATATAGTGGGAATATCAAATACCTATAAAGGGTTCCACATCCCTTGGAAATAAAATTCACACTGAATTAGTAGTAAATGACATGTTATGTTGAACTAACTATATCATAATGTAATTTATATTTGTATCGCATACATGTAATAAATAATAAATATATTAGGTGATAAACCTGGGCATTTACCTCAACTCATAATTCCTTCTAATGTTAAATTAACCCTGAATATTAAAATAATATTCGTTCGTATAATATTTTAAATATATTCACCAAATGCCTTTTGAATACTATTAATAAATAAATTAAACCAAATCATTCAATACATAAATAATAATGAATTTATTTATTCTTTGGTGATTGATAGTACTTGTAAAACTCTCAGACACCATGCTAGGGCCCACCGAGTTCTATCCACCTATTCATCAAGATAGGGAAGACTCTTAAATATGGTATTTTTCATTACCCTGTATCCCCTTATCTCGATAGTAGTTGACATTATTCATAGACCAAGAGGGGATTCAAGAAACTGATCAGGGCCCCTAAATAGAAATGTAATAGTCATATAAATTACAACCTTCTTACAAAGAAACATTGTGTAATATAAGATCTTTGTATCCTGATATCCCATTAACAAGGATTCACAACTTGAATCATCATCCAATCTGGATTTATTATTTTTTGAACTAACTGTACAAACTTTCCATCATCTACCATGTCCATGAATTTATGAAGGTACTACCATCCTGAACAACCTGGCCCAAGATATCACTTCCTTAGCTAGGAAGCGACAAATTGAATCTTGACCATTCAACCAATGTCATACCACCAATGATGAATCTAACACAAGATACCTCACCATTACTTTAATGACATGGTTTTTCCCTTACATCAACATATGCGATAAAATGGCACACATTTATAATGATATCAGTTTAGAAGAACAAAATACATGTTCATATATTGGAATGACCAATGACCCCTATATCATGTGGTGTTCCTATTGGAGGGTATTTCATCATGATCTCACCTACTATAGATCACCATATTTGAAATTCATGAGAAGAAGTCTCAATGTTTATGACCCCCCTACCCCATCAACAGGTAGTCATACATTAATTTTATATAGTCAATATAAGGTATCTAGACTATATAACATATGTTTAATATTAGTTTCATAGTATCTCAAGTTTATCATTATAGCCTGGTACATTACCATTTAAATAGTAGATGTAGAAATATTAAAAATGTAATGGAAAGTGTACAACATGTATAACTCATTGCATAAATGGTATGGTAATCTAAACATTCTGATAATGTTGGGTATAGGGAAACAAATTTTACAAAAAAATCAATCAATTAATTATTATTATAAATAAGAAAAATATTGTTAAGACTTTGATAGAATTAAAATTAGAAATATATCCTCAATCCCATCCCCTATCATTATATTAGTTTCAAGACCTTGTTTTAATTGATTCTATTATCATTAATAAAATAAAATTTACTCAAATTTTAACCCCTTTAAACTAATTGTGATAAACCCCTCTCTAGATACAACATTTGTTTACCATTATACTATATTTATAATGATCTAGGGTTTAAATATGTTTTTTCAGACCCAAAACAAGTGTTTCATTTTTCATAAACATGGTTTAATAAGAATATACACCCAGGTTAGATGACATATTATTGATGAAATGAAGATAATATAGAGTAAAAAATCATAATTAATACTTATAATAAATAATAATGGGTAATTGTTTAAAAACAATGTTAGGGATTCATAGGATCTTGATACCAATAAATCAATATCCATAATCCCAATCATCATTTTATCCATAATAATTTCCAAATCCATATCTAAATATGAACATGCCTCTAGCCTGAGTAGAATTATACACAATTATGAATAATTTCTAGACAAAATGGGAACCTATAATAGTGATAATATGATACAAAGAGTTTCCTTAAAGTCTAGAAAGATACTTTTCCTAGGGTCCCTACTAATACCCAATGATATTTTCATCATGATGTTTTCTAAATAAAAAATGGTTAATTACACTCAACCATGCTATATAAAACTACCCCTCTTATCAATTCCCATAAATCATTCAACCAAATAATAAAAAACTTGATAAAATAATTCTGGAAATGGAGAATCCATTATAAAGGGTAAAGCAAGTAAAATGGTCTTACAATATTTAAAATGTCAATTTAACATGTAATCCTTATATAAAAACCCCATGATAAATCTTCATAATATATATGAAATTATTCCATGAAATTTTTTCAATAAAATTTCTTGAAAATTCATGGTTTCCATTTTTACGAACACCTTATTGTAATTATTTATACAAAAGATGATTTCTACAAGTTAAGAAACACCCAAACCCCCTATATTTGGAAATAAATAGGATCCCCAGTATAAAAAAATTCCAATATATCATGAATAGAAATAAATGATTTAATAATATTCATTAAATCCATTTAAAAATAGACAATAATAAATGGTTTAATGAGTAAATAAATTTAAATACGTCCTACTACCCTGAGTTTATAAATCTATTAACAATAGATATTTTTATAAAAAATGAAAAAGATATATTCCAAAATAAATATTGTAATTTCTAATAACATGAATAATTAAATTAAAATCCCCAAAACAAGGAACTATAAGACACTATGTAAATTGGGATTAAGGGAAAATTTCAAAAAAAATGGACGATGATATTTTATAAATATTATAGAATCATATGTGATGATATTAAAAACAATTTTATATAGAATATAAAAGGGACAAGTAATAGATAATAAGTAGAAAAGGTGTCTATAGTAGAATATTCTAAAAGTTCCCATTGAAAATAAGGTGGCTAAATAATAGAGGAATTATTTAAAAATAATTTAAGAAATTAAAATATTTAAATTTTTATCTGGACACATATTTTGGGTTCATGTTTGTTCAATATAAACACCAACCATGTGAATTGTTATTTAACAAAAGTTTTAGATTTGTGTGGTTTGGTTTCATAATTGGTCTAACCATGAAAAAACTAATAGAAACAAAATTTTAAGCCATGTTGATTAAATATATTTCTAGGAAACCTTTTATCCTATAAAGTTTCCAAAAAAAGTCATATTTATACTCTAAAACATCAAAAATAGTTGGTAAAACTGATAAATAAAAAATAAATACCTAAAATTGACATCATGGGTGTTACAATTCTATTTAACATATCACTTTCTACCCATGGAATGTCTTGATAAAGATCATTGATCCATGATGTGGTGTGGTAATTACTCCCTCATTTCAAAATTCTCACTGCCATGTTTCTTGAGAATCACCAATATGATACCACAAAAATTAATTTAGAGGAATATATTTCCTTCACATCACCTTATTTTGTGAATCAATAATTCAGATTAGTTGTTCAATTTTCAAATAATTTTAATCTAATTCTATCTCTTCTTAGTTAAAAATATGGGAGGGATTTGGGTGGTTCTTTTTTAACTAAGAGATATAATGGAAACTCTGAATTGATTTCATTTGAGGAGGTAATTTCAACTATTATGAAACCTTTCTAGTTTTATAAATAATTTCAAAAGGTCTTATATACTATTGAATCAACATCCACTAACCTCTCAAGAATCGGTGACATAATAAAGAAGATACCTTAATGAATAATTGACCACTGAAAAAATTACAATAGATATTTATAATTATCAATAAATATTATTTGGATACATTAGGTTATCACTAAAAGTTTTTAATAATGAAAATATTCTTTTTCATCTATTGTACTTGCTTGGTCCCACTAGAGAAGTATCACAGACCTCAATCCTGCAAAGTAATGACCAATATGAATGACCATATATGGTTTCAAAAGACCCATCCTTATTGTAATTAGTGAAAATATTTATATGAAAATTTATCTAATTATAAGTGCGAATCTTGTGATCCCCTAAAATTAAATACACAACCACGAATAAAATATTCTTAAATTTTGATTTCACTTTCCTTTTTACCATCCTTTTGAGTATGGTATATTATACTAAGCCTCACTTGAGATCACTTAGTCTCTTGGAGTCCTTTATAGAATTTAATGGTGAATCGAGGATTTTGATTAGAAATTATTGTTGAGTCAAACCCATGTAGTATAACAATTTAACGAATATGTATTCTCATAATATATTCAACCATAATGTTATCTTTGATTAAAATTAAATGGATTGATTTAGTTAATCAATAAATAATTATAAAAATTTCATTATTTATATGAGAGGTATGAGGTTATTCAAATATAAATTCTATGGATATCTGTCCCCATTATCATTTAGGATGGGTAAATGATACATAATACCCATATGGTTTTGATGAATTATTTTACCTATTGAAAACCGAATCATTGTGATACATAATTACCTTTTTATCTTCTCATGTTAGGCTACCAATAGTGATGTCTCATATCATAATATATTTTGGTAGTTCCTATGTGAACTAGTCATTGAGAGTGAAGATAATATGTTATCACTAACTACCTAACAAAAGGATGAACTGTATAATTATTTCTAAAGTATAATACTATTAAAGTATTGTAAAAAATAACTAGTGGTCTCTCTATTGCATAAGAATTCGATTATGTGCCAATAATCGTCATCTATATAACAATCCTACTAAATCAATTAAGTAAGGTATGTTCTAATATAAAAATTGGTTATAAACACTACATCATTATCTTCTTCTACCTCAATTCATATTTCTCGAAAAATCATAATTATATCACATTCATTATAAATATCAATAAATATTTTCAGAAACATAATATCTAGATTATCTATGACTATATTCACCTTTATAGGTGTATAAGAGAGCTAAAAATAAAACAATTTCAATTACTCCACCCATATTCTTTGTCTCAGATCCAAATCATTTTGTTATAACTTAGACATTTTTTATTGGTATATATCACAAACCATTCATCAAAGAAATATTTTTCACCTTTATTTTAAATCATACATTACTATTGTTAATAAAATATCATGGTTATGATAGTTTTTCTCATGTAATCACAATTACTGAGATCCATAAACCATTACATGAAAACCTTGAATAAGATCACTTCATAATCTCACACCTAATACTTCACAATAAACCAGATATCCTTCCCCAAAATAGTGAAGATTTTGAAATGGACATAACATCAACATTTGTTACTACTCATCAAATGAAGTTTGATTTTAATACTTATATTTCAACATTACTACCTTTGGTGTAAGGATTATCCTAGGTGATACAATAATAGATAAATGGTTCATGAATGAAAAATATTATCTTGATAGACCCTGGATAATTCTTCAATCAATTGAATTATTTTAAACTTCCTAAGATAAAACAACATTCACTATCTTAAGATCAATTGAAATTCCTTATCCAAACACCAATTTTTCTAAGGAATTTAATTCTTGAATAAGAAAGTGACACTTTGGTATTTTTTCATAGAGGTAATGGTCTCAAATAAAACATATGAAAATTCTGATGTTATGATCATGATACTATTTTTATTTTTAATAAGCCAATATATCATCTATAAATCCATGATAAAGTAATCATGTCATTGGTGAAAAATCATGTTTATGAGAGAAATAAATTCCATATGAGAATTAATCATGAAAAATACCATCATTAGATACTCAAAAACTGACTATATCAACTATAAAAAAAATTATTTGGTATATCAAACTCCTTTACCTTGAGTTAGAGATACCTTGTATTCAAATTAATTTTAGAAAACCAGTCTATTGCACTAAATAAATTTATGGAGTCATTAATACAATAAAAATGGAATTTTTTACTAATGGGAACTTAAATTAGCTTATCATAATCAAAAAATAGGGAAAAATATATCATCATTATTTTGGATGATTACAACTGGTACCCATGCAGGCACACTAGGTTGTATGAAACCCTTAAACTCAAGATCAAATAAAGGGGTCTTCAAATCCTTCATTTTAGCTTGAACTATTAAATATAATGGAAATTTCCAGGGTCTCAACTTGGGGTTCAAAACCATAGATAATTATCTTTATAGGAAATAAAAATTAGTAATTAAATCCACTTCCCCAGCTTCTATTAGATGAGAAGATATATGGTATGAAAACACCCCAAATTTAAGAAGATTAAAAATAGATCAAATCGATCTTGGGTCACATTCACCTTGAAAAAAATAGAACTCTAATCAAATGAGATGAATAATTCCCTTGGAGGATAAAAATGGATTAATAATTGAATTAAAATATTTAACCAATTAAAATAATGATTCTAAAATGATATATTTCAAGAACCAGAACATTCAATGCTAAATAAACATTAGATATGGTGATAAGGAATAAAGGAAAACAAATTCCATCATATTTTTTCTTTCAATAAGGAGTTGATATCCCCATCACATAAAACATTTGTTCAATCAAAATATTTAAAAATTATATAATATGAAAAGATAAAAATGATAATGTGGAATATATATCTAATAAATAAATGGCTATATATTAAACAATAAGTACATTGCCTCACATTGTTTCATCAATAGAACTAGATTACATGGTGGATTACATTGAAACATATACTTTGCAAGATTCAGATTATACTAAGTCCTCTTAATAGACTAATGATAACTTATAAATGGTATCATCTTATGTAAAGAACTGTCCTTTCTTCTATGATATCTGGATGAGGCACCTCTACCTTAGAGATAACATATTTCCCTTGGGATATCTTAGGAGGTAAGAAACTTGTGACAATTATTTGAAATTTGTTTATTTTAAAAAATCCTTTAATATATCCCATTCCACCACAATCATGAAAATATTTGGTAATCTCTTGGAAAAAGTTCCTTATATATCTATTCTTATCAAAATGATGTCATATCATAGGTCCACTCCCCATAATTTTTTCTAATTCTGATTAATATGGATGCTTAAATTTATTTACTCCTCCCCAACCAAAACTCATCCCACATCATTTTATTCTTAAGGAAGACTCTTCAAATACCACTTTTAATACAATAAGAAGATAAAACTATCCTATAAAATCAATATTGAACCCTCTCCACTATTAAATAGTTATCTACCACTTAATCATAGCCAGTTAAGTTGAATATGAAGACTTTTGAATAGATATATAGGCAAAGACCTATCTCAAATCATCACCATTTCAAGGTATCAATTGTAAACATTTTTTTTTAAATTAACATGTAAAAAATTGATTAGTATATTCCATAACAATCATATTTCCTTTTTTGAAAACATAAAAATACCATTTCCTTTTCCAACTCCATATTTCCAGGACAAAACTTTTGAGTAAACATGACGTTGAAATTTTTCCATGACGATTCTCTATACAACTTCACCAGGATGATAGTCTCCCACCACTTATGACTAATCCCTTAACTATAAAAGTGTCATATGTAAAATTCAAATATTTTGGGTTTTTGTTAAATTTAAAGTTTCTTTCTATTTTATTCAACTAATCCTCAACTAATTTAGGATAATTACATCCTAGAAATGTGGGAGGATTTTGGGAAAGGACTCTGAAACTTGATCACTATCTTCTAGTGTAATGGGTTCTATTCTTTATTCCATTGGTTGAATAGATTGAACTACTATCTCAATAAAATTATAATCAATCAAGTTATTTTCCAATTTAAAATTATCTCTTTATACATTTGAGTATTTGAATGGAATAATCCAATAGACATGGCTCTATAAAATATAATTAAGAAAAGAAAGTTTCATCCATAACATTTAAATTAAATTATAATCAGAAAAATAATATGAATTTAAAACAGAAATATCTCACAATGAATATAAATGATCATAAAATCCATGGATGATGAAAAAAATTACATTTTTCATTATACATGGTTAGGTTTCATGGTTTGTCAATTCATTCATGGCCCAAGAAGCATTTAAATTTGGGTGTCACACTTTTGTTGCATGATTACTCGAACTATGAGAAAACCATTCTAAACATACAGTCCACTAAAAAATGGTTGCATTGTTTCTCAATGGTCTAAATCATGTTAATAAAAACCATGAACCTCTGTAATTACCTTAAAATTCCATTTTTTATTATATAATTTTTCCAAAAATTAATAATAATCCAACCATAAAAAAATACTATATCCCAATATCTCATCAAAAGTCAAGGATAATTATAAAAAGTGTTATCCAGAAACAAAATCACAATATACCACCTATGTTATCATATTTTTATATAATATCTACCTAGAATTCCTAAACATCATAAAACAATACCCAACATTGATATCATTTTTAATGAACCAACCAAGATACCACATCCCAATAATCAAGGCGGCTCAAAACAAGTCTTAATGTGCATTCTTGATCACCATGGGGTGACAACTAATGTAAAAAATTAAACTTATTAATTTAAGAATGATTTATCTAGTTGAAATATGAAACAATTAATAAAACTCACCCAAAAGATTGTAATTACCATTCCAAATATAGGAATGTTAAGAATATAAAATAAATATTTATAAAAATAATGAGCATTCCAAACATGGATTAACCAAAGAATAAAAACTCCAAAACATATAAAACATGATATTATAAATATTAAACATAATTAAAGAATCATATACATTCAACCGTGGTTTACATAAAATTGAAATGTTATAAAATATAATGGAATAATGGGATAGGAAGATGATATGACTAAGTATAATAGGATCACAAAACCCCCTGACCAAAAATAGAAAATAATGATGATTATCACTATCAATCCCAATGTGAAAAGAAATCCAAATTGACTTATCTTCTCCTATAGCTTCTATTAAATGATATTAAGAACCTACTATCTCATATTAGTTATTTACCTTTACCTTTTTTAGAAAAAACATGGTCTATATATACCTTGAGGGTTTATGTAAGGTGTGAGAAACGAATTCCTAGTAGGATTCCACCACATTCTATATGTAAAACCATTTTAAGATAAATCAATTTATTCTTATTTGATGTAAATTAATTAAAATATAATTTTGGAGAGGGTCTAATACCTTACCCATTTTGAATTTAAAGTTTTTGGTGGGTAAACCATCTCCATTATCAATATATAGAACTTAATTTCGAGTTTTTAGTTGACCCAAGACCTTGTTTATAGATGTTTAATGATCCAAAACATGTGTCTTGGGGTTTAGTTTTGGTTTTAGATGCATCATAGGATGAAAACCCAAACTTTATAGTGTGTGTGGACTAGGGATCATGGTGTGGGAAAACTGTGCAGCCTCCCAGGAAAAACTATGCAGCCGAACTGATCTAATGAACATGATTTTGAAAAACATACATGATGGGATGCATGTAAATGGATCCATGTTTGTAGTTTTCAAAATAGGGATCACACATGGTTTGAAAATAGTTTGGAATACCTTGTTCATGAACCATTTGAGCCCAGTTCTTGGGAAGTGGGTACCACACGGTTTACACACAGTTTTTCGAATCATAGAAGAAAACTATGAGGCCCCTTAAAAGTGTGAAATTATGATTTTTTTCATAGACCCCATTTATTCTTTCATAACTCTATTTTATCCTCCCCCACCCATGCGAAGCAGAGGAGAACCCTCTGTCTCCTTATCCTCATGATTTTGAGTTAAATTCTTTTTATGTACTATGTTCTTCAAGCCTTCAGGTATATCAGAACCACATCGATAAGATCTAGAGTCCTTTTTCATTAATTTTTATTTTCTCTCACCATCTAAAGTGATAATTCCATGCTAGTTGATTTAATACATATTCATTTCATTCATCTAAAATGATGATTTATGCCAAATTGGCTTCTGTTATAGGCTATATCGGTGAAGAGAACGTCTACCAACATGATGTTGGTGGTTATTATCTTTCTTTTTGATTTCACAACTATTTTGGGGGTGTGGATTTGAGAGATCCATTTTGTAGACTGGGCGAGACCCTAAAAACATAATCACTAGTCTTTAATTAATTAAACTGATTGTATGATATTCCTATAGGAATTCCCCTCATGTAGACAAGTGGTTCGAGCATGGTGAGAGGATTTTTACCTAGGGAAGATTTGGTTGGAATTTTTCTTTAAATTAAATTGAATTGAATTATATATGTGTGCATTAAAAATAAGTTTAATGGGAATGTGATGAGCATAGAGTGGGGATTAAGTTATCATAGGATATCTTATTTGGGGTGCTATAATGGTGTGGCCTAGGGATTAATTGGTGATTTCTTCTCACTCATGTTGGACGATGCATGGTTTGGAGTTATGTTCACATAGTAGGACTTAAGTGATGAGGTGTTTTTTACATATTGTGTTGGTATAGGCCTTGATTAGTTGAGTATTATGATAGTTTTTTGAGGTTCATGTCCTAGAAATCCACATGGATATTGAGGAGCCATCATTTAACAATTTTGTGACCATCAGTTGGTGGATGAGGCTCACCACACATGAGGGTGTTGGTCCATGACATATTTGGGAGGAAGTATATTGATGTCAATTTAGATGAAGTTTTTTGAGATGATGGTGTTGTTATTTAGAGGACATGTATCATTGTTATTTAGGACATTGGGCTTTGATCCATCCAGGGCTTTTGAGATGGGGTTTGAGGGACCAAGTTCTTATTTTTTTGCATTCCTTTGGGATGTTAGTTTTTGGCGTGTACATGAGGTTTTATTTGGCACATTATGTTAAGATACTATCATAGGAGATGTCTGAGGGTTATCTTGATTTTTATACATCAAGGGATTCCTTGGGATATATTTTAAGGATCTTCTCCACAATTATTTATTGACGTTGGATGAATATGGTGATCATTCCCTTGTGGATACTGAGCATAATGATATTGGGTCATTACTATGAATGCATGTTGTGATTTTATATTTATTATTGTGACACGTATACTTAATAATAGTTGTAACATAAAAACACATTAATGGTGGCCTATTGAGATTATTTCTCACACCCTACATGGTCCCTTTGGGATGCGTGTAGACTTGATGGATTTTTGTTTAGGTAAAGGTTCAAGCTCAGGAGAAATATTTTAGAACTTGGGTAGGAATGAGATGTAAGGAAAGTGAACATGGGTTCTTTCCTCATCTGGACATTCCCTCTATTTTTTATCTATATTATCATGGATATATATATATATATAGGTATTGATGTCACCCATTAGATACCCTTATAATTATTTTCTATATGAAAAGATATGCATGCGTATTTTGTTTCAGTAGCTACAAATTTTATGTTGTATTGTTAAATTCTACAAATGGTATTGAGCTTGTTTATTATTCTTTTTCCTGTTGCCTATTGTGCTTCCACCATGGGTGGGTTACTGGTTCAAGTCATTATGGCCTTCCCTTAAACTCCATTATATTTATACATACCATTATTATATAATCACAGAGGGTATAGTCTCCCAACTATCACCCCTTTACACCCTCACTGCTAGTCGGAAACCTTGGTGTTCGGGGAGGCATGGTTAAGGAAATGGAACTCAGCCCGAAGCACTGTCCAGATGGCTAAACAGACCAAGTCACTAAAAATGGTATCAAAAAAAGTTTCTTTTACCACTTTTTTGAGTCTTACTATTTGGTATATGGTAGAATTTATATTAGGGTGTTCTTGGAACAAGGATTGTAGATCATGATTAGGTTCCTACAACCCCATGCACGGGTGACAGACCATGTTTCCAGGGGTGGATATTACTGTAATATTTTTCTCATTTTATAGTTGATATTATTTTTACCTTGATTAGTGCACATGTATGTGTAGTTTTTACACATTTTTACATGTGACCCTTGACCTGGTATGGTAAGGGAAGAGTTTTTTGGACCCTTGGACTGGTATGGTAGGGGTGATTGTTTATACTCTTGATAAGTACATAGGACTTTTTACATATATGTTTTCCATTTTAAATTACTTGGGACATGTAATATATATATTTCTATATATATATATATGTGGGAGGCTGGATATTATTATAGAAGGTTTGGATGATTATGTGAGGTTATGTTGATCACTAGGTTGGGTGACATGGTCATCAATTGAGGTGACATGGTTTATTATAATGGGAATTGCCTGAGTCATATGTGATACTTATCTCTCATATGGGTTGGTGAGGGGCCCAAATATCATATGTCATGAGAAATGGTTTCATCAGGGGAGGGTAAGGATAGTGAGTTCATTTTTCCTATTACTGCCTTCCCTATCTGTGTTGTATATATGTTTTTTATCTGGGATGTCTGACCACGGTATTGGTATTTGGCGAGATTCCACCTAGACAGGCTTCATTGAAGAGTAGGAAAATAGGTGATGTGGTGTCACAGGTGCAAGAACATGTTGAAATAATGAGTTTCAGGATGTGGCCCCATAGGGTCATGAAGAACATGAGTCATAGTTACTATCTTAGGTATAGGCTCTTATGTTGGCAGGTCAGCTTCTATATTTGACAGATTTTGGGTTATGGCTTCATGAGTGTTTTATAGTGAGTCTAGTATGTATCACCTGTTTCTTTGATAGGGTATCTCATAGAGAAGATACCTCCATGTAAAAATTGACTTGAGAGTTCTATCCGCAGAACACACTGCTATTTCTGGGTGAGGGTGGACCATGGTCGTAAGAGAATTGGATCGAGTTCATGCAGATGAACTCTAAGATGATTGAGACACCCCCATGGTGGAGGGTGAAGATGGATACATACATGATCTGGGGACTAGAATAGCCATGGTGGGACATGCAGGTCGAGGCAGGTAGACATGAGGGACTATCCTGGAATGATTATGAGGTTAGGTTCTTCAACCTATTCTTCATATAGATGTTGAGGGTGAAGAGATCATGGGAGTTCTTGAGCCTTTATAAGGTTGAAATTTAAATCATGTAATATGTAGTGACATTCACATATTTTTCTCATTTCACACGTAGTATGGTGTGCGACGATTCCTCGAGGTTGAGGTGTTTCGTGGATGGTTTACGAAATGCCATTAGGGTACAGGTAAACATATTCAGGTTAGAATCGTTCTTATAGGTGGTGAACTAGGTGCTCATAGCCGAGGTAAATTTGATATAATGGGCTTACTTGAGTCGGGTGATGATGTCTGGTGAATTTTGTAGTGATTATTAAAATAGAAGGAAGTGAGGTCAAGATAAGTTCAAATAGGGTATCCAGGCTAGGGACCCAAGATGTCCACCTCAGAGTGTATTTTTTATTGTGTGCTTTCAATGTGGTCATCTAGGTAATGTGAGGGAATTTTTTGATTAGGCACCAAAGGATTTTTGAGAATTCAGATAAGTCAGGATTCTCAAGAGGTTCTCCTGAAAGACTTCTTGGATATCCAACATTTAGGTTCTAGGGGAGATTAAGAGCTCTAAGATTGGAACAGGAGTAATTCTAGGAGATGTTATATGAGTGTTTTTTACATGATGAGTTTGTGGAAGAAACAACAGGCCCCAGTAGTTGGGTCATTGGTCAGAGTTTGGTACATCACTATAGGGAGGTCAGGCATTTTGAAATTGAGTGTTAGGCCAGGTGCATGTAGTAAATTTGAATGGTGATGAGTAGGCTTGGGAACCAGTTATGGTTAGAGGTACATCATTGGATTATTCGTATTTCCATTTTTTTTACATGGAATTTTTAGAGGAGTTTATGTTTCAGTACATGAGGTGTGTGAGATGTATATATGGACTTATGAGATGCTAGTTACTAGGTTGGAATCAGGTCAGATGCCTTATATATACTCAGAGTGTGTGAGACAACGATCTTCTATGGGAATCGATGAGAGGCTGGACTTGAATGAGGTGTGAGGAATCAGGATTGGTTTTGAGAATCTTTTGAGATGCAAGACCTTATAGGTTCCATGTGAAATTAGGGCACGAGATTGGAATATGATTAGATGTGGGACATGATTGGTTTTGGGTATGACATAGGATAACTAGATGAGGATTAGGAGTCAAGATACATCCTGGTAGGACATTGGTATTTAGGGATGGTTGATGTACCATTGATTATCTCCAGGTTGTTGGTCAAGAAGTAACAGGGGTTTATAAATCCTAATGTGGGAAACCCCATTATGGTTTTTGACCTATAATCTTTTTTTAAGGGTAATATAGGTTACTTTTAGTGATATGGGTATTTTAGATACCATATCTTAGTTTTTTATAGCTTGGGGATGAGCTGTGATATGGTAGGGATATTATAACCTCCCAATTTTTTAGAGTGGTTCAAATTCCATGATTGTTTTTAATTTTTGGAGTTTGATGGGTAGAAAAACACTGTCGATTATTGGAACTTAATTCCATTATTTCCATGGACTTGAGACCTTGTTTTTAGATTATCATTGATGCTTGTCAAGTTTCTTGGGGTTTCGTTTGGGTTTTAGATGCATTGGAGACGGAAAAAAAAACTTTCCGGGGTGTGCAGATAGGGGAACATGATTTAGAAAAACTGTTTGACCTCTAAAGAGAAACAGAAAGACACTATAGGTCTACTATACATGATTTGGAATACCATAAAAGATGGGGAAAATAGCTGTGTGGCCATGTCTGTAGTTTTTTATAGAGGATTTGTTCATTGTTTGAGCATGGTTTAGTAAACCATGGGTTTGAACCGTGTGAGCCAAGTTCTTAGGTAGTGGGATCCACATGGTTTGTGCATGATTTCCAAGACATGAAGATAAACTGTGCCACACATTTAATATGTGAAATTATTATTTTTCCCCTAAAAATTTTATTCTTTCTTCCTTCTATTTTATTTTCCCTCACCTATGCATAGTAGAGGAGAACCCTCCTTCTCCTCTTCTTTTAGTATTTCATCTAGATTCTTCATCTAGAATATATTCTTTATGCCTTTAAGTGTGTTTGAACCACATTGGTAATATCTCAAATCCTCTTACATCACATTTTTATTACACTCTTCAAATGGAGATATATTCTTAGGGGTTTTCTCGGTCCACAAAAATGGCGTGCTCAATGAAAACCCCCCAAAATAGTCATGAAATCACATGGAACTCGTCTTTATTTATGATTTCATGACTATTTTGGGGGGGTTTCATTGAGGACACCATTTTTGTTGACCGGTAAAACCCTTAAGAATATAATTTCATGTCATTGATTAATTAAATTGGCTGTGTGAGATGAATATGAAAATATTTCTCAAGTATAGAAGTGGTTTGAGCCTCGTGATAGGCTTTGGGCGTTGGGATGTTTAGGCCGGGGTACTTCTTTTATTTAAATTGAATTGAATTATATATGTGTTAATTGCATCTGAGTTCCATAAGAACATTACAGGATCAACATGAGGATTGAAATAGTGTTGGCTATCTGATTTGAGGTGATGAGATCATCTGGGTGGGATTAGCCTGAAATATTTATATATCTTGAGTGATGTTGACCACTAGTTTGTTGACATGGTCGTTGGGATGAGGTGACAATGTCATCCGTGTATGAGTGAGCCTCATGTGATTTTAGATGGTGTTGAATATCGGTTGAGCGATATGCTCGTAATGGAATGAGGTGATAGAAATGTGTTTATTAGGGACTTAATTGGTGATTTCCACTCACCCATGTTAGTTGATGTTCCATTTGTAGTCATGTACACACAGTAGGACTTGGATGATGAGGTTTTTTAAACCACATATGTGGGTAGAGGTTATTGTTAATTGTGGATTAAGATGTTGTTTAGATGTGTTTTCCTTAGAAATACCTAAGGATGGTGAGGATCCATTGATTGAAAGTGTTTTGACCATAGGTTGGGGTCTGTGGATCATCTTACATGAGACCATTGGGCCAGGACATATTTGAGAGGATGGATACAACCATTCCCTGGGAAATTGGCTATTGAGCCGAAAGTGTTGTTATTCAGAGAATATGTATCATTGTGTCTAAGGAAATTAGGCTTTGAACTGATGGGGTATTTTGAGTATGGGTATAAAGGAACAGGTTTTGATTTTGGGAATACCTTCATAACGTCGGTGTCTTGTTTTGACACGAGGTGTCAGTTTTCATGTAGTCCTGATATACTATCACAGGAGGTTCCTAAGGGATCTTGGGCTTGTTATACATCAGGGATTCCTTCTGAAATATTATAAGGATCCTATCCTCTACAATTTACCACTTTTGTTCAAATAAGATTATTGTTCCCTTGTGTCTTCTAAACACAAGGGGATAGGGTTTTTACTATGCATGTTTGATGTGCTATTATATTTATTACTTAGATAGAACTTCTTAATAATAGATGTATGATAGGAACACATTGATCATGGCCTATTGATATTATTTATCACACCCTGCATAGACACTTCGATACATGTGTCTACTTTATGGATTTTTGTTTAGGTAAAGATTTAGGCTTAGGATATAGATCTTATCACTTGAGTTGGAATGGGATAGAAGGCTAAGTACTATGTGTTATTACCTAAACTAGAGTTTTTTTGTTCTATATCATCATTCTTATATATGTACATACTAAGGTCATCCATTGGGGAGGGTTATGATAATTGTTTGTATGAAATGATATGTATACATGTTTTGTTTTAGTAGCTATAAATGTTATGTTGTAATGTTAAATTCTTCAAATTTTATTGACCTTGGTTATTATTCTTTCTTTTGATGTATATTATGCTTCCAACATGGGCGGGTTACTGTTCCAGGTCATTATGGTATTTCTTTCCACTATTTTATAATTATATATTCCATTATTATATCATTACTAGAGGGTATAGTATTCCCAATATCATCTCTTCACACCCTCACTACCAGTGAGCAGCCTCTAGAACATTGGGAGGCATGCTTAAGGCTATTGGCACTCAGACCGATGCACTTTTATGGTTGTTAAATGTTTTGGGGAGATATATCACCCATGTTAGATAGTATTATATATTTGAAATAATTAAATAAAATAGTAATAATTTATAATATATACACAAATTAAAGTATCACGAGTGGGTATTAAAGGAACTAATGAAGGGGGTCGTACGATTCTTATCCTAATAAATATAAATCCACAATACTAATCATCATCATAATTATATTCGCATAAAAATATATATATATATAATTTACATAGGATAATAGCCAAAGAGGTATCTACCCATTAATAATAATATCTAGTTAGAGTGTCATACTATACCAGTGATAGAAATATTAGGATAGTTTCCTCATAACCTATTTTTGTACATGTCATAAGGACCCTTAAAATACCAAAAGGTATTTTCCCCTTGAATTTTCCTAAATAAAAAATATTTATAACAGTCAATAATGTTATTAAAAAACAACCATTTTTTTAAATATACCTAAATCATTCAACCAAAAATATAAAATAAGATTAATTTACTTTTGTAGTAGAGGATACATTCCAATTTGTGAAGAATGCACTTACATTTTTTCAAATGCAACATTATCCATGTAATGTTTTTCAAAAAACACTATAATTAAAATTTATAAATCATAAGAAATAATTTCATTAAATAATTTCAATAAAATTCCATGATATATAAAGATTCACATTTTTGTTAACACCTTGTGTTCATTATTAATACAAAACAAGATGTTTTTACAGTAGGTAATACCCTTTCCCAAAAAAATTAGAAATAAAATGTAGAATCAATATAAAAATCCCCAAATAATCATGAATATCATTAATAGATATGATATTATTCATGAAACCCATTTAAAAAATACAAGCATCCAAGGTTCTAAGAATAAATGAATTGATATATAGATGAATACCTTAATTTATTGAATCTATTAAAACTATTTTTAAAAAAATTAAAATTAGAGAGATTCCAAGATGAATTTTGTAAGACATAAAACTCGAGGCTACATTGTCCATGAGAATTAAGGTAAAATGAAGAAGTAATAAAGGGAAGGAGGATGAATATTAGAAATACATACTTGATGATATTAATACTCCTTTGACAGAGTATCAAAACGGAAGAAGAAATTGGAAAGGATGAGAAAAGGTGTAGATGGTGGAATATCATAGAAGTGTCTATCAAAAATATGGGATGAAAATAAGGTGGGATTTAATTAAAATGAATTTCATTGATCAACATATTTAATTTTGTAGCGGTACACAATTTTGGGTGTATGATTGGTATAAATATGTGTATGGTTATCAAATCTAAAATATAGACATAAACAATTAGTCACACCATGAAACATAATTGTGATAACTATCAAAAACTCTTATCTTAATCACATATTTTATATGCATGGTTAAGGAACTATAAAACCAATAATTTTTATCTAAAATTTAAAATTCCCATATCAAACCCTCAAAAAATTAGAAAAACTCAAAAATAAAAAATAATTACTAAAAAATGACATTGTATGTCTTACACATCACTAATGAGGGTTAAATTAATTTGAATGAATATTAAATCTATCCCTATAATATAGAACATAAATATCTCCTTGTTGTTGTTCAATAAACTTCTAACCATTTACCATCCTCAAATTCTATGGATTGAAATTCTCAAATAATAGAACTCCAGATATATCCCATATCATCATGTCCATCTTCCTCACCTAAATGATTATATTCTTCAAGAATAAATATAGTTATATTTTCCATTATATTCTTCAAGGTATCGATTGACTAAAAAATTCTTCTCATAACTTTTAGAGATTATTCTATGTCCCTTATTGCATCATTTCTACTATAATTAGGAGGATGGTAGACCTAAAAATAGAAAACAACATTGATAGTCATCACTAAACCTTGAGAATTACTCCCTTATAAATAATGAGGCATATTTTGGAAACCATCTATTATTTTACCCTCTATAGGAGTATTAGGTACTTATAAGGGTGGTTCATTCTTAGTCACCCCTTCTAGAACCACATACCATAAGAGTCCCGATTTAACTATTCTAAACGAGGATCCTCAATATGCCTTCTTATTTTTATGAATTGAAAAAAGTGACCAATAATTAAACACCGTAATTTTACATTAATTAAGCCTAAATTTCATTATAAAATATACATGTTAGTAATGTAATTAATAAATAAAATCAATCACATCACTTTAAAAAATCAACCCATTGATTTTAGTTAAAAAATAAATTGTTAATATACTATTATAAAAAGATGAAATTATTTTGTTAATAATTAATGTATATATAAAAAAATTACTCAATTTTAATCAAAATTATAGCACATTAACATGTTCTTAAATATATTTCATTTCTATGTGTTCTTAAATGTTACATGGATCCCGTATTATTCACCTTCAATCTAGGTGAATCTGTTTCCTTAAAATATCATTTAAAATCAATCAAACTTGACCCCACACATCTTTGGTAAGATAGAATAATACTATTGTTTTATAGGTTAGGGAGAAATACCTAGTTTTCATATCATGTCTTGGCCTCTAGAATCTTTTATACGTCTTTCCCCATGTATAAAAACATGCAAATAAAAATAAAACTAATACGATTTTGTAATATCATGCCCAAGCATGATCATGTAAATATGGAAAATACCACATGGACTCAAGTGTGTTCCCCAACAACTTGAGATAGGTGATTTGTGTATAGCGTCTTAATGTACCACTTGGGGAAGTGAATTACCATAAAATAGATCATCATATGACATAAAAAAGTTAAATAATCAAAATAAACATATACAGTGTAATATTAACAACCAAATTATCAATAAAACCCCATAATGGACAATGATAACATGTGGTAAAATAGGGTTTACCTTCAACCAATATATAAGAATCATAATTAATAATTTACTACACTATTTAAAAAAAACAAAAAAAACAAACTAACAGATCTCTAAATTCACCAATTAATCATTACTATATATTATATATCTCCCCTCATCCACTAATAATAAACACTTTTCATTACCCATATCACCATTAATGTAATTTTTATGTACATGAGATGTGTAGGTATAGGGTGTGAGAAAACATATCATTAGAAACCCACCATGACCCCATGAATCACCTGATGTTTAAAAATATATTATTTATATTATATGGTATTATGTGAAATTAAGAAATGATTTAAACATATATAATAATCAATAATAAAACACATTATAAATCATCAGTTGTTAACCACGACACCCTATTAACAAGTTTAAATTCTTTGGACAATGTTGGTGATTATTTAATATGTTATCAATGTATATAATAGTTTAACACAAGTATCACATATTTATTTTCCAAATCAAAGATCATAGCCTTATAACATGATTAATACTTACATATTATATTGATTCCTCAGTGTGTGTCTAATGTTAAGGTATCACATATCTTAATGTCATCCCTGATAGTATCTCACATCATCATGTCATTACATATACAATTTCATAGGAATAATATCATAACATAGATTAAGATAAACCAAAATAATATCTAATATAATATAATGACCACAATATATAGTCAAACACCCATACCATATTACAATATAATCATATTGATTTCTATATATCATTTAGTTCTTAAATAAACTCTTATATTATTAATTTTGTTATATAATTTGGTATATAATAAATTATAAACTCAAAACAACATTAAGTGTATAATTAATATTTATTTGTATCTAATATTCTACACTTGATTGTTTTCCAAATTTGGTATATCATTTAATAATTACCCAATATAAAATATAATTTACATTAACCAATATACCTTTGGAAAAATCCAAGTAATGTTTATCAATATATTCCAATAAAATGGCTAATAAATTTTATTTTTCCCATATAAACTTATACTACAACATATATTTTTAATCAATAAAAAATCATTTCACATTATATTCCATAATAACACATTTAATTCCAAATAAATATGATTTCATTCGAAATATAAATTTTTCAGGAATCACCCACATTTCAAAAAAAATAAATATCTCAACATATATTATACTTTCTTAAACAATGTTTTATCAAAAGTCATTTATTACCCCATTTTAATCAATATTTTTTCATTTAAAACATTTAATATTCAATGAATATTAGGAAAAAAATTATCATATAATAATATTAATTAATTATATTTCATATTCAACCATTTTATATCAAAAGTAGATCATTATCCCTCAAAAAATAAATTATATATTAATTCACTAATTAAATGTTTTTCTAGAATGTTTCAGCATGAAAACTTGCAGAATATCTTTTTAATAATCAACAATTACATTCCATAAAACACTAAATCACAATAATAATTTTCCCTAACTCAATACCATTATTTATTCTTCTATTAAATTCATTTATAAAAAAAACATTTCTATTTTCAAAAAATATAAAAAATTTCCCAGTATCACTTACATGATCAATAAATCATTTAAATCCCTATTAGATAACTTTAAATAAATTATTCTATCATTAATCCCAAATCCAAATCATTTTATTATTATTCAACAACTTTAAAACTCATGAAGAATAGTATATATCTAGTTTAAACCCTTATTCATGTTTATTTTCACCGTAATTCACAAAACCCCAATGTGAGTCATTAGTAATCTCAAAATAATAATATTATCAACAAAATATTCTTTAACATTAATATTTCAGCACATAAATAACAAAAAACATTATTAATGTCATATATAGTATTATTTTTCAATGTTAGTTCATCCAAAACCTTGAAATAAATCATCACCTCATTCATTTACCACACTTAAATACATTTCATTTATGAAATATTAAATTCAGTTTCAAATCTATCAACTTAATAAAAAAATTAATTTATTTAATTCTAATTATATTTATCTCACTCTATAGAAAAAAACTCTTAACACACAAATGATTTTTTCATAAATTAATATAATTAAACTCCAATAAATTGACTAAGATTAATTAAATCCGAATTAATTTAACAACATAAAAAAAACTCTTACAAAATTTCTAGAAGTTGATAATATCCTTAAAATATAAGAATGAGAATTCATTAGATTATAATAATGATAAGAACTCCATATATTTTATAAAAATATGAGGTTATTTATCCCCTTGCTATCATGATTAAATTTTAAATAATTGGTTATACAATTTTTATGAAGTTTTTAAAAAATATCCAAGGAATATTAAGGAAAATAGAAATTTATTACAGGAAAAAATCTCATAAGATTTTTTATTAGAGGTGGGAAACATAATTTTTTTAAAAAATTCCACAATATTGAAATTATATAAATTCCATTCTTTAAAGAGAGGTTTGTAAAACCCACAATAGTCTTGGATGACTCACAAAATACTCTAGGTTGATCAATTAGATCCCAATTTTTATAAACTATTATTCGAGTTCCCGCCTAGTGGTTAAACCCTCACTATAATAGCCGTCAAACATCTTGTAAAACCCATCAGAGTCCCAATGGACTAGTTTACTAAACATCTAGTTCACTAAGTTGTTCAAGTATTCTAAAAATCCTAGTCATATTCCTTTTTCTATGAAAAATTAAATAAATAATATACCAAATTAATTTGAAATTTTGAATTTCAATTTCAATTCTTTCCCAGAAATTATGGAGGTGTTACATACCAAAAACCCATTTATTGAATTTATCATCCATAGTGGGGGAACAAAGGTAAGGGATACATGATTAATCCATAAAACTAGTAAAGTTGAAATTCCTTAGGAATAATTATGTTACATTTATTATCAATATTTTATGTTAATGAAATAGATGTTTTTTACTTCAAATATAGTATGAAAATAATCCGTAATTTGTTTTTATAAAAAAACAATATTTCTAGTTGATGAAAAAATAAAAAGCATGTAATGGATTTGATAGTGATAAACATAGTATATACTATTAAATATTGAGTTTAAATTTTCAAATAATTGTAAAATTTTGATGAATTATGAAGTTGTACATGTATTAAAATAGAAAAAAAATTATAATTGATTAAGAACTTCTAAATAATGGAAATTTCTCAAAGGATTGTGAAAGAATTGATGTATTATAAGAGTTCCAAGAATGTATAGACATATTGCATGAGGAATTTAACATTTAAAAGATTTTTATGTTTTATAATACAATAAATATATTATGAAAGACTTATTTAGATAAATTGATTCTTCTATAGAACTAAATATAGATATAGAAAGTAATACCTGTGTGATTTCCAAAAAAAATCTAGGAAGAGCAGAATTAGAAAACTATAAAATGGAAAATAATATCCCTTGAGTATATTCCATAAAAAAATTATCCTTTATTTTCTTTATTACTGTTATTTTAAGGATTCAATAAATTTAGATGAATTCATGAAGGAAGTTTTAGTGGAAGAATTTTTAGAGGATGTAAAGGGGAATATTATAATGCCTCAATCTATGGACCACTCTCTGTTTCCAAAGACAAGGATGCTATATTCCATAAGGTGTGTCTCCCCATATGTATGATCCTAAGGAAATAAATCTTACATTGGGGTCATTTTTTCATTGATATTATAATGGTAAATAAAAATAAATTACCAAGAATTATCCATGTTAGAGTACACATATTAAATAAATATAACTAATAACAATATTATGTTATCATATGAAACATAAAACTGATCACTCATTGGACTGATCATATAAAATAAATAAATAAAAGTCTAAAAACACAAAAAAAATACCAAATTACATCCCTAGGAAATATCTTATCCCAAACTCTAACACCCATCGAGCTTCCTCATCCTAATCCACCACACATCTCAAGTTCCAACCAAAGAAAGAATCATATGTTCTATATGTGCATGAGGATTCCCATATATGATGTGATCATATAATATAGTAGGGTCTCACCAAGAAACCATGATATATGATTTGATACATATTTTTATGCATAAGAAAATTAGATATATAAAATAAAAATGTTCATGAAGTCCTTATGTGCTAACAAGGACAATATGTCACTTAACTAGGAAAATATGCCCGTCATGTCAACATGTACTAACCAGGATCCCATGACAATAAAACACACCTACATTATCACCATTATGGAATCCCATCATCCCCTTGTTTCATATGTAATGAAATATACCTTAATACAATGGGTAAGTCATAATCTGAGTCTCAAATACTACTCACCTCTCGGTAGTGTCTTTCATCCAAATTGTAATGGACTAGAATTTTTTAAATGATATTCAATTCCAAAGTAATTTTTTTAACATATTATATAATCTTATACATGAAAAAAGCATAAATAAAACCAAAACATTTTCTCTTTGACATTAATCATTACATGATTTAGCTATAAAACCTATTAAAATACCAAACATTGCAACTATACAAAAAATATATAATAGAACAAATAAAATATAAAATTAAGGATCTCCCTAATATAATATAATCATAACACCCATTTAAAATTATTTATAAATAAAATAAAATATTATTAAACCAATCAACATCTTATGAAAATGAAAATATAACCTTAAGTGTAATTGTAGTTATTTATGAGTGAAAGAATGAAGTGGATTTTATAAGGAATAAAAGGAAATGTGATTGTTGGGATTTGAATATTATTTAATCATTGGTCTGTATGACTATTGGAAACTATGCCCTTGGTTTAAAACATTACTGTAATACCTAGTTTTTTAAGTTGTAATTATATTGGATAATTGATACAAAGATGAGAATTGATGGCCTCAACAAGTAGAGTCATGTTGTTTGAATCCCATTTGTCCAAGGGAGGTATCATCATTAGGGATCAACATTGACCAATCCCAACCTGAGCTTTAAAAAGAGAATCATGAAGGAAATATCATGTGGGAGAAGTTCATGTTTGAGTATTTTATCACTCATTTGATGTTAGTCGAGACACCCCACGAGACTACCACCATCGCACAACATACCCTTAGGGTGTATGCAAGTTTAATAAGGGGTTACATGTCTAGACCTTTGTTACATAAGGTTTAAATTTATTTGTATAAATTAAATTTTTATTCTATAAATTCATCTTAATAATAGTTTTTTTAAAGTTCAATATATTTTTAGTTGAGATGAATTTGATAATTTCAGTTTTGGACAGAAATAAAACATAATTGTTTTTTTTATAAAATTTATATTACTTTTTCAAAATAAACCAAGGTATTATGAATGGTATTGTTTTAATGAAATCATATTTTAAAATTATTTTATTTGAAGAATAAATGATAAAATAATTTTATAATGTCCTATGAATGTTTTTATAAGTGAGAGAAATTTGTCATTGCCATAAAAACTATTATTTTTAAATAAATAAGTATTATTATATTTAAAACAAGAAATTATCATATTTATTAACATTTTATGATAAAATAAAAATCATTTTGTAAATAATAAAGGTGATATTTGGCTATGGTTAATTTATAAGATTTTTCTAAAATAATTTTTTATGAATACGAAAAAAATACATTATGAGGGTTGTGATATATTTTATGAAATCATATTTATTTTATAATGAATAAATAATAAATTAAACACAATAAAATACCTAAAATATGTTATTTTATTAATATTAATTATTTTAATATATTTTATTAAATTTTTAAAATTATTAGTTACTTCCCAAAGAATAAAAAGAAAAATATGATTTTTAAAAACATTACTTTGTCATATCTTTACTTTTCCATGACAAAAGCTATATTTTATAATGGTTTTTATTTCTAAAGGATTAAATAATTTTTAATTGTGAACCAAATTCCCAAAAACATGGAAAAAAACCATGGGTAAACAAATGGATTTTCATTTTCTACAACCATGTTTTCTAAGACGGATATTTGGAAATTATTGAACAAATAATTCACTTCTTCTATAAACACCCACCAATTTATAAATTTAATTTCATTCCCAATAAATCATCCACGAATTTCTAGTGATTTTTCCTCTCAAGGTTTCCTCAAGCCTCCAAGGTTCCATACTTATGTTTTTTGAATGACTCTTTATGGTAAGAGAAAAGTTTCACTTCTTTTTCCCATTCAAGTTCCCATTTCATAGGGTATGTCATATAATTTCAAAATTGATTTATTTTTTACACTTTATATTATTAAATTAATATAATAAGATAATTTTATGAATATGATACCCTTTTCCCATATCATTTTTCAATTTTCTAAAACCATGTTTTATACCCATCATACAGCCGAATTTTCTTCTTGAATTTTCCTCTTTTACATGAGAAAGTATCATTTCAATTTTATTTGAATTCCCAGACCTCTTTCCATTTCAATGGGTATTTAACTAGATTTAAATATGAATTTTTTATTTGGGTATTTAAATATATGAAATCCACATTATCTTTTGTGGGTAATAATGATGCAATGATCGTGTCTTTAAGCTTATTTGTCTGCCATTATTTTTAGAAGAAACTCATTCTTTATTATCCATGAGTTATTAATGAAATGATTTATTATGATATATTTGGATCAAATGAAATTAATACATATGAATTATTTTCCCTTAAATATCCCCAATAAATTGGGTAAATAATGTAAGCCCTATATATTTAATGTTTTATGATACCTTAGTGAATAACTTTGGAAATTTTCATTTATGTCACCATGGTGGTACACCTTGTTGTTATGCTAATGAATGTATCATTTAAGTGTGTTAGCCCAATTTATATGTCAACATTCATTTTCTTATTTTTATTATATGACTCTTTCAAATTCCTTATCATTATGCCTACTATATTTATTGATATGTCTCAAGATAACATGCTATATGTCTCTCTTACTTTTTCCCTTATAGGCTTTATGATCACCCCTTTCCATTGATGTATGACCTCAGGATATGAGATGTTGTGAAAATAACTTAGGTTGAACCCATGAAGGTGTATTCAAGTGGGCTTAAAATAATATTTTAAGTTTTCATGTATTATTTACCATATTTCCTTGAAAGTAAAAAAGAAAAGATCCTCTATTGTTTACCATGTAATGAAAATTTATGTAATAAAAAGGTAGGATGACATAGTTTTTATGAGAGGATGGTTTAGTTATTTTTGTAAATTAGGACTTGGATGATTTAGGAAGAACCCTAGGGACTTTTCTAAATATACTAAAACATCTTGGTATTTTATTGAAGCATTACTTTAGTGGTTTCCGAGTAAATAAATCTAGTTTAGATATTAAAATGTTTTTGTGGCACTATAATAGATGTACCAATGAGTAACACCTAAAAACACCACTTTGAGCTAGACTCATGTAGGAACTGGTTCAAAAAAATGGTTTTCTTTTCACCCTTTGTTTCAAATTCCCAGGGGATATGTTTGGTTATTAATAAGATTTTTTAAGAACCATGATGAAGGATATATAGAAAATACAATTTTTTAGAGTAAATTAAGAAAATATTTAAGAATGATGGTTTATGACGTAAAATACCTTTAGAATTATTAAATTATTAAATTTAACATGTTTCTCAAAAAAAATTCTTCTATTAAAAAATTGGTGGGAAATAGGTGAAACTACATAAATGATGAGTGCATTGGAAGATGAACTAATGGTGTTATGATGGAAGCTAGAGTGGAAAGACCTATCTTGATAATAAATCAACTTACTAGAGTTATGAACAATAACATTAATCATGTTGATAGATTAGGTTCACCATAAAGGGAAAAAAATTCCATGAGTCCATGTATCAATGACCCCATTATTTATGCGGATCTACTAACCCATTGATTTTTGAAAAATGCATAAGCTCTATAGAAAAGATCATTATGTACTCCATTTTTTGGAGTAAGAGAAAGCAACACATTAATTCTACAACTTACTAGGAGAAGATAATCAGTGGTGGACACTGATTAAAAATGTAGATCGATGCTATAGAGTGGGAAGTGTTCTGAGTAGTCATTTTCAATAATTATTTCCACTGTTCAATGCCAAAAAATTGAGAATTAATTCATAGAAATGAAGTAGAAGGAAAATTAATCAATGGGAGTCTACGAAATGAACATTATTTGAATTTTTTTAAAATCCACTATCTTTGTTATGGATCCAAAGTGAAAGTATGATAGAGTCATTAGTGTAATAACTCCCCATCTATAGTGGAATCTGGAAAATCAAGACTGTGAAATATATGGGGAGATAGTGAGAAGTAATATTAAGGTTTAATTGGAGTTTAAAGAGACACAATGTTCAAATTGATCAAATTAACTTAATATATCAATGGACCCAAACTTAGGGGGGAACATTGATCTCAAAAAAGGAGGAAAGAAAGTGAAGCTTCCCATTTACAAAAAAAATTGGAAGAAGCGTTTGGGTAAATTCTTACATGTGAGTGGAAAGTGAAAAAAGTGAGGAAGAGATTTCCATATAGCTCAATATTATGAAGGTGAGGTGAAGGCTAAAATTCTCAACACTAATGACAAAGGGAAGATGGTGCAGGCTCAACCTAAAGGTAAATGCTTCAACTGTGGATAGGTTCAACACTTTTCCAATCATTATACAAATTACAAGAGAGTAAAGGGGAACCACCATAAAACTCATTATAGGGTAATGGATCAGGTTCATCCATTTTCCATCATGATAGATAAAGTGGTGTCTTTAAATGATGTGTTGGATGGTATACTCATTATTCTCTCAAATCTATATAGTACGTTGTTTGATTCTGGTTTTATGAAATCCTTTATTTTATCCATGTTTGAAAATAATATAGAATCAATTCTGATACTTATAGAAGTAGAGTAATCATTCAATACTCTTAAAGGAATTATCTGAGCATCAATAGTGTATAGAATTTATAGTATTAACTTTGGAGAGTACAATTTCATTTCAAATATAGTAGTCATTTCCATGCTAAAATTTGAAACATTACTAGGGATGGACTGGATCTCAAAGTATAATGGCAAGATCAACTACTAAAGCATGGAAATTTTAGTAGTATCATATTCACAACCTACTATCATTTTCAAAGGAGTGATATCCCAGCGTGATCTTTGTTTATAAGTACCTCCCATACCCTTATTTATAGAGATGATCAGTGAATAGGGAGAAGGAAATGAAAGTATAAAAATAGATAATGTACCCATCCTTTATGAATACATTGATGTATTTCTTATAGAGTGACCTGAACCTCCCACAGAAAGTGATTTAGAGTTCTCCATTGACCAAGTGTGTGACCTTTTGGAGCACATGTTCTCTTTGAGAGGAATAAATATAGATCAATGTGGATATGAATTTTTTGTAAGGAATATAATAGGATCACAGTGAATAACAAGTACCCTCTCCGAATGATTGGATATTTATTTGAAAAGATTTCTGGGCCTCAATTCTTCTCCAAGATAGACCACCAATATGGGTTTCATCAATTGAGGATGAATAATGAAGATATTACAATTATTTAATTTCAAATAAGAGATTGAAATTATGATATTTTTTGTTTTTCCCTTCAGATTGACTAATTATACTACTATTATTATAGATTTGATGAATATTGTCTTTAAGGAATGCCTTGATAAATTCATGGTAGTTTTTATTGATGATTTTATAATATATTCCAAATGATTTTTGGAGCATGAAGATCATCTAAGGGTCATTTTGGGAAATCTGAGGATTGATAATATTTTTTGGAAAATTTATCAAATGTGAATTACGGTTACAATAAGTTGCATTCTTGGGGAAAATTATAAACAATTAAGGAATTTTAATTGTCTATATGAATAAAAAATCTATAGATAAGTGGCCTCATCCTACAACAATAATTGAGATTTGTAGATTCATTTGTTTAGAAGGATATTATAGGAAGTTTTTAAAATAAATGTCACTACTTCCGAATCTATAGACCAAGTTAACTCAAAAAGGTGATATGTTTATCTAGACAATGGATTATGAATAAATTTTCTTAGAACTAAAGAATAGATTTTTTACTACACCAATATTAACTAAAACCTCTATTGTTGAAATATTTGTTATTTCTAGTGAAGTATCTCTGAAATGGCTTGGGTGTGCCCTCATGAAAAATGATAAAGGGATTTCTTATACATCTCGATAGTTAAAACCTCATGAGAATAATTATCATACAGATGACCTGGAGTTAGCTATAGTTATTTTTTTGTCTAAAAATATGGTGGTACTTTATTTTTGGGGAGAAATGTGATATATACACAGACCATCAAATAATAAAGTATAATTTCACAAAAAAGTAATTGAAATTAAGACAAAGGATATAGTTGGAAAATCATAAAAACTATGAATATTCAATTCATTATCACCCCGGAAGTGTAAAAAAATTCATTGATGCATTAATTTGTAAAGATCTAGTTGTGCCAGCAAAGATAAGGATTCAAGGAGATCCTTTGATCAAGGACCTAGTAAAATAATACGTGGGAATTATAAGGGAAGGGGTAATCAACCCTATCCCAAATGATTTATCATTAATAATTACTAGAGATGATTAGAAAAGATCAAATAGAAGATCCTTTATTAAAAAATAAGAAATTATCTATCAAGAATGGGATTTTTCTTATGTTCAATATTGATTAACAAGGTGTACTGAAATTTCAGACAAACTTATGTGTCCAATCTATTATAGATATTAGGAAGGAGATAATGGATGAACTTAATTTCTCTAGATTCTCTATACATTCTAGAATAATTAAAATATATAGGGATTTTAATGGTAAATATTGGAGGGATAATATGGAAATGGAGATTTCTAACTATACAACAAGTTGCTTAGTGTGACAGAAAGTGAAGGTGGAGTGACACCTTCCAAAAGTTGTATTGAATCCACTACCCATAACAACATGTAAATGAGAAAATATCACTATATACTTCAACACTAGTCTCCCAAGAACATCAAAAAGAAAAAATGTGATATGGGTTATAGTAGACAGACTCACCAAGACTAACCATTTCATCGCTATTAGGGAAGATTTATCTCTTCAGCAAAATGCCATGTTATACATAAAGGGAGTGGTGAGGTTGCATGGGGTTCCAATTTCTATCTTTTATGATTGTGAATCTAGGTTGACATATAAATTCTGGAAAAGTATTCAACATTATCAAAATAATAAATTAAATTTCAGTATGGATTATCACCCCCAAACTGATGGCCAATCTGAAAGGACTATTCAGACACCTGAGGACATGTTAAGAACATTCTTAATGGAATGAAAATGTAGATGGGATCAACACATCCCATTAGTTGCGTTCAGATAAAAAAAATATTCCCATCAGGTATTCAAATTTCACCATTTGAATATCTACGTGGAAGGTGATTTATAAATCCTACTTGGTGGGATTAAGTTTGTGAGAGGAAATTTCTTGGGAACAATCTTGTGTAAGTGATGAAAAAAAGGTTCATTCCATCCAACAAAATATAAATAATTCTTAGATTCGAAAGAAGATCTATTCTAAAAATCATCTATGGGACATAGAGTTTGATGTTTTGGACAAGAATTTATTCTACATATCATCATGTAAGAGATTCATACAATTTTGAAAGAAATGGGAGAATATCTTTAGGTACATTGGCCCCTAGGAAATCCTTGATCTCCTGGAAGTAGTGACCAATTGGATATAACATCCATTGAATATTTCCCAAGTTCATGATGGATTCATTGTATCTATATTAAGGAAGTTCATACCTGATCCCTCACATGTACTAAATCCATAGGTGGTACAACTAGAATATGACCTCTCTAATGTGGATCAGCAGGTAGAGATCTTGGACCATAGATAAAGGGTTCTACGCAACATGACTACTCACCATGTCAGTGTGTTTTGGGGGATCCATAAATATGAATAAGTGATGTGGGAAATAGAGGATAAAATGACACAGAATTACACTCACCATTTTCATCTGAGAAAATGAGTTTAAATTTCAAGGATGAAATTTCTTAAGAGGGGAAGAATGTAACGACCCATAATTTTTTAAATGATTTTTGTTTTCTGAAGAAATTTGTGTTACATATTATAAAATATCATACATATACTAAATAAGAATAAACTATAATATTCTTATCTCTTTAAAAATGATAATTAAATTAGTCATTTATAAACCCAATTAAAATACCAAACATTAAAGCTTGGAAAAAAAATATAAAATAGAACATCAAAAATGGGAAATTTTGGATCAACCAAATCTACTATAATAATCTCCCCCACTTCAAATTTTATATAAATAAAACAAAATATTAGAAAATGAATAAAAATATTATGAAAATGAAAATATACCCTTAAGTATATTTTTAGTGATTTTTGATGGAAAGAACGAAGTGTTTTTTAAATGGTATATAAGGAAATATGACCGTTGGGATTCCAACATTATATAATCATTGGTTAATATTACCATTTGTCAATATGACCATTGAAACTTTACCCCTGGTTGATAATTTTATCACATGGTTATAAGTAGTAATGATATAGGATAATTGATATACAAAAGAGAATTGATGGCCTCAACCAGCAGAGTCATGTCATTTAAATCCCATTGGTCAGAACATTGGGGGGGAGGTATCAACTTCAGGGTTCTCCCTTAACCATGCCCAATCTGGGCTTCAATAAGTGAATATGGATTGATATTTCATGTGGGATAAGTTCAAATTAGTGTATATTACCACTCAGTTGATATTAGTTGAGCCATCCCATGAAACTATCACTATTGCACACCTTACCCTCAGTGCGTATGTGAGTGTAATAAGGGGTTATGTGTCTATACCATAGTTACATAATGTGTAAATTCATTTTTATAAATAAAATTTATATTTCATTAATTCCTCTCAAGAATAATTTTTCTTAATAAAATATACTTTTAATTGATATGAATTTGTTAATTTGATTTTTGGAAGCAAATAAAAGAAAATGAGATTTTTTATAGAAAATATATACAATTTATATAAAAAACCAAGGCATTCTGAATATTATTTTTTAAAATAAATCATATTTTAAAATAATTTTATTTAAGTAATAACTGATAAAATTATTTAATAACGGACTAGGAATTTTTTATAAGTGTGAGAAACGTTATTATTCCTTAATAAAGGTTTTTTTAAATAAATAATAATTTTTATATTTAACATTTATAATCCTAAAATTTAGAGAATTTTTATGATAACATAAAAATCATATTTGAAATTAGCACATCGAAATTAGTATAAATTGAATTTATGATAATTTTCCAAATTAATTTTCTTTTTTTGAATTGTAAAAAATACAATGTTATGGTTTGAGTATATTTTATGACATCATATTAATGTCATAATGATTTAATATTTAATTAAAAATAATCCACAACCTAAAATATTTTCTTTTATTAATATTAATTATTTTAATATATTTTATTGAATTTTTAAAACTGTAAGTTACTTTCCAATGTATAAAAAAGAAAATTTGATTTTTAAAAACATTTCTCTATGGAATCATTACTTTTTCATGAAAAAGGATGTATTAAATAATGGTGTTAGGTTCTTTAGGATTAAATTAATGTTAAAATTTACGAAAATTTACCAAACCATGAGAAAAACCATGGGTAAGCCAATGGTTTTTCATTTTCCACAATATAGCTTTCCAATACCTATATTTGGAAATTATTTAACAAATTGTCATATTCTCTAATAAATACCCACCAATTTCTCCATTTACATTCACTTCTAATCCACCCTCCATGAATTTATTGGAATTTTTCCTCCCAAGTATTACCCCCCATTGTGTTTTCAAGCCCTCAAAGTTCCATCCTCATGTTTTAGGAATAACTCTTCAATGTAAGGGAAAATATTCACTTCTATTTTCCATTGAAGTTCCCTTTTCATATGGTATGTCTTATAATTTCCAAACTATGTTAATTTTCAACTTTTTATTATTAAATTATCATAATAATATTGTTTTATGATGGGGATACCCTTGTCCCCTTTCATTTTAGATTTTATAAAACCATGTTTTATACCCATCATGATGCGTAATTTTCTTCTCAAATTTTCCCCTTTTATATTAGAATTTATCTTCTCCTTTTTAGTTGAATACCCAAACCACATTTATTTTAAATTTTTATTCAAATATATTTTAAATAAGACTTTTTGATTTGCGTATTTACATATATGAAACCCACATTTCCTTTTGTGTGTTAAAAATGATGTAATGATCATGTCTTTAAGATCTTTTGTATGTTAAGATTTTTTATAGGAAACATGTTCTTTATTCTCCATGGGTTATTAATGAAATGATTTATTATGACCTATTTGGATCACATGAGGATAAAACTTAGGAAGGGCGATCATTTATAGGGATAAAATGCATTTGGTAATGAATTTAATCTATAGAAATGACATTTTTTATGATACCTTGGTGAATAACCTTGTTAAGTTTCATTTATGACACCTTTATGATGAAATTTGGTTATATGATTATAAATGTCTCATTTAAATGGTGTTTCCTGATTTCTATATTATGATTCATGTTCTTATTATGTTGATATCCCTCTTTATCATGCCTTATTATCATGCCTCCTATTTTTATTTATATGTATCAAGATCACATGCTATATGTATATCTTGCTTATTCCCTTTCTAGGCTTCAGGCTCACCCCCTTCCTTTGGTGTATAACCATATGATATGCGATGTCGTAAATGTAATTTAGAGTGAACCCATGAATGTATATTCAAGTGTAATTAGAATAATGTTTTACATTTTTATGGATTATGTACCTTATTTCTAAGAAACAAAACTTAAAATATCCTTCATTTTGTACCATGTAATGAAATTTTATGTAATAAAAAGGCAGGATGCCATGTAAATCTTGTACTGGCCCTCTCACTCGACACATTCCTTCCAATACCTTTTCACTCGTGGTGGGTCTATTCAAATATTTAAAACTACCTTATCTCCTAAGTTATGGTCTACCATACATGTCTTACATCACATTAAATATTAACTAGGACCTCTCACTTAGGGGTGGTTACTCATAACATCCATACCAAGACCTCTCACTAGAATATGGTTACAAATCACATCCACTACCATCTTACACAATAAGGGGTAACAACCTAACCAGTCTTCTCTTCTAGGGTGGGTCTCTGAAGCACTGATGGATGCATATCATCTAATTCAGTGAATTCCCTACCAATACCCTCTCACTAAATGAAAGGAAAAACATCTAGACCACTTCCCTCACACAAAGGGAAAGGTCCAATCCAACCTCCCTACCCACTCAAATAGGGAAATATTCACAACTAACATTCATATAAATTATAAAATAGGGCCAAATGTCAACAAAAATCTCCCCAACTCACCACCAGGGCACTAGTCACTTAGGACCTAACCCCTTGTCTCTAATTAGTAGCATCAACAAATATATATCAACCCTTAGTGACATAACAACCCATTATCTCTTCCTCACACTAGACTCTGACAAAAAGGTAAAATTAATCATCTAAACCACCCTTTTTATCATAATTCCAATCCATATAACACTTCTCATGACCAATAACTAGGTATCATCTTACATATCTTAAGGGAGATCTCATAACCCATCACCCAAAGGAAACCCCTATCTGTCAGAGTTAACCAATACTGGAAGAATATTAATATGAATTCACACACTCTTCAAAAAAAAATATTTTCTTATATCTCATGATATGTGCGCCCCTATCGGTCATTGTCACATGACCTTAGGCCTCCCATGCTATCTTGATATACTTGGTTAACAATCCTAGGCTACCCCATATCACTACTTGCACCTCGTAACCTACCCGAAGGTATATCCTTAACTTAATAAACACTCTCTCCCACTTGGATACATATTCATTGAGTGGTCCCAGTTTACCCAAGTGCTAAATTTGATTTATTCCAAGCATAGGAGGCTCAATGGTATCCTATCTATTCTACCCAGACCACCCTCTATGCAAACTTTTCAATACTCAAACCCATTCATTTTTTAAAACACACACACTCATGAATAATCCTGAATATTTGTTTCAATCATAGGGTTAACCTACCTTATACATGGAGTTTACCCCTTTCCAAGCCTATAGACTACCTCGGTCAGGCTTGTCCATGCCTTTTCTAATATTGTACCACCACCCAAGCTCTTATCTCATGCAACAACATTAAAAATGTTAATTTAAAAAATATAATTAACTATTTGATTTAATCCAAAGAGCTATAATCACCTAAGATCACACCATTCATTATATATTCTCAAAAAATACACTAAATTGTGTGTATTACACCTCACAATATCTCTTCTCACCACTACACATAAAAGCTCCATCCTCCTTAACATATTCCACAATACTCTGGTGGAATTAGTTCCTACTCCAAGCCAAAATTAACCCAAAATCTGAGGGCTAAAAGGGAAAAATAGAATAATAATGGAATTTCATACCTAAAACCTTTAATTAAATACAACCAAAATCATCCACTGCTATGGGAATCAAAGGATGAATGATTCAGGGGGAGATTTGGTCGAATAGACTCTCCTCGATGCCCCCTCACACTCAAAACCCTAATGGGGTGACCCAAAAAGTAAGGGCATACACCTAATTAAATAAATAAACCCAAGAATTGGTCACAGTGTGACCATGAGAGTTACAGTGTGACACATCCCTTTTCTTATCAATGTTGTGGCACAACAAGGGGTTGTAGCCTAATGAACCCCATATATAGGTCTTGACCCTCAACCAACCACCATCATTGTGAGACCTATAGGTAATAGAATGAACTCAACATTGTAAGGTAAATAAATCTTCACAATAAGTTTTAGGTACTTAACAAAATCCACCATGCTACTATGACCTCATTCACTACATGATTCCGCCTCATTTCAGTCTATCACAGCTCGTCCTATGGGCTATGATGTGACTTGTAGCTGTAGTTGTTGGAGCAATTCATAAGGGAATCTTGGAATTTCTCTAATTCTCACCTAATATATCACACTAGTCTTATAATCCTAGGCACAATTATGAAAAAACTTCTTTAAAAATTTAATATTATAAAAACAAAGGTGATCCAAGATAAATATATCATTATTTTACATCATTTTTTTATGTTAAGAAATATATTTCACCAATTGTCCCATAATCCCAAGAACAAAATGATTAGAATATTTGAGGGTAAGTTATATAAGAAACTTATTTTATGAAACTTGTGAACATTTGACCATAGTAAAACCAAACTAGACCCCCTCCTAGACACCTCATATGTTGTACTCATTTTCATAACCTAGGGAATGAAAGATAAGAATTGTGTGAGCTCAAATTATTAGAAGGGTAAAAATTATCCAATAGGTCATCAAAAAGATATATCATAATCATATTTGAAAACATTATTAGAGTTTAAATATCTTGTTGAAAGTAAAATAGAATAATAATATTTGTTAATGAGTCCAGAAATAAGGACAAATAATCTCAAATGAACAAACATGTACCCTATAATAATAGTGATAGATAATATATATGATCCCTAGAGTATAATCATAGGTGAATTATATAAAAATATGTCATTTCATTGAAATATCTGATAATAATTAATTGTGTCACAAGGCATAAGCATGTCAAATCATAAAATTATGGGAGAAACCCCATGATCTCCATTCAGTAAGTTGTGCGAAATCCCATGATGCCCATGATTTATGAAGTGATAAAACCTATGTTTCTCAAACTTTAGGTTGTGAACAAACAAAATTTCCATGATTTATTTTTTGAATAAAAAAATTAATACACTTCATGTTATGAACAAACAAAATTTCTACACATAATGTAGTAAAACAAAGTCCACACTTCTTTTTTTAAACAAAAAAATGTCCATGCTTCATATTGTGAAAAAACAAAATGATCACACTTCATGTTGTGAACAAAAAAAATTCCACACCTAAAATCATTATCTCATGAGAAATAAATTCTTAACCAATTAATTGGAGGGAAATATATGAACCCACCAATAAATAATTAACACATATATGGGACACTTGAAAACATTAATTAATTATATAAAAATGAACCCATGGTAATAAAATGGGTTTTGTAACATTTCAGATAGGTGTCACCAAAATTGATAGTAAGAAAGTAATCAGTTGATACCCAGAATTCAATCACCAAAAAAGAGTATCTAATAAGTGAATTTAGATGATGATTCATGAAAATAATTTTCCAAGGAAATAAATCCTTTGTAGATAAAGATGAAAATGGAAGCAAAACCAATAAAATGTTTTTATAAAACATTATAAACATTGTCATAAAATTATATATTTCAATTCAATTTTAAAAGAAATTTTTGAAATGGTAAAGTGAAACCTTTAGAAAACAAATTATATTTAAAAATAATATTCAATAACATACCCTTTAAAATAAATGCAAGATATCTACTGTGAATGTAGAGTGTATATAAAACATTTGATGGAAAAAAATTTAATATTTTGAAATACTATTCTTGAAAACCCTCATCATAAGAATTATCATAAAACCTTAATTTAAAAAGTGTAAAAGTTAAATGTAAGGGTCACTTGAGATAACAAAAAATTGTTTTTACAAAAATAATAGAGAACATTGGGAGGAGATAATATAGACATGGAATAAAAATATCCTATTTGGAGAGGATTACAATTATTCATAACAACATAAAATTCTATAATGAAGTAAATTCATCAATGTAATTACTTATAAAATAATGCTAAAATGCATTATAATTTCATTATAGAACATAAGAAACCCATATTGAAAAAAAGTAGTGCTATTTTCATAATGGTGATGTCAGTTCTTGTTTATAGATTATACTTTAATATGTATGATATCACATTATGTACTATAATATTTGTTTTACAATGATTTTTTATGTTTTGAATTTTATTTCATAACTATTTAGTTTACAATTTGTGGAAATGATATCTGTGAATGTACTTGTTTCAAAAATATTTAGCAAAAAATGGTGATACACTAATATTAATATAACATTTAGAGAACTAAAAACCAAAAATTATTTAACCATTAATGTCAAATAGAATCATCAGCTAAGATTACAAGGTCCTCTGTGATATATATTTATAGCATTTTTCAAGTAGGTGGTTAAACCGACCCAAATAAGAACAAACTATTTTATATGGGTGAGTATCTCTTAGAAAGTGATTATTTTTAAATAATATCATTATTATAGATGAATAAGGATATTATTTTTATTTTTTAGGTGATGAATCTGGTTTTAATAAATTTATATAATGGAAAAAATATTATATTAAATAAAAAATATTGCATATTAATGGAGGTGGTATCCCACACATATACAAGAGAGACAAGTTTATTTTTATAGAGTGGGTGGAATATACATAATGGTTTATAATTTAAAAATGTTAATAATGTTATAAATATTATATGTATTCATTAAATACCCCTTTTAACATTCCATGTAATGGGGATATGAAAAATGGATCACGTCACTTATGGAGGTGGTAGTCTGCATGTATGACAAACGATTTTTTTGTTTTTCATATGTTTGGGAGGAAGTTAGAAAATGATTATACCATAAACATAATGAAATTTCATTATACTAATGATACTATTTTAATTATTTAATGATTGTTATATTTGATTTGGTGGAGGTATATGACGAAAGACTGGAAAAAAATGAAAAATAAGTAATTGAGAATTTTACCTTACACCTTGGAATAGCTCTTTTCCAAACTAGATTAAGGCTCTGGAAGGTGATAATTTGAGAATTCCATAACCTCCAAGAGTATTGTAGGACTTTTAGAGAGTTACTCTGGTATATTTTTGTTGATAATAAAAGGATTGGGGTTTCAAGAGAACTGGGGTGGTTATAGAGTCTTTTATAAATCAAGGGTGTGGGATTTTAGTTGTAATATAAAAAGGTTAAGTCAATATTTATGGAAAATGACCCTAAAAGTGGGAAATAATGTATTTAGAGAAGGTTTAAGGTTGAGAATTACTCAAGAATATATTTTTATATATAATTTTATCAAATTAACATGTTATAAAAGATACAGTATTTCTTAAAATGTTATTTTTCACTATTCACATAAATTCATACTTTTAAGTAAAATCTAAAAAATTTATTATAAGAAAATTTTGATATTCTGAAATAAAAAAATAACATTATAAAATTAAAATTAAAAAATTAAATTTTTTAATTTTTTAAAATTAAAAGACAAAATTTAAATAAAAACTCTCTTTATTAAAAAAATTATATATTCATAGTATTATTTCATATCAATTTCTAATTTAAAGAATGTTAATATATTATTAAATATATGAAAATATTTTTAAAGTAATTAATTTAATTTATTAGAATAAAATATACCACACATTTAAGAGTAGTAATTTTAGAAGGAATTATAATTTTAAATATTATATAATATTAATTTTTTATCCTCTAAATTTTTGAAATTTGTGTTTATTAATATATTTTTGATAAAAATGGTTTTATAATAATAACAATTTTCTTAAAAATGTTCATCTAATATATCACAACAAATTTTAGATGGTTTTTTCATGTGAAACAAGCTATCCAACTTAGTATTAATTTGGAAAAAAAATATATTCCAAAATCTCAGGTTGTTACACCCAAACACCTAAACCATCAACTGGACCTTTTTTCTTATCCAAAAATATCTCTTAAGTATGTTACAACCACTGGATCCCTACATCGAATCCCAATTCATAGAATTTACCTTTCTATGGGAATAAAATTTAAACATCTTCTCAAACTATGGAATTGTATTATTTATAGGTCATTACAATCTCTCCACTATAAGACTTCTCATCCTGAAGAAACATTGGGTTGCCTCCATATATAAATCCCAACCTACATAGGTCACTAATTCACTAATAAATAATCATGTTCTTCCCTTGAACACTAAATTAGATTCTATTATGTAACTCCAAACACAAAGGCACACAAATTACAAAAATTAGATCCACCTTACTTCTCACGAGCACTAACAGTAGATGGTTCACAAATGTACACATCTATATCAATAAATCATGGATTCTTTAACCAATATGTTCTAAAGATTATAGTTCTCCCCACTATAAGAATGCACTCACAATAGTTGATTTCAATACATTATTCTCCCCCAAAAAGGAATTTCACATGAAAAAAACTTTTGATGGCCTAATTACGTGATTGATGTGGTTCACACCTCAATGCATCCAATTCCAAAAAAAATAGTTGGTACTCATCTTTCTATGATTTCTAGAAAACACTATGTCCCACCCTTTTACACATCACCATATTTTCCAATCATGATGTTTTAATGCTAGAAGGATCACAGAATTGACTAATCACCAATATTGTATCTAGAACTCAAATTTTAGTGTAATTCCACATTTTTATCACTAACTATCCATAGTAACCAAAATACTCTCTCCATGCGCACCAAAACACCCCTAATTCAATTCAACATCATATCACTTCAACTTCACACTAATCCCAATGCCATTGTACTAACTCTGACTAATGTAACATCTAAATTTTAAAATATGGTTTTAAAAAGAATATTGATCATACCTAATAACCCTCTCCCACTTGTATTCTTATGTCATATTAGTCATACACTGATCTATCTCACCACACCCAAGACCCTGCCAGTGTGTCCACCAAAACAAAAATATATATCTACATCCCACACTCCATCCATTATCGAACATAATGAACAAACATGGACATCCTACTTAGACCAGAGCACCATCACAAAACACCAACCACTTACCATTCCTATATCTCCTAGAACATCATTAACATCATTCAATAATCCACTCACAATGCAGATCACGTCCTCCAATGGACAATGTTTCAACCCCCACCATATTTATTCCCTTATACTACCCCTAAAGCACTGATATAAATGTGTCCCAACATCACTTGTGTGATTATCTTACCAAGGGATTTTCTTTAATATTCCAACTCATGAAACTTATATCAGGGTCCACCTGGATCTATTTTACAATGATACACTGATCTATCTCTGAAATCACCTATAAGAATAAAGGGACACCTACCATTCTCGCCAAGTCTCTGGTATTACATGATCACACAAATATCATCAATCATATCAATTATTAATCCACACATGGTTACTCACAAATCACAAAAACAAATGGGAATATTGTGTAAACAATATGAACCTAACCTCACACTAAGACCTTTTCCAAAAAACTCTATGATAAACCTCAGTCTTTTAAACCCAAGGAAAGGAGATCCTCAAAAGAAACCTCTAATAGGTTCTAACCCATGATCTTACTCAATCTCATCTAATCCCAATGAGGGAATGCCCCCGTACCACCTAATATTGTAACCCAACACACATTCCCATGATTCATACACAATTGAACACAGTCACATGTTTCTAAACCTCCGATAATGATCCTCTCATGGGTAAATCTCACAAAACTAAGTCACCCCAAGTTCTATCATTCTAAAATTGAGGCCTACCACTCATGATAAGGTTATATTCATGATCACCCACCACATTAGTGTCATTAAAACACCATGATCATCTAACCACAGTTCCAACACACTACCAAAAGAACATCCAAATTCAATATTGTTAGAAAACTATTCAATATAATCATATCACTAAACCTTGATACAAAGAGTACATAAAAACTCTAAACCGTAACCTTAAGGAATTTTTATTCCCTTTTCCACAAAACCATTTAATTTTCACATCCATTCATACACTTTGGTGTCAGCCTATAAAAATATGTATCATCAAAACCACTGACACCTATTTTGGTTATGTGTAATTACACTATGAAACTATATCAAAAATAATAAAATAGATTTTTTTCACACTTTATATAACTAAACACATCTCCTCATATCACTCCTTATGCACACTATACCATCATTAAGCCACCTATATGACATAAAATGTTTGGACCAACTAACCAAAGGTTCCCCATATATCTATTAAGAGAATTTATAGTCATCTCTAGGGGAAAAACTTCAAAGATGAATGGGTACCATCATAAATAATATTATTATTCATATAAGTATAATTCCATAAAAAAATGTGTCGAAAAACCATATAATTTGTTATTTACACTTTAAAAAACTAAACCTTATCCACGGTATGACCATGCTCATGCAAGTATGCAATTCATGTGAAAATTTTATGTAAAGTATGATGCATGCCTCTTAACATTATAGGTCGACAAAAAACCACAATAATGGTCTAAAATACAAAAAATAATATTTGAATCAACACCCTTCAAGTGAAATTGAAATCTAAAAGTTGAAATCCTATAAACATAGAAACCAAGAAGTACCATTTGAAAAGGAATTAATGAAGAACCAATTAAAGTTACATCACATGATTTTTCCACATCAATAAAACACTTTTCTAGAATCTCCAAAAATATTAAACCAAACAAAAATATCTGCTATCACTTTTTAATGATTCAGTATATGAACCACTCTCCGTATCCTGGGATGCGTAAGCTATGTGTCCACAAACATTCCTCCTTCTACACTAGAGGTTGTCGACTAGTAGTGGGAACCTAAATAATATCTTGGTTATACTATGAACTTTATATCATAATGTTAAATAATAATAAATAAACAAAAATCATCCATGTCATAGTACAAATAATAATAAAACAACCAACCACAAAATGATATTGTCATAAAAAAATATAATTGATCTCCCACCAAACTGATCATCTATAAAAAATAAAAAAACACTTCCCTATTTATATACCCAAAACTCAACTGAAACTAGCCTCAAAAAACCATCGAGTTGCATAAACTCAATTCTCAACACATCCCATGATTTGACCAGAGAAACAAAAAGAATTTCTTCATGCACACCTAGGTATCTATGAAGTGTGTGGAAATATAAATTAGTATGGTCTCACTGAATGACCATAATATGATATCTTATACCTATGTTTATGAATGAGAAAATGAAACTAATAAATAAATAATCTCATAGGGTCATTGTGAACTTACCAGGACACTGTTACACTCAATAAGGTACACAGGCATATCGATTCATCATGAGATAACCAAGGCACCATGACACCTGACTATACCTACTTCAAAACCATGTTGAAATGCATTTGTCACATCTTTCTATATATATTTTCCCATACCCAAAAAATCATTTCGTGATATCATCTATGTCTCAAATTATATGCACCTTAGGATAGGGATCCAAACCTAAATCCTGGACTCAATCTTTCACTCAATGAGGTCCTACCAACATCGTTCCACTAAAGGTGATGTTATCAGTATGCTTTCCACTACCTTTTCTCCCAATGTAGTTTTTACCATCCATATCTCACACTGCATCAAATATCAATAAGGATCACTTACTTAGGGGTGGTAATACATCACTCGGGACTATTCCCTCTCAGTCATGGGTGGCCAAACATCACATTTATCACCCTCTAACTTATGAAAAGATCACAACATGACCACTCACCTCTTTAAAGGTGGATCACTTAAGAATTGGTGGACCCTTACCCTCTCACTTATTATGGTCATGACTAATACCCTCTCACTCAAGGAAAGTTTAAAAATCTTGAACAACACCCTAACACTTCGAGTAGGGTCCAAGCCATACCTACCCCCCCCCCCCCAATTAGTGTGAGGGTAATAACTAGAAATAAAATGAAATAACATATATGGTTCATGCCTATAATAAATATCACTAACCAGCAAAGAGGAAACTAGTCACACTAGACCTAGACCATTCTAACTAGTTTTCATTTTAAACTCACATCTATCACCCCTTGGTGACCCCACATCACAAAATTTTTACCCCAGCCTATCATCAACTGGTGGGGGTCCAATTCTTAATCCAAACCCCCCCCTGGAATCCTAACTTCAAGTCCGAAAACACTTCCCATTACCTGTACCTGGATCTCATATCACATATCCTAAGAGAGAAATTGTAACCCATAAACTCAAGGAAACCCTTCTTTTTTGCACAAGTCATGACCCATAGAAGTCATCCTACTTTTCACATGCATTCAGACTCTCCTCTAATCTCAAGAGAGAGTTACTAGTCACTCGCAAGACATATTCCATCTTTCCCATTTCCACATGACCTAAATCATCTCATGACTTTTATAGAGAATTATGTAACCCACCTAGGCTATCCAGCATCACCGTGTGTACAATGAGTCCTACCCCAGGTGTAGTGCCCTACCCATATTCCACTTATAAGTTAATCAAGATAGTGAGAAATAAGTCCTCATGTGTGCCTCCCTATATGGAAGAGGCTAAAATCTATCCACAAGGTCCAAGGGTGTGACTATGGGGAGACTATAACCTCCTAGATTAGAGTGGATCATAGTGTTATATAAGAAATAAGGTACAAGGGAAGTAGTAGTAACAATAGACAGTAGAAGAATAATAATAATAAAACATGTAATATAAAAAAAAGAGGAAATTGAATAATAAATAGATACCAAATATTATGATGATGATGATATGTCTATAAAAAATGAGTACATGGGAATATGGGTTATACAGAAATTTACCATATGCTATACAAATAATAAAAAAGTCTTAAACTCATCTACTACTGGAATCATTATCATAGGATCAGTCCTATTCTCCTGTACTCCATCATAGAACTCAGAATCAGGAATTGGAAGATGGATTCTTACCTTTATCAATATGATAAATCATCAAGTATTATTGGGTTCAAAAGTTAACCCAAGTAGTTTTTGAGATATACTTAGTATGCCACCACCAGTGGGGTCTAGATCAATCATTTTCGAGTAATAGAAAATGATCAATGTACCAACAAGTGGTGAATTAAATATAATAAATCAATTAAATATGTTTGAATGGGTTCCCCTTATATATTCAAATTCCACTACCTTCATCAGCCTAAGACAGATGTCTCTAAATTAAGGGAACCTATGGAAAAGTGATATGGTGTATTCCTAGGAAATCATAAATAAATCATCTAAAGTAGATCGACCTCTAGCATGTGATTTTCTATGGAAAAAACTTCCCTAAAACATCAGTTATACATCCCAGGATTTAAAAAAAATATAGAATCTCATGTAATCTTGGAGAGGAATCTCCCAAATCTAGTATGGCATCCTGATACCATCCATGGAAATCCATAAAAGAATTCCAAGGGTCACTATAGAAGCTCTGAAATATCCAATACCATAGATCCTGTCCAGGGAAACCCATATATGGCATCTCTATTATCAGTCTCAACATAGTGTAAACATAAACCACTTAAACCATCCCAAGTATCTAACATAGGGGACTGATTATCACTTGAGGAAATGTATAATCATCTTTTTAATGAGCCCGTCTATGGTTCCTACCCAAGTGAACAAGTTTCACTCATTGGTAAAAATAATCCCCCCATATAGCCTGTGTAAAGAAATCCAATTGTCACTCCTAAAATGTTAAACAATTACAAATATGAATCAATGGGAGTCCATCCATGATTTTCTTAAATCTAGAACCATGATTTCTCCCAACTCCTAAGCAGGAAAATCATAGAAATCATGAGCATATAATGCCAAAAATGCATTTCAGTATCCACATGATAAGCCAGATATCCAAATCACTTAATTCAAGGAAAAAATATATAAAATGTGGAATATGGAAATAATCACAAGTGACAATATGGAATGAAGTAATATTTCATATTTATGAGGCATGTGGTATGGGGAATAAATCATAGATTATTAAGCCTGACTATAGACACCCTGAAATGTCTTCCATGCACTTTTCATAAAAAATGTCCTCAACTAGGATCAAATAGTTTGTGGTGTGACTCTAAATTTTTCATGGTGTTCAGTGACCATACCAAAGGCATAGGCTCTAAGGGTTGGGACTGCAGCCCAGCACTGATCCCAAGTTGGGGTGCAGGGGAACAACCCCCACGGTATGGAGAAATTATTTTGTCTATGTCCCCAAAAGTGGATCCCATGGTATCGTCGGCATGCAATCCTACTTGAGCACCACCAATATGGAGTGCAACCACTTTCATAACACAATTATCATGCACAGCCCCACTTGCGCACCCAAACTTCTTTTTCCTATGGTCCAATTTTTTCCTATAAATAGACCCTTATGGAATTCATTTGTAAAGATGAATTTCCCTGAATCCCAATTGCTTCTCTGTTCTCCCTAGTGCTTCTCCCAAGTCTTCCAAAACATTCAAGGTAGTTATTTAACACCTAGAGAGGTGGAATTGAAGGAGCATCATAGGACTTAAGTCCCTTTAGTGTTTTAATTTCATAACACTTACACGCCTAAAAGAGAACAACCTCCCTAAATTAGAAAAACTTATGCACCACCCATTCCTCCCAAAGTATCTTAAGCACCCCACTTCTAGGAATACCTATGAGTACTCATGAAGGCTTGAGTCATTCCTTAACAATGTTTTAACTTCAAGGTTTTTCTTCACATAAGTGAACATCATGTCTCCCAATCCAACCTGCATGCCCATACCTACATGCTAGATACCTACTGGGGAACCCTTCTTTGATTCACCTTATCATTTATGCCTATAAAATCCTTTCATCAAGCCTTCTTCAAATTCATTCATGGAAACACTTCCCCTTCATTGGCTCCCTTGTCTAAAATGGACTATGTTGAAACCTCCACCAAAACCTCCTGACTTATCAATCCTTTGGAAAGGGAACATCAATGTGTCTTCTATTTGGGTTTGTATATCCATAGTCAAAGGTTTCCCACATTTTTTTGCAATGGGGGTAGGATTCATGGATTGTGTGTGGGTTTTTATATCTGTAGTCACGTGGGCCTTTCTCCCAGTAATAATGTTGGGGAGTTCCCAGTTTTTAGGATTAGGTTTCGGGACATGCATGTCCATTATCATCTCTAAAACCTGGAGCCTTATGTCCCTGGTTGGAAATGTATGGTTCACACCTTATTTTCCTTTTTAACAAAGTATAAGTCTCCCTCCCCTTCTAGGGCCAATTTTAGGGCATCCCTCTTTGTGTACACCCCTAGTCTTTCACGTAGGAGGTTGCAGTCTTGCTCTTCTCTAATTCCATCACCTTCACTCCTTCCTTATATTAGACAATCATCTAATGTAAATTGAATAGGGGGAAGGTTTGTTGCCTTATCCTCATCCATATTCGATGTCGTAGGCTCGTACTCTTCCTTTATCAAAGGAGGAAATGTGTGTGTGAATTTTTGAATCTTTCACAACCACTTCTTTCTCACACCGAGAATGACTCGCACAAGCTTATAGATTTGTGATGATCACAACATTTGCACAAACTCCCCATTGAATGAATTATGAGAACTCTGATTCCATTCAAAACTGGGATACGTAGGAAGCCTTCCTAAGTCCCGAGATCTATCTCATTTCATCCATAAATGGGCATCCCCCTTAAGAGTGTGTCTAAACTAAACCACCAAATCACCAAGGCATAATTTTAAGGATTTGATCCCAAACTCATTTCTCTCAAAGGACTACACTCTCCCATGAGACTCACTAAACTACGTGGGATTTGATTCCCATCTAAATGGGATATGTTGGAATCCTTCCTGAGGTTCAAAGCCAAAAATCCAAAATAACCCTGCTCTTCCTGGTCCATATTCCCAATAGGTTATAATCTAACCTGGAAACTCATATCTTTTCCAGGTTCCTTGGGATTCTTAATCTTAAGTCCCACACCAAGCTTTGACTAATCACATTTTACTTAGATGTCCTTACCACATGAAATTAAACTACATGGTTTGGTCCTTATCACATGAACATAAAAGGTATGATGTGTCCCATTAAGTGGCACCAAATAACGAGTGTTTTGATTCCTTTTACAAGGATAAGTAGGTAGCCCATTTATAAGTAAGACCCCAACATCAAAACAAACTTTCATCTACCTGGATGACAATAAATTCCAAAGTGCCCAACTGAGTAGCTTAAAAACTAATATTATCATAATAATTGTTAAAATAATCTCTAAATAGTATATGAGAGGATACTATTGGTGGATAACCTGGAATACATACAGATGCCTCCATTAATGATGAACCTCAAATATATATGGATGATTCCAAATATCACACATGATAAAAATTGATTGAAAATTTCAAGGGAAACCTATGTTATACTTGGTAAATTAATAAAGATTAATGAAAATAGCTTAAATATATAAGGGAGTCCCGTAGTATGAAATAATTCTCTCTAAAAGGGTGAGATGAGTTTGTCCTCCCATCCTCTCAACCAATGTTTGTTCTGAAGTATCGTAGGTCCAAACCTAACAAAAACCTACCTTTGTAAAGTAGGTACCTTTAGATAAAGAACCATAGAATATTTCTAGTTCCATAAAAAATCCAATGGAAACCACCCATATGTAGTTATTCCTAACCATAACACACATTTTGAGAGACGAAACAAAAAAATGATGAACTCAACATGAGTCCTTAACAAAGTTAATAGTTTTACCCATCTGTCAAGCCCCTATCAATTGATAAAGGAAGTACATAAAAAGGATTAAATAATGAATGTGTCCATATAAAAGTAAATTCTATAATATAGTACATTGTTTGAAATTTTATTAGTTTTCTTAGAAATCACTTCACTCCAAATGGATTCCTTAAAGTATGTAGTTGTGAATGCCCCGGCTGCTACTCAAGCTAGATCCTCATCCATTGGAAGGATGTCATCACCGAATTAGCATCTTCAATGTTGGGTCTCAAATGTATTGGTTAGGGAATACCGTCAACACTGTACTATCTCAACCCTAGAGGATCTCCAAGTTAACAATAACCCTCGATCATCCGGTCAGCAACGACCGGTGGTCAAGAAGCAAAGGGTTCCAACCACCGTCTTCAACTATTTTAGGTCCTTATCCCCGGAATGAAATAACCAGTCCCTACCAAACTATATAGAGGTGGATCAGGAGGTTACTCATTGAATTAACTTGAAGACATAGGGGTCCCCACTGAGGGAACCCGCCAACAATCTCTGCCAAAAGAATCATGTGGTAGTGAACCCCCAACATGATTGGGGTTTTTCTGTCAGTTGTTCAGCCTAGGCCCCTCATACTCAGGCATGCAGGAAGAACCAATAGGGACACTATATGACCAATAGGGAGTATTTTATTACTTTATACCCCTCTGAAGAAGCCCATCAACCCAAATTGGTGGAAAACAACTAACGGGAACATACACTTGTTTGTCTTAATTCGGCCAGCCAAAAGACTCCTCTGGAGGTGCCCAACCAATACCTCTATTTAAACTCGATGGAGTATCATTATAAGGTACATACACCTACATAAAAACTATCAACCAGTCAGTAGACTCGTTTGGGTGCATTCAAGGAATCTCTCCAATTAAATGTGTTGGCAACTAGTAAGCAGGAATATACACCCATCTGCACTCACTAATTCTTTCAATAGTCTCATTTGTCAGAAGTACTTCAACCATTCTTGGAGGAAAACATCCAGCTAGAACATACACCTTATAGCATCAATCAATCCTTTTAACAATCTCCTTTGGAATCACCCTAAGAAGTCAGTCAGAAAGCTCCAATGACAAATCTAGGGGAGACTCAATTCTTTTCCCCTGCACATGAGAACTATTAGTATCCACTAACAAGAAAGGGAGGATATAAGTAGACACATACACCTAATCTAGATATAGAATGGACATATATTCTCATTCTGATTGCTAAAGTCACCAAACAAATTTTAAAAATGGTGTAATAGAAGACACAAATTTCTTTCTTTATTCTGGAATCCTTCCAGAATATCATATGGGAAACATCAGCAGTACCTGGTGGATAGACACATAATTATGACCCCACACCTGGGATGACTCATTGGCATGTCATCCCCGAGTAGATACATACCATTTTTCCAGTCTAGGAGGTTTTTAGGCCATTCTCCCCCATATCATACAAAAAATTGGATCGAGAACAGAAACCCTTTCCCATTAGAGATAATCGACCCATTCTGATGGCCACTCCAATCTAGGCACATACACATTCCCATGATAAACACTTCTCCCATCAGGTGGCCCCAATTACCTGTAAAACAACATCTAAGAAGAATTATTTCCAAACACAGTTGGAAAATCAAGAGTCAATCAGCAATATGGATCCTTTTAATTCTGGAGTTGTTAATCCCTCAGACATTTATCTATTGAAACTCAAGATCCTACCCTCTAATTACCAAATTATGGGAGTAGTAGTAGTGATTATAAAGTTCCTCATTAGATACTTCATCATGAAGTATTTATTTAGGAAAATTAGGTCAATTTAGAGATTATATATTTGAATGAGAGCCATGAAAAACCTATATGTGGCCAGAAGACTAAGGAGCAAGTAGATTTATCCCTTTTTGTAATCCACCATGGTGGTCCTCCCCATGTTGGTATTCACTATGAAAGTTCTATCTATAGTAGTGCTTCACATTGTCAAAATAATTCTCCAATTGACAATATAGTGATGAGAAATCCCAATTATCTCAAGGCACTTGCCAATATAAGGAAATTCGTGTTTGATTCCTTGTTTCTAACAGGTTAAATACTTTCTCAAACAGAAGACATCCCAAGATGACAGTCATTATCCGAACCTCCCTTGGGTCATTTTCCTTCTAATATGGTAGAGTAAAAGAAAAATAATCCTATTATTTTTATAGAACAATTTAGAATAATCCTCTATAGTCAGACCATGTTGAGAAACCTCTAGAAAAATATTAGGAGGATATATTGAATATGAGAAAACAACTGGATAAGGGTAAAATACCAGTCTTGTTCTGGGATTTGGAAACCTCTCAATACAATATTCTATAATTTATGGTAGAAGATTTTATTCATGATATCCACCTCAACATATAGAAGACTCTTCGTCATCAAAAAGCCAAAGTATTACCATATGATTAATATCAAAGTCACGTAAATTTAGTAGAAGGGTTGCAACACCGAATTGACTTGGCATCTCTCTCAGTTTCCTAACATCTAAAGATTGAGAATCAGCATAGAGCCCTTCAGCATGCATGCCTTGATGAACTAAAGAGGATGTGCCAATTAGTTACTAATACCCCATCTAGTGTTCGAATTAGAGTATGGGGTGAACATGGAGCATTGCATTTCACTATGCTCCAAAATTAGCAAAGCCCGCCAAAAGTGGTATCATGCAATGATATTACCCCTGGATGACTAAAATCAATAAATTTTGTGTGTAATCAAAGATATTCTCAAGAATAAGCCTCAACTAGCTCTCATCTATGTCAGTCCCAAAGAGAGAAAGATATCAAGCTAATTTTTCATTAAGCATCTGAGAACATTAAGCTGGCCTCCCGTTAAGAGGATGTAAGGCCATCAGATTGTAAAAATATCTAAAATCTCATAACGGTCTCCTGAAATAGGTGATTAAAGTGGTTATCAGATAATACACCCAACCAATGTTTAGACTAGAATTTTTAAAATCTGAAGATAAAATGTGCTAATATCAGCCATTTAAGTTTAGGAGCCACCCCATCCTATAGGGATGGGGACTTGATTAACTCATCCTTCTAATTCAACAAAGATAGTTAGAAGGCTTAGTGAAGAAGAGAAATAACATCCCCAACCTATAGGACAGGGGTATTTTCAATATCCATAATCCCTTCCTCAGTAGAAGTCAATTTTCTCCTAATTATAGAAAAAGCCACAAATTAAATGCACAACTGAACTATCCAAGGATTCCCTTCAGGTTACTGTCCTTCAGACAGTTCTTAGGAATTCAGTATATTGGAGAACAATTTATCATGGAGGACATAGAAGGAGATGATCTTACAAAGACACTGACAGAATACCACCAATGCATTATGCATCGGAAAACATCATTAATATGATTATGGAAGATTCTCTAGAAAATGTGTCTAGTTAAAAGAGGTCATAGGATAAAGATATTATTCATAATATGGTACACACTGAAGAAAATAAAGGAGGTGTGCATATCTAAAATCATAGGCTTACCAATAATATAGGTATTCCCTCATTTAACAAACTCCCACCCCTCCAAAAGACATATAAAATGGGGAAAAAAGGTTATATCATGTCCCACTATTACACCAGAGAATTTCTATATCTTTCATTTGAAGAAATACATACCCTGAAAGAGGAGGATAGGAAGGAATTGAAAGGACTCAATGCAGAGTTACTTCAAAGAATCATTTCTTCCAGACATGCTCCACAAGTAGATCCCTACCTTTCACATCCTAGAGGAGCTCCTCATTAAAGTGGTTTTTTTGAAACTACAGAGATGGATAATGAATTCCATCCATTGGGTACACATCTAGGACATGATTAGACACATCCTTATAGGCCTATCCCATGGGTTATCCAAGACAAATACCAGCACCACCACCACCAGTTATTTTTCTAGCCATAACGCTAGTTCAAGTCCCACCTATTGTGCATGTATAAGTATCAAATCATCTAGTTATTCCCTAAATTCTTATGAATATAATTGAGGCATTAACATCTTGATTGGAAGCTATGGAAGAACGAAGTGCACCAGTACAACCATAAAATAAAGCATACCTTGAATGGGTTGATCTGATATCTCCCCCACCAAACATTGTGAATACCAAATTTCCAATATTTAAAAGTTAAAGAGATCTAGAGTAGCCCATAATGCATTTTGTTTCTTATTGTGATACCATGACGGGGTCCCCTCAACAACAAGAAGTTGTAAATATACTATGATTTATGAAATCATTATAGGGTCTATCCTATGTCTTGTATTCAATTTTGTAGTCTCGATCAATTACTGGATGTGAAGACCTTCGTCAGAAATTCCTTCTCCAATTCCACTCAATGTTTCCGAAGACTGTAGTTTTTGATCTTACCAATTGAAAACAAAGGGATAATAAAAGATTTCATATTTTATTGATCTGTGGAAAGGATTAATATATTCCTTAAATCTACCCCTCCCTCTAGAAGTTTTTTTGTTAATTTGTGTGGAAAATATGTGTGATGAGTTATGCACCCCAATAATCCCTGTAAAATACACAGGAGGGTTTCTAGACCTTTCCTCAATCACCCAACAAGTGGAGGATTCCATTGTGGAAACCAAAGATAAATCTTTTGTAATCTCATCAGCTCTTGGAAGGAGAATAGGGAAAGAATATTCTACTACAATCATTCTCAAACAATAACTTGTACCTACTTCTACTTCAAAATCATCATCATACCAAATGGCTCCACGTCCTGAGTGTCATCAGAAATGATCTCCTTGTCAAGATGATAAAAAATATCAAAGATGGAGACAGTTTTTGAGTTAAAGATCAAAGTATATTCATTTCGGAAAGAACATGTTCCCAGTTACTTCATTTCATATTTGGAAAATAATTTAGTTCAGTTTCCAAGGATGGATAAACCAAACAAAGAAGTAGATGAATACCTTTAAAATCATTTCCCCTTTCATAAAATGTTGTTGCATCCCATTCAAGAGTGTTTTTTTTGAAAGACCTCCTGCAAAAAATGGTAGTCGCTGGCCAAGTGAAACTAAAAAGTTAATCAGCTCTAGTATCATGTGTTACTACTACCGATCCAGAGGAAGAAGGCGGATGACAGGAAGTTGAAAGAAAAAATGAACAGAAGTATGATGATTCGATGGTCAAGAAAATTATCAATAAAACTCATTCCATTCTATGAACACAGTTGAAACAACCAACTATTTATCCTTCAAAATCCACAAAAAAAATCCATATTCATCAAAAGATCATTCCTCCAAAGGTCAATCCTCAAAGAAGTGAAATAATTAAAAATACAAAGAGAATTAAAAAGAATACTAGCTCGTGTCATGGACAAACTTTTCCTTGGATTTGGAGTATTTCATGAGAACTTCCCCAAAAGCATGGATATCTCTCCCCCAAACGGCACAACAAGAACCAAATTGTTGAGAAGAATCTTCATCCTATGTGGAAATGATCTTTGGTTCTATTAACATTATCCACTTAATATACCCTTAAGAAAATGATGATTCTGATTGCGAACCTAAATTCCCTTCACCTTATTGGGTAAATAGAGGAATAATTCATGTTCAAGTATATAGGGGAAGATTTGGATATGATATAAACAACTATTTTAACTATACCCCTGCTCGAACCATTTATGTGGAAGAAACTCGTGGGAGAACCCTTCAGTAGGCTCAACAAGAACAAGGAGGTTCTCCCACCCATGACACGATCTTACCTTACATGATCATCTTAGAAGAACTATTATAGGTTACACCATCACTCTCTCGGTAGGTAGATAGACCCAGTCAGTCTAATATACCAAGAATATAAGTATTTCCTACTTCTGCCCTGACTTATGATACGTTGGCATGAGAATCATAAACTTCCATGGCACTTGAAAACCGCATTTCCATGCTGGAAAACATAGGCCTTTATACAAAAATTATTATGTTTTGAAACAATTAGCCCATGTACCAAATAAGTTATCAATCCTAGATGATTTGAATCTATCAAAAGATCTTTGTGAAACACTTATTGAGGATTTTTCAAGTCCTCAAGAGTTTGAAACTGATGTTGTTGCTGCTGAGGTTCACTGTATAGAGAATGATTCTACTGAATTTCATGAAGTTATATCTTTCACAAATGAAGATGAAGATGATGTTGTACATGGACACATCTGACCCTTGTATCTATCTGGAAAGGTTAATGATACAGACATCCGAAAATTTGTCATTGATAATGGATCTGGATTCAACCTCATTCCCATCTATACACTTTGTTAATTGGGTCTCACTAAATTTAACTTATCTCCTTCCACTTTTATGTTTCAAGGTTATGATAATAATGAAAAAGAACATCTAGTCGAGATTACACTTAGAATGTAATTTGGGGATCTTGTATCTAATTAATATTTTGTTGGTTGTCTGGCATGACACAACATTCAACATTTTTCATAAAAGGTTGTGTCTACATCAACATGAATTTATTCCTTCTTCATATCACCAATGTATCATGTATTGATTCAATAGTAAAATTGGGACACTATATGGTGACAAGGATCTGTTCAAAACATGTGAATCTTAGTATATTGAGGCAATATTATATCACACAAAGGGAATGAGGTATGTGGAAAAAGATGTAACAATAATCAATGCTCTGAATGGTTTGTAAAAGATATTATCTAACCCATTAAAACATCTGGGTATAGATAATGTGTTTTCTATCAATCAAATTGAAAGGATAGACCAAAATCTGAGCACTCATCCAGTGACTTCCATAATGCCAATTGTGTCAATCAAGCCTAACTGTATGGGAGACATTGTTGATTTATCAAGAAGTGTTGAAAACTTAAATGGAGTTTTCTTCATTTCATCCACCAAACATCAACAAATTTTTTCTTCATCTGTTAGGAGAGAAGAAGTTTTAACATTGGTAGAGGAATAAATAAGTGTTTATTCTCGACCCATCATTTTCTCTTCAATTATCCCAGAAGACCCTTCATCCTTAGTAGGGTCAGAAAGAGTTTCCTCTACTTCAGGATATCCAAATACTGACTCCCCCCGTAGCTCAGGATGTTTTTCTTCAACACCTACCCTTCAATAAGAAACAGAAGAAGTGACACATGAGGAGGAAGAAGAAGAATATCTCAAGGACACCCCTCCATATTTTGAGGATGGAATCTCCACCACTGTGGATGAGCTCAAATAAATAAGTCTGGGTACAAAAGAATATTCGTACCCCACATTAATTAGTGAGGCCATGACTTATGAAGAGAAAGAGATGTATATTTCATTTCTAAAGAAACATTGAGATATATTTTCTTGGATCTATAAAGAAATTCTAGGCCTTAATCCCAATGTGTCCACTCATCATTTGGGTTTTCCAAAAGAGTACTTAGGATTTAAGCAGACAAAAAGAAAAACACACCCACTCACACCCCTAAAATCGAAGATGAAGTCAACAAGATTATGAAAGATAACTTTGTAAGGGAGTTGAAATATCCCAAATGGATGGTCAATATTGTCCCAGTGAAAAAGAAGAATGGGAAATCAGAGTTTTTTTTGATTTCAGAGATCATAGCAAGCATTATCCCAAAGATGACTTCCTAGTTCCAATAATAGAAATTTTTATTGTTTCAATAGTTATCTATAAACCACTCTCCTTCATGGATAGATACACTGGGTATAGTAAAACATGAATGGCCTAAGGGTATGAGGAGTATATAGCCTTCAGATCCCCTTGAGGCATGTTTTTCAATCAGGTAATTTTTTTGCTTAAATAATGCTGGTAAAACATATCAACATGCCATGAAACATATCTTCAAACCCATTCTATGAAAATTTGTTGAATGTTATGTGAATGATCTAGGTGTTAAATCCAGACAAAGTTCTAATCACATGACTAATCTTGGGACCATATTCAGTAAACTTCGGTAACATAATTTTAATATGAATCCCTTGAAATGTGCTTTCAGGATAACCTTGGGAAAATTTCTCTATTTTTTTACACCATTAGGGCATCGAAGTTGATGACAATAACACAAAATAAATACTTGGCATGACACATCCTCAAAATTTGATGGAATTTTGAGGACTTCAAGGGAACATGGCCTATATTTGGAACTTTATTGCCAATTTGGCAGCTAAGTGTTTACCCTTCACTAGATAAATGAAGAAGGGAGTTACATATCAATGGACCGAAGACTAAAAAGAGGCATTTGATACCCTCTAGAAATATCTCTTGAGTCCACCTATATTAATGCCACCTATTGAATGAAAACCACTTATTCTTTATGTGACAGCCTTAGAGCAATCACTAGGTATATTCCTTACACAAAATAATGATTCTAGGAATGTAAATAGCCTTTATTATCTCATTAGAACCATGCTTGACCCGGAGACTCGATATTCATGTATCTAGAAGTGTAACCTAGCATTAATCATTGTAGTTCAAAAGCAGAGGAACTACCAAGAACATCATGATATCCACTTGGTGTCTTGAAATAACCTACTCAAATTTATCCTTTATTGTCCTATGCTTACCGAACGTTTGGCATAGTGGGAAATTATTTTACAATAGTTTAATATCCAGTTTTTTTCTTTAGAAAGAAATAAAAGTACAATCCTTGGTAGACTTCCTTGCTAAACACCCATTTGTAGAATATACATCTTTGAATATTGAACTTACTAATGAAGAAATCTTCTCTATTCAAGATAATCCCCAAATGTGGGAAATTTTCTTTGATGATTCTTACAGAAGTCCAATAGGGAAGGGAATGGGAAACCCTAATCTCAACAAAGTTTGGTTAGTAATTTTTCTCATCTCCCTAGAAAATGCTATGTTACCATATTCCTTTCTATTATCAGAAGGTGGTACCAACAATGAGGCAGAATATCAAGATCTCATTAAATTCCTAGAATTGGCACTCCTGGTACCTGAAATTTAAAGGAGATTCAGAATTAGTAATGAAACAGATCAATGGGGATTATGCTATCAGAAAAAAATAGTTAATCCCTATATACAATTATGTCATAGGGTTAATGGATGGATTTCCCTTAGAGCCAACATTTTAATATGTCCAGTGATCACAAAATTCTGAAGCTCATTCATTGGATAATGCATCCATAGCCCTGTCATATTCAAATAAGGATGATACAATCATCAGTATTTCCCATCATCGTGTGGTTTCGCCTTTTGTTCAAACTAGAATAGAGGAAATTAAGGAAATAATCCCTATTCTTGAGCCATATGGTTATGTTATAGGATGGATTACACCTATCATGGAATACCTTAAAATGAAATACTTACACCTAATATAGATGGGAAAGAGAATATCTGATGGTGACTTGTCAATTTCACTCTTTATGATAGCCCAGATCACCAGATGATCCTTTGTAAATAAGGCTTTGATGGAGTCCTCTTCAGCTGTATTGATGGAGATGAAACTGCTAATATCATAAAAGAATTACATGCAGGATCTTGTGGTGCTCACCAATCAGGGAATAGGCTTTCTTATCAAATCTAAAGGCTTGGATACTTCTGGCCTTCAATGATGCAGGACTGCACATATTTTACCAAGAAGTGTCACCCCTACCAAGTGCATGCCAACTTTATTCATCCACCCCCAGAGTTTCTATATATAGCTTAATATTCATTTCCTTGTTTTCCATATGGGGAATGGATGTAGTAGGACCTTATACTCCAACTACGGATGAGCAGCTTAAGTATATTCTTACTATTACAGATTTCTTCTCCAAATGGGATAAAGCATACCTCTCAAAGAAGTCAGAGCCAAAATAATTATTAGATTTTTCAAAGAAAATATCATTACTATATTTGGTATCCCTAATACTATGTTTAAGTATAAGGAAACCAATTTCTGTTCTGTTGAGGTAAAGAAGTTATATCAGGAGCACAATATCATATCCATCCATTCATCACACTATCATGCAGTAGCCAATGGACAGATAGAGTCTTCCAAAAAGAACCTATCAAATATACTCCAGAAATGGTAGAAAAAGATAAGAAATCAGTGCCGGATAAACTTTTTCATGATTTTTGGGCTTATCGGGATTCTACCCATACTGCCACTCGGGTAACTCCATGCTCATTGGTGAGTGGAACAAAAGTGGTTTTTTCTATTGAAATTCAATTTCCTTCACTCAAAGATGAAATCTATGATCATTTATTTATAGATGAACAATCTCAAAAGCTATTTTATGACATGGAATGATTAGACAAAAAGATATTGTGTACTTTTCATCATTTGTAATCCTATTAGAACAGAATAGCATGATATTTTAATAAGAAAGTTTGCATTTTCTCATTTCTTTAAGGATAATTGGTATTAGTTCTCTGGAATCCAATGATACTAGGAATGAAGCCTCATAATCATGCTCCAAAGTGGGAAGGTACTTACTATATACATAAGTTCTACTCTAATGGAGCTTATTCCCTAATCTCAATGTATGAAGAACTCGTTACAGCTCCAACCAATGCAAGATTCTTGAAGTAGTACTTTGTGTAATTACACATCATATGTCCTCACTGCATGACTCTAAACGGCACAACACAAAGTTCGAGTTTCAGGACATTAAATTGTAAAACAACCATATATGTCTATGTTTCATGACATTGAAATTCATAACATCTTTTTTCCTTATTTTATGACTATAGATGGTATGCCATCATTTGTCCTCGTTACATGACATTAAACTGTATGATTAATTTCTTCTTCATTTGACACTAAGAAATCCCATAAAATACCATAAATTTGTATTCCTTATAGTTTTTAAAAAATGAGTAGCTTCCATGTGAAAGCATTACTCACATCATTGCTACTCATTAGTGTCACATGAGTTCACTTTCTCCCTATGTTTGAATAAGATCTTCATAAAGACCTCATTTCAAGAACTATGTACGAAATGATTCTCATTTCTGTGAGATATATAGAGAAGCCTAGATCTCTAATCTTGGACCCATCCATGATAAAGAAAATTTCATCTTTATTCCATGTGTGTATGAATCAAACCTGCATAGGTAATCTTTCAAGAACTACATGTGGCTTGATTCTCATTTCAATAGGATATGTAAAGATGCCTGGATCTCTAATCATGGGCTCAACTAAAACCATATAGAAATTTATTTCCCTTTTTCTTCCTATATATGAACCAAATCTGTGTGGAGTACTCTTCCAAGATTTGTGGTTTGATCTTCATACCATCTTGTGTCTTAAGTTTAACTATTCTTCTAGATTGTGTTAAAAGTCCCCATCCATCACATCAAACTCAATTTCTATGGGGAATGATTTTATCAAAAACTATATTGGGATTTATTCTCATTTCAATTGGATATGAATAGATTCCTAGATCTCCAATCTTAGGCCTATCCACGATAAAAAAAACTCGTTATTCCCTGTGTGTATAAACCTAACCTGCATAGGGAATGATTCAAGAACTATGTGTGGATTGATTCTCATACATATGAGATATGTAGTGGCACCTAATATCAATTATCTAGTCTAGAAACAATATTCCTTTTCACATCAAAATCACTTTATGTCCTCACTGCATAACTCTAGACTATATATCATAGTGTCCTTGTTGTACATCATTAAATTGAAAAGTACCCAAAAAACTATATATGTCTTGATTCTCATCCCATTGAGATACATATTGAAAACTAGTCCATAGCTCTTAGTACCATTCACAAGATAAATTTTTATCTCTCTTACATATATAATTGAAAATCTATGTGGGAGTCTTCATTTTGGGTCATATCTAGAGATCCCACCAAGGAAACAAAAAAATGTCCCCATTTTACATATGAGTCAGATCTATGTAAGGGACTCCAAAATCATAGCCAATATTGATTCAAATATTTATCTTGTTCATTGATAATTACCCCCATTCTTAATTCACACTCTTAATCTTGAATACTTTCTGATCTTCATTTATCTTTCTTATAGTATGTCATTCCAGTGTTTCTGATATCTGAGAACTCTTTTTCCTGACTAGGTTGTACGTGCCCCATGGTGGAATTGTGTAAGTCACCTACATACATGCCTGTCAGTCAAAAGATACCATTTTTTGGCTATGAAACATATTCCCCATTTGGTACTATGTAATACAACCCCCATAATGGGTTTTTTTAAATAATGACAAATTTGTTCTTGATAAAATCATCTTCTTTCCCCTTCAAACATTGATGACAATATACAAGAATATATATCTTAAATCGGTCATTCATGTATGTATGTCCCATTACCTTTCTCTCAGTCTGATAGTCTCTAAGACTATGGTTTACACATTTTCCCTATTAATGTGTTCAAAGTATATTGAAATAATATTGGATCATTTAACCATATATCATACACTATTTTCATTATATTCTGGTCCTAGTCATAGGTCCTAAAACTACAGACATCACACATCCAACGTTTGGGTAAAACCTTTGTAGAAATGTTATTTCTCAAATTTTTGAAATCATGATTGGAAATAATCTTTCTATATTCAAGTAGTTTTCTCTCTAAACCAAACTATGTGCTGTGGGAAATATGAATCTCCATAAACATTTTTATGTTTTTAGGAATAGAATGTTTGATACCCAAGAACTCTTTTTCATGACTGTATAGTATGTTCCCCTAGGTTTCTTTGAATTAGTCGCCTACATAATAGGAATTTCAGTCAAAAGATTCCACTATTTGTCTATATAGTATATTCCCTAGTTGTCCCTGCATAATACAGCCCCCATAACAAGTTTGTAAAAATAAGGGTTACTTCGTTCTTGGAAAAGACATCCTATAATGCCTTTAGTCCTTTTTCTATACCATTATCTGGACTCATAAAATCCTAAATCACAGTTTACAATTATTTATTTCCATACATGAAAATGGTGGTATGTTTCAAGAAAAATTATTAAGGAATTGGAAACACATAAAACATTGGTCAAAGATGAAGACCTCAAATTAAATCCCCCCAATGTCCTTTCATCATGATTTCAAACTACATAGCCTAATGTCCTTGCAGCATAATTTCAAACTGCACAACATAATCTCCTTGCATTAATGGAAACTGCATAGCATAATGTTAGAAGGTCCCTTTCTGAATAATTTTATCAATTCTTCACACACCAAATTTTTGTAGGATTTTTTTAAGATAATTCCTGGTCGAAGGACCAAAGCACTGAATATATTAAAATAAAATGTATACAAAAGTCTAAATGGGGGGCTTTTATTATAATCATTTTGATGTAGGGGTGAACTCAGCTGTAAGATTCCCCATGTACATGTTATTGTTTTATACACCCTTATTATCAATAACATTTTCCACCTTGTTCGCATCTCTATATGAATGAGTGATAATATTATTGAGCTTTGATAGGTGGTGGAGGCAGGAAATCCATTTAGTAGTGAGTGTCCACGCAAGTTGAATCGTTCCATGTTTAAGAGCCTGGACAATAGTAGTTGAATCACTTTCAATCCAGATGTTGTTCCAACATTTTTTCCATATCCAAAGAACTGTATTTATAATACTATAAATATCTACTTCCAATAAGGAGGTGTGACCACACAAACCAAAGAAGCATCCAAGAATGTCACCATTTTAATTTCTGTAGATAATATCATAGACTAAAGGTCCTGGGATTCCTTTTGAGGCACCTTCCACATTAATTTTGATCCATCCAAGGATATGTGGTTTCCAGAATACTTCTAGAGGAACCCTCAGCAGGCTGTATTTTACTTTGATCTAAAATGGCTGTAATATAGTGAAATCCTTGACTGAGTTGTGACAGGTCCATGTTTGAATGATTTAAGCCTCATTAATTGTAGTATATATCTTAATTTGAGCTGCACAAAAACTGAAAATATTATTTTTTTTCATAATATTGTTTCTTTCATACCAGATACAATGTTTCAGTTTTTCTATATCGATGATGAAAATCTATGTAATTTGAAGAGAGGTATCCATATTAGTGCATTTCTAAAGCTATAGTCTAATAGAACTCAAACCTATCCATCTAAGATCAAAAATATCAAATATAAAATTCCATAAATTAGAGGTATTGGCACATGCAATAATCAGGTGATATGAATCCTCTCTAAGCTAGTTGCACATACTAAATTTAGAACAAAGCTGAATACCACAAACCTAAATGTTACCATTCGTGGGTATTTTATAATGAGAAATTCTCCACACTATGGTGAATCAAGAGGATCTAACATAACTTTTATTGAAGTTCTTTATCCAGATGAAATCATTGTTGTTAGTATTGACATTATAATTGTAATAGATTTTGGAGGTCAGAACCCCGTTATAAGAAGGATCCCAAACTAAATAACCATTGGTGCTGACAAAAGTGTAATTTTTAATAATAGTTGAAATTTCTTCATGTAAATTTTCATCAGGGTAGTTCAAAAAATCATTTATGGAGATATTTTTATTCATGGATAAATTCATAGGATCGACCATGTTACAAAGTGGGATACCATTCCAGTTGTCTAACTAAAAATTGAGTGATGAGTCTCAATTAACAATCCATCTAGAGAAAGATAGGATTTTTGAAAAGGTGTGTTTGATGGAATGTCATAATAAGGATTCCATATATAATTTTTTTCCCTTTCTTAAGGTCATTATTAAATCTACCATGCAAGAAATCATAATTCTGTGAATTTTTGTTCACAATATTCCAAGTTCTCTAGGCTTGAAGGGCATCGTTAAAAAGATTGAGGTTCTTAATACCAAGACTGCCTTTTTAAATTGGGTGCAAGAATTTTTATAGGGTACATTCTAATGTTTTCTCTCACGAGTGCATCGACTCAAAAAAAAATTATTCTTCTATTTATCTTTTTGAGAATATCATTAGGCCATTTATAAACCATAATAGAGAAAACCATTTTTGAAATAATGGTGTATTTGACTAAACAAACTCACCCTTCCATTGAAATTGTTTTTCCTTTCTAGGAGGATAGTTGGCTAATGATATGATCAAAAATTTCTGAAAAATATGTGTTTTTTGGGTTTCCCCCCAAAGATGGGGACCCCAAGATATGAAAAGGGGAAGGATCCCTCTTGAGTTCCTAGTTCATTGATAATATTAGCCTTTCTTTTGACTGTGAAACGTTTACCAAAAAATATGGAAGATTTTCTTCAGTTTATGGTTTGACCAGAGACATCTTCATAGTGGGAGAGGACATATTTAAGCTTTTTTATATGTTTTTATACTTGTAGGAAATGAATTATATCATTAGCATATAAGTGATGTGAGGGAACAGTCAAAGTTCTATAGGCAAATATGGGATTAATTTCAACTCTATAAATCGAATCAGTGATAATTCTATTTAAGTAGTCTTTACTAATTACAAAATGGATTTCATAAATGGGGTCTCCTTGTCTAACACCCTTAGTGAATGTGAAATAACCCTATATAGAGCCATTGATTAGGATAGAGATGTGAGCAGAGTTAAAATATGTTTTTACTTTTCTTACTGATTTATCATTAAAACCAAAGCTATAAAGGATATTTAAAATGAAATTCAATTCTATGGTATCAAAGGCTTTCCTAATGTTAATCTTGATGGAAACGCTCCCCCCTCTTTGGGTCTTTTTTAGAATTTTTGTACTTTCAGAGGTGAGGCAAATGTAGAACTTGATATTCCTCCCTTTAAGCAATCCAAATTGGTTCTAAGAGATAATTTTATTGGTGATAGGTGCCAATATCATAGATAATATCTTGGAGATAAGTTTATAAATAGTGTTGATAAGAGAAATATGCATAAAAAGTGGATTTATGAAGCATTATACACTTTAGGAATTAGGGTAAGAAATTGAGCATTGATACCATAATGAAAGTATCCATTAGTGAAGAAGGATTTTACATGATGGAAAACATCATTGCAAAAAATGTTCCATTTATGTTGGAAAAAACATTGGGAAATCCATCAGGACCAAGAGAACTATCTAGTTTTAAGATAAAGACCACATATTTAATTTCATGATCAATTGGAATACTATTCAAGAGGTTGTTATCATTTTCCCCAACTAGGCAAGGGATGATGTCAGCTTTTATATCATTATTTAGAGAAGGTCCATTAAAAATGTTACTAAAGTTGTAGGTTACATGGTTTTCAAGTCTCTCCTCATTATATAGGATATTTTATCCATCTTTATGTAAGGTAAGAGGTCTACTGGAATTTCTAATCCGTTGTAAGGAATTGATGAATTTCATGTTTCTATCTCCATCCTTAAGACAGTTGATTTTGAGGGTTTGTTTCCTATGATTTTCTCTTAAGGTGATTAGAGAATTGAGTTTATTACTTATATCAATATCTTTTTTTGGGTTTGTAGTAAAATAATTGTGAGTTGAATCTGATTGAATTTGATGAAGGTTATTTTCAAGGGAATTAATTTCGATATCATTTTGTTAAGATTTGTATTTGCACCATATTTTTATATTTTGCATTAGAAGTTTTAGTTTTGTAATGCAGGCAATGGAATCATTCGATATGATCAAATTCCATGTATCATTAACAATTTTGTTATAATCTTCAACAGTGTTTCGGGCCTTAGTGAACCTAAAGGGGACAATAGGTTTATTGGTTCTAGTATTGAGACTCACCAAAAATGGATGATGATAAGAATAAATCTTAGTCAAAGTAATACTAGATATGTTGTTCCAGTTATTAATAGATTTGAAGTTTGTGAATTCTCTCTCTAGTTTACTTGCCAAAATTATATGATTTTGTCATCTATGACAGGTATATTTAGCACCCACTAGATTAATCTCCACAAGATTTTTATCCTCAATATAGAGTTTAAATTACTTAGTGGAAGTGTTTGATTGTGAAGGTCCCAATTTTTCACTAGGTCCACGTATGGTGTTGAAATCGCCAATAATGACCCAAGGTGATTGTATAGTGTCGTTAAGGGAAGATATATTATGCAACAAAGATATTATATCTTGATATCTATTGTATGAATAAAAAAAAGTTCAGAATAATATATTGTCTTGTACATTTATCTCACATGTCAAAGACTGAGAATTAGAATTATAAATATGAATATTACTTATAGAGACATATTCAATGGCCAAGAAAGAATAAAAAGTATTATTATTAGATATTGAACCTATTAAATTATAACTATATTTTTCAAGACTATTAAATCCAAGGGTACACATTATTTTGGGTTCCGATATAGAAAAAATCATTGGTTTGTGTGTAAAAATAATTTTTTTAATGTTGCGATGGTGATAGGGTTAGAAAAACCCTAACGTTTCCAATAGAAAATATTCATTTTATACTTACACTTGAGTCTAGGCCCCTTTTCTGGTTACCTTCGGAGTTCTTCCTACATTTGGATTTTCTCAATTTCTTGACAAGATGCTCTTTAGGTGTTGTTTCATTTTTTTCCTGCAAAATCATTGAAGTGTTGGGAGAGCTATGCTTAATTTTTTTACCTATAAAACCTTCATCTGGTAGAATTTTCCTACTCTCGTCTCATTTTATCTGATTAGATGACTTCAATTTTTATCTAGATTCTGAGTAGTGAGGCTATCTTTAGTGAAAGCGGTGCTTATTTCTTTGATCTGTTATTGTTCCAGTCTCTTGTCACTATCCTTCTTGTGAAATGGAATTGTGTTCCTCTGATTTAATTCAAGCTCTTTGCCACCATCCTGCATGTGATCTGCTATGTTCATATCAAGGACCTTTGATGTAGTATCAGCAGACATAGGAGAGGTGTCCCGGACAGTAGGGGAGATGCCCAAATATTTGGAATCCTTCATTTTTTTTAGAAACCTCTTGTAAATGCTCTCCCTCATCTTTGTAAAAGAGAAGCGTATTTTCTTTCAGTGTTGGATTCTTACCCTCACTGCATATAGTAGAGGTAGACATCGATTTGATATCCTCTTGTATATGCTCTTCCTCAACTTTATCTAGTAGTAGGGGATTTGGTTTCATTGGTGAAACCAAATACCCAGTTTTATCAAGGAGTGGAGTATTGTATTTCATTTTTGGTGTCTTCTCTTCGGTGCATGTGGTAGGGGTAGACATAGAGTTTCTTCCCTCCTGTACATTCTTTGCCTCGGTTTTATCTAGGAGTCGAGTATTTTGTTTCATTGTTGAAGGCCTCTCATCAATATAAGAAACAGGGTGGGTATTTAGTGCCTTGTCTTTTTTCAAGTCTGACCAGTGGTCTTATACTCTGTTTCTTGAATGGAAGTAGTAGAGATAATGGTTGTGAGATTACCTTGTGAAGCAATGCATTTATCTTCCTGATAATTCTCAGTTTGGTTAGTATCTCCATCTTCCCCTTCATTTTGTTATACCATATTAAAGACCATGGTAAAAAAAATTCAGAAAATGTATCCATTTCATTTTCCAATTACTCTTTTTCCACTATATCAGCCCATGAATGGTTAGGAGGATCCTTTGATAAGGATGCATCGCTATCTTTACTTATCCAAATATCCTGATTCTTTATATGTATCCCTGATTTTTCCTAGGAAGGTTTTTATCCATCATGTTTCCTCCAAACTCAGTCCAATCTTTCTCATTATGAGGCTGGACCTACTTTTTTACAAATCTGCAACTGAATATAGAGTGACCAATGATCTTATAGTAATCACAAAAGAGTGGTCTATGATAATAATCTATGCTGACCTCATACTTATAGTCCATTTCATTGAATTCAATGACATGAGGCGGCATTGTTACTAGATTTACCTCAACCATGACTCTTGTATAAAGACCCAAATCACCATTTAGAGTTCTCTGATAACTTTTGAGAGGAATTCCTATGAAAGAGGTGAGGTTGTTCAATATCATCAAGTGCCCAAAGAACCAGCTAATCCCATGTAACTAAACCCAAATATAAGCCAAATAATTCATAATCATAAAAGGGTTGAAAGTATAATCCCAGGTAGAAAGACAAAGTAGACTAAGATTCAACTGTATGTTTCCTTTTCTTAGTCCCGGTCTAGGACTTCTTGCAAGTTCAAAATGATATGAAAATTCTATTTTCCAATGGGGACAAGATTCTAATTGTTTTTCCCCAATATTGGGTGATTCTGGGTTTGTGTTCTCCCACTGTACACGGTTTGTCCCCTTTTAGGTAAGAAATCCATCTGAGTACATTGTACATACACATTTGATCTATCTGAGGTAATGCTTTCAGATCAACCGCAAACTCAAAGCTTCCATCATCGAGTTTTTTAAAACTTGTGGCCATTATTGAGGAAGATTTTGTAAGATCCGAGTTCTTAAGCACTTCAATGAATGATAATCCATTGAATGTCTGAGTCGTGTGCTATGCAGAATTTTCCGATGCTAGATGATCTTCTTAAATGAGTGGGGTGTGTCGCTCGAAGGATTTCTCTCAAGTAGAATCAAAATATTCCCTTTATTCATAAAATCTATTTCCTTGGTAAAACCACCTATTGTGGTCTAGAGTAACCCATGTCTTATTTTCCCTTGTTTATCAATAATAAAATGTCAAATTGTTTAGAGCTCTTTTACCTCCCTGTGTAGTATGTGCCCTTATGTGGCCTTGAATAAAATTCACCTACATAACATGAATTTCAGTCAAAAGATTCCATTTTTTGGTTATCCATAATATTCCCTAGTTGGCCCTATATAATATATCCCCCCTAATGAGTTAGTCAATCAATGGTAACTTTGTTCTTAGAAATAATCTCTATGTTTATACTTCATGTTTTAGATTTGGTGACCATGAAAATCATGACTCAAGATTCCCCTTAGAAGTAACTAAAAAATATTAGAGCAATTCCTAGACACTAAGCCTTATGTGGAATCTAATTTCCAAATTTATAGTCAAATCTATTCAACCATAAACAATATCCTTATTTGTAATGGCCCGGACCCCTCTTGTCCATTCCTTTGTTGAAATCGATGTGGTCAACACGATGCGGATTATAATGATAATTTTTAATACTGATGATAACGTAAAAATATGTTAAATAATAATGATGACGACATAAATTTTGTGATTAATTAAACTAAAAAGGGAATAATCATGATAAAATGAGGTAATGGGTGTTATTATTATTAATTATGTCAAGTGGGAAGGTGTGTGACCCATTAGACGTTGACAAATGAAACATGCGGTTTTTTATTAATTGAGAAATTGTTGAAATTAAATTTGAATAATAATAATGGGTGTTGTGTTATTAATATTATTCATAATATTAATAATAATGATAAATTAATGAAATGAGTCATGGTATTTATTGAAAACAAATAAATGAAGATGCGCAGTAGAAGCATGGTGGTGTGTTAATAAAATTAAAGGTGAGTTTGTTATTATTATTATGTTAAATAATAATAATAATGGTGGCATAAAAATATGTTGGGTTTATTAAATTGAATGGTTTTAATTTAATAAAATTCGTTTCAATTTAATCATTGTGAAATAAAAATAAATAGAATTAAATAATTAAATTGACAGATGTTATGCAACATTGACGTGGCATGGTCCGATTCCGATATCCAACGGGGTGGTTTAACATGGTCAATGTGATGAGCATAAATATTATCATTATTAGAAATAATAACGGCGATGAGTTAATAAAATAAGTTGGTGAATTGTTATTATTATTGAAAAACAATAAATAACAATGATAGCTTAAAACTATGTGTGAGTGGTTAATGAAATTAAATGTATTAAAAAGGGGTTGAATATGAAAGTTATATTAATTTTGTTTTGTCATTTAATTCAATTAAATGAAATGTTTTTGAGTTGCATGGAATGGTTTTAGTTTAATATGAGAATAATTATGGTAATCTAATTTAATGGGATTAAATTAGAACATTTATGATGGGTGTTATTATTAATAATAACATGGAAGATTTAGATTGGAGAGAGAATGAGATAATAAAAATTGAGAAATAATAAAAGAAAAAAAGGGAAAGGAAATCAAGGAAGTGGGGCGTGATTGGCATGGAGTATAGGCAAGGCGCCACTTTTGTGGAGCTTGATAAAATTGTGGAATAAAGATTGAAGTGAGATTGGAGAGAGATTACAAAGTGATGGAATAATAAAGAAAATAATAATAAAAAACATAAAAGAATGGAATTAATGGATTCAAAGCAAAGTAGGCGCCACTTTTGTTTGGGGTGTGATGGAACTTGGAGAAGAAAGGAGATCGGAGAGAGAAACAAAAAAAAAGAATAATAGAAATAAAATTAAAAGACAAATAAATGAAAAAGGAGGAATTGGTGTTTAATTATAGCTCCCAAGAAGACTCCAAATCATGATTGATTTTGGAGCTATGAAAAATAAATAAATAATTGATCATAATAATAATAAAATATTGTTGTTATTAATTTTGCTGATAAAACACCTATTTGTCCGCAACTTCTTCGTGTGATCTCGGATTCACGAACCGTCAGCGGCAGTGCGACCCTGACTACGAGACGGAAATTATGAGTCCATTATTGGATGGCTTTTTTGGGTTTTTGGATCAGGTACCCAAAATGCTCGTGAATTAATAGATTTAATATTATTATTAAATCTTCGACCCGCCATAACTCCCGCGTGCGACGTCTGATTGACTTCTCGTCAGTGGCGATGTGATCTTGTCATTAATACGATCAATTAAAGTCTAATTTTTCATATTAAATTATGACTCATGTATCGGGTCAATTAAATACCTATTATTAATTGAAGTTATTATTATCATTAAATTCATGGAAATCGCATGACGTGCCGTGTGTTGACCAGTCAAACAATGTAACAGTTGTATGGTCATGTCGTGTATTCATTAATACACGTTGCGTACCATTTTACCTTTTCATTGCCTATATAAGAGAGGTTCATGTGTTATTTATGGACCTCTTTTCTTCTCCGCACAGCGACGCTCCCAGATGACCTAGAAGCATTCCTCCTAACTTCTTTATCCGGACTCCGATCGTCGATCCGTCAGTGACTGCGGGATCGTGTCAGCGAGGAGAACATCGTAAACCCTATTCTGTTCCCTCATATTTGAACTCCCCTCCACAGTTTCCAACCGAGGAGACTGTTGATAATTGACGGTAACGATGGTCTTTGACGAACGACTCTAAAAAGGTATGTTAAACCTCTGTTCTTATATTCTCTTTCTGATCCTACTTCTCTGATTTTCTTTCCAGGCTACGGAATGTGATCTTCGTGTTGAGGGAGTTTCTTTTGTTGTTGATTTGGTGGTGTTGCGACATCCTTGGTGGGTGTAGTCATTCTAGGAGAAGCCTTGTGATCGTGGTGGTCGTGTTCATAGAAGGACATCGAAACCTGTTGAGGTAGGGGTCTTACCTTCGTCTCTCTAAATTGTGCATCATGCAGGGTGGGTGTCCTCTTGTTTATGTGAAACACATTTTAACTGGTTTAATAAAGATAATAAATGGATTATATAATGGGTATGGGAAGTTTGTGAATGTGGTTATGTTATTTATATCTTGTGATATTATGTTTTGAATTGAATGAGCTTCTGCCTACTGAAAATCATTGTCATTGGGGGACTTTGCTTATGCAATTAAATGTTTCCCTCTCCTTCTAGATTTTCTTATGGATGAAAATTTTATTGAATGCGGAAATTGGTTAATCACATAAAGTTGGCTGATTAAATACTCGGAACCCTTGTTTGATCACCCCAGTTCAACAAAACGGAATAATAAACATGTTGGTGTTTGGTTGGTTTTGTTATGGGATTTGTGAAGTGGTAATTTCTGGGTTTTTGTGTGTTATGATGTTTGGAATCGGGGCTGGAATGATGGGTGGTGAATATTATTAAAGTGGTTAGTAGTGGATTATATACGGGGGAAAAGTAATGGAAATGTGGAAAGGGGAAAATGAATTTATATGTGGAACTTGGTAATAAATGAACGGTGGGGTATTGTGATGGAAATGAATTAAAGATGGATATGATAATCAAATTGTTAAGGAGTTGGTATGTGATTACTTGTGTTTTCCCTAACTTTTGTTGTGGTTGGAAGGGATATGTTTTATGGACACTCGATTTGGTTTGATTGTTGATAGTTGCCCAATAGTTAAAAGAATTGACAACTAAAGCTGTTGAACATGAAAACATTAAATGGGGTTTTGGGATTGTCCGTTGTATGCATTCTTCGTGATAGCAGTGCCGAGGAACGTAATAAGTTTCTCTATTTAGAAGACATAGGTTGGGTTGTGTGTTTGGTATACATATATATATATATATATATCTGTATCATTGTGTTTTGTCGCACCCCACCCACGTTGAGCACTTAGTGCCAAACACTCCCATTTCATGGGAGAGGGTATTTTCCCCCTAGTTACTAGATCTTTCCTACTCCTTCTTCCATAGTCTGTGATTGATTGAGGTGACCTTACACCCAAGACTCTCGGGTAGGTTTCGTTTGGGGTGGTTGTGGCCCAAGACTCTTTGGGCAGGTTTACTATTTATCCCAAGAATCTTCGAGCAGGGTAGTGTGGTGGTTAGCCCAGGTGTGTGCGGGCAGGTGGTTTCCCAAGTGTCTTCGGGATGAGTCCTAGGTGCCTTCGGGCGTGGCAGTATATCTACTAGCCCATGTGTCTTCAGGCGTGGTGGTGTTTGTTCTGGCCTAGGTGTTTGCAAGCGTGGTTACGTGTGACAGTTGTGACCCAGGTGTTTGTGGGCGGGGTTTGGAAGTGGGACTACGTGAGGATTTGGCCCAGGTGTGTGCGGGTGGGATGAGGCAGTGGGACTACAGTGAGAATGGAGGGATTGGTCCGATGCATAGGATGTCTTCAATAACCAGTGGGAAGGTGGTGCGGGGTACCCATACTTTGATAACATTACTACTATACTCTACTGACTTCTGTTTTTTGGTGAGCGTGGATGGTGAGGGTGGGTTCATAGAATTCCTTGACAGGTTTTGGTTTCTTCTGTTGTTCTCACGGGACATTAGGATGTCTCCCCACTTATGCACGAGAGCTTTAGGTTTCCCTACTAAGTATACCTGTATGCTCACCCTACATTTGATTTCAGGTTTCCAAGAGGACTACCAGGGTCGTGCGGGACCCTACTAGTCGGGACAGTTGGAGTTGTTGCAGTTTGATGTACTCTTGTTTCTTTTGGTATTGTACTTTTTGAGCTCTCTTGTACTTGTACCTTGTTTCAGAACTATTTAAACATGCATGTGGGATTGGTTTGGGTTTATTTCTATACACTTGTTCTTTTCCTTTTTGGTGGTCGACTTGTCCTATTTCCCGATCTTAAATAATAAAAAGGTTAATGCCTCCCATATTTGTGAAAACTCATACCCTTGGTGCTAGTCTCCACCTCAGGGCCTACTGGAGGTGGGACTCGGGGGGGGTCATTATCTCCCTTTCACCATTTCCAGCTCAGAAGGGGCATCTTTGGTGGGAGGGGGTCGTGAAAGAATGGTATCAGAGCTGATGGTTGGGAGATAGATTGAATTCTGGAGTTAGGCATAGTGAGGATTGCATGGGATGGTAGGGAAATGGTGTTGGCTGATCTTATTGCATGACATGGGCCAGGGAAGACCTGCTAGGAAACGGGATTTTAGGGCCCCCCGTGATCCGATGCAAGGACTATGAGCTTACCGAACGACCAAGTAAGACTACATTAATTCCAGTTTAGAGACCCTAGGAAAGGTACATGCATCATCATGATTTGTGTTTTACTTTATTTGGGCATCCTGGGAAAGAAATCAAAATAAAATGATAAAATGAAACCTTGAGAAAATTTCCTTGCTACTTGGGCTTAGGTGATCCTTGTTTACCGTACAGCTATGGTAATTGGATGTCAATAGAATTACTGAGGAGTGGGACGCGGACAGTTGCACGCAACAGAAGCAAAAACCCTAGAAAGGCCAGAGATCAAGAGAGATGTTTTCAGTTTTACTTAAATTTTCTCGTTTATGTTTTGTTTAAATTCAGGAGCATCACACTCCTTTGTTGAAACCCATTCTTGCCCATGCTTTGGGCCTGGACCTTTTTTTTCATGAGTCTCTAATGCTAAGTCATTTCCCTCTTTCCATTAAATGTGTGTGAAGAGTCCTAACATGTGGGTAGAGGAGGACCGGATCCCTAATCGAGACGAATTAATGTGGATGTGATTAAACCTGTGCAGGCGAGTCAGTGTCGCCTAAAGCGGATAATATCTCGACATGGGAGAAGGAATTCCTCAAGCCATGTGTTCGGGAAATTTATTATTGTTTTTTATGGTGTTGTGGGTAGTGTAAGTTTGGAAAATCCTAATATATGGAAGTCGGAAGACCTAATTCCTAATTGAGACGCATTAATGCGGATGTGATTAAACCCGTGCAGGCGAGTCAGTGCTGCCTAAAGCAGTTAATATTTCGATATGGGAGAAGGAATTCCTAACTCATATAATTAGGGTTGTCGGTTGTTTCTTGTTATGAAAAGAGCCCTGAGAGGTATCTTGCGGGGTGGTTGTTCAGATTCATTCTTTTTCTGGGTTGGTTTGTAATACTTGAGGACGAGAATGTTTTGAGAGGTATCTGATGTAATGTCTCAGACCCGTCCAGTCCATTCCTTTGTTGAAATCGATGTGGTCAACACGACGTGTGTTATAATTATAATTTTTAATACTGATGATAATGTAAAAATATGTTAAATAATAATGATGACGACATAAATTGTTTGATTAATTAAACTAAAAATAGAATAATCATGATAAAATGATTTAATGGGTGTTATTATTATTAATGATGTGAAGTGGGAAGGTGTGTGACCCATTAGACATTGATAAATGAAACGTGCGGTTTGTTATTAATTGAGTAATTTTTGAAATTAAATTTGAATAATAATAATGGGTGTTGTGTTATTAATAATATTCATAATATTAATAATAATGAGAAATTAATGAAATGAGTCATGGTATTTATTGAAAACAAATAAATGAAGATGCGTAGTGGAAGCATGGTGGTGTGTTAATAAAATTAAAGGTGAGTTTTTTATTATTATTATGTTAAATAATAATAATAATGGTGGCGTAAAAATATGTTGGGTTTATTAAATTGAATGGTTTTATTAATAAAAAGTGGTTTCAATTTAATCAGTGTGAAATAAAAATAAATAGAATTAAATAATTAAATTGACAGATGTTATGCGACATTGACGTGGCACGGTCCAATTCAGATATCCAATGGGGTGGTTTAACGTGGTCAATGCGATGAGCATAAATATTATCATTATTATAAATAATAACGATGACGAGTTAATAAAATAAGTCGATGAATTGTTATTATTATTGAAAAACAATAAATAAAAATGATGGTGTAAAAATATGTGCGAGAGGTTAATTAAATTAAATGTATTAAAAAGGGGTTGAATATGAAAGTTATATTAATTTTGTTTTGTCATTTAATTCAATTAAATGAAATGTTTTTGAGTCGCATGGAATGGTTTTAGTTTAATATGAGAATAATTATGGTAATCTAATTTAATGGGATTAAATTAGAACATTTATGATGGGTGTTATTATTAATAATAACATGGAAGAGTTAGATTGGAGAGAGAATGAGATAATAAAAATTGAGAAATAATAAAAGAAAAAAGGGGGAAGGCAATCAAGGAGGTGGGGCATGATTGGCATGGAATATAGGCAAGGCGCCACTTTTGTGGAGCTTGATAAAATTGTAGAATAAAGATTGAAGTGAGATTAGAGAGAGATTACAAAGTGATGGAATAATAAAGAAAATAATAATAAAAACCATAAAAGAATGGAATTAATGGATTTAAAGCAAAGGAGGTGCCACTTTTGTTTGGGGCGTCATGGAACTTGGAGAAGAAAGGAGATTTGAGAGAGAAACAAAAAAAAGAATGAGAAATAAAATTAAAAGACAAATAAATGAAAAATGAGGAATTGGTGTTTAATTATAGTGCCCAAGAAGACTCCAAATCGTGATTGCTTTTCGAGTTATGAAAAATAAATAAATAATTTATTATAATAATAAGAAAATATTGTTATTATTAATTTTGATGATAAAACACCTATTTGTCTGCAACTTCTTCGTGAAACCTCAGATTCACGAACCGTCAGCGGAAGTGTGACCCTGACTATGAGACAAAAATTTTGAGTCCAATATTGGATGTCTTTTTCGGGTTTTTGGATCGGGTACCCGAAACGCTCGTGAATTAATAGATTTAATATTATTATTAAATCTTCGTCCCACCACAACTCCCGCGTGCGACGTCTAATTGACTTCTCATCAGTGGCGATGTGATCCTGTCATTAATATGGTCAATTCAAATCTAATGTTGCATATTAAATTATGACTCATGTCTTGGGTCAATTAAATACCTATTATTAATTGAAGTTATTATTATCATTAAACGCATGGAAACCGCGTGACGTGTCGTGTGTTGACCAGTCAAACAGTGTAACAGTTGTACGGTCACATTGTGTATTCATTAATACATGTTGCGTACCATTTTAAATTTTCATTGCTTATATAATAGAGGATCACGTGTAATTTATGGACCTCTCTTATTCTCTGCATGGCGACGCTCCCGGAGGACCTAGAAGCCTTCCTCCTAACTTCTTCATCCGGTCTCCGATCGTCGATCCGTCAGTGACTACGGGATCATGTCAACAAGGAGAGCATCGTACACCCTATTCTGTTCCCTCTTCTTTGAACTCCCCTCTGTAGTTTCCAACCAAGGAGACTGCTGATAATTGACGGGAACGACGGTCTTTGACAAACGACTCTAAAAAGGTATGTTAAACTTCTATTATTATATTCTCTTTCCGATACTACTTCTACCATTTTCTTTCCATGATACAGCATGTGATCTTTGTGTTGAGGGAGTTTCTTGTGTTATTGATTCGGTGGTTTCGCGACGTCGTTGGTGGGTGTAGTTGTTCTGGGAGAAGCCTTGTGATCGCGGTGGTCATGTTCATAGAAGGACATCGGAACCTGTTGAGGTAGGGGACTTACCTTCATCTCTCTAAATTGTGCATCATGCAGTGTGGGTGTCCTCTTGTTTACGTGAAACACATTTGAACCGTTTTAATAAAGATGATAAATGGATTATATAACGGGTATGGGAAGTTTGTGAATGTGGTTACATTATCTATATCCTGTGATATTATGTTGTGAATTGAATGAGCTTCTGCCTACTGAAAATCATGGTTGTTGGGGGCATTTTCTTACGCAATTAAATGTTTCCCTCTCCTTCTGGATTTTCTTATGGATGAAAATTTTATTGAATGCGGAAATTGGTTAATCATGTAAAGTTGGCTAATTAAATACTCGGAACCCTTGTGTGATCACCCCGGTTCAACAAAATGGAATAATAAACATGTTGGTGTTGGGTTGGTTTTGTTATGGGATGTGTGAAGTGGTAATTTCTGGGTTGTTGTGTGATATGATGTTTGGTAGCGGGGCTGCAATGATGGGTGGTTAATATTATTAAAGTGGTTAGTAGTGGATTATATACGGGGGAAAAGTAATGGAAATTTGGAATGTGGAAAATAAATTTATATGTGGAACTTGGGAATAAATGAACAGTGGGGTATTGTGATGGAAATGAATTAAATATGGATATGATAATCAAATTGTTAAGGAGTTGGTATGTGATTACTTTTGTTTTCCCAAATTTTTATTGTGGTTGGCAGGGATATGTTTTATGAACACTTAATTTGGTTTGATTGTTGATAGTTTCCCAATAGTAAAATAATTGACAACTAAAGCTGTTGAACATGAAAACATTAAATGGGGTTTTGGGATTGTTCGTTGTATGCATGCTTCGTGATAGCAGTGTTGAGGCACGTCCTGAGTTTCTCTGTTTCTAAGCCATAGGTTGGGATGTGTGTTTGGTATACATATATATATCTGTATCTTTGTGTTTTGTCACACCCCACCCACGTTGAGCAATTAGTTCCAAACACTCCCATTTCATGGGAGAGGGTGTTTTCCCCCTAGTTAATAGCTCATTCCTTCTCCTTCTTCCATAGGTTGTGATGGCTTGAGGCGACCTTACACCCAAGACTCTCGTGTAGGTTTCATTTTGGGTGGTTGTGGCCCAAGACTCTTCGGACAGGTTTACTATTTAGCCCAAGAAACTTCGGGCAGGGTAGTGTGGTGTTTGGCCCAGGTGTGTGCGGGCAGGTGGTTTCCCAAGTGTCTTCGGGATGAGGCCCAGGTGTCAGCCCAGGTGTCTTTGGGCGTGGCAGTAGATCTTTTATCCCAGGAGTCTTCGGGCGTGGCGGTGGTTTTTCTGTACTAGGTGTTTGCATGCGTAGTTACGTGTGACAGTTGTGGCCCAGGTGTTTGCGGGTGGGGTTTGGCAGTGGGACTGCGTGAGGATGTGGCCCAGGTGTGTACAGGCGGGATGAGGTAGTGGGACTGCAGTGAGAATGGTGGGATTGGTCTGATGCGTAGGATGTCTTCAATAACCAGTGGGAAGGTGGTGCGGGGTACCCATACTTTGATAACATTACTACTATACTCTACTGACTTCTGTGTTTTAGTGAGCGTAGCTGGTGTGGTTGGGTGGATAGAATTCCTTGACAGGTTTTGGTTTCTTCTGTTGTTCTCATTAGACATTAGGATGTGTCCCCACTTGTGCATGAGAGCTTTAGGTTTCCCTACTGAGTATACCTGTATGCTCACCCTACGTTTACTTTCAAATTTCCAGGAGGACTACCAAGGCTGTGCAGGACCCTACTAGTCGGGATAGTTGGAGTTGTTGTAGTTTGTTGTACTCTTGTTTCTTTTGGTATTGTACTTTTTGAGAACTCTTGTACTTGTACCTTGTTTCAGAACTATTTAAACATGCATGTGGGATTGGTTTGGGTTTATTTCTATACACTTGTTTTTTTCCTTTGTGGTGGTTGACTTTTCCTTTTTCCCGATCTTAAATAATAAAAAGGGTAATGCCTCCCATATTTGTGAAAACTCATACCCTTGGTGCTAGTCACCACCCCGGGGCCTACTGGAGGCGGGACTCGGGGGTCATTATCTCCCTTTCACCATTTCCAGCTCAGGAGGGGCATCTTTGGTGGGAGGAGGTCATGACATTATTATTACAATGTGCATGACACGAAACTGCCCATAAAAAAACATGGTACTCACCATATTGAATACCCGCAAAGGGAACTCCAGAAAAAAGTCAAAGTTTATGCTATCTAGACCTACTTTTAAATGTCTTATGTCATATTTAGCAATAAAATGTCCAAAGATACAATGATTATTGGTGTTTTCCATAACCCTAGTAAAAATCAAAATATGCTCGCTAGGCCTGAAGGCTTTAGAAAATAATTAGAGCATCTATCCAAACTTAACATAGCTCTAAATCTAAACAAATGATGTTGGAATGAATCAAAGTTCCCTAATTCTACCTTACAATAAGATTATTTTCATTCTGAACCAATCAAATTCTATATGGGGGGATTTTGTAGACACCTTTAAATATCTTCCATGCATTATTTTAAAATCTTAATTTTCATATCCCATTCGAAATACTATCTTAGAAATATATTCCTTCTTTATATAAAGTTAATGATACCCAGAACAAAGTTCAATCTTTGAAAATTACTGAGCTCCATGAATTTGATTAATGAAATCATCAATGAGTGGAAAATGAAACATTTTATTTATCATAATTTCTTTGGTTCTCCTATAAAAAATTCACTACATCAAGGATCCATATTTCTTATTAATGAAACGAATAGGGGACCCCCAAGGTGAAACAATATGGAAGAAAAATAACTTATCACACAACTCCTCTTGTTATTTCATCATCTCTATAAATTCTAAAATGGTGACTCTATAGGTATTCTTTGATATAGATATTACATTGGTGATTAAATCAATGTAAAAATCAACTTAATGCTCTGTTGGATGTCCGTGTAATTTCTCATGAAATACATCAATATATTCATATAAAATAGGTACATCCTAAATTTTAAGATTACCTTTTCCATCCATATATTCTGTTCACTCTTCCACCACAAGAATATCATTCCGAAGAGCTTCCAATGGTGGATCTAGACATGAATCAGATGACGAAGTCTCATTTTTAATGATAAGAAATTCCACATCTTCATCGTGAATTTTATCTTTGTTCTACATGTAATAATTTGTCACATTATATTTTGAAATACATTCCACACAAAGATTATATCTAACTCAACCATAGGTATTATAATAAATTTTGTAAATATATCACATTTATGTTTCATAATGGGAACTTCCTGACACATATTTATTACTATGAGACTTATACTATGTGTTTTGACTAAAAAATTCCTTCTTAAGGTGATAGGGAAATATATAATTTTCATAGAAAATATATAGGATATAAAAATGTGAAATAATCCATAGGAAAATAAATAATTATTTAATTTTAAGATATGATTAAAGTATAGGAAACAAAATCATTGGGAATATCCACCTCGTCTCTAGTAAAAGCATAAGCTTGGACATCTCCTCTCAGCCTCTTCTACAGTACATTTTCTTGAAAATTGGGAATGATGCCCCATTTTTTTATATTTGAAGCAATGTAAATCATTTATTTGTTTCTTCCACTTACATTCATTATCCATATGTCTCTATCTCTTCTCTTGTAACAAATTTTTATTACCTTCTTTCATTTTCCACGGTGTTTCATCCCATATTTTTAAATGATTGATGTTGATACATATTCTTCTTATTCTTTGTTTTTTTCATTTATCATGGTGTTTAGACAAAATATTTTTCTCATTATTGCCCTCGAAAATATATTATCCATAAAATTCATTCTCTTATTTGATGTGGAATAAAAATATTTCATTATATGATGAAAAATATTGAGAAGCAAGATCCATTTAGAGACTTGGCTTAATCCCTTAAAAGGAATGGTCAATATTGAATTATTTGTTTCATTTTTAATCTATAGAAAACATATATAGTCTTTTAAAGGTATCCTCATGCTCCAAAAATCATGGTTCTTCCAGTTTCATTAAGTTAATGAACATTCTCATCATTTCATTTTTTTTCTTGAGAGAGAAAATATAATAGAATAATGTCTCATTAAAATATCTATGTTCCATGTGTTCTATTTATTTTTCCTCCCCATTATTATAGATCAATGACCACCATTTATCCCCATCACCCTTGAGGTAACATACTAGAGGTATAAAATTTTCCTTTCTATCACATCCAAATTCCATAAATATCTTTTCAAGGGACTTAATCCATTGCTCAGCTTCTATAAGATTTGTAGTCCTACCAAATTATGGTGTATTAAATCTCATGAAGTGATCCAACATAGGAGAATGACATTATGGAATGGTAAGTTTCTTTATTTTGTTAAGGTTATTTTTTAAAACATGGGTAAGACACATTAACATATAATTTATCTGATCTGATTCAATACCAGTTGTATTTGTTTTCTCTACATGGAAATTTTTACATTTATGAAAAGGGGTGATACTATTCTTTCTTCCATGCCCCATTTAAAAATGATGTAAATTACTATATTAACTCAATAAATTTTGAATTTTAAATCATAATATATAATTATGAATTTTTTGTAACACTTAACATAATTTGGAAAATTACGCATCGTTAATCTAATTATAATAAACTTGGTTTCATTGGGAATAAAAATAAATCATAATAATATTTTCAATCATTAATAATGGTTTGTGAGGAAAATTGGAATTAAATAAATTATATCTCCATGGAGTATTAAATTAAATGCATAGTAAGGACCATTTTCCTATACTAGGTGATGATTGAGTCAAAGACCAATGAACCCTTTTCAGAGTTTTTACCCATAGGTACAGTGTTTCTAGAACCATATCCTCTTATAGTATCTAAACAATGATGTATTTATATGAAAAATATCATAATCTATACCTCACAATAATTTAGGTCAAAATTATCCATTTTTACATATCTTAAATTAATATCATAGAGTTGTGTTCCATACTCTATATTTTCCTAAATCTAATTCCCAAATTTTTTATTAAACTATATTTATACCAATTGTGACAACCACTACTCCAGAATACCAGATATGGTAATTAATTTATTACATTGGCATAGATATAAGCATTCTAATCCTGATGTAATTATCAGTTTACTAGTCTTTGATAACTATATACATACATTATACCCATTTTACATTGTGAATGGAATCTAAAACTTAAAAAAATAAAATGTTCAGAATCCTTGAAACTCATTCATAGAACACATCTTCGAATCTTGGGGTGTAACTCCCCGACCCTAGTTACCCAAATTCAGTGCATTATTACATAACATTGGCATGATCACAAGAGATAAAGTCTTGAAAGACTGATTATTTTAGTAGCCTTGGAAGTACTAGATACATACCTAAGTTTTAAATTATATCATGAAATAAAAAAACATTGTGTCCCATTTGAACATAATCATATCACTTAGCCAATCCATACAGGTCAATCATAATATAATTCTTCAAATCTTGGGAAAAATAAATCATAATAAATGGGTGATATAAGATTCTCTGTAAGGATAACAATATAGCAGAAACTTTCATAAATAAGCATAAACATATAAGGCAATGTATGAGACTAAAATAGAATACTTTTAAACATAAAATTTAGTATAATATGGAAAATAAAAATAAAATAATTCCATTTACTTATTCACATGGATATTATACTAGTCGAATAATCACATGTAATATCAATATCTAATTTCATAATGATGGAATGCATAATGCCGTACATCATAACCACATGGTCAAGGCCTCGTACCAAGACTAAAAATATGATTTTATTGAGGCCTTGTTCTAAGACACTAATTTGACTCATGAGACCTACCAATGCATCAAGGAGCTATAGTAGTCTCCACCTATCATTTACTAAGTCCAATGCATTTATCATATGAAAAGGATGAAACATAATCTAAACATTTGTATTAAAACTGGCATAAGAAATGTCAATATTTTAACCACTAACCATAAATGGTATAAAAATAGCACATCCATAGTAAAACATAACTAATTCAATAAAATATGGATGATTTTATTATAATAAATAATCTTCAATCAATAATTAAATACAATGAAGGATATTGACATAGATGAAAATAATCAGTAAAACTATTTGAGAGAAATATCCCCTTTTGTTGAAAGCATTTAAAAGTCTCATTATTTATCAAGAAGTTGTTAAAAATATATTTTGGAATCAAAGTTTCTTATAAAACTTTGAATATTTTAAAAGTAATTTTAATTTTAAAACATTCATTTCCATATAAATAAATCTTTAACATGATTTTTAAAACATGTACATTAATGATAATGATATAGAAGAATAAATCATTAAAACATTTAAAATGATATTTTAGTTAGAGTTACTAACCAAATGAGAGATGATTGAATAAAAATAATTGAGGTAATAAAAAATTTAAAATATCATGAGAATAAAGGGATTCATGATATACTATGTCAAAGTATAGTATGTACACCATATAAAAGTGAATTGGCGCATAACAACAAAGTAGTCTCAATGGAATGTAAATTGAGATGAAATATCTTATAAAGACTGTATCCTTAGGTTAAGGATAAACCAATGACTTAATTATTTGTGAAAAATATAAATACACACAATATAATAAGATATTCAGTCTAAATCAATAAAATTACATTCACACATATTCTTTTAAAAACAACACCAATGGATTGGATGTTTAACTCAATGAATAGAATTTGAGTTAAGATTACTCTTATCAAGTTCATATAGATGAATTTATAATTTATCAATGGAGTGATTATGGGTATAAAAAGTATATCCACACAAAGTGGAGGGGAAATTACTTCATAAATAAATAAATAGTGATTTCACACATAACCTTGGAGTAAAATAATCAATAAAGCTTGCGTAAAACCCAATGAGTGGAAATCGAAATTAGAAATCCCCTTACTGATTTGGTATCTTACAAAACATACACCCCATGAAGGAATAATAATAAAATGAATATTTAAATACCCATAAATTAAATTATATTACACAAATAATACAATCATGGTCAGTACATACACCACACAAAAGGAAATAGTGGCAATATAGCATGAATCTCACTGGAATAAGAAGTGAGATAAAAAACCCTTACCTTGTAAATTTCCTTAGTCGAGGGTATGTTAAACTCTAGTATAATAGTTAAATAATTTTTATTAAATTATATAATAACCACATATAGAAATATGATATCATATATGATATTTTAATATTTCTTTGTTAATAATGTTTCAATAGTATCATTGTTTCGGGTGTTAACTAATTCGTTTTCCTTTAGATGTTGTGTTACGTAAGTCATGTTTGTTATGGATAGGACATATTTGATTCATATACAGATTGATATTGAGTTCTTAAACATTATTTTAAATCATAAAATGAAAATTATTTCTGAATGGTTATGATGGGAAATGAATATCATCGCGTTCGTGGAGACGATAATCCGTACGTACACACAAGCGACAATATCATTCTATTGATGGTGAAATCATATGTAATCAGATGATACATCATATATACAGAATCGTTAACATGTTATATTTATTATTTAACCCAATTATACTCATTATTACACTCATTCAAATAATTAAGTGTTGAATAACAAACTACACCATGATGTGGAGACGGTAAGTTGTACGTACACACGTATGGTGACTTTGTCATTAATAGGATGGATAGAATAATGAATATGGTTGTATCATATTTATGATAACATTATAGTATTTAGAAGTTACTGGATTTATTATTTTTGTATGAAAACATCAAAGATAGAGGAAGTGGAAGAAGAAAAGAACTTTGAAAGAGGTGGTGAAATTATTACCTCTTCTTCAGGTGCTTCCTTTTGATTTGGTCAAAAGGGATCATTAGGTTGGAATTCTAATCAAAGTAAGGCCTCCAGGTGGAAGTAGCTGGGTGTTTATTTGATTAAGGGTTGGCCGATCCTGTAATGTCTCAGACCTGGGTGCCACTCAACGGGTGCCCGAACCCGGTTCACCACGTGACCTCAAGCGCATTTCCCCAAACACCAGAGGCTGCCGACTAGCAGCGAGGGCCCAGGTCTGATAGTGGGGAAACTATGCCTTCATTTGTCAAAGTGTAGTGTAGTGGAATGGAAATAAAACATACAAAAAACAGCGGAAGCAGTAAACCATACACAATTGAAATAAACAACAGCAGATGATATAACAAATAGTATATAAAAGATTTAACATGTCACAAGTTCTAAGAAAACAGCTAGAACATGTTATACATCAATACAGTACAACAAAATGCAGAGTACAGTAAAACAAAGCAAAACAACTGGTAGCGGCATCGCGAGCCTAGGCTCGGTCCCATGCCCTCCTACTCCTCAGCAACAGTCAAGTACCTGTATAGGGACCTTGCCCCTATCTACACCTGCAGCAACGTAATCTGTTTGGGCTGAAAAGCATGACCCAAACAGGGTGTGAGAAATATATCTCAGTAGGCACCCACTAAAGGCACGTGCCCAAATGCGTGTAAGCATGCAACAACAGTGTGCAATAGTAAAATGCAATAAAGTAAGCACTACACAAAAGTAACTAACATAACAGTTATATTGCCATTTTATTATTAATTTAATCCATTTAATATTAGAAACCACCACGGTGCAGTTCTAAGTAAACAATCCATGTCCTCAGACAAGTAAAATCTTACCCTCAGGTAAATAGAATCCAACCCGCAGGTATTTCCCTCAGGCCGAAATAGAAATTTCTCTCAGTTGTACGAAGTGTCGCCCTCAGGCATAGAATTCAAGCCCTCAGGCAAAAAAAGTTGCCCTCAGGAGAAATAACTACAGCCCTCGGGCTAAATAGTACAGTGCCCACAGGCTAATCACAACCACGCCCTCAGGCTAAATAGGTAACCGGGTCATGCCCAATATATCAAAATGTAGTAAACAAGCAATTCCTCTCAAGGAAATTCTACAATTACTACATTAAAGGCATACCCTCGAGTATCCTGGCCAAACGGCTAAACAGTGAAACACACCCTGGGGGTGGTTCCGGATCCAAGCAACGATCCCAACCATCATTTTATCATCACAATTTAATCACCTATGCAATTCTAGGAATTAAATATAGCAACGGCCTCAGCCTCACGACACCCCAACATGGGTTTGTGGCACAAAAATGCACAAAAACGCACGACAGTTGGAAAATTTACACCAAGACACCTACCTTATACGTCAACGACCGTTATACTCGAACGTCGACTCCAAAAACGCCCAAGAACGGCCTAGATCTGACAAAGAACAAAACTCATTCAAACGTAAATAACTTTCGTTAGGTAAAGAATTGGTAAGAACCAACCAAGGAGGTGGAAGCCCTTACCCGTGCGGTTCCAACGGGATCGTCCGAGGCGGAAACCGATTCCAAACGAACACCCGGTGGATCTTCAAAGGTCTGGCCTCCTCCTTTGGCTCCAAATCAGCTCAAGTGTCTCCTCTTCCAAATGAGGAGGCTACTGCCTATTTTAAGCCGAAAAAACAAATTACACGGTGTGTAATTCTGAGTACACAGTGTGTAATTCCTTCATTTAACTGTTCCTTTGGTGGCACCGGCACACTGTTTATCCATCGACATTAGTACACGGCATGTACTCCCAAGTACACGGCGTGTACTGTCGCCCAGCTGTCGGCTGCTCCACCGCCTTACTGTTTAGGCCTTCCAACTTACTAAACGGCGTGTAAGGAACCACTACACGACGTGTAGTCGGTTCCTACACCCTTCGTCGCCAGCATGGCTACACGCCCCATGTACCCATCTCACATGGCCAAAAGTACACGGCGTGTGGAAAAGTACACGGTGTGTAGTTCCAAAATTTAGGACTTTTCCCCATTTTCCATATTTTCTCAAAAACACTTAAGGAAAAGGAAAAAAGAAGAAACATGTACCTCAAAAATAAGAACCGGGTTCTTACAAACATCCCCCTTATAGCAATTCTTCCCTGAATTTCCCTTCCTAGGGTGGCGAAGAATAAGCTCAGAACAGCTCTGGCCACTGAGCACGTACGTCAGCCTCCCACTCCAAGGTCTTGTCCTGCACTCGTCCATGCTGTCATAGCACCCGTACGAGAGGAACTGACCAGCCTCGGAGAACCTTCATGCTCCTGTCAATGATACGGATCAGATGCTCCTCAAAGGATGCATCATGCTGAATCTCAACCTCCTCAGGCTGAAAGACGTGAGATGGGTCTGAATGATAGAGACGCAACTGAGACACATGGAAGACGTTGTGCATGGCTCGGTATTGCTGCGGTAACTGCAACCGATAGGAAACCAGCCCGACTCTCTCCAGAATCTCAAACGGCCCCACATACCTCGATGAAAGATTACCCTATCTCATGATTTTCTTGTGTCCCAGCCTCGACGAAACACATAGAAAAACATGATCCCCAACCACAAACTCCAAAGGTCATCTGCGGCGATCAACATAAGACTTCTAACAAGACTGAGTGGTAGCCATCCTCTTCCGAATCAACTGGGCCTACTCAGATGTCTCCTGCATGAGCTGTGGCCCTAGTAAAGCTATCTCACCTGCCACTAACCAGCACAAAGGTGATCGGCATGGCCTACCATATAAATCCTCACAAGGTGTCATCTCAATAGTTTCATGAAAACTATTGTTATAGGAAAACTTGTCTAGGGGTACGTGCCTCTCCCAAGAGCCCCCAAAGTCTAGGACGCATGCACGCAGCATGTCCTCAAGCGCCTGTATCGTCCGCTCTGACTGGCCATCTATCTGAGGGTGGTATGTTGTGCTCAGAAGCACCTGTATACCCAGTGCCCTCTAAAAACTCTTCCAGAAATGAGACGTAAAGCGGGCGTCCCTATCAGAAATGATAGAACGAGGGACCCCATGAAGACGTACGATCTCTCGGATATACAGCCTCTTGAGCTCGTCTACACTGAAGGTATCCTTAATCGGCAATAAGTGAGCTACCTTCGTGAGTCTGTCCACAAAAACCCACATGGGATCATTTCCACGAGGTGACCTCGGAAATCCCATCACGAAATCCATCACGACATCATCCCATTTCCACTATGGAATGGCCAACTACTGTAATAGCCCAGCTGGCCTTTGGTGCTCTGCCTTCACCTACTGACAGGTTGAACACCTTGTAACAAAACTAGATATCTCTCTCTTCATACCCGGACACCAGTACTGAAGCCTCAAGTCACGGTACATCTTGGTAACCCCAGGATGAACTACCCAAGCTGAAGCATGAAACTCCCGCATCAGCTCCTCGCGTATATCCCCTGGAACCCATACTCATCCATGGAAACGCAAAAACTCATCATCGCCTATCGTCCAACCAGGAGGAGGGTCCTCACTTGCCACTAACTCCCGTAGAACTAGGCCTTCTGAATCAGATATCTGCCTCATCCTCACTCTGTCCAGGAGGGTAGAAGTCACAGCTAACGAGGAAAGATAAGTCTTCCCTTGACTATCGTGCAACTCTAGATGCATCTCAGAGAAAAAAGCCATAAGCTCCCACTCACCACTGGCCTCCTTCACTGCCTGTATCTGAGTCTTCCTGCTCAGTGCATCATCTACTGCACTACCTTTACCAGGTGTATAGGCAAGCTCAAAATCGAAGGACTGTAGGAACTCAACCCACCTTCTCTGCCTCAGATTCAGGTCACACTGAGTAAAGATATACTTGAGGCTTTTGTGGTCGGTGAAAACCACAAAATGCTATCCCAACAGATAATGTCTCCAACAGTGCAATGCATGCACAACTGCAGCCAACTAGAGATCATGCGTCTGGTAATTCCTCTCATGTGGCCTTAACTGCTGAGACCCGTAAGTAACAACTCGGTCACCCTGCATCAAAACGGCTCCTAGCCCAATCCCTGATGCATCACAGTAAACTGTATAGATCTTCCCCTAATCTGGGAGTATTAGGATCGGTGTTGATGTCAACATTCCCTTTAGGTCCTGAAAGGTTTTCTTGCAAGCTTCTGACCAAAAGAAATTCACACCCTTCTTAGTCAGTTCTGTCAATGGTGCTGCTAAGCAGGAGAAGTCCTGTATGAAGCGTCTGTAGTAACCAGCCAGCCCGAAGAAACTCTATATGTCAAACACGTTCTTAGGTTTCTCCTAGAAAAATACTACTCTCACCTTCTCTGGGTCTACTGAAACTCCTTCCTCTGATATGATATGACCCAGGAAGTGAATTGTGTCCATCCAAAAGTGGCACTTTGAGAGCTTAGCATATAGTCGATGCTCTCTCAGTGTACTCAGTACGATCTCAAGATGTGTGGAATGGTTGTGTCGAGTGTGAGAGTAAACCGAGATGTCATCCATGAATACTACCACAAAAGAATCAAGGTACGGATGGAACACACGATTCATCAGAGCCATGAAAACTGATGGCGCATTCGTGAGTCCGAACGGCATAACCGTATACTCATATAGACCATACCTACTCCTGAAAGTCGTGAGAGGTATATCAGATAGTATCACATGCAGCTGATGATATCCTGATCTCAAGTCAATCTTCGAGAACACTTGTGCTCCATGAAGCTGATCAAACAGATCATCAATCCTCGACAATGGATATCGGTTCTTAACTGTTAATTGGTTCATCTTCCGATAATCCACGCAAAGTCTAAGGGTACCATCCGCCTTCTTCATAAAAAGGACCGGAGAACCCCAAGGAGAAGTACTGGGTCGAACAAATCCCTTTGCATGTAACTCCTCTAACTGCCTCTTGAGCTCCTGCAACTCAGGTGTGGCCATCCTATAAAGAGGAATGGACACCGGTGCTGCTCCTGGCACAAGCTCGATAGAGAATTCTACCTCACGCACCGGAGATAGACCGGAAAAGTTGTCCGGGAAGACATCCCTGAAATGATCAACAACTGGAGGGAAATCTGTCTGACAAGTCCCCTGATCATCCAGATATAAGCTCGCAATCTAGGTTGTGACTCCACCTCGCCCATGATTCTCTGGTCCAGCTCGACTTGCCTGAACATCCCACTCGCCCTTGTATAGAAACTCTCCACCCTATGGTGACGTGAAACGCACCCTACGACGATAGCAGTCTACAAAGGCTCGATAGGGAACTAACCAGTCCATCCCGAGAATGACGTCATAATCTGTCATCTCTAAGACATAGAGGTTCCAAAGAAAGTGACACCCACCAACCTCAAGGGGGAACTCCTTGCACTGACGCACACCAGTCGTTCTAGTCGCCAAAAGAGTTTCTAGCATTGTGATATCAGAAGAAGAAGAAACATAGAGCCCAAGGCTCTCCACAACGGGAACAGGTATAAAACTATGTGTAGAACTCATATCGAAAAGTACTGAAGATAAGATAGAAGCTACTAGAATAGTACCTCTGACTGTAGAAGGTCCAAGATCCTGCTCCTACTGGGTCTGTTGCACTGCATATGCATGCCCAGTGCCATGGCCCTGCGACACAGTCTGACTACCCTGAGTTATCCCGCCCTGCTGCCTCTGAGATCCTGGTGTCTGGCTACCACGGCCACGACCACCATCTCTGCCTACACGCCCTGACGCATTCCAGTTCCCAGACTGGTAAGAAGCCACTGGTTCTGCTCTTGCACGCGGAGTCTGCACAGAACCCCTCTCACTAGCCACTGGTGGAAATGCCCTGCAAAAGCGCTGCAGATGACTCATCTTGCCGCAAGCTCGGCACTCTACTGGATCGTGTGGACACTGCAGCCTCTTGTGCCCCTCCCTACCACACTGGTAGCACCTGACCGGTCCACCTGAAGAAGCTGTCTGGCTGGTACTACCACCCTGAGAGAAGTCCATCTGTCTCTTCCTCTTGCCCGCAGAAATAGTAACAGTAACTGGTGCTGGACCACCCTGGCCCACACCACTAGCTTCCTGAAGGTTCCTCTCTATAATCAGCGCTTGGTTTACAATAGCATGTACAGTAGGAAACCTAAAAATATTCACCAGCGCTCGGATTTCATACCGAAGACCATCCTCAAAGCGTCTAGCTCTCAACATCTCATCACCCACCAGCACGGGTTCAAAATGCTGAAGCTCGGTGAAGTGAGCAGAATAGTCCATCACCGACATAGCGCCCTGCTGTAGATTCATGAACTCTCAAGCTCTATCTTCCCTCAGTGTATTGGGAAAGAAGAATTCAGAGAAGACTGCCTGAAAATGTTTCCACACCATGTCTCTGTGATGCTCTGATTGGGTGGTAACATCCCACCACCTCTTGGCGGAATCACGCAGCATGTAAGTCGCGAGCTTGACCCTTCACCCTGGAGGTGTCTCTAGATGCTCGAAAATATTCTACATCGATCCTATCCAAGACTCCACAACCTGTGGTCCGCTATCCCCTAAAAACGTAGGCGGATGCTACTGTTGAAAGATACGTGTCAACTTAGCCATAGATGTAGCAGCCTGCGGTGCTCCCTGAAAGGTCTGCATGAACCGCATAAAGCCTTCACGGAACTGCGCCTCCGCGCCTGTGTCCGGTATAGCAGTTGGCGCTGCATCTGGCTCTGCTGGAGGATCAACTGGTAGCCCATGGCCCACCATCTCTGGAGTATAATCGTCATCGCTCTCCTGGAAAACAACTCACGGTCGTCTAGGTAGCATGACACTACAAGGTCAAAAGTACACCTTAGATTCAAGATTATTAAGACCGAAAAGTGAAGGAACCACAAAGTAAACAAGAGGAAGAAAGAATTTCAAGATTTGCAAAACAAGACTACACGGCGTGTACAATGACTACACGGCGTGTACTTGACTTCCCTTTCCCTGCCCGGGTCCTTCTAGACGGCTAAGCCACACGGATTCTGTTGAACAAAAACTATATAGCATGTATAATATCTACACGGTGTGTACGGTGTTATTTTCCAACTTCCCGTGTCATTTGTGACACGGCCGACTACTCAGCTTAACACTACACGGTGTGCTACACCTGTACATGGTGTGTACAACACCCCATTTCCCAGCCACCCAGCTAACACCACATGGTCTGTCCTCAGACAAGACTCTACGGCGTGTCCCACGGGTACACGGCATGCTTAAAGAGGGGTGACACAGGCCCGTGTTGTTAGTTACACGGCCGAGTCCCTAGGTCACACTACACGGTGTGTTCATCATTGACACGGTGTGTTCTGTACAGGAGTTCACCGACCCGTGTTGTTAGTTACACGACCGGACTCCGGGTCAACACAACACGGCGTGTACTATATCTACACGGTGTGTTTTACCCAAGCCTTTCCCTACCCCGTGTCGTCGCCCACACAGTTTGTGACACGGGAAGAAACTACACGGTGTGTACTCAGGGTACACGGCGTGTACTCAAAAAGTTTATTTTTCTTCCCGAACAGAAGAACATACACGGCGTGTATAAAAATACTACACAGCGTGTATACTAGGTTTCTGGACAGTATGCCTTAGAAACTTCTCTGGAACCCATAAAATACCGAAAAACAACACCTATGTGTCAAATTCTGACCCGTGGGGGCCCATACTCCCCACGAATCAAAGTTTGACATCTCATATGTGTTATAACCAATAAACAGTCGATGATCCACCAAATTCCGGTCAATGGGGGCTCATACTCCCCAAAAACCAAAGTTCGGAGTCCATTCTATAAACAAGCTCACACAAAGAATACCCTATCACAGAGCAGGTATTTATCAAGCAGCTATCACAACAGCATGCTTTTCTAGCACAACTATCACAACAACATGCAATTTCTAATGCACCTGCATGTCATGGAAACTATGCATGTCATGTGATTTCTAGAACGTGCCTATATGATGTATGAGACGGTATACCCTCATCTCATCAGGTTGAAACTCAATATAACCCATAGATAAAATATAAATTGCACAATCTCAAAGTGTGTCACCCAACGGTGAAATCAAATCAATTGTAAAATTTTCAATATTAAAAAAATTGCAAAATAAGAGGTAGACTGGCTTTTCCCTGTACACGGGTTAGCTACTCCCGGGCACAGCTTATTACCAACTACCATTCGTCCTATCCCTGACTACGGCTCCAAATAGTAAGTCCAAGAAAAGAACCCCTTTGATACCACTTTGTAACATCCCGGACCCGGGTGCCACTAAACGGGTGCCCCGAACCCGGTTTGCCACGTGACCTCATGCACATTTCCCCAAACTCCAGAGGATGCCGACTAGCAGCGAGGGCCCAGGTCTGATAGTAGGGAAACTATGTCCTCATTTTTCAAAGTGTAGCGCAACGGAATGGAAATAAAACATACAAAAAATAGCGGAAGCAGTAAACCATACACAATTGAAATAAACAACTACAGATGATATAACCAACAGTATATAAAAGATGCAACATGTCACAAGTTCTAAGAAAACATCCAGAACATGTTATACATCAATACAGTACAACAAAATGCAGAGTATAGAAAAACAAAGCAAAACAACTGGCAGCGGCATCGCGAGCCTAGGCTCGGTCCCATGCCCTCCTACTCCTCAGCAACAGTCAAGTGCCTGTATAGGGACTCTTGCCCCTATTTACACCTATAGCAACGTAATCTATTTGGGCCGAAAAGTATGACCCAAACAGGGTGTGATAAATATATCTCAGTAGGCACCCACCAAAGGTCTGTTCCCAACTGCGTGTAAGCATGCAACAATAATGTGCAATAGTAAAATGCAATAAAGTAAAAATTACACAAAAGTAACTAACTTAACAGTTATATTTCCATTTTATTATTCATTTAATTCATTTAATATTAGAAACCACCATAGTGAATTTCTAAGTAAACAATCCATGTCCTCAGACAAGTAAAATCTTACCCTCTGGTAAACAGAATCCAACCCGCAGGTATTTCCCTCAGGCCGAAACAGAAATTGCCCTCAGGCGTACGAAGTGTCGCCCTCAGGCATAGAAGTCAAGCCCTCAGGCGAAAAAGGTTTCCCTCAGGCGAAATAACTACAGCCCTCGGGCTAAATAGTGTAGTGCCCACAGGCTAATCACAACCACGCCCTCAGGCTAAACAGGTAATCGGGCCATGCCCAACATATCAAAATGTAGTAAACAAGCAATTCCTCTCAAGGAAATTCTACAATTACTACATTAAAGGCATACCCTCGGGTATCCTGGCCAAACGGCTAAACAGTGAAACACACCCCGGGGGTGGTTCCGGATCCAAGCAACGATCCCAACCAGCATTTTATCTTCACAATTTAATCACCTATGCAATTCTAGGCATTAAATATAGCAACAACCTCAGCCTCACAACACCCCAACATGGGTTCGTGGCACGAAAATGCACAAAAACGCACGATAGTTGGAAAATTTACACCAAGCCACCTACCTTATACCTCAACGAGCGTTGTACTCGAACGCCAACTCCAAAAATGCCCAAGAACGGCGTAGATCTGATGAAGAACAAAACCCATTCAAATGTAAATAACTTTTGTTAGGGAAAGAATTGGTAAGAACGAGCCAAGAAGGTAGAAGCCCTTACCCGTGCGGTTCCAACGGGATCGTCCGAGGCAGAAACCGATTCCAGACGAACACCCGGTGGATCTTCAAAGTTCCGGCCTCCTCCTTTGGCTCTAAATCGGATCAAGTGTCTCCTCTACCAAATGAGGAGGCTACTGCCTGTTTTAAGCCGAAAAAACAAAGTACATGGCGTGTACTTCTGAGTACACGGCATGTACTTCCTTCATTTAACTATTCCTCCGGTGGCACCGCCACACTGTTCATCTGTCGACATGAGTACACGACATGTACTCCCAAGTACATGGCGTGTACTGTCGCCCAGCTGTCGGCTACTCCACTGCCTTACTGTTTAGGCCTACCGACTTACTACAAGGCGTGTAAGGTACCACTACACGGCGTGTAGTCGGTTCCTACACCCTTCGTCGCTGGCATGGCTACACACCCCGTGTACCCATCCCACATGGCCAAAAGTACATGGCGTGTGGAAAAGTACACGGCGTGTAGTTCCAAAATTTAGGACTTTTCTCCATTTTCCATATTTTCTCAAAAACACTTAAGGAAAAAGAAAAAAAGAAGAACCTCGTACCTCAAAAATAAGAACCGCATTCTTAAAGATCCAAATGGATTCGGATGTGTGAATTTAAAAGAAGGGGAAGTAACCTTTTATAAGAGAGATGAGGGTCACTTTAGAAAAAGCTGGAAATATTATTTTATTATTAAATCATTATCGGTTTCTAATGGCTCCAAATGGATTTATTTAGAGTCTAAGGTGGGTATGGGTCGAAATATTCTCAACCAATAGGTTTTAGACAAGTTTAGTTCACCATATTAACCTTATCTTTTATATTTAAATCTTAGTTAAATTGTTTAACGTTTACCATGTCTTCATGTATTTTTATATTACATGGTTAATAAACATTATATAAAATGCCAAGTGAACATTAACTGGTTCATTAATGACATATCTATCATTATATAATTTCTTTAGACGAACCTTATATTTTTTTTAATATTATATCATTTAATAATATATTATTTTTTTATAAACTAATTTATGTGAATTTTGACACTATTTAGTATTCGGTTTTTATGAAAGTCAAAAAAACGTGATTACTTTGAAAACAATACATTAAATCAACCCCAACATATCATATTAAACTATAAAATTAGTGGAATGCATCAAAAGTCTCAATTTACATTTATTTTGATATTTATAATATCAATTATTTTAATTTGTCATTAATAAGGTAATTACTGAATCATCATTGTGTCATAAATAAATTTAATTATTTAATGTATATAATTTATAAATAAAATACCAATATGTATTAAATATTTTTATCTTTCTAATGAATAATTTTAGTAGAATTTATCTTATGTGTAACACTGCATTAAAAATGCTTTAGTTATTAAACATTGAATTTAACACTTTTAACTCTTCTTTAAATAAAATATAATAAATGTCTTAATCTAATTCAAATGGATCAAAAAGGATCATATTTTTGTCTTGAGGATGATTTTGGTCGAAATAAACTTATAAAATAGAAATATTACAAGTGTTGGGGTAATTATAATATAATTTTTACCTTTAGATCCCCTATTTACTTTTAACTGTGGCAAAGAAAATTCAAAAGTTATGATCCACTAAAAATTATTTTCATCCTATTGAACTACATTTTACATACTTATGTCAACTGTGTCTCTCTAATTTCTAAAATTTAATTCATATAAGTAGTAAAATTATGTTTTATGCAAATTTGCAAATGTTCCTAGAGGGTGGGTAAAAGACAATAAAAAGTTAAATAAAATTTTATATATCTAATATTATTATAAAATGAATTAATTTAATTACATTAGACTAATATTGGTATTATTTATCTATTTTTACTTAAAAAAATTAAATTAAAAATAATTATTTAAATAAAAAGGCGGCTTTAAACAATAACAAAGTGTTTTTCACTATTAATCAAAAATTGAATGTTTTTTGAAAATACCAAAAATTCACCAAAAGCTAATTTTGATATTCCAAATTCAAAAATGATGTCTATTTTACCAAATTCAAAACATATAAGTTTTATTAATTAATTTTTAAAAAAATATTTCCATTGTCAAAACCAGAAAGCAGGTTTTTGAGAAGTAAAAACTATCAAAAGATTGATATGTGTTTATATTCAATTTAAATGCATAATTAATTCCAATGACCAAAATTTTATTAAATAACAAAAATATAATTTAATTATACTTCAAAACCATTCTAATTTATAATTTAACACTGTAAATTATTTTGATTAAAAAATCGTTTTCAATTAAATTTTAGTATTTTTCACTATTCGTCAAAATATGAATGTTATCATAAAAGCACCGAAAATTTATCCAAACTAAATTTTAATTTCCTGCTTCTAAATAAAAGGTTTATTTTGTCAAATTGAATATATAAAAGTTTCAAATATTGGATATAAAAAGGGTTCACCATTAAAAGGCAGTAAAATTGCATTTTTTCAAAAATACATCTTTTATTTGAAAAATTGAATTTGTTCTAATATTATGTCAATTAAACACAAAATATCGATGTAAAATTATATGGAGTATATAAAATTCAAAATGAAGTTAATACTATTCATAATCTCTTTTTGAATGGCTACTTTGGTAAGTCATGTTGTGCTCGAACTCGATGTTGCGTGTAACGCAAGATATTGAATTACTTTAAAGAAAATAATGTACTATGAAATCATGGGGTGTAAAATTATTCCCCCATTTTTGAAATTGCATCCTCTAAATTTTAAAATTGGGTTTGGGACCATCATTTAAATGATCACATCGTAAAAAGATCCAATAAAACTAGCACTTTAAAAGAAAGAGAAGTACAAAGGTCACCCAAGATAACCCATAATAGGATTCCATGTATGAAAACATGGATTTAGAAGATAAACTAAGTTTCAAGTTCTGATGGAGAGTGATATAAAACATGATCAGGAGAAAGATAACAACAAGAAAACCACAAACTAATGATGGGTTAAACATTCATTAGTTTCCCTGTAGGAAAAGTAAATGGACAAAATTTTTAATTTTAAGTTCCATTTAATAAAGTTGAGGAATTTATTAATGAGATTGACTAAGACATAAAGAGATTTACTTATATTTCAAGTATATTATCTTCCTTTAATAAATTTATACCACTAACTCATCTTTTCTCCAAATGATGAGTACTTAAGATGAATTGGTCACACCTGAAGCACAAGAATCAACTTATAGAGAATCATATAATACACAAAGGATGAACTGAATATTTCCCTTACCTTTAGAGATTAACCAAAACCAAAATGGTTAGTACAAGATCATATGATCCCAAAATGTATAATTGATCCTTTATAGAATTAAATATTAATCTTAATTTCCAAAATTAAACAAACAATAACCAAAGTTCAATAAAGAACATTCAATAAACAATTGTCCTTAAAATCCTTCAATATAATCCAAACTAATATTGAAACTCAAAACTCATAAGAATTTAATCACATGATCTTTCATATAAAATCTTATCATTTATCTCCAAATAACATCAACTACTCTTAGAGTCTCATACTGAAGTGTAATTAACTAAATCACGTATTCTCTATGATAGGCTAATCATTTCCATTAATAATCTGAATCTCTATAAAAACATAGATTCTTATAAAATAAAAATCCACCATTACTCCTCAAATGAAATCCAATAGTATTCTATTTTCCTTAGGCATATAGTGTTCCCAACAGAGTGAACTTCTTCGAAAATAACATTTATCACTTAATCCCCAAATCATTTTCCTATACAAAGGATATCCATTTGATAAAATAAAAGATCCCAAATAAAATTATTATTGGTCAATAAAATCATTTAACTAAAAATAATTAGTCACACTAACTAGGGACTTCATGTAGTCTTGTTGTAGGTGACAAATCCCAATCGCACTTTGGTTGTGGGTTCAATTCCCGCTACTTTTTCTGACATGACAGATTGTCACACATTCTATGTGTTTTCCATTTTCAAAAACTATATTTTATAACATTACAAAAATGAGATAAATTCCTCAAAATAACTATAACATAATTTAACCACAAATGATATCTCATACCTCTCATTTTCATCCAAAAAATTAATAACCTATAATTTCCTAAAATTCAAGGATCATATACACCCAAATGGTTCGTTATAACTATATCCAAAAAAGAAAAGATAATTATTACTCAAATACCATATTTATATATAAACCTTCAGGGTTACACATACAAGAGAAAATCCTTCCAATGTAATCCCATCAACAAAAAGAATTAATACTTTTAAACATTTTTCCATCCATTTATTTCCACGTAGGTTCTTCTTTGACCTAGTGGTTATCCTATAGAATAGGACATTGAATTGGGTAATTCCTAGGTCCCCTACATTTATGGTAAATGACTATAAATGTATTATTAGGATCATTTTTATTTTCTTCCAAAGTACTCTTCATTTTTCCTCGGCAATTCATTACTTTATGTCCTTTTTTCCCACACATAAAGCATTTCTTTGTTCCATTGAGACACTTTCCTAGGTTTCTCCTTCTACATTTCCTACATAATGAAAATTGTAATTTCTTTTATCCATGGTCTCCAATACTAGATCTCTTATAATTCTCCACCTTTCTCATCTTTATTGAGTTTTGGAGTAGTTTAATGTATATGGTGTTGATCATATTTTTGGAAAACAACTTCAATATGAACAAGATATATTTTACGTCTATCAACATTCTATTAGGTTGCTCATTTCCACCATCATTTACACCTTGTACATCATGTTCAATGTTACTATGACATCTTCAGATTCTATCCATTGAATAAAACCAGAAAGTATAGTGTGAGTAACAATAGTCATAAAATCATTTAGAGAATATCACGACACCTTATTTTCAATCTAAAACACCTTAGGATTAAACAAGGTTATTTATTCTCATATTATATTAAAATCCTTCAAATTGGTTTGTAAATAAAATGTGAATTATCTTAAGTATATCCCTCAGGATTATCGTAACCAATAGTGCAGAAAGTTCCGTTATCATGCACCAGTTCTCGTTCGATTCTATCTCAAAGCAGTGTTTTCTATTTTTACCCCTAGATACATTTATTCCAGAGCTGCCTCTACCTACTCGTATCTAGATAGTGATGTATTTCTTGGAAAAATCAAAAAATCTCTACATTAAAAAATTCTAGGAAGTTCTTCTATACTAATCCTCAAAGTCTATTTTAGGGTAATGTTCTCTAATCAGAGTTTTTATAAATCTAGTTTCCAAGGTTTGTACTAAACTTCCTATGATACCAACTATAACGCCTCAAACCTAGTTACCCAGAGTTGGTTCATTATTACATAACCTTGGAATGATCACAAGAGATCAATTCTCGAAAGACCGATTAGTTTAGTAGCATTGGAAGTACTAGATACATACATAAGTTTTACATTACATCATGAAATAAAAAAACAACAACATTTTTTCACCTTTGAACACACTCATATCCCTTAGCCTATCGCTACAGGTCAATCAAAATATACTTCTTCACATCCTAGGAAAAATAAAATATAAGAAAGGGGTGAGCTCAGATGCTCAGTAAGGATAACAATATAGAGGAAACTTTCATAAATAAGCATAAACAATTAGGGTAATGTATAAGACTAAAACACAAGACTTTTAAACTTAAACTTCAATATAACATGGAAAATATAAATCAAATAATTCCATTTACTTATTCACATGGATATTCTACTAGTCAAATAATCACATGTAATATCAATTTCTAATTTCATAATGATGGAATTCATAATGTCAGACATCTTAACCACATAGTTAAGGCCTCATGCCAAGACTAAAGATAAGATTTTATGAAGGACTTATGGCAAGACACTAGTTTGTCTCATGAGACCCACCGATTCATCAAGGAGCTATAGAGGGCTCTACCCTTCACTTACTAAGTCCAATTCCTTACTCATATGAAAAGGTTGAAACATAATCTAAACATTCTTATTAACACTAGAATTTGAAATGTCAATATTTTAACCACAAACCATGATTGGTATTGAAATAGCACATCTATAGTCAAACATTACTCATTCAATACAGTATGGAATATTGTATTATAATAAAGAAAACTAAATCAAGAATAAAATAAAATGAAGGATATATATACATAGATGAAAATAATTAGTAAAACTATTTGAGATAAATATCCCCGTTTTCATGAAAACATTTAAAAGTCTCGCTATTTATCAAGAAGCTGTTAAAAATAGATTTTTGAATCAACCTGTCCCATACCACTTAGAAAATTTTAAAAGGAATTTTAATTTTAATACATTCATGTCCATATAAATAAATCCTTATCAAGATCTTCAAAACACGGACATTAATGAGAATGATTTAGAATAATAAATCTTTAAAACATTTAAAATGATATTTTAGTTAGAGTTCCTAACAAAATGAGAGACACTTGAATACAAATAATTGAGGTAATAAAAACATTATAATATCATGATAATAAAGTTATTCATGATATAATATGTCAAATTATAGTATGTACACCATATAAAAGTTAATTGACGCATAACAACAATGAAGACTCAATGGAATGCTAATTGAGATGAAATACCTTATAAAGAATGTATCCTTAGGTTAAGGATAAATCCACGACATAATTATGTGTGAATAAAATATAAATACACTTAATATGATCATATATTTAGTGTAAATCAATCATAGTACATTCACACAGATTCTTGTAAAAACAACACCAATGACTTGGATGTTTAACTTAATAAATAGAAATTGAGTTAAGACTACTCTTATCAAGTTCATATCGATGACATGAGAATTTATCAATGGATTCATTATGTGTATCAAAAGTATATTCACATAAAGGGGAGTGGAAATTAATTTATAAATAAAAAATTTTTGATTTCACACATAACCTTGGAGTAAAATAATCAATGATGTTTGCGTAAAACCCAATGAGTGGAAATCGAAATTAGAAATTCTCTTACCGATTTGGTAACTTACGAAACATACTCCCCATGAAAGAAGGATCATATAATGAATATTTAAATAACCATAAATTAATGTATATTACACAAATAATACAATCATGGGATGTACATACACCACACAAAAGGAAATAGTGCCAATATAGCATGAATCTCATAGGAATAAGAAGTGAGATTAAAACCTATTACCTCGTACTTTTCTTTAGTTGAGGGTACGTTAACCTGCTGTATAATAATTGAATAATTTTTATTAAATTATACAAGAACAACATACATAAATATGATATCATATATTATCTTCTAAAAATGCTTTTTTAATAATATTTTAGTAGTATCATTATTTCAGGTGTTAACTAATTCATTTTCCTTTATATGTTTTGTTATGTAATTCATGTTTGTTATGGATAGGATGTATTTGATTCATATACAGAATGATATTAAGTACTTAAAATTTATTTTAAATCATAAAATGAATTTTTTTTTCTTGAATAGTGATGATGGGAAATGAATCTCATCGTGTTCGTGGAGACGGTAATCCGTACGTATGCACGAGCGACAATAAAATTATATTGATGGTGAAATCGTATGTAATTGGATGGTATATCATATATACAGAATCTTTAACATGTAATATTTATTATTTTAATTAATTATACTAATTATTATACCCATCCAAATAATGAAGCGTTGAATGAAAAACTACACCATGTCGTGGTGATAGTAAGTCGTACATACGCATGTATGGTGACTTTGTCATTCATAGGATGGATAAAACAATGAATATGGTTTTACCATATTTATAATAACATAAAATTATGTATAATGTACTTGAGTTATTATTTTTTTATTAAAACAACAAAGAAAGAGGTAGTGGAAGAATAAAATAACTTTGAAAGAGATGGAGAAATTATTACCACTTCTTCTGGTGCTTCCTTTTTATTTGACCAAAAGGGCTCCTTAGGTTGGATTTTTGATAAAATTAAGGCCTATAGGTTGAATTTAGTGTATTTGGGAGGTTATTTGAGCATGTTTTGTCTCATAAAAATGGCTTTGGATGTTTGAATTCGAGAGAAGGGGAAGTACCATTTTATAAGAGAGGTGAGGATCACTTTAGGAAAAGTTTGAAATATTATTTTATTATAAAATAATTTTTGGTTTCTAATGGATCCAAATTGACTTATTTCAAGGATAAGGTGGGTATGGGAAGAAATATTCTCAACTAATAAGGTTTATACAAGTTTATTTCACCATATTAACCTTATCTCTTAGATTTAATTATTAGTTAAATTGTTTAACTTTTACCATGCCTTCTTGTATTTTTATATTACATGGTTAATAAACTTACAATAAAATGCCAAGAGAATATCAAGTGGTTTAATAATGAAATATGTATCATTATATAATTCCTTTGGGCGAACCTTATATTTTTTGGAATATTATATCATTTAATAATATAGTATTTGTTTTAAAAACCCATTTATGTCCATTTTGACACTATTTAGTATTTTTTTTTGTGAAAGTCAAAAAAACCTGATTACTTCTAAAAAATACATTAAATCATGTATAAATTGTCATATTAACCTAGAAAATTAGTGTACTGCATCAAAAGTTTCAATTTACATTTATTTTGATATTTATAGTATCAATTATTTTAATTTCTCAATAAAAAGGTAATTATTGAATCATTATTGTGTCATAAATAAATTTAATTATTTAATGTCTAAAATTTTTAAATAGAATACAAATATTTATTAAATCTTTTTATATTTCTAAATAATAATTATAGACTAATTTATCTTATGTTTAACCCAATATTAAAAATGTTTTAGTTATTAAACTTTGAATTTAACATTTTTAACTCTTCTTTAAATAAAATATAATAAATGTCCTAATCTAATAAAAGTGGATCAAAAAGGATCATATTTTTGTCGTAAAGTTTATTTTGGTCGAAATACATTTATCTAATAGAATTAGGACATGTGTTAGGGTAATTATTATACCATTTTTACCATTAGTTGCCCTATTTACTTTTAGTCGTAGTAAATAAAATTCAAAAGTTACTATTCAAAAAAAATATTTTCATCCTATAGAACCATATTTTACTTACTAATTTCTATCATGTCTCTCGGATTTTTGAAATTCAATTCACAGAAGTGGTAAAATTATCTTTTAAAAAAATTTGCAAATGTGCCTAGAAGGTGGGTAAAAGACGAAAAAAAGTTCAATAAAATTTTATATATCTAATATTATTATGAAATGACTTCAATGAAATAAATTATACTAATATAGGTATTATGTATCTATTTTTACTTTAAAAAAATAGATTAAAAATAATTAATTAAATAAAAATTCGGTTTTAAACAATAATGCAGTGTATTTCACTATTCATCAAAAATTGAATGTTTTTAGAAAAATACAAAAAATCCCCCAAATCTAATTTTGATATTCCAAATTCAAAAATTATGTCTATTTTATAAAATTAAAAACATATAAGTTTTATTAATTAATTTTAAAAAAATATTCATGTTTTCCAAACCAGAAAGTGTTTTTTTGAGAAGAAAAAATTATTAAAAGATTGATATGTGTTTTTGTCAAATTTAAATGTAAAATTACTTCCAATTAAAAAATTTTATTAAATTATAAAAATATAATCAAATTATACTTCTAAACTATTAAAATTTATAATTTAACATATTAAATTATTTTGATTAAAAAGTTGTTTTCAATTAAAATTTAGTATTTTTCACAACTCATCAAAATATGAATGTTATCAGAAAAGCACCGAAATTTTATCCAAAATAAATTTTATGTTCTACTTCTAAATAAGAAGTTTATTTTTTCAAATTGAATATATAAAAGTGTCAAATATTGGATATAAAAAAGGGTTCACCATTAAAAGGTGGTAAAATTGCATTTTTTGAAAAATACTTCTTTTATATGAAAAATTGAATTTGTTCTTATATTATGTAAATTAATCACATAATATGTATGTAAAAACTATATGGAGTATATAAAATTCCAAATGAAGTTAATAATATTCATAACTGCTTTTTGAATAGCGTGTTTGGTAAGTCATGTTGCGCTCAAAATTGTTGTTGTGTGTCGCGCAAGCTATTGAATTAATATAAAAAAATAACTTACTATGAAATCTTGGGGTGTTACATGTGGATAGGTAGCCAAATAAGGGAAATCTCAAATGACCAGTAAGTGTTATGTACAGTGGGAGCTATCATGAACAAATAAGAAATAATCAATATATAAAGGTAAATAACAAAAAACACATTCCATTTAGTCAATAACATGGGCATGAAATTCATCCATGGATAATATCAATGTAATAATATAATGGATATTAATTACAACTAAACTCTAAATGATGAAAATTCTTAATATTGGAATTCATGATCTCATACATCATGATATCTATATCTTCAAGACCTTGTTCCAAGATTGTATAAAATTATAGTGAAATCCCAATTTAATTTGACCAACTGATTTGTTGCATGAGACCTATCAATACATCAAAGTAATATATAATTCTGGGGCACATTGGTCATGAAATGTCCAAAAAATTCCTCATATATCAAATGTTGTATTTAATTCAAGAACAATGTGCCTTATCAATAAATATTCGTATTGAATAAAGAAATCAAAATATCAAATTTCCCCAGTTAATAAAATAACATTAAAATATAACAACATATGTATAAATTATATATGGTTTGATAAATAAGAATATCCATGTTAAATACTATGGATATTTAAGGGGAATTTAATGTTGAATAATCACATGAAATTAAATGTTTCATAAGAATATAATAGACAAAAATAATAATAAGAGATAAGAGATGACCATTTGTTCACCGGGAATATTGTTTTTATAATGTAATCATGTCCTTTGAAACATAAGGGAAATATTAAAATAATATTTCATTAAAATAAATCTTTGTAAAACTATTTAAAACATATAGGATATTCTTACTATCATAAAATGGTTACAGTATCAGATCATTCTGTTATCTCTCTATACGTTAAGAATATATTCCGTCTAACTTTTTGTAAACATTGTTAGAAACATCAATTTTAGAAAATATTAAAAATAATCCTTTAAACCCATTTTTTTAAAATTCATGGACAACATAAAATTTCTTTAGTAAAACATTTGATAAAATAAAGGTAATTTTTGTAAAATAAATTTGAAAATCAAGGACCTTGAAGAACAATATATCTGATTAAAAGTGAAATAAAATCCATTATTATTTTAAAATTTTATTTTCTTTATTCAATTACCAAATAGAGGAAAAGTTAGAATAAAATATGGAAAATAATTAAATATCATGAGGAAAATAAAATTATTAGATCTTATAAAAAATAAATTATAATATTCTTTTGAGGAAAATAAAATCTATCCCAAAATAATGTGAGATCATAAAATAGATTCTTACCTCTTTTGAAACATTTAAATTGTAACCCGTTGATTGAATAGACTTGAATTTAAACACTAACCATCATTAATGAATACTTATTTATGTTAAATACATCAAAGGGGAACCATATACACCACATAAAATTGAATAGGTGTATAATGAAAAGTATATCACAATGGAATGTAAATTGAGATTAATTCCCTTACCTCTTGCTTCTCGTTAGTTAAAACTTATTTAATCACTTGTATAAATTATTTGATAATTTTATAATCTTATTCCAAACCCATATTCATATTTATAATATCATATATAATCCTATTATAACATATTAACATCTATTCATTAATAATATTTCATTATTTCCATTGTTTCATGTGTTAACTACTTCTTTTTCTCATTCGTGTTTTAAATTAGATTGTATAGTTTTTGTACGTAGGGTATAGATCCATCATCAACATTAATTATATAAATATCTCATTTATTAGTAAGATACCTTTTTAAAACCATCCTCTAATGTTGGATATGGAAAATGAATTGCATCACTTTGTGAAGAAAATATGTTGTACATACACATGAGAAATTATATCATTACCTTGATGGGTGAAATGGTACGAAAGTGGATGATATATTAATTTAAAAAAATCAATAATATAAAAAGTGTACCACATAAAATCATTATTTCCAACACTATGACTATCCATGTGATCCGGTGATTGAAAACAAATTACATCACTTTTTGAGGTGGCAGTCCATTGTACAAACGAGTGATGGATTTGTCTCTCATTTTATAGAGAAAGAGGTGGATAAATGTTATGTTATAAAAATAATAACATCTAATTATATGTAATGTAAATTTTTTATTATATTATAATTTTTTTATAAATAATTGAAGGAGTTAAAAGAATAATTTAAAAGAAAGAGCTTGATGAAGCCAATTACATTCTCATAGATGAGCCTCCTTTGGATATATTATTAAGGACTCTAGGGATGGTCTATTGAGATGAATAAAATCTCTAGGATGTGTTTAATGATGATTGGGAGATATTTTTTTAGGGTTTGGTCAAGATGAATTCCTTGAAAGGTGTGAAGAAGTGAGGGGAGGGGTTCCATATTATAATTGAGGAGTGACATTTTTATTGATACCATAAACTATTAAATATTAGGAAGTAACTCTAACCCCAAATTCCTAAATAATTTATAAATAACGGTTTTGAGGGATTTTAAGGTCAATATACACCTCCTCCGCTAAAAATAAACATGTTTAAAAAATTTATTTCCTTTATCTCTAGGTTACGCTCTCTTACCATTCTGGTCTTTACCAAAATAACTAGTTTCTTTAACCTAGGTAATTTATTCACTACGAATACAATAAAATAAGACTTATTAGATACCTTATACACACTAATTCTCAATATAAAATCCAATTTATCAAATAAAAGTCCTATTTTTTAGAAAATTAATTTTCTCACATGTGTACCCTATTTTAACCATAGTCGTTGTAATTAATGTTTACTATTTTTTCTTCATTATGAAAAATAATAATATAAAATTATTAAATAATATTAAATATTATAATTAAAAATATGGAATCTATTTTATCAAATTCATATAATAAAATTGTAATAATTTAGTTTTAAAACAAACCCATAAATTGTGTCGATAAACGGGTTTTCAAGAAATGCGTTTTTCATTCATAAGATGATCATATGTTAACTATACGACTGATAATCATCATTAGTTGGATTTAAATTTAAAAATCTCGGTATATAATCTATAAATTTAATTCAAATTATACATCATTAAATATTATTTTAATTAATTAAAATGGAAGGGCATTATGCCTTTTAAAACTGTTCTCTTAAAACATTTTCCAAAAAATACCCCTTTACCTCTAAATGATCTTATATTTATTTATATAAAATTGATAGTCAATAAATAATTAATTATAAATATTATTACATATTATTATATATAATATTATTAAAAGTTAAATAATAAATTTTTTATCATTCATAAAATCTTATTTCTAGGGGAAAATTATAAAAAATCATTCTAGGATTATTATTACCAAGTTAAAAAATAAAATCCAGCCTATAAAATATGAATTATTGAGCCATGAAATATTAAAATTTTAATTTTATTATAGTTTTATTAAAAAAATTCCCATAATAAAATTAAAGCATGGGTGTTACACCCTCCTTCAGATGGGTCTTTTTATGATAGGTCTCAAACAAATTATCCTCAGTGTTCTTCGATCTAGGGGATCTGTTAGATGCACCAATGACTAATATTATCAGTCAAATTATTATTTGTATGATAAAGAAAACTCAGTTTTATTCTCATCCTACTCTAATTGGTTCTTCATATTTTGGATCGCTGATTGAGGACCATTTGTTCGATGAGCTATTATTCAGCCAAACAAAACCCTTTGTTGGACTATCCATGTATAAACTCTTCAGTGCTTTGACTCCTCCACATGTGAAATGTGTTCCACAAAATTAACCATACCAGCACCATATTTTTATAGGTGATATAATGAAAATATTTTATGAGAACTAATTTATATTTTCCCACTCATCCAAATTTCAAATTTATATTCTCCCACCCATTTGAATTTCTATAGACACTTCTTAAATTCTATAGAATCTTCTTAAGACCTCCAAAAACATTTTTGGGGTTAAAAAACTTCCTCAAACTTGCTTAACTCAATATTTTTGAAATTCTTCATTCATAATTAACCTTACTAGGTAAAAAACATTGAATGATCTACTCGACATCATAATTGTTAAGTTATTTGCATTGTTTTTTTAAAGAACCATAGAACTCCTCTATATGGTGTATATCTATCTGTTTCTATCATTAGGACTTCTCTGTATGATGGTGCACTTTATCATTCTCTATTTGATGAACTCTAGTAATTTTATCATATGATGGACCTCTTTTCATTTTACATTTATTATGAAACCTTCTTCTAATGTACTCTATATATAATTTTCTAATGACATCTCATATCATCATTTGGTGGATCTTTATACTTCACTTTAATTGGTTCCCTTCAAATGAAACCCCAAAATAATGTCACGTAAAGCCTCTGTCTGGTGAAACTTAATTTCATCTCAAAATTTATACCTTATTTTTTCAAATAGTGGGTGCCCTATACCCAACTATATAGTGCATTTTATTACTATATCTTGTGTACAATTAGATATACATGATGGTTACTTTCCATTATAGTGTAGATATTTATGCATCCACTATTTAATGGTAATATATATATATATATATATTAATCATTCTATTAAAAGTTTATTACAGATCCTAGGATATAATGAGAACCTCGACATACTATGAAATTAATCTTAAACTAAGGTCCAATGGTCTAGATGCATCTTACTGATTGGACACAATAGATGTTTGGCTATCAGGAGTTGGGGGCTCACAAGCATTGAGACTTGTTCTCATGAAGTTTGAACTTGGTGATCTGTATTAGTGAGATCATGAAGACAGACCCCCCAATAGAAACACCACATGTTTATGGTGTCATTGGATGTTCTTATCTATGATCATGTGTAATGGTCTCCTAATTGGAGATTAATACCAATGTATGCCATTTGATTGCGTACGTTGATGCATGGTGAAAACCCTAATATTGGAGTTGTGGAGAGGTAGTTTGTGTTGGGTGTGCCATTGGTGGCATGAAATTTATAGAATGGTTAAGAAAGGATTTTCACTTACAGGTTAAGAGAGTTATAGAAAATGGTGATGACATGAGTGTGCATCCTGCCCTATGAGACATTAAAGATAAAGAGATTATATTACATAGTGAGTGTTCATCAGTTGGTTGTCCCAGCTGTGACAATCCTTATCTCTTTAGGGGCCATGATGAGTTTCCAGATCCCACACTTGGTCTGTGAATAATATTCATTGCAATCGAGCTATAGGCCTAGAGGGTAACACACAATAGCATATTCGGGAATCTACCCAATTCAATGGAATATGAGTTTTGGAAACGGTAGGACCCACAACTGGGGTCTGGGATTTATCTAAGGATTAACGATCACCACTGCAATAAATAAATTCGTATTATTCAAGTTAAGAATAATGGGTATTGAATTTAATTATTAAATGTATTTACATGTTTTTGAGTAAATACATAAACATATTAAAAGAATGAATATTAGTTTAAAATATTCATGGTTCATTTAATTTTTGTGGTAGTACAAGTCGTGTTAATGGATCGGGTATTATCATGTAATATATTTATTATATTACACGAAAAGTGATAATAATAATAATAATAAATGATATTTTTTACTCAATTTAGTAGTAAAAATATTATTTATAGAGTGTGTTTATTATTTAGGGACCAGGATGGAATTTTCGGGTAATTTTATTACAGTCTATAAATTGAGGATAAGAGAGATTTTCTAAAAACTATTCATGCCTCTCTCTCTACATCTCTATCTTAGTCTCTAGAGGGAGAATCTCTGGATCCAGAAGCTTGGATCGAGCGCTCTCTCGAGCATCATAGGAATGATGATGCGGTGATCATCAGAGCATCGAAGGCGTCATAGGATCTCCGCACTAGCACTTAGAATTTGACTTACGACACTCCCACAGTTTCTCAAAAGTGCATATGAATGATCTAGAGGAATTCGGCTTTAGATTCATTGAGATGAAATCGACATTGACAAGTAGACATTATGCGTGGCTTCAGCTTTAAACCAGGTTTTTATATTTATATTTTTGTGCTTAATCATCTTAATGTGAGATCCTCGGTATAAACAGGGCAGGGATTCAACAACGACGGCGAGTTTATGTCGTTCATTAGTGAAAAATTTTAAAATCCCGTATTTCAGGGCTTCCGCTACATGCCTAGATCCTACACGTGGTATTAGTGGAAGACATGAATGTTTTTAAGCCAAGAAATAATTAAATTTGCCTTAATTTTAGTTGAGGGCGTCGTAACGGTCCCAACACCTTCGAAGGTTTGTGAATATGATATCAAACGACCAATCTGTGGTCATCCAATGTTTTAAAATCAGATGAACTTCATTTTCTAGTGTAAATTTTGTCAACCGAAATTGTATTTATCAGCAACCTTAAATTTCCACCAGACTATCTCTCATTATTATTTTATGATAATAATAATAATAATAATAATAATATAAAATTAAATAATTGATAATTATTTAGATATCTTTTTGACTTTGTTTAAAAAACAATCCATTGGATGATTGTTGGGCGGCTAGCTTTTGTTATCCGGATCAGCCAAAAATAAATAAACAGGGGTCATTTCTCAAGTTTGCTAATCGTGGATTTCCACAGGTGAGCAAGTTAAAAAAACTACCCAATCTCCTTTTGGATATTTTTCCTAGAAGTGGTTCAGGGGGTAGTAACAAAAAAAGAGTCAAATATCGTGGGGTCCGACAAACCCCACATGTCTACTATTTTATTTGCTAGTGCCATCCCCCACAGTCAGATTCCCCATGGAACCCCCCACTGGCCACACTCCCTGTGCACCCGCCATCTGTGCGACAGGCCGACAACCGCCTTCCTTCGGCTCTCTCTCCCCATGCCGCCCCGGCCGGGCCTCGTCCGAGCTATCCTTCATTAGACAGTCTGTGTCGCCTTTGCCTACAGCCACCGGAGACTGCGGCCCCATCGGCTCTCTCCAGCTCGAGCCCGCCCAACGGTTCCACCTAATATCACGCAACCCTGCCTAACTGCCTCATCTCCTATAGTCGGTTGCCCCTCCATCTCACCCTGGACCGTCCTCTGCATCGCCTTCCCCTTACCGGTCCGGCCGACTACCCTGTTGGCTTCTAAGCTGCTCACTGTCGCTTCCACTGAGCAGCGACCACTAGTGTGGCCTCCCTTCAGCGCCCTCCAGGCCACCCTAGCCGTATGACTCAGGTGCACCCTGCCCATGCCTGAGCAGACTCCCACCGGTGCGTCTCTCACTCATCCAGTCGCGCTCCCTCCTAGACTTCGGCGTAGTTCATTGGCCCAGATTCAGCCACCCATAGGTGTTGATCGGCTGCAGTGGAAAAAAGGTCGCCTTTAGTCATATTTGAATTGCCCAGGATTTTTGGGCCCAAATAATTTAATTAAATCATAAGTTAATTAAATTAATTAAATTAATTTTGGTTTTGAATTAAATTAATTAAATATTTATATTTGGTTCATAATTAATTCGTTGTAAATTAATTTAATTTTTTTCTTTAATTAACATAATTAATTAATTATTTTTTTAAAAAAAAATTAAATTATTTAATCAGGACCGAATGACAAATATATTAGATTAAAATTGGTTCTAAATTTTAATTCAATAGTAATTCCCTCAACAAATATTTAATGCAAGTTTACTTTATTTTTGTATTTATTTTAAATACTCGAGTTAACGCGTATTGACTGATCCTGAGCCTGAGACTTTCCCATCTATTTTTGGGGCATATTTAATTTATTTATTTTATTATTGCATTGGTTTTGTAATAAGTAGTTAAATAAAAGGTGATCTACGTGTCGTCTCAAAGTAATTATATGTATAAGGGTCTGTGCACCCATTCTCAGAGCTATATTCTTTACTACTGAGAGCCCCTCGTTTGCACGCGAGTAATCTTATATAATGACAATATGAGAAGAGACACATTTTGTTCCAAGTGATGGTGACAGACCATAAAGGAACATGATGCATTGGATGAGGTGTTACTGCAATTCGAGTCACCAACAACATGACTCAATGTATTACCCCTAGAATCTAGGTTGGTCCGTAATTAACTCAACAGATCAACCATTAGAATCCGCTCATGATCAGGTCGTCATTTTATTCTTACATGGTTTATTATTTCTTTTATGTGAAGTTAATGCACAAACATATAGAATAATTCTAAACAAGAATGCATAAATAGAATGAACATATGATGCGATGGTTTTTCTATAACATGCATTGTAAGTTGTGAGTGTGATCACATAGTACATGCTAATAAAATAGAAAATTATATATTTTGTCACATGAATATTAATTAAACCCTCACATAAATATTAAGTCTAAACCTCCTTCCATCATTCAAATTTGGAAAAAACTGGGTGTCTGGGGTGTCGTTCATGACATCGATGAGGGTTCCTCTTACTACCGATGAGTTCTTATGAGAGTGGTGGTTTAACTTAAGTAAAGTGGAAGAAAGTATTATCCATAGCTAACTTGATATCATTTTAGAGGCAAACATTGAGTAAATCAATTACTAATTTTGCAAGCTGGGACTTCACTCAATATATCAAGGAACTACGAGTTCAAGTGGTTAACCAATCAACTGCCTACCTTGAACCCTCCCTGCAGTGTCATAGCCATAGATTTTAGAATATGAGGGAGGGATTGAGGATCTCTGACACTAGAATACTCAAGAGACAACGTATTTTGATTCTATCACATATGGTTCCTATAATACGATAAAATAGTGGGAGAATTTTCATTATTTAATTAATTAATCAAAATGTCAAATCTGGTAATCGTGACAAAAGTACTAATTTTCTAAAATTAATATTGTAGAAAGTGGAAAGTTACACCACATATTTAAAAAATTATGATAAATATTGGACAAAGTAAATGTCCACACCTGCATGAGTATCCAAGAATAGTATGAACACTTGCGCATAGTACTATGATATAAGAAACTCAAGGTGCCAGTGTCCCCAAACCTGTTACATCACCTCAAGAAGAGTGGGTGAGAAATTACTTACAGGAAACTAGTGTAAAAATCATATGATGGCTATATCATTATGATTTCATCAACGCCCGGTGTTAGTTGTGGTCACTACATCAGAACATGGATGATAAAACACGAAGTCTCACCTCTGAGTGGTTAGCAAGGAGAAAGAGAAGTAATGATATGAATAATTAATGGTTACATGGGATCAGTGTAATTTGAAATGCTGGTTATGGTCTTTCAAAGCATTCAATTCAAATATCATTTTCACCCCTTTATTGAAGTCTTTTTTTAAGTATAATGAAAATAAACATGTATTGAGTGAATGCTTCATTTCCTTTTAGTTAAGGTTCTCCAAGTGAATAAGAATATCATAGACAATTTCATATTTAATTTTTATGATGAATAAATTGAAATACATAGAGAAAAGGATGATAGAAAGTAAATCTAGGGGAACATTTAAAATTTCCTTCAATGAACGAGGTATTAACAGAGGTTATTTGAATTGCATATCATAAAATAAAACAATTGAAGTTTAAAATCAAATAAACAGATTTAAACAAAAAGGTCAATGCTTCTCCTTCAGGTATATTCATCATATAATTGTAATGTTTCAATTCCACTTCTTGGGTATTTAATACTATATGACTATCACAAATGTGTATTGAAATACAATAGCCAATTAAGTATAGAAACATCACTAGAGGTTAGGATTATTCTCCAAATGGATTAAGATGACTGATACATAATCCAAAGGTCAGAAGTACATGACTTATATATTGTTAAGTTAATGATTCATGTAGAACTATTATTGAGTATAACCAAAACATTCATATTAAGTTTTCTTTTTGGAAACAAGGAGACTTTATTCTAGGTTCCTAAATAAATGTTTTTTTTGTATTTAATACTCAATCACTAGTTTAGTGATAAATGAATAATTTCAAATAACAGATGAATATAAAATGTAATACTTGTACCTTGTTGTGACAAGACAATTCTTTTTCAAGAAACACTAAAAGTGGACATCAAGAATATACCAAGTATGGTATTTATGCTCAGAAAAGCTAAACAGCTATGGTATTATCGACATATTTAGTTTGGAAAAAGAAACCTTTAGAAATAAAGGTATGTCACAAAGCTTTTGAAATTAGTTCAACAAGTGAACGTGGACTATTTCAAGGGAAAACCAGTGGTAAAGACACTTCATATTATTCCTTTTAGTTATTGTGGAATGACAAAGTTAAGTATATTGATCATCAGAAAATACAATTTTCATTGATCTGACATACCAAAGAATATATTGACTATGAAATCATCAATCATGATAAGGTATCATGGAGTAATTCCTAAACGGAAATTACCTTATCTACATCACGACATTGAGGTTAATAAGGAGGATCAATGATGAGGTCTTACATGTCAACATTGATAAAAAAATATAGCATGGCGTAATTCCAAAATGCACAGTTTATACAGCAAGGTTATGATTTAGGGAGTATCAATGTTGCAACTTGCATAAACATCCATTATATTTCATGACGTGGTTTACAAATAATGATGATATCTTATAACCTTAAGTTAACAATAATGATAAATGGATATCATATAAGTCATAGTATGATAGAAATATATTATTTCATGCGAAAATGTGTTTGGATGAAAAGAGTTTGTTAAGACACAATCAAACATGTATCAAAATAAACACATAGTGAATCTATGCAATTATCCATATAGTTTCTTAGGATGTTACATAATTACCTAAGATAGAAATGTTGTGGTCAAGTGATTTACTATAGTTATATAAGAGGGTATACATCTCTTTAGAGATTGTGGGATCCATATTGACTTAGGTTTTTTCAATGCTCTTGATACACAAATAGTTGGCATAGGAACAAGTTCCACAAGAACATGTGGAATAGGAAGGTTCCAGAGACACAAACTGTGTGTGAAGGTTAAAAACCATGGTTATGGTTTTGATTTCACTGTGGCCAGTGATATATTATTCATTATGACTGATAATTCCTACATGTGAGAAGTAATTGAAAATTAGATAAGATTGAAAAGATCAATTAAAATTCAATAATGGTTTCCATGTTTCACAACTCAAAGGGGCCTATAATTTGGAATACATCAGTAGGTATTCAAGTGGGAAGATACATATATGGTATATGTGTTGTACCAATAAGGCTCGATTGGTAATACCATGTTGTTATTCCTAAATCCGTTATAATTTCACTTATCATAGATAATATCAATTATCATATTGAGCATTAGATTTCATGACCAGTAATCATGGAAAGTGTTTATACAACGCATCCAAAAAGGGATGGTCACGTCACAAAATTCTAATATTGGTTTCAAGTTATTGATATCCGGTTTTGGATTGAAGTATTAAATGAGCCCATAAAATATGAATTTTTAATTAAAAATTATCACGTGTCTACCAAAACTTAGTGGTAAAGATAATATTTTCCAAATTCAATATGTTTGGTAACATATGGAAAATGGAAAGTTCATAAAGTTAGATAAGACAGGGATGAAATCTATTCTCTGATGGTTTACTTAAAGTAAAAACCTGAGTTCTAGGGAATAGGATCTACTGAGGTTTATTTCACGGCTTTTTGGACCTAGTCAATCATAAATATAGTGACATAGTATTGAAAAATAAAATTTGGAACAATTCAAGAGATGAATTATTTCTAGTGTCACATGGAATTATCTCTCTAGGTTGACAATTCCAGGACATGGTAGGAGAGTAACATGGTATGTAGGATTCCATACACTTAAGAGATAGATAAATCACGTATGCCATGATATGTACTAAAATTGATATTACCAAGATATACTTTATTGTAGTAAAATATCAGTTTTATCTAGGAACACTATAAGGGAAGCAGTTAGAACTATTGAACTGTACTTTGGAAAGTACAGAAGATATGTACCATGTTTGTAGAGGAGAAATAATACTAGTTTTCATGGGATATAAATTAGTTTTTATTAGATCTATGTGATCTGGTATTGTAGTTATGCTATGGTGATGAGTGAGACAAGATCATATAAGCCAGTCGTAGCCATACCTACAAATACCGAGTATGTTGCATCTTCTAAGACATCTAAGAAGCAGTTAAATGTATTGATTCATTAAAATTATTAGAATAACACCTTTAAAGAAAACTATTATCATAATATAAATTATGGTATTCTTACTAGCAGATATGTCAAGTTATGATGGTGGAGAAAAGGGATATAGTCAGGGACACCATCTCTAGAGAAGTTTTAATCAAGAAGATGAGGTCTTTATAGTAGAATTGCCACGCTGAAAAACCATAGAAGGCACAACAAAAAAATTTGTTACTCAACAAAAACATGATCCGTATCATGTGAGTAGCTAACAAGTATCATTAGAAAGTTGGATCTAGTGCATGTGGGAGTGTTAAAATAGTGAGTTCCCTAGACCCAACTGTGCATTGATTTTGATTACCATATCATGTGTACAGTTAGATATATATATATACGATGGTGAATTACCATTATAATGTAGATATTTCTACATTCACTATTTTATGTTAATTTCCATAGATTAATTTTTATATCAAAAGTTTATAGAAGATCCCAGTATATAATGAGAACCTCCAGATACTATGACATTAATCTGAAACAAAGGTCATATGGTCTAGATGCATCTTAGTGACTGGACACAGTAGATGTTTAACTATCAGGTGTTGGGGGCTCATAAGCAATGAGAATTATTCTCTTAAAGTTTGCAATTAGTGATCTCTAGTAGAGAGATCATGAGGATTGACCCACTTATAAGAACACCACATGTTTATGGTGTCATTAGATGTTATTATCTACGATCATGTGTAATGGTATCCTAACATGAGATTATTAACATGGTATTCTATTTGATTGTGTACTTTGATTCTAGAGGAAAACCATAATATTGAAATTGTGGAGAGGTAGTTTGTGTTGGGTGCGTCATTGGCCATATGAAATTGGTTGAATGGTTAAGAAATGATTTGTCACTTATAGGTTAAGGAAATATATATATATATCTGAGGCCATGTGGATCAGGATGGTAGTACCTTAATAAATATACGGTCATGGTCATCCAAGTTAAATCTATCTGGTCAGATCAACAAATAATAAAGAAATAAAAGTGTGATAACACGAGTGTACATCCATCTTTATGAGATATTAAATACAAATAGATTATATTATATAGTGTGTGTTCGTAGGATGGTTGTCGCTATTGTGACAATCCTTATCTCTTTAGGGCCATGATGGGTATCTAAATCCCACTCTTGGTCTATGAATAATATTCACTACTATCAAGATAAGGGCCTAGAGGGTCACACACAATAGTGTATTTGAGTTTTTACACAATTCAGTTGAATTGGAGTTTTGGACATGGTGGGCCCCAACATTGAGGTCCAGGAATTGTCCAAGGATAAATGATCACCAATGAAATAAATAAATTCTTATTATTTAGGTTAAGAATAATGTGTATTTCATTTATTTATTAAATGAATTTACCAGTTTTTGAGTAAATACATTAAGTCATTAAATGAATTCATATTAGATTAAAATAATCAATGTTCATTTATTTTTTGTGGGAGTACAAGATGAGCTAATGGCTCAAGTATTATCATGTAATATATTTATTATATTATAGTAAAAGTGGGGATAATAATAAATGATATTTTTGAATCAGTTTAGTAGAAATTTTTTTATTTATATAGTGTGTTTATTATTCAGGGGTCAAGCTGGAATTTCTGGGCAATTTCATTACACTCTATAAAAAGAGAAGAAGAGGGATTTTATAGTAACTGTTAATGCCTCTCGCTCTTTACTTCTATCTCCTACACTCTAGAAAAAGAAGATCTATATCAAGGAGCTCGAATCTCTCTCTCTCTCTCAGGAATCACAAGAAAGACAATGCAGTTACCATCGGAGCACCGAAGACATCATCAGATCTCCACTCTAGCTCTAAGAAATCAATGTATGGAACTCCCGAAATTTCTCAAAGAATGTGTGGATGATATATAGGATTTTGGAATTAGATTCTTTGAGCAGCGATCAACTAATATGAGAAGACATTGTGCACGACTTCTTATTTAAACCAGTTTTTACGGTTTTATTTTTGTGCTTAATTGCCTTCATGTGAGGTCCTCAATATAAATAGGGAAGCGATTCACTAATGATGATGATTTTATGTCGTTCATTAGTGAAAATTTGTAAAATATCATATTTTGGGGTTTCTACTACATGTTCAGTTCCAACATAATTCTCTACATGAATCACCTTCATAATTCTCCATCTGATGTCAACAAAATATATATATATGTTAGAACATTTGACTATATAGTGGATAGAAAATTAACTATTTATAGTTCATATACATTTCCCTTATGTACTCTAGGAATATTTCCACTATAAAATAGCATTGAAAAGCTATATTCAATTTGGTAAACTTTATACTTTCTTATTCACCGTCCAATGAATCTTCATAACATTCATTCAATCGATGAGATCTTCTCTAACTTCTCTATCTTATCCTTATATATCTAGTCTCTTGAATCTAAAAATCTAAACATGTGAATCTTATAAAATTTTACAGTGCACTTAAAAAAATTAATATGTCTTATCAAATTGTCAATATAATCGTATTCTATTGGGTAAATTGAAATCGAATGCTTCAAAATCAGCTACATAGTTCACATTGAACATCATATATGTCACTAAATTAACAACATGGATGAAATTTTTATGTATTTTTATGTATTGATTTATATTTTTGATACACTTTACATCTCTATAACTTTTAACTTCATACATATTGTAATAAAATCCTTTCATCTTGAAATTTTTAAAAATTGCCTATATAGTAGACTCTTATTCCTTTTTCTGGTAATCTCAATTTTTTGAATATCTGATAACATTGTTCAACTATGTGAAAATAGTAGATATGATAAATCCATATTTCACTTTGTTCTATTTCCTGATCTTCAGTTACTCTCACTTTATAATTCTCTGACTTTGTACTTTAGACACATTATACAAATGTAAACAAAATACGCATAGATCATGATTAAATTCATGATTTAAGGAACATTATGAATAATATGCAACATATGACTTGGTAAAGAAACTTTCCTACATGATATATAGAATGCTTCTTACACCCCATAAGGAAACAACCTTAACTTCTATATGGAATGTTTCCTATACAAAATAACAACATCATTTCTCAACTTTATCAACAAAAACATATTGAAATATTCAAAAAAATGCATCAAAAAACACATTGGTAAAACAATATCCCCCTTTGTGTTTTTTGTAAATATCAACATAAAACATAAATCGTATTGGAAGATAAAATGTTTTCTCAATACTTTATCTCATATGATGTTTTCAATTTCGTTCCCCCCTTGGTTATTTCTCCCCTTATTGAAAATAAAATTCCAAGATTTACATAAGGATCACCTTATCTCATCTTCCATTAACTCATAAACATGTAAAAATTCTTTATAAGAAAAAGTAATATCAGATGAGTTTCTTAATAAGGGTCCTTTATCTAAAAAACTCTTAGTATATGTTGTCTAAGATGATGTAGAAAACAAGTGTGTATAATTAAGGTGATCAAAATTTCAAATTACACAAATATCATGTAATAATTTACTCTAGATCATTCCTATAACTTTATATTAGGGGAAATATAAAATATTTTTTAAAAGAAAAAACTTGCATCCATCTTAACAAACATGTCAAAAATGAATGGGTGAATAAACACAATTTCCCCAAAATATCATATTTATTATCTTCCCAACCTTCTCTATTAAGGAATGTGTGATTATCATACATAAACTTCTAATTTCCCCCCTCAAGGTTATCCATCTATTCTTCATCATGGTGATAATAATGTTCCATGATGAACATATATTTCGACTGTAAAAATTACTACAAAACTCATCCATATAACTTAATATTTATCCTTAAATTATCTATAAGTTAGTAAAAATATGAATGTATATTGGACAAAAGTAAGATTATCATCATTTTGTAGATGTAACTTTAAAACTGAGAATCTTATCTTGTTCTCAATTTCTTCTTCTTCGTTCTTTTTTTAGCTTGGTATATACTTTCATTATTCTCATCTATACAGTCTTCAGATGAAGAAAAAATCTTCTTTTCAACTTCCATAACATCTTTGTTACATTGAGTTTGAAAATTTGTTTAAATGATTTATTCTTGTGTTGGTAATATTATCATACAATTTTTATTAAAATGTACATATTTCTCACACCTCTTGAATTTCTTCTTAATATCTATCTTTATCTCAGTTGATTACATGTTAACAACTTTTTTCTCATTTTTTGAAACACGTTTCTTCTCTTTTTCATTATCATAATTTTTTTCATCCTCTATATTTTTATCTATGACCATTTTATCTGACCATATTACAAAGAACATTTTCTTTACCTACTCAAATTTTATAAACTCCTTTCTTTTATCAACTTTATTAAGCATCAAATTCATCTCTCTTGAAGCATTAACATTCTTTAACTTTTGAACTTATGTTTCATCCTAATCATCCTTTCATGGGAAAATTTTTCTTATTTAATTATTATATATTCTCCATGATTCATACCTATTTCATGGTAAATACATGTTGTGCTCGAAGGAATATTATCTATGAAAAAAACTCACAACACCAATAGTGACCTCTAAACCTTGATCTTGAAAACTAATAGCAGTACTATTTTACTGTTTTTTATTATTGTCTCTTTAAAAATTATGGGAGACTTTGTCTAAGGATAAAAATTATTTATCAATTACACTATTTCATAGTAGAATATTATTTCTTAGAAATATTAATTTTTGAGCCTGCATTGATAGGAAAATAAGATGAACATTAATATTGTTTGGAAATAGAAACACAAAGCTTATGTGAGCCCTCATTTTCACCAGTATGAGAGGATCCACCTTTAACCTCAACTGCTTTTGTCACGACCCATCCTCGGGGCCCATGCTGTGACTACCCCAAGCCCGCCTTCCACAGGCCAGGGGCTGGCGACTAGCACCAAGGCGTAAATCTCGGTAAAAAGGGAAGACATTGCCTTTGTAAAGTAAACAAGCACCACAAAGTAAGCAAGCAGAAAAGTAAACACTAAGTAAAAGCTGGTACAATAGTAAGTGCGGAAAAGTAAAGGGGGCCGGAAATACAAGCCCAACTGTAAAGTACAACTGAAAGGGGAAAAACAGCAACTGAAAGGAAAAACCGCAGCGTCGAGCCGTCCACTGGAAGTCCCACCTGAAGGGTGAGTACAGAAAGCCTCCACTGCTCCTCGGGTCCAGCCTACCGCTCCGAGTACACCTCGCCCAGTGGTCCACCTCCAGGTACCGTCCTGCTCCGCAAACCTCCACCACGATCAGCGCTGTCCGTCGTCTGCAACCAACACAACGTAGTGCGGGCATAGCCCGTGTAGGGGTGAGTATAAGCTACTCAGTAGGGACCCCGAGACCCCCGAAGGTCTCCCAGAATCCACAAAGGATAATCCACAAAGGAAAGATACAATCACGAAGTAACATCCGACACAGTTTAGGTATATGCCCATACATATACCTAAGTCATCAATTCTCGCTCGGCTCCAACATCCGAGCTCAAGTACGACCCAGTCCACACAGAAAAGCAAAACGTGAAATCCACACAGGATAGCTCAACACAATCCAAAAAGGAAAGTAAAACGTAAATCCACACAGGATAGCACAACACAATCCACAAAGGAGAGTAAATAGGATTCAGCTCACAAAGGTATACTTCTTCAAATGACGATAGAGATGATCACTGATCCATCTAAGTCATCGGACCCACAAAGGATCGATAGGTACTAACCCCCGCAAAGACCCACATAGGATCGGGCCCACACAGGACCAGTAGGCGCTGGCTCACACAGAACCGCTGAGCGCTGACCCACACAGGATCGGACCCACACAGGATCGGGCCCACACAGGACCTGTAGCACTGACCCACAAAGGATCGCTGAGTTCTGTAGTCGTCGTCGTCGAATCCACTGAGGATCTCTGCACAGTCGTCATCGCAGTAGCAGTCGCAGCCATCTCTAGGGTTCCCGCACACAGCAAGCTCGTTCGGGAGGGTCCGCACCACGAGCCGAGAGGCTGATACATCAACTAACACATAGTCCAGAGTTGATGTATCAAAAAGTTTCATATCGTCAACAGGAACTCAACGTCGCAGATGACGCGTCAATCGGACGCCCGGTCTAAGAGATATTGGCTTTTTAGTCCTAGGAGCCCGGTTGATTTTTAAGGAAACAACCAACCCGACCGTACTCCACCTGCGTCCAAACCTCGGGTGGAGTATGCCAAAAGATCCGTCTCATTTAGAGGAAAACAACAAAGTCGACGGCACGTCAATCGGACGTCCGAAGCTCAAGATATGAGTGTTTCCGCTCCGAAGGCCCGATTGGTTTCGTGTACGAACCAACCCGGCCGAACCCAAAGTATTCAGAAACCTTGTGTACGATATACCGAAACGACCGTCTCGATCCAAGGATCGCATCGCCTTTGACGGCGCGTCGTTCGGAGGCCCGTAGCTCATGTTACGGGCAAAAGACCGAAAATGGTCCGAAGACGGGGGGTCTGGGCCCGGACCGACCTGGCCCAACCCCCCCTGGGTCGACCCGACCCGGGTCCAGGTCGGACCCGGTTCGGCGCGGCCCAGTCCGGCCAGGGCGCGACCCGGCCAGTCGGGCCGGCCCGGCTCGGCTCGGCCGAGCGGCCGAGCGTGGCAGCCGTGGGGCACCGCCCCCGCGGGATGGAAGTGTCGCGGCCCTCGAGGGGCCGCGCTGGAGTCAACAGACACGGCAAAGGCCGCATCCCGTGCGTGTGAGCCGGACCCGCGCGGCCGCGACGGCCCTGTCCGGCGGCGCGCCGGGGCGCCGCCGCCTTCGGCCGCCGGCGCCACCGCGCCGGCGACCCGTGCCGCTGGAGGCTTCCGCGGGCCCCCGGAGTTGCTCCAGTGGTCCGTTTTCCTTCTCGTCTACGCCGCTGCTCCTCCCGGGTCCCGTTCTTCACTGCGGAAACATCAAATCGCCCTTGCGTCACATTTTATCATCACCCACCAAATCCTCACAATAACGAAGAACTGCGGAGGGTTGTCGGGCCGTGTTCGTTTGGCCCGCACCCTCCGCATTAGGCGGTATCAATCGGGAGGATTAATCAACACATAGAAAACATAACCAAAAACAATTTTAATGAATTAAAATTGTTCTTATGAACCGGGTTCTTCATTTTAAAAGAAATGATCATGGGAATATAAATTAATTAACAACAACCCATACCTCGTCAAGTCGTCGCACGCGCGTTCTTCGCGGATTTGATCGCCGCGGAAGGAGGCGATCGTCGCGTCACGGAAGGGCTTCGCGTCGTCGCAGAAAGGCATCGCGTCGTCGCGGAAGGGCGTCGCGTCATCGCGGAAAGGCGTCGCGTCATCGCGGAAGGGCTTCGCGTCGTCGCGGAAAACGGTGACGCGTCGACGAACTCCAAGGTTCATGAACATGAAGATTTAATTATATCAATTAAATCCATGTGTTGTTATAAACCACAAAGAAGATTTAAAAGAAACCCGAAATCTCCTACCTCAATCAGTTGGTGATCGGAGATCGTTGCGGGGAAGAACGTCTCGGACGAAGCATCGTCAATCTCCGAGGGTGACGACGTTCTTCGCGTTCTTCGCGTTCTTCGCGGACGAGGATGAAGGCACAAAGTTGTCAAAACCTCTCAACGAGCATTTTCCAGAAGTCGTGCGTTGGTCTTATTTTATTCTTACGCCAACGGATTGAAAACAGGTTAAGAAACGATTAAATTAATTAATCAAAATAATTCAATGAATAAAACTGCCCAATTAATTCAATGAATAAAACCGCCCAATTAATTGGTGCGTTAAGAAAATTAGAAAACGCGTCAGTTGACTTTCATAATGATGGGTTTTCGCGGGTAAGTTACTTAGCGGAAAGAAACAGTGAGGCTCGTGCGGGCCCCACCTCACAAATATCCTACCAATAGGGTAGGATATTTTTGGATAACACCCTATCCGTATCAACTCAGCTTAAGCATCTTTAAGTGGCTTCAAGTGGCTTCCAAGTGGCTTAAGTGAAATAAAATAAAGTTTTTCGTACAATTTATTTTATTTCTTAACTTTAAGCCCAAAAATTAAAAACCACACCCGAGCAAACGCAACTCCGAAAGAGGCGTTTCTAAGCAATTACCGGCGCTGCGATTCCATCGGTGCCCTCAGAATTCGATTCCGAGCACCGGTTCAAAAGTTAGAAAAATCATGCTCGTCCGTTCACTGAACATACCTGATCCAAACTTCGGTAAATGATTCCGGGCACACCGGGCCTCAGAATCAGGTGCCGTCAGAAACTATGTTCTTTTAAAAATCCAAAGAAAATTAAGAAAAAAAATTCCTTGAATTTTTCGGGTCTTTACATCACTCCCACCTCAGGTCTTTACGTCCCCGTAAAGACACATCATAAACTAGGGAAACAAATGTGGGTACTGAGCACGCATCTGAGCCTCCTGCTCCCAAGTGCTCTCCTGGAGGTTCCCGTGCTGCCATCTGATGCGCACAAGATGAATCGATCATCCGTAGGACCCACTCCTTTCGATCCTCGATTTCCACCGGGACCTCCGCAAAAGTCGGCCCATCATCCACGTCTAGCTCCCCATGGTCAATGATGTGCGTCGGGTCGTGCACGTATCTCCTCAGCTGAGATACGTGGAAGACGTCGTGCACCCGGTGCAACTGAGATGGTAGAGCCAGGCGATAAGCCACCTCGCCAATCCTGCTGAGGACCTGGAATGGACTAATGAAGTGTGGAGACAACTTGCCGCCTCGGCCAAATCTCCGTAATCCACGTCGAGGTGAGACACGCAAGAAGACGTTGTCGCCATCCTCGAACTCTAGTGGCCTCCGCCTCCTGTCAGCATAATATTTATGCCGGCTCTGAGCTATCCTCATCCGCTCCTGGATGACCTGGACCTTCTCTGTCATGGCCCGGACCATCTCTGGTCCCACAAGTGCTGACTCCCTAGGGTCTGTCCAGCACAAAGGAGATCTGCAAGGCCTGCCGTACAACGCCTCGTATGGTGCCATCCCGATGGTGGAGTGGTAGCTGTTGTTGTACGCAAACTCCACCAAGGGTAGGTGGTCCTCCCAGCTGCGACCGAAGTCGAGGACACATGCGCGGAGCATGTCCTCGAGAGTCTGAATGGTCCTCTCCGTCTGACCATCTGTCTGAGGGTGAAAGGCGGTGCTCAGACGTAGCCGTGTCCCGAACACCTCCTGCAACCCCTTCCAAAGCCGGGAAGTAAAGCGAGCATCTCGATCGGAGACGATAGATGATGGCACACTGTGAAGCCCAACAATCTCCAGAATGTAGAGACTCCCCAAGCTCTCCACTGAGCCCTGCTCTCTAATGGGTAAGAAGTGAGCCGACTTGGTGAGTCGGTCGACAATCACCCAGATGGAGTCGTGACCTCTGGAAGTGCGTGGAAGTCCAGTCACGAAATCCATAGATATGCCATCCCACTTCCACTCTGGGACCTCCAAGGGCTGTACCAAGCCTGTTGGTACCTAATGCTCAGCCTTCACCTGCTGGCAGGTGAGGAATCGAGAAACGAACTCTGCCACAGCCTTTTTCATGCCTGGCCACCAGTGCTGTCTTATGAGGTCCTGGTACATCTTCGCCACTCCAGGATGTACCACCAAAGGAGAAGTGTGAAACTCTCTCAGCACCTCCTCTCGTAAAGAGACTGGTACCAAGGTACGTCCTCTGAAAAGGATGTCGTGCTCTGCTCCAAAGGAGAAGCCATCAGGTGCCTGTCCTGAGGATAACTGCGCACGCCGCGTCTCACAGTCGGCGTCCCCACGCTGTGCCTCTCTGACCCACTGTAGTAGTGGAGGAGTGACTGTGAGAGACTGAAGGAAGGCTTCTCCATCTCTATCCACGAAGGATATTTGCAAAGCGGCTAGCTGCTCTGTCGCCTCCTCAAGTAGCTGAATGCCCGTCCTCCTGCTGAGGGAATCGGCTACCACGTTCCCCTTCCCAGGAGTATAGACTATCTCAAAGTCATAGTCCTGGAGGAACTCGAGCCATCGCGGCTGTCTCAGGTTCAGTTCCTTCTGCGAGAAGATGTACCTGAGACTCTGGTGGTCAGAAAAGACTGTAAAGCGCTCTCCCATCAGATAGTGTCGCCATGTCTTCAGAGCGAAGACCACTGCTGCTAACTCCAGGTCATGGGTAGCGTAGTTCTTCTCATGCGGCCTCAACTGACGTGATCCAAAGGCGATCACTGTCCGCTCCTACATCAGGACACATCCGAGTCCGGTCCCTGATGCATCGCAGTAGACTACGTACCCTACTCCCTCCTCAGGCAACCTCAAGATAGGTGCGCTGGTCCATCTCTATCTCAGCTCCTGGAAGCTCTGCTGACATCTGTCTGACCACACGAAGGGTTTCCACTTCTTCGTCAAAGCTGAGAGTGGTGCCGCAACTCTGGAGAAGTCTGGCACAAACCTCCGATAGTATCCAGCTAGTCCCAAGAAACTCCGCACCTCTGTCACGCTCCTGGGTGGCTCCCAAGCTAGCACTCCCTCGATCTTCGCAGGATCCACTACAACTCCCGCCTCAGAAATGACGTGCCCCAAGAAGTGGACCTCATGTATCCAGAACTGACACTTCGATAGCTTTCCATAAATCTGGTGCTCTCGGAGTGTGTCTAGTACAACTCGTAAGTGGTAGGCGTGCTCCTCCTCAGTCGTCGAGTAAATCAAAATGTCGTCGATGAAGACCACGACAAATCGATCGAGGTATGGCTGAAAGATCCTATTCATGAGGCCCATGAACACTACTGAAGCATTGGTTATGCCGAATGGCATAACCAAGAACTCATAGTGGCCATACCGACATCTGAAGGCCGTCTTCTGCACGTCCTCGTCTCGAACTCTGAGTTGATGATAGCCTGACCTGAGGTCTATCTTCGAGAACCACCGTGATCCCTTGAGCTGATCAAATAGGTCATCAATCCTCGGTAGCGGATACTTGTTCCTCACTATCACCTGGTTCAAGTGACGATAGTCGACACAAAGTCGCAATCTCCCGTCCGCCTTCTTGGTGAACAATATCGGGGAAGCCCAGGGTGAAACACTGGGTCGAATGAACCCCTTGCCCTGCAAGTCTTCCAACTGTACCCGCAGTTCTCGAAGCTTGGCGGGGGCCATCCGATATGTTGGAGTCGATATCGGGGTTGTCCCGAGGTACAGGTCAATATGGAAGTCTACCTCTCTGCGAGGAGGTAGTCCTAGAACGTCGTCGGGAAAGTCGTCCGCATACTGATCCACCACTATAGGAAAACTAGGACTCCACACGTCAACAACTCCTAGGAGGAGGCTAGCCAACTGATGAGTGATGGGCTGTCCTCTCCTCTGCGGAAGTCCATCCTGTGCTACTAAGGCTCCCTTCTCGCCGGTGAAGGTGAACCTGCTCCCGTCGGTGCGTACACATCGCACCTTGCGCCTAATGCAGTCAATCTGCGCATTGACTGTAGATAACCAATCCATGCCCAAGATGAAATCGTAAGGCCTAGACGCCGCTACAAGAAGATCCCAGCCGAAGCTCTCGCCTCCTAGAGTAAGCTCACACTGCCGACACCAGTTCGTAATCGTCGAGTCTGCTCCCGTAAGAGTCTCTAGCCGTAAGGATCGAGCCAACGGATCTGTCGGAATCTCCGAGCTCCGAAAAAGGGTAGCAACTACGAAAGAGTGACTCGCTCATGTGTCTATAAGAACTGTAGCAAGGGTGGAATAGACATAGATCGTACCTCAAATCATCTTGGGCACGCTGTGGTCATAGGCCTCCGCTTCCTAGAGCTGTGCCTATCTCTACCCGCCAGCTCCCTGTGGTCGGGGGGGGGGGCTCCTGGTGGTGGTGGTGGTAGAGCCTCAAAGCGTCGCCCACCACCTGCTGCTCAGCCATCTCCTATGCCTCGTCCGCCTCCTCCTTGAGGACCGCCACGGTCGACCCTCTGCCTCTGCCTGGGTGGCCCCTCAACTGTCTGCTGCTCCTCAGCACGGTGGGAGGGGTAGTCACGAGCCATGTGACCCTGCCCGCCGCAAGTATAGCACTGCCTACCTCTCGAAAGACTGGCTCCGCGCTGTGTCCCCCGCATTGCTGAGCCAGTGTCCTGAGGCCATCTGAGAGAGGGTCTGGTCTTCCTGGACCCCTAAGTCATCCGCCGACTGCCTGCTGCGGAAGACTCTGCTACGTGCCGCCCCGCGGTAGGTCTCACCGCTGGAGAAGTCTCAGCAAGAAAGCTCTCGATCAAAAGGGCTCGTTCCAGTACTCCTGCCTGGGTCGGGATGCTGAGGGAGATCAGCGATGCCCTGATCTCGTGTCTCAAACCCTGCTCAAAGGTCTGGGCCCAGAAGAAGGGGTCTCGTACCATGTCGGTCGAGTAGCGCGAGAGATCGGTGAATGTCGCCGAGTACTAGGCAACCGTCAAGCTGCCCTGCCACAGCTGAAGAAGCTCCTGGATGCGCACAGCACAGAGGGTGGCCAGGACGAACTCTGAGTGGAAGAGGCCCTCAAAGTCTGTCCAGATGAGAGAGGCCTCATCGTGCACCTGGAGCATCAAGCTCCACCATCGTCCTGATGCTGCGTGCAGTAGGCTCACTGCGAGGATCACCATGAGGTCTGCTGGTGTCCTCACTAGACGGAAAACTCGCACCACTACCTCTAGCCAGTCCTCTGCTGCCTGGGGGTCCGTCTCCCAACGGAACCTAGGCGGTCGCTGGCGCTGGAACTCGTGCAGAGCTCTAAGGCGACATGCATCGTCGGTAGCTGGGGCTGGAAGCATCGGTGGCTCGGCAGGTAGAGGTACCGCCGGTGCCTTCGCCGTCAAATGGACCTGTACCGAGGCCTCGTCGCTCGGCGGGCTGTCGTCACGTACGACTCTCAGAACCCTAGCTGGCTGCCGTCGTGGGGCCATCCTGAAAAGGAAACAGGTGCGCCACGGTAAGAATAGTATACCTGGTGAGCTGATATGAAGTAATCACAAAGAAAACTTGAAACACACATGCAATCAATGTTTTTGTGCATTAAGTCAGAAATCAGAAGTCAGGGTCGTAGTGTACGGATACGTCGGCCACCGCACCAACACTGGACTCCCTGAACTGATAACCACACCCAATACGCTAAACACTATTGCTTCACATATAAGAAAGATAAGAGTCCACGGTAGAACCGACCACCTCTGATACCAATTTGTCACGACCCGTCCTCGGGGCCCGTGCTGTGACTACCCCAAGCCTGCCTTCCATAGGCCAGGGGCTGGTGACTAGCACCAAGGAGTAAATCCTGGTAAAAAGGGAAGGCATTGCCTTTGTAAAGTAAACAAGCACCACAGAGTAAGCAAGCAGAAAAGTAAACACTAAGTAAAAGCTGGTACAACAGTAAGTGCAGAAAAGTAAAGGGGGCCGGAAATACAAGCCCAACTGAAAGGGGAAGAACAACAACTGAAAGGTAAAGCCGCAGCATCGAGCCGTCCACTGGAAGTCCCACCTGAAGGGTGAGTACAGAAAGCCTCCACTACTCCTCGGGTCCAGCCTACTGCTCCGAGTACACCTCGCCCAGTGGTCCACCTCCAGGTATCGTCCTGCTCCGCAAACCTCCACCACGATCAGCGCTGTCCGTCGTCTGCAACCAACACAACCTAGTGCGGGCATAACCCGTGCAGGGGTGAGTATAAGCTACTCAGTAGGGACCTCGAGACCCCCGAAGGTCTCCCAGAATCCACAACAGATAATCCACAAAGGAAAGATACAATCACGAAGTAATATCCGACACGGCTTAGGTATATGCCCATACATATACCTAAGTCATCAATTCTCGCTCAAATACAACATCCGAGCTCAAGTACGACCCAGTCCACACAGAAAAGCAAAACGTGAAATCCACACAGGATAGCTCAACACAATCCACAAAGGAAAGTAAAACGTAAATCCACACAGGATAGCACAACACAATCCACAAAGGAGAGTAAACAGGATTCAGTTCACAGAGGTATACTTCTTAAAATGACGATAGAGATGATCACTGATCCATCTAAGTCGTCGGACCCACAAAGGATCGATAGGTACTAACCTCCGCAAAGACCCACACAGGATCGGGCCCACACAGGACCTGTAGGCGCTGGCTCACACAGAACCGCTGAGCGCTGACCCACACAGGATCGGACCCACACAGGATCGGGCCCACACAGGACCTGTAGCACTGACCCACAAGGGATCGCTGAGTGCTGTAGTCGTCGTCGTCGAATCCACTGAGGATCTCTGCACAGTCGTCGTCGCAGTAGCAGTCGCAGCCAGCTCTAGGGTTCCCGCACACAGCAAGCTCGTTCGGGAGGGTCCGCACCACGAGCTGAGAGGCTGATACATTAACTGACACATAGTCCAGATTTGATGTATCCAAAAGTTTTGTATCGTCAATAGGAACTCAACGTCACAGACGGCGCGTGAATCGGACGCCCGGTCTGAGAGATATTGGCTTTTTCGTCCTAGGAGCCCGGTTGGTTTTTAAGGCAAAACCAACCCGACCGTACTCCACCTGCGTCCAAACCTTGGGTGGAGTATGTAAAAAGATCCGTCTCACTTAAATGAAAACAACAAAGTCAACGGCACGTCAATCGGACATCCGAAGCTCAAGATATGAGTGTTTCCGCTCCGAAGGCCCGGTTGGTTTTGTGTACGAACCAACCCGGCCGAACCCAAAGTATTCTGAAACCTTGAGTGCGATATACCAAAACGACCGTCTCGATCCAAGGATCGCATCTCCGCTGACGGCGCGTCGTTCGGAGGCCCGTAGCTCATGTTACGGGCAAAATACCGAAAATGGTCCGAAGAAGGTGGGTCTGGGCCAGGACCGACCCGGCCCAACCCCCCCTGGGTCGGCCCGAACCGGGTCGACCCGAACCGGGTCCGGGTCAGACCCGGTTCGGCGCGGCCCGGTCCGGACAGGGCGCGACCCAGCTGGTCGGGCCGGCCCGGCTCGGCTCGGCCGAGCGGTCGAGCGTGGCAGCCGCGGGGCGCCACCCCCGCGGGATGGAAGTGCCGCGACCCTCGAGGGGCCGCACTGGAGTCAACGGACGTGGAAAAGGCTGTGTCCAGTGCGTGTGAGACGGACCCACGCGGCCGCGGCTTCAGCCGCGGCGGCCCTGTCCGGCGGCACGCCGGGGCGCCGACGCCACCGGAGGCTTCCATTGGCCCCCGGAGTTTTCCGGTGGTCCGTTTTCCTTCCCGGCTGCGCCGCTACTCCTCCCGGGTCCCGTTCTTCACTGCGGAAACATCAAATCGCCCTTGCATCACGTTTTATCATCGCCCGCCAAATCCGCACAATAACGAAAAACTGCGGAGGTTTGTCGGGCCGTGTTCGTTTGGCCCGCACCCTTCGCGTTAGGCGGTATCAATCAGGAGGATTAATCAACACATAGAAAACATAACCAAAAACAATTTTAATGAATTAAAATTGTTCTTATGAACCGGGTTCTTCATTTTAAAAGAAACGATCATGGGAATATAAATTAATTCACAACAACCCCTACCTCGTCAAGTCGTCGCACGCACGTTCTTTGCGGATTTGATTGCCGCGGAAGGAGGCGATCGTCGCATCACGGAAGGGCGTCGCGTCGTCGCAGAAAGGCGTCGCGTCGTCACGGAAGGGCATCACGTCATTGCGGAAAGGCGTCGCGTCGTCGCAGAAGGGCATCGCGTCGTCGCGGAAAACGGTGACGCGTTGACGAACTCCGAGGTTCAAGAACATGAAAATTTAATTATATCGATTAAATCCATGTCTTGTTATAAACCAAAAAGAATATTTAAAAGAAACCCGAAATCTCCTACCTCAATCAGTTAGTGATCGGAGATCGTTGCGGGGAAGAACGTCTCGGAAGAAGCGCCGTTAATCTCCGAGGGTGACGGCGTTCTTCGCGTTCTTTGCGTTCTTCGCGTTCTTCGCGGAGGAGGATGAAGGCACAAAGTTGTCAAAACCTCTCAACGAGCATTTTCCAGAAGTCGTGTGTTGGTCTTATTTTATTATTACACCAACGGATTGAAAAAAGGTTAAGAAACGATTAAATTAATTCATCGAATTAATTCAACAAATAAAACCGCCCAATTAATTCAACGAATAAAACCGCCCAATTAATTGGTGCGTTAAGAAAATTAGAAAATGCGTCAGTTGACTTTCATAATGACGAGTTTTCGCGGGTGCGTTACTTAGCGGAAAGAAACAGTGGGGCTCGTGCGGGCCCCACCTCACAAATATCCTACCAAGAGGGTAGGATATTTTTGGATAGCACCCTATCCGTATCAACTCAGCTTAAGCAGCTTTAAGTGGCTTCAAGTGGCTTCCAAGTGGCTTAAGGGAAATAAAATAAAGTTTTTCATACAATTTATTTTATTTCTTAACTTTAAGCCCAAAAATTAAAAACCACACCCGAGCAAACGCAACTACGAAAGAGGCGTTTCTAAGCAATTACCGGCGCTGCGATTCCATCGGTGCCCTCAGAATTTGATTTCGAGCACCGGTTCAAATGTTAGAAAAACCCCGCTCGTCCGTTCACTGAACGTACCCGAGCCAAACTTTGGAAAATGATTCCGGGCACACCGGGCCTCGGAATCAGGTGCCGTCAGAAACTAAGTTCTTTTAAAAATACAAATAAAATTAAGAAAAAAAATTTCCTTGAATTTTTTGGGTCTTTACATCACTCCCACCTCAGGGCTTTACATCCCCGTAAAGATACATCATAAACTAGGGAAACAAATGTGGGTACTGAGCACGCATCTGAGCCTCCCGCTCCCAAGTGCTCTCCTGGAGGTTCCCGTGCTGCCATCTGATGTGCACAAGAGGAATCGATCATCCACGTAGGACCCGCTCCTGTCGATCCTCGATCTCCACCGGGACCTTCGCAAAAGTCGCCCCATCACCCACGTCTAGCTCCCCATGGTCAATGATGTGTGTCGGGTCGTGCACGTATCTCCCCAGCTGAGATACGTGGAAGATGTCGTGCACCCGGTGCAACTGAGGTGGTAGAGCCAGGCGATAGGCCACCTCGCCAATCCTGCTGAGGACCTGGAATGGACCAATGAAGCGTGGAGAAAATTTGCCGCCTCGGCCAAATCTCCGTAATCCACGTCGAGGTGAGACACGCAAGAAGACGTGGTCGCCATCCTCGAACTCTAGTGGCCTCCGCCTCTTGTTAGCATAAGATTTATGCCGACTCTGAGCTGTCCTCATCCGCTCCTGGATGACCTGGACCTTGTCTGTCGTGGCCCGAACCATCTCTGGTCCCACAGGTGCTGACTCCCCAGGGTCTGTCCAGCACAAAGGAGATCTACAAGGCCTGCCGTACAACGCCTCGTATGGTGCCATCCCGATGGTGGAGTGGTAGCTGTTGTTGTATGCGAACTCCACCAAGGGTAGGTGGTCCTCCCAGCTGCGACTAATGTCGAGGACACATGCGTGGAGCATGTCCTCGAGAGTCTGAATGGTCCTCTCCATCTGACCATCCATCTGAGGGTGAAAGGCGATGCTCAGACGTAGCCGCGTCCCGAACGCCTCCTGCAACCCCTTCCAAAGCCGGGAAGTAAAGTGAGAATCTCGATCGGAGACGATAGATGATGGCACACCGTGAAGCCGTACAATCTCCTGAACGTAGAGACGCCCCATGATCTCCACTGAGCCCTGCTCTCTGATGGGTAAGAAGTGAGCCGACTTGGTGAGTCGGTCGACAATCACCCAGATGGAGTCGTGACCTCTGGAAGTGCATGGAAGTCCAGTCACGAAATCCATAGATATGTCGTCCCACTTCCACTCCGGGACCTCCAAGGTCTGTACCAAGCCTGCTGGTACCTAATGCTCAGCCTTCACCTGCTGGCAGGTGAGGCATCGAGAAACGAACTCTGCCACAACCTTCTTCATGCCTGGCCACCAGTGCTGTCGTCTGAGGTCCTGGTACATCTTCATCACTCTAGGATGTACCACCAAAGGAGAAGTATGAGACTCTCTCAGCACCTCCTCTCATAAAGTGACTGGTACCAAGGTACGTCCTTTGAAAAGGATGTCGTGCTCTGCTCCAAAGGAGAAGCCATCAGGTGCCTTTCCTGAGGATAACTGCGCACGCCGCGTCTCACAGTCAGCGTCCCCACGCTGTGCCTCTCTGACCCGCTGTAGTAGTGGAGGAGTGACTGTGAGAGACTGAAGGAAGGCTGCTCAATCTCTATCCACGAAGGATATCTGCAAAGCGGCTAGCTGCTCTGTCGCCTTCTCAAGTAGCTGAATGCCCGTCCTCCTGATGAGGGCATCAGCTACCACATTCCCATTCCTAGGAGTATAGACTATCTAAAAGTCATAGTCCTGGAGGAACTCGAGCCATCGCCACTGTCTCAGGTTCAGGTCCTTCTGCGAGAAGATGTACCTGAGACTCTGGTGGTCAGAAAAGACTGTAAAGTGCTCTCCCATCAGATAGTGTCGCCATGTCTTCAGAGCGAAGACCACTACTGCTAACTCCAGGTCATGGGTAGCGTAGTTCTGCTCATGCGGCCTCAACTAACATGATCCATAGGCGATCACTGCCCGCTCCTGCATCAGGACACATCCGAGTCCGTTCCCTGATGCATCGCAGTAGACTACGTACCCTACTCCCTCCTCAGGCAACCTCAAGATAGGTGCGCTGGTCAATCTCTGTCTCAGCTCCTGGAAGCTCTGCTGATATCTGTCTGACCACACGAAGGGTTTCCCCTTCTTCATTAAAGATAAGATTGGTGCCTCAACTTTGGAGAAGTCTGGCACACACCTCCGATAGTATCCAGCTAGTCCCAAGAAACTCCTCACCTCTATCACGCTTCTGGGTGGCTCCCAAGCTAGCACTGCCTCGATCTTCGCAGGATCCACTGCAACTCCCGCCACAGAAATGACGTTCCCCAAGAAGTGGACCTCACGTATCTAGAACTGACACTTCGAGAGATTTCCATAAAGCTGGTGCTCTCGGAGTGTGTCTAGTACAACACGTAAGTGGTAGGCGTGCTCCTCCTCAGTCGTCGAGTAAATCAAAATGTCGTCAATGAAGACCATGAAAAATCGATCGAGGTATGGCTGAAAGATCCTATTCATGAGGCCCATGAACACTGCTGAAGCATTGGTTACGCCGAATAGCATAACCAAGAACTCATAGTGGCCATTCCGACATCTGAATTCCGTCTTCTGCACGTCCTCGTCTCGAACTCTGAGCTGATGATAGCCCGACCTGAGGTCTATCTTTGAGAACCACCGTGCTCCCTTGAGCTGATCAAAGTGGTCATCAATCCTCGGTAGCGGATACTTGTTCCTCACTGTCACCTGGTTCAGGTGACGATAGTCGACACAAAGTCGCAAGCTCCCGTCTGCCTTCTTGGCGAACAATATCGGGAAAGCCCAGGGTGAAACACTGGGTCGGATGAACCCCTTGCCCTGCAAGTCCTCCAACTGTACCCGCAGCTCTCAAATCTCGGCAGGGGCCATCCGATATGCTGGAGTCGATATCGGGGCTGTCCCGGGGTATAGGTCAATATGGAAGTCTACCTCTCTGCGAGGAGGTAGTCCTAGAACGTCGTCAGGAAAGATGTCCGCATACTAATCCACCACTGCAGGAAAACTAGGACTCCACACGTCAACAGCTCCTAGGATGAGGCTATCCGACTGATGAGTGATGGTCTATCCTCTCCTCTGCGGAAGTCCATCCTGTGCTGCTAAGGCTCCCTTCTCGCTGGTGAAGGTGAACCTGCTCCCGTCGGTGCGTACACATCACACCTTGCGCCTAATGCAGTCAATCTGCCCATGGACTGTAGATAACCAATCCATTCCCAAGATGACGTCGTAAGGCCTAGACACCGCTACAAGAAGATCCCAGCTGAAGCTCTCGCCTCCTAGAGTAATCTCACACTACCAGCACTAGTGCGTAATCGCCGAGTCTGCTCCCGTAGGAGTCTCTAGACTTAAGGATCGAGCCAACGGCTCTGTCAGAATCTCCGAGCTCCGAACAAGGGCAGTAGCTATGAAAGAGTGACTCGCTCCTGTGTCTATAAGAACTGCAAAAAGGGTGGAATAGACATAGATCGTACCTCGAATCATCTCGGGCGTGCCGTGGTCGTAGGCCTCCGCTGCCTGGAGCTGTGCCTGTCTCTGCCCGCCAGCTCCCTGTGGTCGGGGCGGGCCTCCTGGTGGTGGTGGTGGTAGAGCCTCAAAGCGTCTCCCACCACCTGCTGCTCGGCCAGCTCCTCTGCCTCGTCCGCCTCCTCCCTGCGGACCACCACGGTCGACCCTCTGCCTCTGCTTGGGTGGCCCCTCAACTGTCTGCTGCTCCTCGGCATGGTGGGTCGGGCAGTCACGAGCCATGTGAACCTAACCGCCGCAAGTATAGCACTGCCTGCCTCTCGAAAGACTGGCTCCGCGCTGTGTCCCCCGCACTGCTGAGCCAGTGTCCTGAGGCCATCTGCGTGAGGGTCTGGTCTTCCTGGACCCCTGAGTCATCCGCCGACTGCCTGCTGCAGAAGACTCTGCTACGTTCCACCCCGCGGTAGGTCTCGCCGCTGGAGAAGTCTCAGCAAGAAAACTCTCGATCAAAAGGGCTCGCTCCAGTACTCCTGCCTGGGTCGGGATGCTGAGGGAGATCAGCGATGCCCTGATCTCGTGTCTCAAACCCTGCTCAAAGGTTCGGGCCCGGAAGAAGGGGTCCCGTACCATGTTAGTCGAGTAGCGCGAGAGATCAGTGAATCTCGCCGTGTACTGGGCGACCGTCAAGCTGCCCTGCCGCAGCTGAAGAAGCTCCTGGATGCACACCGCACGGAGGGTGGCCGGGACGAACTCTGAGCGAAAGAGGCCCTCAAAGTCTGTCTGGATGAGAGAGTCCTCATCGTGCACCAGGAGCATCAATCTCCACCATCGTCCTGCTGCTGCGTGTAGTAGGCTCGCTGCGAGGATCACCATGAGGTCTGCTGGTGTCCTCACTAGCCGGAAAACTCGCACCACTACCTCTAGCCAGTCCTCTACTGCCTGGGGGTCCATCTCCCAACGGAACCTAGGCGGTCGCTGGCATTGGAACTCATGAAGAGCTCCAAGGAGACGTGCATTGTCGGCAGCTGGGGCTGGAAGCATCGGTGGCTCGGCGGGTATAGGTATCGCCAGTGCCTCCTCCGTCAAAGGGCCCTGTACCGAGGCCTCGTCGCTCAGCGGGCTGTCGTCACGTACGACTCTCGGAACCCTAGCTGGCTGCCGTCGTGGGGCCATCCTGAAAAGGAAATAGGTGCGCCATGGTCAGAACAGTATACCTGGTGAGATGATATGAAGTAATCACAAAGAAAACTTGAAACACACATGCAATCAATGTTTTCGTGCATTAAGTCAGAAATCAGAAGTCAGGGTCCTGGTGTACGGATACGTCGGCCACCGCACCAACACTGGACTCCCTGAACTGATAACCACACCCAATACGCTAAACACTATTGCTTCACATATAAGAAAGATCAGATTCCACGGTAGAACCGACCACCTCTGATACCAATTTGTCACGACCCGTCCTCGGGGCCCGTGCTGTGACTACCCCAAGCCCGCCTTCCATAGGCCAGGGGCTGGCGACTAGCACCAAGGCGTAAATCCCGATAAAAAGGGAAGGCATTGCCTTTGTAAAGTAAACAAACACCACAGAGTAAGCAAGCGGAAAAGTAAACACTAAGTAAAAGCTGGTACAACAGTAAGTGCGGAAAAGTAAAGGGGGCCGGAAATACAAGCCCAACTGTAAAATAAAACTGAAAGGGGAAAAACAGAAACTGAAAGGTAAAACCGGAGCGTCGAGCCGTCCACTGGAAGTCCCACCTGAAGGGTGAGTACAAAAAGCCTCCACTGCTCCTCAAGTACAGCCTAACGATCTGATACACCTCGCCTAGTGGTCCACCTCCAGGTACCGTCCTGCTCCGCAAACCTCCACCACGATCAGCGCTATCCGTCGTCTGCAACCAACACAATATAGTGCGGGCATAGCCCGTGCAGGGGTGAGTATAAGCTAATCAGTAGGCCCCCCAAGACCCCCGAAGGTCTCCCAGAATCCACAAAGGATAATCCACAAAGGAAAGATACAATCACGAAGTAACATCCGACACGACTTAGGTATATGCCCATACATATACCTAAGTCATCAATTCTCGCTCGGCTCCAACATCCGAGCTCAAGTACGACCCAGTCCACATAGGAAATCAAAATGTGAAATCCACATAGGATAGCTCAACACAATCCATAAAGGAAAGTAAAACGTAAATCCACACAGGATAGCACAACACAATCCATAAAGGAGAGTAAACAGGATTCACCTCACACAGGTATACTTCTTCAAATGATGATAGAGATGATCACTGATCCATCTAAGTCGTCGGACCCACAAAGGATCGATAGGTACTAACCCCCGCAAAGACTCACACAGGATCGGGCCCACACAGGACCTGTAGGCGCTGGCTCACACAGAACCGCTGAGCGCTGACCCACACAGGATCGGGCCCACACAGGACCTGTAGCACTGACCCACAAGGGATCGCTGAGTGTTGTAGTCGTCCTCGTCGAATCCACTGAGGATCTTTGCACAGTCGTCGTCGCAGTAGCAGTCGCAGCCAGCTCTAGGGTTCCCGCACACAGCAAGCTCGTTCGGGAGGGTCCACACCACGAGCCGAGAGGCTGATACATAAACTGACACATAGTACAAAGATGATGTATCCAAAAGTTTCGTATCATCAACAGGAACTCAAAGTCACAGACGACGCGTCAATCGGATGCCCGGTCTGAGAGATATTGGCTTTTTCGTCCTAGGAGCCCAGTTGGTTTTTAAGGCAAAACCAACCCGACCGTACTACACCTGCGTCCAAACCTCGGGTGGAGTATGCCAAAAGATCTGTCTCACTTAGAGGAAAACAACAAAGTCGACGGGACGTCAATCGGACGTCCGAAGCTCAAGATATGAGCGTTTCCGCTCCGAAGGCCCGGTTGGTTTCATGTGCGAACCAACCCGGCCGAACCCAAAGTATTCCAAAACCTTGAGTACGATATACCGAAACTACCGTCTTGATCCAAGGATAGCATCACCACTGACGGTGTGTCGTTCGGAGGCCCGTAGCTCATGTTACGGGAAAAAGACCGAAAACGGTCCGAAGACGGGGGGTCTGGGCCTAGACCGACCCGGCCCAACCCCCCCTAGGTCGACCCGACCCGGGTCCGGGTCGGACCCGTTTTGGCGCGGCCCGGTCCGGCCAGGGCGCGACCCGGCCGGTCGGGCCAGCCCGGATCGGCTCGGCCGAGCGGCCGAGCGTGGCAGCCACGGGGCGCCGCCCCCGCGGGATGGAAGTGCCGCGGCCCTCGAGGGGCCGCGCTGGAGTCAACAGACGCGACAAAGGCCGCGTCCCGTGCATGTGAGCCGGAACCGCGCGGCCGCGGCTTCAGCCGTGGCGGCCCTGTCCGGCGGCGCACCGGGGCGCCGCCGCGCCGGCGACCCGCGGCCCCGGAGGCTTCCGCGGGTCCCCGGAGTTGCTCCGGTGGTCTGTTTTCCTTCCCATCTGCGCCGCTGCTCCTCTCGGGTCCCGTTCTTCACTGTGGAAACATCAAATCGCCCTTGCGTCATGTTTTATCATCGCCCGCCAAATCTGCACAATAACGAAGAACTGCGGAGAGTTTTCGGGCTGTGTTCGTTTGGCCCGCACCCTCCGCGTTAGGCGGTATCAATCGGGAGGATTAATCAACACATAGAAAACATAACCAAAAACAATTTTAATGAATTAAAATTGTTCTTATGAACCGGGTTCTTCATTTTAAAAGAAACGATCATGGGAATATAAATTAATTCACAACAACCCCTACCTCGTCGAGTCGTCGCACGCGCGTTCTTTGCGGATTTGATCGCCGCGGAAGGAGGCGATCGTCGCGTCGCAGAAGGGCATCGCATCGTCGCAGAAAGGCGTCGCGTCGTCGCGGAAAGGCGTCGTGTCGTTGCAGAAGGGCATCGCGTCGTCGCGGAAAACGGTGACGCGTTGATGAACTCTGAGGTTCAAGAACATGAAGATTTAATTATATCGATTAAATCTATGTGTTGTTATAAACCACATAGAAGATTTAAAAGAAACCCGAAATCTCCTACCTCAATCAGTTGGTGATCGGAGATCGTTGCGGGGAAGAACGTCTCGGAATAAGCGTCGTCAATCTCCGAGGGTGACGGCGTTCTTCGCGTTCTTCACGTTCTTCACGTTCTTCGCGGAGGAGGATGAAGGCACAAAGTTGTCAAAACCTCTCAATGAGCATTTTCCAGAAGTCGTCCATTGGTCTTATTTTATTATTACGCCAACGGATTGAAAACAGATTAAGAAATGATTAAATTAATTCATCTAATTATTTCAACGAATAAAACCGCCCAATTAATTGGTGCGTTAAGAAAATTAGAAAACGCGTCAGTTGACTTTCATAATGACAGGTTTTCGCGGGTGCGTTACTTAGCGGAAAGAAATGGTGGGGCTCGTGCGGGCCCCACCTCACAAATATCCTACCAAGAGGGTAGGATATTTTTGGATAGCACCATATCCGTATCAACTCAGCTTAAGCAGCTTTAAGTGGCTTCAAGTGGATTCCAAGTGTCTTAAGTGAAATAAAATAAAGTTTGTCGTACAATTTATTTTATTTCTTAACTTCAAGCCCAAAAATTAAAAACCACACCCGAGAAAACACAACTCTGAAAGAGGCGTTTCTAAGAAATTACTGGCGCTGCGATTCCATCGGTGCCCTCGGAATTCGATTCCGAGCACCCGTTCAAAAGTTAGAAAAATCCCGCTCATCCGTTCATTGAACGTACCCGAGCCAAACTTCGGAAAATGATTCCGGGAACACCGGGCCTCGGAATTAGGTGCCCTCAGAAACTGCGTTCTTGTAAAAATCCAAAGAAAATTAAGAAAAAATATTTCCTTGAATTTTTTGGGTCTTTACAGCTTTGGTATATTTTTATATTATATTTCTGAACTCACATTTTTTTGTAATAAATAATAATTTTTTTATGAAAACTCTTCTTCTTTCATATCCAATATTTCTTTCAAAAGATTTAACATCTTCTAAAAATTATGCCAACTTCAACATGTTCATCTTACATTCCTAAATAATTTTTATTTATTACTTTTAATGATTGTCCTATTTGGATGATGTTTCTTTATAACATTTTTTTCCTCTCACACTCACCAAATTTCATTTTCTAATATCTAATAACATTAATGTTTATGTCCTCCTTTTTGATCTAGTCACCATTCTCAAAAGTTATCTCCATAACTTTTTTTCAACTTCTTTATTTATTTATTGAGTTGTATAATTTTATTATGGGAATCAAACATATTTTCATTAATAAGCCACTACATTTATATTCTCTCTTGTCTATTATCATCATTATCTGATAATGCACTTACTCTTATAACTTTATCGAAGATGACGACATAAGAATTAGATTTATTGTTGGATGAATAATTATCCTTCTATCTTCTCATCAACAAATATTTCTTATTACTACAAGGAAAATGTTTCTTATATTATTTCCATGTCTTTTAAAGGACTTATTGTATTCTTCTTTTGACTCAAAATATTCAATTTTTTCCTAAAAAATGTCCTAAAAATGGTCTTTTTCTTTAAAATACCAAAATTTTATAGAAATTTTACCTTTTTTACCTATAATTGTTATATCTATTAAAAAGAAAAGTTATTATTGTGTTTAAGTCAAATTAATTTTACATTACCTCTAAATCATTTGATTATTATATAACTTCTTAATTTTTTAGATTTGCTTTTAAAAAGGCATCAAAATATAGTTATTCCTTAGTATTCTTATTAAATAATATTTTTCCATTATCTCATATTCCATGAGAATATTATGAAGCTCATCCTGAATATAAGTCTTCTTGATCTTATAAAGATAATACATTGGCAACAAATCTATCAAAAAAATTATCACTTGTTGAATAATGATAGTAGAATATTATAGATTCTCACAAAAACTTATAATATTTCGGAAAATATCCTTAACTCTTGTAAAATATTCATCATTATTTTCTTCATGTTTTATCTAAATAAATTTAAAAATTATTTTTCTTATTTATATTATAGTTTTCTAAACATTATCATTTCCTTGATAAATACATCTCATCAAATACCATATTTATTTATCCATTAGAAACAACCATAATATTTGTATAAATTTTTTATGTGAGAGTCATAAACACAGTGTTTTTATCTTTTCCATCAATATACAAATTTAGATTATCAGCAGCTATCATAGAAAATTCATCAGTGAGAGGAATTCTCAAATTTTAAAAATCTATAACTTCAAGAAAAATATATAGAATATATGGTAACATCATATTATTCCATGTATGATAGTTACTTTTATTAAAAATAGGAACACCTCTATTATTCACTAAATTAAAATTTCCCATTCTCAGAGTCGGATAATTTAGAAGAAACATGCTCTGATTCCAAGCGATTTTCCATGATTTATGTAGGATCACTTAGAGGGGGAGGGGTTGAATTAGTGATCAATTTATCTTTTAAAATAAAATTTCATATATTGGCAATGAAAATATTCACAACCTATGAATTTTTTTGAGTTATAATCCACTCAAATATAAATCTCAACCACACCATTCATAAGAAATAAATACAATGTGATATCATCACATGATATTTATAAGGTTTAGTATAGGTACATACTTCTTTCTGTGTTGGTTATTACTCACAACCTGTATTATTTTACTATCATCTTTTAGGATTAAAAAGACATATGTAGAAATGGGTTATACCCTCCCTATAATCATTCCTCTAGTTAACCAAAGTTCTATCCGCCATTAATCATCTCTTCTTCCACAATTGGTTATACCCCCCATCAATCCTAACTATATCCACTTTCTTCACAGATGGTTATATCCCCAAACAAAAAACCATTTTAGTAACTTGTTACACACCCTTCCAAAAGCAATATTCTTCTTCTTCTCCGATCCACTATAGAAATATCTTCTCTTCATCCACAATAAAGATAGATCACCTTCACCTTTGTAAAAACTTTAGGACCTTTAAAAAAAATATTAAGAGATTATTTATCTAAAATATTATTCCTGATCTTAAGAATCTTGGAAATTATCAAGCTGAACTTCTCTATAAAATCATCTATAAAACATACTTTGAATTTTTTTTCTAATCTATCACCATTCGGTATACACTCTATCAAATGGGTCTCCATATGATGGGACTCTATACAATGCTCATCATTATGCTTTGGTCCAATGTGATATGTTCGATGCACCCCCATCAAATGTTTTTGGTATGATGCTTCTTTGTATGATAAATAAATATTTGTTTGATGCACCTCCTTATTTAACTATTACTTCTTTCATTGGATCTATGATAAAATATCCACTTTCTAATAAACACTTCTACAATAGAAACCTTGGTTGGATTCTCATGGAATAAAATATTTATCACTTATGCTTCTCCATATGTAAATTTTTTTCTACAAAATATACAATAAAACCACACCCTTTTTATAGGTGAGCCTCTCAGAAGACTGATTGGGAACTAAAATGTATTTTATTTCTCATATAAATTTCAAATACATATTATCCCACTCATTTTAATTTTTTCTGGACACTTATCAAATCTTATAGAATCTTTTTATGGCTTCCTATAACATTGAGGTGTTAAAAAGACATCCTCAAATATCCTTTACTTGGTGTTAAGGATCTTATTAAAACTTACATAACATCTCAATGTAAAAAACATTGAATGATCAAATTTGCATCATCATTATTATGAACAACACATTGATTATGTAAGGCTCATTAAAACTCCTATGTTTTGTGTATTACTTTCTATTTCCACCATTAAGACTTCCTTGTCTAATGGTAAACCTTCAAATTTCTCTATCTGATGGAATTGAATAATTTTATCATATGATGGACCTCTATTCAGTATCCCTTTATTAGGAAAAATTTATCTGATGTACTCAATATATGTTTGTACAATGAAATCTCATATATCTATCTTGTTGATCCTCATACTACTCTCCAACCAATTCTCTTCATATGTAAGCACTGATTGATGACTTAACATGCCTTCATCCTGTGAAACTCAATGTTATAAAAAACATTATACCCCCTTCTTTACATGAATCACCTTTATAGTTATCCATAAAATTTCAATGGGAATATTTTTTGTTGGATCTTTTGAGTGTTTGAATAATAAAACTTTAACTATTAATACCTTATAGAAATTTATATTCAGATATCTACTTGGATTTCTTCCAATTGATATAATAGACATGCTATATTTTTTCATCAAACCATATAATTTCTCATTATCCACCCAATACAGCTTCATAACATTCCTTCAACCAATAAGAATATCTCTGAAATATCGGTCCAATAATTTTGTATCTAGTCTCTCAAAAAATAACCTTTGTATAGCTGCAACATATAAAATTGTAAATTTAACTTCATACATTAATCCTTCTGATTACATTTTCAAGAAAAACTCATTCAACTAGCTACATTGAAATTCAGAACATCGAAATTAGCTATGTGGTTCATATTGAACATCAACTACATCTCCAAAATATCGATGTAGATAAAATAGCTAAAGGGTTGAAATATATATGGATAAAATAGATTTGTGGTTAAAATACCTTGTTTCCTAAAACATAATCATTCATTCATCCAATATACTCTATCTCTCTAGAAATTTAATCTCATATATCTTATAATATAATCATTTCAATATGAACTTCATAAAATATTTCTATTTACTAGTCTTTTGACACATTACAGTAAACTCAATCATTGGATTTTCAATAACATTTTTCAAATTCTTACAAACAGTATGTCTGATAACTCCATATTGACCTTTGTATTATTTCTTGATTATGAACTGATATCACATTATAATTTCCCCAGTTGTAGTTCTATCACTTAATACAAGTGCATACTACCTCTTCTTGAAACATGATTACCTTTATGGTGTTGAGAAAATAAAGAACAACATATCATCATCTGACTTGGTACATAAATGTTCTACACTCCATAAGGATAGTTTCTTACACCTCATAAGGAAACCTCTCTAACCTTCATATGGAAGGTTTCTTGAAAAACTATAGTAACATTTTCTCTCAACTTTATCTACAAACACATATTTATATATTGAAAAAATAATCAACTATACACACTTTGATATAATATAATATTTTTTAAAACGTATTTCCGAACAATTCATTTTGACTTTTTACAAAAGATTGAAACAAATTCTCAATTTTAATATATATGGTATGGATGGATTTTCCCACCATTATGACTATTCTTTTATTTAATGAATAAATGTTATTATAGTTATTTTTAATGAGAATATTTTTATTTTTATTATTTTAATTTTCAGTGAAAATGTTATCAGAAGAAAAATATATTTTTCTAAAATTTTCAAAGAATGATTTGAATGAGATTTTAAAGTTTTTTTTTCATCTATTTCATCATTCAATATGGGTTTTTATGTTTTATTATTGATACTCTCCTTTTCTTTCATCCAATTTTCTAGATGACTTATTATAATGATGATCTTAGGATTATTACATTAAACTCATTTCATTTACCTTGGTTAATAAAGCTATAATGAGAAAATGATTTATATAATTATACCACCACTTCCATTCATTGGAGACATATGATTATGTGATATTATGACTTATTCACTTCGTTATGAAAAATCCACATTCCAAGATTCATGATTAAAGATATTTTACTTATTGGGCCTGAATTTCCTAATTTATGATCATGTTATCATACCCTTATGTTTATCTTATTCACACTTATTATCATTGATCTATATTTACCTGTATAGAGAATTTGCTCTCTCTCTTTATTATGTTTCAATTCACAGGACTATTAATAAAGGTTTTATATAGGGTATGTCTTATAAGTGTATTATGTGAGTAAGTATTTGTTAGATATGTTGATGATCTTTCATGAAATAAGATGATTATGTATATAGTATCCAAAGACACTAAAAAATTTATAGTTTTGGGAATGTGTTATTATTATATTTATTGAACATTCATATAAAATGATGCAATATTTATGTATGTTATCCTTGAGTTTTCTCAATTAGTATTAAATAATACTTTAGTTATTTTTTCATATTATGATTAGATAACTTTATCAGAAACCCTGGGCATAATTCTTAGTATAGGATAATATCCTAATGCTTTGGTAAAGTAGTGATTAGGTGGTTTCCCTAGAAAATATGTCCCTGTATAGATACAATCTAGTGGATGTAGTTGTTTCATAGATTTATGATGGGGAAACAACTCTGAAAATGGAAGACTGGGTATAAAATAGATCATCATAGGTGCATTATTAGTTGGACTAAGACTATACACAATCCTACATACTCCTGGTGGATATGCTTCGGTTGATTCATATTTTATTTATAAACCATTATGAATGATTTGAGTAGGTTATGGCCATGTATAACCTTGTTTTAACCTAAGGTTTCTTAGAGTGAAAAGATTTTTTCTTGTGTTTGGACATCTTATGATTTATTTTAATGATTATATTATATATTAATATGATTTTTATTTCTCATAGTATTATTTTTAGTATTATTCAATATGTGGAACAAATAAGAATCATGTTAACACTAAATGTTATGGACAATAAAATGATGGTCCTCCTGAGTAAACAAATAAAATGAGACATCTAATGTGAAACCTTATGATTATTCATAATCAATTATCTCATTATATGATTAATAACATTAACTTGGGTGAGTTTCATGACAAAACTAATAAGATAAAAATGGATTTTTATGGAATTTTATTTAATGAAGACCATAGAGGAAAGAAGATTCATCTTTCTATATGCTGAAAGTGTAGGAATAAGAACCCAAGGAAATGTATTAAAGGAAGAGGAAGATGTTTTTTATGTGGAAAAAAGGGAATAAAGTTAGTAATTGTAAAGGAACAAATGAAGATATTGATGGGAAAATAAAAAAACAAACTATTATTTCATTTATAGATCAATTTCAATCATTGAAGTGGATCATGACAGTTAATGAACACTTATCCTCTACTCTAGGTTTGGGGAAATCATGTTAATGTTTTTAGTAATATACCATATTAAAATACTATTATTCATCTATTAGTGAAATTTCAAGTGATTTTGAGAATTGATTAGCTCTCTCTAAATAAATTCCATCTAATTTTCTAGAATAAGGACAAAAAATTTAATATTCTTAATCATCATATGATATTTAATCGATGTGAGGATGAATGTGGGATCCGGGTAGAAATTAATTTCATTTTACGCGTCTTTATTCATATTCATAAAGGGTATTTATTTTTGATTATTGGGATAAACTCAACATCGAATATATGCCGATTATACGACAGTTTTTTTATGTCTTTATAGAAGTGTTTACCAGTGTTCCTCTAAATCATTAACACTACTGGAAATATGATCTATACCAACGGTTTTGGGAAAACTGTTGGTATAGGTCACTTATATGGATCTATAACAATGGTTTGGCCAAAACCGTTGGTATAGGTCAATTATATGGATCTATACCAATGATTTTGGACAAACTGTTGGTATAGGTCCATTATAGAGACCATATACCAACGGTTTGGCCAAACCATTGGTATAGGTCCCCCCTATACCAATGATTTTCCCAAAACCGTTGGTATAGGTCCCAAAATAAAAGAACCTATACCAACGGTTTTGAGAACCGTTGGTATAGGTACATGTATTTTTAATGGAATCTTCTTACATAAGACATTAAATAAATCAAAATTTAAAATAATTAAGATAATAAATTTATATATTTATGAAATTATGTTCACAAAAGAAAGTTAGGTTAGTGGTTAGGTCATTAATTCACAAATGGGAGGTGCTGGGATCAAAACCAAATGAATGATTATTTTTTGAATTACATATACCAATGGTTTTATGGAACCATTGGTATAGATTTTCATATTACATATAGCAACAGTTTTCAAAACTGTTGGTATAGACCTATCCTCACGACTTACTTGGCAATGGTTCTCCAAATCATTGGTATAGGCTATACCAACGTTTTGGAGGCCTATACCAATGGTTCCAAACCATTGGTATAGGATATTTTTCCAATAGTGTAAGTTGAGTTTTAAATAGAAAACATAACTACTACTACACCTATTTCAATTAATCTATATAGAATGAACCCATATGAGTTGTAAGAATTCAAGAAGAAACTCCAATAGAATCTTGATAAGGGATTCATTTATCCTTGTGTGTTACGATGGGGTGAAATTACTTTTTTGGTTAATAATAATGATGGATTAATGTGAATCTACATTGATTATAGGGAACATAACATGATTTGTATTAGAAATAAGTGTCTTCTTCCCGATATTGATTATTTTGTATGAATTGTGAGAAGATCAATACTTCTCAGAGATAGACCCTTGTTCTTGATACCATCAATAGAGTGTCAAAACTAAATAAACACCTATTATATCCTTCTAAATGAGGTATGAACACAATAAATTTATGTTAATTCCATTTGAACTTATTAATTCACTTATTAATTTCATGGATTTAATTAATATAGTATTTATATATTACCTCAATTAATTTTCGATAGTATTTATAGATGATATTATTATATAATACTTTATATTTATGTTGAGGACCCTGAGGAAGGAGAAACTATACATGAGTAAATTACGGTTATAGAAAGTATCATTCTTGGGAAACATTATCATGAGTGAGGGTAAATCAATTAACCCTTATTACATGGAAATCAATAACATTTTCCAAAACCAACCAATATGACTATGATCTATATTTTTCATGGATTGGTAAGATATTATCGATGATTTGTTAATAATTTTTCATTATTGTCAAATATAATCACTATGTAAACACCAAAATCAGCCATGTTTTTTTGGACTAATGAATGTGAGGAAAATTATGATGAACTAAAGTGATTTTTTTTCAATAAACTTGTGATTGAATTTCCGTACAATAGAGAAAGATTTTTTATCTATAATGATGCATTGATGAAGGGATTGGGATGAGTCCTGATGTATAATGATATGATTATTGATTATGCCTTATTCATATTTAAAATTAATGAGAAAAATTACCCAACTCATGATTTGGAGTTGGAATCAGAAATTTTTTGCATTGAAAATATGGGGGAATTATCTTTGGGGTGAAATATGTTATATATATATATAAGTGTGTGTGTATTAATCCTAAAATCATTAATTATATATTCCCACAAAAAGAGTTAAATATAAACCAAATTATATGGTTAGAGTTTATTAAATATTATGATTGCATGAAACACAACCCCTTTGAAAAGGAAAAAAATGTCGTGCATACTCTCGGTTAGAAAGAACATGCTAGATTATAAATTATAAGGATTGAGAGGGATCCAATAATAATTGATTTATAGAAGATGGATCTTGAAATAATGATGAAAGGCGACTGATCTTATCATTCCCAAATTAATTTTAAACCTTCCATCCATATGAGGATTTTTAAAGAACATCAGGAAGATGCAGAACTATAGAATATGGTGAGGAATATTCTGGATTTCAACCATGATTATGATGTAATGATATGGTTTGGGAATAGATTATGTGTCCCAGAAATAGAATAATTGTAGAATGATCTATTATATGAATCCCATAGTCCATCATTCTCTATATATATTTTTAGTACCAATAAGTATAGAGATCTAAAAGAGTATCTCTGGTGGGATAACATGAAAAGGAATATTACATAGTTTTCAGCTCATTTCCTTATGTGTCAAAAATTTATGGCTGAGTGACGGAATACTAATGGGATGATATAAATATTACCCACAACTAAATTGATTTTGGTAAATAATGGCATGTATTTTTTTTCATTGGACTCCCCAAAAAATCTAATGGAAATAATGGTATTGGGGTTGTTGTCGATCACCTTATAAAATCATCAAATTTCATTGCAATAAGATATTATCTATATGTTGTTTGTATTTATCATATATGCATTAAGTAAGTGGTAAGTTTTAAAGGAGTACCACATTCCATTATATCTGATCAGGGTTTGAGGTTTACCTCAATTTTTTGGATAATTATTTGGTAATCATTAAATATGGAGTTGAACATTAAAAATGTATATTATCCTCCAACATATGTTCAGTCTAAGGGGACCATGAAAAAATGTAGAAGATGTGTTGAAATAATGTTATATATATTTCAAATGTTTTTGGGATCAAAAACATTCTCTGGTCAAGTTTTCTTACCAAAATAGCTATCACTCAAGCATTCAGATGTATCTTTAAGAAACTCTCTTTGGAAAGAAGTTCATAAATATTAAGTTATGGGATAAATTTTGATAATAACATCTATTAGGACCTGAGATAGATTAGTAATTAATATTGAAGGTTAAAACAATTAAGTAGAACATCAAGGTATATCACATTTGATAGAAGAGTTATACAGACTATCATCAGTGAGATATGGAATTAAAATTTTTTGAGAAGGTATTCCTATAAATTTAGCCATAGAATATGTTTATGATATTCTAAAATAAGGGAAGGATGAATCTTAAGTATATTAGCCCATTTTATATTCATGATCATGTTGGGATGGTAGCTTATTTTTTGGATCTCCCACTGATCCTCTCTTGAGTTCATTATGTGTTCCATGTACATATTTCAATTAATTTCATACATGATACTTCATATGTTCTATACTTAGTGGTTGTAACCCTAGATAATTATCTTTCCTGTGATGAAAAGCTGGTATAAATATTGTATTGTAGAGATAATTTTATAATGAATTGGGATACTCATTTAGATAATGTTATTTACATGAATAATAAATTCAAGGAATATATGTGGGAACCTAAGGATGTTATGAGGAAGAAGAATCCATTATTTTTATAAGAGTGATATAATATCAAGGAAAAATTATCAATAGGGGGTGAAATTTAACACCCTGATATTTTATAATATATTTTTCATTAAAAATATTCAAGTATTAGATATCTTGTTTTATACAAAATAGTAAAATTATCTGAATAATGTTCATATATTATAAAATAAATCACATTATATGGTATTTAAATGAAATATAATTATTAAAAATACTTTCAAAATCACTTAGGAAATACTATTGATCCTAAATAATTGTTTTCGAAAACAGTGTTGACCATTGTTTTATCATTTATATTTTATTTAAAGGAAATTTTATTTTATTTAAAAATTATTTAATAATATTAAACTTATAAAAAAATAATTTTTATTTATATATAAAATGAATTACTTTTTTATTAATTTTTTTAGAAACTAAACTAAAATAATTTGACAATAAAAAAGAGTTGTTTTCCAAAAAACAACTTTCATGCATAAAATGTTTTTTATCTTAATTAATCTCTATTTATGAATTATTTTAATTAAATTTATATATTAAGAATGAAAAACATTAACAATCATCTAATAATCTTTAATAAACATGGAATGAAAATAAATCCTGTTTTATGCTTAAATTCATTTTTCTAAAAATTCGTTTTGTTGTATTTTTCACACTTATATTAAAATGAATTTATTTCACTTAAAATAATTTAATTTGATAAATTGAATCTATATTTTTAATCAATGGGTTAAAATATTTTAATTATTCCATTCTTATTTTTAGACATAATGAAAATTGAAAATAGTAAAAAAATGTTACCAGGGTTAGGTTTAAAACGGGTTTATTATAAATTAAACTAAGAGATAAGAGTAAAAATAATCCACATAAACATTTCTAAATATTATTAGTTGAATTTATTTATACATTATCTTGTACTTAATTATAATTAATTACCATTTTCAACCACTCTCACATGAAAATGTCCTTATATTATTAAAATCATTTAAGTAATTCAATGTGTGTCCATCCCTTCATTTATTTAAACTCATCAATTCTCCTTCATTATTTAAATAATTTAAGACATATATATTTGAAATTACCTTATTTAATAACTTCTTATATTCCTTCTTTTCATTATTTTTCTTCTTTCCTTATCCAAATACCATCCTAATAAGGCTTGAGATGTAATCTAATGTAGGTCTCTTAGGTAATCTTCTAACATGACTCTTTTAAAGTTTTTTTTAATTATAATTCCTCTAATTTTTTTATATCTTAAAAAATACTATAGTATCATAAATATAATTTTATATTATTATTATTATGTTACAATAACTTTCTACCTCCTTTATATCAAATGGGAAATGAAAATATCACTTGTCCATACGTGTGGACTACTGCCTGAACGTAGTGATATGACTAATTTTACATCATAAAATTTAATTATTGTTTATTATGATAGATTTAATATAAATATATTGCATTTATAACATATTAATTATTATTTCATTATATGAAATTATCTACTTTCTTAACTTTCCATATGTTGGGAAACGATAAAGCCTCTTGTGCGTGTGTGTGGACTACCACCTCCACGAAGAGTTGTGATCTAGTTTTCATTTCCACATTACATGGATTATAAAAAGGATATATTTAATTAATATATATGACATTTATGATAAAATAGTTATTCTTTAAAATTTTATAATTTTTTACCTTTATTTCATTCCATCTGTCAAAAAGTAGAGATATCACTCATGTGTATGTATGGATTACCATATACAAGAAGTGATGTAATTTTTCTCATACCTAATTTATATTAATGATTATATAATTGAATATAATTATTATATATTATACTTAATAAATTAACAATTTTATATAAATTAGGTAACCATGATCAAAGTTAAAGTACCATAGCTACTGAACCAAAACACATATTAAAGACGATGCAGTTAACACCCTAAATGATAATGATAATGAATGATTGTTAGTAAATGGGTAATAATATGTTATAAGTAAAAAATTTGTTGTGTTATAATAATTAATATTATTATTTAATATATTTATGGTAAATTTATATTTATAATACAAAATTATTGAATGCATCCGAAGAAAGATATTACTTGAGGTTTGCGTTTCTCATCAAACATTTGTTTCTACAATACATATGCCATATTCCAAACTTGTTTCATTAATGTGGTATATATAATTCCAATATGGTATGTCATAACATTAATCTATTTATATTAATGGTATATAAGCTTTTATTTTAACTGATCTATTTTATTGGGATTTTGATTCAGAAATTACCGAAGCGGTTAGGGTTTATATTACAATCTCATTTCTTTATGGGATTATATATGCTAAATTTAAATTTAGTTAAATTATATCTATATTATCCATTAATACCATATATGTTATTATCCTATTTTTATTCCTATAATTTTCAAGTAACAATACATTTTCCTCTCTTTGGTGCTTAAAATTGTCGATAATTTTTTTAAAAAAATATGGCATTATTTTCTCTTTGGTCGAAGAAAATTTTCTTCTATGGCCATCCTATTCAAATTTAATTTATGAATTTTTTCACCTAATTTTTTTTAAAATTTAAAATTTCAATTCCTTTTCATTAATTTATGAAGGTTTAAAAGGAATCCTATTAAAATATTTTTTCAAAAAAGTTGTTTTGAATTTTTAAAAAACTGCGAAAAGAATGATTTATTTTGACGTATATGAAATGAATGAATTTTCCCAAAATCAAGAATATTATTTTATTTTAATATTTATTTAAAAATTCTCATCGTTATTTTCAAATAAAATAAATTTCTTTATATTTTTTGGAAATTTTACTTAAATTTTTTTTTAAAATAAAATGATATTTTTATCACGTTTTCAAATAAAGTCTCAAATGATATTTTAATGGTATTGTTTCATATATGTAAATATAATTAATGGATTTTTATGTTTTACTAGGGGTATTATCCTATGATTCCATACACGTTTATAGGTAATTTATTATGATGACAATTTTAGCAAAATCACATGAAACGAGTTTCCTTCCCATGGGATAATTATTCTTTTATGAGGTAATGGATTTTTTTATAATACCATAAAAATATTTTATCAAGATTTATTATGATTATGTGGTGATTATAATTTATTAAAAAACCCAAAGGTTATGTTATGATTATGTTGTTAATGTTTTATGATCTTATGGAATACATATTTATGGTTTTCATTATGTGAAGGGTTGGTATATAATTATATAGTCCTATAATTCATTGGGTTAAGAAAGATATTTGATGAGATAATATGGATTGGAATCAGGATTGAACCCAATTCAGTATTAAACTCTATCATGTATGATAGTCTTGGGATTTAACCTTGACTATGGAAATTATGGAATTATTAGTGGACTTAATACACTATGACAATCTTTCTAGTAATCCTTAACTAAGGATACTATTTTCTAAGGATATACATATGACAAAAACCTATATATTATTCTTATGATATATTCTAATTTTTCATTACTGATTAATTATAAATGATTTCATGGTCTTATAACTTATGTATTTTTTTATGAAAAATAATTATTCCAAGATTCATGATTAAATATATTTGACTGATTGGGTATTAAATTTGAAAGTTATGATCATTTTATCATACCCATATACTCATCTTATGCCCACTTATGATCATTGATTGAAATATCCTATGTCTACCCATATTTTACATCTAAAATAACCGTTTCTTATATTTACTTTTACCAAGTTATCAAGAAAGGTTTTAAGTATGGTATGTCTAAGATGTTTACTATATGAGAATATATTTGTTGGAGATATTAAATATATTTCATGTAATAAGATTATTAGGTATCTGGTATTCGAAAAAACTAAACCTTTAATGTTTTAGGGAATGTATTATTGTAATATGTATCGAACATACATCTAAAATTATATAATATTTATGTACATTATCCTTGGGTTGACTCAAAATTATTCATTGTGTATTAATACATGATGTGTGATACTAATGGCCATTAAACATGGAGATAAAATGACATGTAGTTTTAATTCACAATGTGTACCTAATTAATATCAATGGATAAAAAACACGTTGACACAATTGGAGTTTGGAAAGGAATCCATTACACAATATGTACTAGGATGTACATGTCGTTTAACTCATACCTATCTATACAGAATAAACATCATCTAGGCTGTAACCACATGGATTAATTACATAGAGGAAAAAATAATCATGAAATTAAATTGATCTATATAGTGTGTCACTAGAAAACACAACATTCGGTCAATTTTACAAAATATTAAATGCCAAATTGATTTATTCATAAATTAATTACCCCAAACCATGTAAGATTTTTATTTACATGGTATTTTAATACAAACATTAAAATTTTACAAACCACATATACTAAACATTTCATGTATCTTAAATATTTTGAATTAATTTTCCTTGACATAATACATGATAATTAATAGGATACATGTTGGGAACATTACATAGGGAATTAAATAAATAGTAAAAACCATACTAGGTAGCACATAGTTATGATGGGTACTTATCATACTGACTTAATGTGTAATTATTTTTTTATGACAAATTATGAATTGAAATTCCAAGACTATTTCGATGCATAAATTAAGATAAAAGATTTAAGTAATCGATTAATGGAGATAACTTTCCTAAGCATGTTTATATTATTAAAAAAATAAATTAATTCTATTTTAATATATAATAATTGTATGTTTATGAATGAACATTATATTTTAATGACCAATGTATGGGTTGAATTTATTTGTAATTATATCATGGATTATATTGTTATTAAATTAAAATGGTGTACATAAATTCATCCCACCTTGTCTTTAAATATGTAAGGGCATTTTGTTCATGGTTTAATTCATATAAACCCCTTATCCATTATATTGGATCCCCTGCCTATGTGTGAGTTAAAATCATATATTAAATAGTGGAGCTCCTAGGCATGTAGAGGCTATTTGAAACTGAACCTGAGGTAAAATCAATCAAGGAAGATACAAAGGTCAATGGTGTAATGTTGCAACCTAGGATCTAAGATCGGGTCATTGAGTTTATTTCCCTTAGGATCATAGGTCGATTTATCATCCACTTAAGAAATCAATGATTTGTAAATCTCATGATCAATTCATTTATTTATTTTATTTCATTCTTGTGCATGGTTACTTTTATGGATTCTTTATTATGACCACATAATTAAATAAATTAACAAGAATGTAAGATTTAAAATAAATGGATTTTTTGTAAATGTTTTACTAATACATAGTTAATTAATTAATTAATATAAATACTCTTAAATTTTATAATTCATGAAATATGATAAAACATAATAATTTAAAAATAATTTACAAAAACCAAGAAGTTATTATTATATAAAAATAATCCTTCCATCACTTGATTAAGGATAGAACCATTGAACTAAATATTGGTTTGGACCTAGTCAAGAGACTAACTTTTATCAATGAATTATTATTGAGGTTTTGAGTTGACTTAATCAAATTGAAATCAAGAGTAGTATCCCTTGGGTAGACTAGATATATCTTAGAGGAATGTTTTGGGGAAATCTAAGTCAAGGATTCATGATTTAAGATCCCACTCAATGGATCTAGGAGTTGTAAGCCCATAGTTAGAAATAATTCATACCTAAATACCTTTGAGTAATTGACTAGAACATTTCATGAGTTATTATATGGGAAATATGGATCCTATCCACTAGAAATTCTAGGAAATATGATATTCTGAGTTCAACAGTGAGGGTTGTTGAAACTCGATAAAATAGTCAGAGATTAAGAAAATAATTAAAATTTATTAAATCTCACATATGTTTCTAATCTTATAAAGTACTAATAATATAACCTTATATTATTATAGTTAATTTAAAGTTCATCAACCATGTTATCTTACTTATTTAATAAAATTATAATCTCCAAACTAATAGTAAAATCCAGGTATGGTTTATACACTTACATGTTATATTCTTCCTTAAAAGGATGTCTTACATACTAGAGTCCACAATTCCCAAACAACCCACTAAGGATATGGGTTATGAGGATTTATATTCCTATGAGAAAAAATGGATGATTCACTATATTTTATGTGTTTAATGTTTTCATCCATGTATAATGAACTGGTGTAGTGTCATGGAAGCATGGATTCTTATATCATTATCAAGTATTTCTGTGATTTATATCAAAAGATGTCTAGGTTGTAAATATTTGATCCTTAAAAGGATTTATTCATGACTAATCTTAGAGATGGTGAAATGAATGGTCCTCAAAAAGTAAAACTAGCTAGATACATTGATCGACAAAATGTTTTATTGTTTAAAATTCTTGATGATTTGAGAACCAATATCATCAAATCATTACTCCCTTAGATATTTTCCAGTTTTATTATTAACATTGACATGAAATGCAATGATAATTCACTCCTTGTAACACTTTACTTTATTGACCAAATTAATAAGTACATGGACCATGAAAATACTTCAGTTTCTTTGGTGGACAAGAGGAAGGTAAACATGAAGGGACCAGAGACTGATTTTAAGTTCAATGACTCTTCAAAATTCTCATCTAAAAAATGTTTGATGGATAGGGAAAGGAAGAGATAATGAAGGTATTTGTTTCACCCATATTTAACTTATAGTAATTCCAATAGTTGGATATGTTTTTTTGGTTTCATAGAGGTTATAAAAACTGTAAGGGGATTTTATGTCATTTTTTTAATGGTGTTTTCAATTTTCTATATATATTTTTTATATCATAAATTATTATTTAGTGGAGGTTTAATTTTATTAAAACTGATTTAAAAACCCACCTATATATAATATAATAAAAATATTTGGTTCTAATAATCTCTAAATATGAACAATAAATATTTTAGTAACAATTTTGTAGAGTTTTTGTATAATTTAACAATGGTTTGGTATAATTTAACATAATTTATTACCACCTATATTGAAATTATTGATGATTTTGGAAATCGATACTAAATATTGTAAACTAATATTATTTTATCCATATATTTTTTTGTTTTAACCACTAATAATCAATTATAATTAGTTAGAAATTTTGGTAATATTTCAATTGTAGAAAATTGAAACAGTAAAATAAATTCTAGAAAATAAAAAACATATAATCAAAATATAAAAATATTATAAAAACCATAAAATATAACAATAATAATGATTATACTAATTTAATATAATTATTATAGTTGATAAAGAATAAATAATTCATGTTATTTCTCATTGCCTTCTTCTTTATTTTCCATATCTGGTGTTTGTATTAATATAGTTATCCAAACATTAGTTATTAAAATATTCAATAAATGAGAAGTTATGTAATATTCATAGGATGATGCATAAATACTACCAAATATAATAAATATTGAAATTATATATTTCTTTTACAATTTATAAGTAAAATTTTTTAACATGAATAATCAAGATCATCTTGTATTTGTTTAAATAATTATTTCTTTGGATGAATAATTAAAAAAACCCACTCTTAAACTATACAAAAAATCATAAAAACTCACTAAAAGAATGTTCATTTTATAGTTAACTTATATTAATGTCACTTGTAAATGCACAAGAAATATTCCAAAACTTAATACCTAAAATCAAGGATAAATTGCATGTAAATTTACTAAAACTACATTCATGGATCAATTATTAAAATTGGGCCATATTCATTTAAAAAAAATCATATAACGTAATTTTTTTTACCATGAGTCAATTAAAAAAAATCACTACCAAAAATCTCAAGATTTCATTCATATAACTAATTAAATTCATGTAACATGAGGAATTATATACTATTTGGTATAAAATCAGTTTACCTAATGGTACATCGAATAATCCAATGTATCCATGCACATGCCCAAAAAATATTATGATCCCTTATATGATACATGGGACTCACTGTTCAATTCAACCCATCACAGGGATCTAACACTATACTCTTAAACTATTATATCCCATAATCTTAATTTTAATAAAGAAAACTAACCTATCCATGACTATGACCATCATTATTATGATATCCTCTCAGGGAGATAAATTATTTGAAACCAATCTACCTCAATTTGAGATCCTGTATTCCTATCAAAATGGGAGAATTTAACATCCCATGGTGTACATATATCAAATTAATAAATAAGGGAATGAGATATATTTACATACAAGAATATATTTAATAAAATTAAATTTCTATATTTTAATTTTTATCCCACAACTGAATATGAAATAGAATATAATAAATGATTTTAATAAACATTTAATAACATATTTTTGTGTACATTAGAGTTGTGCATTAATAATAATTTTCAATACTTATTTTGTTACACCTGAGATTAAATTATAGGATGTGGACATTATTTTATTAATAAGACTATAATACAATGCACATTTTAAAATTTCATGGCACACAAATTCTAATTTGACTTGTCAAATATTGATTTCAAAATTACTATCTCACAGTAATCCTAGAATGAGTTGTTGAAATAAGTTTCCACGAATAATTGAAAATATAGTATTGGAATAATTTAAATTTTTTATTATATTTTTTATAATATATTGAATTATCCATGTATAGAATATGAATTTTATAGAAATAAATATAAGATCATTTAGAGGTAAGAATAGAATTTTTTCATATTTTTTTAAAAGAATATTAAATTACCATTTTAATTAATTAAAATATTCTTTAATAGTGAATTATTTAATTGAAATTTATAGATCATATATCTAAATATATGAATTTAACTACATATAATGATGATTACTAGTCATGTAGTTAATTTAATATCATTTAAGGCATGATAAATGCATTTTAGGGAATATGATTTTTAACATATTTTTTTTTGTTTTTTTTAATTAAATTATTCCCCTTCAGGGAATTTAATTTGGTAAAATGGATAAAATAATTTTAATAATTATAATTAATATTAGGTAATAATTTCAACTTAATTTTTTTTCATAGTCAATAGTATAATAGAAAATATTAATTACTACATATGTAACGCCCCGACCCCAGCTACCCAGAGTCGGTGCATTACTTCGTAACATTGGCATGATCACAAGAAAGATCAAATCTCGAAAGACCGATTGGTTTAGTAGCCTTGGAAACACTAGATATATTCATAAAGTTTTACATTACATTTCAAAGTGAAAAAATAATACAACAACAAAGTCTTCATATCCACACTATTAACCCCTCATAATATCCCTGCAAGTCAATCATAATTTACTTCTTCACTACCTGGGAAAAATAAAACATAGAAAAGGGGTGAGCTCAAATGCCCAGTAAGGATAACAATATAGCGGAACATTCAAAATAAGCATAAACATTTAAGGCAATGAATTACTAAAACAAAAGCCTTTTAAACATGAACTTCAACATAGTATGGCAAAAGTAAAATGAAATAATGCCATTTACTTATTCACATGGATATTCTACTAATCGAATAATCACATGCAAAATCAATAACCACTTTCATAATGTTGGAATGCATAATGCCAGACTATCATAACCACATAGCCAAGGCCTCGTGCCAAGACTACAAATAAGATTTTGTCAAGGCCTTGTGCCAAGACACTAGTTTGTCTCATGAGACCTACCGATTCATCGAGGAGCTATAGCGGGCTCCACCCGTCACTTATTAAGTCCAATGCATTCCCATATTAAAAGGTTTAAACATAACATAAACATTCGTATTAAAACTAGCATACGAAATGTCAATAATTTCACCATAAACTATGAATGGTATAAAAATAGCACATCCATAGTCAAACATATCACAAAACCTTCAATACAATATAGAAGTTTTGTATCATAATAAATCAACTTCAAATAATCTTAAAATCCGTCAAAGGATGTTGACATAGATGAAATCAAAATTCTTTTTAAAGAAATATCTCCTTTTATTTTGAAATCATTTAAGATCCATATAAAATAAAACATTTTCTTTGAAAATATTCTTATAAGCTTCTAAGTAAAGCTTTGAAGATTTTATAACGGCGTAAAATTACCGCACCCGCCGTATAAGTAAAAAAAACATTCTTACCTCAATTCTGTCGAAAAGGTTAAAAAGGACCTTGTTTTGAAAACGACGGAAAGATTCCTTTATAAACCTCTTATAAAAAGTCAAAAAAGGGTATAAATGACTTTAACCCATATTCTTGTAAATAGTAAAAATGTTTTGAAATACATTTTTAAGAAACATGGATGTGGATGATAAAGATATCCCAGTAGATTATTACGTATAAACAACCTCGGATAATGAAGAGATTGGGAAATGAACCCTTACCTTGTACTTTTCCTTGGTTGGGGTAGGTTAACCTCCTGTATAATGGTGAAATAATTGTTATTAAATTATAAAAGAATCATATACATTAATATGATATCATATATGATCTTTTAATATTGATTTGATAATATCTTAGTATTATCGTCGTTTCGTGTGTTAACTTACTCATTTTCTTTTATATGTTTTGTTACATAAGTCATGTTTGTTGTATCTTATTCATATCCAGAATGATATCAAGTCCTTAAACATCATTTTTAGATCATTAAATGATAATTATACTTGAATGGATACGATGGAGAATGAATCTCATCGCGTTCGTGGAGACGGTAGTCCGTACGTACGCACGAACGCTACTTCCATTTAATTTTTATTTTAAAAGAATCGAATCCAAATGATACATAGGTATATTACTATTCCAGTATAATATAATATTTTATATATGTTACTTAAGTTCATTAACACCATCCTTTATACGTTCCATGTGTGGTATGAACGAGTCATATCATTTTAAGGGGGCGGTAGTCCGCACTTCCTCAAATGAAATTATCGTTTGTATATACAACATGAAACGAATAATGGTATGAAATAAAATGGAATTACAGAAGCTTATATATAAAATATATATCATTAATATCATATTTAATTACAGTTCCATCATAATGGCCACCATGAGAGGCGGTAAGATGTATTTGAACAATCATCGTTTCGTGAGGCGTTAGTTTGCCATCCACAGAAACATTATGTTCATCATACATTAGATGGAGTTGTGTGTATGTGTAGTTTGAATCCTTCTTATAACAACATCCTAGTATATTTAGGATACTGGTGTTGTTACAAAAGAAATGAAATAAAAAGAGTTTGGGGGTTGGAGAAGCAAAATAAATGAAAATAATTTAAGAGAAATCGTTACCTTTAATTTAGGTAACTCACTTTGGTTGGAACCAAAGGACTTCTTGAAATGCTTTCTGCCTAAGGGTAAGCTTCAAGGAGGAGGAGAGGGATGTGGGGAGCTTAGTTGGGCAGAGTTTGGACGAGCCAAGTGGCTTGAGAGGTGTGAGGAATGAGTAGAAGTGGTCTCCTTTTATAAGGGAGAGGAGGGGCTCTTTAGGAAAGTGTGAAAGTATTACTTTATAATATATTTGTATTCGTTTTATAATGGTCCAAAAATCATTGAGGTCGAAGATAAGATGACTCATATTCTAAATAACATCAACCAATAATAATTGGACAGGTTTTAGATAATATTTTAATCATTATAATCTTATTTATTTAAATGATTTATTAATGAGGTAAACATTGCATCATTATTGTGTCATTAATAATTTAAATTATTTGATGTCTAAAAATTATAAATAAAATATAATTATGTAGGAAATCTTTTTATCTTTATAATGAATATTTATAATCGAAAATCCAACATGTATAACCCTATGTAAAAATTGTTCTTCTAAAATATGTAAGCTTATGCCATTTTTATTTTTATTTTAACTTTATTAATATAATGTGTCATTATCACTTACAAGTGGATCCATGGGGTCCCAAAACAGACCCAAAGATGCCCATGGTCGACCACGTATCAACCAATAGGGTTAAGACACGTTTTAGGGTAATTTAGTATTATTATAATATTATTTTTTAACCCTTATTTACCGGATTTACCCTTTAACCATGGTAAATAAAATATTTACCGCAGTAATTATTCAAAATGTGTAAAAATAAAAGTTACCTATTTACATAATTTGGACATCCTGATTCCAAATATGGAATCCATTTTCCTAAATTCAAAACACAGAAGTGGCAGAAATTAATTTAAAATTAATTCCCGCTGTCAAAACAAAAAGCGTGTTTTTAAGAGGTAATAACTATCAAAAGATTGACACTTGTTTATGTTCGGTTTAATTGTAAAATTATGTCCAATGACCAACATTATATTAAATGGTAAAAATATATTCTAAATATACTTTAAAACCACTCAAATTCACAATTTATCACTATTAATTATTTTGATTAAAAAAGTTGTTTTTAATTAAAATTTAGTAATTTTCACTATTCATCAAAATATGAAAGTTATCCGAAATGTACCAAAATTTCACCCTAGGCTAATTTTGATATTCCGAATCCAAAAATGAAGTCCATTTTCAAATATAAAATATATATAATTTCAAAAAGTAAGTATTAGTATTCACAACAGCTAGTTTAATTAGTTGTGGTGTGTGTTAGAACTCGAGGTTGCGTACAACACACACTATCGATTATTCGAAGGGAAACGTACCGTGGAAGTTTGGGGTGTTACATTCTCCCCTCCTTCAAATAATTGCGTCCTCGCAATTTCTAGGGTATTACTGCATAAAAAGACTCGGGTGGTTCCTCATCATAAGTTCCTCGGGTTCCCACGTTGCCTCTTCCATCTTATGATTTCTCCACAAAACTTTTACCAGACGCGTCGTCCGGTTTCTCAGTACTTGTTCTCTTGTATCAAGAATCCTGACGGGCACTTCGCAATAAGACAGATCGGGTTCCAGTTCTAATTCCTCATAGGTGAGTACATGCGTTGGGTCAGGCATGTATTTTCTCAACAGAGATACGTGGAACACATCGTGAACTTTGGAGAGACTTGGCGGCATTGCCAATCGGTAAGCTACAGCCCCAATTCGTTCTAGAATTTCGAAAGGTCCGATGTACCTGGGACTCAATTTACCTTTCTTACCAAAACGTATGACTCCCTTCCACGGGGATACCTTTAAGAAAACATGATCACCGACTTGAAATTCCAAATCCTTCCTTCGATTATCGGCATAGCTCTTCTGCCTACTTTGAGCTGCTTTGATGTGATTTTGGATTACCTTCACCTTTTCCACCGTTTCCTCCACCAGTTCTGGGCCTACAAGTTTTCTTTCACCAACGTCATCCCAACAGGTTGGTGTACGACATCTCTTTCCATATAACGCTTCATATGGTGCCATCTGAATACTTGAATGGAAGCTATTGTTATAGGAAAATTCTACCAGTGGTAAATATTGATCCCACATACCCTGAAAATCAAGTGAGCAAGATCTCAACATGTCTTCTAAGGTTTGAATAGTCCGTTCTGATTGTCCGTCTGTCTGAGGGTGGTAAGCAGTGCTCAAATGAAGTTCAGTATCCAGGGATTTCTGAAGACTTTTCCAGAATCTTGAAGTAAAACGGGGATCACGATCAGAAACAATCGATAGGGGTACTCCATGAAGTCTCACAACTTCATTAATGTATAGTCTTGCTAGACGTTCCAGGGGTAGATCTTCTCTTATAGCAAGAAAATGTGCTGACTTGGTAAGACGATCAACAATAACCCATATTGCATTGTTCCTTCTAGGAGTCTTTGGTAGCCCCATGAAAAAGTCCATCGTAATATTGTCCCATTTCCACTCCGGTATGGGAAGAGGTTGCATGACTCCTCCAGGCTGTTGCCTTCCAGCTTTCACTTGTTGACAAACCATACATCTTGACACAAAATCAGCAATCTCCCTCTTCATGTTGTCCCACCAAAAATGTTCCTTCAAATCTCTATACATTTTGGTGCTCCCAGGGTGTATAGAGAAATTGGAACTATGAGCGTCATCCAGCAATTCCCTTTTTAGATCAGGTATATTGGGAACACAAAGTCTCTTCCCAAATTTCAAAATTCCATCTTCATACACAAAGTCTCTCAATCTCCCATCATTCACAGCTTTAATCTTCTTCTGAAATTCTTCATCATCGGTCTGGGAACTCTTAATCCTTTCTAGTAAAGATGGTTTGGCAACCATTTGAAAAAGCATTGATGTTTCACCTTCCCTGGTTATTCCCATTTCCATCTTCTCTAGATCCATGAAAATTGGATCCCTTTCAATTCTCATCATGTTCAGAACTCCATGGTCTTTTCTGCTCAAAGCATCTGCTACTTTGTTTGCTTTCCCCGGGTGGTAGTGTATCGTGCAATCATAATCCTTGAGTAATTCAAGCCATCTCCTTTGCCTCATCTTGAGTTCTTTTTATGAGAAAATATACTTCAGACTCTTGTGATCAGTATAAATCTCACATTTTTCACCATAGAGGTAGTGCCTCCATATCTTCAAAGCAAAGATCACAACTGCTAACTCAAGATCATGAGTAGGATAGTTTTGTTCATGAATTTTCAACTGTCGTGATGCATAGGCAATAACTCTATCATTCTGCATAAGGACACAACCAAGTCCTTTCTTTGATGCATCACTATAAATAACGAACCCATCATTCCCCGATGGTAGAGTCAATATAGGAGCATTGACTAATCTTATCTTCAGTTCTTCGAAACATTCTTCACACTCTTTTTTCCAAACAAATTTAACCCCTTTACGTGTGAGCTTCGTTAATGGGTTAGGCAATCGGGCAAAATTCTGGATGAAACGTCGATAATAACCTGCCAAGCCAATAAAACTACGTACCTCAGTTATACTCGTAGGTGCTGGCCATTCTTGGATTGCTTTGGTCTTAGAAGGATTAACAGAGATTCCATCTTTAGAGACAATATGGCCCAGAAAAGAAATCTCCTGAAGCCAGAATTCACACTTGCTAAACTTTCCATATAATTCATGCCTCCTCAGAGTCTTCAAGATAATGCGCAAGTGATTTTCATGATCTTCGTAGGTTTTGGAGTATACCAAGATATCATCAATAAATACCACCACAAATTCATCGAGATACTCCTTGAAAACTCTATTAATCAGATCCATGAATACAGAGGGTGCATTAGTCAATCCAAACGGCATTACAGTAAACTCGTAATGCCCGTACCTGGTTCGAAATGCTGTCTTCGGAATGTCTTCCTTCTTTACACACAACTGATGGTATCCAGATCGAAGGTCAATCTTTGAAAAGTATTGAGCTCCATGCAGTTGGTCAAATAAATCATCAATACGAGGTAGGGGATACTTGTTCTTTATCGTTATAGCATTGATCTCCCTGTAGTCGATACATAACCTCATAGATCCATCTTTCTTTTTAACAAAAAGAACAGGGGCTCCCCATGGAGAAACACTAGGGCGAATAAATCCCTTATTACTCAATTCCTCTAGTTGTTTCTTTAGTTCGACTAACTCTACAGTGGCCATTCTATAAGGGGTCTTCGATATAGGCCTTGATCCAGGAATCAAATCAATGGAAAACTCAACTTCTCGTTCTGGAGGATGTCCAGGTAAATCTTCCGGAAATACATCTACAAATTATTTCACAACAGGTACATCCTCTATTTGAACATTACTTTCCTCACCGACAGTTATTTCATTCTCTTCCTCCCCAATAATTGAATTAAGTTGAGATACTGGGGGTGGATCTAAATAAGAATTAGGTGGTGACGATTCTGCTCTAAAAATAAGGTGTTCCTTATCATTATCATCAAGAATCGTAACCTCTTTCTTCTTACAATAAATCTTCACATCATAGTCCGAAATCCAGTCCATACCGAGGATTATATCAAACTCAATCATAGGTATGACGATGAGATCAGCAGATAAAGAAAATTTATGTGCTCTAATGGGGACTGATTCACAAAACTTTGTTGCAACGATACTTCCCTTAGGAGTTTTGACTGACAACTCCCTTATTAAATCAAATTGGAAATATCTAATTTTCTTAGCAAACTGGGAAGATATGAAACAATGCGATGATCCAGAATCAAATAATGCATTTTCTAAACTTGAGGAAACCATTAAATTACCTTCCACCACGTCTTTCGGAGCTTCTACCTCAGCAGTAGTGATAGCATAAGCCTGGCCTTGATCCCTTGGCCTTTTCTGAGGTAAGTTCTCCTGACGCTTAGGACATGCATTTGCATAATGCCCCATCTCCCTGCAATTGTAGCACTGAATGTTGGTAGCTTCCTTCTTCCCCTTGCAATCATGAGCTTGGTGGCCTTTTTCACCACACTTGTAACAGACTCCCATTCCCTTCAAGCAAGTACCGGGGTGTTTCTTCCCGCATTTACCACAAGATGGATATTCAACCTTTTCTTTCTTCCCCTTATTTCCATTCCCAGATTGATCAGCAGGTCTCTTCTTCTCTTGCTTTGCTTTAAAGTCATAAGACTTAGAGAATTCCTTTTCGGTCTTGATAGCACATGAGACAATGTCTTCGTACGATGAAAAGGATTGTGAGACTAATGCTCGACGGAGAAATGGTTTTAACCCATCAAAGAAACGATCAATATTACTTCTTGGGTTGCGAATATAATCTCCAGCATACCTCGCTAACCTTGTAAAGTTAGCCTCATACTTTGTGACATTCTCATCCTCCTTTTGTCTCAGACTCAGAAATTGTCTTTCCATATCCGCTCGATGGTCGCGAGGGAAGTATTTTTCTAAAAACAGATCTTTGAATTCCCTCCATTCCATATTTGATACTTCATCATCTTCCTTCATGTTTTGAATCAATGACCACCATTGATCAGCATCTCCAGTGAGGCGGTAAACTGCCATGATAACTTTTTCCCTTTCATTGCTCCCCAAAGCCTGAAATATTTTCTCTAGGGAATTTATCCATTGCTCAGCTACTAAGGGATTTGTACTCCCATTGAACGTTGGTGGTTGTTGCCTCATGAATCGATCTAACATTGATCCTCCACGCTGCGGATCAGGGTGCTCCATACGGGTAAGGTTATTATTCATAACCTGAGTAAGTTGTCCCAGTATGGTGATTAGCTGATCGGCACCAGTTGCATCACCAGCCCCACTATAATTATCTTGAGCAGGAGGGAAATCCCTACATGGAGTGCGTGCATTGATACGGTTTCCATTTCTTCCACTAGGCTCCATTTCTAAATAATGGCATAAACTAGATCAGTTTATGAATCAAAATACATAATCCCATACTTATAAAACACTTAACATAAATTGAACTATTTATGGATATAATCCATAATCATAAAAATGTTTTCTTTGAGGAAGTATATACTCATAAACCCTTCATAATGATTTGTAAAGAAAATGAGAGTTATCCTAAGCATATCCCCCGGGAGTGTCGTAACCAAGAGTGCAGCAAGGCCCGTTGTCGTGCACCAGTTCCCGTTCGAGTCTAGCTCAAAGCGGTGTTTTCGGGTTTTACCCCTAGGTACATCTGTGCCAGAGCCGCCTCTACCTGCTCGTATCCAGACAGGGATGTATTGCTCGGAAAACTCACAAAATCTCTACAATACCAAAATTCTAGGAAGTTCTTCTATACTAATCCTCAAAGTTCATCTTAGGTCTACGTGCTCTAATATGAGTTTATCTAAATCTAGCTTCCAAGGTTTGTACTAAACTTACTCTGATACCAACTGTAACGCCCTGACCCCAGCTACCCAGAGTCGGTGCATTACTTCGTAACATTGGCATGATCACAGGAAAGATCAAATCTCGAAAGACCGATTGGTTTATTAGCCTTGGAAACACTAGATATATTCATAAAGTTTTACATTACATTTCAAAGTGAAAAACTACTACAACAACAAAGTCTTCATATCCACACTATTAACCCCTCATAATATCCCTGCAAGTCAATCATAATTTACTTCTTCACTACCTGGGAAAAATAAAACATAGAAAAGGGGTGAGCTCAAATTCCCAGTAAGGATAACAATATAGCGGAACATTCAAAATAAGCATAAACATTTAAGGCAATGAATTACTAAAACAAAAGCCTTTTAAACATGAACTTCAACATAGTATGGCAAAAGTAAAATGAAATAATGCCATTTACTTATTCACATGGATATTCTACTAATCGAATAATCACATGCAAAATCAATAACCACTTTCATAATGTTGGAATGCATAATGCCAGACTATCATAACCACATAGCCAAGGCCTTGTGCCAAGACTACAAATAAGATTTTGTCAAGGCCTTGTGCCAAGACACTAGTTTGTCTCATGAGACCTACCGATGCATCGAGGAGCTATAGCGGGCTCCACCCGTCACTTATTAAGTCCAATGCATTCCCATATGAAAAGGTTTAAACATAACATAAACATTCGTATTAAAACTAGCATACAAAATGTCAATAATTTCACCATAAAATATGAATTGTATAAAAATAGCACATCCATAGTCAAACATATCACAAAACCTTCAATACAATATAGAAGTTTTGTATCATAATAAATCAACTTCAAATAATCTTAAAATCCGTCAAAGGATGTTGACATAGATGAAATCAAAATTCTTTTTAAAGAAATATCTCCTTTTATTTTGAAATCATTTAAGATCCATATAAAATAAAACATTTTCTTTGAAAATATTCTTATAAGCTTCTAAGTAAAGCTTTGAAGATTTTATAACGGCATAAAATTACCGCACCCGCCGTATAAGTAAAAAAAACATTCTTACCTCAATTCTGTCGAAAAGGTTAAAAAGGACCTTGTTTTGAAAACGACGGAAAGATTCCTTTATAAACCTCTTATAAAAAGTCAAACAAGGGTATAAATGACTTTAACCCATATTCTTGTAAATAGTAAAAATGTTTTGAAATACATTTTTAAGAAACATGGATGTGGATGATAAAGATATCCCAGTAGATTATTACGTATAAACAACCTCGGATAATGAAGAGATTGGGAAATAAACCCTTACCTTGTACTTTTCCTTGGTTGGGGTAGGTTAACCTCCTGTATAATGGTGAAATAATTGTTATTAAATTATAAAAGAATCATATACATTAATATGATATCATATATGATCTTTTAATATTGATTTGATAATATCTTAGTATTATCGTCGTTTCGTGTGTTAACTTACTCATTTTCTTTTATATGTTTTGTTACATAAGTCATGTTTGTTGTATCTTATTCATATCCAGAATGATATCAAGTCCTTAAACATCATTTTTAGATCATTAAATGATAATTATACTTGAATGGATACGATGGAGAATGAATCTCATCGCGTTCGTGGAGACGGTAGTCCGTACGTACGCACGAACGCTACTTCCATTTAATTTTTATTTTAAAAGAATCGAATCCAAATGATACATAGGTATATTACTATTCCAGTATAATATAATATTTTATATATGTTACTTAAGTTCATTAACACCATCCTTTATACGTTCCATGTGTGGTATGAGCGAGTCATATCATTTTAAGGGGGCGGTAGTCCGCACTTCCTCAAATGAAATTATCGTATGTATATACAACATGAAACTAATAATGGTATGAAATAAAATGGAATTACAGAAGCTTATATATAAAATATATATCATTAATATCATATTTAATTACAGTTCCATCATAATGGCCACCATGAGAGGCGGTAAGATGTATTTGAACAATCATCGTTTCGTGAGGCGTTAGTTTGCCATCCACAGAAACATTATGTTCATCATCCATTAGATGGAGTTGTGTGTATGTGTAGTTTGAATCCTTATTATAACAACATCCTAGTATATTTAGGATACTGGTGTTGTTACAAAAGAAATGAAATAAAAATAGTTTGGGGGTTGGAGAAGCAAAATAAATGAAAATAATTTAAGAGAAATCGTTACCTTTAATTTAGGTAACTCACTTTGGTTGGAACCAAAGGACTTCTTGAAATGATTTCTGCCTAAGGGTAAGCTTCAAGGAGGAGGAGAGGGATGTGGGGAGCTTATTTGGTCAGAGTTTGGACGAGCCAAGTGGCTTGAGAGGTGTGAGGAATGAGTAGAAGTGGTCTCCTTTTATAAGGGAGAGGAGGGGCTCTTTAGGAAAGTGTGAAAGTATTACTTTATAATATATTTGTATTCGGTTTATAATGGTCCAAAAATCATTGAGGTCGAATATAAGATGACTCATATTCTAAATAAAATCAACCAATAAGAATTGGACAGGTTTTAGATAATATTTTAATCATTATAATCTTATTTATTTAAATGATTTATTAATGAGGTAAACATTGCATCATTATTGTGTCATTAATAATTTAAATTATTTGATGTCTAAAAATTATAAATGAAATATAATTATGTAGGAAATCTTTTTATCTTTCTAATGAATATTTATAATCGAAAATCCAACATGTATAACCCTATGTAAAAATTGTTCTTCTAAAAGATGTAAGCTTATGCCATTTTTATTTTTATTTTAACTTTATTAATATAATGTGTCATTATCACTTACAAGTGGATCCATGGGGTCCCAAAACAGACCCAAAGATGCCCATGGTCGACCATGTATCAACCAATAGGGTTAAGACACGTTTTAGGGTAATTTAGTATTATTATAATATTATTTTTTTAACCCTTATTTACCGGATTTACCCTTTAACCATGGTAAATAAAATATTTACCGCAGTAATTATTCAAAAAGTGTAAAAATAAAAGTTACCTATTTACATAATTTGGACATCATGATTCCAAATATGGAATCCATTTTCCTAAATTCAAAACACATAAGTGGCAGAAATTAATTTAAAATTAATTCCCGCTGTCAAAACAAAAAGCGTGTTTTTAAGAGGTAATAACTATCAAAAGATTGACACTTGTTTATGTTCGGTTTAATTGTAAAATTATGTCCAATGACCAACATTATATTAAATGGTAAAAATATATTCTAAATATACTTTAAAACCACTCAAATTCACAATTTATCACTATTAATTATTTTGATTAAAAAAGTTGTTTTTAATTAAAATTTAGTAATTTTCACTATTCATCAAAATATGAAAGTTATCTGAAATGTACCAAAATTTCACCCTAGGCTAATTTTGATATTCCGAATCCAAAAATGAAGTCCATTTTCAAATATAAAATATATATAATTTCAAAAAGTAGGTATTAGTATTCACAACGGCTAGTTTAATTAGTTGTGGTGTGTGTTAGAACTCGAGGTTGCGTACAACACATGCTATCGATTATTCGAAGGGAAACGTACCGTGGAAGTTTGGGGTGTTACAACATATAAGGTTAAAACTGCTTTACTAGGGTTAACCTAAAAAAGATAATGGTTAAAATGATCAAAACACTTATATACACCCTATTGGTGGGATTTACATAGACCTTACCCTTATTTACTTACAATATTATCAATTTTGAATCTATTTATTTCAATATGTATACTTGACATTATTTGAAAACTTTGAAAATTTACAAGTGTTCCACTCACCTCAATCATAAAAGGGAACATATTCCCCTAACTTATTCACACAAATTAATCCATTTATCTTATTCAATACCTAAAACAATATCTACCAAAAATACTTATCCATATTCTATAGAATTTTTCCTTCCCAAAATATCAACCCTAGGGTCTTTAATTTGATTTCTAAATGAGGTTTTTCTAAAAAAAAAAGTAATTTTCTTCATTGATCTCATTATTTTTATTTTTTATTTTCCACATTAAATTATGAATTAATAAATCCAATATAATAACAAAAATTATCAACCATATACTGAGATTTTATTATATTTATGTAATAATATTTATCCATATCCTTCTTAATCAATTTGGAAACAAAACCATTGTTTGTGTGTACGGTGGAATAACACCTCATGAACCAATGTAATTTATTTTCCATAACCGACTCACATGGATAGTAATAATAATGGAACAAATGAATGTATATGATTAGTATTACATAATATTTATTCTTTAAATTTAATATATCATCTAGTTCCTTACTATTTCACCCATTAGTTAATTGATAATGTCGCTCATGCATACGTATGACCAATAGTCTCCATGAAGAGATGTGATTCATTTCCCATGTTCCAATTTCAATAATTTTTATGAAAATTTATTTAGTGAATAAATATTATATTTATAATGTTAGTATCATTTTTATATGATTTTACTATATCCTATATACTATAACAGTAACTTACACAATAAAACATGCAAGGGGAAATGGTGTATTTAACACCATAAACATTGATAATAAGGAAATTTTATTATGGAATGGGTGATAAGATATTATAAGTGGATCATAAATGATATTATAATATTAATATTGTTTTGGTATAAATTAATAATATTTTTTTAAAAAATAAACATTAGTTTCACTAAATTTCAACTAAGGGGAAGTGTGAGGTAATGAATTTCATCTCAATTTACACTCCACTGAGACATATTAGGTATTATGTGTCTATTATCTTTTATGAGGTGTATGTACTAAACCATTTATTAATTTTAAATGAATAAGTATTTATTAATGGCGATTATTATTTTAACTCATGATTATTTATTCAAGGGGTTTCAATTTAAATGTTATTAAAGAGGTAATAATTTATTTTCCAATCTCAAATTATTTTGGGATCACTTATATTTTAATTGAAAGAATCATATGATTTATAATTCATAATCTACAATGTTTTTATTATCCCATATCTATTTAAGGATTTTCCATATTTTCTTCTATATATTCCCTTATTTGTCACTGTATTCAAGTAATGAAACATTTAAAAGAAAATATTATCTTATTTCTCATTTTAATTAGATGTATTTTTCTTCCATGCCCAATTTTTTTAAAAAACGTGTTCTCAAATTTTCTTATTATTTACTAAAACTATTTATTAATTATATTTTAATTTATCCTTGAATTTTTAAAAGGTTTTAATGGAATATTTCATTTTTTTGAAAGGCCTATTTTTTACATTCATTACAAGAAGTCAAAAGGAGTGTTTTATTTTAACATATACGATGTTAACAAAATTTCCTGCTTCCATAACCGTTTTATAATATTAAAATTATTCTAAAAGGTTTCAATTTATTTTCAAAGAAAACTATTTCAAGAAATTTTATTTTAATTTTTCTATTTTATTTTATTTCATCCTCTAAAAATCCATGAATTTATCAAAAAACCCTATATTACCACTCCCTAATTTTTTGTGTCATTAACTATATCTTGAAACATTCACTTTATTAGAATCATTAGAAATTATATTTATCTTTAGTTCCCATATTCTTTGAATCATGGATATTATTATTATTTCCTAAATAGTATACCATTTCTATATATGGTTTTTAATTTGACAGTTATTTGATTGATTGGGAAAATATTGATAATTTATATTCTTTAATCAATATAGATATTTGTTTATATGGCCTATTGTTTTTGAAATAAATTTATAATTAAATATATAAGGAATGAATTATACATGAAGTGATTTGTGGGGAATATAATTATATAGTCGCTCCATGCATCGATGGGTCTCATCAGACAAGTCAGTTAACCAAATTAAATAGGTTTCTGGTGTATACATACCCACCAACTAAACTATCATGGCATAAGGATTTGATTGTATTGATATCATGATAAATGAGATCATAAAGTATAATATTATTAATTGTCTTCCATAAGAATATAATTGTTATTATCCATGAGATTATTTCATTGATATTATCTATGAATTCATTTCAAGCTCAAGTTATTGATTAAATGGAATGTGTAGTTATATAACTTTCCATATTTATTATGACTTATTTACTCATAGTGGATTCTGTTGTGTGTAACCCTTATTGAGAATTTTATCTCACACTTATTTGTTTCATTCCCCTTGATATAATGAAGAAATATTTTAATGAGTTTCAAGGATGAATAATGTTTAATTTTGTTATGTTTTATATTATATTCCCAATGTAAAATGGGTATCATATATGATTATTGCTCTTCACTCCCAATAAAGTGATCGCCCCTTCTGGATAGGATCCCTTGAAGATATTCTAATATAATAAACTAGGCATCGACTCTAGGTTATTGGAGTTGGGGTTATTGCAGTTGGTATCAGAGAATGTTTAATATAAACCTTGAGAACCAGACTTAGGAAAATATAGATTATGGAAAATAACCAAATGATAGGCATTGAGAATATGTATAATTGTGGAAAAATATCATCAATGTTTTGGTAAGGTAGATATTATATTGTTTTTCCAAGAAATAAATATCTATCAGGATACTACAAGTGGATAAGGTTTTAATATAGATTCATCTAGAAGTAATAACACTTAAAAGTGTTGGTCAGGTATATCTCATTTATCATTTTGGTGTACAATGATTTTACCCATACTAAACTCATAGTTTGACACTCCTATAGGATATCCTTGGTTTAATTCACACTTTCATTACAAACCATTTTGAAATATATGAAAATATTTTTAGGATTTAATGATTTTCCAAAAGAACCCATGCTTATTATTTTGATATTAACAATACATAATTTTCAATTTATGTTAACTGTTAAATTATATTTAGAAATAAAAATATTTTGATTTAAAATTCATAATGATACTAGATGATCCATTATATCCTTTTTTAGAAATGTAAACTATTATAAATAATTTTATCAATACTCGTGGTCAATGTGGAATTTACCTTATCAATCAATCCAATAAAACATGTGTTGGTGATGAGTGTATTAGGGAAATATAAGGGAAAAATACCATGGTTATGAATAATAACCTTGAAAATATAGTGAATCATGATCTTCAATGACATGATACAACTATATCAGATTGTTTCATGTGATAAAATTCCTATAATTTAGTGGGACTACTAATACTGTGGTTGCTGATCACTAGATTAAGTCCCTTGAAAAGATATTTCTGTTCTTGAGGTGATATGATAAGGATGCATTTATTCATTCAATATTTTATATAAATGGTTATGGTGATCAATGGTGGTCATTGATCATGAATATTATGGAATAATTAGAAATAAATCATATGGTATGGAGAGATTTTAATGTAACATTATTCAACAAATATTTAACTCATGAAAAATGAACTAAAATAAATGTGAAGGTTCTCATATTAATTAAAAAAGAAGAAGAATGGGTCATGGGTGAGGCAACCAATACAATACTATTCAGTTATGTTATGTATTATATACATAAATGGTAATGAAATATCAACCATTTCTTTAAAGGTATTAAGAAAAGTCTATGAAGGGAACTCGTCTCTCCAACTTTTTCATTATATGATGAAATAGTTTTAGGTGCTATAAAAATATAGTATTATTTTTCTATATCCTTTATATTCAAGGGAAATCAATAGAAGAATAGTATATAATAACACTAAGAAAAAGAGAATATGTAAAATCAAAAGAGTAAATTGAAGAAATATTCATTAGATGAAAATCATCGAAAGAAAAATCCGAGAAAAAACATGAAGTGGATGTGATTTTCTTTCATGTGTGGAGATATGAGTCATATAGAGAATACAAGTAAGTTAAATAAAAACACCACTACTATAAAGATTGTTAAACTATAAATAAATAGTTTATTATTCAAACTAATCTTAATATTCAAGGGAATATACTCCAGAAGAGATTAATGCAGAAATCATGGTGGAAGATACATTAACCAAGTCTTAAAATTTAGTTAATTCTTTATTGGATTCTATAACTTTTAATTATTTTATATATTCCATGATTTCCAATAAAATTAGATATTTACCTAGAAACTTAAAAAGTATGTTATCAGCCACAACTCCTAGTAAAAGTAACACTACAACAATGATATTTTAGGAAGTCCCCATTACGACATATAAACATGCTCTATTCTCTAGATTTATTGTTATACATATGGTTTACATTTAGATAATGCTCGGTATGGACTAGACATAAAAATATGATGAAAAAAAATTCTAAAGAGAAGGAAATTATGGTTTGTGAGGAATTTAGGGAATTAGTTATCTTTAGATGGGAGACCACATCATATAATTCATGTCTATATCCACCTCTATTAGATCTTCTGAATGAAATTCTTGGGGAAGAAGAACAAATAAATCCTATGGATGGAAAATTTAATATTAAAATTTGAGGGTTTTTATATGAATACATTGATATATTTCATAAGGAATAAATTTTCAAACACAAGAGAGGGATGTTGATTTTTTCATTGATTTAATATATAATGAAATAACAATATCAAAGACTCCCAATATAATATCCACTATGGAATTAGTATAGTTAAAGAGACAACTGGAGGAGTTCTGTAATAAGATCATTATATTCCCTAGTGTTTCACTTTAGGGAGCACATATTTTTTCAAGAACGAATTTGGATCTATGAGGATCTTCAGTGATTATATGGAAATAAATGCAATTATGATAAAGATCAAGTATCCTTTACCTCTCATTTATGACTTATTTGATCAAATTAAAAGAGTTAAATATTTTTCAATGACTCTACTTTATTCTAGGTATCATAAATTGGACATAAAAAATGAATATATTCTGATGAAAACATGTCAAATGTGGTGTGGAAATTATGAGTTTAATGTAACTCAATTTGGAAAAACTAATTCACCCTATATTTTTATTGAACTAATAAATATAGTATTAGATAAATATATTGATAATTTTTTGGTATTTATTAATGGTATATTTTTTTATTCTAAAATCTATGGGAACTATGATAATAAATTTCATATCATTCTTGAGTCTCTTGAAAGTAAATTGTTATATGGGAAATTTAGAACGGGTGGATTTTGGAATTAGAAATATAATTTTATTGGATGTATTATCTCTATGTATGGAATCATAGTTTATCAGATCAATCTAATGGCAGTTAAAGAAAGTGATACACCAACAAACATAATCAAGGTACACAGTTTCATTAGTTTTAAAGGTTACTATGAGTGATTTTTTGAAAAATGATCATGATTTTTGAACCCATTAACCAAGAATATACATAAAGGGGTTAAGCCCTTTTGGATAAATGAATTACAAAAATTTATTTTGAAAAATTGAAAATGATATGAGTTTATGATATGATTTTGTCCCTACCACCATGAAATTATGGATTTGTTATATTTAGTGATTCATTGAAGAAGGGGCTTGGTTGTGTCCTTTTGTAGAATGATATTATTTTTTATATGAATCAATAAAGTTAATGAAACCAAAATAAAACTATCCCACCCATGATATTTAGTCATAAGATGTAATATTATATTTGAAGATATAAATACTTTCTGTCCATGGTGAAATATAGGGGATAAAAACAAACCATAAGAGATTAAAATAATTATTTTCACAAAAATATCTCAATAAGTGGAAAAGGATATGGCCCACGATAATCACAGATTATGATTTCTCAACACACTACCACCCAGTAAAGTCAAATAGGGTTGTAGATGCATTGATAAGGATAAATCATGGAGTTTTAACCAAATTGAGGATTGATAGAGATCTTGTGTTCAAAGATCTAATAATGATGATTATGGTTATTATTAAGGAAGGGGATACATCAATACTTTTTCAAATGATTGTAAAACTATATTTATTGTAAAAGATAAAATGTTCTCAATCTAATGATGAGAATTTTGAAAAGAAAATTAATGTCATAAATAATGGGAATTCGAAAGACTTCGTGTATGAAGATGGTGTTCCGAAATATTTAAAGTGGTAATGTGTTCCATCTATAACTAAGCTAAAAATTGAATTATTGGATAATTGTAATAGTATGAATTTTTCTATACACCATGGTTGCACCAAGATGTATAAGGATTTGAGGGAAAGTTTTTTGTGGGATAATATGAAGTAGGGAATTGATTATTATGTATCAAGATCATGGTTTTTCAACTATTAAACGGGGAGATAAAGAATCTAAGAGGATTCATGCATCTTCTAAAAATTCCTATATAAAAATGGGATGAAATTACTATTGAATATTTTACTGGATTACCAAATACTCTTAGAAATAATTTTTCAACGCAGTTTATTACATATCACCTAACCAAATCTAAATATTTTCTTACTATAAGATAATATTTACCTATTGACTTCCTTTCACAGATCTATATTAATTAATTTGTAAGAATTCATTATGAAACTATTTAAATTTTGTTTGATTATGATCCCCTATTTGCATCCAAATTCATGAAATGTCTTCAGGAGGCTCTTGATACAGAACCTCATATTATCCTCAAACTTATGGATAGTCAAAGGGAACTGTTAAATAATTAGAATACATGATGATAATATTATAACATGAAAATAAAGGTATTTTGGATCATTATTTACCTTTTTTAGAGTTTTAGAATAAAAATAATTTCCATTTAAGTATTCAAATTATTTCGTATAAAGCGTTATATGGAAATAGATTTCATAATTCAACTTGTTGGGATAATGTTGGAAAAAGTAAACATGTAATCGTAGAAAATTTTTGAGGTGAAAAAGTCAAAGTAAAATACTATTGTGACTCATATTAAATCATCCCAATGTTGGAAAAATATTTATCCTAATAATAAGTGGAAATATTTGTAATTTTAAGTGAGAGATCATGTTTTCTTTAATGTACCTCTATATAAGGGTGTTATAGGGTTCATTAAGAAAGGGATATTGATTTCCAGGTATCTCATACTTTTTGAAATTTTATAAATATTTAGAGATATGGATTATTGATTGGATAATAAAAAAATCCTATCTAAAGGATAATATGTGATCCATATATCATTGTTAGGGATGTGAATTCTAGACCCAATCCATGTTCTCACCTATAAAGAAATAGAATAGGGGCATGTTCTCTCTTACTATGAGGATCCTATAAAGATTATAGATACTAAATATAAATAACTAAGGAATTGGATGACAATAATGGTAATGTTATATTTGTGAAATCATAAAATGGAGGACAAAATGTTGGAACTATAAGATTTTATAAAGAATAAACACACATAATTGTTTGTAAATTAATATCCACGAAAATTTTAGGGTTGAAATTTTTATATCAGGGGAGAATATAAAACCTAAACTAAAATCATAGTAAGTGAAAATTATATTTTAATAAAACCATAATACAATTCCCATTTAAATATTTCAGGTCATAAAATTTCTAAATTTATAGTAATGATATTAATTTTATATTTATAAGGTCAAAAATAAGCCTAGAATGAGTTTTGGGAATTTTCTCTTAGAAATAAGCTTCTATGAATAATTGAAAATATAAAATTTAAATATTCCAAAATTTATTTATAATAAAATTTTAAGAAATATATAATTAAACATGTATTTACTATCAATTTTATTTAAATAAAGATAAGATCATTTAGAAGTAAAAAAGGGGTATTTTTTAGAAAACGTTTTTAAAAATCATAATTTATTTTGATTTTAATTAATTAAAATAATCATTAGTGACAAATGATTGAACTAAAATTTATAGTTTATATATATAACTATATGAATTAAAATCATTAAAATGATTATTACTAGTCATAAATTCAATGCAATATCATTTTATGATTGAAAATGCATTTCTTGAAAACCTATTTTTCAATACATTTTGTGAGTTTACTTTTAAAATAAATTCATCCAATTATGTGAATTGAATTTGATAAAATTGATTCAATATTTTTAACTATATAAATTAATATTAATTAATAAGGTCAAATTAATTTTTGGTCATAATGAATAGTAAAAGCTGTAAAAATTAATTTGTTGAGTTATTGTTAAAACCGGTTTATCGGGTTGTTGGCCTTAAAAAGATAAGGGTAAAAATGAACTAAAAACTTGCTGAAACGCCATTTTTTTGTTATATTTAAACCTTAAATTTACAATCTTTAATAATTTTCCATTTTATATCCATTTTACCAAATTGAAATTATTTTAAATCATTGAAAAATCACAAGTGTGCCACTCACCTTAATTATAAAAGGGAATCTCCTCTGCTCACTCCTTCACACCCATTATGAAATTTATCTTGACCAAACCATAAATAACTATTTCCAAAACATCATTATACATATTATCAAAAATAAATTTATTACCAAAATACCACCCTTAAGTCCTTAATAAGATATCCAAAGGATTTTTTTCTAAGAAAAGGCAATTATCTTCACCAAGATATTTTCTTTTAAATTATTATTTTAACACCTTCAATTATGTCTTAATAATTACAATTTTATAATAACATTTTCTAATATATACATATATGTTATTATTTTTGTGGAATTATATTTATCCATCTCCTTATCCATCAAATGGGAAACAAAACCAATGGTCATGTGTATGGAAAACTACTGCCTCATGAACTGATGTAATTGTTTTCAATACCGACTCATATATATAGTCATAAAGATTCAAATAATGAATATTAATGATAATAATGACATAATATTTATTCTTTAAATTTAATATATCATCTACTACCATAATATTTCATCCACTAAAGAAACAATAATGTTTCTGCTGCATACGTACAGCCTACTATCCCAATGAAGTGATGCGATTCATTTTCCATTTTCAAATTTATAGAATGAATATAGACATGTATACTATGAATAAATATGATTTTAAAACATTAATATTATTTTGATGATTATTTATTTATACCCTATGCACAAGAATTGTAACATCCATTAGAAAACATGCATGAGAAGATGAATTAGTTAACACCTGAAATAATTCTAATAATGAAATTTTATTGATGAATATGTGATAAGATGTTATAAGAGTATAATATATTAAATTATAAATATTAATATAGTTTTTTAGTAAATTAATAAAAAATTTAAAACAATTATACAAGAGGTTAAATCATCTTCAACTAAATGAAATTAATAGGTGTGGTATTTCGTTTTAATTTATACTCTATTGAGAAATAATTGTCATTATGCACTTATTTAATTTTATGGGGAGTATAAAATATTCCTTTTATATATTTAACAAGAGTATATATTTATTAATGATGATTAATATTCCCATTTAAAATTATTCTTTCAATCTCTTATGATTTAAAATTTTCCAATTAGGTAATAATTTATTTTTCAATCTCACTTTCTTTTAAGATTGCTCATATTTTTGTTGAAAAAAGCATATAATTAATCATTTATAAGATATAATAAATTTAATTATCCTATATTTATTTAATTATTTTCATTATTTTTTATAAAATTTCTTTATATTTTTCACTTGACTCAAGTAATGAAACATTTAAAATAAATGTGAATCTTATTTCACTTTTTGATCCGGTATATGTTTCTTCCATGTCCATATTTTTTTCAAATTTGTTTTTTAAAAAATATTTTTCTTCAATAAAACTATTTATTAATGATATTTTATGTTATTATTGAATATTTTAAATATTTAAAATGATTCATTCAAAAAATTTCATAAAGGGCCATTTTTTTACATTCATTATAAAAAATAAAAATGAATATTTCATTTTAAAAAATATGAGATTAACAGAATTTTCCATTTCAATAAATATTTTAGGATATTTAGATTATTTTAAAAAAATTAAATGGTTTTAAAAAGAAAATATTTTAAGATATCTTATTTTAATGTTTTTCTTTTATTTTCCTTTATCCTTTAAAAGACATGGATTTATCACAAAACATATATTATCTCTCACTAATTTTCTGGAAATTGATTTTATCTTGAAACAATAACTATCTTGTGATTGTTGGAACCTAAATTTATTTTAAATATTAGTATTATTTTTTTCATGTGTATTAATATTTTCTGAAACATATACCATCTATATATATGGCGTTTACACTGGAGGTTATTTGATTGACTAAAGATATTTTGATATTCTATATTCTTTACTCAATAATAATACTAATTAATAAGGATTATTGCTTATGAATTAAATTTATCATTAAATATATGAGGAATTAATAGGATATGTAGTGATGGGTGGGGCCTAGCATTATATATCCCATCGATACATCAATGAGTCTCATGAGATAAATCAGATGGCCCAAATAAATTTTTTTCTAGTGTATAACAATCCATCAATTAAAACGTCTTGGCATAAAGATTTTATGGTATATATATCATGATGTATGATATAATGATATCAAATATTATGTATTATATTCATTCATTATTAAATTATTAATATCCCTGATATTATTGAATTGATATTATCCATAGGTTCATTTCATGTTCATGTCATTGATTAAATGGATGTTTCTTAAGGTATCTACATTTACATATTAATTTTTAATTATTTACTCATGGTATATTACACATTAGATTACAATTAATGATAATTTTAGGATAAATTAATGTTTTTATTTCCCCATGATATAAAGAATAAATATTTGAATGAGATTCGAGGTTGCAGAATATTTACTTTTGTTATGTTTACTATTTCTTTCCAAATGTAAAATGGGTATCATGTATGTATATATATATATCTAATACTAATAAAATAATTGGTAATTTGGGATTATATAAATTATATATGTACCAATTCAAGGAACTAGCCACTAACCCTGGATTATTGGAGTTGGGGTTATTACATTGTGAATAAAAACTCACTACTAAAATGTTGACATTTGTGTAAATTTATGAAATTTACTGATATTTAATTCACTATGAATATATTTATTTATTTATGATATTTTAAGTCATACTATGTATAAGACCCCATCCTTAAACCTTACTTAATCTTGAGTTATTACAAGATTACACATTGAGGATCTTTTTAGGTTTAGAGTTTTAGAGAATTAGATCATGAAATTTGCATTACATTCCACATTTAAACAAAGTGGTTACATAAAAGACAATATTCATTCTTCCCATCAACGGAAACATATTTAAAATAAAACACGGATTATTTCTTGACACATCCTTGACACTATCATCACATCATTTACCTTTCCCTTGACCTGTGAAAAACATTTCAAAAACTTGGGATGAGCATAAAAAGCTCAGTAAGGGTTATAAAAATATGGAAAGGAAACATGAGTTCATATATACATAAGAATGAAATCATACTTTACCCATAAAACATAGGCACTTTAACATACCTCATCAAACCATGAATAAATCATAGAAATCATAAGACATAAAGGTAACTTGAGGCATTCATAACATTCTTACATAGGGAGTAACCCTCTTGGTTACGTTTGGAATACCCATAACAGTATATTCCCTAAATCTCTTAGGAGAAACCTTAACGTTTCACTCCTTCACATTACCCAATGCATTGGAGAGCAATATCGGGCTCACCTGCCCTTAGTTTATCACGGAACCACCCGTCTTCATAATAATTCCCAAGAACCTCAACATAATCGTATCACATAAAACATGCATAAAGGAAACATAACATTCCCACCTTTTAATAACAAGATATCAATACAACACATTGATATAAAAACGTTATGAAAACCATTTTCAATACCAAAATAAAAGAAAAGTAAACATGGTATTTATTTTTATTTTAAAAAGAAGGTATGGCTTGTAGAGGAAGCCGAAACTCAAATAATGGTCACGGCGGCGGAGAAGTCATTGTCACCGCATACGTACGACAAAAACATTCCCTTTTGTCATTTAGTAAATGCTTCGTATAAAAAATATTCCTTTTGAATAAACGTAAAAGTGAAAGGGGTTTATACACTGTATAAAAGAAGGTTGTGTATAAAACAAAATATGCCTCAATGAAAGGAGATTGAGACGAAGTCCCATACAAAGATGGTATCCTTGGTTTAAGGATAAATCAATTACATAATTATGTGTGACAAACTAATACACAAAATATAAGTGGATATTAAGTGTAAAATAATAAAAGTTCATTCGCACATATTCAAAGGATGACATATTCAATAACTACATGTTGAACCCAAAGAAATAGAAATTGGGTTAAGAAGTTCCCTTGACAGCCTAACGGCGTCACATCAAAATGAGTTGATGAGAGATAAAAGAAAAGGGTATCTCATCACTTGGACATAAAATTTACATCAATAAGGATATATGAGAACATATCCCAACATAACAATATGTAAATTAAAAGACCCAATAAAAGAAGTCTTTTAAAAAGAGGAGGGTGAAAGGTTCCCTTACCGACATGGGTATCTTTCGAAACATACACCTCATGAAAGAAGGACAATACAACATTTATGTAAATACTAATAAAAGAAAGTATATTACACAATGAGTAAAATAATGGGAAGTACATACACCACTCAAAGGAAATTGTGGCAAATGTAGCATAAATCTCACGGGAATAAAAATGAGATGAAAAATCCCTTAGGAAAACTCGGCAGCCTAACGGCGCCACTTAAAACTTCCAAAAATGGATTGATGAGATAAAATAGGTTCTCTCATAATATTAACATAAAGTTTACAGAAAGAGTAATATAAAAGAACATCCCCCAACATAATAAAGAAGATCTTAAAAGAAGTGACATAAAAGAGAGTACTTAAAAAGAAAGAGAGGAGTGTGATCCCTTACCTCAAGTCCAACTTGTCTTGTTCGTTTATTTATATTACTGAATAATAAACTTTGGTCAATTAATAATTGCCTAAGTACCTCCTTTAGAGATTATTATTCAGTTCATATCACATATTATAATGTTATAATAATTGTTTAATAATTTTAGTTCATATCAGACGTTTTTGCCGATGTTTGGTACATGAGTCAAAAATGAACATGTTTGAAAAAAGATTGCCCATGTAGTTATAAGTAAATAATTTACAGAATAGTATTAATGATTAAAATATCATATATATCCAGTAAATATTCATTTCATACAATTCCATATCATTTGGAGATAAAAAACGAAAAGCACCGTTCATGGAGACGGTAGGCCGTACGTACGCATGAACGCTACTTTCATTTTTTGTCATATTAATGGAATTAAAAAAAATGAGAGAGATATATATATTTTATAATTCCAGAATGATATCCATAATTTAGATGTAATATATTACATATATATCCATTATATATATGTACTTATAATATTACATAACATTTTGAGATAAGAAATGAAATGTACCGTTCATGGAGATGGTAAGCCGTACGTACGCATGAACGCTACTTTAATTTCTATTTCATATTTTTATGGAATGGAATAATAATGATATAGAGGTATATTATAATTCCATAATATATAATAACTTTAAATCCATCCTTTATACGTCCCACATATGGCATTAACGAATCACATCACTTTGAGGGGGCGGTGGTCCGCACTTCCTTAAATGAAGATATCGCGTTTACCCATAATGGAAACCATAAAGGTATGCCCAAAATGAAAAATACAGAAGATTAAGGAAAACATAAACATATTATATATCATATATAAATATATTGTCATCTTAATGGCCACCATTGAAGGTGTTAAAAGAATTTTGAACAATCATCGTTTCGGGAGGCCAAAATTCGCCATCCACGGAAACAGTATGTTCTTTAACCATTAGGTGTAGGTGTGTGAAAGTGTAGCTAGAATACTTCTTATAAAAACATCCTAGTATATTGATGATACTGGAGTTGTTACAAAAGAAATGAATAAAAAGAGTTTAGGGGGTTGGAGAAGCAAAATAAAACAAAAGGACTCAAGTGAAGACATTACCTTAAAATCAGGTAACTCCCTTTGGTTTGAGCTCAAAGGCTACCTTGGGAAGAATTCTGCCCAATGTGAGGCTTCAAGGAGTAAGAGAGGGAAGTGGATAGACAAAATGGGTAGAGGTTGCTCGATCCAAAGGCTTTGGGAGTGTGGGTAAGGAGGTAGAGGTGGGGGCCTTTTATAAGAGGAGAGGAGGGGCACTCTTGGAAGGTAAAGAAAAGTCACTTTATTTTAAAATGGTATTCGGATTTAAGAGGTCCCACATTGATGTGTTTCGAGGATAAGGTGATAAAGGTTCTAAATACACTCATCCAATAGGTTTTGGACATGTGTAGGTCTTAGATATTACATTATCTTTCCATTTTATTTAAATCGTTAAATAATGAGGTCATCGCTGCATCATCATGATGTCATAAATAATTTAATTTACTTAATGTCTAAAAATTATAAACAAAATACTATGATGTAGTAAATCTTTTTATCTTTCCAATTAATATTTATAGTCAAAAATCTGATTTGTATAACCCTATGTAAAAATTGTTTTAGTAAAACATTTCATGTTTGTCTCATTTTTACTTTAACTTTAAATAAAAAGATATTAATGTCATTTTCCAACCAAAGTGGCTTCATGGGGTCCCCAAGTTGACCCATGGGTTGTATTGGTCTTCCATTACACCTCCAATGAGTTTAGGACATGTTTCAAGTTCATTTCATATTATTAAAACATTATTTTTACCTTAAACTACACTAATTACCTCTAATCGCGATTAAAAACTTAATAAGTTACTATTCACCAAAAAATTATTTTTATCCCATTGAACCACATTTTACATCTTAATGACAACCATGTATGTCGGATTTTTGAAATTCAAAACACAAAGATGGAAAAATTTCATTTAAATGGAAAAATCAGTTTTTATAAGTACCACTTAGTGGTTTCACTATTCATCAAAATTGAAGTTTTTCAGAAAAATCCCAAAAATTCACCCTAAGATATATTTGATATGCCGAATTCAAAAATGAAGTATATTTTACAAAATTAAAAACATATAATTCACATTAATTAATTTAATAATTAATTCCCCCTGTCAGAGCAAATAGCGTGTTTTTATGAAACAATAAGTATCAAAAGATTGACACTTGTTTAAGTCTGATTTCAAAGTGAAATTAATTCCAACGACCACTATTGGATTTATTGGTAAAAATATATTCTAATTTCACTTTAAAAACAATTCAAAAGATAATCTAATCATATAAATAAATTATATTAAAAAGAGGTTTTAAATTAAAATACAACATTTTACACTATTCATTAAAAAAATGAACTTTATCAGAAAGATACCGAAAATTTACACAAAGTAAATTTTGATGTACCAATTCTTAAAAAGAGTTTTATTTGGTCCAATAGAATGTATAAGAGTGAAAAAAACTATATTTAATGACGGTTCGCCATCAAAAGGTGATAAGTGAACCTTTAGTGAAAACTAGGGCATATACGCCTAAAATTGAATTCTTTCGGTATTTTAAGCCTTTATCTTTTATTGGATAAATGTAAAAACATTTAAAAACATATATAATCATATTTTAGTTATTTATATCCATTCCCGCAAATACAACGGCTACATGTTAACTACCATTTAAAATAATATTATTTTATTATTAGAGTGCAACGTAAGATTCCCAAGAAACTCGTTGTTGCGTGTTGGGTACGCCATCGAGTATAGTGTCCCCTTTAAAGTCATATTAATATTTTATTCACAAATATGGATAAATATGAAAATGACATATTCTTTATTTACCTGGGGTGTTACACTATGAACCATATTATATAATTATCTTTCTATTTTTGAGACCTGATCATTGTGTATTTTAATAAGTGATTCTAGATCTTTAATAATATTTTCCAGTGAATGATTTTTCTTTTGTGAACTAAGATCACAAAAACCTATAAACCCATTACTTATGACATTATTAAATAAGATTAATGTCATATTTAGAATACTTGTGATTGAGATAGTCCACAACCCATCCCACTTACATAACCATAATTCACTTTTCCATGAACTTGATCAATAGGGTCCTTAAAGAATATTAAAGGATACATGGAAGGGTCGGTATCACAATTTTTTTTAATTTTATTCAATAAATTGAATAATATTAAATTATAATGTAATTTAGCAACATTCAATAGTGATTAACAAAATTAACACATTATTTTCAACATGGAAAATGACATAACTTTTATTTTTTCATTTTTAAACATCAAACCACAATTTTTTCCTTCTAACAGAATGAAATTCCACCTTCTATAGTTTTTAAAAAGTAGATAACTGAAATTTCAAAAGAGTAATTTAATTAATTTTTATAAATATAAATTTTAATAAATTAAATTGAACAATTAAACCTCATTTATTATAGAAACTCGTTGAAATAGATGTTTTGAGATCTTTTCTTGATTGGAATAATTTCTCATACAAATAATGTAACGAAATTATATATTAGTAAAACAAGAAAAATTATTAAGACATTTCTATTAATCTACTAAAATTTAATAAAACACCTGATATTATTCACAATGATTATTTTCCACAAATGTTTTCCACTAGTCTCTAAGTATGCCCTTGGGGACATTCTCAAACACTTTTGACACTGTTATAAATGTGCCAATGAATTCATACTATAATCTCCAATTGAAATACTTCCATTTTTTCCTAAAATTTTTAATGTACATAGACATAAAGTTTCATCAATAATGTTAAAATTTAACATCATATTCTAACAAAATACATAAACATCCCTATATAATTAGTATACTAATTAAAATTGTTAAATTTATTCATATTTGAAAATATATTTATGATAGTAACTTTATCTGAGTATCGAACTAATAATTCTTCCAAGATATCAGAATGTGTATCCAATATGAATGTTGAATTTTTAGGGATACCTCATCACATGGTAGATAGACTAGGAACTACCCAAAAATTCATATTGCCTTTATAATGGGTAACCCATATTCATTAAATGGATCAACTTACTTTATGACAAGGGAATTACAAACATCTTGACTCTTGATTTTCTTCTCCCTTTTATTATTATTATAATTTTTAACATATGAATTCAGTAATAAGTATAAATATTTAATAACATGTTACTTTCATATTAAATTACATTATTATGATTGTGTCCCACTAGTTACCTCTCGATGGTTACTAACTGTCATCCGGACTAATGATTTCATATAAATTGTAATGAATCTTTCATTATATCACTATTAATATTATCTCAATTACATTTATATGATACGTTCTCAAATTTATCATGATAATATAAACCAAATTTATATATTAATCCTCATCTTCAACAATAAATATATATATATTTTTTCAAACCTTCCATATGATCAACAGTACAATATTTAAAAATATCAATATTGTAAACAAAAAAAATCCTAGTACGATTCAATGGACCTCAAGATAAATACTTAAAAAATATTTGAATATTTAATCTAAATTATCAACATTCGGTGCATATACAAGTTGATATAAAAAAATTACATATTTTAGATAATATTCCACACATTCAAAATACTTATTGGATTATGAACTTACACGATGTGTGAACCCATCAATAATTTCTTGATTAAAATAGTTTTTGTTTCATTCCCATTTAGAGATCGAATCCTAAGTGTTAATTTCATTTTTTTCCTTTATAATTTGATAAAAGTATCAACAATATTAGTATTGATTAGCACAAATCTGTGTGTTTCTCTTAATAGTAAATCTATCAATGAAAATGAAGAGAATTACCCAACTTCTTTACCAAAATTTGGAAACATTTATGATTCATTAATGGCTAAAAATTAAAAAATACTATTATGAACATGTCACACATAATTGAAAAATGTCTCTAATAAATCCCAATACCCTAAAAAGGGATAATCATTATTTAGTAAGTTAACCTTCCATAATAGAACCTTTTGGGTGAGATATTTCTTAATATAAGACATAAAATGTATAAGATCCCTATTAATAAAAGGTAAAAAAAATAAAAGTATTGACTAGGAATATTAAAAATATTTAATGAAAAGAAAATTAAAATAATATAACTCTCTAGGGAATACATCCATCAATAATTTACAGTCCCCCTAACTTCAGCTTCTTTGAAAAAATGAACCATCAGATGATTCATCATAGTGAAAAATGATGGGTGAAATATCATCTCCAAATGATATAGAATATATAATATTATTTCTTAATGTTTATCAGGTTCATTGGATTTTAATGTATTCTCAAAATGACTTTTGAAGAATGTTTAAAATTATATTATAATAGTGGTTATTTTTTTAGGTAAAAAATTATGTATTTTAAAAGGTGGAATATTCCCCATAAATACATGTGAGGCATGAATTTTTTAACCATGTAATTTATGATGATTAAAATAAACATATATTTTAATATTACTAAAATATCTATCGAGCACTTTCACAATTTGTAAACTTCGAAGGAAAATATAATGTTGTTGATTTTTCATTGTGAAAATAGTTTCTGGATACTTCTAATTCTCTTTTCACCATTGATCACCATTTATATTGAGTGTTTATGAGTCTTCATAGAAATTTAAATGATCTATTGATTTTCTTGGCTCATTATGAAATGTAAAAAAGTATATTTTTAGAGACATTCTTCTCAATGTGCATAATTTTAATATTATGAAATAAAAAATTAAATTCTCAATATGGAAGTTCAAAAAATATACTATATTTTGTTCAATTATTTTACTCTAATTGTATATGAGGATGTTCTAATTCTTTTCCCTCATTCATTTAACTGAAAATATATTCTAATTTCTATATAGTAATTTGATATTTATGCCATGATCTATGATCCCAATATTAATTTTGGTGGAATCCTAAAATCAATTTTTCCAATGAAACATGACTTATTATACCTAAATCTAACATAAGTATCACAAAATAAATGAACATACCTAGAAATTCACTTTCTACTATAATTTAGTTTTTGAGACTCAAAATAAGTGTTACAAACTAGACAATACAAGTCTGTTTATGTGTTCTAATTAGACAAATTTCGTAGTCAAGGAAAGTCACAGATGGCCCACATAAGGGAAGCATTCATTTGGAACATTTTTTGGGTAGATGAAACATATGTTTCTAAAACATTATTCCATAAATCTATTAATTCATGAATAAGAAGATAAAGGTATACACCAATGTCATTTCCATGCATTTTTTCTATGAATAATCATTGATATGATGAATGAGGAATGTTTCATACACATCCAATGAGGTAGATTATAAGTGATCAAAACAATGGGACATATGTTATAATTTTTACTTAATTTCCCAAAATTATTGAATCCATTATATGTCAATACAAGCACATATTTTAAATATAATAATAAAAATATTGATGTAATTAATTAGTGCTATTATAATGCTTTTGAATCTCTTGGATATTGTATGAACTCATCTTTATTGTTATCCAATGTATTACACTTCACATGTTCAATGGTTTAAATGACATAAACATATTTTCAACTACTGTTTTAAGGAAATATAACACAAAACCTTCATTATAATCTCTTTTCATTGTGGTAGTATGGATATTCATATTAGCATTATTATTTTTTTAACTTCCATCCATAATTAATACATATTTTTCACTTTTCTCTATTTGAATATTCTTTTATATATAGAATTTAATCATCAGGACATGGAAATATCTTTATATAATTGATTCAAATATTTATTATTACCTTATTCATCTTATAAAATTTTTCTGGAGTTTTACCTTCATGAAAAAAATTCCAATATCATGGAAATTTATTTACTTATAATTAGACATAAGCACTTGATGTGGTGAAACTTCAATAGAAAATATAATTTTTAATATTTTTTAAATAATTCATATAATTATGGATTCCAATCTCAAAAAATTAATTTTTTTTATTGGTTTTGTTTTCCATATTATTATTCATCTGAACATCATCCCCTAATATGATATCTTCTTGATTGGGCTATCTGGATATTATGAAAGAATCATTAATATCTAAAACATCAACAAGTGGATCAACTGATGTGTTATATTATTTATGGAATTGACCTACTATGTCAAAAGCTTCATTTATCAATTTTTGAATCTCATTATCCACTATTGAGGAATTAATGTCTTCATTATAACTATATACATAACTAATTGAACATGTATAATGATTAATTATTCATCCAAAATATAACAAAAATAATGTTGAGGTAATTATTTCAAAATAAATTTATAAAATACTTTATATCTCTTCAACTATTTTCTGAATTTACATTTAGGACATAGATATTTTATTCTTTCTTCCTTGAATTGATTTGTAATGGAAAAATCCAAAATCAAGATCAAACCTATATCATTATGATATTCGATCCGAGGTAAAGTAATCTATCATTTATCCTTATGTAATCGAGTTCCTACACATTCAAATAAAAAATAATTATATTATTATTTATAAAAATAGAAGACTACATTTTAATTCAAAGAGTAAGACAATATATATTTTAAATTATTATAAAAACATAGTTATTCTTTCCACTATTACAAAAAAAATTATATTGACCATTCACTTAACCAACTTATTTAATGTTCATATACTTCACTATAATTTTTATATCGATATTTCAAACATGTAAATCATTACATTTCACATATAATTAATTTGTATACATATACTCTATATTCCTTCAATTAATGATCAATAATTTTTATAGTAACCAAATAATTATAATAATATTAACAACAATAATAATATTAATAATAATAAAAATTAAACATTATAACTATTATAGAAAGAAATATACAAACATTTCATTGAGTAATCTTTCATGTTTATTACATAATAACAAATGTAGACACATAATAATAATAATAATAATAATAATAATAATAATATTGATATTAAAACAAAATAAAATGGTAATAATAGAATAGGATATGATAGGTAACATGTATAACACAAAAAATATCATTAAATAAAAAATTATACCAAAATATTGTTAAAATTAACCTCAAACATTGAAATTCAAAAAAAAAATCAAAATTAATTTTTGAAATTTGTATAATTCATAAAATCAAATAACTTAAAAAATAAAAACAATAAACAATACAATGATATATAGAAAAATAAGCAATGAATAATAATAATTATAATAATAATAATAATAATAATAATAACAACAACATTAGATATAAATTTAAACCCCACTACAAAGAATAAATAACCAACCCATCAAAAAATGAAATCTTCTGGAATAATGTTTTTTTACTCAACCAGTGATCATTTTCTGTTACACCCTGAGATTTTTTGAAATATCATTAGGAAATAATTTTAATCTTTTGATATTTTGGTATACACACAACTCTGTGTTTTTATTACATTACTTAAAAAAACAAATTTATATTTCAGAACTTGTAACAATAATTTTATCTTTCATTACATGCAATGCTAAGTTTAGATTTCATTACAAGCAACACCACATTCAAAAAAAAAACATGGTATAAAATTAAAATAAAATCAATTAATATGATAGTTTTTACATAATTGTTGGCATTGTGGGTGTAGATAAGATTAAATAAATTATGAAAATATATTTTTTACACATTTATGTAAAATGAATTATTTGATGACCAATTATTATAAATTAAAATAATAACCATTTGAAAATATAGGAAATCTTTTTTTGAAATACTTTCTTTATGCACAAAAAAACATTTCACCATAATAAATTTTAAAAAAAAATGTTTTTTTGATTTTTTTTAATTAAATGAATATATTATATATTAAAAAAAATTTATAAGTCATTTTATGTGTTTTCTAAAAAACTGATAAAAATAAATCCAAATGTATTCTTAAAAACCGTATTTTTCTAAGAAAATGTTTTGTCAAATTTTGCGCACTTATTTTAAAATAATTTTTGACACATTTAAAAAAACTATTTGAAAAAATAGACTTAATTTTTGAAATCATCATGCAAAAAATATATTGGATTGATTTTTTTTAAATTCCTAAAAAGAAATTTTTTTCAAAGAATAGTGAAAAATACTGGTTTTTATTAAGAAATTTCATTACTTTTAAAGAATTTAAAAACATAAAAATTATTTTAATATAGTTTTAAATGTAAATTTATGTCAATAATATATCTTATATTCCAATTTATAACATTTTAAAAAATTTATCACTTAATTTGTATGTAAAAATTATTAATCTTTTGAAACATTTCTCAATGTAAATCTGATATTTCATTGCATAGGTGGGATTAATTTTAAACTAAGTTTTTCACTTATATGAATTTAATTTAGAAAATTGGATTCCATATTTAAAATCAGAATAATTTTTAATATCTAATAATTTCAAATTATTTTTTACCATTATGAAATGTAAAATCAATAAAAATTAATTACTGCGTTATAGGTGAAAATGGGTTTACCGGGGGTTAAACTAAAATGATAAGGGGTTCAATTACCTAGAAACTCATCCAACACCCATTTTATTTCCATATATAAACCTTATAACCTATAAGGTTATATAATGGTCCATTTTTAATGCTTTTGGAATGTGAAAAGAGTGAGTACACCTTTTTCTTTTCCAAAATTACAAGTGAACCACTCACCTCACATCTAAAAGTCCACCCTCTCTCCCCTCCTCTAGACACATCAAAAACCATTTTTTACCAATACCAACACAAATGTATTAATTAATTCCCTAATATTATCCTAGATACCTTTTTTTTTATCATAAATACAATCTAATAGGGATTTATGTTAAAACTAAGAAGTTTTCCAAAAAAGAGGCAAAATTTTAAACTATGTGTTTATGTATTACTTCTTATTATAAATCCTTAAAATATTCATAAATTTTCATAATACAATAAAAAAATATATCCAATATACATATATTTTATTTTTTTAATTTCATAACTTATATCCATATCATATTCCATCAAATGGGATGAAAAATCATCATTTGTGTGTATGACAAACTACCACCTCATAAAATGATGTTATTAGTTTTCCATAACTATAAGGCCCCAGCCTTAAACCTTACTTAATCTTGAGTTATTACAAGATTACACATTGAGGATCTTTTCGGGTTTAGAGTTTTAGAGAATTAGATCATAAAACTTGCATTACATTCCACATATAAACAAAGTGGTTACATAAAGATAGTATTCTTCATTCCCATCAATGGAAACACATTTGAAAATAAAACATGGATTATTTCTTGACACTTCCTTGACACTATCATCATATCATGTACCTTTCCCTTGACCTGTGAAAAACATTTCAAAAAAACTTGGGATGAGCATAAAAAGCTCAGTATGGGTTATAAAAACATGGAAAGGAAACATGAGTTCATATATACATAAGAATGAAATCATACTTTACCCATAAAACATAGGCACTTTAACATACCTCATAAAATCATGAATAAATCATAGAAATCATAAGACATAAAGGTAAATTGAGGCATTCATAACATTCTTACGTAGGGAGTAACCCTCTTGGTTACGTTTGGAATACCCATCACAGTATATTCCCCAAAATCTCTTCGGATAAACCTTAACATTTCACTCCTTCGTGTTACCCAATGCATTGGAGAGCTATATCGGGCTCACCCGCCCTTAGTTTATCACGGAACCACCCGTCTTTATAATAATGCCCAAGAACCATAACATAATCGTATAACATAAAACATGCATAAAGGAAACATAACATTTCCACATTTCAATCACAAGATATCAATACAACACAAAAAACATTGTGAAAACCATTTTCAATACCAAAATAAAATAAAATTAAAACATGGTATTTATTTTTCTTTTAAAAAGAAGGTATGGCTAGTAGAGGAAGCCGAAACTCAAATAACGGTCACGACGACGGAGAAGTCGTTGTCGCCGCATACGTATGACAAAAACATTCTTTTTTTTCGTTTAGTAAATGATTTGTATAAAAAATATTCCTTTTGAATAAACGTAAAAGTCAAAGGGGTTTATACACTGTATAAAAGAAGGTTGTGTATAAAAAAAAATATGCCTCAATGAAAGGAGATTGAGACGAAGTCCCATACAAGGATCATTTTTTAAGTAAAATAGATCTATTATGTGTATTAACTATAATTACACATAAATTAAGTACAAATACAAGACAGGACATAATAATATCATGACGTAATTTTGAAAGTAGGAGATTAACCCAAAGAATGGAAATTGGGTTAAGAAGTTCCCTTACCTCGTATCCGACTTGACCCGACCGTTCTTTAATCTCCTGAATAATAAACTTGAGTTAATATCTACTTTCTTAAGAATCTTTTTCAAGTTCATTATTCCTTTTATACCATGTTATGAACATCATGTAATCATTTAAGTTAATAATGTTCATTTTGTCGGTATTTGGTTCTTAAGTCAAAAATAGACTTCTTACACTTACATGTTGTTAATTTGGTCAAAGTTTCATTATATCCAGAATGATATTAATGATTTGGATAACATATATATCATATATATTCATCATATACAAGTATTTATAATATTAAATCACATTTAGAGGTAAGAAATGAAATGCACCGTTCGTGGAGACGGTAAGCCGTACGTACGCATGAACGCTACTTCCATTTCTATTTCGTATTTTCTGGAGTGGAATCATAATGATATAAGAGTATATTATAATTCCAGTATAATAACATATATAATATCATTAACTTTATCCTTTACACATCCCACATATGGTATTAACGAATCAAATCACTTTCAGGGGGCGGTAGTCCGCACTTCCTAAAATGAAGATATCGTGTTTACCCATAATGGAAACCATAAAGGTATGCTCAAAATGAAAAAAAAACAGAAGCTTAAGGAAAACATAAACATATTATATATCATATATAAAAATAGTGACATCATAATGGCCACCTTTGAAGGTGTTAAATGAGTATTGAACATTCATCGTTTCGGGAGGCAGAATTTCACCATCCACGGAAACCATATGTTCTTTAACCATTTGATGTAGTTGTATGAGAGTTTAGCTCAAATAAATCTTATAACAACATCCTAGTATATTGAGTATAATGGTGTTGTTACAAAAGAAGTAAATAAAAAGAGTTTAGGGGGTTGGAGAAGCAAAATAAAACAAATGAACATGAGAGAATGAATTACCTTTAAAAGTGTAACTCCTTTTGATTTGAGCCTAAAGGCTTCCTTTAAAAGGATTCTGCCCAATGGAAATCCTCTAGGATGAGGAGAGGGATGTGGAGAGAGTAAATGGGCAGGGTTTGGCCGAGCCAAAGGCATTAGGAGTGTGTGAAATGAGGTAGAGGTGGGGGCCTTTTATAAGAGGAGAGGAGGGGCACTTTTGGAAAGTAAAGAAATATTACTTTATTTGAAAATGTGTTTCGATTTTAAAAGGTCCCACATTGATATAATTAGTGGATAAGGTGATAAGGCTTAGAAATCCACTCATCCAATTGGTTTTGGACATGTGTAGTTCATATATTTTACATAATCTTTCCATTTTATTTAAATCGTCAAATAATGATGTCATCGCTGCATCATTATTATGTAATAAATAATTTAATTTATTTAATGTCTAAAAATTATAAAAAAAGTACTATGATTTAGGAAATATTTTTAGATTTCCAATGACTATTTATAATCAAAAATATGATCTTTATAACCCCATGTAAAAATTGTTTTCGTAAAACATATTATGTTTGTGTCATTTTTACTTTTACATTAAATAAAAAGTTATTTATGTCATTTCCCAACCAAAGTGTCTCCATGGGGTCCCCAAGTTGACCCATGGCTTGTCTGGGTCGGCCATGATACAACCAATAAGGTTGGGACATGTGTCTAGGTCATTTCATATTATTAAAGCATTATTTATACCTTATACTACCCTAATTACCACTAATCGCGATTAAGAACTTAATAAGTTACTATTCACCAAAAAATTATTTTAATCTCATTGAACCACATTTTACTTCTTAATGACAACCATGTATGTTGGATTTTTGAAATTCAAAACACAATGATGGCAAAATTTCATTTAAACGGAAAATCAGTCTTTATAAGTACCACTTAGTGGTTTCACTATTCATCAAAAATTGAAGTTTTTCAGAAAATTACCAAAAATTCACCCTAAGCTATATTTGATATTACGAATTCAAAAATGAAGTCTATTTTAAAAAATTCAAAACATATAAGTCACATTAATTAATTTAATAATTAATTCCCACTGTGAGAGAAAATAGTGTGTTTTTATGAAACAATAAGTATCAAAAGATTGACACTAGTTTAAGTCCAATTTCAAAGTCAAATTGATTCCAATGACCACCATTGGATTAAATGGTAAAAATATATTCATATTACACACTAATACCAATTAAAAAGATAATCTAATCATATAAATAAATTAGATTAAAAAGCAGTTTTGATGTAAAATGCAGTATTTTTCACTATTCATTAAAAAATGAACATTGTCAGAAAAATACCAAAAATTCACACAAAGTAAATTTTGATGTCCCAATCATAAAGAATAAGTTTATTTTGACAAAAATAGTTTATAAAATTTTCAAAAGATAGATTTAAAAAGGGTTTTCCATCATAAGGCAGTAAAACAATCTTTTAAGAATATTAGTGTATTCCATGCTTAAGATTGGATTTATTTTCATTTTAAGCCTCTAAAACACTATCTTAATCATTAATAGACATAGATAAAAATATCTATTATTCATTACTTACTTGGGATGTTACATCCTTCCCCCCTTTAGAAAATTGCGTCCCCACAATTTATTTACTTATCGAATAAATGGGGGTACTTATCCCTCATTGCATTTTCAGATTCCCATGTTGCCTCTTCAATCATGTGGTTTTTCCACAAAACCTTTACCTGGTGAATCACCTTATTCCGTAACACTTGATCCCTATGGTCAAGAATCTGGACCGGTTGTTCCTCATAAGATAGGTTCTCTTCCAGCTGAACTACCTCAGGACTCAAAACATGAGATGGATCTGACATATACTTTCTTAACATCGAAACGTGAAAAACATTGTGTACCTGAGATAAACTCGGAGGTAAAGCCACTCGGTATGCAATTGATCCAACTCTCTCCATAATTTTGTATGGTCCAACGAACCTTGGACTCAACTTTCCTTTCTTACCAAATCTCATCACACTTTTCCATGGTGATACTTTGAGAAAAACATGATCACCTCCCTCGAAAGATAGATCCTTCCTCCGGTTATCCGCATAACTCTTCTGCCTGCTCTGAGCTGTTCTCATGTGTTTCTGAATCAGCTGAACTTTTTCTGCCATCTCTTCTACCAATTCTGTTCCCATCAACTTCCTTTCACCCACTTCATCCCAGAAAGCTGGAGTTCGACACCGCTTCCCATATAATGCCTGAAATGGTGCCATCTGTATACTGGAATGAAAACTGTTATTATATGAAAATTCAACCAAAGAAAGATGTTGGTCCCAACTTCCCTGATAATCTATAGAACAAGCTCGTAGCATATCCTCCAATGTCTGAATTGTTCGTTCTGACTGCCCATCTGATTGAGGATGAAAATCTGTACTAAAATTTAATTCAGTGCCCAACGAATTCTGAAGGCCTTTCCAAAAGTTAGAAGTAAACCTGGGATCACAATCTGATACAATGGAGAGAGGAACTCCATGTAACCTGACTATCTCTTTAAGATACAAACGGGAAAGTTGATCTAGGGAAAAAGTATCTCGTATAGCAAGGAAATGAGCAGATTTAGTCAAGTAATCAACAATAAACCAGATTGCATTATTACCTCGAGATGTCCTCGGTAATCCCACAAAAAAGTCCATGGATATATTCTCCCATTTCCACTATGGCACTGGTAAAGGCTGAAGCATCCCTTTCGGTAACTTCCGCTCTGCTTTAACCTGTTGACATGTCAAACACTTCACAGTAAAATCAGCAATATCTCTTTTTATTCCATCCCACCAGTAATACTCCCGCAGATCTCTATACATCTTAGTACTGCCCGGATGAACTGAAAACGGAGAACTACGAGCTTCACATAACAACTCTCTTTTCAACTGTGAATCACAAGGTACACACAATCTCTTCCCAAATCTCAAAACACAATCATTATCAATGTTGAATTCAGGCAACTTACCTTTCTGAACCAACTCTACCTTTTTCTGCAACTCACTGTCTTGCTTCTGTGCTTGCTTGATTCTATCTGATAGAGAAGATCTCACTGATACCTGAAACAAAACAGAAGGAATTCCTGCACCAACAACTTCTATGCCAAAGTTTATCAAATCCTTAACCAAAGGATCATGTTCCAAACGCAACATTGTTAATGAAGCATTACTTTTTCGACTCAAAGCATCAGCCACTTTAATTGCTTTTCTCGGATGGCAATGAATTGTACAATCATAATCCTTGATTAATTCTATCCATCTCCTCTGTCTCATGTTTAACTCTTTCTGAGTGAATATATACTTTAAACTTTTGTGATCGGTACATATTTCACAATTTACTCTATACAAATGATGCCTCCAAATTTTTAAAGCAAAAACAACAGCAGCTAATTCCAAATCACGTGTAGGGTAATTTACCTCATGAGTTTTCAACTGTCGTGAAGCATAAGAAATTACCTGATCATTCTGCATTAGGACGCAACCAATTCCTTTCAATGAAGCATCACTGTATATAACAAACTCACCATTCCTGGAAGGTAGTGCCAAAACTGGAGCATTCACCAATCTTCTTTTCAATTCCTGAAAACAATCATCACATTATTTTGTCCAGATAAACTTAACACCCTTCCGAGTTATCTTAGTCATTGGACTAGATAACCGTGAAAAATTTCTAACAAACCTTCGGTAATAGCCCACCAAACCAAGGAAGCTACGAATCTCGGTTACATTTGTGGGTCTTGGCCATTCTTCCACAACTTTTGTTTTTGCAGGATCAACAGTTATTCCATCTTTAGAAACAATGTGACCAAGGAAAGAAATTTGTTGCAACCAAAACTCACACTTTCTGAATTTCCCATATAGTTTCTTTTCTTTTAAGGTTTGCAAGATAACCCTTAAATGTCTTTCATGCTCCTCTTTACTTTTAAAAAACACCAAAATATCTTCAGTAAACATAACCCCGATTTATCACCTGAGTCAACTGAGCCATCACTGCAATAAACTGTTTAGTTATGATTTTGACCATTTCAGGATGCCGATTTAGAAGTTCATTTCCATCTGTATACATTCCTAGCACAACTTCCTTGTTTCCTCTTTGAAAAACCATTCTGAACACTGAAATACCTTGGGTGAAGCAACATGGTAATCTTTAAATGCTATATCATTTAAAAAAAAATATTTTGGATAATAATTTAATAAAATTATAACTCCTAAAGTTATCTAAACCGACCTCTGATACCAACTATAAGGCCCTAGCCTTAAACCTTACTTAATCTTGAGTTATTACAAGATTACACATTGAGGATCTTTTCGGGTTTAGAGTTTTAGAGAATTAGATCATAAAACTTGCATTACATTCCACATATAAACAAAGTGGTTACATAAAGATAGTATTCTTCATTCCCATCAATGGAAACACATTTGAAAATAAAACATGGATTATTTCTTGACACTTCCTTGACACTATCATCATATCATGTACCTTTCCATTGAACTGTGAAAAACATTTCAAAAAAACTTGGGATGAGCATAAAAAGCTCAGTATGGGTTATAAAAACATGGAAAGGAAACATGAGTTCATATATACATAAGAATGAAATCATACTTTACCCATAAAACATAGGCACTTTAACATACCTCATAAAATCATGAATAAATCATAGAAATCATAAGACATAAAGGTAACTTGAGGCATTCATAACATTCTTACGTAGGGAGTAACCCTCTTGGTTACATTTGGAATACCCATCACAGTATATTCCCTAAAATATCTTCAAAGAAACCTTAACGTTTCACTCCTTCATGTTACCCAATGCATTGGAGAGCTATATTGGGCTCACCCACCCTTAGTTTATCACGGAACCACCCGTCTTTATAATAATGCCCAAGAACCATAACATAATCGTATCACATAAAACATGCATAAAGGAAACATAACATTTCCACATTTCAATCACAAGATATCAATACAACACAAAAAACATTGTGAAAACCATTTTCAATACCAAAATAAAATAAAAGTAAAACATGGTATTTATTTTTCTTTTAAAAAGAAGGTATGGCTTGTAGAGGAAGCCGAAACTCAAATAACGATCACGACAGCAGAGAAGTCGTTGTTGCTGCATTCGTACGACAAAAACATTCCCTTTTGTCGTTTAGTAAATGCTTCGTATAAAAAAGACTCCTTTTGAATAAATGTAAAAGTCAAAGGGGTTTATACACCGTATAAAAGAAGGTTGTGTATAAAACAAAATATGCCTCAATGAAAGGAGATTGAGACGAAGTCCCATACAAGGATAATTTTTTAAGTAAAATAGATCTATTATATGTATTAAATATAATTACACATAAATAAAGTACAAATAAAAGATAGGACATAATAATATTATGATGTAATTTTGAAAGTAGGAGATTAACCCAAAGAATGGAAATTGGGTTAAGAAGTTCCCTTACCTCGTATCCGACTTGACCCGACCGTTCTTTAATCTCCTGAATAATAAACTTGAGTTAATCTCTACTTGCTTAAGAACCTTTTTCAAGTTCATTATTCCTTTTATACCATGTTATGAACATCATGTAATCATTTAAGTTAATAATGTTCATTTTGTCGGTATTTGGTTCTTAAGTCAAAAACAGACTTCTTACACTTACATGTTGTTAATTTGGTCAAAGGTTCATTATATCCAGAATGATATTAATGATTTGGATAACATATATATCATATATATTCATCATATACAAGTATTTATAATATTACCTCACATTTAGAGGTAAGAAATGAAATGCACCGTTCGTGGAGACGATAAGCCGTACGTACGCATGAACGCTACTTCCATTTCTATTTCGTATTTTCTGGAGTGGAATCATAATGATATAAGAGTATATTATAATTCCAGTATAATAACATATATAATATCATTAATTTTATCCTTTACACATCCCACATATGGTATTAACGAATCAAATCACTTTCAGGGGGCGGTAGTCCGCACTTCCTAAAATGAAGATATCGTATTTACCCATAATGGAAACCATAAAGGTATGAACAAAATGAAAAAAACAGAAGCTTAAGGAAAACATAAACATATTATATATCATATATAAAAATAGTGACATCATAATGGCCACCTTTGAAGGTGTTAAATGAGTATTGAACAATCATCGTTTCAGGAGGCAGAATTTCGCCATCCACGGAAACCGTATGTTCTTTAACCATTTGATGTAGTTTTGTGAGAGTGTAGCTCAAATAAATCTTATAACAACATCCTAGTATATTGAGGATACTGGTGTTGTTACAAAAGAAGTAAATAAAAAGAGTTTAGGGGGTTGGAGAAGCAAAATAAAACAAATGAACATGAGAGAATGAATTACCTTTAAAAGTGTAACTCCTTTTGATTTCAGCCTAAAGGCTTCCTTTGAAAGGATTCTGCCAAAAGGGAATCCTCTAGGATGAGGAGAGGGATGTGGAGAGAGTAAATGGGCAGGGGTTGGCCGAGCTAAAGGCTTGAGGAGTGTGTGAAATGAGGTAGAGGTGGGGGCCTTTTATAAGAGGAGAGGAGGGGCACTTTTGGAAAGTAAAGAAATATTACTTTATTTGAAAATGTGTTTCAGTTTTAAAAGGTCCCACATTGATATAATTAGTGGATAAGGTGATAAGGCTTCTAAATAAACTCATCCAATTGGTTTTGGACATGTTTAGTTCATAGATTTTACAGCATCTTTCCATTTTATTTAAATCGTCAAATAATGATGTCATCGCTGCATCATTATTATGTCATAAATAATTTAATTTATTTAATGTCTAAAAATTATAAAAAAATACTATGATTTAGGAAATCGTTTTATCTTTCCAATGACTATTTATAATCAAAAATCTGATCTTTATAACCCCATGTAAAAATTGTTTTTGTAAAACATACTATGTTTGTGTCATTTTTACTTTTACATTAAATAAAAAGTTATTTATGTCATTTCCCAACCAAAGTGTCTCCATGGGGTCCCCAAGTTGACCCATGGCTTGTCTTGGTCGGCCATGACACAACCAATAAGGTTGGGACATGTGTCTAGGTCATTTCATATTATTAAAGCATTATTTATACCTTATACTACCCTAATTACCACTAATCGCGATTAAGAACTTAATAAGTTACTATTGACCAAAAAATTATTTTAATCTCATTGAACCACATTTTACTTCTTAATGACAACCATGTATGTCATATTTTTGAAATTCAAAACACAATGATGGAAAAATTTCATTTAAATGGAAAATCAGTCTTTATAGGTACCACTTAGTGGTTTCACTATTCATCAAAAATTGAAGTTTTTCAGAAAATTACCAAAAAATTCACCCTAAGATATATTTGATATTACGAATTCAAAAATTAAGTCTATTTTACAAAATTCAAAACATATAAGTCACATTAATTAATTTAATAATTAATTCCCGCTGTCAGAGCAAATAGCGTGTTTTTATGAAACAATAAGTATCAAAAGATTGACACTAGTTTAAGTCCAATTTCAAAGTGAAATTGATTACAATGACCACCATTGGATTAAATGGTAAAAATATATTCATATTACACATTAATACCATTTCAAAAGATAATCTAATCATATAAATAAATTAGATTAAAAAGCAGTTTTGATGTAAAATGCAGTATTTTTCACTATTCATTAAAAAAAATGAACATTGTCAGAAAAATACCAAAAATTTACACAAAGTAAATTTTGATGTCCCAATCATAAAGAATAAGTTTATTTTGACAAACATAGTTTATAAAATTGTCAAAAGATAGATTTAAAAAGTGTTTTCCATCATAAGGCAGTAAAACAATCTTTTAAGAATATTAGTGTATTCCATGCTTAAGATTGGATTTATTTTCATTTTAAGCCTCTAAAACACTATCTTAATCATTAATAGACATAGATAAAAATATCTATTATTCATTATTTATTTGGGATGTTACAATAACCACCTCTCACAGATGAATATAATGGTGGATTTAATTTTTATTTATTATATTTAAGATATTATTATACTTATAGAATTAAAATATCCCATATATAGTCTTAATTTCCATTATATGGAAGTATGACAATGTAATTCATGTGTATGAAGGACTATCGCCTCATTAAGCGATATGATTCATTTTTCACATACCATTTACATGGATGGTAATAAGGAAAATTTTAAATAAAAATATTTTATATATATGAAATAAAAAAACATTAATGTTAATTTATTATTTAACTTTATTTCTTTTAATCTGTTGAGAAAATGGAATTAATGTTTATGTGTACGTATGACCTACCTTCTCCAAAGACAGTGTATTTGGTTATCTATATAAAAATTTAATGTTTTAATTTATAATCATATATAATTAATATTATATATATATATATATCATGGTTATAATTATAGAGATTATAGAACCATGATCAAATAAGTACACCTAAAATATCCAATTAAAACGTACTTGAAAAATATAGCGATTATTACCAAAAACTTGATTTGAATAAGGAATTACAAATTAAAAGGTAATAAAATGTTATAAGTAAAAAATATATGGTATGATATATATAATTATGGTTCTTTAATATATGTATAATCAATTTATATTTTTTATTAAAGAGGTTTGAATGTGTATGAAAGAATTTGAGACTTATGGTAAGGGATTTTCGTCTCAAACCTTTTTATGAGACAAATTCCATATTCCCCAAATGATTCTTTTATATAGTGTATATAAATTACATGATTGTATTTTATGATTATTATCCCTAAAATCATGTGGATTTAAAAATCCATTTATGTATCTCTCATTCATGGGATTATTATTCAAAAGTTACCAAAGCAGCAAGGGGTTTTTGTTACCATTTTATTTCTTTAAGGAATACATTTTCATATGAACCCATCATATTTTATGAGGTGTATGTACTTACCATTTTTAATGTTATATCATTACACTAAATTTATTCATGTTATTTAAATTAAAATTTTATTTTATTCTTTAATGGGTCTTATGATATAAATGTTACCAAAGTGGTAAGGGTTTGATATTATAATATCATTGTTTATCAAGATTTTTTTTATTATGATTTCAATGATGAAATATTTTTATATATTTTTTAAAAACATCATTAATATTATTATCCTCTATTTATTCCTTAATAATACATTTTTCCTCCATTTTCCTCTCTTTATGTACTAAATATTTGAAAAAATTAAATAAAACTATCTTTATCTCTCTCTTCAGTCAAAAACCCTTTTTATTCCATATCTACATTTTCCAAAAATGTTTTCAAAAATATTTTAATCTTCCTATAAGATTTTTTAAATTAAATTTTACACTTTTTGGATTTTTTTCAGGATTATTTAAATTTAATCCTTGTGACATTTTAAAAAACAAATCTCGTTTTTATTTTACCCAATATGTGAAAGGAATATTTGTTTTAATATGTATTACCTAAAATGAATTTCTCACCTTCATGAAAATTATTTTATTTTAAACTTCATTTACAAATTTTCAAATTTATTTTATATGAAATTTATCTTAATTATTTTTTATGTTTGGAAAAAATAAAATTGGAAATGATATTTTCATCAATAGTTTTTTAAATGAATTAAATCTTACTTTGTAAGATTCTAAGGTAAATTTCAATGAATTTTTTTTTTAAAATGTTTTAGTTTTTAAATTTTTTTTTTCAATGTTGATATGTTATTTTCTTGAATATATTTTTTAAATTATCTTTAATGGTATATTTATATGTTTTAAATTTTATTTTCAATGAAAAGGATTTTGAAATTTTTTTCTATTTTAAAATGTGTTTTTCGATGAGGAAAGGATATTTTTGTAACACCCCAAAACATTATAATATTTAAATTTATAAAAAAATAATTTTTTTCTTACTTTCTTTTTACAAAAAAATCATGTTATGTTTACGCTATACAGACCAATGAGTTGTCTTGCGTTACATGCATGGCCCAGTTTTACCGAATGAAAATATATTAATAAAATATTATTATTTAATATAATATGGTTGTTAAATTTTCATTTATGAATATTATTAACCAAAATTTTAATTTTATATATAGTTTTTACATTCAGCTTATATGACATGATATAAGAACAAATTCAATTTTTCGGATAAAAGAAGTATTTTGAAAAAATGCAATTTTTCCACCTTTTAATAGAGAAACCATTTTGTATTCAATATTTGACAATTTTATATATTAAAATTATCAAAATAAAAATATTCTTTGGAATAGGGGCATCAAATTTTAGTTTGGATAACTTTTTTGTGTTTTTATGATAACATTCATATTTTAATGAATACTGAAAAATACTACATTTTAATTCAAAACTACTTTTTTATCTAATTTATTTATATTGTTAAATGATCATTATAATTAGTTTTAAGGTATAATAATATTAATTTTTATCATTTAATTTAATTTTTGTCATTGCAATTAACTTCACATTGAAATTTGATATAAACACATGTCAATCATCTGACGGTTTTTTCTTTTAAAAATCATGTTTTCTCGTTCTGTCAATGGGGATTAATTTTAAATTAATTACTACAACTTTTTATTCTAAATTTTGAAAAATGAATTCCATATTTTTAATTAGTGATTCAAAATTATTTAAATAGGTTACTTTTTTTGATATTGTGAATAGTAACTTTAGCAAATTTTTTATTACCGTGGTTAATCGTAAATCAGATAATTAAAGGTATAAATAATGTTAAAAAATTACCTTCACACAGGTAAAAAACATTTTGGATGTCTAAATTATACCCTTATAATCTATGGTTCGAAATGAAATCATTTAATGATCACTTTTCCATGAATATGACATGAATATTATTAAAATCAATGAATGTGACAAAATGTCACACTATCAATTTTTATATGTATATTAATTTTAAAATAGAGATAACTAGGAAAAAACATCAATTATAATTATTATTTTGAAATATAAAATAATTAACTACATCATATGAATTTATCTATAATTTTTAGAGATTAAATAATTACCATTAATGATGACAAAATAGTGATGCAAAAATTATTTTATTAATAAAATATCAAATAAATGATTTTAAAATATTACAATAAATTTAATTTTACATAATTTAGGTGATCCAAATATTTTATAGTTCAATATGACATGTTATGAGTGTATTAAATGGTTTGGTTTGAAGCAATATTTCTGTTTTTATTTTATTTAAAGTCAAAGTAATAAATAGTGTCAAAATTGACACTATTGATATTTTATAAAAGTTACATTTTATTAAATTATTTAAAAATCATAAATATAATTAAAAATTAAAATTTTATAATTATAATGTGTAAAATGACTTAATGTTTCCATTTATTATAACCATTTAATATTTAGAATATTATTACCACAATTTAAATTAAATAGAATAATAAGATAAATCAAAATGATAAGGTCTACAAGAAAATAAAAAGATGTATAGATTTTATTGGTTGAGAGGATTTAGAACCATCCTCATATTATTTTCTAAATAATACACTATGTATCCATTTGGATTTAAAAATTAATTTATAATAATTTAATTGTTTTGGTGTTTCAAAAGGTGCCCCTCCCCTCTCATATAAAATGGCACTTTTCCTTCTTTTTAATTCACACCTCTAAAGCTCATTTTATAGGCCTAAAACTTCCCACATATCCTCTTAAATTTACTCAATTCATCCCAGAGTCCATAAATTGGGAATAAATCCATCTAAAGGAGTCCTTTGTGAAAATCAAAAGGAGATTCTCAAAGAAGAGGTAATTGTTTAACCAATTCCATTCAATTTATTTTCTTCTTCTACTTCATATTACTATGTTGTTTCCATAACAATAGAATAAATAAAGTATAATATAAATTATTATATGTAATTATAATTATTTGAAAACTATATTCCTCCATTTATCCATCCTATGAATAACAATATCACCATGTGTGCTTGCGTACGGCTTACCGTCTCCATGCTGAAGTGTAATTAGTTATTCATCACTAATTTATTTTGATGGGTATAATTATGAGTATAATGGAAATAAATAATTAATATAAAATGATAATGATTATATATAATTAATATACCATTCAATTTCATACCATTTATCCATTAAGGGAATGATACTGTCGCTTGTGTATAGGTATCACCTATTGTATCCACAACGCGATGAGATTAATTCTCCACATTAACCATTAATGAATAATTATAAAAGTCATATGATATGTAAATATAATATTTATAGTCTTAATATCATTATTTATATGAATAAAATATGTATTATTCATAATAATCATGACTTACATGATAAAACAAGCATAGAAAAATGAAGCAGTTAACACCTACAACATTTGTAATACTAAAATATTATTAAAAAAATGATATAAGTGGATCATATATGATATCATAAATATGGATATGTTTTTTTATATTTTAATAATATGCTTTAACCATTATTTAGGAGGTTGTCTCACCCTCGACTAATGGAAAATACAAGGTAAGGGTTAATTTTGCAATCTCATTTTTATCAAAGAATGTTTATATGTAAGTATCTACTAGAGCATATTTATCATCCATTTCCATGTTTCATAAAAATAAATTTTAAAATATTTTTAATATTTCTCTATAATTTTATAATGTAATTTATACCCATGTTTTACTTTTTATTAAACATTTTGAAAGGGTTCTTTATATTGTTTTTTCAAACAAGGTACTTTGCGAATTTTTTGACTAATTAAGGAAAGAATGTTTTTTAACATATACAGCATGGGAATATTTTTCCACTTTTATGTCACTTTATCATTTTTAGTCTTAGCATAAAATCGTACCATGTTATTTTCAAAAGAAATTTTTTCTTTTATAATTGCATGGATATTAAAATATTTCAAAGTAAAAAAGGGATATGTCTATCAAAAAGTTTTGTTGATTTTGTCGGATTATTTTCATCTATGTAAAAATCCTTTGTTGAATTTTATGCTTAATTGAGGTTTATTTATTGAATGTGATATGATATATTTTACTATGGATGTTTTATTTTAATACCATTCATGGTTTATGGTTAAAGTATTAATATTTTGTATACTAGTTTTAATATGGATGTTTGTGTTTTGTTTTACCCTTTTCATATGAAAAATGTATTGGAATTAGTAACTGATAAGGGGGGCTTACTATAGACCCTATTTTTATCAATATGTATCATTATAGAAAATAGATATGGATTTTTTTAGGCCTTAACCATTTATTTTTAGATGTCTTCATCGAGGCCTCGACTGTATGTTTCACATGCTTGACATTATGCATTCCTTCATTATGAGATCAGTTATTGATATTAAATGTGATTATTTAACTAGTAGAATATACATGTGAATGTTTAAATGGAATTATTTTATTTATTTTTTCCATATTATGATGAATATTAGTTGTAAAATTCTTTTGTTTCAGTATTATACATTTCCTTAAAAGTTAATGCTTATTAATGAAAGCTTATGCTATATTGTTTAACATTACAGATCATCTAATCTCACCCCTTTCTTATGTTTTATCTTCCAAGGATTACATGAAGTGTTTTATGATTGATATTCAGGGTTAATCTTTGATAATAATGTCATTCTCAATGAATGTACTATGTTTCACATTATGTTTTGAATTGTAATGAAATGTTCAAGTATTTAATCTATCTTCCAAGACTGCTAAACTGATTAGTCCTATGGGACTTGAATCCTTGTAATCATGCCAATGTACTAAAATAATGGACTGGCACTGGGCTTCTGGGGTTAGGGAGTTATAGTTGGTATCATAATAATTTTAGCAACATCCTTGGAAACTGGACTTATTAAATAAAGATTGGGTAACAAAACCCTAAGATTGACTTTGAGGATAAGTATAGAAGAACATTATAGTATTTTACTTGGGTAGAGATTATTTAAGTATTCTAATAAAATACATAACTTTCATGATACTAAAATTTGATGTGGTTCTGGCATAGATGTACCAAAGAGTAATAACTCTAACATGGTGTTTCGGGCTTGACCCAGGGTAACTTGAAATATGACAGCGGGCCTTAGTGTGCACCTAGATTGAAACTCCTAGGGGATATGCTTAGGATAATTCACATTTTCTTTACATACCATTAAGAAGGTTTTATGAGTAAATATTTCCCCAAATAAAACATTTTTATTATTATGAGATTAGATATGCATAAAATTTTCAATTTATGTTAAGTGTTTTACGAGTTCGAAATTATGCATTTAGATTTATAACTTAATCTAGTGTGTTCCATGTTTTAGAAATGGAATCTAGTGGAAGAAATGGAAATTATATCAATGCATGTAATCTATGTAGGGATTGAACTACTATGAAAGATAATGATGTTGGAGTAGGAGATAAAACTAATAATGAGAATCTTATAACTATACTGTGATAACTGACTCAGGTTATGAACAACAACCTTTCCCGTATAGAGCACCCCGATCCACAACATGGAGGGACAATGTTATATTACTTCACGAGACAACAACAACAAACATTCAAATAGACAACAAATCCATTTTTATCTTATCAATGGATAAGTTCAATAGAGAAGATATTTCTTGCTTTGAGGAGTAACGAAAGGGAAAACGTTTTCATGGTAGTTTATCATCTCTCAAGATAAACATATCAATGGTGTTCATTAATTAAAAACATGAAGGATGATGAAGAAGTATAAAATATGGATTTGAGGTAGTTTAAAGAACTTTTCTTAGAAATACATATTCCTCATGTTCAATGAGCTGATATGGAGAGACAATTTCTGTGTCTGAGGAAGAAGGTGGGTAAGAATGTTGCAAATTATGACTCTAACTTCAAAAAGTTATCAAGGAATCTTATAGACTAAAAATTTAACCCAAAGAGTAAGATTTATCATTTCATTGATGGGTTTAATCCATTTCTCCAAAAGGCATTGGTCTCCCAAACCTTCTTATCATATGAAGATATAGTCTCATGTGCTGTCAAGATATATAAAGAATTTTCTAAGTCTTATGAAAGAAGAAAATAGATCAAGGTAAAGCTTATTTTGTTACTTATGTCAAAGTGGAATAATTAATGTAATTATTTTTTTGGATTCAAGATTATGTTAATTAATTTTGGTTATAAAAATAGTGTGATATATAAGGATTGTACTACAATACCTCTTTTTTAAAGATTTGGAATCAGGAGTTATATCAATAAATATTTTGAGGTTATAAATATATTTTTCAATAATAGATACATTAAAATGTTTGGGGAATTTAATGTTATGATTTATTTTATAGATTTGGAGACCTTTTTAGACTGTTAATTTGGATATAAGTGTTTTCGAAAAGTCTTAAGGTTGGAATGGATTAAGTTGAACATTGGATAATATTGTTTAAGGTTAAAACATTTCTTAAAGATTGTTTTGGAATGTTATAATAATATTGTTTTAGAAAAAGGACAACCTTTAGGTCGGAAGAGAACCCATCACATTGGAAAAGGCTGTAGGAATCGAACCCACAACCAAAGTGAGACAGGGCTCTATAGCCTACCACTGGCCTATGAGTAGTCCCTGGTTAGTATAACATAGTTTTCTTTATTTGAATGGTATAAGTTCATTTTAGGAACCTTATAGGATTAAGATAAATATAATATTTTGAAATTTTATTATCTTTTGAAGAGAAAGATGAGTTTTTGGTAGAAATTAGTTAAAGGATAGAACACTTCATTTCAATTAAGTATGTTCCATTATATTCTTAGGCTTTGAAGTAAATTAATTATTCAACTCTAGTTAAAGTATCCTCAAACAAAAAATGTTTTCCTAGTACTTTATTTCACAATGAATCAAATGTCCCCTTGGATCATAATAGATTTATAGCTTTGTGGCTATAAAAATTTTCCTAATCACGTTCTCTGTCAATCTCCACCTGAAATTGATGGTTACATTTTATTTCATGTCCATATTTTCTTACATAGAACCTTAGCATTCATTATCTCTGGTGACCTTTATATTTACCTTTTTTTATTTTAAAATAGAGGTATCATTTATCCATTTTGCTATGCGGTATTTCTATAATGCTATTTTGAAATAACCAACCCCATGATTTCAATCCTGAGTATAAATTGTGAGGATGCAATTTATTGAAGGAGGAGAGAACGTAACTATAAGGACCCGACCATTAACATTACACAATCTTTCTATTTTAACTAGATTTTAAATATTTACATTCCCAAATATCTTTTCAGTTTATATTTTTAGAAAGTTAGGACATAACTTATACAATTCAACCCACAAAAATAAAAAGTGGGTACCATTAAATCAGCATCCATTTCTTCCAAAACATAGAATTTTTAACACAAAACAACAATATGATTTCTTTGAAAAATATTCATAACATTTAACTTGAATTCATTATTTCTATTACAAATCCTTATAACCAGTGAATTTTTTTAGATATATGTGATTAAAATAAAAAACATAGTAAGGGATATAAAAATATGTAAAGAAACCATTAGTCCATGAATACTTATAAACATATGAAATCATTTTCACAAAGACATACTTTTCACCCATGCATACTTACATTGTGAAACATGATATTTCCATAAAACATTAAAGAACATATATAAAACCATAAAGTTATATTCATGCGTTACTTACTTATATTATAACCCATGCGACTACCTTATGATTTGTAACCCTCATGACTACCATACAATGTAACCCTCATGGCTACCTTTGGTGTAACCATCGTAGTCACACATGGAGTAACCATACAACCAAACTCAAAATTAAACATAACCAATGCATTGTAGAGATAAATAGGTTCTACCATTCATCATAAATAATTCCCATGAACTATAACATGACCGTAAAACATGAATAATTTTTAAAAAACATTGATTTTGAATTTTGTAAAATAGAATTTTAAAAGAGTATTTTTAAAGGAAAATCCCTTACAAATATCATATAATCGAAGTAAGAATTAATAAAATGAATAGATTATATGTATAAATTGTAAAAAAAATAATACATCAAAATATATACAAAATTAATTACACAAATAATCTCAATAGCACATAATTTATGATGTATATGGTTAACCCAAAGAATGGAAATTGGGTTAATAATTTCCTTACCTCAGGTTTGTCTTACTTAAACATGTTTAAAACTCATGTATAATGGTTAAAAGAGTGTTATTAATATTTTACCGAAACATATTCATGTTTATAAAACCTTATTTAATGATTTTATAACATTATTTTTCCCATTTATAATTGTTATTATTTTATTTCCATTGTTTTGGGTACGTGCTTCACATGATTTCCATGGTCGGTTCGTAAAGGATTTTCTTATCGAATGAATGTAAAACTACCAAATTGGAATGAAATGGTTTTAATATGTTTACATAATATTAAATGAGTCCATAATTGATTTTTATATGTTATGAGGATGAATCATTAGATTAATCACTAGTGATACTCATTTAGATCATTTTGGCGGTTCTTTAATTATCACGAACTTGTTTCATCATATAACATTAATATTAGGAATATAAGTTAATTCCATAATATAAGAGAGGTAATATCATAAACTTTACAAACTATTTAAACCATTAAAATGGTTTTACAACCATATTTTAATGATGTAAAGTAAATTAAAACACATTGTCCATGATGTCGATAAATGGACACATCCTGGATGTTGTTTTTATTTATAGAATAAGGGGAAGAGGAGAGAAATAACGATGATGAATTTTTTCATAAAAAAGATAACAATAATAAATATATATAATAATCTATCTTTAATGACTCATGGATATGGGGAGGATAATAGAGTATAAGAAAAGTAAATAATTGAAAAGAAAACACAAGAAAATGAAAGGGGATCTTCACCTCTTGATCTTTTCTCCTTGAGATCCTCCTTAAGGCCTTTAGTTTTGAATTTTGGTAAGACAAGAAGGTATTGGACATGAAGAAGATCCTTGGTAAAAATATTGGTTTGAATTTAGACCATTATCATGGCTTGATAGGTGTGAGGGGAAGAGGGGGTGAGGGTGGTATTTATAGTGAAAGTGAGGGAGTTTTTAATTAATTTCGAAGGACTCCTAATTAAGGGTATTGGAAAAACCACGAAAATATCATGGTTTTTTCGCAAGTTATTGGAAACTTGGGACACCTCATATCATATTTTAATCCTAAAGATTTTTCCAGAATGATTATATAATTAGTACATCATTATGATATCATTAAAAACACAAGAACTTTAAATTGTATTTTTACTATTTATTGAAAATTCTACTATCTCAGAAAAATACCAAAAATTCACCCTAACCATTTTTTGATGTGTAGAATTCAAAAATGACTCTATTTTTTGAAAATAATTTTCTAAATATGAGAAGATTAATTTTTAATTAAAATCATAATTTATTCCAAAAATAACAATTTTAAAACTATAACTCATTTTATATCACTTGTAAAAAATTATCAAGATCTCATTATCATATAACATTATGAAAATAAATTAATATTGTTATTTACTATTAATAAGGGTCATATTACTATTTATTTTAATATTCATAATGTTGTGTTTTTATTCACCAAAAAAAGTTGGTTTTATCAGACTCCAAATAACGTACTGATCACAACTATAGATGACTGTTTTTGGAAATTCAAATCATAGAAGTGGAAAAATTATGTTTAACAGCTAGATTATAACAATCCACTTAAAAAAAGATTCATGAATTTAAATTTATTTTTAAATACATGGGGTGTAACATTCTCCCCACCTTCTAGAAATTAGGACCTCGTAATTTTATTTACTTATTAAACAAGTGAGGGTACCATTCCCTTCTAAAATTTTCAGATTCTCATGTTTCTTATTCAACCATTTTGTTTCTTCACATAATCTTCACCGGGTGGATTACCTTATTCCACAATACTTGTTCTCTTCGATCAAGAATATGAACATGTTTCTTTTCATAAGAAAGGTCCTCTTCTAGCTAAACTTCTTCTGGGCTCAAAACATGAGATGAATCTGGTACATACTATCTCAAAATCTAAACATAAAAAACATTTTATACCTAAGATTAACTTGAAGGAAAAGCTACTCAGTAGAAAGTCGATCCTACTTTCTCTAATATTTTATAATGTCCAATGAAGCATGGACATATATTTCCTTTCTTACCAAAATGCATATCACTTATCCCTGGGGACATTATAAGAATAACATGATCACCTACCTCAAAAGAAAATTCTTTCCTCTTATTATCTACACAAATTTTTTGCCTTCTTTGAGTTTCCATCATGTGTTTCTGGATCATCCTCACTTTCTCATCCACCTCCTTTACTAATTCTAGTCCGATCAACTTCCTTTCCTTGACTTCATCCCAAAAAGCTGGAGTTCAACATGAATTCCCATATAACGCGTCAAATGGTTCTATTTGTATACTAGAATGAAAAATATTATTATTAAAAGACACAACTAATAAAATATGTTGATCCCAACTTCCTTGATATTACATCTAAAAAGCTCAATGAAATCCTCCAAAGTTTGAATCGTCTGTTATGACTTCCCATCTGATTGAGGATGGAAATTTGTACTAAAATTTAATTTTGTTCCCAATGACTTCTGAAGTCCTTTTCACAAGTTAGAAGTAAACATGGGATAACTGTCCGATTCAATGGAAAGAGGAACTCCATGTAACCAGACAAAATCTTTTTGGTATAATCTATAAAGCTGATCTTAAGACATAGTATCTCTAATAGGAAGGAAATAAGCATATTTAGTCAGTCGTTCAACAATAACCCTAATTTAATTATTACCTTGAGATGTATTTTGTAGACACACAATGAATTCCATGGATATATTTTCCCATTTCTATACTAGCACAGGTAAAGGATGAATCATCCCCTTGAGTAATGGATTCTCTTCTTTAACCTATTGACATGTCAAAAATTTCATTGTAAAATATAAATATCTCTTTTCATTTCATCCTACCAGTAATACCCCCGAGGTCTATGTACATCATTGTGCTTCTAGGATGAAATAAAAATAGGGAATTGTGAGCTTTACAAAACAATTATTTCTTTAGCTGGGAAACACAAAGCATACATGATCTTTTTAAAAATCATAAAACACAAACTTTATCAATGTTAAATTCTAGAAACATACGAATTTTAATTAATTATTCCCTTTTCTGTAGCTCCTCGTCTGCTTCCTACGGTTACATAATTATATCTGACAAAGATGACTTCCCTAAAACCTAGAACAAAACAGATAAATTCCATATACCAACAAAATCAAATCCAAAATTAATCAAATAATTAATCAAAGGGTTTGTTCTAGTTGTAATACAATTAATGATGCATGATATTTTTTACTTAAGGGATATTCAACATTGTTTTCTTTTCTAGGATGATAATTGATCATGAATTCATAATCCTTTATCAATTCATACCATCTTCTCTACCTCATGTTTAATTCCTTCTGAGTGAATATATACTTTACACTTTTGTGGTAATTATATATTTCACATTTTTATCTGTATAAATGATGCCACCAAATTTATAAAGATAAAAACACAACTGCTAATTCCAAATAATGTGTGGGATAATTTAACTCATGAGGTTGAAGAATAAACAATTACTTAATCATTCTAAATTAGAACACAACCAAGTCCATTTAAAGAAGCATAACTCTAGATGACAAACTCAAAATTTCTAGAAGGTAGGGTCAAAACTGGAGCATTCACCAATATTATTTTCAATTCCAAGAAAACATTCATCAAATTATTTTGTCCAAATGAATTTAACCCCTTTTAGAGTTAAATTAGTTATTAGACTAGATAACTACAAAAAGTTTTGCACAAAACTCCAATAATAGACAACCAATCCAAGAAAACTATGAATATCATTTATATTTGTGGGTCTTGGCCATTCTTCAACAACATTTTATTTCAAATAATCAACATTTATGACATCTTTAGAAACAATGTGACCAAGGAAGAAATTTTGTTCAACCAGAATTCAATTTTTTTGAATTTTCCATATTGTTTCTTTTCTCTTAGGGTTTTAAAAACAACCCTTAGATGTTTTTCCAGCTCCTTTTTTACTTTTATAACATACCATAATTTCATCAATAAAAAAACAAAAAATTATCCAAGAATTCATGAAATATTATACTCATAAGATCCATGAATACAGAATGTGAATTAGTTAACCCAAATGGCATAAATAGAAATTTATATTGACCATATCTATTTCAAAAATATTTTTTTTGAATTTCATCCTCATTAACCTTCACCATATGGAACCTGGATCTCAATTCAATCTTAAAAAAATACTGAGCTCCCTGGAGCTGATCAAACAAGTTATTGATGTGATGAAAATGATAATTATTATTAATAGTAATGTTATTAAAATCTATATAATAAATTCAATGTCTCAGGGAACCATATTTATTTTTAATGATCAAAATAGGATCTCCTTATGGTGAATTTCTATAATGAATTAAGCCGTTATCAAAAAACTCCTACAACTTATTTTTCAATTAAAGATATTCCATTTGAATCATTCAAAAAGGGGGATTTGACATTGTCTTAGCATGAGGAACTAAGTAAATTGTTAATTCAACTTCTCGATCTAGTATAACACATAGTAAATCATCAATAAAAACATCAAGATATTCGTTTACCATAAGCACATTATAATCAGAACAATTACATTATTTTCAATAATATGAGAAAAATATATTTCATTTTCGTCTTTCAACACTTTCTTAGCTTCCTGATATGTTATCAATTGTATGGGTACAAGGTTTTATAGAAACTAAAACTATTTCTAAAAAACAACTTTTTTATCTCTACAATCAATCATAGCATGATAAACAGAAAGTGAATCCATACCCATAATGACATTATACTATACTAATAGAAAAACAACAAGGTTTGTAGGTAATGTTTTTCTACAGATAACAATAGGAAGATCCTTAAAATTACTTTTTTCTATATTGATTCCCCTTAGTGTTTTAACAGTAAGTTTTGTATCATTTTTTGAGGTGATATTTTTAATTTACTTAAAAATTCCTCATAAATAAAAGAATGTGTAGACCCCATAACAAACAAGACTTTAGAAAAATATGAGTAAACAAATAAAGTGCATGATACCAATTTATTGAATGGGCTGACATCTATTGATGTAGTTGAAAAGAATTTCATGACTCATTTCCGCATATAGTTTGGCTACTTTCCATCACTCAGATCTTTCATTGGGTAAGAATTTTCATAATGACCCATCTCACCAAATTTGAAAAACATTATAGTTTTATTATCAGAATTAATCTTAGGATCATTTTCATTAAAAACTCGAGCCATATGTCCAAACTTACCACATTTAAAACACTTACCAATTTTATTAAGGCATTCCCTAGGGTTCTTTTTACCACACATATCACAGACTAGTAACTGAACATTCATACCATCAGATTTCCTTGATTGATTCTTACCACCCGATTTCCATATGGACCTCTTCTTCTGCTTATCATCAAGATCTTGAATAAGATTTGGAGTATACCTTTAAAATCTGGTGAAGTTTTCTTCATAAACAGCCCCTAAATCTTCTTCCTTTTTCCTCAATTCATGTAATTTATTCTCTATACTATGTCGAAAATCCTTAAGAAAATATATTTCAAGGAAAAGAGTTTTAAATTCATCCCACTCTATGGCTTCAATCTCTACTCTATCTCAGATATTCTTGACCATTAACCACCACTAATTAGTTTCACTCTCAAAAAGGTAAATAAAAAGAGTAAAATTTTGATCATATGAACATCCCATAACATTTAATATATTTTCAAGGGATTTAATCCATAATTCAGTTGCTACTAGGTCAGAAGATATACTGAAAGCAGGAGGGTGTTTGGCTCATAAAATGTTCCACTATCTTCGTGTCACATTATGGTAACTTTTTTTGTTCTCTTGAATGGATTACACTCACATTTATTACCTGGGTCAGCTAATCCATTACTATCACGAACCGCTCAGTTCCAATTCCCACCATTTCTGGTTGTGGATTTAGAAAAATATCATCCTCTCGGTTCCTTCCAACTTCAAATTCCCTATTTCTTCTACAAAAAACATTCATAGAAGACATATTATAGATGAAGAAACATGAAAATATTTAAATGATATACTATTTAAACATAAAAATATGGTAAAAATAATTTATGGTATGCTATTAACATCATCCTTACACTTAAAGGTATCTAAACCATGATCTGATGCCAACTATAAGTACCTGACCTTAAACATTACATAATCTAGTTATTTTAACTAGAACTAACTCCTTTAAATTCCCAAATATATGTTCGGTGTAGAGTTTTAGAATTTTAACACATAACATATACATTGCAACCCACAATCATACAAATTCAGTACTATTAAATCATTATCCATTTCTTCTAAAACATATATTTTTTAACACAAAACAGCAACATGATTTCTTTGAAAATCTTCAAAACGTTTAACTTAAATTCATGATTTCTCTTAAAGATCCTTATAAACTATTAATATTTTCTAAAAACATGGGATGAGGATAAAAATACCAGTAAGGGATATAAAATATGGAAAGAAACTATTAGTCCATAAATACTTATAAACATATGAAATCTTTTTCACAAAGGCGTACTTCTCACCCATATATACTTACTTTTTGAAACATGATAATTATATAAAACAATAAAGAACATATATAAAACCATAAATTTATCATGGGGAATCAATTAATAATATTTTTACCCATACATCTACCTTATGATTTGTAACCCTAATGGCTACCTTACAATGTAACCCTCACGACTACCTTACTGTGCAACCATCGTAGTTACACTTGGAGTAACCATACGGCCGACCTCCAACTTACACATAACCAATGCATTGAAGGGAGATATAGGTCCCTCCCTTTATACAAAAAACTTCCCATGAACCCAAACATAATTATAAAACATGAATAATTTCATAAAAACGTTTCATTTGAATTTTGTAAAATAGATTATTAAAAGAGGATTTTTAAACGAATGTTTCTTACCAATATCATATAATTAAAGTGAAAATTAATATAATGAAATTATTATGAGTACAAATTATAAAACCAAAAAATAAATCTTAATAAAAACAAAATTCATTACACAAATAATATCACTAGTACATAATTGATGAAGTAGATTGTTAACCTAAATAATGGAAATTGGGTTAAGAATTCCCTTACACTGGGTTTGTCTTATTTAAAATTGTTTAAATATCCTATATAATAATTAAAAGAGTGTTATTAATATTTTACAGAAACATATTCATTTTTATAACACCTTATATGATCATTTTATAACTTCATTCGACCACTTTATAAATATTATGTTGTTATTTCCATTGTTTTGGGTGCATGCTTCACATGATTTCCATGGTTAGTTCGTAAAGGATTTTATTATCGAATGGAAGAGAAACTCTAGAAGTGGAATAAAATGGTGTTTATATGTTTATATAATATTAAATGATTCCAGAAATCAATTTGGTTATATATTATGAGGATGAATCATTAGATAAATCATTAGTGATAATCATTTAGATCATTTTGGCGGTTCTTCGATTATCACAAACTTGTTCCATCATATACCATTAATATTACGACTATAAGATAATTACAGAACATAAGAGAGGTCATATCATACAATTTAAAAAAAATAACTATTAAAATGGTTTGAAAACCATATTTAATGGAATTAATAGAAATTGAAGACACATCATCCATGATGTCGGTAAATCAACACATCACGAATGGTGTTTTTTATTTTTAGAATAAGAGGAATAAGAGAGGGAAAATGATGATAAATTTTTACATAAACAAGATAAAAATCCAGAATATATATAATTCTGGATATTTCATGCCTCTTGGATAAGGTAATGATATGATTGTATAAGAAAATAAAATAATTTAAAAGAAAACATAAGAAAATGAAAGATGATCTTTACCTCTTTACCTCTTCTCCTTGAGATCCTCCTTAGAGCCTTTGGTTTTGGCCTTCTGGTGATACCAGAAGGTCTTAGATGTTAGAAAGATCCTTGGGAAGGAATTTGGGTTGAATTTATACAATTATAAAGTCTTGATAAGTGTGAGAGGAAGAGTGGGTGAGGGTCGTATTTATAGTGAAAGTGAGGGAGTTTTTAATTAATTTCAAAGGCCATCTCATTAGTGGTATTTACAGAACCATGTTCTTGACCATGGTTTTTTCCCATAGTATTGGAAAATTAGGACACCTAATATCATATTTTAATCCTCAAGATTTGAACAGAATGATTGCATCATTATTACATCATTATGATGTCATTAAACACCCAAAAACATAAAATTGTATTTTTACTATTCATCGAAAATTCAACTATCTTAGAAAAATCCCAAAAAAATCACCTCTCCATTTTTTAATGTATAGAATTATAAGATTACTCCATTTTAAAAAAAATAAAAATTTGAGAAACATAATTTTTAAAAAAATCAAAATTTATTCAAAAAAAAATTAAAACTATAACTCATTTTATATCACCTTGAAAAAATAATCAAGATCTCATTATCTTATAACCATAAGAAAAAAGTATTATTATTCACTATTCATAAGGGTCATATTACTATTCATAAGGGTATGTTACAATTCTCCAAAAAATGTGGTTATATCAAACTCCAAATAAATTATTGATCACAACTGTAGATGACCGTTTTTTAAAATTCAAATCCTAGAAGTGGTAGAATTATGTTAAATGGCTAGTTTATAGCTATATGCATAAAACAACGTTTCATGCATTTCAATTTATTTTTAAAACCTTTTGGTGTTACACTAATACCCCTAGATTTTATAATATTTTCATTTCCAAATAAATTTAGTTGTTTTCCTTTCATTCTTTTTAGACAACACCATGATAAGCTTACGCTACACACAACAGTGAGTTGGCTTGCATTACACACAAGGCTTGGTTTTACCGACCAATAACATATTAATAAAATATTATTATTTAATATAATATATCCATTAAATTAGAAGTTACAAATAGTATTATCCAAATTTTAGATTTTATATATAATGTTAACATTCATCTTGTATGATATGATATAAGAATAAATTCAATTTTTCAGATAAATGCAGTCTTTTCAAAAAATGCAGTTTTGCCTCCTTTTAATAGAGAAACAATTTTAAATTCATTATTTGACCCTTTCATATTTTAAATTTCAAAAAATAAACATCTTATCTTGAAGCAATACATTAAAATTTATTTTGGATAAATTTTTGGTATTTTTCTGATAAATTTTATATGTTAATGAATAGTGAAAAATAATGCATTTTAATTCAAAACTACTTTTTCAACTAATTTATTTATATTTTTAGATCATCCTTTAAATTTTTTTCAAATGATAATGAGATTAATTTTTTTAAATTTAATTTAATTTTTGTCATTTTAAGTAATTTCATATTGAAATTTGATATCAACACATGTCAAACTTTTAGTGGTATTTACTTTTAAAAATCACATCTTCTCGTTTTTCCAATGTGTATTAATTTTAAATTAATTACATAAAATTATTTGTTTTAAATTTTTAAAAATTTATTCCATATTGGGAATCAATGGGTTCAAATTATGTTAGTAGGTTACTTTTATTTTTTGGATATTATTAATATTAACTTTAATAATTTTTATTAACGTGTCTAAAGGTAAATTGAGTTATTCAAGTTAAAAATAATATTATAAAATTACCCTAACACCTATAAAAATCCTATAGGATGAATAAATTAGACAATTATCATTTGTGGTTAAAAATAAAATCATTTAATGGACACATTTTACTGAATATGACCTGAATATTATTAAAATCAATAAATGAGACAAAATGTCACACTCTCATTTTATATAAATATATTAATTTTAATATAGGGATAAACAAGAGATATCATAGATTATAAATATTATCTATAAATATAAATTAATTACCTACAACAAAGGAATTTATCAATAATTTTTAGAGATTAAATATTTACCATTAAAGATGAAAAAATAGTGACGTAGAAATTATCTTATTAAAAAAATATCAAATAAAATTTTTTAAAATTTTAAAATAAATTTAATTTGACATAATTTAGGTGATACACATATTTTATAGTTGAATATAACTTTTTAGGAGTGTATTTATAGTTTTGTTTGAAGTTATATTTCTCTTTATATTTTTTTTAAAGTCAATGTAATGAATTGTGTCAAAATTTACACTATTGATATTTTATAAAAGTGAAATATTAATAAATTATTTAAAAATCATAAAAATATTTAAAAATTACAATTTGAGAATTATAAGGTCTCAAATTTCGTAAAGGGTCCATTTATGGTCAATTAACACCAAATAAAAAAATATTTATAAGCATTTAATATTTAGAATATTATTACCACAATTTAAATTAAATAGATTAAATAATATAAATCAAATTTATAAGGTTTAAAAGAAAATAAAAAAATGTATAAATTTTATTGGTTGAGTGTATTTAGAACCATCCTCATACTATCTTCTAAATAGTTCACTTTGGATCCATTTGGATATAAAAAGTATTTTATAATAATTTAATAGTCTGGGTGTTTCCAAAGGTGCCCCTCCCCTTTCTTATAAAAGGGCACTTATCCTTCTCTTTAATTCACACCTCTAAATACATTTTTATTTGCCAAAACCTACCAAATTCTTCTCTTAAATTCTCTTAATTCATCCTAAAGTCAATACTTTCGGCTGAAAGTCTCTCTAATGAGTCCTGTTGTGAAAATCAAAAGGGTATGCTCAAATAAGAGGTAATTGTTTTACCAATTCCATTCAATTTATTTTCTTATTATAATTACTATTCCTATGTTGTTTACATACCAAATAAATAACTCCAATATCATCTTAATTATAAAATGCAATTATAATTATGGAACAACCATATTCCTCCATTTATTCATCCTATGAATAAAAATGTCACCATACGTGTGTGCGTACGGCTTACCGTCTCCACACCATGGTGTAATTTGTAATTCAACAATAATTTATTTGGATGGGTATACTTATTATTATATTGGATATAAATGATGAATAAAACTTTATAATTATTATTTTTAATTAATGTACCATTCAATTTTATACCATTTAACCATTAAGGGATTGATATCATTGCTTGTACGTACGTACGACCTATCATCTCCACGACGCAATGAGATTCATTCAACATGTTAACTATTAAATAATTATTATAAAAATCATATGAAAATTTAATATAATATTTATAAACTTAATATCATTCTGGATATGAATAAAATATGTCCTATTTATAATAAACAAGACTTACATGAGAAAACATGAATAAGAAAATGAAGTTGTTACCACCCGAAACAATGGTAACACTAAAGTATTATTAAAAAAATGATATAAGAGGATCATATATGATATCATAAATATTAATATGGTTCTGGTATAATTTAAAAAAATTATTTAACCATTATACAGGAGGTTAAAATTCCCTCAACTAAATTAAAATACAATGTAAGGGTTAATTTTGTAATCTCATTTTTATCATAATTTTTTTATACGTAAGTATCTACTGAAGCATATTTATCATCCATATCCATGTTTTGTAAAAATACATTATAAAATATTTTTACTATTTCTCTACAGTTGTTTAAAGTAATTTATATCCATGTTCTACTTTTTATAAAACATATTTTAAAGGAATCTTACCATCTTTTACCAAATAAGGTACTTGTCACCATTTTGAAAAATTAATGAAAGAATGTTTTTTTTAAACTTATATGATGAAAATGTATTTTTCCGCCATTATGTCTCCTTAACATTTTGAAGCTTCCCTTACAATATTAAAAGGTTATTTTTAAATGAATTTTTTTCTTTTATAATTGCGCGTCTTTTAAAAGATTTCAAAGAAAAAAAGGGATAATCTATCAAAAAGTTTTAATGATTTTGCCAGATTATTTTCATCTATATCAAAATCCTTTATTGTATTTTATGCATAATTGAGTTTGGTTATTGAAGGTTTTGTGATATATTTGACTACGTATGTGATATTTTGATACCATTATGGTTTATGGTGAATGTATTAACATTTCATATACTAGTTATATTACAAATTTTTATGTTATGTTTTTCCCTTTTCATATGAGGAATGTATTGGACTTAGTAAGTGATGAGTGGGGCCCACTATAGCCCCTTAATGCATCGGTAAGTCTCATGAGACAAACTAGATATGAAATTGACTAGGCCCTTAAACATTTATTTTACGATTTCTTGGTCGAGGCATTGACAGTATGTTTCAGATGTCTGATATTATGCATTCCTTCATTATAAGATTAGTTATTGATGTTACATGTGATTATTAGACTAGTAGAATATCCATGTGAATGTTTAAATAAAGTTATTTGATTTATTCGTTTTATATTATGCTGAAGATTATGATTTAAAGTCTTGTGTTTCAGTTTTATTCCTTTCCTTAATTTTTTTCTTATTTATGAAAGCTCAAACTTTATTGTTTAACCTTACTGAGAATCTAAGCTCACTCCTGTTTTATGTTTTATTTTCCCAGTATATTAAGATGTTATTTACAATTGATATGTAGAGTTAAGATAGGAGAGTAATGGTGTTCTCAGTTAATGGGATATATTTAATATTAAGTTATGAATCGAAATGAAAGGTTTATGTATGTAATCTATTTTCAAATAATTATAAATTGATTGGTCCTTTAGGACTTGATTCCTTGTAATCATACCAATGTATTAAAATACTGCACTATCTTGAGTCTTCTGGGGTCTAGGAATTACAATTTTCCTAAAAAAAAATTGAATTTTTATTTTGAAATAATATTCAATATAAGATGACTTCATTTGATTTTAGGATACCATTCTTATTCTTTCTATAGATGGTTTATGTTTATGATGAATTGATGTTTTTGAATCCCATTTATTTTCCACAGGTTATGATATGATGAAATGTTTTATGAAACCCATTTCATTTCATAGGAAATGATATGATGAATGATTTATCAATCTCATTTCTTGTCATGGGTTTTGATATGATAAATGTGTTATGAATCTCATTTTTCATTTGTTTTTATATTATGAATGTTTTATGATATTTTGGAAAATTTATGTGTGGTTTTGATTACATGATGTTGGTTAAGTTATAATCGATGATGGTGGTTGTGTTAAAACCAAGGTTGGTGGTTACATTATAACCAATAATGGGTGGGACATATATCTATGTCCAATGAATTTGATAATGATTTATATCTCCTAAGATAAATAGGAATGGAATTGAGAGTAAACCCACTTCTAAATTTGACCTTTTCTGCTATGATAGTCTTAAGAGTGAACCCTAACTACTATGATATTTTGGGGAGTAAACCCATTACATTAAGATATTTTTTTATTGAGCATTGAAAACTAAGGAAATGATTTTTTTTGATTATGTGTATTCCCCAATTATATATCCTATGTCAATGTTATGAACTCATAGATCATGTTATTTGATTTAATTATGATTCATGTCTTATTAACTTTTTATATTTGTGCCATGAATCATGATTTTCCTCTTTGATATGATGGGTATAGTTTTCATGTGTTATGTTTGCGTTCTCATACCTTTATTCTAGTGTAATATTTATATATTTCCCTTGTTTACCCATTCTTATTTTTATTTTTACCATTTTATGACGATGGTTATTATGTGTGATTTTTATAATAAGGGTTATAGTTTTGAGAAACTAAATGGGGGAGAATATATAACTCATATTAACAAGTTGTTTATGTTTCCATGTTTCCAAATATACTATGCATTTATGAACATCGGGCATGTGTTTGTGTAATGTAAGGAATATTCATAAAAAAGATGTAATATATATGTATGTATATCATGGGGAGCTATAGTTAGTATCATATTATAGGTTTATCTAACCATTGGAAACTAGGAATATAAATCTTTAGTGACTTCCCTTGGGAAATTCTTATGGATATTTCTAAGGATATATCTAAGGAAAAGTCTAAGGATGAGTCAAAGTGTAGAAACATATCGTGGAAGTATAGCCTGAGTGGTTTCCATTAAATTAAATCCTTGTATAGATAATATAAGTGGATGTGGATTTGGGAAATAGGTACCTAGGGGTAGTAACTTCATAAATGATGCATTGATTTGGACTCGATCTTCACTTAGTGAATGACAATGGGTCTTGCTGCACAACTGGTTTGACACTCATGAGGGATATGTTTTGAAAATTAACAAAATATTTACACCCCATCATGAAGTATTTTAATAATGACCATGAATGACCTTGTTTAAGAATATGGTTTCGTAAATTGAGAATATGGTGTCATGATTTAGACATACTATAAGTGATTTTCAAGACTATTTTATTTCCAACTATGATTATTTCTCTCACACCATGCCTTTTGGTTTTAGTTAATGGTTGGAAGTAAAATGAACTAATGTAACATTGAATTTGATATAGAATATTTTTATGAGTATCAAAATCGGATTATGAGTGGAGTGAATGATATTTTGATTAATTCTAATCATTTTTCATGATATATGATTAAAAAATTTCACCTTAACCAAATTTCAGAATCACCAATGAAGGGAAGGATAGATTTTGATAAGATATTATGTGTTGGAGACCATGGATGAAATAATATTAAATTTATTATGTGTTGAGATTGTGGTAAGAAGCACACAAGTGAATGTCTTGATGGGATGAGAATATGTTTTGAGTGTGGAAAATAAGGATGAAAAGAAATTAATTTCTAAATAAAAATGAAAATTTCAGATAACATAATGGAAGAGAATAATAGTTTCCCTGTGAAATTTTCCATAGTTTAATGATTTTAATGTGTAATGTATGGTAATTAATAAAATAAATTTCATAGGGGGAATATCAAGAGTGATATCGACAAGTATTTATGAGTAAAAGTTTTTTTATTGATGACAAAGGGATTATAAATGAAATATGAAATGAATAAGGTATTAACGAATAAGTTAATGAAGCCCAATTATTAGTTTAATAATAAAATGAAATTCATGAAGTTATTGTGTATAATAATTAATGAATTATTTCATATGTATCATTAAATATATAATTATTGTTCAATATAAGTTTTTCATTAAGGATTTTAAATAATACATTTAATGGTACTAATTACCAAGAAAATTGATTTAATAGAAATGTGTAATTTTATGGAAAATATGTAATTAAGGGTTGACAACCCTTATTATGTTATTTATGTTGAGAATGTATATTTTATTTTGGATAAATATATTATTTATATAGATAATGTAAATTGGAAAGTATTGATGATCCAAAATTTGAATAAGGAATTTCTGACAATGTGGTTTGTGTTATCATTGATGGAGTTTATAGATTTTTTTTGATTTAAGGAATATAATCAATGTTATATGGTTTTATTTAAATAATGAGAAAATGAAGCATGTTTTTATTAAGGTTGTATTGTAATTATGGAAATTACCATGATCCATAAGAAAATATGACCAAGGTTTTCACATATCTAGAATGTATGCATTAAGATATACTTAATGATATTTGGGAGATTAATGTTAAGTTGATATTAGGAAATTTATTGACCTTCATTATTAATTTTAAATTTTGGAAGGGTCATGAGGTAAACCATTTTTTGGAATGGTTTATGTTGAAATTTGGATATGGTTTTAGAGATTAATGCACTGCTTCACTATATGAAGATTTATACATATTGGATAACATTTTCTAACCGTTTTGTTATGATGATAAATTGAGATATAAGGAATAAATTATAATGATATTTTGGATCTTGTGATACATTAGTACTTCATGCATAAAAAATTAATCTTTTTATCTTGCAGTAATACATGAAGTGGAAATTCTTCGAAGCAAAAGAAAATGATGAATTTTTTAAGATAAATATTAAATATAAGCCCTAAGAATATTAGTCCCATTGAAATTCTAAATCATATCATGATAGTATCCTATCAATTGTAAATTCCACCACCCCTATATCAAGTTCATATTTTTTCCAGGTATCTCTCTTGAGGATGTACATAATAGATCCATCACATTTACTAAACTCAGAGGTCATACTGTTGGGGAAAGATCATTCTTAGATGGAACAATCAGTTGAGATTCTGGATCATATAGACAATGTTATACAAAACCTAACCACTCATCATGTAAAGGTTTCTAAGGGAACCCACCGGCCTGATAATGTTACATGAGAACCTAAGGATGAAATGAGGTTTAATTATGCTCTTTTTTGTATTAAAGTTACAATTTTTGAATGTTAAATACATTTTAATGGGGTTATAATGTCATACCCTATGAATTTATGAAATATTTTTCTCAAATAAATTTAATCTTTTTGATGTTTTTTTTACACACAATACCGAGTTTATCTTTTTGTACATGTAACAATGAGTTTAGATTTTGTAACAAGTAACACTGATTTAAGATTGTGTTACATGCAACACCAAGTTTATATTTCATTACACGCAACACCAAGTTAAAAATACATGGAATTCTATAAAAATGTTATTTTTAATACGATAGTTATCAGCTAGTCATTGGAATGATATGTATGAATAAAATTAACTAAATGATGAAAATTTATGGTTTACACATGTATATAAAATGATTTAGTTAGTGTCCAATTAATTATAAATTAAAATAAGAACCATTTTAAAATAAGTAAATTATTTTTCTAAGAAACTATTTTTATGAACACAAACACACTTTACCAATTTTTTTTAAAAAAACTACTTTTGGTTATTTATTTTAATGAAATTTTGTTGTGTTTAGAAAAGTTTTCATGGAATATCAGAAGGATTTTATGCATGTGCAAGGATTGAAATAAATCAATATGGCCAAGAAAATGAAAATGGGTAGTGATAAGGAGTCATAATGGAGCCACATATTTCACATAGTATATTCATTATGTGAGTCTATGCCTCACATAGTGCTCCCACATATATCCTTTGCCAACAAAATTCTTATTTTTAGGTAAGGTAATCACATTTTCACCCCATATAAATGAAAATTCATTTATGGGTGGAGGTGTGAATTTGAATCCCCCACAAATGAAAATTTGTTTGTTGGGAGAGGCATTATTTTCAGTCCCCCCACAAACAAGAATTCATTTTTGGGGTGAGGCATCTTATTTTGGCCCCTCAAAAATGAAGATTTCATTTATTACAAGAGGGGTTGTTTTCAGGCCACCTGCAAACCAAAATCCTTCATGGGTGGTAGTTTTTCTTAACTTCTGATAAACCCAAGAGAATAGTTACATCCATACTATAAGATCATGAACATATAATGAGGTAATTCCCATATATGTTTTTCTCAAAACTCTTTTTTCTAGTCAATGAAATGTTTCTTGAAAAAATTAGGGGACTTTGGGGTTTTCTAGGGGTTCCGGACATTAAGAGGTATGTAAAGAGGCCATTCTGGGTATGATATACTATTATCATACAATTAGTGTTGGAGTCTGTGTCCTATAACCAACTATGTGTACTTTGATTACAAGAACAGTTTATGTATTAAATATTAAATTAAACATTTTATTACACATTTTTCATTGTTTTACATGAATTAAATGTTATAATTTCTAAGAGTATTTGTCACATTGAAAATGTAATAGTAGTTCCCCACTATGATGAGAACCTTGAATTGCTGAAAATATTCTTAATATGGCTATTTTGTTGAATAAAATACTATGGTAGGACACATAGTATATAGACTGTCAAGAGTGAGTACTCATAAGCTTATTATCCATCTTATCAAGAAGTTCCCACATAGTAATATCCAAAATGGGAGATTATGAGAACAGACCATCCATAATGAATTATGCATGTTTTGGTGTTATCAAATATTCCTATATGTGACTGTGTGTAATTTTCCTTAGACATTAATATTATCATTAATGCATGTCACGAATCACACATATATTTTATAACCAAAATTATCATTCCATATGTTGGTGGGACGTAGCGTATATTTGGTGCATCACAAATGACATGTTATTAATCGATACGTCAAGGAAGGATTTGTCCCTTCAATCTTTATGTAAGTTGATATCTCATCACTTTCATTGAAATATAACGGTCCCCCCAAATTCTATGTCTATGGTGTAATGATAAATTTATATTAGATAGTCAATAAAGGATGTGTCGAGCATATAGGTTGATGACACCATCATGCTACTTGTTTGATCAGATATTTTGATAAAGGAATTATATTACACATTGAGTCTTTGTATGTGGTTTTTGTCATTGTGAATCTATGTTCCTTCTCTTGGGTGCATTGACCCGTTGTTAGACAGTAATCTTGGACTTTAGGCAAGCCCTACTAATTCCAATGAGAATGAATCATATAGGGTCACACACTAAGTGTTTATGTTGGTCTCAATTAAATTCTATTTAAATTTAATTAATGGAATAAATATTATTATCAATATTAAGGAATAATTTTATTCAAGTTTTATTGATCGTGTAAATTAGATAAATATTTATTTATCAGATTATGAATAAAATATATTTATTTATTTTACTGAATATTAATAATTATTTATTTACTATTTTTAGAATAAAATATTAATTTATGAGAATAAAATGTTTATTCAGGTGTTCAATAAATGCAATAGGAGTTTGAATGGACCAAGATAGTGTCCGGTGATAAAATAATTATTTACTAGCTGAAAAATATTATTTATCCATTTTTCAAAAGTTAGTGCACCACAAAATAATAGTAATAATAATAATATTATTATTATATGGAATTTGATTTAATTAATGGTTATAATTATATTTAGCGGTTTCTATTCAATTAACTTTTGTAACTGATATCCAAGATATATAAATAGACATCTATATCTATTGTGAAATTCATTCAAAACCAATTCCATAATTGGTAATGTAGAATTTTATTTCACAAAAAATTATCTCTCGAAACCTCCTCCTCTCCCCCTCTCCAAAATGAGAAACCCAAGAGTTAATTTCTTCAAGATTGAAGAACAAGCGATCAAGAATGAACAATGCAAGACATTGGATTCACTACGTTAACACCCAGTGAATGAGTGGTGTTGCTCAGAGACTGTTGGAGCATGTGTGGATCACTGATAGAGGTAATCTACCGTAGGATCCTAACAAACACAATGAAGGAAATCTAGAAGTTCCATTTTAGATGATCAAAAATCATTAATGAAGAAAGTTACTAATCCTGAGTATTTATTTCTTCAGATATTAAAGAAATAAATTATAAATTTTACATGTAATATATAATCTCTTGGTTTCAGGAAATGATATATTAATATAAATTTAATATATCTCCATCCACCACAAATCTTCTGCTATGTCCAAAATCAACAAGTGGTAACTGAGGGGTCACATTTTAATTTATAATTAATTATTTGATTATTGATCTATGCACAATCGTAGTTAAATTTTCATTTCATGTTATTCTTTATTTAATTCGATTTTAATTAACATGTTATAGAAATATTATACATGTTATCTCAGTGTTTCATTTTCATAGAGATTTTAGAAGAAATGAAGAATGATCAGAGATTCCATTGAGAAGTGAGAAATATTTGGCAGTAAAGATGGGTTACACAACATGTGGTCAGAGCATACGTCGTATACCCATGTGCATTGCATCAAGATTTTTTGAGAAATTAAAAACATGTGGTTCTTTTATTACACAACACATGTTGACCAGGCCAACTAGGAACACAGATAGAGGATACATGGTGTGTTGTTATCATGTAAATACTATATAGTCTAGCTGAGTTAACTGACCAAATCCCTATGTGTGTGACTTGGATATACAGTAACTGAGGTACATGGAATGTAGTTGTATGTACATGCCATATAGTCTCCCATTAATTGAAAAAAAATTAAAATTACATAAAATTTGAAAAATTTCTACATAAAAACCTTATTTTATTGATTAGAAAACCATTGTGTGTTTGAAAATTTAGTAATTGATTTAAATAATTTTAAATTCTCAAATAATTTATTGTAATAAATATGTCATTAATGGTACTGCCATTTATTTTTCAGGAATTCAAAATTTATGGGTATCCATAATTAAGATTAAATGATCATTAAGATAAAAGGAAATTAATTAATTTACTAATTAATTAATACATGTGTATTCATTTAATAATAAATAACAAATAAGAAAATGAATGCTAGACAATTACTTTTTTGTATTCATCAGATTTACGACCGATCATGAACTTGACCAAGACCTAAGTATGTTTTGGAATTTATTTTATAATATTTATTTGATGGTTTTGAAATTATTTAATATTAAATTATAATATGGCATGCAAGTCATCACTCCCCATTATTATGTAGGAAATGTGTGTCCAAGGATATTTATATAATTCAAATTAACCAATCCTTTGGTTCCCTACACCTCTGTGTGGTTAATAAATATTTTAAATTAATTGTGTTTCCCAAGGTGCGTGGAGACGGTTCAATATGAAACCATAATGACGCCAACTTGGTGATACTTAGGTGGACATGTGGAATTTTGTAGCTCATGCCAAGTACAATATAAGGAGTTATTTCTCATAGGACAGAGGTTGATTTAATTTACTCTTATTAAATCAACCATCATATAAGCTCATGATTTTGCCTTCCAATTAATTAATTATTTTTTATATAATGCATTAAAATAATATTTATTCATGCAATACCACGATCACATAAATGAATGAATTAATGTGAAAATATGGAATTTAAATAAAATTGATTATGCATAATTGTTTTATTCAAACATGGTTAATTAATTAATTAAGAATCCACTAGAATATCAACAGGAAATGTAAAGGATAAAAGAAGATAAAAGATTATTCATAATAAAATAAAATACCTCAATATTTTAATAAGTCAGACTTAGCCTTTTGTTACATAATTAAGAATAAAACTCAGTATAACTCTATGTTTTGCCAACCCTTGTTGGGACACTTGATTTTAAAAGTGGGTTCTGATGAAGGTTTTGGGTTGAATTATCCATTTTAAATCAATAGGAGTAGCCCTTTCTATACATTGTGTAATTTTGAGGAAAGTTTTGAGAAAATAAATGTCAGGATTTTTTGATTGGGGAGTCCACTGAACTGATTAATGAGTTGCAAGCCCATAGTTGGCAAAGACGTACCTTCCTAAATACCTAAAAAATTGCTTTGCTAACCCTTTTTGGGTTATGAGAAGGTGAATATGGATTCTTTCCGCAATAATTCCCTTAATAATAGACATTCCAAGTTCAATGGTGAGGGATATTTGGACTTGATAAAAATAGTAGGATATTAAATAAAATCAATTAATTTATTATTTCTCACAATGTTTGTAATAAAAAAGTACTACTAATATTATCTTTTAATTATAGAATAAAATGAAAAGTTCATCATCCACACTATCCCTACAATCAATATTGAATAAATAAAATCTTCTCACTAGCAATAACTTGTAAGAGTGGTTTAGATGCCATTGGGTTGTACTATGCCATGAACTGAAATATTATGTGCTAGAATCATCAATACCTAATCTTCCTGGTCAAGAGGTGAGTGATAAAGAGTTCCTATTCTACGAAGAAAATATGAATGATGTGGTCAATGTTAAATGTTTGATTATTTCATATATGTCTAGTGAACTCATGATGTATCATGAAAACATGGATGTGTACATCATGCTTGAGAACCTCTGTAGTATTTACCAGGAGAAAGACAAATAGTGATGGTTTGATATTTCCCAGGAGATCTTTAAGAGTAATCCTAGATATGGTTCCCCAATTGGTCCTCATGTAGTCATGATCGTCATATACATTGAGCACCTATAGGTTCTGGGCTTTAAACTACCATAGGAATTTGGCACCGATCTCATTCTGGTATCACTCCCTTAGAGCTTCTCCAGTTTTTTTTGAATTTTAATATAAACAACATTGAGAAGTCTCTTCCAAATCTTCTTATCATCCTTCACCAAGTAGATGAAGATATGAAGCAAAAAAATATTTCTATCCTTATATTGAAAAAATCAAAAGGAAAATCCAAGAGCTTTAATCCCAAAGATTCTTTACACCCTTATAAGAATAATAAGATCAAAGGGGAATAAATGGAACCTAATGCTGTCTATTTTCATGTGGCAAGAAAGGACCCTAGAATAAATACTACACCCATATAAAGAAGTAAGGGGAAGCTTTAGGTGTGTTTTTTATCAAGTGAAATTTATCTATTTCTAGAAATTGGGTATTATACACATCTGGTGGTTCTCATATATGTATTCCAATACAGGAACCAATTATATTTAGAAAAATTAACCAATGTGATGTAGATTTAGGAGCATCCAATGGAGATAAACTTGTTGTTGTAGCTAACAGGGACTACCACCTCATATTGCTGACTAGAATGATCTTGGTTTTAAAAGGTTGTTATTATGTTCCTTCAGTTACCAAAAACATTATTTCTATATCTAGGATAGATATGGATGGATTCATTTTAAATTTTTTAAATAAATATTTATTCTTTTATAAAGATATCATTTTTATGGTAAGACACATTTACAGAACGATCATTAGGTGTAAGATTACACAAACCAAGTAATGGTATTCGATTACGAAGTTACTTTACATAACTCATACCACACCCAACTTTGGAATCACTAGATAGGTCATGTAAATGAAAATAAGTTGATAAAATTACATCAATATGGATATTTAGATTCATTAGAACTAAAACCACTTGGTGTTTGTAAAAGATGATTACAAAAAAAAATGACTGCAACCCTATATAGTGGGAAAGGTGAAAGGGATAAAGAGATTACTGAATTAGTCCATACCGATGTCTGTGGACCATTTCCTGTTGAATCAAGGGTTGGGTACTCATACATCATATCATGTATTGTTGATTTTAGTATATATTGATATATTTACTTAAGGAGGTATAAGTTGGATTCTTTTGATAAATTCAATGAATAAAACATGAGATTGAGAACTAGCATGGTAGGAATTTTTAGAAACTCTACAAAAAATGTGGTGGATAGTATCTTAATCAATAATTCATTAATTAATTATGGGATTTTGGGATCCTATGAAAACTCAACCCCCTTACATGCCTCAGGGGAATAGTGTAAGTGAAAGGAGGAACCGCAACATATTGGACACAGTCATATCAATGATGTGTCATGCAAGCCTTCTATTATCGTTTTTGGGATATGTGTTACAAACAGCAACACACATACTAAACTGACTACCAACTAAATCAATAAATGGTATTCCATACCAATTTTAGAGTGGAATAAAACCCATGTTTTTTAATTTACATGTGTAGGGAAGTGAGGAATTTTTTAAGGCCCATTTAGGTAAAAAATTTAATCCCAAAAAACAATGTGTACCTTTATTGGATACCATAATAAAACAATGAGATATTACCTATATGACCCCTCGAACAAAAAGGTTATAGTGTAAAGACTTTCCATTTTACTTGAGAGGGAGAACATCTCTAAAATAGATAATTAGAGTACGATAAACATTTATGAAGTTGAGGATTAAGACACACAATATTTGGTATTGGATCAAATTCAGCAAATCCCCATGGAAGAAGAAATTGTTCTAGAGACAGAAGTACCGCGTAAGAGTACAAGAGAGGTTAGAGAACAAGAATGCTATGGTTTTCTTATTACTGATGATTTTGACGCATTATTAGTTGATAATAATGATCCTCTAACCTGAAAGGAAGTAATAAGTGTAAAAAATGTTTCCAAGTAGCAAGAAGCCATGAATTTTGAAAATTATTCCATGTACCAAAACCAATTTTGGATTTTAGTAGATCCTCTAGTGGATGCAAGTCTTGTTGATTGAAAATGGGTATTCAAGAATAAACTAGACATGGAAGGACAAGTTAGTTCCTATAAGGCATGACTGGTTGTAAAAGGGTTTAAACAACATTAAGGGATTGACTATGATTAAACCTTTTCACTAGTTGAAAGGATGAAATCCATCAGAATTCTAATTTCCATTATATGTTTCCAAGACTATGAGATTTAAAAAATTGATTTCAAAACATATTTCCATAATAGGAACCTTTAGGAATATGTCTACATTACAAAACCTGAAGGGTTTGTGACCCCAAAAGATTCCAATAATATTTCCCAGTTGAAGAAAACCATTTAAGGATCAAAACAACAATCCATGTCCTAAAAAATTCATTTTGATGAATCCATAATGTAATTTGTTTTTTAAAGGATGAATGCGATCTTGTGTCTATAAATAGTGTAGTGGGATTACAGTTATTTTCTTAATAATATATTTTGATGACATATTACCAATTGGAAATGAAATAACTATCTTACAACATGTTAATGAATGGTTGAATAAATTATTTTCCATGAAAGACTTGGGCTGAGGAAGCATATATTCTTGGGATCAAGATCCATCATGATAGATACAATAGGGTTCTCGTCCAAAGTCAAAGTACATACATTAACAAGATACTGAAGTGATTTAGTATGGAACAATACAAGATGGGATTATTGCCAATGTCACATGGAATTCATCTTTCCAAGAAAATGTGTCCTCAGACCCATGAGGAAAGAAATAGAATGGTAAGGATTTCATACACATCAGTGATTGTGTCAGTCATCACTAATACAAAATTGATCTTTAACAATGCTAGAAAATGAAATTATTAGTGCTAAAAAGAGAAGATAATCCAAGCATCATTAAAATCCCAAAACGTTTATTAGTTCTAAAAAATCACTTCCAAAGGCCCCCATTATCAGTGATTTTATTAGTGCTATTAAGGGGGCCTTTAGCTATGATGTTTTGGCACTGTTAATGTCCATATTGATAAAGGGTGACATTTTTTTTCACATCCCACCCACCCACCCCTTTATCAGTGGTTCCACCCACCCACCCCTTTATCAGTGATTCCACCCACCCACCCCTTTATCATCACTTTAGATAATCCTAGACTCTTGGGTGCATCCATGCCTCTAGTGAGTTTTGATCCCTAGACCACAACGTTATACACCAGCGACTTTACCACTCTGCTATACTACTTTGTATTAGATTTTATGATATATCTATATATTTATATATATTTCATCACAATTTTTTATCCATATATTTATATATATGTTTATATGTTAATAAATATTTTATAGAAATGAATATATTTAATTATTTATTTATAAATTTAAATTTTTATGTGTGAATATATAAAAAAATACGAATACCATATTATATGTTTGAATATAAATAAAAATACAGTATAAAAAATGATAAAATTTAAGATCCATAATATCAATATGAAATTAATCCCTGAGAATAAATTCATTCCCCACTGAAATAGGGAAAAATACACCCATAAACGAGTGTCAAAATCCGTCGAAAGATAAAAAATTGGGTACCCAACTAAAAACTTGCTTTTAGAGGCATTTAGGTCCTTTTTTGTACTAAAAAAAGTGATATAGTGTTTACTCTAAGTCATTAGGGTGTAGATCTCTTCACAGACATTGATTTAATATGTGGTAGAGCCCAAACAGACATCTGGATCAAAATTTATGGCTATTTGATGTTTGAGTTACGTTTTAAAATTATTTTTAATCCTTTGTTATCTTTTTGAAATTTTTATCTTAAAATTGATATTAAACGACTACTACTCTGTAATAATAAGAAAATTTTTAATTAAAAAATTTGTAATTTTATAATCCATTTTCATTAAATATCTTACATATTAGGTGTAAATTCCTATTTTCCTTTTCTAAAACATATTATAAAAAATATATATTTTATTTATATAAATATAAATATATTTATATATTAATATAATATTTTTAATTAAATAAAATATTATTTAATAATACTTTTTTCAGAATTTGTAAAAAAGCACTGATAAAGGTCCCCCTTTAATAATTTTTTTATCCTTGTTAAAGACCCCCTTTAACAATGCTAAAAAGTCATTGTTAAAGGTCCCCTTTTACAGTGACTTTTTAGTGTTGACAAAGGGGGTATTTAACAACATTTTTAACTAGCTATGTTAAATTCCTAGCATTGGATAAACCCAATTTTGTAGTGGTTCATGTATTAATTGCTATGTAATATGCTATATGTCGCCTATTAATTATGTGTGGTATCCTGATATCAAGATTATCCCAGGAACCATCATTGGATGACATTCAATACTATTGTTAAGTATCTATGGTGTAATAAGTATTTATTACAAGTTTATGGAGGATATGAGGAACTAGTCATTAAAATATATGAAGATTCTATTTTCCAAAACTGATCATGATGACCGTACGTCACAAACAGGATGCATATTCACTTATAATGGAGGTTTTGTCAGCTGGAAGAGATCAAAGAAGGTTTTGGTTGTAGATTATATAGTATTCTCCAATTATATTTTAGCTTCAAAGGTAGTTAAATATGTAGTTTTGATGTACAATTTTTTCCATGACCAAGATGTCGTACCTAGAAGTAGAGATCCCACCACACTCTATTATGATAATACTATAGCGTTGGCTCTTGAAAAAGATCCAATATCACATCAGTGGATGAAGCACATACATTTGAAGTATTATCCCTTGATGGATTTTTATCAGAGAGGTGAGGTTGTGGTGATAATTATTTCCATGGAAGACAACGTGGCCGGAACCTTGACTAAAGACATGACTCAACAGAAACATTTTTATAATGTAAGGTCCAGAAAACTAAAATTCATAATCATTTGGCTCTATTCTAAGTTGGAGTTTCTTAGATTTTGTGTCCTAGAAAAAACTGTTTTTAATTTGATCACTTGAATATTTGACGTATTAAATATTAAATTAAACATCGTATTAAATATTGTTCATTGTTCTCGATTATTTTAATTTAGGAATTTTTTAGAGTATTTTTTGCACTGATAGGGTCATAGTAGTTCCCCTCTATAATTAGAACCTTCAAGTGTTATGACCATATTCTTAATATATTTCTTCAGTTGGATAACACTATATTATGTGACAGATAGTATATAGAATTTTATGTGAAAGTACTCGTAAGAAAATGATACTTCTTCTCATGAAGTTTGCACTTGTTAATCTCTAAGATGGGATATTAGTAGAGCATTCCCACCAGTAGGAATTTGGTATTTTTTTGTTTCATTGAATATTCTTATCTGAGAGAATGTGTAATGGTCCTTAGATTTTAATATTATCATTAATGCATGTCACAACTTGCGTACTTAGATTTTATAACGAAATTCATCATTCCATACATTGGTATGAAGTAGGGTACATTGGGTGCATCATGAATGACATGTTATTAATGGATATGTCAAGGAATGATTACTCCCTTCCATCTTTATGGAAGTTAATATCTCGTCTCTTTTATTATAACAGAAATATTGCCCTAATTTCCATGGACATGGTGTAATAATGAGTTTATTTTATATAGTCAAAGAATGATGTATCAAGCATATATGTTGACAACACCTTCATAAAAAATTCTTTATGAGATATTGTGATAAATGTATAATATTACACAGTGGGCATTCATATGTGGTTATTTTCATTGTGACATTAAGTTCTTTCTCTTAGGTTCCTTGACCCGTTGAAAGACAATGATCTTAGACTCTAGGCAAGACCACCTAACTAAAATGAGAAATAATCCTAGAGGGTCACACAATAAGCATTTTTGTTTACATAAATTAAATTCTATTTGAATTTAATTAATATAATAAATACTATTCTCAAGACTAAGTAATATATTTATTCATGATATATTGATCTCATAAATTAATTAAATATTTATTCACCTGTTTTTGAATAAAATATATTTATTTATTTTATTGAAAATTTAATAAAAACTTATTAACTAGTTTGTGAATAAAATATTTATTTAAGAGAATAAAATATTTATTCGAGTGTTCAATAAGTGAAAGGGGAGTTTGAATGGACCAAGATTGTGTTCGGTGATAAAATAATTATTTACAAACTGGAAAATATTATTATCCATTTTGTGTAATTTTTGCGCACCACTAAATAGAAATATTATTATAAATATTGGGTGTTATAGGATTTCATTAATGATTATCATTATATTTAATTGCTATTATGAAATTAAATTTTGTAATTGAAATCCCAAATCTAAAAATAGAGGGTTATACCTATTGATAATTCATTCAAAACAAATTCCAAATTTGGGAATAGAAAATTATTGTGAAAAAATTATTTTCTTCTGAATCCTCCTATCTCCCTCTCAAGAATGAGAAATCAAAGAGAGAATTACATCAAGACCAAAGAATGAGCGATGAAGACTGAACAATGAAATAAATTAGATTGGAAACAATAGAACCTAGAGAATGAGTGACATTGTTTGGAGGCCATTGGAGCACGTGTGGATCACCACTAGATGGATTATACCATTGGATCCCCACAAATGCAACGAAGGTAGTCTGAAAGGGCCTTCTGGACAATAAAAAATCATCAAAAAAGAATTTTCCTAAGCCCAAGTATTTATTTCATCATATATTAAATAAATTTATTATAAATTTGATGTGCAAGATATTCACTCTTGGTTTTAAGAAAAAACATATTAAAATAAATTTAATATATCTCCATCCACCACAATGTTTATGCTATGCTCAGAACTAACAGTTAGTACTGAATATGTCCCTTAACGATGTAGTATGTAGGGTGAGAGTTAATGGTTGAAAATCCCTTCAAGGGGGATCCTAAAACTATTCATTATTAGACAGATCCATTCTACACGACCACTGAATGGTTTTCTAAACCGTATGATCTCCTTATGATTTTGTGCACCCCAGTACACCCTTAGGTAGATGTTGGCAAATAGTTTGGTCTATGAATGACCTGGGTTATGCCAAAGGTTTCATAAATTGAGAAGGTGGTGTCATGATTTAGACATCCAATAAGTTATTTTTCATAACTATTTTTTTCCCACTAGGATTTTTTTATCACACTATTATTTTGTTTTAGTCAATATAGGGAACTAGAAAGAACTGGATTAACATTGAATGTGATATAATTTTTTTATGAGTAACAAAATAGGATAATGAGCGGAATGAAAGATATTGTCAATATTACTAATCATTTTTCTTGTTATATGATTAACAACATACACCTTAACCATCTCTTGGTATAACCAAAAAATAGAAGGATAGATTTTGTTGAGAGCTTAGGTGTTGGGGACTATGGAGGAAAGAAGATTCAGTTCCCCATATGTTGAGATTGTGTGATTAATCACCCAAGTGAATGTTTCAAATGGATGAGAATATGTTTTGAGTGTGGAAAAGAATGATGGAAAATAACTAAAGGAAAAATAAAACTTTTTGTTAACACAATCGCTGGGATGAATAGTTTCCCTAGGAAATTATCCACACATGAATGGTTTAAATGTGGAATGAATGGGAATTAGTAAAATCAATTTCCTTGGGGGAAACCACAAGAGTAATATCAATAAGGTTATATGAGTAATGGTTTTTTTATTGATTATGAAGAGACTACAATTGAAATATGAAATGAATGAGGTATTAAGGAATAAAGTGATGATGCCATGTTAATGGTTTAAGAATAAAGTGGAATCCTTGAAGTGTTTTTTGTATAGTAATTAAGTAATTATGTTATATAGGTCATGAAATATATAAGGATTGTTCTATAGTAGTTTTTTATTAAGTATTTTCAAGAATATGTTAAATGATACCAATGACCTAGAAAATTGATTTAATATATATGTGACATTTTATGAAAAAATAGGATTAAAGGATGATAACCCTTAATATTTTCTTGATGTTTTGAAAATGGAGTTTAGATTGGATAAAGATATTATCGATAATGATAATTTAAATTGGATATTATTCGTGACCTCATAACTAATTAAAGAATTTTTCACAATGATGTTTATGTTATATTTGATGGACTTTATAGATTTTTTTTGGATTTGAGAAATATATTAAAAAATATATGGTTTTACTAAGAAAAATGCATGTTTTGAATGAGGTTTTATGGTAAATGTGGTTATTACCATGATTTGGAAGAATATATAACCAAGATATTCACATATCTAGCCTGTGACAATTAAGACACACTTAATGATATTTGGGGGATTAATGTTCAGTTGATTTTGTGAAATTTAGTGACCTTTGTTATAATTTTTTTTTCAGAATGGTCATGAGGTTAACCATTTTTTACTGTTTTTATCTGAATGTTGTATGAGGTTTTAAAAATTAATGTATTACTTCACTATATGAAGACATGCGTATTTGATAAATTTTGCTAACCATTTTTTATGATAACATGATATAGATGGAATAACTTATCATTATATTTTGGATCATGTGATCCATTAGTTCTTCAAGCATAAAAAAATTAATCTTAAATTATTGGAGAGAGAGATGATGTATAAATTCAGCAATGCACAAGAAAATGATGAAATTGTGTTTATAATAAAAAATAAATCTAATCCCTTGGAATATTTGTCCCTTTGAAATTATTAATAATAATAGGAAAGTAGCCTATTGATTGGTACATCCACCAAACCTCTCTTAAGTCCATAATGTATTCCATATATCTTCCCCGAGGAGGTACTTTATAGATCCATCATATGTACTAAACATGAAGTTCATACTACTGAGGTATGATATATCATAGATGGAATAACCAGTTTAGATTCTAGATCATAAATATAAAGTTCTACAAAACCAAACCACTAATATGGTTAATGTTTTTTTGGTGAAACCACAAACTTGAAGAAGTTACATAAGAACTTATGGATGTAATGAGGAATAATTATATTTTTTTTGTAAGTGACAAATTTTTAGTGAGAAATTCATTTTAATGGTTGTAGAATGTGATGCCTGAAGATTTTGAGAAATATTTTTTCAAATAAATTTAATCTTTTTGATATTTTTTGTTACACACAACACTATGTTTAGATTTTATTATACACAACACCAAGTTTAGTTTTAATTACACCCAATACTGATTTTATATTGCGTTACACGCAACACCGAGTTTAGATGGAATTAAAAAAACACCGATTTTAAACAAAAGGTGACATACTATTAAAATTTTATTATTTAATAAGATAGTTATCTACGAGCCATTAGAATGGAAGGTGTGAATATTATTAACTAAATTATGAAGATATATGGTTTACCGATGTATATAAAATAAATTATTTGATGTAAAATTATTTATAAATGAAAATAAGAATCATTTGAAAACATAAGGAATAGTTTTCTAAAAAACTATTTTTACACACACAAACACGTTTTACCTTAATAAATTTAAAAAATAAATTTTGGTTATTAATTTTAAGGAAATTTTTTTCAGCCGAGAATGGGTTTTATGGATTATTATAATAATTTTATGCATGTTTAATGATATAAATAAATTAATATAGAAATAAATATTAATGTGGATAAAGAGATAGAAACACAAATGAACCCCATATTCTGCATAATACATTCATTATGTCAGTCTATTTTCTACATAGTTCTCTAATATAGTTCCTCCACAAAAAAATTATGTTTTTGGGGATGGTCATCACATTTTTTCCCCTACAAATAAAGATTCATTTGTGGGGTGAGTCATGATTTTTAATCCACCTAAATATGAAAAATCGTTTGTGGGAGAGGCATTGTTTTTTTATCCTACCACAAAGAAAAATCTATTTGTGGGGTGAGGCATCCTATTTTGGTCCCCTGAAAATGAAAATTTCATTTTTTGAAAGAGGAATTGTTTCCAAGACACCAAAAACCAAAAATTCTTTATGTGAAAAAAGTTTTTCATTACTTTTGAACAACCAGAGAGAATAGTTTCATCAATACTATAATATCTCTAAATTCTAATGAGGTAATTCCCATTTATGTTTTTTCAAAACTCTTTTTTATGATGAATGAAATTATTCCCATGAATATGAGGTTACTCAAGGGTGTTTTGTGGGTTTGGGACATGAAAAAGGAAGAGAAGTGGCCATACTAGGTGGTGAATGTGGTTGGCGCATAATTAGTACTAATTGTGTGCCTTAACCCTATAGCTTGTAAGAGAGTGTGAATGGTTTAAAATTTGGGAATGGGGGAGAATGAAACTATATAGGCTTGGATAGATCCATTATACATGGCCACGATACATTTTATTCAAACCTTTCTGGCTCCACCGGTTACCTTGTGACCCAAGACTCCCTTGGACAATAGGTGGAGCACTATTTGGCCAAACCATGCACCTCATTAAAAGGATGAAGTTTCCAATTTTTCCACTTACTATTTAAGGGTAATATCTTGATTTCCCCCCATTTCACCTTCTATCATTGTAACACCCCAGGATTTCAGAGTGTGTTATTTCTTCAAAATAATTCAATAACTTGCACTACACACAACACCGAGTTCAAGCGCACCATGACTTACGAAACAAGCCGTTCAAAAAAGGTTATGAATAGTATTAACTAAATTTTAAACTTTATATAATCCTTATAATTTTAGAATCCATATTATGAGTTTCTTAGACATAATGTAAGAACAAATTCATCTTCAGTATTGTAGTTTTACCAACTTTTAATAGTGAACCCTTTTTAAATAAAATATTTTAAACTTTTTGACTAAATGGGGACATAAAAAAAATTTAAAATAAAACATCCCAAGCTTCCACGGTACGCTTTCCTTTGAATAAAACAGTAGCGTGTGTTGTACGCAACTTCGAGTTTTAACACACACCAAAACCGATCAAACTAGCCGTTATGAATAGTAATACTTAATTTTTTGAAATTATATATATTTTATATTTCAAAATGGACTTCATTTTTGGATTCGGAATATCAAATTTAGCCTAAGGTGAAATTTTGGTACTTTTCGGATAACTTTCATATTTTGATGAATAGTAAAAATTACTAAATTTTAATTAAAAACAACTTTTTTAATCAAAATAATTAATAGTGATAAATTATGAATTTGAGTGGTTTTAAAGTATATTTAGAATATATTTTTACCATTTAATATAATTTTGGTCATTGGACATAATTTTACAATTAAACCGAACATAAACAAGTGTCAATCTTTTGATAGTTATTATCTCTTAAAAACACGCTTTTTGTTTTGACAGCGGGAATTAATTTTAAATTAATTTCTTCCACTTCTGTGTTTTGAATTTAGAAAAATGGATTCCATATTTGGAATCAGGATGTTCAAATTGTGTAAATAGGTAACTTTTAGTTTTAGACATTTTGAATAATTACTGCGGTAAATATTTTATTTACCATGGTTAAGGGTAAATCCGGTAAATAAGGGTTAAAAAATAATATTATAATAATACTAAATTACCCTAAAACGTGTCTTAACCCTATTGGTTGATACATGGTCGACCATGGGCATCTTTGGGTCTGTTTTGGGACCCCATGGATCCACTTGTAAGTGATAATGACACATTATATTAATAAAGTTAAAATAAAAATAAAAATGGCATAAGCTTACATCTTTTAGAAGAACAATTTTTACATAGGGTTATACATGTTGGATTTTCGATTATAAATATTCATTAGAAAGATAAAAAGATTTCCTACATAATGATATTTTATTTATAAATTTTAGACATCAAATAATTTAAATTATTAATGACACAATAATGATGCAATGTTTACCTCATTAATAAATCATTTAAATAAATAAGATTATAATGATTAAAATATTATCTAAAACCTGTCCAATTCTTATTGGTTGATGTTATTTAGAATATGAGTCATCTTATCTTCGACCTCAATGATTTTTGGACCATTATAAACCGAATACAAATATATTATAAAGTAATACTTTCACACTTTCCTAAAGAGCCCCTCCTCTCCCTTATAAAAGGAGACCACTTCTACTCATTCCTCACACCTCTCAAGCCACTTGGCTCGTCCAAACTCTGCCCAACTAAGTTCCCCACATCCCTATACTCCTCCTTGAAGCTTACCCTTAGGCAGAAATCATTTCAAGAAGTCCTTTGGTTCCAACCAAAGTGAGTTACCTAAATTAAAGGTAACGATTTCTCTTAAATTATTTTCATTTATTTTGCTTCTCCAACCCCCAAACTCTTTTTATTTCCTTTCTTTTGTAACAACAACAGTATCCTCAATATACTAGGATTTTGTTATAAGAAGGATTCAAACTACACATACACACAACTCCATCTAATGGATGATGAACATAATGTTTCTGTGGATGGCAAACTAACGCCTCACGAAACGATGATTGTTCAAATACATCTTACCGCCTCTCATGGTGGCCATTATGATGGAACTGTAATTAAATATGATATTAATGATATATATTTTATATATAAGCTTCTGTAATTCCATTTTATTTCATACCATTATTCGTTTCATGTTGTATATACATACGATAATTTCATTTGAGGAAGTGCGGACTACCGCCCCCTTAAAATGATATGACTCGTTCATACCACACATGGAACGTATAAAGGATGGTGTTAATGAACTTAAGTAACATATATAAAATATTATATTATACTGGAATAGTAATATACCTATGTATCATTTGGATTCGATTCTTTTAAAATAAAAATTAAATGGAAGTAGCGTTCGTGCGTACGTACGGACTACCGTCTCCACGAACGCGATGAGATTCATTCTCCATCGTATCCATTCAAGTATAATTATCATTTAATGATTTAAAAATGATGTTTAAGGACTTGATATCATTCTGGATATGAATAAGATACAACAAACATGACTTATGTAACAAAACATATAAAAGAAAATGAGTAAGTTAACACACGAAACGACGATAATACTAAGATATTATCAAATCAATATTAAAAGATCATATATGATATCATATTAATGTATATGATTCTTTTATAATTTAATAACAATTATTTCACCATTATACAGGAGGTTAACCTACCCCAACCAAGGAAAAGTACAAGGTAAGGGTTTATTTCACAATCTCTTCATTATCCGAGGTTGTTTATACGTAATAATCTACTGGGATATCTTTATCATCCACATCCATGTTTCTTAAAAATGTATTTCAAAACATTTTTACTACTTACAAGAATATGGGTTAAATTCATTTATACCCTTGTTTGACTTTTTATAAGAGTTTTATAAAGGAATCTTTCTGTCGTTTTCCAAACAAGGTGCTTTTTAACCTTTTTGACAAAATTAAGGTAAGAATGTTTTTTTGTTAACTTATACGACAGGTGCGGTTATTCTCTTCCATTATTACACCTTTGAAGCTTCCCTTAAACGCTTGTAAGGATATTTTCAAAATAAAGTTTTTCTTTTATATTTATGTTATTTTTAAATGATTTCAAAAAAAGATATATTTCTCTCAAATATATGAAAATCCAGTGCAAATGTATACGTATTTAACGCAAGCTTAAAAATGTTTTCAGAAAACCCGACTCTCGAGTTTGGTAGACAGGAAGGGATTGGTAGTGGACCCATCATGGCCTGTAATTAGTCGAGCAGTCTCAGAATTAGTTATTTTTTTTTCAGAAGCTTGCATAATGTTTTCAGAAAAACACTGGAGTGTATTTTAGCAATTTTAAACGTAAGTATCTTCTAAAAAATTGCATCGGTAGGTCTCATGAGACAAACTAGTGTCTTGGCACAAGGCCTTGACAAAATCTTATTTGTAGTCTTGGCACGAGGCCTTGGCTATGTGGTTATGATAGTCTGGCATTATGCATTCCAACATTATGAAAGTGGTTAATGATTTTGCATGTGATTATTCGATTAGTAGAATATCCATGTGAATAAGTAAATGGCATTATTTCATTTTACTTTTGCCATACTATGTTGAAGTTCATGTTTAAAAGGCTTTTGTTATAGTAATTCATTGCCTTAAATTTTTATGCTTATTTTGAATGTTCCACTATATTGTTATCCCTACTGGGCATTTGAGCTCACCCCTTTTCTATGTTTTATTTTTCCCAGGTAGTGAAGAAGTAAATTATGATTGACTTGCAGGGATATTATGAGGGGTTAATAGTGTGGATATGAAGACTTTGTTGTTGTAGTAGTTTTTTTTTCACTTTGAAATGTAATGTAAAACTTTATGAATATATCTAGTGTTCCCAAGGATACTAAACTAATCGGTCTTTCGAGATTTGATCTTTCTTGTGATCATGCCAATGTTACGAAGTAATGCACCGACTCTGGGTAGCTGGGGTCGGGGCGTTACAATCATCCTATGTGATGAAACATTTACTCCCTCATTCTCTAAGGATGATTCTCACTTGATTCTTGCCTATTGGGAGTTCTGTTGGGTGAAAATAAACGATCTGGGTGATCCTAACACTCCTCTTAATTCTATTTTTTGGAAAAGAGATTTTTTAGTTATCCTTCTCCTTTATAAGACTTAACCCCTGTTTTTCAAAAAGTATCTATGTTTTGTATTTGAAGGATGTCTGAGTTTGAATCCAGGGATAAGACCAAGTGAGCCTCCATCAATGAACATGATGTATGTGGTCTACAAGTAATATCCTATAGTTGTGATGTTAGTTATGTGCATGTAGTTGCAAACATGGTGTTCTTATGATTATTTTTTGTTTCATGGGTAAGGAATTATGAATTGGTTATCTACATGTTTTATTGGACCCCTCATGATCTCTATAAGATTCGATAAGGATAAATAGCCTCGGCCTATGGACACTCGAGGGTGGGATAATTCTTTGAACATGATTGATTGGGATGTTAAATGATAAAAATAAGGCTATATGATATTAAATAATTTTTAAATGAGATTATCTCGATAAAATTGCATGATGGGGTGTTGGGATTAACATTAGGTGTTAATTGAGTTATGGGATGTGAGTAGATAAATGAGATAATTAGTTTTGGAGGATTGGCCTCATGGTTAAATGGTTTGTAAGGGGTAATAAATGATTTTAATGTGTTGAAATGGTAAAATGGGAATGTTATAAGAATTAAAAACATAATTAATATACTGAACTATAGAATTGTGATATAATGGTAACGGTTCGAAGTTTGTTATTATTATGGATGGATCATTGAAGATGACATGTGTTCATGTGATAAATGGAATTGATATGTTGGACTGATTCTCTTCTCCCTTGGGTGGGCAAAAATAATGCTCTAGGATCCCCTATGAATAGTAGTTTTCAAGGAAAGTACTGATTCTCCTAAACCTAAGGGTATTTAAATTGAATTTTATATCATGGTTGGAGTAGTCGAACATGGTGTTCTGAATCTCGGTTGGATTCATGTACTGAGGCTCCATGTTTTCTAACATGTTACCCTTTGACGCATGGTTCAGACGAACATCATGGGCCGAATAAGGTTTAATTAAATGTTTAAAAATTGGAACAAAGAATGAAATAAAATAATATAATAAATTCTAAATTATGAAACTTGTTTTATTTTGATATTTGTATTATTTTTTTAACTTATGAATACACTATATTTGGATTAATATTTTGTAGACACTTTTGGTGGAGGCCTATAGATTTTTACTAACACCCTGCTCAGGCCTCCATTGCATACCTAATAAGACTTCACAGTTTCAGATCAAAAGAAGGCAAAAAGCCCTGTTCATAAGGGTGTATTTGGGGATAAGGGATGTGCATGGATGAGGGAACATAAACTAATGTTGAGACCCATTTTTTCGATTCTTTTGCATGTATTTATTTTGGTTTTTTTTCATTACACCTAGAATTTTATGACTTGGCATGGAATATTTACTATTTTTTGTGGGAGCTTACCCAGTTTTGGTAATATTTTTGGTAATGAATGATTATCTTTTTGTTTTTCCTATTTGTTATTATTTTATCTATATTGTATTTCTTAGATAAAGAGGGTATAATCTCCCCATGTAATTTTTCAGACCCTCACTACTAGTCGTTAGCCTCTGGCATATAAGGAGGCATGCCTGAGGTCATGTGGGGAACCAAATTAGTGGCACCCTGGTCAGGAAGTTACAAATTGGAATCAGAGTGTTATTCTTTTCTATTATTTATTTTATTTGGGGAAGGTAGAGAAGACACTCTGACTTGTTGGTCCTCATCAATGGAATTTTACAAGGGAGTATCTAACCCATGTATAGGGGAAACCCTGAGCACCTAGGGTGGGATTGTTGTTCCAGATAATTTTCATTACAATTGGATGTTATTTCACCTTGGGTGTTGCACTTTTCATGTTATGCTTTTATTTCTTGATATTTTAATTTTGGTCTGATATGGTGTGAGATTTTCAGATACATGAATCATTTTAGGATCATAAGGATAAATGCAACATGCATCATGTTAGGAACACATAGGAAAATGGGTTATGTTTGGGTATGATAACTGAAAATGAAATTTGATTCCTTTGAAAATTTAAAGAAAAACAAGCCTAATAAAAATGTTATAATTACATAAACAATCGAATAAAATTTATTATATGGTTAAAGTAGAATAAAATGAAAAGTGAAAATTTTCGAGTTGGTTTACCCCATGTTAGTCACGGCCGAGGTTAGGGGTGGTTGAGAATAGTGTTAGAGTTGGGATTTTGTATGTTGGGATAGTGTATATAAGGTGGTATATTTATACTAGGTGTGGAAACTCTTAGGTTTTCAGTTTTGATATTTTTTTGTAATTATAGAGAGATTCCCTCAAAATGAGACTTACTAGTATTCTGATAGGTGTGTATCGATGATAATGCTCATGTTATAGTGGAGAAAGAACCCAAATTGATTATAGTTAATAGGGGGAGGAGAAATTCCATGATAAAATTTAATGTTTTGTGTAGTTTATATATGGAGACCATGGGAGGTTTGTTCGGAGTATGTTAGACTTTACATGGGAGTTTCAGTTGCAAAAACCTCTAATGTTTATTAGAGAGGGTGGAATTGAAGTGTCAGTGTATTATATTGAATCCATCCAAGTGATTCTGGATCAATTAAATGCCCTAACCTAGAATAAAGTTAATTTGGAAACATATATGTTGGGAGGACAAGTGAAGCATTGGTGGGATATACAGACTCTAGATGGGTAGATGTTGGGCATGGAATATAAGGATTTCTTGGAGAAGTTCCTTGAACACTTTTACCTTGAAATATTGAGGGAGAGGAATGATAAATATTTTATGCACTTGACTCAGGGAAGTACAACAATAATGAATTATTTTGGTCCATTCATATATTTTTAGTTTTTTTATTCAATTTTTGAATGGTATGAGAATGATATGCCAAGTTGATTTTATAATGGGTTTAGATGCGAGATAAAGTCCTAGGTAAATATCATTCACATGAAGATATTTTATTATGTGGTGTATAAAGATCTCATTTATGAAGGGAACCTAAATGAAGTGTATGGTGGGGGATATATCACTGTAGTTGGGTGATCTTACTGTACATCTTCTAACGGTAGGAAGCACCGTTTTGAGGGTTTCCACCAAAATAGTGGAGCATAGAGTAGTCAGGGGAGAGGGAATGTCTCCCAGAGAGTAGCTCAATGATTTTCTATAAATTTGGAAGGCCAGTTCACATGTGAGGTTAGTCTCCCCGACCATCAGTAGAGTGTGGAGTAGGTGGGAGGATGGTTCATATATAGAGATTATATAGGAACCTACAGTAGGTGAGTAGTGGTGGAGGATCTAGTCCAGTACAGAGCACCAGTAGGGGTAAACTACTATGTATCCATCAAGCAGTTAAAGTTACACTAGAAGTATTGGAAGACGTGGGTGATACGGTACATCCATAAAAGAAAATTCATATCATTATGATAGTGAAATAAATATAACATAGAATGGGTTCAAAGGTAGAGGAGAGGGTCATATTTATGTAGTTCATCCTACATCTAGAAGTGGGGAGGTGGGACCATCAACTGTTTGAGGTAAGATTCTAATAGATTTCATGATTTCTTGTGATTTATTTGATAAGGGTCCTTTCTTTATTTTATATCTTATCATTTTTTGAATGTTTTTGACAATTAGTGGAACATATGTGCGGGGTTGTGTCCATTGACAAACCGTTAAGAGTACGAGTGGAAATTATCTTCCAATATAAGGAGTGTGATATCAATATTGGCGGATTCCATTTCCTTTGGAACATGTTTTTAATCAAGATGTAGGGGTTTGTATTGATATTTTGGATGGATTGGTTAGTGTTGTATCAATCCTATATCCATTTTTACCACTAAATGGTAACATTCATTTCTCTTTATAGAGACACTTATATCCACCATGTATAATGGTATATCCAGGCGATCCATAAAGGTCCAATACATAAGAAGTTAGGTGAGATAATATCCCAAGTTTCATGAATTATGCTTGATGATGGGGGTATATTATGAAATATTTTCTACTATAGTGTATCAATTTAGAGATGTTTTTTAATGATTTCTTAAGGTTACCATATAAGAGAGATGTTGAGGTCATGATTTAGTTTGAACCTAGAGCTAAACTAGTCTCCATTCCACCTTATAGGATGGTAGCCGTAGAGATTCAAGAGCCCAAAATGAATCTATAGGAGTAAGAGGGTGAGGGTTTTATCCACCCAAGTATGTCACCTTGGGGTTCACCAGTATCTATTTCCAAGAAATTTGATGGATCATTACACTTTTGTGTCAATTATAGGATGTAAAATATGATGACAGTTAAGATCTTGTATCATCTTCCATGTATTGATGATCTTTTTGACACTGAGGGGTGGTTGTGTGTTCTCGAAGATTGATTTGATACTAGGTTATCATTAGCTATGGGTGAGTCCTTCTGATATTCCATGAACTGCATTTGGGAGTATGTATGGTCTATATGTGTTAATTGGGATTCCATTTGGGTTGAAAAATTATCTATTCGTGTTTATGGAATTGATTAAAAAAAAATTCCACCTATTCGTAGATTATCTTGTGGTAGGATTCTTAGAATACATCTTGGTGTACTCACATACTCATGAATATCACTCTAAACATCTAGACACCATCTTTAGTACATTGAGAGAGAGTTGGATACATTCTAATATATCCATGTGTAGCTTTTAGACTGAAAAGGTATATTTCTTGGGTAACATCATCTCCAATGAAGGTCTGTTAGTGGAAAAAAATAAAGTGTAAGAAGTTAAATCTTGGGAGAAGCCCAAGAATATTTTTTATATTAGAATATTTTTGGGTTTGGTGGTATACTACCAAAGGATCATCAAGGACTTTTCTAACATGGAATCACCACTTTCATGCTTGATGAACAAGTGTGTCAAGTTCAAATGGCCTAGATCATGTGAGGATTCATACTAGGTGTTAGAGAAGTATTTTTATACAACACTGATTTTGATCCTACCCAATATAGTTAATAAGTATGCTTTTTTGTGATTTATCTAGTGTCAAACATGGAGAAGTATTGATGCAGGGTGATCAATTAAAGGTATATGGGTGCCGAAAGTTTAGGCCTCATGAATGAAATTACCCTACACATGACCTTGATTCAGAAGTGGTGGTTTATTATTCAATGTTCAGGAATCATTTCCCATTGGGTGAAATTTTTATTATTTATACTATAACATCGCAGGATTTCATAGTACGTTATCTCTTTAGAGCAATTCAATAGCTTGCGCTACATGCAACACCGAGTTCGAGCACACCACGACTAACCAAACTAGCCATTAAAAAAGCAGTTATGAATAGTATTAATTACATTTGGATTTTTATATACTCTATATAATTTTAACATACATATTATATTTTTCTTATACATAATATAAGAACAAATTCAATTTTTTAGATAAAATAAGTATTTTTCAAAAAATGAAATTTTACCACCTTTTAATGGAATAACCTTTTTTAAATCCATTATTTGACATTTTTATATATTCAATCTTACAAAATAAAAATCCTAATTATATGATGTACATAAAAATTTAGTTTTGGATAAATTTTTGGTGTTTTTTCTGATAACTTTCATATTTTGATGAATAGTGAAAGATACTAAATTTTAATTGAAAAAAAATTTTTTATTCAAAATATTTTATATTGTCAAATTATACATTTTAATGGTTTTGAAGTATAATTATATTATATTTTTATCATTTAATCCAATATTGGTCATTGGAAGTAATTTCACATTTAAATTGGGCATAAACACATATCAGTATTTGATAGTTCTTACTTCTCAAAAACCCGCTTTCTAGTTTTGACAATAGGAATTAATTTTAAATTAATTAATTAAGATCTTATGTTTTGAATTTGTTAAAAAAGAAATAATTTTTGAATTTCAAATATCAAAATTATCTTTAGGTGATTTTTTTTTTATTTTTCTAAAAACTTTCAATTTTTGATGAATAGTGAAAAACAATGCGTTATTATTTAAAACTGACTTTTATTTAAATAATTATTATTTTTATAGGAATTTATTTTAAAGTAAAAATAGACACATAATACTAATATTAGTCCAATGTAATTCATTAGAGTCATTTTATAATAATATTAGATATATATAATTTTATTGAACTTTTTAACTTCTTTTACCCACCTTCTAGGCACATTTGCAAATTTGCATGAAACGTAATTTTACCACTTTTGTGAATGAAATTTAAAAACTATGAGAAATAATATTGACATAAGTAAGTAATATTTGGTTTAATATGATGAAAATAATTTTTGGTGAATAGTTACTTTTGAATTTTATTTACAACGGTTAAAAGTAAATAGGGAAATTTAAGGTAAAAATGATATTATAATTAACTTAACACAAGTCATAATTCTATTGGATATGTGTATTTCGACCTAAATCAACCTTAGGATTGAAATATGATCTTTTTTTATCCACTTGGATTAGATTAGGACATTTATTATTATTTTATTTAAAGAATAGTTAAAAGTGTTAAATTCCAATTTTAATAACTAATCCATTTTTAATATAGGGTTATACATAAGATAAATTCGACTATAAATGTTAATAAGAAATATAAAAATATTTCCTACATCATGGTATTTTATTTAATTTTTTTTGATATTAAATAATTAAATTTATTTATGATACAATGATGATGCAATAATTACCTTATTAATGAATGATTAAAATAATTGTTAACATAAATATTAAAATAAATGTAAATTTTGAATTTTTATGCATTAAACTAATTTTATAGGTTAATATGAGATTTTAGTGTTGATTAAAAAAAATTGTTCAAAGTGATACATTTTTTATGACTTTCACAAAAACCAAATACTAAATGTTGACAAAATTGACATAAATGAGTTTAAAAAAAATTCTATATTATTAAATGATATAATATTACTAAAAATATAAGGTTTGGAAAAGGTACTTATATAATTATAGATATTTCATTAATGATGAAATTGATGTTTTCATAGAATTTTATAGTAAGTTTATTAACCATGTAATATAAAAATACTAGAAGGCATGGTAAAAGTTAAACTATTTAACTAAGAGTTAAATCTAAATGTTAAGGTAAATATGGTGACCTAAACTTGTCTAAAACCTCTTGGTTGGGAGGATTTTTATGCATCCCCACTTTATCCTCAAAATTATTCCATTTGGAACTATGAGAAACCGAAAATGATTTTATAATAAAATAATATTTCAAACTTTTTCTAAAGTGCACCTCACCTCTCTTATAAAAGGGTACTTCCCCTTATCTTAATTTCACAACTCCTAATCCATTTGGCTCAGACAAACCCTGAATAAATATCCTCCCAAATTCCCTCAATTATACTTAGAGTCCTTACTTTGATAATAAATCCAACCAAAGGAGCCCTTTTGATCAAATCAAAAGGAATCACCTGAAGAAGAGGTGATAATTCCATGAACTCTTTCAAAGTTATTTTCTCCTTCCACTTCCTCTTTATTTGTTTTTTCCATACCAAAATAATAACTCCAAATCCTTCTAAATACCATGATATTATTATAAATATGGTACAACCATATTAATTATTCTATCCATCCTATGAATGAAAAAGTCACCGTACGTGTGTACGTACAGCTTTCCATCTCCACATCGTGGTGCAGTTTGTTATTCAACACTTCATTATTTGGATGGGTATAATAATGAGTATAATTGTTTTAAATAATAGATATAACATTTTATTGATTCTTTATATATGAAATACCATCCAATTAAATACGATTTCACTATCAATAGAATGATATTGTCTCTTGTGTGTACACACAGATTACCGTCTCCACGAATGTGATGAGATTCATTCCCCATCATAACCAATACAGAATAATTTTCATTTTATGTATAAAAATAATTTTTAAGAACTTAATATAATTCTGGATATGAATCAAATACACCCTATCCATAACAAACATGACTTACGTAGGAAGAAACATAAATGAATACAAATCAGTTAACACACAAAACAACGATACTACTAAAATATTATTAACAAAACAATATTAGAAGATAATATATAATTTCATATTTATGTATATGGTTCTTTTATAATTTAATAACAATGATTTAACTATTATAAAGGATGTTAACTTAACGTTCACCAAGGAAAATTACAAGGTAAGAGTTAATTTTACAATCTCTTTATTATCTAAGGTTGTTTATGCATAAGTATCTACTGGGACCTCTTTATAATCCACATCTGTGTTTCTTAAAAATGTATTTCAAAAAAATTTTAATTTTTGCTAGACTATGGGTTAAAGTCATTTATACCCTTTTTTGACTTTTTATAAAATGTTATGAAAATAATATTTCCATCTCTTTCCAAGTAAGGTACTTTACGACCTTATCGAAAAATTAAGGTAAGAATGTTTTTTTAACTTATATGGAGGGTGCGGCTATTTTACGCCATTATAACACCTTCGAAGCATCCCTTACTAGCTTAGAATAATATTTTCAAAAAAATTTATTTTATAATTATGTGAATTTTAAATTATTTCAAAAAAACAAGAGATATTTCTCTCAAATAGTTTTGATTTCATCTATGTCAACATCCTTTCATGGATTTTACACTTGTTAGAAGTTTATTCATTATTATACAATCTTTCATTTTGTATTAAATGTTTTGTTATATATTTTACTGTGGATTTTTTATTTTTATACCAATCATGGATTATGGTTAATGTATTAACATTTAGGATACTATTTTTAATATGACTATTTAGGTAATGTTTTAAACTTTTCATATGAAGAATTCATTGGACTTAGTAAGTGATGGGTCGAGCCCACTATAACTCCTTGATGCATTGATAGGTCTCATGAGAAAAACTAGTGTCATAGCACAAGGTCTTGGCGAAATATTATTTGTATTCTTGGCACAAGGCCTTGACTATGTGGTTATGATGTCTGACATTATGCATTCCATCATTATGAAATTAGCTATTGATATTACATGTGATTATTCGACTAGTAAAATATCCATGTGAATAAGTAAATGGAATTATTTGATTTATCTTTTCTATATTATTTTAAAGTTTATTTTTAAAAGTCTTGTGTTTTAGTCTTATACATTTCTTAAAAGTTTATGCTTATTTATGAAAGTTTTTGCTATATTGTTATCCTTACTGAGCATCTGAGCTCACCCCTTTCAATCTTTTATTTTTCCCAGGATGCGAAGAAGTATATTATTACTGATTTGCAGGGATAAGATAAGGGATATGAGTGTGTTCAAAGGAGACACAATGTTTTTTTTTCATTTCATATTGTAATGTAGAACTTATTTTTGTATCTAGTACATCCAAGGCTACTAAAATGATTGGTCATTCGGGATTTGATCCCTTGTGATCATGCCAATGTTATGTAATAATGAACTGACTCTGGGTAACTGTGTTTGGGACGTTATAGTTAATATCAGAGGAAGCTTAGTAAAAACCATGGAAACTATATTTTGGTAATCTTTTATTAGAGAAAATTAACCTAAGATGGACTTTGAGAATTAGTATAGAAGAACATCCAAAAAATTTGGTAGTGTATATATTATGTGATTTTTCCAAGAAAATAAATCCCTGTCTAGATACAAATAGGTAGAGATGGATCTGGCACAGATGTACCTAGGAGTGAAAACTCCGACAAGGAGTTTTAGGCATGACCTGGGGTATCCTGGTACACAACAAAGGGCCTTCCTGCACTCTTGGTATTGACACTCTCGGGGGATATGCATAGGATAATTCACATTTTCTTTACAAACCATTATAAAGGATTTATCAGTAAATACTTACTCAAAGAAAATATTTTTTTGATTATGTATTATATGTATAAACTTTTAAATTGACATTATGTACTTTACAAGTTTGGAATTATGCATTGTGATTCATGAACTAACCTAGCGTATGCCATTGTTTAGAAATGGTGCCTATTAGAAGGAATGAGAACTCAATCAATATGCATGATCCAATTATTAAGAAGGATTATATCTTTCATTGTCTTAATCCAACATTTAGAAAGGAAATAGACTCCCATGTATTATAATCATATGAAGAAATAGTATCATGTGTTAATAAGATAAGTAAGGAATTCTCTGTGTCCTATGGTTTTGAAGGGAAGCCATAGAATAAAAGGATGGTAGAGAAAAAGATGGATAAAGGGAATAAGGGAAAGAATGGTTTTCCCATATGTGATAACAATGGAAATAATAACCTTGGTAAATGCTTGAATGGAATGTGAGTTTGTTGTAATTGTGGTTAAAAAGGACACCAAGTACGTGATTGAAAGTGTAAGAAAAAGGTTTCAAATGTACAATGCTTCATCTTCAAGGATTTGCGACACTATGTGAATCAATGTCCCAATCATCATAGTATACCCCAAATGATGCTATTAGATAATAATAAAGTTATGATACTACCACATATGAAGATGAATAATTAGTGTTCTTATATTTTTATTAATTAATTACATCATTTTAGTGTTTTATCAACGATGTAACGATTATATTAATTATGGAAATAAATAAGGATTGTACTACAATACTATTTCATTACGGATTTGAGATTATATGGTACTAAGAAAAGTGACTCAACAACAAGTTAAGCTTTTTTGGAAAATACATGTTTGAAGTAAAGATATACCTTAATATGGTATCAATACTAAGTTAGTGATTTTGGAATAAGAGATGGTTGATTTGGATAAATTATATTGGATATTCTTGACTACCTTGGAACTGATTAATGGTTTGTTTATTGAATCATTGTTGGAGTAATCAAATTTTTTGGATATAAGTAATATATATAGTATTCTATAAGGAATATAGGAGCATGAATTTAATCAATATGGTTTTATGGTAATTCAGGGTGTTACCATGTTTTAAGATAATACATGATGAAGGTATAGACATATTATTATGTGGAAAAAAGAGATCTTCATTATGTTATGTTGACCTTCCATATAAATTTTTGGACTATGAGTTTGGACACAAATATTTTGTTTAAGTCTAAATATTGGAATGGATTATGTTGGACATTGGATACTATGGTTTAAGGTTAAATAATTTCTTATGATTATTTTTAGGATATTTTTTATAATAATGACAACCCAATAGTCATGCGATAACCCGTCGCGTTCAGTAAGGCTATGAGACATGAATTCGCAACCGATGTGTGATAAGGGTTCATCACCTACCACTGGCCTACATGATTTCCTAGCTTGTATAATGTAGTTTTTTTAATGATCTTATAGATTAATTATAAATTCATTTGTTTGAAACCATATATGATTAGGATAAATAGAATATATTTGAGTTCTATTATATTTTGAAGTGAAAGATGAGTTTTTGGTAGAAATTCGTTAAAGAATGGAACTCTACTTGTTAAGTATTTTTATTCTAATTCAATGAAGAAATTAATTCTCAAACTTTAGGTAAATGATCATAAAACCAATTTTTTTAACTAATACCTTATTTTCTGATGAACCAATAATATTTTAAGTCATTATAGATTTTTTTCTTTAAGGCCCTTAATTTTATATTTATTGTTCACCTGTTTGTGATTGATGACCTCAATCACTCCCTATAAATATTTACATTTTTCCTCCAATTATGTGTCTCAAATTTCCACCAATGTTCTCCTATTCGAAATCAAAATTTTGTGGTGACTTTTTCATTTCCCTTTCCCTCTTATTAAGACTAAATTTTATTAACCATATTTCAGATGTGTGTTTTCCACAATGGTATTTTCTATTTTCCACCTTTTATTTTTGAAAAACAATTTCAAATTACAAGGACACAATTTATTGAAGGATGCGAGAATGCAACACTCCATAATTTCATACTATGTTATCTCTTTAGAGTAATTCAATAGCTTGAGCTACATGCAACGTAGAGTTCAAGTGCACCACGACTTACCAAACTAGCCGTTCAAAAAGTAGTTATGAATAGTATTAACTGAATTTTAAATTTTATATACTCTATATAATTTTAACATCCATATTATGTGTTTCTTAGTCATAATATAAGAACAAATTCAGTTTTTTAGATAAAAAAATTATTTTTCAAAAAATGCAATATTACCACCTTTTAATGAAGAAACCTTTTTAAATCCAATATTTGACACTTTTATACATTCAATTTGACAAAATAAACTTCTTCTTTAGAAGAGGGACATAAAAATTTAGTTTGGATAATTTTTTAGTGTTTTTCTGATAACTTTTATATTTTGATGAATATTGAAAGATACTAAATTTTAATTAAAATCAACTTTTTTAATCAAAATAATTAATAGTTTTAAATTATAAATTTAAAGGGTTTTGAAGTATAATTATATTATATTATTATCATTTAACCAAATATTGGCCATTAAAAATAATTTCACATTTAAATTGGACATAAACACATATCAATCTTTTGATTGTTTTTACTTCTCAAAAACCCACTTTCTGGTTTTGACAACGGGAATTAATTTTAATTTAATTAATGAAACTACTATATTTTAAATTTGGTAAAATAGACATCATTTTTGAATTTGTAATATCAAAATTATCTTTGTGTGAATTTTTGGTATTTTTCAAAAAACTTTCATTTTATGATGAATAGTGAAAAACACTGCGTTATTGTTTAAAACAGACTTTTATTTAAATAATTATTATTTTTGAAAAAATTTATTTTAAAATAAAAATAGATACATAATAACTATATTATTCCAACATAATTCATTGGATTAATTTTATAATAAGATTAGATATATAAAATTTTGTGGAACTTTTTATCATCTTTTACCCACCTTCTTGGCACATTTGAAAATTTCCATAAAACGTAATATTACCACTTCTGTGAGTGGAATTTCAAAACTTTTAGAGACATAGTTGAGATAATAAATTAAAATTTGGTTTAATAGGATGAAAATAATTTTTGGTAAATAGTAACTTTTGAATTTTATTTACCACGGTTAAAAGTAAATGTGGTCATTAAAGGTAAAAATGGTTTTATAATTAGCATAACACATGTCCTAATTCTATTTTATAAGTGTATATATACCTAAATCAACCTTAGGAATAAAATATGATCATTTTCGATCAACTAGTATTAGATTAGGACATTTATTATTATTTTATTTAAAAAAGATTTAAAAGTGTTAAATTTAAATTTTAATGACTAAACCATTTTTAATATAGGGTTATACATAAGATATATTCTACTATAAATATTCAGTAGAAATATAAAAAAAAATCCTACATCATAGTATATTATTTTAATATTTAGGTATTCAATAATTAAATTTATTTATGACACAATGATGATGTAGTAATTACCTTGTTAACAAAAGATTAAAATATTTGATATTATAAATATCAAAATGAATGTAAATTGAGACTTTTGATGCATTCCACGAATTTTAGAGGTTAATATGAGATGTTAGGGTTTATTAAATAATTTATTTTCAAAGTGATAATGTTTTTAGGACTTTCACAAAAACCAAATACAAAATAGTGTCAAAATTGGCATAAATGAGTTTTAAAAAAAAACTCTATTATTAAATGATATAATATTACTAAAAATATATGGTTCAGCCAAAGGACTTATAAAATGATAGATATATCATTAATGAACCAGTTGAGGTTCTCTCAGCATTTTATGGTAAGTTTATTAACTATGTAATAGAAAAATACAAGAATACATTGTAAAAGAAAAACTATTTAACTAAGAGTTAAATCTAAAATATAGGGTTAATATAGTGACCAAGACTTGTCTAAAACCTATTGGTTGAGATTATTTCGACCCATAACTACCTTATCCTCGAAATAAATCTATTTGGATCTATTATAAATCGAAAATAATTTTATAATAAAATAATATTTCAAGCTTTTCCAAAAGTTCCCCTCACCTCTCTTATAAAAGAGTACTTACCCTTCTCTTAATTTCACACCTCCAAAGCCATTTGTATTAGACAAAACCTGCTCCAATATCCTCCCAACTACCCCCAATTCAACATAGAGTCCTTAATTTTATCCAAAATTCATCCTATGGATCCATTTTGATCAAATCAAAAGGAATCACCTGAAGAGGAGGTAATAATTTCATCACCTCTTTTAAAGTTTTTTTTCTTCTTTCACATCCTCTTTATTTGTTGTTTCCATACCAAAATAATAAATCTAGTACCTTCTAAAAACTGAGATGTTATTACAAATATGGTAGAACCATATTAATTATTCTATCCATCCTATGAATGACAAAGTCACCATACGTGCGTACGTGCGGCTTACCGTTTCCACGTCATGGGGTAGTTTTTTATTCAACACTTCATTATTTGGATGAGTATAATAATGATTATAATTGATGTAAATAATAAATAGAAAAAGTTAATGATTCTATATATATGATATACCATCCAATTACATACAATTTCACCATCAATAGAATGATATTGTCTCTCGTGCGTACATACGGATTACCATCTCCATGAACACGATGAGATTCATTCCCCATCATAACCATTCAAGAATAATTTTCATTTTATGAATACAAATAATTTTTAAGAACCTAATATCATTATTTATATGAATAAAATACATCTTATACATATCAAACATGACTTACATATCAAAACATATAAAGTAAAACGAATCAGCTAACACTCGAAACAATGATACAAGTAAAATATTATTAACGAAACAACATTAGAAGATCATATATAATATCATATTTTTTATTTGGTTCTTGTATAATTTAATAATAATGATTTAACTATTATACAGGTGGTTAATATACCCTTAACTAAGTAAAAGTACAAGGTCAAGGTTAATTTTACAATCTCTTTATTATCTGAGGTTGTTTACACGTATGTATCTTCTGGGACCTCTTTATTATCTACATCTGTGTTTCTTAAAAATGTATTTCAAAACATTTTTACTATCTACTATAATATTGTTTAAATTCATTTATACACTTGTTTTAATTTTATAAAATGTTATTAAATAAATCTTTCTGTAGCTTTCCAAATAAGTTACATTATGACCATTTTGACAAATTAAGGTAAGAATGTTTTTTACCTTATATGGAGGGTGAGACTATTTTCCGCCATTATAACACCTTAAAAGCTTCCCTTACAAGATTATAATAATATTTTCAAAATTAATGTTTTCTTTTATAATTATGTGACATTTAAATGATTTCAAAATACAAATAGATATTTCTCTCAAATAGTTTTGATTTCATCTATGTCAACATCCTTTGATGAATTTTACACTTGTTTATAGTTGATTCATTATGATACAATCTTCCATATTTTATTGAAGGTTTTGTGATATGTTTGACTATGGATGTGTTATTTTTATACCATTCATGGTTTATGGTTAAAGTTTTAACATTTCATATACCAGTTTTAATATGATTTTTTATGTTATGTTTCATCCTTTCATATGAGGAATGCATTGGACTTAACATGTGACGGGTGGATCCTGTTATAGCTCCTCAATGCATCGGTTGGTCTCATGTTTCAAACTAGTATCTTGGAAGAAGTCCTTAAAAAATCTTATTTTTATTCATGTCAAGAGGACTTGACTATGTGGTTATGATGTCCAGCATTATGCATTCCATCGTTATGAAATTAGTTATTGATATTACATGTGATTATTCAACTAGTAGAATATCCATGTAAATAAGTAAATGGAATTATTTTATTTATCTGTGCCATATTATGTTTAATATTATGTTTAAAAGACTTGGGTTTTAGTCTTATACATTGCCTTAAATTTTTATTCTTATTTATGAAAGTTTACGCTATATTGTTATCCTTAATCAGCATCTGAGCTCACCCCTTTATATGTTTTATTCTTTTCTAGGATGAAAAGAAGTATATTATGACTGAATTTTTAAAGACCCTGAAATTTCAATGATTTTTTTTTCTAAATACTTTGGAATTTTACGAGTCTGTGGCTTCTGAAGGCACTTGATTCCAAGGCCCGGTGTGCCCGAAATCAATCTCCGAAGTTTAGCTCGAGTACGTTCAGTGAACGAGCGAGCGAGTTTTTCTATCTTTTGAACCGGTGCTCGGAATTAAAATCCGAGGGCACCGATGAAACCGCATTTCTGGTAATTGCTTAAGGGGACCCTTACCATAGTTGCATTCGCAAAGGAGGAGGAGATATTTTTTGGGGGTTTATTAAAGAAGTAGATAAAAATTGTCAGTATAATTTTTATTTTCTTAAGGTGGTTTTTCCCTCCCATGGGTAGTTAAGAGTGGGGCCCATAGCCACTTAACTACCCAAGTGGGGATGTTAGAGAGGTGGGGGCCCACAAAAGCCCCACCATTTAATTCCATCTAATCTCTTAAACATCCCCTCATTAATTTGGAAAAACCTCCATTAAATGTCACCTAAATCCAATAAATTATGTCAACCCATAATTTAATGAGGAACCTTCCTCTTTCCCCATTTTAAATTTAACAGCCAATGTGTTTAATAATGGGTAACCATCTCTCTCCATTCTTTAATTAAATTTCAACACATTTTAATTAGTGTGGTGAATTAATTACGAGAGAGTTTCTTTACGTGTATAATAAAATAATAGGGGAACCTATTATTTTATTAAGGAGGAGAGCTTTGTTGTGCGAGGAAGAACGCCAGCCTTCGATGAAAAATGACTAAGAATGCCGGCCTCTGACGAAGAATGACGAAGAATGCCGGTTCCTCGGAGATTGATGGCGCGCCACCCTTAACTTTCTCCGCAGCAAGAGAGGAGACGCCGCTTCCTCCTCGGCACGCCCCGATGACGCCTACGATCCTCCCCCCCCGCGACACCGATGATCATCTTCCGTGTTGAGGTAGGGGAATTTGAATAATTTTCCTTATGTGGTTTTTATATCCCCGGCATGGCGTGCAATTTTTGGTAATGTTTGAACCACTAACGCGGTGGGTGCGGACTAACGAACAAGTCTGAACCCACTGCTAGTTTGTTCGTGATGCACAGAATTCTTGGAGACGACGAAATGGGACCGAAATGGCGATGGAGGCCTTCGCAGTAATCTACGGGTCCCAGGACGACCGCATGCGAAGAAGGGAGCAAGAGAGGACCACCAGAATGACTCCGGTGGCCCGCGGAAAACTCTGGTGGCGCGGGTCGCCGGCGCGGCTGAAGCCGCGGCGGAAAGGAGCTGGATCCCGCGGTCGTGCGAGATCCTGGGAGACGTGGCATCGGTTTCCGCGTCCGTGGAGCGCAAAGGGGGGGGGGGGACTGCGACCCCACTTATTGGCCTACTGGCAAAGCCAATGCACCCCCCGGCCGGGCCGGGCCGGACCCGGACCCGGGTCGGGTCGAACCGGTTTGGGCCGACCCAGGGGGGTGGGGCCGGGTCGGGCAGGGCTCAGACCCCCCACTTCAGACCACTTTCGGTCTTTTGCCCAATACTTGTGATATGGACCTCCGATCGATTCACCATTAGCTGTGTATGAACCCCTGGATCACGACGGTCGTTTCAGTATATTTTACACTTGAGGTTTCGACAAAGTTTGGGTATGGCCGAGTTGGTTCGAACCCAAAACCAACCGGGCCCTTAGAGCGGAAACACTTATATCTCAAGGACCGGACATCCGATTGACGTGCCGTCAATTGTGTTGGGATCCTTTTGTCTAGATGGTCCTTTTGGATTACTCTACTTGAGGTTTGGATGCATCTGGAGTACAATTGGGTTGGTTTTAGCTTTAAAACCAACCGGGCCCCTTGGACAGAAAAGCCAATAACTCTCAGACCGAGCGTCCGATTGACGCACCACTTGTCGCGTTGGGTTTCTTTTGATGAGACGGAACTTTGGGATACATAAACTCTGGACTTCGTGATAGTTTATGTATCAACTCTTTCTCTCTCTTGCTCGAGGAGCAGACCCTCCCGAAATCGAGCATGCGGTGTGTGGGAACCCTAGAGCTGACTCCGACTGCGACGATGACGATTGTACTTGGATCCTTCGTGGGTTCGGCAACGAGGAAGATTGTACTTGGATCGTCTGTGGGTTCGGTAGCGACGATGACCGTAATGGAATCCTCCGTGGGTTCGACGACGATGACTACTGTTCTTGTATCTTATATGGGTCCGACAGTATTTACCTCTGTACTTGTATCCTGTATGGGTCCGGCAGAGTAGCTGGTCTTGTATCCTTTGTGGGTCCAACAGCTTAGCTGGTTCTGTATCCTACGTGTGTCCAACAAATTAGATGAATCAGTGACTACATCTGATCATCTCTATCGCCTTAATAAGTGTATACCTTTGTGAGCTGAGTCTTGATTCTCAATCTTTATCATTGATGTGGTTGACTTGTTTTCCTGTGTGGACTGGGTTGTGCTCTCCTGTGTGGACTGGGTTATGATTTCCTATGTGGACTGGGTTGTTCTTGGGCTCAGGAGATAGAGCTGAACTGTAACTGATTACTTAGGTATATGTATGGGCATATACCTAAGTAGAGTTGTTTGATACTTCGTGATTGTATCTTTCCTTTGTGGTTTATCCTTCGTGGATTCTGAGATACCTACGGGGGTCTCTGGGTCCCTACTGAGTATCGAATACTCACCCCTGCACGGGCTATGCCCTCACTACGTTGTGTTGGATGCAGACAACGAAAAACACTGATCGAAGTGGAGGCTTGTGGAGTTGGACGGTACCTGGTGGAGGACCACTTGGCGGGACGTACGTGGAGCGGACGGTCAGACCCGAGGAGCTGAGGAGACTATCTGTACCCACCCTTCAGGTGGGATTTTCAGAGGACGACTCAATGTTGCTATTTAATTACTTCTGTTGCACTTTCCCTTCAGTTGTACTGTACTTTCAGTTGGGTTTTTATACTAGCCCATTTACTTTTCAGCACTTACCTTGTACTCAGTTTTTCTTAGTGCTTACTTCACTTGCGTACTCTGTTGTGTATGTTACTTCGTAAAGGAAATGCCTTACCTTTTTTTTGGGATTTACGCCTTTGGTACTAGTCGCTAGCCCCTAGCCTATGGAAGGCAGGCTTGGGGTAGTCACGACACGGGCCCCGAGGACGGGTCGTGACAAACTTGCAGGGATAAGCTAAAAGATATAAGTATGTTCAATAGAGACCCAATGTTGTTGTTTTTCATTTCATAATGTAATGTAAAACTTATGTATGTATCTAGTACTTCCCAAGCTACTAAGCTGATTGGTATTTCAGGATTTGATCGCTTGGGATCATGCTAATGTTATGTAATAATGCACCGACTCTAGGTAACTAGGGCTGAGCCATTACATATACTGACCATAAAAGTCTGAATTACATATTTTCTTAATGATTTTTGAACCTTCCACAGTGAAGTTGGGTTGAGTATATGAAATCTATAGATTTTGAGTTGTCCTATATTCTAGAGAAAGGGAAGAGTGTTGCTGACAATTTAAACCGAAAGTCATAGACCCAGGTAGTCTATGTGTGTAGTTCTTAGTAGAGAATAATGTTTTTGTTCACTGAGATGTATATAGAGGTCTAGGATGACCATGGAAAGATGAAAATCACATTCTTATCAGTTGAGTAAAAACATATGGGTTGGGTCAAATATAGGAAGTATGAGGATCTTAAGAATTTTTCCTTGGTGGAAATACGTGAAGGTAGTCAGCCACCTTTTGATTGAATGTTTGATGATGATGAGATAGTTTATATTCCTAGATGAGTTATTGTGGCCATTTTATGCATGAGGAGATAACGTGTGAGTGTCATGCCTCGAAGTAGGAAGTTTATTCTGGTTTAATTAAAACATATCTTAGTGTTTATATATAGTATTGGTGTTCAGTGATGAAGAAAGAGGTTGCAGGTTTCATGAAGTGGTGCTACACTTTTCATCAGGTGATGGTTGAGCATCAATAATCGAGTGGTATGATGTAACCATTTCCAATTCTAGAATTGATATGGTCTAATGTCACTATGGAATTCATGGTAGGTATTTAGAGAAAACTATGGAAGAATGATGTGATATGGGATGTTGTTGATCAGTTGATAGAGGTGGCACAATTATTACTGATTCGGGAGAATTTTTCCTATAATCTAGTTGGGTGAATTATATGTATGATATATAGGGCAGTTTCATAGGGTTTTGTGAAATATTTTTTCAGATCATGATCTATGTTTCAATTCATTCTTGTCTAATAGATTTCAGAAGAAACTTGGTACTATGGTATTTTTGTGTATTTATTTTCACCAACATACATATGGGAATTCGAAACATACTACCTTGGTTCTAGAGGACATGATGAGAGCATGCATCCTTGATTTTAGTGGTACTTGGGAAGATCAATTTGCGGTTATTGAATTCACCTAAAACAATAGCTAAAAGGGGACTATTTAGATGGAACCATATGAGGTTCCCTATGGAAGGCTGTGTAGATCAACATTATGTTGGATGGAGGCTAGATAATTAGAGTTTTTGGGTCTGATACTTGTGAAGGATACATCAGATAGGGTTCAGTAAATTAAGAAATGTATGGATATGGCTCAGAGTAGATAGAATTCATATGCTGACCAACATCGTTGAACTCTTGAGTTTATAGTGGGTGATCACATGTTCCTTCGAATGTAACAAAGGTTTGGCCCCCAATGTATTTAGAAACATTAGAAGTTAGTGCCTAGGTATATGGGACAATTTAAGATTGTGGAGAGTATCAAAATGATGGCATAAAAATTGGATCTACCACAGCTGCATATTATCATTTGTGATGTTTTTCATGTGTCACAACTTTGACAGTATCAACCTGACCCTTCTCACGTGATCGATGTTGGGAATGTTGTGCTTCAAGCTGATTCATCCTTTTAGGAGAATCTAGTTCGTATTATGGATCATAGTGAGAATGTCTTGGGAGGTACGATTGTGTCATTGGTCCTAGTGTTATGATAGTATGACACCATTTAAGAAGAAACATGAGATAAATAGGTCGATATATAGGCCTAGTGGTCCAATCCTTTTACCTTGGATGATCAGTAATGGTTGAGACTACAGCTCAAGGATGATCCATTATGAGGTGGAGGTTCTAAGATCCCAAAATATTAATGAGGTATGTTCCATTTATGTTTTCTTCAAACTATTTTTTCTAGTTAATGAATTGTTTCTCGGAAATATGAGTAGACTCATGGGGTGTTTCGAGGGTTTGGGAAACAAAAAAGGAGGAAAAGATGCTATAGTGGGAAAAGTGAATAGTTGGTGCATGATTAGAACTAAATGTGTTCCTTAATCATGATGCCTATATGGGGAGGGTTCATAGTTGAAAAACCACACAAGGGGGAGCCTAAAACCATGTGGTCTTAGATAGAGCCTTTTTTCATGACCATCACATAGTATTTCAAACCATGTGGGTTCCCTGTGAGATTATGGAACCTAGGACTCCCTTGGATAGAGAGTTGTTCATGGTTAGAACATGGTTTGGCCAACCATGCAGTCAGACCATGCTTCTCATTAAAAGGGGAAAGTTTTCCTTTTCTTTCTCTCTGAATTTAAGGGTTATAATCTAATTTTACCCTATTCAATCATCCAACAGTCTTCGTCATGTAACATTTCTTCCCTCCTTCTCCAAGGATGATTATCCATCAATTCCTAGATGTCTAGATTACCTTTGGGTGTGAATTGAATATCAGGGTGATTCTAACACTCCCCTTCCTTATATTTTCTATAAAAGGAATTGTGGGTTTGTTATTCTCCTTATGAATCCCTAAAACACAATTTTTGAGTAGGTTCTATGTTTGGTATTTGAAGGTTGTTTCAGTTCAATTAAATAGTTAATGTTAAGGGGGATCCATCTATGAAATTAAGGTAGGTGGTCCACAAGTTATATCATAGTATTGTTGTTAGTTATGGGCATGTGGTTTTGAACATGGTGTCATTATTCTATGTATTTGTTTCCCTTGTAGTAAATGATTAATTTCATATCAAAATTTTTGTTTGAACCCCTCATAATCCTCATGGGATCCAACGAGGATGAATATAATGGGCCTATAGACACCCATGGGTGGGCCAATCCCTACGACATTAGATATTGGGATGTTAAATGGTAAATTGAAGGGTTTATGATATTAAACCTTTTAAAAATTTGATTAACCAGATAACATAGCATGATGGGTTTTTGGGAATAAATATAAGGGTTAATTGAGTTATGTGATGTGAATGGATAAATGAGATAAATTGTTAAGGAGGATTGTTGTCATGGTTAAATGGCTTGGAAGGGGTAATGAAGGGTTTTAAGGTGTTTCAATCGTAAAATGGGTTTCTTAATATAATTTATAACATTATGAATGTAATAAAATATAGAATTGGGATATAATGGTAACGGTCCACCTTGTGTTACGTTTATGGATGGATAATTGAATATGACCCTTGGTTATATGGTAAATGGTAATGGGATGTTGGAATGATGCTCCAGGAACCCCTATGAAAAATAGTTTTATGGAAATTACTGATTCCCCTAAACCTAAGGGTATGTACATGGAGTTTCATATCATAGTTGGGATGTCTATAAATGGAGTACCAAATCCTAATTTGATTCGTGGAATAAGGATCCATGTTTTACAACCTATGGCCCCTTATCACATGGTTCAGAAAACTAGCATAGGACAAAGTTGGTTTGATGAAATGGGTAAAAAAAATAGAACTAATAATGAATGAATTTGATCTAATAAGTTCTAAATGATGCAACCTATTTTATTTTTATTTTTATTTTATTTTTAGTACTTCAACATACACTATATTATAATGGATACTTTGTAGATACCATTTGTGGTTTATTAATAATATGTACTCACACCATTTTTAGGATGCCATCGGGTGCTAGAGCAGACCTCATGGTTTGGGATCATGAGAGGGGAAACGACCCTATTTTTGAGGGTTTATTTGGGGGATTAGGGATGTGTATAGATAAGGTAACTAGACCTGATGTTGGGAACCATTTTGGGGATTCTCCTAATTGTATTTATTTTGTATTTTTTTTACATATGTCACTATATGACATGACATTCCATATTTACTATTTGGATTTGGGAATGCACCATATTTTGGGAAATAGTTTTGGTAATGTATGATTATATTTTATGTTGTTTCATTTAGTTCTTATTTTATCTGTTGTGACTTACTATGATAAAGAGGGTATAGTCTCCCCAAGTTATTTTTCAGACCCTTGATTCTATTGGGAAGCCTCTGGAATATGAGGAGGTGTAGCTAAGGTCATATGGTGAACTGAAATGGGGCACTAGATTAGTGACACCCAGGTTGGGACGTCACACATACCCCTTTAAAAACCCAACACTTTGAATGATGATTTTTTTTGTGAGATATACATATTAGTGAAGAGAAAAATTCCAAGAAAGAGATTTTAAAAAGTAATCATTTTCCACATATTGAAGAGGAAAAAAGGAAATAATAATTGGTTTGTATATAAAAAAACATTTCAGTTATCCACCTACATAAAAAATTACTTTTCAGACTAGAATTCCATAAACCTTATAAAATGATGTCTTTTCAGACAACCATCCCATATAGATTATAGTATATGGGATGGGTTCCTTCAATCTCAGTACCCATCTGGGTAGTGTTCGGCCATATCATGACCCAACATGAACTTTTTAAAAACCCTATCCATCAACCTCTCCCACAAAGCTCTATGTCCCGAATGGTCCCCTTACTGAAACACCAATCCAATACCTCTTCCATAGACTTCGAATATTCTTGATCATAGTATAGGTCACACAAACATTTCCTATTGATTATACATTTCCCATGGTAAATAAGGTTATATTGGTGACCAACCTAACAAGGTGGATCTTCAGAATGGTCTCAATCATAAAATCTAGTGGTAATGAGGGTCCCAACCTTCATCATGGTACTGGTGGATCCTTGAGCTATGAATATATATTTGTGGATTGTTGACCCACCCTCTTATTCTCTTCCAAATGTCAAAAGGGTAGGATAGGTGGAGCTTCAAAAATGCATCCCTCATAGAGTAAACCCTTAGTATTTCTTATACGAGGCCATACCACTCCTATATTTTTTCCCCATAGGTTATGAAAACAAGAGATGAAATGAGAAAAATAGGGCCCTTTCTCTTTCCCATAGCCCTATCCTTGTTTACCAGTGGATGGAGGAGATTGTGTGGTTTTCCAGATTTATTCCCTCTGGTTTTTCACATAGAGAACGACTCACGTGGGCTTATAGGTTGGTGAAAATCATGAAATCTGCACAATAAAATACCATCTTATGGAGGATATTTCCTTTTAAGATATTACTATTGACTTCACAATTGTATTCCTATTCATTTTCATTCCCAAAACCATTTATTTTCCATTATATGGGCTATATTCTTAATGAATCAACCTCGGACATCCACCTAGGTGTAATCCCAACTTTTAGAACTTGGTGGGATTTGATTCCCATCCAAATGATATACAAAGGAAGCCTTATTGGGGTCCAAACCCAACACCCTAAAGTAAACCTAATTTTCTATAGAACATATCCCCAATAAGTTCATATAAAACCTAAGAGGCCAATCTCTTTCCATGTAATTTGTGCTTCTTTAGTGTAAGTCCCCCACCAACCATTGACTATGTATCTTTCACCTAGATGTCTTTGACACATGATATTAAACTCCATTTTTTCATCCTATTCACATGAACATAAAAGGTACTATGTGTTCCATTAAGTGGAACCAAGCTTTATGGGTTCAGATCCAACTCACAAGGATATGTAGGTAATCCATCTCATAGACCCGATCCCGACATCAAAACAAATCCTATCTTCCTAGATGGGGATAAATTATATAGGACCTTAATCAACCGATTAAAACAAGAATAATAATAATAAATTTCATAAGAACCTATTATCCACATAAAAATGGGTATCGTTAATAGAGAACATTATATACATACATATTTCTTCATAAATGAAGAACCTTGGATACATATAGATTATTTTGAAATCAATTCATGCTAATAATTGATTTTTAATACAAGGGAGACCTCTTTTATATTTGAAATTTCATAAAATATTCATGAATACATCTTAAATATATAAGATAGTACCATGGTAGGTAATAATTCTCTCTAAAAGGGGGTGATGATCTAGAACTCCCATCCTCTTGGACAACACATTTTCTAAGATCTTATTGGATTAATCAAGGGGATCACCTTCCTTTGGAAACCAAGATTATGTCAAATAAAAGAGTGAAGGAACAAAAAAATTAGAAGCAAATTTTCATATTATATATTTGATAAAAATTTTGACATTCATATTACGTGTTTTATAGATAAGAGATAATAATAGATCTAATGTTGCGATTAAAACTATATTTTCTAGAAAATAATTTCCATATTTTGCTCGATTATTTTAAAATTAATTTTTTTCAAATTTTTTTAAAAAAGTTATTTGATAAAACAGACTTCATTTTTGAAATAATAATTTCAAAATTATTTTTGAGTGATTTTTTGATATTTTTCTGAAAAGTTAAATTTTTTGATGATTTCTGAAAATAATTGTTTTTATAAAAAAATCACCTTTTATTTTAAAGAATTTAAAATAATTAAAATTATTTTAATATAGTTTTAAAAATAAAATTAGTTCAATTATATATATATTAATATAATTTATAGTATTTTAATCAATTTCATTTTTATTTTTTATATAAAATCTTTTTGAACTTTGGAAACTATTCTCTTGGGAAAACACTTTTTCATCACATCAACGGTATTAATTTTATATTAAACTTTTAAACTTATGTGAATTTATTTTTGAAAAATGGATTAAATATTTTAATAATAATAATAATATATATTATCTAATAATGAAAAAAATATATTTTTATCATTGTGAATATTAAATACAATAAAAATAAATTATCATAGTTAAGGTGAAAATGGGTTTACCGAGGGTTAAACTAAAATGAGATGGGGTAAAATAACCTATAAAAATTTCCATAACCCAATTCATGGACATATATAGACTATATAAACTCTGTAGTTTTAGAATGTACCATTTTGGTCCTTGTTTTTTGTGGAAAATCAGGATACACATTTTTATTTTCTAATATTACAGGTGTACCACTCATATCACCTATAAAATACCAACCCCTATGCCCTCCAAATCACACTTATAAAACCCTTTATATTTTAAAATACCTTCCTAGATGTATTATTTAATTTAATAATGTCATCCTATAATCCTTATTCTATTCATAAGTCTAATCTATGAAGATTTTAGGTTAAACCTAAAGAGGTTGTCTAAAGAATAGGTAAAGTTTTGAACTGTGTTTTTTTTACTTATTGTTATAACTCCATAAAATCTAATTACATTATTATTATATAATAAAACCAATAACCAAAATATAATAATATTTTATGATGTTATTTTTATAACTTATATCCATTACCTCTTCCATAAAATGGTATACGAAATCCCCATTTGTGTGTATGGTGGAATACCGCCTTGCGAACCGATGTTATTCATTTTTCATAACCACCTCTCACGAATGGATCTAATAATGGATATTATGAATATATATGAAAATTATGATATTATTACACTTATTTAATTATAATATCATATATAACCTCTTTCTTTTCATTCCATTGGAATATGATAACTTCATTTATGTGTACTGTGGACTACTGCTGCGCGAAGTGATTTGATTCATTCTTCACATACGATTTACAAGGAAGGTAATAAGGATAGAAATAATTAAAAATCTGTGATATATACATCATAAAAATAATTATATAATATTAATATATTATTTACCTTTTAATTTTAATCAATTGAGAAATGGAAACTGTGTTCATGCATATGTATGTCATACCGTCTCCATGAACGGTGTATTTCATTTTCTATATCTAACTTTTATGGATTAATATAAATACATATATATATATATATATATAATATGATATTTATATTAGGTTTAACATTATTTATATTATTATAATATTATTAAATTTATATGAACGAAAATAAAAAATCAAAACATACGAAAAAATAAAACAATTTATTACTCAAATTTTGATTTTAACAAGGAAATGTTAATAAATAGGTAATAAAAGGTCATAAATAAATAATATATTTTATAATTTAAATAATTATTGTTCTTTAATAGATTTATAATAAACATAAATTTATTATATAGGAGTTTCAAATGTGTACAATGAAATTTGAGACTTAATGTAAGGGATTTCTATCTGACTTTTATTTTCATTCCATATTCACCAAGTGTTTATTTTATGTGGTTTATATTCTAAACATGAATATATTTTATGATTATTATCCTGAAAATTATTTGTATTTAAATATTCATTTTAGGATCTCTCTTTAATGGGTTTATTGTTCAAAAGTTACCAGTTCAATAAGGGGTTTTGACACAATTTTTCTTCTTGAAGAAATACATTATACAATGCACTTATCTTATTTATGAGGTGTATATACTACCCATTTTACATGTAATATCTTGAATCTACTTATATTATTAATATTTAAAGTTTAATTTTATGTTATTATTTAATGGAGTTTATAATTCAAATGTTACTAATGTGGTAAGAGTTTGATGTCACAGTCTCATTATTTATCAGGATTATTTATGATTATGATTTCGATGATGAAATATTATGATATATTTATCAATAACTTCATTTATTTTCTTATCCTATGGTTATTACTTGAGAATGAATTTATTACCTCTATTTTATTCTCTTTATATACTCAATATTCATAAATAATGTTTTTAAATAAAACCAATTTTTTCTATATATTCACCTGAAACCCCTTTCTATTTTATATCCATGTTTTATAGAAATATTTCCAGAAGTGTTTTAGTGTTACTATATGATTTTTTAATTTTAATTTTACCCCGTTTTATAGTTTTGAAATTTTTTTCAAAGGAATATTCATGTCATTTTTAAAAACATGTCTTTTTTTATCGAAAATATGAACTGATTTTTTAACATGTATAGAATGAATGAAATTTCTTTTTTTCATCACCATTATTATATTTAAATATTAAATTATAAATCTAAAAGTTTATTTAAAAAGAAAATTATTTTTGATTTTTTTATTTTAAAGAGTTTTTTTTCAAATTATAAAGGATATTTTACTTAATAAATGTTTTAATTTATTTTAAAATATTCTTTTATAAGTTTTAAAGGTTATTTTCAAAGAAAATTGTTTTTTAAATGATTTAGGTTTTAGAAACATTTTTTCAAATTAGAATGAACATTTTTCTCATGAAATTATTTAAATGATTTTTAAATATTCCTTTATAAGTATATATAGTTATTTTCAATGAAAATTATTTTGGAAATATTTTATGATTCAAAAAATGTTCATTAATTTGGGAAGTCTATTTTACTAAAAAACACATAAAGGAATATTTAATTTCAACCACTGCTAAAAAAATCTTCAGAATTTGTTTATTTAAAACTACTTCTAAATATAACATTAAATTACACTTTTTAAAAACACCAAAAAAGTTTATATGGAAGATTCTATTTATATGTTTAGTAGTGGTTTTCAAAACCACAACTAAAAATCACCTCCATTTAATATTAATCATTTATTGAAATAAGGTTCACTAAAAAGAGTATTTCACTATGTAAAAGAAGCAAGGGGAATATTTAAGTGCATTATTTATAGAATAGAATCTATTTTTTCTATTAACTGGGTATCAAATACAACATGTGGTGGTCACATTCGTTTATAATTACTAGAACTAGGAATATTTAGAATAGTTATGTTAGGTGATTTGGATCTATGAGTAGCTAATGGATATATAATTGCTATGCCAGCTATTGGTGATTATCAACTCACATTATCAAATGGAATGATCATGATTTTCAAAAACTATTATTAACTTTTTCTGTTACCAAAAAAATCATATATATATCTTATGTTTATGTGGATGGGTTTGTTTTAAAATTATGGGATAAAGGTCACTTCTTTTACAAAGATTTCGTATGTTGTGACGAATCACATCTGAATAATGGTATTTATATGTTGGAATACATGAACCATGTAATGATAATTTATAATGGATCTAGTTTAAATGACTCATTTCACACTCAACTATAGCATTGCAACATAGTTCATTTAAATTAAAATCAGTTGACTAAATTATTACAAGATATAAATTAAGATTCTTTTGAAATAAATGCACATGGGGTATATCACACTTTTTTACAAGGGAAAAAACCAAATCTATATTTAATGGAAAAGGTGAAAGAACCAAAAAGATCCTTCATTTAGTTAATAATGATCTGTGTAGACCTTTACCAATTAAATAAAGGGGTGTGTACACATAATTCATAACTTGTAATCATGAATTTAATATAAATGGATATGTCAAATTAAGGAGGTATTACTTATATTCCTTTGATAAACCCAAAGAATATAGGAATGATGTTGAGAACCAGTATAGTAAAAAGATAAACATACTCCACTCAGAACATGGTGGAGAATACCTTAAACAACACTTTATTGATTATTTATTATAGTTTTATATTTTATCTCAATTAAATCTTATTTATACACTAGAATAGAATGGTGTATGTGAAATGAGAAGCCACACCTTGTGTGAATTTTTGGGATCAATGACGAGTCTTTCATGTCTTCCATGATCCTTTTTGGTATACACATTATAGAAAATGGTGTGCATACTAAACCATGTTACACCAAAGAAATAGATGATATTTCATATAAACATGGATTTTTTAATGAAAAATATGTTTTTTATTATTTACATGTGTTTGGATATGAAGTGTTTATTAAGTCCTCTTCAGATAAACAACTTACACCTAGAGGCACAAAGTGTATCTCTATAGGGTACACTATGGAAGATAAGGGTTATTACATTTAATACAGCATAGATTAAAAGGTTATAGTGGAAATATATTCCATGTTCCTTGAGTTAGATAACATATCTAAAAGAGATAGTGGGATAGGGATAGACTTCGATGAAGTGATGGATCAAGATATGCAAGAGTTGGAAGATGAAAAAATTCCCCAAAACCCCAAAGAACATGATTTTACAGATTCGAAAATACTATATAAGATTATATTAGAGGTTATAGAACATAAAATATATGGATATATAGTAACTCATTATTCTTAAATAATAATAGTATTATGAACTAAATTGAGGCAATAGGTGGAAAAAATGACACCGAATGAAAATAATCCTTGAATAATGAAATATATCCCATGAACTAAAATGAATTATGAACTTTGGTATATCCTCTAGTTAATGAAAATACAATTGGTTTTAAATGGATATTAAAGAATAAACTAGACATGTGTGGTCCAGTTAGTACCTTTAGTGATATATTGGATGTAAAATGGTTTAAAAAATATCAAGGAATATACTATAATGAAAACTTCTCCCCAATTTAAACAATGAAATTCCTAAAAATTATACATTCAACGAGGCATTCCATGATAATTAAATTTGTAATATTAATGATAAAACAAAATTACTTAATGGGAACCTTTGGAAGATGAATATATGACACAACTAGAAGTGTTTGTGACTCCTAAGGATTCCAAAAAGGTATGTAAGGTTAAAAGATACATTTATAGATTAAATAAATCATCCAGGTTATGGAACATTCAGTTTAATGAATCCATAATGTAATTTTGGTTCATAGAGAATGGATGTGATTATTTTTTCAATAATAAGTTTAGAGGAGTATATTTGTTTTTCTAATTGTATATGTATATGACATATTACTTTTTCAAAATGAAATACCAGTCTTACAATTAATTATGACTTTTTTAATGCATTCTTCTCCATATGGGACTTAGGTAAAGTAGTGTGAATTATTGAGATAAATATCTATCATTATTAATCTAATATGATACTTAGATTGATTCAAAGTTCATAAATTGACAAGATACTGATGAGACTCAGTATGGATCAATCGAGGAGGGGATTGTTGCCTATGTCACATCACATTCATATCCCCAAAAAATTTATCCTTTAACACATTAATAATGGAATATGATGATAAGGATTACATATTTTTTAATTATTTTTTCATTCATGTATTCCATGTTATATAATAGTCTAGATGTGACCTATTCCCTTTATGTGGTAGCCAGAAATCTGGTGAAACCAGGAGACCACTATTTGATGGAATTAAAGATCACCATGAAGTACCTTATCCATGTTAAGGATATATTAATTCTCTATGGTAAATATGGGAAGATAATCACACTGGGATATGATGGATCTTGTTTCTAAATAAATTGAGATGATTTGAAATCATACTCGAGGTATATCTTCACACTCAATTGAGGTGTTGTGAGTTGGAAGAGCTCAAAGAAAGATTTGGTCTCCAATTCTATATCTGATACTGAGTATATTCTGTATTCTAAGGTAGTTAATGAAGTAGTATGGATATTCAACATCATCTTAGAACTTACTATGGTTCCAAGAAGTAAAGTCTCTATCACACTTTATTGTAATAATGTTGTAGTAGTAGCCCTTGAAAAGGAGCTGAGGTCACATCAATAAATAAATAACATACTATAAATGTATAATGTATTGAGGTATTCTTCTCAAAGAGGTGAGGTTATAGTGAGTAGCAATTAAATGGATGACATCATGGTGGAACCGTTGACTAAATCCCTTTCTTAGAAGAAGTATGAGAATCATGTGAGCCTTAATGGACTGAAATTCATTAGAAGTTGGAATTAGTCCAAGTGAGAGTCTGTTGGAGTTGGTTCCCTAAAACGAACTTATTTTTATATATAATTACCTATATATTATTGGGTTTGAATGATAAATTACTTATCATATATTGATTATTATTTTTAATTAATTTAATGTGATAATTCCCTGGATTATATATCATGCTCATAATGTCGTATCAATTTCCTTCTATATGGAGAACCTTAAAGTTCTATGATGGTATTCTTGAATATATTTATGCAGTTGTATAATGTTCTATATTGGAATACATAGAATCATGACTGTCTTGTGTGAGTACTCACAAGAGGACAAGACTTCATCTCATGAAATTCACACTTGGTAATCTCCAAGATGGGAGATTCTGAGAACAAACCCACTAGTAGGAACTCTATATGTTACATGTCATTGGATATTATTATAGGCGGATGTGTGTGATGATCCATAGACATTAATATTATTATTAATCCAAACACTATATTAATAAATGAATTTCATGGTATTTTTTAGTATTTATTTTTAAAACAGTTGCTAAATATTTCGTGAAAAATATGTTAGGGGTGGTTTTGAGAAAACTGCTACTAAATTTATTTTTTTTAATTTTTATAAATTTTGTTATTTATTTTTTATATTTAGTTTCCATTTTTTTAAAATCAACGAATAAATTTTAAATTTTATTTTTTTTAAAATTTGTATATTTTTTGTCAATTTTTCAAAAAATGGCCACTAAATTAACATAAAAAATATTAAATATTTAATAACTATTTGTTATTTATTTTTACTAATTATTATTAATTTTTTATTGTCATTAATTTTTTATTATTTTCAATTTTAATAAATTATAATGTTTTAATTATTTATTATTTTTAATTATTAGTTATTAAGTATTTGTTACATAAATTAATTTAGGGATAAGTTAAAAATGATACTTCAACATCAAATGAACATAACTTTTGATTCAAGTGTTAATTTTAAACTGAACACCAGTAAAATTGTAACCACTCGGACCGGATTCCACTAAAATGGTGCCCCAATTTTGTTGGTTACTAGGCCTCAAGCAAGCCTCCCTATATGCTCGAGGTTGTTGACTAGCAGTGAGGGCCTAGGGTAACTGTATAGATACAATAGGACAAAAAGAAAAAGAAAGTAAAAGTATAGGGCTCTACTACTTACACCAAGCCATACCACGTAACCAGTCTCCTAACCCTATTGAACTACACCCACCTAATTAAAAGAACCCACCTGAGTAGATCCAGTGAAACAAGAAACCAAGGCCTTAGTCCCATCCCTTATGAAACTTGTGTGCAACCTGAAAAGCATACATAATGTCTGCATGTACACTGAGGTGCACATGTATGGGTGAGAAATAATATCAGTAGTTCACCCAACAAGAAAACTATAATTGTAATGTTATAAGTGTATGGAAAATAAATGTGCTCACCCTACCTGAAACATAACTAAAAAGAAGGTATAACCAATAACATGAATCCACAATCGAACCCAGGGTCTGTAATCCCTGTCAACTGAGAAAGTGCCACCATGGATGTCCATATATATATTGGTATACTTGTCTAGTACCATACCTATACATATATACATAAATATGAATATTCACTAATATGTTATGGAAATAACATAAAACCAATTACATTTGATCCTTGGGACTATAATCTTGATCGCCTAGACATCATGTGCAGGGGAACTGAGGCAGACATTCTTCCACTAAAGATGTGTATCATTAAGTTGATCTCTAGGTCTATAATCCCAATCGACATAAACTTTCTTCATCCAATGATAAAATCGTATCTATACGAAAGATACATCATTATAGGGGATACTCATCCTATAATTGGATTCACCCATACTTTCCTCTAATCACTAAAATGATATTCTGTACCATTGGTTATTCCTATAAAAGTTTATTACAACCATCATCCTCATACGCTGAGTAATCTCACGTAAAACCCCAAGGCCCAGATCCAAGGAACTCATCCAAGGAATCCACATCGGCCTACATTGAGTAATCACATGTCATACCCCTATGGTCGGATCCATGGAACGTGTTCAAGGAATCCACAACACGTATCAGACCCCAATAGTCAGATCCAAGAAACTTTTCCGAGGAATCACATCACATGTCAGACCCAAATGGTCAAATCCAAGGAACTTATCCAAGGAATCTAGATCACATATCAGACCATAATGGTAGGATCCAAGGAACATGTCCAAGGAATCCACATCACATATCAGACCTCAATGGCCGGATTCAAGGAACCCATCCAAGGAATCCACATTATATCACAATGTTTAGATCCAAGGAACTCATCCAAGGAATTCACATCATCATGTAAGTCTCAAAACCCGGATCCTAGAAAACAATTTTGTACATCCCAACAAAATATATATATATATATATATATATCACTATATATACATCTAGGCACAACAGCCATGTCCCAGGTAATACATCTGGGTATACAACAAATATGAAATAACATGGATGAGAAGATGGATCCCAATAAAGAATGACTAGGAATCCAATCAAACATAACAGATCTTAGGGATAAAATCTAGGAATCCAATAAGAAATGAAGATGCCTCACATCATGCTTAACAACCACCATCTAGGATGTACCTTAGGTAACATCACTGCATCAACAATAAACAAGTGAAACATAACAAAGAAGTGTGGTTGGCCCAAACACTCAACCCAAAACCACATCCATAGCCCTAAGGGCTCACAAGCTCAGAACATGTTATAAGGTGACACCAACTACCATCTCTACCCAAATCTAACACACAGATCAGGGTTAGTCAAACAATAGGAAACCACTAGGTTCATCAAGTAAAACAATAAAAGGAATACAACATGGGATCCTTATGGTAAACCCATAGGTGAAGGAATACTACTATGGATACTTAGCGGAAAGGTAAAAGAGGAATCCTACATAGATCTTCCAATGGAAGGAAAATGGGGGAATCTCACTGGGGATCCGCAAAAATGGTATAAAGGTACAAAGTTCATACAAGGGACTCCATAAGTAAGTTTGTAAGCAAAGACATACCTCATGAGATTCTTGGATGATAGTATTAATATATAGGAATCATACATGGGATCATTTTATTCAACACATAAGAAGTGGAATTATACTAGGGATCCTCCAACATAACTAGTCTCATAGCCTCATTGGCCAGAATGGCACATCTCACAAGGGAGACGCCCTTAGAAGCACAGGTCATAAGAGATAGCTCATAGACCATCTCAGATAAATGTATCATACTGGGTTTGTTCCAACACCAAACCTATAATTCATGTATATGTATATATACTAGGGTATCATTGAATTTTATTACCAGAAGAAAAACATCTCCATTAAGATAGAATCCCAAAAACGCCCACAAGGAGTCCTCAGAATGTTCCTCGAGTTTCACCATCATGATCTATGTAGAAAAACACTCAGAATAGACTACTCATAGATCTAATTCAAACAATGTATAAAAAATCAATAAAATTCCCTTAAAGGAGACCAAGGGAGAAGTACATTTAATATAGATACCATACACGGTGTGTACCCTTAGGTCGCTACATGGGTGTGTACTCCCGCCATCCTAGGTGCATAAACGCCTCAGGTGTACTGTGTATAAGGTGGGTACATGGCATGTAATCTATATGGGGGGCTTTACTGTGTCCCTCAAATATCCTAGAAAAATACTTGGCTAGTTAGTTTACTTATTTACAACATTCCACCCACACATGGTCTAGCCGTGTACTCTATAAGGCCATGTACCCCTACACGGGTTCACCTGCCTGGGTACTCAGCTACACAACTGAGTACCAATACACAACATGTATGACCTCATATATGGTGTGTACTCCCAAAACACCATCTTCCCGAAATAGGAATAACAAAAGGTGTGTCACCCTAGACTACACAACATGTTTCCTAGATTTCCTGAATAGAAAAACATCGAACCACCCATGAACCCAATTATCATCCCCAAAACAACATATCTGGCCACTATAGACCACATATAAGAATAATAGGGTCTTAAATTTATAAAAAATCCATTATAAGGGGTATTTTTGGTGAAAAAAAGAATGCTACTACATTTAGGAAAAAACCACTGAAGCGTCTCTCGATTCCATGGTCCCTAGTTGTTGTTTGTTGATCCAAAACGTTGATGGCTTCGCGATGGTACCCCTCTTCCCTTACCTACATCTATATTTCTACCTCTATCATTTTTACCATGGTAGAAGGGCTTAGGATGAGGATAGATAGGCATAAAAGAGAAGTAATTAATGAATGGAAGTAAATAAAAATAAATCAAATAAAATAAATAAAAATAAAAGAAAGAAAAGAAAAAGAAAAAGGGTATTGGGATGGCCCAGATGCCCAAATCGAGTTTATACCTCTCCTAAGGTAAACTCCCCATTCAAGACTCAATAGTGGAGAGAAAATCTCAATATTATATTCCATTCAATAGACATGGCTGAACAAACATATGCAAACAATTTAATATTTAATTTATTAAATATTAATTAATAATTATTACCCAAAAAATTGAATGGATCAAAACTCTACCAAACTCCTGTCCTAGGGTAAACACCCTATTTTGGGACCAACCAAGCAGTCAATTTTTTTTCCAAGGCCATCTTGTTGGGTAAAAAGACAATTTTACCCCTCAAAAACACCTTAAAGACAAAATTGAAAATTCTGATCAAAATTGCAGTCTGAAAAAATATGGTTCCTTACAAACTCCTAATCATAAACCTTGTCATCTTCAATAATTCTAGTGAAAAGTATATCATACATGCTCCTAACATGAGCATATGCACAAAAAAACTATTTGCACTATCCAATGACCAACTGCATAGCGTCAACAACTATCTTCTACATGAAATACATTTTACTATGACTGATATAGTACACACCACCATATGAATAACCTATCATTGTCTCAAACAAAACTCTACGACCAACGAATCATAAAAAATTCTAAAGTTAAACTGAAAATGAGGGTCCCCACCCTCAAACAACCAATGGTGTACTCCCCACCATATGTCTTACCTACACCAATCCTCGAACACAACCTTAATAAGTTTACTCTTCCTAACTAGGAGAGACGTTTAGAAAGAAAAAGGAGCTCAGGGTAAGGATTAAAATCTCTCAGAATAATCATGAAAAATCCAGATATATCATGATTATATCTAATTGGAGTACACTGAGATTATATAGAATGGGCGTGTACATCTCCCTCCTAGCCATGATCACATCCTTTTAACACCTGACTAGGATTCAACCATGGGTGAATCGTATAACAGTACCCCATTCATGATGTCACCCCTACCATGGAGGGGAATCTATCACTTAACAACAACTCTTGTGAAACCCTTCCACGAAATGTATGAAAAACATTGTTCCTTGAATCACACATGGCAATTCACCGATTTCAATTTAACGACACCACATCTGATCAGTGTATACCTTCATCACCTAAATCATGCTACTATATGTCATCCATTACAAAGATAAGCTGACTGTGATACATAGAACATTAGTTTCATTAATCTAGAATACCCCATGGAAATACTCTTCAAAATTGGTAACCCCACCTCTACCATGATTTATTCCATAACTACCAATTATAAGACATTGTTTCTTTCATGAGAATCTACCCGCTCTCTAACAATATTAGAAATAAAGAAAACACTGGTCGACCAGTCCAGGAACCCAAATAGTCTTACACATTGAATCCAGTCTCTACACCCAAGAACCCAAGGTTCTTATCGAAAGTTGAAGGCGTCGACATGCCTATAATGAAAAAATCGATCACCTACCATCCATAAATCTCAAAATGATTGAAAAAAAACATGATTCATAAAAAGGAATTTGAAAACACTATAAAACCTCTCCTAAGTAGGTTTCCATCGAACAAAACGAACATCAAACTACATGTTTCTAAGTCAAACTTGGGCCTCCAGGTATCCCACATAGCCCTATAGAACAAGTTTCAAAAATGGGTTATAAGGACTTAACACCTATTCCAAAAGATCATACCTATCAAGAGAAGTTAAATATCACAACAACATATAAGGGTAAAAATTGAAAACATGGCTTACAAGGGCCTGATCCTCTCTAAGATTCCTCATAAGGAACTACTCCCTAGAGGTCTCGATACAAACATTGAAGTGAAACTAAACTAAAAGTCATCGGCCATCAGAATATGGTAATTCCTCCTAGAGGTCCATTTCATAATAAAATTCATGGTATGCATCAGAATCATACTTAGTGAGCTGACTAGATAACCATGACATGAGAAAATACACCCTAAAAGGGGTTCAATAGAAATGCATCACATGGATCATCGACCTACTCAGGTCACCGCACCTCTTATGCCTGAGGACAGAGTTATCATCCTCACACCAAATGCCTCAATGTAGAACCACATAACCTTGCATAATATATATATAAGTCCAAAAAGGCCTTAGTCATCAATAGAAACACACACTATCTGGCGTATATGATGTGAATCCAATATGCCAAATAAGATGTATGAGACACCTATTTCCTTTGCTATCCAAGATTCAAAATTCCTCCCTGGCCTCTTGCTAATGGTCAAGATCCAGATATCCATAAAAAATCATAACATCTACACAACATCTGTGATGCTAAAGATGAGAATCACATACAAATATAATGTTTTAGATTAGAATAGAAATTCCATAACCTAGAAATCGGGACTTCTTACTAGAACAATTGTTCTCAACAGACCAGTTTGATATCCATCATACGTTTCAATACATTCCTGATACTCTTGTTTACCATATCTCTAATAGTAAATACCAGGAAATTAACATATCTAATACCACATTGTAATTTCCTATCCTAGATTCCACAAAAACGGTGCCCTGATCGAGTTGTTTACTAGGACTGAAGTGCACCTCCCCATATTCTAGAGGCTACCAACTAGCAGCGAGGGACTATGGTGTTATAGCAGAGAGACTATGGCCTCATACCAAAGTAATAAAACAGTAGAAACAAACTATGTATCATATATAGCAGTAAACAAATAGAGTACGAAAGTAGTAAGTAACATAAATAGAACATGAATTAATAATAAATAAAATGTTGTAAAATCTTGGACTATTATATAATACATACAACACCAGTCACCCATTGGGAAGACCATATAGATATAGGAGTATAAAAAGAAACTAAAAGTAATTGTATAGGGATCTACTACTAAATTCGAGATAGACCACGTACTCAGTCTCCAAACACTGTCATGCTACACCATCTCGATCAGAAAAACCCACAATAGTAGCTCCAGTCGAACAAGAAACAATGGGCCTCAACCCTATTCATCATGTAACGTGTGATCAACCTAAAAAGATGACATAAGGTCTACATGTACACCTAGGTTCACATCTCATGGTTATAAATAATCTTAGTAGGACACCCTAATAAGAAACCTATAAATGTGCTGCTATAAGTGTATTGAAAATCAATGTGCTCAACATAACTAAAACACCACTAAAAAGAAGGTATAACCAATACCATGAAATGACATTTAAACCAAAATTCAGTAATCCCTATCAACTGGGAATGTTCCACCATGGATATCCTTATCTATATACATATACATGTATAGTACTATACCTATACATATATACATAAATATGAATATTCACTGGTTTTTAAGGAAATAACATAAAAACAAATGCAGTCAATCCTTGGGTTCGTAATCCCAATCTCCTATAAATCATAGGCAATGAAATTGAGATGGACATCATGTCACTCAAGTTGTGTATCATTAAGTCGATCTCGGGGTTCGTAATCCCAATCGACCTAAACCTACTTTTTACAATGATGGAATCATATCTATGAGCAAGTTATATCACCACAGGGGGATACTTTTCCTACACTTGGGTTTACCCATACTCGCCTCTAATCATGTAAAGGATATCATGTACTAATGGACAATCTAGAAAAAGGTCACTACAACCAACATCAATCTACACTGAGTAATAACATTTCAGACCCCAATGGCCAGATCCAAGGAACTCATCCAAGTCATCCACATTTTCCTATACCAAGTAATCATGTGTTAGACCCCAATGGTCAGATCCAATGAACTCATACAAGGCATCCACATCACGTATCATTCCCCAATAGTTAGATCCAAGGAAATTATAAAAGGTATCACATCACATGTCAGACCCCAATGGTCAGATTCAAGTAACTCATACAAGGAATCCACATCATGTATTATACCCCTATGGTCTGATCCAAGGAACTTTCCCAAGGCATCCACATCAGACCCCAATGGTTTGATCTAAGGAATGCAACCAATGCATCCACATCATCATGTAATGCTCAACATCCAGATCCCAAGAAACACTTTTGGACATCCCAATAATATATATATATATATATAACTAAATATAAATCCATTCCTAACAACCAATTAACATGTAATACCTCTAGGTTTAAAAAAATATGAAAGAACATGGCTCAGAAGACAGATACCTGTAAAACACATATGGGATTCCAAAAAACCATAACAGATCCCAGGGAGAACATCTGGGAATCCAAAAAGAAATGAAGACACCTAATATTAGGCTCAACATCAACAATCTTGGAATCACCTCTTGTAACATAATTTCATCAATAATAAACAAGTGAAACATAACAAAGGAGTATTGGTGGCCCGAATTCCCAACCCAAAACTACTTACATAGCTCATATTGGGTTCTAAGGTGACACCTCCTACCATATCTACACAAAAATAATGTAGAAATCAAGGTCGGTCTAATGATGGGAACCCGCTAGGTCCCTCAAGTCAAACACTCATAGGAATACTACAAGGAATCCTTAAGGTAAATACATAATCAAAAGCATACTACTAGGGATCAGTAGCTGAGTGGTAAAGGAGGAATCCTACATGGATCCTCTAATAATAGTAAAACTTATGTATCCTATAGGGGATCCACATAAATAGTATATAGGTAAATGGATCCTTTAAGGAACTCCCTATGTGAGTTCATAAGCAAAGGAATCCTTAGGGGATCCTCACTAGATAGTAAGAAGATAGATACAACCTACATGTGATCCTATAAGTCAACCCATAAGAGAGGAATCCTATAGGGGATCCTTGAAATTAAATGGTATCATGGCCTCACCAGCCATAAGGGAACACCTCACAAGGGACACATCATCAAAATCATAGGTTAGAGAAATAGATCATATATGATCTTAGATCAAGGTCTCAAACTAGGTTGGTCCGAACACCCAACCTACCATTCACATTCAACTCTCTATCTCTCTCTTAGGAGATGAATGAATTTTATTATTGGAAGAGGAACCTATTAATTTATATAGAATCCCCAAAAAACACATTACAAGTCCTCATAACACTCCCCAAGTTACACCATCATGGTCTTCATGGAAAAACACATAGAATGTACTACCCACAGGTCCAATTCCAATACTAGAGAACAAAAAAAGAAAATAACCTCAAAGGGTACCAAGGGAGGAGTACACAATGTGTAGAGACTATACATGGTGTGTACCCTCATATTTCCAAATGGGTGTGTACTCCCACCGTCCTAGGCATGTAAACACCCCAGGAACGTGACGAAAAAGGAGGGTACATGGAATGTACCCTACATGGGGTACATGCCTATGTCCCTTAACCAGCCTAGCAAGATACATGGTCAGGATGTGTACTTGTACATGGTGTTCCACTCACATGGGGTATGGTCATATAAACTACATGACCATATACCTCTACATGGGTTCTCCGGTTTGGGTACTTGGCTAAATTTCCATGTACTAGTACATGATATATATGACCCAATACCTGGCGTGTACTCCCAAAACCTCATCTTCCCCAAACGAGAAGAGCACACTACATGTCACCCAGAACTAAATGTTGCGTTTCATGGTTTTCCATAATGAAAAACCTTAGGATTTCCTAATACCATTGATTTCATCTAGAAAACTACAGATTCAACCACTTGGGGACCCATATAAGAATAATAGGGTTTTAAAGTTAGAAAACAATGATTATGGGGGTGATTTTCAAGGAAAATGACAATGATCCAACCTTTTGGTGTAAAATACCTAATCTACTCTCTATTTCACTATCCCCGATAGTCATATGTTGATCCAGCGCATCGAGAGCTCTGTGATGGTAACCATCTTCCCTCCCCCACTCTCTCTTTCTCTCTCTCTCATTTATCCCTCGATTGAGTAGTGTATGAGGAGGGTCCATATGCATAATCTAGAAGTAAGTAAGGAAAGTAAATAATGAAAAAGAAAAGAAAGAAAAGAAATAAAAAAAAGAAATAAAAGAAAATGAAAAGAGGCTCGGGCTGGCCCCGGTTCCCAACTCATGTTTATGACTCGCCTAGGCTAAAATCCATATTCAAGTCTCAATGGAGGAGATAAAATCTCAATACAATTCTCTGTTAACAATTTATGGCTGAATGAACCTTTGTAGATAATTTAATATTTAATTTATTAAATATTAATTATTTATTATTTTGCTAAAATTTTAATGGATTGAAACTCTTCCAAACTCCTCTCCTATGGTAAACACCCTATTTTGAGACCATAAAAGTGGTTAGAAAATTATTTGACGTTATATGATAGGAAAAAATTCCATTTTACCCCTTACTAACAACTTAAATAACAAAATTACCATTTATTATCAAAATTACAGTTCAGAAAATCATGGTTTGTTGCACAAATCAAAACATATGAAATGAAATACAAAATAATAGATAATAATTTGCTAATAATTATTAAACCAAAAAATATTACTATTTTAATAGAGGATGAAAATTGAACTACAAATTTAAATGGAAATAACTTTTGATATGGTTGTCTATTTAGACTATAAATTTATTGTACATTTTGTTAGTGAATGTTGAGGACTCAAATTCACATGTGAGTTATGAAATATAAGGTTCATTCAGAGACTTATTATAGGAAATTAAAATAAAATTTGAAGATAAAAGGAAAGACTTATTCTAGGGATAATGATATCATCCCAATTGTTGGGAACTCTAGGGGTATACCTGCTCTTTCAGGAATAATAGATGAAGCTTACCCTCATGAGATGAAATATGTACATACTGATTAGGGGAGCCCTACTAAGCAGGAGGATACATCTACTAGAGATGGTTTATTTCTGGTCAAGGATGATGACCCGTTTTATTCCTCTATAACTATGGAAATAGATGATGCTTGGGATATATAGGTCATTGAGCCTTTGGATAATCACCCTAATAGGGTGGAAGTTATTAATAATTTGATGAATGTGAAGGGCCCTATACATCTAAAGGAAGGGGAAGTGGTTGTCACTTCTACTAATAATTATTTATCAACAGTTTTCCATAGTGGTGTTATAATTGTGTTTCCTGAAATAGAGGGGACACCATTAGAAAATAAAACCCATATATATCGTAAAGCAGCAGATCCTTTTATTCAAGTTCCCCAAGATAATATTGTTGGAAGAAAAAGTAATGATACTTCTCAACCAGGAAATACTATATATACTAAAAAATTCAAACCCATTAGTGGAAATATATGGCTAGATATGGTTGAGAAGGAATCTCATACCCTTAAGAAGGAAGGATTTTATAATACTGTAGAATCTATGTCTTCGTATAGAACATGAGGCCTTAAAAGGTAATGATGGGTAGGGGAAAAGTAATAAGACTTCCTTTGAGGTGAATTAGAAATGTGTATGTAATGAAATGACCCGAATATCCTATCATATTAGTATGCGACCTAACCAATCACATACTCGAAGGGAATTATTGATCCCCACAGGTTGGTGACTAGAACCCATACATCAAAAACAACCCAAAGTAATGATTACACCCAACCTAAAGCAACAACTTGGTATATATATACAAGAGGAACAATATTGGAAAATAGTAATATATTATATTATTTAAATTAGACAGTGGAAACCAAAAAACTCAAGAGTAGAGACAATATCAAAGTACAATTCCTACAAAAAAGGACTGTAAAAACCAAAAAACCAACTACTCCATCCGATGGTGTTTGTAGACTCCCACTATCTCACCACCAGATACTCAACTCAACTAATAGAAACCTCATCACCTCACTATAGTTCCATGCATTTCCCTACATCTAATGACATAACTAGGTCTATTCACTACTGACGGGACACACGGGGTGTGAGATAGCAGGCTCAGTAGGGTCCCACTAAGGTGTTCCATAACAAGTATCTAAAAAAATAAGTCAAGTGTGTTCATTTTAAATAAAACATGGAATGATAAGTAGTAAAGCATTTTTATAAAAGTGTGGTAAATATTTCCATTTCCCAACAGTTCCAACACAAAGGAAGGTATATAAATTTCAATGATAATTTCCATTATCATTTACCAAAACACAAGAATGAATATAAAATCCCAAACAGTACAAATCCAAGCATAGGTAAATCTCACTAAGGAACTCAATAGGTTCGGATAGGAGACTACACGTACCACAAAAGTGACTAGTGTACAACCAATCCCTAGAACATAGACAAATGTATAAGAGAAACATCCCATGAGTGAACACCCTAGAAATTTCTAGAATATCTCCCTAGAATGAAGGTATTAGGGAGTAAATAAAAACCACATAACCTAACCTCTTGATGGTAATATAGATGTGGACGTGAGATAAACCTTCCACCTACATACCAAAGGCTTCCCATGTGATGAATTTCATAAATAATTTAAATTATTTGAAAATACACCTTTTCCATTTACTAAAAACCATGAAAAACCACATTTTGCCACAAATCCATTTACACACACAAATCAATCATTCCAAATTTATTTATAAATAAATTTATAAAAATAAGAGCAATAAAGTTCATCAACATAGGCTAGAGACAGATCCACCTACCTCATAACTCGGGTCACACACACCCACAATGGAATCCACCAAAAAGAAGAAACAAAAAATGAAAATAGAGACCCTATAAAGAACCTACACATATTAGGATTGATTCAATTTAATGAAGTGTTTTCAGAGAAGAGGAAACGACACATAACTCAGGAATGCACGCCCACCACACCACAACCAAAAAAGGAAGTATCCCTCTGAGTAAGACCACACAATGGATAAAGAAAGAAACAAAAATTAAAACATAACCACAGATAAACAGATCCAATAATGCAATGCAATGACACTACCAGGATCAAATAAATGAATAAGTAGAAAGATTTACTCACAGATAGAGATGAAAACCAACTAAAATGGTGATCAATCACTGAACAGATCAATGAAAATCAAATGGAGACTCCCAAAATCATCGGAGAAATATTCTAGGTAGAGAGATAAAGGATTTGTGAGAGAATGAAATAACATTTCACTTGTATGGTTATCTAAAATACCATTTTGTAAAAATTACATGATGTGTAATACCTTTACACATCATGTAATCCTTAGGACATGTCTATAACAAAAAAAATCATCACCTTTTATTAAAAAATTACATTTTATCATTACAAGGTGTCTAATCTTTACAAGATGTGTGATCTTTTCATGTTTTATTCTATGATAAAAAAATCTACCCTATAGAACTTATATTCCATTTACTCTCATTACACAAAATTTATTTTTCGTACACACTACATAAATTGTAGATTCTAACATGAAAACCAAAAACACCTCAGGCATCCTCCAAACTTAGGGAGAACCTCACAAAACCATTAATTTGTTTATACTTGGACTCCATTAATTTAAAAAAAAATACATCCCCAAACTATAATTCATTTTCCCTATAAAATGATCTCCATCCTTGGTAGTATCAAAATACTCCCAAATATATAGCAAAATGAGTAAAAATGAGTAAAGTACCTAAAATAGGGTAAGAGGATATTACAAACTCCCCACCAGAAGACATTCCATCCCAGAGAAATCATGAGGAAGAATGAATTATAACAAAGATATGAGGCTACTGCTCCCTCATCCAAAAATTATGCTCCCTTGTCTCATGAAAATTTGATCAGTGCCTCCACAACAATCTAACCAAGGGAATAGATTTCACGCACAAGTATTTTATTTAAAATTCTACGATCTCTAATGAATCCTCTGCAATAGAAAAATTTGGAACTACTCAATATATTCCCAACTCAAAATTTGAGAGGGTTGAGGACCATATATCTGAATCTCTAGGGCATGTAAAACAACAAGAATGCCTATCAACTAAATTTTCAATGAAAATCAATAAGAAACCTTCCTAAGAATATTAGTGACCTCAACTTTTCAAACATATCTGGGAGCCATAATTCCCTATTTTCTAACCCAAGAGTAACCCAATCAAGGAGAGACATTCAAGATGACTTTTCACCTATGGAAAACTCTAAAGAACTACACCACTGATCCATATAATATTTATATCGACTCTACAATATAAATAAACAAAAATGAAAATTCTGAATTCTTATGAACGTCTCCAAAACCAAACTTGATCCCAGAAAAGAAGTTATTCCCACCTCTTCCAAACAAAGAAGTGACCTACATGGGAAACCATAAAAATACTCAAAATGATCCATTCTGATCAATGAATGATAAATTTTTTTATAAGACAACTCAATCAATACCATATGGTTATACCATGGTGCACTAAAATCAAAGGCACATGCATGAATCATATCCTCTAGGATTTGAATAAAACACTTCATCAGGCCATCTGTCTAAAGATGATAATTTGTACTCAATATTACATGAGTCCACATCACCTATTGTAGAATTAACTAGAACCTTAAATTAAAACTTGGGTCCCAATCTGAAATAATATTCGAAGGAACCCCATTTAACCTAACAACTTCTTTCCCAAATATCTTACCCATATCTTTAAATGTTTCTGTATCTTTGATCAGAATGAAATGATGTGACTTTTTCAACCGATCAATCCCCACCAAATAGAATTCCTACCTTAATTATTTCATAGTAATTTGACAAAAAAGACCAGGGATACCTCATACCATTTCAAAATGGTCATGTGAAGAGAATGAAGTAAACTATAGGGTTTCAAATTTTTTTCCATCATCAGTTTGTAAGAGTTATAGCGAGACACATAATAACCAATGTCACACTTCTTAACCGACCACCAAGATCAACATATCATATCATAATACACCCTTATAGTGCCTAGATGAATGGACCATGAATAACTATGAAAATAAAACAAAATATATTTTCTTACCAGTACAGGGACAATAAACTAATACCCAAAACAGAGTATAGAATCTAAAGAGAGAGACCAACCTCAAACGATCTCCCCAATATATAGGATTTATTTTATTCCTCTAAACTAAACATAATACTATTGAATATGAATAATATACTCAATAAGAGATAAATACAACTGAACACTATTCAAAACCATACATGAAACATCCTCCTGAGAATCCATTTTCAAATGAGAAAAAATCCCCATAAGTTTCCACTATTCTTTAAATTCCACAATATCCTGTGATGGAACATTCCAACTAAGAGAATCTATAATGAAATTAACTTTCCCATGGGTGTAGATGATATCAAAGTCAAATGTCAAAATTTATTCCACCCATAATCTCTGACTGAGATTAAATTATATCTAATAAAAAATATAAATCAGACTCTTATGGTCAAAAAATACTTTTAACCTTTACCCAAAAAGATAATTCCACCAAAAAATAAGTTCATTAAAAACTATGGAACACTCTAATTCATGATTTTGTTAATTCTTATAATGCAGTTTAAGATTAAGAGAACCATAATACACTAAATGATATTCCTACATTGCCACACAACCCAAAACAGTGTCGTAAGCATCCCAAAAAACCACATACCCCTTACTGGGCTCAGGTAAGATCGAAATATGAGCCAATTTCATAAGTATTTTTAACTCATTGAAAGAATACTGACACTTTTTATTCCACATGAATTTTACCCCATTCCTAGTAAGAGTATTCAATGGTGATGCCAACTTCGAGAAATCCTCAATGAACATTCAATAGTATCCTATAAGACCAAGTATTCTCTAAGTCTAAAAGAAATTTAGTTGCTCTTCCCATGATAGGAGATCCTTTACCATCTTAGGATCAACAGATATTCTTTGTTTAGAAATCAATTTTTTTTAATTAAATTAATTATTGAATTCATAAATTGCATCTCAAAATATTTTCATACAGAAGGTGACTTCTCAGAATTTCCAAAACCAATCTCAAATGGTTCCCATGTTAAAGCTCATATCTCAAGTAAAAAATGTCACCAATGAACACTAACACATAAGAATCAAGATAATAATGGAATACCTAATTAAAAAATCCCTAAACACTAGAATACCATTAGTTAGATCAAATGTCATAATAAGGTATTCATAATGGACATACCTGCTCTTAAAATCTATCTTCGGTATATTTCACTCTACAACCCTAATATAATGATAAAGTGTCCAAATATGAATCTTTAAAAACCACTTCTTCTCTTTAATTGGTAAAAAAGATCATCCATAGGAGGCATGGGATACTTTTTCTTAATTTATACCTAGTTTATCTTTTGATATCCAGGAAAAATCAGAGTGAACCTTCTTTATTCTTGGAAAATATCAATAAGGATTCCCAATGATAAGCACTTGGGTGAACAAAACATTTCACCACCAGATAATCCAATTGAATCATGATGTATTTTAGTCTTGTTGGTTCTATATGATGATAAGGTATCAATATTGATTGTCTCCATGGAACTAGGACAATTGAAAATGATACCTCTCTCTCACTCAAGGAAACCCAAAGAAATCATCTAGGAAAAAATCAAGAAACCCCTGAATGATGACAGGAAGGTAAATAACAGAAGAAATATCATTAGGGTCAACTATAAAAGTAGACAACAAACCCATGATCTCTTAGCAGGAAATTCATGTATGGCTAGACCACAAATCCCACTCTCCTTGAAACCCATATGATCTCCCATTAGTTGTAAGAAACAAGACATTATGAATATAATAATCAACCTCACCATGATGAGAAATAAGAAAATCCATCCTAATGATGATGTCAAATAGATCAAAATTTAGACTAATAAAATATCATATTATCTCTAGATCAGCTATTAATATAGTAAAAGGACACTAAAACCACTTATCTTTCTTCCTCCCAAGAGGTTTCACCTAATCCATAAATAAGTGGAATTATTTCCATCATAAGATTAATAATATTAAAAAAATGTCCATATATAAACATATGGGAAGCACCAGAATTAAATAAAGCGACCACTACTGAAGATGCAATAATGATGGAACCTACCACTATCACTGGACCCACGTATACCTCTACTAGAAACTCATCTACTGTATAAATGTTCTTCACCTCTGAGACCAATGGTTGGTGACTTGTATTCTTTGAAGAATATAACTGTGCTGAAATATCCTTTGGAGCTAAATATCCTTGACCATATCAATGAAGAGTCATGGTGTGAAAAAATTCTATAGATGTCTATAATTCCCACAATAATTCTCATCTTTAATGGTGTAGGATACGAATGTTTGGTGTGTATAAAATTTCCACACTAATATCAAGTTAGAGGAACACTACTAGCTATAACCGGAAGTGCAGATGATACCTTCTTCTAAGACCCACATCCACCAATCCTATGGATTTATTTCCAATTCCACTTTTTACTTGGAACACCAATGAAGATTCTACTAGTTGGATAAAAAGGGTAAGAATATCCCAAATTACCTTCTGTATTCATTTCTTATATCATTTCCCTTTCCACTATATCCACATAGGATGAAAGATTCATCATAAATACCTATGATATGATATTTCATCAAAAACCTTAAAAATAATTCTAATATTTCATCTGGTCATTATTCACAAACTATGGTGAAAAACAAACCAATTCGTGTATCCTGATGTTTCATTCTCTCCCTTCTGCAAAGAGAGGAACTCTAAAGACTTTGCCATCATTAGTAAATCTGGAAACACATTCTATAAGAAGAGTGTATTGACACCCTTTCAGTCCAAGATCAAATTATTATTAGCCTATAACATGGAATCCCACCACCTATTTCTAGGACCCTCTAGTCAAAACACCACACACTTCACCTTAATAATCTTAGGTATATCCAGTAAGTCAATGATCTGATCAATCTTTTCTAGCTAGTCCTCTGTTTCTTGAGGTTCATTAGTACACCTAAAGGATGGTGGCTTCTCACACTAGAACTCACATGATTGATCTCTTTCTACTAAATCTCTTGGATGTTCCTCAACAACTTTGTTCTAAACTTGTTGAAAATTATGATCAACAACATGAATTGATCACATGATATCCTCAATAAAGATATGATACATTAGAAGATTTCCTTGAGGAGTATTAGCTGCACCCTCTTGAAGAACTTAGAGAACCTATCCCAAAAGCATTAGCTGCACCCTCCTGAGGAACTCATTGTAAGAGTTGGACAGGAACTCACCGTAATATACCTCTCATGTCCCAAAAATCCTACCTCCATTCTACCAAATGTCCCATGATAAATACCCTTGGGGAAAGGCCTCCAAAAATACCAAAATATAATGAACCAACCTAAATACCCTCTCAAACTTGTACTCAACCTGACCCATCACATAACTAAGGGGAGTTACCAAACCCCATGGACAAATGACTATCACTCAGGCATCAGGAAACAACCATAGGGAATGATTTCACCCAACCTAAAGCAACAACATAGAACATATATACAGTAGGAACAATGGAGGAAAAGATAAATATATTCCCAATCTAAAAGAATAAATTGGGAACCAAACAACTCAAGATTATAAACAATATCAAAGTACAAGTCAACCCACATAGGATTTCCATTATAAGAAAACTAACTACTCCACATGATAGTGTGGGAAGACTCCCACTGCCTCAGCACTAGAAACTCAACTTAGATGAAAGAAACCTCAATTAATCACTATGAAACCATTCTTTTCCCTAAATCTAAATACATTACCATTTATACGCACCACTGATGGGGTATGTAGGGTGTGAGATAACATGATCAATAAGGTCTCACCTAGGTGTTCTATAAAAATATATATATAAATAACTCAAGTATTACCATTTCAAATAAAGCTTGGAATGATAAGTAGTGAATTGGTTTTATCAAAGTGTGGAAAATATTTCATATTTCCAACAATTTAGAAAAAAGGAAGGTATATCAATTTGATGCATAATTCCCATTATCATTTATCAAAAGAATATAATGTATACCAAATCCAAAACCATACAAATCCATGCATAGGTAAATCATTCCATGGAACTCAATAGGTCAGGCTAGCATACTACTCATACCAGAATAATTTCTAGTGTACAACAAGTCCATAGAACATAGGCTTAAGGAGAATAGGAAAAACCCATGTGCGACCCCCCCAATAATGTCATGAAAGAGTCCTTATAATAGTATGACTAGGGATTAGAGAAAAGACACATGAAAAAAACCCACTAACGGTAGTATGGATGATGGACCTAAGCAAAACCTACTGCCTACAAACCCTTCCCATGTGTTCCATTTCATAAATCATTTTAATTCTTTGAAAACACCCCTTTATCCATTTACCAAAAACAACAGAAAACCCAAAATTATTAGAAAATTATTTACACACACAAAAACATCATTCCAAAGATATTTTTAAATCAATTTATAAAAATAGGAGCAATGCAGTTCATCAAGAGAGGCTAGAGACGGAACCACCAACCACAAAACATGGGTCGCACATGCCCACAACAGAATCCACCAAAAGAAAGAAACCAATAACGAAAATATAGGCCCTAGAACCAACCTACACATCAAATTATTTATTCAATATAAAAATGGGTTGGTGGAGAACAGAAAAAAACACATACCTCAAGAATGAACACACGCCGCACCATAACCCACCAAGGAAATATCCTTTGAAAGAAGACAACACAATGGATCTAGAGAGAACAAAAAAAGGAAACATCATTATGGATCAACATATATGACAACGCAATGAAACGACACTACCGCGATCAAAGAAATGAATAAGAAGAAAGAATTGATCACCAGAGAGATGAAAACTAACTTCAATGGTGAAAAATCACTGAACAGATCATTCTAAGTCAACCTGAGACTCCCAAAATCATTGTAGAAGTCTTCTAGGTCAAGATTCAAAATTCCTATGTATGAATTAAATAAAATTTCACTCATACAACTCCCTAAAATCGTTGTATGCAACATTTTCATAGTGCATAACCACTTTACACATCATTTAATCCTAGGAACATAGATACACCAAAAAACCCATTAACTTTTTATAAAAAACTGACACTTTATCCTTATGTGGTATGTAATCTTTACACAACATGAAATACATTCATGTTGTGTGCCAGGTTCACATCATCCACCATTCTGAACTTACACATCATGTACTCCCATTACATGATGTGTATTTTTAATTCATATTGAAGAAATTATAGATTCTAACACAAAAACCACAACACCTTAGGTGTCCTCAGAACTCGAGGAGAACCATAAAAAGCTATTAACATGTTAATACACATAATAAATTAATTATAACAAATATACATCTCCAATATTTAAGTCATTTTCCCCCAAAAAATACTCTCCATCCTTTGAAGTCTCAAGATGCCCCAAATTAAAGATGAAAAAAGTAAAGGATAGGAAAATATATAAAATTAGGTAACATGATGTTACAATGTATCCCACACAAGGAGTATACTTGTTCCAAAATGAGTATCTATTTTTGGAATTTCTATGGGATTAATAATGTAGATACCTCTAAATAATAAATGCATTTCATATCTCATTATAAGACACTATTAATCCGAATTCTATAGCCTAAGGTTGGGATTAACTATTTTAGTTACTTAATATTGGGAAATATACAATTATTGGGTTACTCATAATACAAAGAGTGCTCATGTTGAAACCATATGGTTACTAAAAAGAAGGGATGTAATATTCTCCCACTATCATGTGGGAAATCAGCATGTCAATATTAGAGATAACTTGTGAATGTACTCATTAATGAAATATTTTATTTATTCATATGCATGTTATACTAAGATAAGGGTGATTTGGGAGAAGCTAACTTTGATTCATCATCAAGTTAATTTCAACTAGTTTTTAATTTAAGAATTTAATTCTATCATGAATATTGATGAGATTCTTGGATGTAATTCTTATATTATTGAATCCTTGGAGATTAAAAAAAATAATTGATACATTTATTTTAAAAAAAATAGGATGATTGGATTCCAATTCACTTGGTGGAGGAATATTATTGATGGGAAGCATGCCAGTCTAATCGATTGGGTTTTTATCCATTATATGGTGGTACACCCACTCCCATCATTTATTGTTGAACTTTAACAAGATATGACATGGATCACACCATTATTATTCTTAAAACTTAAATGGGTAAAATTATTCAGACAAATTTTCATTTTAATAGTTCATGTATTACCTCAAAGGAATGATAGGAGGTTATCTATGATTAATGGAATGAATCTAATTCAGGTGATTCCTTTCAAGAATTCTCTATTAGATAAATATGGCTAAGACTGAACAATGGGAATGGGGTAAATATAGGTTTAGAAACCTTGGTTTTGATATTATGTAAGATCAAAATGATATACGGGAATTCCAAATGAGGCATTCAAAGTAGGACATGCTATCTGAGGAAGAAAATTAAAGGGGCTAGCAAGAGGAGAATCTTATATTCAAGAAGGTTTATATTATGAAGGAGAAAATAAAAAATAGATGGATCAAGGAGGGTGATAGAAATTTGTGCATCTAGATTATTCAAAGAGATACAAATTCCAGAAAACTTATTTTTAATTTATTTTTCAATGGAGTTACTCTATGAAATGAGGATGACATGAGTGATGTTATTGTTGTTTATTTCATTCAACCCTTCAATGAATACTGTCTTCTCTAGAATTATCCCAACCTATTTTATGTTAGTACATATTCAATGAGTGATACACATAATGAAAACCTCACTTCTCTCTCTTTGGTTGTTGAAATCAAGTTTCCCCTATTTTCTTTAAATAAGAAAAACTCTCTAGAACTATATGGTTTCTCCAAAAAAAAGTTCCTTGAATTTTTGTGTCATTATCTAGATGAACATAACATGTGTTATTAGGGAGTTATTTATTAGGGAAATCATGCCACCTTGCCTAAACTCTCAATTTATCAATCTTATAACTTAGGTAGATCTGGATATGGATATCAAGAACATCAGACGTGTTTTCATGGGAAACACACTATTAAAAATTCTGAGAAAGATCATTGATCTTAGGCAAGGTAATATCATCATTGAAATTGTAACACACATCCGGTTTTCATTTTTTACATTGAGAAGAATACAATATTTCAAATACACTATATTTAATGGGGTGAAACTTCTACATATAAATTATAGAAATTGAAACATAGCCCTAAATATAGTTATTAATAAATCCTTGAACACCGAAATTTTTTCTTTCATCATGAATATTTTTCAATGCAATGGTTTTTCCTATAGATTTATAAACCTCATTTACTCTCTTATGAATAGTTATATAATATCAGTTCCCCTAAATGGTGAGCCTAGAGGATACATTTCATGATCAAGAGGGGATAGGCTAGGATACCCCTTCTCTACCCTTCTCTTTTGATTGATTAAATAATATCTCAATCATTGTGTAATTTGGGCTATTAATCAAGGTCATATTATACCTAATAAAGAATATGAATGTCCCTACTCAACTCCCTTATTCTGATGATATTAACCACATATTTGGAGTTGATGAAAGATCTATTGATAATTTATAGGGGGTCCCCTCACACTTTGAAATTGTTTTAGGGAAATATATTCCATAGGGAGACTAATTTTTTTATCTTTGGGTTGAGATTATCTACTTACAGGAGGAGACATACTACAAGCCTTCTTGGAGTTAAATAAAGTGAGGTATCATGTTTTTATCTTTGTGTTCCATTATTTTTAAGGATTTTTAAGACCTATTTTATATATGAAATTACAAATATAATAACATACCAACTCTTTAGAGAGAAAGGAAATAATTTTTTACAAGCCAAAGAAATATGACTTGTTAACTCAATTACTACTTCCATTTTTCTACCCCATCTATTTACACATGTATCCAAGGGATATGATTAAAATCATGATTCTCAGAAAATTAATTTTTTATTTTCTATAATTATCCATGAGAGTAAAATGATCACAATAATAATGAGGAAATGTTCTAATACCATTTACATGGGTGCGCAGGAATTAAAAACCTCTCTATATTTAATAGGGCCCTGGTTTATAGAATTTTCTAGAGATTTATTAATTCAATAAATGCCTCAAATAAATTCATAATTAATAAAATTATTTATAGGATTCATCGAGGGAAATATTTTTATATTCCATCCTAGGTTTGGAATATGTTCCAAGAGGAATTACTTCATATTATGATGATTTCTCCCTAGTATCTATCAATAATCTCTTTTATTATCTTCTATAATTGAAAATGTCTTATAAACTCCATTTTATAGGTTTTAAATGTTCTCTATGATATAAATTTTCTCGTATTTATGAGGTCCTTGTTAGGATTTCCTAGATGGAACATATCTTTTTGAGTGCAATACTTCAGGAAACTCCTTTGTACTCCTTCACTAACTAAGATAAAGTATGTTGAAAACTTAATCTGCTAGGTAATATCAACCTAAGGCTTCATTACATGATCTAGTTTGAGTATGAGTTTGAACTCCCACAATGGATAATGTTTTTTAGTAGGCCTTTTATTCCTCCTTCTATTTATTTGTTGTTGTGTAAGTATTGGATCAACCAACTACCCACGAAGGAAGGGATTAGGCATACAGGTATGAAGTTGATCATTATTTTATCCTTATATTTTAATAACTCATATGACATATCCAATATCCTTTTCAATTCCCATTTTAAATGAGAATTCATAATTTTTTAAGGACTTTGTTGGGTGTCTACTTCAATTAAAAAACACCATGTACACTTTTAAGATTTTTTTTTCACCTAGAGAATAGTGAGTAGGTAGAAAATATCTATTTTTTTGTGGTTTCCAATAGTTTTAGTAATATTTGGGATACTAGAAGAAACCTAAGATTTTAGGGAAAGATATTTATGTTCAAATAAAATCTCATTGATATTGTGAGTGATGTTCATTGAGCTTTAACTTTTATTATGGGATATATGAATATCCCCATTAGGGAATGTATAATAATAATAACTCTTGGAGTTGTTGGTATTCCAAGAGTTAAAAGGATGATAAAATATGTTAGATGTATCAATACCCTCCCATATTGTATAAATATTAACATGGATTTTTCATCCTTTGGGTATCTTGGACTTGTAGGTTGTAGTGGTGTCTGACAAACTTATCAGGGGTTTCTCAAAAAAAGTTTTTATAATTTTATGGGTTGTTTCCGAGCCTCTAAAGTTTTACTACTAGTAGTTATTAATTAATTTTATTATTAAAAACATCATAATTGGAGAAATATCTAGATTTAAAGTGACTCGATGTGGATATTTATTCTTCTCAGAAACAAATCATCCCTAGTTCATGAGACTTTGTATAGTGAATGGTGTGATTACTTATCATATATAGAGTAGATTTAGAACATATTCTCACATAAAAATATGTAATCCAATGTGTTTTTAGATTCACTTTTGAACATGGAGGTATAAGATCATCATCTCTTTGATCATTTGGCCTCTCTGATGCTTTTCTTCATTTCTATATAGTTAATGTCTATGGTGAGATTTACATCTGAGCTTACCTTCTCTTGTTTCCCGTAAATTTTTTTACTAAAAATAATGGGAATGGACCTTACAATCCATTACCCAGACCATATTTTATTTTATTTTATTAAATTTTTTTTTATTTTTTTTATTTTTATTATTACTTTATTATTAAGGTATTATTTATTATTTATTTGTTACCTATTTATTATATAATAATTAATCATTACTTGTTTATTGTTTATTATTTATTCAATATATTTTTATTATTTACTTCAATATTTATTTATTATTTATTGATTTTTTAATTTTTTAATTTTTAATTCATTTTATATTATTTATCAATATTTTGTTTTTTATTTATTTATTATTTTTTAATTACTTATTATTTATTTCATATTTATTTGTTATGTATTATTTTTTTATTATTTATTTATATGGATTTATATATTTTTATTTGTGTATATATATATATATAAGTATATTAAATTTAGTTTACTCACCACATGAAGAGCTTGCTGGAGTGATAATTTCTTTGTAAAATAACCCAGAGTTAAGGGGTTCAAATCTCACCCAAAAAATATATTTGATGAATTTATTATAGGGAATTCAAGACATAGGCATGCATGGTAAGATAAATAAAAAAATAAGTAAAAAATAAATAAATATTTATTTAATTATTTAATTATATAAATACAAATAAAAAATGAAAAACAATTCTAAAACAGTGTTGCTAAATAAATGAAAGTGGTTTTAAAACCCACTAAAAAATATTTTATGACATCGTATTTTGTAGAGGATTTGGAAAACCACCAAAAAATGTGGTTTTTGGATTTAATATATCATGAGTAGTGTACTTAGATGCACTGACTAAAATCTTGAATTCATATTTTCACTAGTAATTAGGGTGTGTCGGGTGCATCATGAGTGATATGTTATTAACTAATAAATAGAGGAATGATTTTTTTCCTTCCATCATTAAGGAATTTTTTATATCATCCCTTTGATGGGAATGAAACCATCAAACTAAATTCCATGGCAATGGTGTGTTGACGATTTCATTTCAAGTTGTCAACGAATGGTATATTATGTTTATAGGTTGAGGACATGGGTGTGCAACCATCTTGATCAGATATTATAAAAAAGGGATTATATCACACAATGAGTGTTCATGTGTTGTTGTCATCATTACAACATTTAATTCTTCCCCTTGGGTGTGTTTACTTGTTGTCACACATTAATATTAGACTTTAGACATACTAGCCTAATGCCACTAAGGAAGAAAACTAAAGGGTCACACACGTAATGTTTACTTTGATCTCTATTATATATTATTAAAATTATATTTTTTGAATAAATATAATTCTCAATGAGAAGTAATATTTATCCAAGATTTATATATTGCATGTATTCATTCATAAGGTACTAAATAATGTTTATTATTAAATAAATATATATTTAGTTATGTGAATATTAAAATAAATATTCATTCTCAAGACCATGAATATAATTATTTTTTTAATTATCAAAAAGATAATATTTATTATTTGAGGTTTAGTAAATATTAGGGAAGGTGTAATTTTGGGTGGGTCCTGAGTGGTAAGCCCCGTAATCATATATCCAAAAGACCCAGTTTAAAAAATCGATCAGGGTTTATTTCTCATGTTATTATAGTAACATTGTAGCGTGGCACTATAGTAGCAGTGGAACTATCGCAACAGAAACACTATTGCAGTGGAATGTATTGTATCATGTACTGTAGTGGATGTAGTACTGTATAAGGTACTATATAAGCTTGGGTACTATAGAAATACTATTCATCTAAGGGTCTTATGGGGAAAAAAATGGACCTTTTGGCCTAAAATTAGGGCTAAATGGACCTTTTGGCCTAAAATTAGGGCTTTCAAGCCCTAAGGCCTTCGGGACATGTTCATGGGCCACTTGGTCTTTGGCCTATGCACTATATAATGGGTCCTAATCTACCCATAAAAAAAGAGGTCTTTACTTTTATAATAAAAATAGGCATCAGCCCCAACATTAAAAAAATATCGATGAAGGTGGTCAGGCCATGGGATGTCTGGAAACGAGAATGATATGTTGGTAAAATATCATTAAATAAATATTAATTAATTAATTTAATAAAATCATATTTAAAGATGCGTTAAATTGAACATTCCATATAATATTAAGATTATTAATATTATTATTATCATTATTATTAGAACGGGTAATACATAGAGTATAATATTAGATAAGGGACATATTCACAATTATATATATTAGAACCCAATCTCAATATATATTCATACCATTTATCATTTTTAGGTTTGATGAACTATACACAAATAATCCACTCCTCATATCATTCTCTCTAAAGAAGAATTCTCTAGATATTTTTTCTTATGCTTGAGATATTTTCAGCACCTCTTCCTGCACCCTTTTAAAAATGAGAGATCAAAAAAATCCTTCACTGATAAATGATTGTGTTACGGTCAACATGAATGAAACAAGATAATTAGTGTCTCTATTCTGGATCATAGGGTTTTATTAGTAAAATTTTGAGATCAAAGGAGGATGTGTGGATCACTGATAGAGGGGTTTTACTCTTGGATCCTTATCATGAAATGACAGTATAACCCAGACGAGGGATAATTATTTAGAGGCTTCTATGAACATATAACTATCACGACCAAGGTAATTCATACCAATTAAATTAATGATAAATTAAAATGTTAAAATATTATATATTCTTTGTTTCGAAACCTAATGTAGAATTTATTTAGGGGTATTCCATAGACCTGGGAATCTATAAAATATTAATTTCATAAAAACCCATTGATTCTGAAAAATCCAATGTTTTCTATAGTCCAAAAACTATCTAATACAATTTTCAAGACCATAGAATATCATACATAATACTCATCTTCATTTTATATGGAATGGAAACATAATAAAAGGGTTAGGCTAAGGCTCAGTAAGGGTAACCATAAGAGAAATCAACCAAAGATCATAAGTGACCATAACTGATACATGAGGGTATGATAACATTATGAAGGTACATGAAAATAACATAGGGAAATCATACCCATTGAAATACATATAAAAAAAAGAATCATGAAATTGGGATTTCATTATAACATAAGACCTAAGACATGGAAGTGTAAAAATTTGAGTCCATAGTCATGAGCTTAGATCATGAGCATTGGATAAATATCATATTAAAAAGATCAGGGAATTGTAATAAATTTATATAAAAGGGTCATCATGGAAACATAACACTTATATCATGAAATAATAATTTGGTAACATGGGACAATAACCATGATCCATGGTGTATAATATAGGCATGTGGTGTAATCACAAACATTGGTAATTTTTATCATTATGTGTATATCAATAAAGTCCATGCTTAATACTGTGAACATTTCGATAAATTCAATTCATAACATTGTGAAATTTTCAATAAGTTACATGCTAAAAAATGTTAAAAAAAAATAATCCCCATGTTTAAAATTGTGAACAATTTATGTTCTATGCTTAACATTATGACAATTTTAATAGTATTAATTCTTAAAATTGTAAAAATGTCAAGAATTACCATTCATAACATTGTGAACATTTCAATAAGTTATATAATTATAATTCTAAATATTTCAATATGGTCTATTCATAACATTTTGAAAATTTCAGTAATGTCTATGCCTAACATTGTGAACATTTCAAAAAGTTGCATGCTTAACATTATGAACATTAAAATAATATTCATGCTTAACATAATTATCTTATGAGATATAAATCTTTAACCAATTCATTATAGGGATATATTATACCAACCCATCACATAAACCCCCCCTTTGTTAAAATAACTTATTAAAAAAAATATCCTACTTTTAAATCAAATGAATAAAACAAAAAACACATGATCATTCTTAATAATTGTAAAATGAATCATTATAAATCAATAAAATAGTTCCTCCTAATTTAGTTCATAAATATAATGAAATAAGATTTTAAAATCTAAATAGTTTTCAAAACAACACAACAAATGAAGAAATATTATAATAGTAAAATCTTCGTATAAATTTTAAGTTTTATCTTTATAAAATAGATATAATAGTGAATCATTTAGTATTTATAATTTATCCTATAAACATATAATAACAATATACAATAGATCAATGAAAAATAGTTTGAAATAATAATAATTAGATAATTATAAATTATAAATATTCCTTCTTGTACACAATTTAAATTTACATAATTCTAAGTTCAAACACAATAACCTCAATCTTCATTGTATCTAATGGTTTAGTAAATAAATATTCCAACTGACCATATATAGAAATATATTTTAAATTTATATCTCCTTCCTAAAAATTATCTCAAAAAATTGATATCTCATTTCAATATGCTTAGTCCTAGAATATCGTAATGGATTATTCAAAATTTGAATAGAAACAATTATCATAAAGAATCACCATTATTAAAAAATGAACTTCAAAGTTAGATAAAGTATATCTAATATATAATTATTAAGAATAAAATATTTTAGCAATAATGTATTCAGATTTAACTAAAGGAAAAAAACTAATAACTATTTATTTAATACCAATGAAATCAAACTATTTACTAAAATTTGAAACATCCTAGACGTAATATTTTGTTAATTTATCCTCCAAAATAAAAATCAGAATAATTAACCATGTCAAAATTGTTCTTTTTAGTATATAAAAATATATGATAAACTTTACCTTTAAAATTTCTTATAATCCTTTTAACAACATTCAAGTTCATTTTCATAGGTTTACCCTGAAATCTAGCACACAAGAGGAAATTAAACCTATGATCAGGTTTATAGTGGTAAGATAAAGAAGATTTCCTATAATAACAATGAAAACTTTAATCTCAACTGACTTTCCAACAAATTCATAATCTAATTTATAATAAGTATCAAATCTGAAAATTCAAACTAGAAAAGTCACCATGATATCCAAATATAATATTAACAACAAAAATTTATATAAAAAAATATCATTAGAATACTTCTTAATGATGATATTTGGAACAAAATTTACTTTCATGAATTAGGTATTGAATACAAATTGAGATAATATTCCACACATTACTTGAGAGTATTGTTTATGTCTATAAAAATATTTTAAATGTTTTAAAATATGATCACGATATATTTCATGCTCTAAACCAAGTAATTGATTAAAAACTTATTAAAAAAAACACATTTAAAATTAACTTCTCACATCCATTTAATAATGATTACATCCTTGAAAATTAATAAAATATAATAACATTTAAATTTAATATAATCTATAAATAGGTATAAAATTCCCATCATAATAAATTTATTAATCTATAAAAAAACATTTTTCATCTAATAATGATTTATTCCTTACAATATATATAGATTGGTCTAATTTTTTGATGAAAATACATTTAGTTACAATAATCTATGAATTTTTTGGTGTTTCTAATAAATCCAAACATAATATCTTGAACAATAATAAAATTTTTCTTCAACATCTAAAATCAAATTATAATCTTTTAAAACATCTAAAAAATCATTTGGGAAAATATCTGAAATCAAAATACCTAATCAAAAAACTACTTAAATAATTTCCATTTTATAATATAGAATAATCATCTACAATAATTTTTTCAACCAAATGGTCTTTATGAGTTTTCCAAAATATTTTTTCAGGGTGATTCCCCACTTTAACATTAACATTATCATATTTAATTACATCTTATACAAAATTAAATTCATTAAATTATTATTCAATCTTATTTGAATCAAAATTATTCTTCTTTAAATAATTCTCATAAAATTTAACATGAATATAATATTCAATAACCATAGACAACTTATTATAAACACAATAATATTTACTACAAAAAATGACCCTTCATATGATTTAATATCAAAATTTTCTAAATAATGAGTAGTTTTAAAAATAAAAACTTTAGAGTCAAAAATTGTAAAATATTTAACTACTAGTGTCTTTGATTTATATAATTCATAACAAGTTCTCTTAATTGTAGTTCTAAAAAGAACCCTCTTATAAAAATAACATTTAGAATTTACTACTTCAAACAAAAAATATTTAGGATGGCTAAATTCATTTAACATAGATTTAGTCATTTTATGAATTATTTTATTTTCCTTTCTACAACTCCATTGTTCTACGTTGATCATGGGGATGATAAATAATGAACGTAATCATTATGTTCAAAGAAACTTCTAAAATTCCAGATTCTAAAATTATCCTACACTATTACAATGAATAGATAAATTAAAATAACCATTCTCATGCTAAACCAATTTACATTAATCATAAAACTTTGAAACAATTCCCCTTTTATTAGGAAAAAAATAAATCCATGTGAATATCCTAAAATCATCAACTATAACAAAATTATAATTATTACCAAAAAGACCTATGATTTGAATAAGTCCGAATAAATATTAGTGAAAAACTTGAAGAGGTTATATATCTTTCACATATTTTATAGATCTAAAACATTTTTTTCACTTCTTCCCTTTCATACATGAATCACATATGTGATATTTGTTCACTTTGAGTTTAAGCATCCACAGTACATGTCAGTGCTTTTCATTTTTTGTGTAGTAGTCTAAAATTTTCAATTCCAAGTATCCCATTTCATAAGATATCATATGTTTTTATAGAATTTAAAAAATTTACACTTTTATTTATTAGCTCATAAAAATAAATAAAATATATATTATCCTTTTTATTTTTATAAAATAAAATAGATTCATTTTTAAAAATAATAAATTTTTCATTTTCAAAATTTACACACATGCCAAAATCACATAGTTGATAAATAATCATTAGATTATATTATAATCAAATACAATACCTTAGATATGATCATAAAGTTATATATAATAACATCATTGAAACCATTTGATTTTTATTTTTATTTATCTCTAAATATATGAGTGCCTTTATCACATTGATTGTTAGATACAAAATTTTATCATTCTTCAGTCATGTTCCTAGAGTATCTGTAGCAACCAGACCCCAGATATCACATAGTTTGTAAGGACCCGAACCCAGAATACCCAGAGCTGGTGCCTTGAATCATGATGAGTAATTTTCTACAAAAACATACACTAATAAATTACACATTATGTCCCATGAAGATGATCGAATTCAGATTAGGTTTTGGGAAAACAGCTACTTCTGAATTACTTCTTCAGCTAAAACCCGATACCTAAAAAATTTATTTTAAAAACATAAGTTGATCATATGAATACCTAGTAAGGGGTTTTTAAAATATACCAATATAACATTGGAAAACATTCGTTAAAATCTTCTAAAAAACATTTATCTTAAAGAAAAGGTATAACACATGTAACATATCATAAAAGTGATCAATTTAAAACATGCTAACAGAGTTACAAGGATACATGATTCAATTATAAGAATGCTCATTTGTAGAAAAAAATAAAATACATTCGAAACATGTATGGCATAAGAATATGTACCCACAAATTAAAGAGATAAGACTATGGAATAATCATAGTTTCGCGTAAAGGTAATATATTCAATTTCATACATCAAATAATAAATCACTGAGTGTTTCACATATGTCATGCCATAAGCTTTTACTTTTCTGATACTCATAAGTACTGGATCTTAACCATGGATATTATACTAGTCGAATATCCATTTGGTTAATTAATTATCATACACATAATGAGGGAATGTATAATGTTGGACTTTAATTTCTGTGTCAAGGACTCGTGCCAAGACCTAGGGGCTAACTGTAACTAGACCCCAACCTGGAGAGCCTCTGTAACTGGACTCCATCCCGAAGAGCATCTGTAACCGGAATCGAACCCGGAGAGCATCTGTAACAGGACTCCATCCCGGAGGGCTTACTTTTACCAGTCGCCAACCAAGAACATACTAGTCCAATACATTCCTCATATGTTTAATAAGGCCATGTATCCAAAGTGTCCCATACCACTTTGAATACCTAATTTAATGTCTTTTATTTGGGGTGTCTAATACCAGTCCAAATAATTAAATTCTTAATTCATTATCATAAGTGATGAATAATAAATAGTTTGATTTATCACATAAATTAATAACATTAAAACTCTTCCATAAACTTTCAATGAATTACATTGCATGTTTAGAACATCAGATATGTATTATTCATGCTCAATTCACGTGATAATAAATGGAAATGACATTGGACTAAATCATTATATGTCAGTTATTATTTAAATAATAATTTTCCCAATGACATGCATAAACTAGTAAAATTTTTTGAGCATGTGATATTAATTTAAAATAGGCAAGTAATGGGGTTACCACATAAAATGATAGTTCCTTAATTTTCAAAATACTTGATTCATGGAAATGAATATTTATGGTTTAAAATGACCAATTTTAAATTAAGATAGATGTCGTTTGTACCCAAGAATGCACCGATAAATGGTCATGTCTTAATAAATGGTCATACCCTATGTTGCATAGCATATATAGTCAACTGATTTGCAGTGCAACATTTGTTCTATGTAATGAATACATTATTGAGAATTTTTATTAATCAAAACAAAAACATACTTTAACCACTAATGTTTGTTTTAGGGAAACCTATTTCGAAATATGGTTCAAACTTATAGGTTCATACATATAACCACATATATATATAATATGTACATGTCACACCCACTTACATCACTTTGACACGAATAGTTGTCGAGTTTACATTCAAATACTTGTATGCATATGCTGAAAACTAAAGTCATATATATATATTAATATCTTAAAAGAAATGTAATTTTTTTAATAATGATAAACCCTTAGCATCATAAAAGTAATTCACAATTTAAGAAAATTAACTCCCTTACGCAAACCAAAAAATAGATATGTATAAAGAAATAAATAAATTTTCCTTTCAAAACATTAGATCGTAAAATAAATAAATGTTTAAGACAACTATTTAAACCTTAAATTTTAAAACATCTCTGTAAATCAACATTGGGTATAATTAAAACCGGGTGGATTAAAACTATATGTGTGTATGTATAATTTATATACTAGTATATAAAAGGTATATATATATTTGAGTTTTTCAAAGTAAGGAAAATTATAGTGAACCCATAAATCATTTAAACCAAACATCCAGCCTCAAAAAGTTTAGATTGGTTTGGATTTGAAATTCATATAAATATATATGTATATACCTGAATATTCCCATAACTATATATTGGGTTTTTCATAAGAAATAAAAATCTAATTGATCCCAAAACATAATTTAAATCATAAAAATTAATTAAGGGTTATAAATCATCTTCTAAAATTCATAAAATAGTTTTGGTTTGAATCACATAAATTTGTTTATATATATACATGATTATATACAAAGTGTATAATAGGGTTTGTGGATATAAAAACACTTGAAAATAAATCCTTACAACACTAGGAAATCTTGAACAGGAATGCACATCATTTGAAAATATGAACTAGCTTGGATAAAAATAAATATACCTATATATATACATCCAATTATATACAAAAAACTATTGATCTGTTTTATATAATAAAAACAATATAAAAAGGTCCCTTACCTAAATTTGTGGAGAATGGAAAAGCTTGGGAGAAGTTCAGAGGTTCTTGAAGAAGGTGCTGGTGGTAGAAGATGATGTCGAGGGGTTCCAGGGGGTGCCACCGGGTTTCTTTTATTCTATATTACTATAGATTTTTACAGAATATTATAAGGCCACTTGCTTAGTGTTCGAGGCCACTATAATATATTAAAATATCAGAGATGGGTCTTTGTGGAAACTGCATGAAAGGAGGGGGTCCAACGGTTTTCACGGGAGAAGAAAAATGGTGCAATCTAGGGTGTAGGCTTACTAGTTTAAAACTGGTGGAGAAGAAGAGGACAACACAAGAGAGGAAGATTGAAAAATTAACAGACGATCAGGATTTGATCTGGATTTGATCCAAAGGCCGGGGTGCATCTGTGGGATTGAAAAGAGATGAATGACTTCGATGTGATCAGGATTTCATCGGGCATCTTAGATCAATATAGTAGTTTTAAAACTTTCAGACAACCGAGATCAGATCTAAGGTTGATCAAATGGTCCACAAAAACACGGTGGTGTTCCGCTGTTGCTGGGGGTCGAACGTGGGGTCGGGATCAACAGACCAGATCACGCGTGACGTCATCCAATGGCCCAGATCCCATTTCGCCCAAAACAACAAGTCACACATCAAAACGGTGGGAAAAAACGCGGACCTTTATAAGCCTCAGACTCCCACAACACCTCAGTAAACACAGAAAACACCAGGGAGCCTTATACACGGGCTCTCGCCTCTACAGGCCTTGGATTATCCCTGCCTTTCTGTGACCATGGGCCCATAGTGGCACGCCTCAAACTCCCATGCGCTCCTGCAAGTATTTTGGAAACCTATGCCCAAGCTCGGGCCAGCCTTGGCTTGAGCTAAGGGCTAGGCTCAGCCACCAAGCATGAGCTTCCTCCCTCGGCTCATCTATAAATGGCTGGCCCTATCAGGCCTAATTGTTTTTATAAAACTAACATTCAAAATTAAAAAGTCTTAACAAATAATACATTTATTATAATTTTATGAAAATTATTCCTTTAAACATGATTTTTATTTAAACATTAGGAGGCTAAGGAATACAAATTATACTTTGTCTTAGCTCAAATTATTTACACACACTAAACCTTCAACACAAAAAGGTATAAATTGAATGATAGTTCTCATACTAGTATTATAGAAGTCAAAAATTAGTTTATTCAAAAACATAATTTAATTATAAGAAATTAAACATAGATTAATACACTGTTTAAGAAATGAAAATATTTACAATATAATTGAAATATTCGCAAAGTGTTTTTAATTTCTTATTACATTTCAAAATAACTTAAGTTTAATTAAAATTTTTTCACCTTGTCTTTTTTTAAAAAGTTCATAATTTGGGGTGGTTTTATACTTTTTCAATAACTTAATTATTTGGAGAACTAAATTATACTCACATGTTTTTAATTAATTCTACAATAAGGCCAATGACAATATTTATAGCCGTTAGAGTCCCACGGTTACCCAAGGTAACGATAAAATTAGTGTCTTATAAAACCATGCCTTAGGGTGTCCTAAAACTCAAAAGGAAGAGGGTGGTTCACTTAATACCATTAGTGCTTAGTGTGGCCACAGTGGCTTTATCCTTTATTATGTTCATTATGAATGATTCTAAGGACCCATATTATCTTATTGGGGTTCTCATTGTTTTGAGTGGTCTCCCTATAATTTTTATAGGGTTTTTAATAGGTATTTTTGGTTTGCATAATTTCATTTTGATATTGTTGTAATTTAAAAACTACAGTGTTCTTATTTGAATGAAAATCATTGTATCCATTTGTATGTTTTATTTAGTTTTCATAATAAAATAAATTGAAATTAGATTTTTACTTTTACATGAGAAATAAATTTTTTTTAGCTAATATAAAATTCAAAAAAAAAATACAAACATAAAATTATCATTATATTATACATAAGTTTTGGGGTGTTACATTATTCCCCCTTCAAAGAATTGCATCCACGCAATACCTTTCACATAACCTCGTTAAAAGACTCCCTTAAAAACTTCACCACATCCTCCATCATGGAGGGTCCTCTAGTATGGCCTGGTAAATTCCCAGATTAGTGTTCAACCCCTCTACTTCCCTAGACAAAATACACCATGGGAAGAAAGGTTTGAACTCATGTATAGTGCATTTGGGCTTCCATAGTGTGGATTAGATGGTGGAAAGTTCGGAGATCTCAAAATGGATAATGTCTCTAATGACCCGCCGAACTATCTCCCGATTGAGAACCTCTATGTTATAGATAGGGTTGTACAAGATGAAACTAAGAAGTTGATACATGTAGGCTGCACAAAGGTTTCCCTCCAAAGCAACCTCTTGGAACATTACTCTAGTAGTGAAGTTCTGGCCTAGAGTAAAGTATAGGAAAATACCATCATGGTATTTTCCCCTTTCCCTGTACTCGGCCAGTTGGACCATGGCTATGTGGTGGTATAGGTAAGAATTACCCTGGCAGGAAAAAAGAATGTTCGGACTGTTTGATACTTCATAAAGTTTCTTGCACGTTTTTCATAAGTTTGTGAAAGGTATATATTTTTCCTTGGGTGTTTTGACCATGATAACCTCCAGTATTTCGACAGGAAGGGATAAAATGTGGGTTCTTCCTTCCATATGAAAATTAAATATGAAGGTTCAATCAGTGAAACCTTTTCAGAAGTATAAACATAGACAAGATAGCAGAAATAAAGAAGGGATAACAAGTTGTATTATCATATAAACACTTGTTCATAAATGATAAAGGCTAATGGTTTCCCCAGTTCCTGAATACACTAATCCCCAAAACAAGCTCTAAAATCTCTATCTCCCTAAACCATATGCAACCCAAGTAACCTAGTTCTATCTTATGGGTTCACTTATGGTGTATCCAGAGTCTATCATGTGGGGTGTACAACTGTGAGACGTCCGTATGTACTTTTTTTCTGTACACAGAATGGGAGGCTTCATATTCAAAGATGTCAAAGTGCATAATCGGACTAAAATGTCCATAGGACAATACTTGACATATATATACCACACAGAGGACTCCCGCTACTATAGCTTCATGGAAGGCCGTGAGGGACTGGATGCCTTCTGCTATAGTGAAGCATCTAAAAAGTCTCTCAAAGTATTTTACCCATCATGTGTAGGATGGAAATTGGGCTTTCATCAAAAATATGTAATGCAGACCCGCTCTTCAGTGGAGTTGAATTGCTCGGGGAGAGTTGGATACTTTATAGAGTTGTTTACATGTCATTAGGATATGGGCATAGTTTATAAAATTTTCCTGTCTTGCTATGGAAATTATGGTTTCTAGGGCCTCACTAGGAAGATATAGAATTCTATTACCTTCATTTTCCATCTAAAAATTACAAAAAACCTCATATTTAGAAATTCTTAAGTAAATGTTTATTTGTTTTAGTTCTGGTTTTTCTGAGTTATCCGAACTGAATCCTATGATACCAACTGTAAGGACCCAACCCCTAAATACCTGGATCCAGTCCCTTGAATCATGATGTGTAATTTTCTAAAAAAACATACACTGATAAATTACACATCATATCCCATGCATAGGATCGAACTTGGTTTAGGTTCTGGGAAACCAGCTACTTTTGAATTACTTCTTCAGCTAAAACCAGATACCTGAAAAAAGTAGTTAAAAAATGTAGGGTGGGCATATGAATGCCCAGTAAGGGGTTTTTAAAATATACCAATATAAATTTTGAAAAAATTCTTTAAAACATTCCATAAAACATTTCTCTTAAAGAAAATCTATAACACATGTAACATATCATAAAAGTGCTAAATTAAAAACATGCTAATAGAGTTAAAAGGATACATGATTCAATTATAGGCATGCTCATTTGTAGCAACAAATAAAAGACATTCTAAACATGTATGACATAAGAATATATAACCACCAATTAAATAGCTAAGAGTAATGAAAAATCAGAGTTGCAAGTAAAGGTAATAACTCCAATTTCATACATCGAATACTAAATCATTGAGTGTTATACATATGTCATGCCATAATCTTTTACTTTTCTGATACTCATAAGTATTAGATCATAACCATGGATATTCTACTAGTCAAATATCCATTTGGTTAATTAATTATCATACACATAATGAGGGAATTTATAATGTCGGACTTTAATTTCTATGTCAAGGCCTCGTGCCAAGACCTAGGGGATAACTATAACCGGACCCCAACCTGGAGAGCCTCTATAACCAGACCCCCTCCCGGAGAGAATCTACAACTGAACTCCAACCCGGAGAGAATCTGTAACCCGAATCCAACTCAGAGGGCTTACTTTTACCAGTCCCCAACCAGGAACATACTAGTCCAATACATTCCACATATGTTTAATAAGTCCATGTATCCATACTATCACATACGACTTTGAATACCTATTTACATGTCTTTTATTTGGGGTGTCCAATACCACTCCAAATAATTAAATTCTTAATTCATTATCATAAGTGATGAATAATAAATAGTTCGATTTATCACATAAATTAATAACTTTAAAACTCTTCCACAGACATTCAATGCATTACATTGCATGTTTATAACTTCAGATGGGTATTATTCAAGCTCAATTCATACGATGATAAATGTAAATGACATTGGACTAAATCATAATATATCAGTTATTATTTAAATAATAATTTTCCCAATGACATGCATAAACTAGTAAACATTCATTGCGCTTGTGATATTAATTTAAAACACACAAGTAATGGGTTTACCACATAAAATGATAGTTCCATAATTTTCAAAATCCTTGATTCATGGAAATGAATATTTATGGTTTAAAATGTCCAATTTTAAATTAAGACAGATGTCGTTTGTACACAAGAATGCCCCAATAAATGGCCATGTCTTAATAAATGACCATACCCTATATTGAATAGCATATATGTTCAACTAATTTGAAGTGCAACATTTGTTTTATGTAATGAATACATTCTTGAGAATTTTTATTAAGAATATCAAGAACATACTTTAACCACCGAAGTTTGTTTTAGGGAAATTAATTTCACATTATGGTTCAAAATTATAGGTGCATACAATATCCATATATATATATATATATATATATAATACGTATGTGTCACACTCACTTACATCGCTTTGACAGGAATAGTCATCCAGTTTAAAATCAAATACTTGTATGCATATATTGAAAACTAAAGTCATATATATATATATATATATTAACATCTTAAATGAAATTTAAATTGTTTAATAATTATAAACCCTTAGAATCATAAAAGTAATTCACAATTTAAGAAAATGAACTCCCTTATGCGAACCATAAAATAGAGATGTATAAAAAATAAATAAATTTTACTTACAAAATATTAGATCGTAAAATAAATAAAAATTTAAGACAACTATTTAACCCTTATATTTTAAAACATCTCTGTAAATGAACACTTGGTATAATTAAAACAGGGTGGATTAAAACTACATGGGTTTATGTATAATTTATATACTAGTATATAAAAAGGTATATATATATATTCTAGTTTTCCAAAGGAAGGAAAAGTATTGCGAACCATTACATCATTTAAACACAACATCCAACCTCTGAAAGTTTAGATAGGTTTGGATTTGAAATTCATGTAAATATATATGTATATACCTAAATATGTCCATAATTATATGTTGGGTTTTGTATATGAAATATAAATCTAATTGAACCCAAAACATAATCTACATCAGAAACATTATTTAAGGGTTGTAAACCATCTTATAAAATTCATAAAATAGTTTTGGTTTGAATCAAATAATCTTTTTTATATATATACATGATTATATACAAAGTGTATAATCGGGTTTGCTAATATAAAAACACTTGAAAATAAATCCTTACAACACTATGAAATCTTCAACACGAACAGACATCATTTGAAAACATGAACTAGATTGGATAAAAATAAATATACATATATATACATCCAATTATATACAAAAACTATTTATTGGTTTTATATAATAAAAACCATCTAAAAAGATCCCTTACCTTAATTTGTGGAGAAGAAAAAAGATCGAGAAAAGTTCAGAGGTTCTTGAAGATGGTGTTGGAGGTAGAAGGGGATGCCATGGGGTTCTTGGGGGTAAAACTAGGTTTCTTTTATTCTATATTATGATATATTTTTTCAGAATATTATAAGTCCAATTACTTAGTATTTGAGGCCAATATAGTATATTAAAATACCGGAGATGGGTCTTTGTAGAAACCGTCTGAAAGGAGGGGGTCCAACGATTGTCACGGAAGAAGAAAAATGGTGCAATCTAGGGTGTAGGGTTACTAGTTGAAAATAGGCAGAGAACAAGAGGAAAACACGAGAGAGGAAGATAAGAAAATTAACGGACGTTTGGGATTTGATCCAAAGGTCAGGGTGCATCTGACAGATTTAAAAGAGACGAATGACTTTGATGTGATCAGGACTTGATCGGGTGGCTTAGATCAACATGGACGTTTTAAAACTCTCAGATGACCAAGATTAGATCTATGGTTGATCAAATTCTCCACAAAAACGTGGTGGTGTTTTGCGGTTGCTGGGGGTCGAACGTGGGATCGGGATTGACAGGCCAGATCACGCGTGATGTGATCCAACGGCCCAAATCCCGTTTCTCCAAAAAAACATCCCATAATGAAATGGTGGAAAAAGAATGGCCCTTTATAAGACTCAGACTCCTTCAACACCTCAAAAAACACAACACAGACCAAGGAGCTTTATACATGGGCTCCTACCCCCGCAGGCCTCAGCCTACCCCTGCCTCGCCGTGACCTTGCACCCATGGTGGTGCACCCAAAACTCTCGTGCGCTCCTATGAGTCTTCGGGGAACCTACGCCCATGCTCAGGCAGGCCATGGCTTCGGCTAAGGGCTAGGATCAGCCACCTAGCATGAGCTGCCTCCATTGGCCCAGCTATAAAGGGCTAGCCCTAGCAGGCCTAACTTTTTTTTTATAAAACTAACTTTCAAAATTAAAAAGTCTTACAAAAATAATACATTTATTATAGTTATATGAAAATTATTCTTTTAAACATGACTTTTATTTAAACAAAAGGAGTCTAAGGAACAAAAATTATACTTTGGCTTAGCTCAAATTATTTACAAACACTAAACCTTCAACACACAACGTTATGAATTGAATGATAGTTATTATACTAATATTATAGAAGTCAAAACTTAGTTTATTCAAAAACATAATTTAATTATAATAAATTAAACATAGTTTAAAACACTATTTCAGAAATGAAAATATTTAAAATATAATTCTAATATTCATAAAGTTTTTTGAATTTCTTATTACATTTCAAAATCACAAAAGTGTATTTTAAACATTTTCACCATGTCTTTTTTTCAAAGTTCATGATTAGGGGTGGTTTTATAATTTTTCAATAACTTAATTATTTGGAGAACTAAATTATACTCACATGTTTTAAGTTAATTATTAAATAAGGATGACAACCATATTTATATTCGTTAGAGTCCCACGGTCACCCAAGGCAATGGAAAAATTAGTGTCTTATAAAACCAAGCCTTTGGGTGTCCTAAAACTCAAAAGAAATATGATGGTTCATGTCATACCATTGGTGATTAGTGTGTTCATAGTGGCTTTGTCCTTTCTTATGTTCATTATGACAGATTCTAAGGACCCATATTATCTTTGAGGTTCTTGTTGTTTTGAGTGGTCTCACAGTAATTTTGGTAGGGTTTTTAATATGTATTTTTGGGTATCATAATTTCATTTTGATATTGTAGTAATGTAAACACTATGGTGTTCTTATTTGAATGAAAATCCTTATATCCATTTATATGTTTTATTTAATTTTCATAATAAAATAAATTGAAACCATATTATTACTTTTACATGTTAAATAAATTTTGTTTGGCTAATATGAAATTCAAAAAAAAATATTAACATAAAATTATCATTATATGAGACATAAGTTTTGGGGTGTTACATAGTTGGTGTATTATACTAAAAAAATTAGCATATAATAAGGAATCAAGCTTGGAAATACCAATCACTTTATTAGCCTTCATAAACCATATACATAAACGAGTCTTGTATTACAAATGACTACACTAATTACAACATAATTTTTTCTTCTTTCTAAATAAAAAACTATTAGAATGACTTTATTCCATCTAGTTAAAACATGAATATATTTCATAGTATTATTTTTGTATTTCTGTGGAAAGAAACATAATAAGGGTGAGCTTAAATTCTTAGTAAGGGGAAAATAAATCAGAATAAATAATGAATCAATGAGAATATTCAGCATGGAAAGGTAAATAACTAAACAGACATGATATTAAAATAACAAGATAAGGTAAAATAAATATGGAATAGTAAGAAACTAAAACACATTCCATTTAATCAATGAACTGAAATGAAATTTATCAATATATATATTGATAAAAAATATCATGTATGAATAATAACTAAAACTAAATATAGGAAATTCTTAATTATTGGATTCCATTTTTCCTAGGTACATAGAACCATTACTATCAAAACCTTTCATAATATATTTTAGCATATCAGGTAGAAACCCTTCAAATATGTGAAACTAATTAATCACATGAGACTAATGATGCATCAAGGGGCTTTAATTAATTGATCACCAACCTGTAGGGCTTACATTAAACGGTCCCCAACCCATATCTACCTATCCAAAGCACACTTCATATCAAATAAACAATGGCCTTATCAAACCTATGTATTGAATAAAGTGTACGGATTTATAAATATTTCCCTAACAAATCAAATAACTTTCAAAGTAAACATCGTATAAAAAATGGTATATTTTTTAGGAAGTGAACATATCCATGATAGATGATATGGATAATTATGGAAAATTCAATGTTTAATGATCATAAGAGATTGAATATTTCAAGGGGAATAAAAAATAATTCAAGGAAGTGAATGTGATTACTATCCTTATACAAATCAATAATAAAAAATCTATAGGAAGAATAATAATGGTATTAATACAACAATTCACAAGTGGAGTAAAAATAAATGGTTATTATTAATGATGAATAGAAATACTATACAATGATCTTTTAAAAACATTTTTTTGAAATCTATTTTTATTATGAAAAACCTTATGAAAAACGTTTTCTTTGAAAGTAAATTTTGAAAAATAATCTTTTAAAAGATACCTTTCAAACATTAAAAGGAATATTTAGTGAAATGAAGGTGAGTAAATCTGTACTTGTCGTATGAGGTAAAAACAACATTCCTTTTTCATGGTAAAAAGGATAGAAAAATTCCTTGTTCGAAAAGAAAAAAGAAGATTCCTTTGAAAATATTTCTAAAAGATAAAAAGTTTAAATTTTATTTACAAAATCATTTAATTTTTTTTGAAAACATTTTAATAAAACATGGTTTTTAGAATAAAACTAGTTCTCTTACTAAAGAGAGAAATAATGTTGGGTTTTCTGAAAAACATTTTCTAAAACACCTTGAGTACTAAAGAGTGGAAAATTTTTATAATACATTAAAATGATCATGAATAACCATAGGAGATAAAATGAAAGGTTTTACTAAAAAATGGTCATATAATTTCCTCAAATGTAAGTACCATTGAAACATAATTAATTTTATTGTTGATGGAAATAATATTTAAACATTATAATGTTTCACATACCACTTTCTAACATTTGAATCATAATCTATAGAAATGTAGGATATTAAATGAAACATAAAATATAATTAGAATAATTTGATTCATGATATAACATTAAAAATAAAGTATCTACAGCAAATAAAAGTGAATCGGTATATAATAACAAATAAGTATCAAGGGAATTTAATTTGAGATGAAGTTCCCTTACCTTGTGTTTCCTTTTGGGTGAACATCCTTTAACCTCAAATATAATAAAATTATGATATTTATATACTTTCTTGGGAACTATTTACATTTTTATCATTACTTTTATTTCACTTATTATCATGTTATATACAACTACTTAATCAATTACATTTATGTCGGGTATTTTGACCAAATTCGGTTTATGTGTCAAAAACAACATGGGTAGGTTAGTTATGGTAAAATTGGTCATTAAATAACATCTACAGAATTATAATAATGAAATAATTATCATATTTATACATCAATTACACTTTTAAAAACAATCATTAAATATGGTTATAAAAATTGAACCAACGTTACACTCATGGAGAAGGTAGGTCGTATATGCACACGAGTAATTATCCCATTTTTCAATGATCATTATGTACAGAAGTAATGTAATACTATGTCTTTCCAAAATTATAATTATATCATAAATACCATATTATTTAACCATATATACTTATATATTTTATTCTATTTATGTAAAAGGAATCACTTCATGTGGAGGAGTTGGTAATCCACACATCTATGAACGATGTTATCACTTTGTGTGTGAAAGGGTAAAAAAGAAAATGATATATATATATATATATATGTATGTATATATTATTTAAAGATAGGTAATAATGTCATGAATATCATATATAGTTTTTTATGTCACCTATTTTTAATTAAAAACATCTTTTATAGATTCCATATATAGTTTTAATAAATCACATCACTTTAAGGGGCGGTAGTCCACACTTCCTCAAATGATGTTATCGTATGAACATAAAAAGGAAAGTATTAATGGTATGTGTAATAAAAGAATTAAATAAGTATAAAGAAATTATAATTATCATATAAATAATATATAAAAAGAGTGACCATCATAATGGCCACCATGATATTTGGTAAAGAAAAAAATGAACAATCATCATTTTGTGAGGAAGTAGTTATCCTTACACAGAAACAGTATGTTCATTACCCATTAAAAGAAGATTTGCATAAGTTTAAGATGAATACTTTACTTAAAACATAATATTATGTTTATTATACTATTTTGTTATATAAAAAATGAATAAATGTATTTTATGGGGTGGATAATGAAAATGAAACTAGATATCTGGAGAGAAGATGTTACCTCTTAATTGGGTAACTTCTTTTGGTTTGTTCCAAAAGGTATACATGGAAGGATTTATAACTGAAGTTAGGATTTAAGGTCAAGTTAAGTGATTATTTTAATATATATGGGAGTATATTTCATGAAACTAAGTGATTTTAGAGTTGTGAGGAATGAGGAGAGGTTATGTCCTTTTATAAGGGAGGAAAAGGACTAGCTTGGTATTTTTGAAAAGAAGTTAGGTATACCAACCTTTTTACCTACAAAACACAAAAAAAAATCAAAAATCATAAATTGATGGTTCATGGAGTAAATATTGTGATAAAATTGGAATTGGATAAGTGGATTGGTCAGTTATACCCCTAAGTTAATGGTTTAGAGCTTCATTAAGCTTAATATTGCCTTAATAATTGTAATTAATTTTAATTACATTCACTAATATTTTGGGTAAAAAAACATAATTGGAATTATTAGAAATTAGAAATTATTATTATTCCAAATATGGAATCCATTTTTATAATACATTCATATAATTTTCAGAAATTTATTTTAATTTAATCCTCTAGGGGGGACGACAATGCGGGTTTTTAAAGTAAAATCTTATGAAAGTTTTCTTTGTTTTTATAATAAATTTAAAAGTGAACTTGATTCCATTGAAATAAATTGTATTAATTGATAAAATTATTATCTAATAATGCTTTAGAACCAATTTAAAATGCGATTAAACCTTATAAATAAGTTATATGAAAAATAAATTTTGAACTAAAATTCAGTATTTTTAACTATTTGTAAAAAAATGAAATATTTCAGAAAATATTAAAAATTCACCCTAAACTAATTATTATGTTTTTATTTAAAATATATAGGTTATTTTGACATATTAAATTAATTTAAGTGTCAAAATGCATATTTAAAATGGATTCTCCATTAAAAGACAGTAAAAATTCCTTTATAAAAATATAGGTTTTTATGTGTAAAATAAGATTTTTTTATTTCCTTATGAATATAAAACCTAATGGATGAATAGAGAATTTTTTTTATTGAATATATATCATATATATTTCATTAAAATCATTAACTAGTTTTTTTAATTATTTTTATCAAGGAAAACGCCTTTGGGAGGATAAAAAAATATATTTATTTTTATATCAAATTGGTTCTTATTTTCATTTCTCATTAATTGGTAACCAATGAATCCATTTTACATTTATATAAACCATAAATATTCATAAGTTAGTTAATAATATTCATAACCACTAACATAATAGAATGTTTATATCATATTATATTAAATAATAATATTTTAATAATATATTATTATTCGGTAAAACTATGTATTGTGTGTAATGCAATCCATCAAAGAAGGTATCTTTTATGTGTAACACATGATAAATTGGTGTTTCATGAATTAATATATATATAATATCTTTTAAATAGTAAATATATTATAAATTATCCAGATATTATATTAAATTTCACACTTGGTGTCATGTGTCATACATGCTATCAAATACAAGGTTCTTACATTAAATTTTTGGGGCGTCACATTCTCCCCACCAAATTTAAATTGAGTCTTTATAATTTCAACTCAGTCATGGTGATATAATGTTTATGCATCCTATGTTTTAAATCCCACATCATGAGAAAGTTTTATTTGTTTTCCTCTATAAAATATTTAATTGAAAGTACAAAGGTCACATGGACTTCCATGTAACTAGGTATCTAAGTAGGGGATTGTCAGTATCTTGTAGTGATACATAACTAGAGAAAAAGTGTAATTATTTATATGGAGTGAATAATTTAATCAATCAAAAACATGTTAATGATCAATATAAAGTTGAGGACCTAAAATCCATTAATATTTGATGATTTAGAAGACCATTGGTTCAAGGGAAATTAATGTATTAGGACAACATTTTATTTCTAAGTCATTTTTATAATGTGGGGTAATGCATTTACTAAATCAGAATATATGGAAATATTTTTACTTTTTAGGTTTCAATTTTATATGAACAATCCTAAATTTTGGTGGTTCTTCAATAAAATTATAATTTATTCCTTTACTACTAGAAATTAATTACCAATAATGACTTTTTTATGCCCGAAGTACTAATAGAAAATTTTAAAGGATCATAAAGCCTATAAATGTATGGAAAGTCTAACTATTTGTCTTCAACTATCTTCAAAACCCAATATGGTTCATAGATTAAACTCCAATCTTCATAAGTGATAATACTGATTCATCTTTAATAATTATTCAAAAAATTGTTATAACTAAAAAAGATGAATAATTTACCAGGACTTTGCATGGGTCGGTGGTTGGAATGAAGCCCTTATCGTCCTTCGATCATGGGTTCAAGAACTACTGCCTTTCGAGATATGATTGGTTGTAACACGCCTTACAGGTTGTCATTTTTTAAAACCAAATTAATATAATTTCAAAATAAATATGTTGGACATCCATCAAATTAGGTTAATCACTTAATATCCTTTTAACTAATGTTTTTATTTCATTATCAATAAATAAATAATTCATCAATTTTTTTTTCCAAAAAGGTTCTTTGTCTAGATTTTATTCAAATTATCATTTATAGGATTTCTATATCATTACAAAAGTTCTTTAATCTAAAATACCTTAGGTTTGACCTAGGTCATTCATTTTCATTATCTATTAAAATACCTCATAATTTTTTGTAAATAAAATTAGAATTATCCTAAGAATATCCCCTCGGAGGGTCGAACGAAGTGAATAGTAAGTCCTGTTGTTGTGTGCCAGGTTACACCATGTCAGGCCCAGAACACATTGTCTGAGTTATTACTCCTAGGTATATCTTTACCCAAACCATGTCCACTTTTAGTATCCAGAAAGGGATGTATTTCCTAGAAGACCCAAATATTCTCTAACTCAACAAAATTCTAGGATGTTATTCTATAATTATCCTCAAATTCTATATTAGGATTATATTATCTAACTTATGTTTTCCTAAATCTAGTTCCAAAGGTTTCTACTAAACTTCCTATGATACCAACTATAGTGACCTGACCCCAGATATCCCAGATCCGGTGTCTACTACTAATTATATTAGTATGATTACAAGGAATCAAGCCCCGAAGAACTGATCAGTTTAGTAGTATTTGTAAAATAGATACATAATTTATTCTTGTATTAAAAATGACTATTCTAATTAAAACATAATGTTTTTCTTATTTCTAAATAAATAACTTCAAGAATAACTTTATTTCATCTAGTAAATCCCAGCATATATTTCATAGTAAGCTTCTTGGATTCCTGGGTAAATAAGCATAATAAGGGTGAGATCAAATGCTCAGTGAGGAAAAAATTGAGGGGTAATAATAGTGAATCAATGAGAGTAGTAGATATGAAAAGTTCAAAAACTAAACACACATTCCATTCAAATTACTATATATGGAAAATTAAATATATCAAGGTAAGAAATAGAAACACATTACTTTTAATCAATGAACTGAAATAAAAAGTATCTATAGATATGTCGACATAAAATTTCATGGATGAATAATAACTGAAACTAAATTAAGGAGATTATTAGTTGTTGGATTCCATGTTTCCTAGGTACATGTAATGATTACCATCAAGACCTTTCCCAAGAAATTTTAGCATATAACGTAGAAACCCATCTAATTTGTAAAACTACTTCATCTCATTAGACTATCGATGAATCTAGGGGATTTCATTAACCATTACCCAACCCACAGGTCTTAGCTTAAATGGTACTTAACCCATATATTACATATACAAAGCATTATTCATATCTAATAAACAATATACCTTATCAAACATCTGTATTGAATAAGGTATAAAAATTTACCAAAAATTCCCTAAATAATCAAATAACATTCAAATTAAACACTATATGAAAATTGGTATATGGTTTAGTAAATGATAATATCCATGATATATGATATGGATAATTATGGGAAACTAATTGTTCAATGATCAAAGTAGATTAAATATTTCAAGTGTAATAAAAAACAATTCAAGTAATTGAATGTGAATACTATCCTCTTCCAAATCAATAATAAACCATCCTAATGAATAATAAGGATGGTTTTAATACAACAAATCCCAAGTGGAGTAACAATAATGGGTTGTTTTTGTTGATGAATATAACTACTAAAAAGGATCTTTTAAAAACATTCTTGAGTAACATATCTTTATATTATGAAAAAAAATTGAAAAACCATTTATATGAAAAACATTTTTGAAAACATTTTATTCAAAAATTATCCTTTAAAATATCTAAAGGACTCTTCAATTAAATGATAGTGAGTAAATCCATACTTTCCTTATGTGGTAAAAAGTTCATTCCTTTTCCGTGGTTAAAATGTTAGAAAAATTCCTTGTTCGGAAAGTGAAAAGAAGATAATTTGTAAAGATTAGTAAAAGAAAAAATATGTAAAAATGTATTTACCAAATCATTTTAAAAATATTTTTGAAATATTATTAATAAAACATAGTTCTTAGAAGAAAATAGGTTATCCAATATAAGGGAGAAATAAAGTCCTGTTTTATGAAAAGAATTTTTCTTAAACACTTTGAGTACCAAAGAGTGGGAAAATGGTAGTAATACTTGAAAATGTACATGAATAACTAGAAGAGATAAAATGAAACATTTTATTGATAAATGTTCATATAATTTCCTCTAATGTAAATAAAATTGAAATATCATCTAATTTATTGTTGAGGGAAGTAATATTTAAACATTCCAAAGTTTCCCATACCACTTTGAATAATTTAAATGATAATCAATAGAAAGGTATGAAATTTAATGGAAATTATAATATCCTGATAATAATTATATTAATTATATTACATTAAAAAGGAATTATATACACCAAATAAAAGTTAATTTTCACATAATAACAAATTAGTGTCAATGGAATGTAAATTGAGACAAAGTTCCCTTACCTTGGTTTTCTTTTTGGGTGAACGTCCTTTAACCTCATATTTAAAAAAATTATGTTAATTATCTAATTTATTGAAAAAAATCATTTTTATCATTAATTTTATATTACTTATTACCATGTTATATACAACAACTTAATCAATTACGTTTATGTCCTGTGTTTTGACTATATTTGGTTTATGTGCCAAAAACAACATTGGTAGGTCCGCTATGGTCAAAGGGGTGATTATGTAACATATATAGACTAATAATAATGAAATAATTATAATATTTATACATAAATTATAATTTTAAAAACAAACATTAAGTATTTTTATTAAAAATGAACCAACGTTACACTCATGGAGATGGTAGGTCGTATATATGCATGAGTAACTTTCCCATTTTTTCAATGATCGTTATCAAAAGAATATAAGTAATAAAATGTATTTTTATAATGATAATTATATCATAAATACCATATTATTTGATCCTATAAACTTATATATAGAATTATTTTATTGTAAATGGAATCGCATCGTGTCGAGGAGCCAGTAATCCACACGCCCACGAATGACGTTATCACTTTTTTTGTGAAAGGGTAATAAAGAAAATAATATATATATATATATTATTTACAGAAAGCTAATTTTGTAATTGTTATAAAATATTGATTAATTATGTCACATATTTTTAATTGAAACCATCCATTTTTCGTTCCATGTATTGTATGAATGAATCGCATCGCTTCATGGGTCGGTAGTCCACAATTCCTCAAATTAAGTTATCGTGCTAACAAAAAATGGAAAGTATTAATAGTATGTGTAATAAAAGGATTAAATAAGTATAAAAAAATAATAATTATCATATATATCATATATAAAAATAATTTTCATCATAATTTCCACCATGATAGGTGGTAAAGGAAAAATGAACAATCATCGTTTTGTGAGGCAGTAATTTATCGTACATAGAAATAATATGTTTGTTACCCATCAGATGGAGGTGAGTTTAAGTATAGGTAAAATACATTATATAAAAAATCCAATAATATTTATGATAATTTTTTATATAATAATGTAATAAATTTATTTTCGTAGGTGGAGAATGGGAATGAAACTACAGAGCTTGACAGAAGTTGTTACCTCTTAATCTGGTAACTTCTTTTGGTTTTTACCAAAAGGATTTCTTGGAAGGTTTTATGCCCATAGAGTGGATTCAAGGAAAAGGGGATGTATTTTGTAAATCTATATGGGAATAAATTTTCTGAACATAAGTGGTCTTAGATGTGTGAGGAAGGGGGAGAGGTGGAGGCCTTTTATAAGGGAGGAAAACGACTCACTTTGTATTTTTGAAAACAATATAGGTGTACCCACGTTTTCACAAAAAAAAGTATGAAAAAATAAACCAAAATAAAAAATTTAAGTTTAATGGCCTATGTATGGTCATACAATGGGTTTTGGACAAATTTACAGGTCATTTGAGCCCCTAAGTTTAAGGTTTACTCCTTTATTAAGCTTAATTTTTCCTTAATAATTATAATTAATTTTAATAACTTTCACTAATATTTACGGAAAGAAAGTTGATCTTATTAGAAATTATAAATTATGATAATCTAAATATGGAATCTATTTTTCCAAATTCCATTCATAGATGTGGAAAAAAGTTTTTCAAATTTAATCCTGCAAGCAGGACGATAATGAGGGTTTTTAATGTACAAACATATGAATGTTTTCTTTGTTTTTATAATCAATTTAAAATTGAAATTAGTTAAAATGACATAAATTGTTTTAACAGATAAAAATATTTTCTAATTAACATTTAAAAAAAATTTAAAAAATGATTTAACCTTATAAAAAATTTAGATGAAAAATAAATTTAGAGCTAAAATTCAGAATTTTTAACTATGCATTAAAAAATATAATGTTTCATAAAAATATCAAAAAACCCACCCTAAACTAATTATTACGTTTCAATTTAAAATATTTAGTTTACATTGAAATATTAAATCAATTAAAGTTTCAAAATTAATATTTAAAATGGGTTCTCCATTAAAAGGTGGTAAAATTGCCTTTACAAAAATCTTGGTTTTTATGTTAAAAATAGGTTTTGTTAATGCCTTATAAATATCAAACCTAATTGAAGAAAATAAAAAATATTTTATTGATTATATATAATATATATTTCATTAAAATATTTAACTAATTGTAATTAATTATGTTTATTAAGGAAAAACTTCTTTGAGAGAATAAAAATAAAAATATTTATTTTTATATCCAGTTAGTTCTTATTTTCATTGATCTTTAACTGGTTACTAATGAATTCATTTTTTATTTATATAAACAATAAATTTTTATAATTTAGTTAATAATATTTATAACCACTAGCATATTTTTTAGGTTATATCATACTATATTAAATAATAATTATTTAATAATATATTATTGTTTAGTAAAAATCGATCTTTCTTGTAACCCAAGCCATCGAAGAAGGTCCCCCTTGTATATAACGTACACTAAATCAATGTTGTCTGTATTGAAATACATAGATTAAATTTTAAACAGTATATATAATATAAAATATCCAGATATTATATTACCACATGCGCTTGGCATCATGTGTCATATACGTTATTGAATACATGGTTCTTACTTTAGATTTTTAGGGCGTCATTGTATCCATTTTCCATGTACAAAATATCCTTATTAAGTCATATATATAATATTTCTTGAGAATTAAATTATAAAACAATTTTATTACACATGATTATTTGGGTCCAATGTGGTTAGTAAATAAATTCTTCATAACAGAAATTGATTTTAAGAATGTGTTTTCATGTAACTTTGAAGATGATGTCTTAGAAATGAATGATTTGATATGTTCCAAATATTGGGGAAAATGTAAAGAATATTAAATTAAAAAATAAATTTTCCTTATATACCTATAACATATAATTATTTAAATAATTCCATTAAAAATCTCGAAAAAAATTCCCTTTAGATATTTTAGAAAATAAATATTTATACATTTTATGTAATTTTATATCATATCCATGCTTATTCATATTTTTATTTGTTTCCTTCGTTGAAATGATTTTATCATAACATTGTTTACCTTATACAAAGGTATTTATTTCATCCTTGAAACATATAATTTCATTCTCTAGATTTTCTTTATCCTTTGAGTAATTTAAAAATCATTAAAAAATTTCATTGTTACATGAGTTTGTATTTTTATTGTTTTCATTTAATTGCCTAAAATATTTTTTACTTAAAAATATTATCATTTCTTAAATTTGATTATTCATATAAGTCATATATTCTTAAGATAATTTTTTTTAGTTTTTAATTCCCTTCATTTAACTCTTTTGTAACAGGTTTTTCTAGATCACAATAATAATTACACTGTAACTATAATCACTACCAACCTAATTTCTAATATCTATATAGAACAAATTAATAATATCTTTATCATTTTTAAAATTTTCACTCGAATTTATTTCCCCATTTCAACTCTAATCAGATTCTAAGGTTCTTTTATCCATTTTTTCATTTCTTTTTATATTTTCATTCATGCTTTATTTTTTGTACATCCGACTTAATTTGGACTTTATTACTTTATTCATAAAAATTTAATTCTAAAACATCATTTCAATATTTAAAGTAAACTTTACTATTTTCATTTTAGTTATCCTTTTGGTAATAATATATGAATTATTGTTTAAATTATTTATTTATTTTCATTATTTTGTAGGAACCTTTTTTAAAAGATGTGATATTTCATCATTTTCACTTTATATATCTCAAAATAAGAAGTGTAAAATGAAACATTTATATTTGATTTAAAAGAAAAAACTTTTTTTCATAGTCCTTTAATTAGAAATTTTCTAAAGCTTCAATTTATATTGAAGTTGTTATCTAATGAATTTATCTAACAAGTACTCTTTAAAAATTTTACCCTCATCAATGGAAAGCTTATTTTCATTATATTTCATTGGTAATGATCTACATACTCATTTAAATATATTTATATTATCTAAGGATTATCCAAGTAAGTTTATTCTATTAACAATAATCATGAATCTATCAAACATAATATTAAATATTCTTCTTCTCCTATCTAGATATATTGATATTCAACTCAAAGGAATATACATTTGGTTCACTTCTCCTTAACTGTTCAATTGTTGGTGATTTTAAAAATCTTCTATATATCTTGTACATTTTTTATACTAAAACACGACTAAAAACACTTCAAATGATAGCACGATATAAATTATTAATAACTTCTAAATTAACAAATACATTATCCCATCATTAGTAGTCAAGGAATCTTGGTAAGACTGAAGTAGTTTGTTTGGTTTCACCATGATATTCTAACAACCAATTCTCAAGTATATAATGTTAGATTTCATTTGATCTTTCCAATATCCATAATAGTTTTCATAAAAGTATAGTGGACCTTGATGTAGCACCATGGACCATCTCACACCATTATAACTAGAGAAGAGATTCACTTTGCCTTAAGCGCACCTTCTTGTATGTCAAAAGCTTCCAATAATAAATGAGGGTTTATGGGTGATAATAGGGATAATATACCCTTTGATGGTAATAATAATAATATCAACACAACACATAATAGTGTAAGTAATTTAAATAATAATCAACAATAACACAAAATATATATACAGTATTCTCATTAAACATTTATCTTTTCATGTCAGTCATAAATGAGTAAAAATTACCACTCATATCCTGATCACTTATATACAAGTACTAAATAACTAAAAAATAACTAGCATGACACCAAGGAACCACCCATCCCATCTGAAATTTATTGCAACCAGATCATGCATCACATGAGCTCCAATTTCTATTAGGTATTATTTAAAAAACCTTCACCTCAACCATTACTGAGAACCATAATATTCTAATGCATCCCAAAGTGTCTATATAGGGTGTCAATATTTTTCCCAAACTAATATTCATATCATATACTCAATTATGTAAAATTAAAAAACACAAAGAAAATAAATTAAAAAACATTGTCCACTCATGATCAACTATCCCTGAGTGACCTTATAATTTCCTTGGCTAGTGTTGGAGTAAAATGATGCATCCGTATTTATCATATTGTATGTTTCATTAGCACTAAAAGTATTGAACTTTTAGATTTAATGATTACAAAATTAGGATTATAATGATATTAAAGAATTTCATGTATCTCTATAAGTAATTTTTATCTTTAGTTGGGTGATGAAATTGTAAAAGGATGAGACATAATTGAGATTGGCACCACCAACTAGAGATAGCATTGTCCATGACCCGCTGCTAGTATAATAAACTAACTAAGTATGAGAAACTACTAGGATCTCACACCACCAGAAAGTCGTAACATTGGACTAAAATTTTGACAAAGTCTGAGACACTGTTATTCAACACACCATCAAGATGTCATACAGCCAGAATTGAAATTTTGGCAATGTATGAGATAGTGTTAGGATATTGAATCTCCAATTTAATACCGCCAATATAGAATTATTACTAAGTCTAAGATAACGCCAGAACAAACCCTGATAGTTGAGACACATACATCATATTTAAAATTTGGATATGTCTAAGATTCCTCTAACATCATACTGATTAACACCTACCACAGGGTGTGGACAAAAACAATTATATTTTTCTTAGTGGAGCATAGTGGCTGACCAGGGTTGTCTCTCTTGAGGAGCCTTTCAATTTGGTTATCTTATTTCTTCTATATCAGAAAAACTATTTCATTTTTTGTTTTTATTATCTAATTAAATTGATTACAATCTTTTTGGGTTTTTGATTATTAAAAAAATGACATGTAAAATAATAATTTAAACTATCATGTGAATCTAAACAGAATGATTTAATAATAATGAATTTGGTTTTGGGGGATGTTTTAATGTTCAATTACTATTCTCATTTATATGTTTTATTTTATTTTGATAATCCAAACATGAAATATCATGTTTGAACTAATATTCATTATTTATAAATTGTGGAACATCATTGTATGTCTGAGCACTCTCAATTCCACTACCTCCTCTAATCCAAGTTGATGGCACTCCTTTTTCAAGGATGTGTCATCTTCTAGGACCCAATTCAATCGAATTAGTTTCATCCATTGATTATATCAACTCCAATTTGTGAATAAATAACCCATGGAGATAGGTTAAAATGATTAAATAAAATAATAGAGATAGGTTGAGTTGCATGTCATTAGAGGCAGTCACAACATCTGGGATATTCGCCTTACCCATGCATGCTACTCAATTCTATCTAAAAATTTTGAATTAAACATTAAAGAAAATTCATGATCACCTTCACCCCCCCATAAAAAGTCTCGAGGTCATCCTCTCATTTCTGTGAGTAAGATATTACTTGGTGGAGTGGGTTTAAGAGTAGAGAGAGTGAAATAAATAAAGAAAAGTGGATGGAGAAACTCAAATGCATGGATTAGTAAAACTAAAATGTTAATTAAAATTGTAACTAAAATAAGGAAAAAATAAATGAAAAATAAAATAAAAAGATGAAATGAGGTGGGAAGAGAGGAGCATAAGCGGTGCCCATCTCTTCTTGGGATCCCTCCTTGGTTGTGAGCTCCGAGGTGATGATTTGGGAAGGAGGCAAGGGCCTCCTTTTATAGGAATAATCTATGTTCCATAATTTTCACTTTGTTGACCCATTAATTGGATGCTTCATGAAATTACCCATTAATAAATATTTTTTTTCCGTTCACCTTCCAAATTTCATCTCATTTAGCCATTAGATGTATGAATTATGAGTTTTTAATTGGCAGTTTCTTGTCCTGGATGAAGGTTCCAGGAAGCTTCGTCCAAAAGTATAACATCCAATGGTAACCATATTGCCTTAAAAACTACATCAAGATCATTTTAGAGTCTCCCCTATATGTTATCGTTCTATCCCAGTTATAATCACCTAAATTGAAGGTGTGTAGGCTGAGATGTGGTTCCGTTACAGTGGTGGGGTCCACACTCTCTTCCCGGAAAAATCATCATCTTTATTTTTTTAGGGAATCAAGATACCCAAATCAGCCCCTGGTCTAGAATAAAAAGTTTGAGTAAATAAAATAATTATTCTAAAAAACTAATAACTAAATTTGGAGTTATTTTTTTAAAGAAGGGACTAAAAATAACCTTGATGTAAAAATCTGTCAAAAATCTTGAATTATTCACCTTCCACAATTAAGACCATTTTCATTCTAAAATTCAAATTACTCTTTATTCAAAAAAAATAATTATAAACATGGGTTTTATCATGAAAAAAAAACTCATCATTAATTGATTAATAATATGTGCATTAATTTGCTCTGTCAAATTCCTCCACACTTAAACTGTATTATTCCTCAAACATAAAATCTAAACATGGAAATATGAGGACACGAATGTTACAAACATTAAAATTCCAATGCAATAAAATCAAACAATTTTAAATATGAAATCAAAATTTCAAAAAACAACATAAAATTTCAATTGAATTTCCCATTTTTCAAATAAACAATCAAATCATGTATTTTACTTTTTCCCTTTCAAAATTGATGTAACCTCTCCTTTCATTCATTTAATCTTCTCAATTAATTATTATTAAATATTCCATGTCATGATTTACCACACTTTTGATTAATTTTCCTCACTACTCGTGATAAAATTCATGTACATTTTTTCTCATATCATGAAAACATGCTCATTATCCATAGTCTTGTAAATAAACTACTTTCCCCACTTTGTAAAGACAAAAGAAATATAAAATAATGAGGAATTAAAATAATGGTTCAAATGACTCTGAGGCTTAAGGTTGGTAGGAGTTTATGCTTCAAAAATTAAGGCTCAATGAGGAGGTTTATCTCTTAAGTACAATGCATGATATCAAAAAAGTGTAATGCAATTATACCTTTCAATGTAGCAACACCTACTTCCCTAAAACTGAATGTTAAGTCATGATAAAATTATGTATAATGAATGATTCATGCACCCTCTTGAATATTTTTTTAATTTTTTAATTTTCTTTTATTTTTTGAATGTTATGATTAGATAAAACCTCAAATCCATCTCTTAACCACATAATATCAAAATATCGTTGGTTTGGAAAATATTTATTTTTTGTTCCCCCAAATCACAACCCATTTTTCTCTTTTTATGGATTCTTTTTTCATTTTTTCAATTTTTTTAATTTAAAAGGGGATAAACAAGAGAGTATAATGAATGATTCCAAAACCTTTTAAAATTTCCACAGTATAACCCCCAATGTTATTCATAAGAATGTATATCATACTGTCCACCATGATTTCCTTTACCCCCACACTTCAACTTTAAAATATCATGAAAATACTAAGAGGAGAGTAGGAATGGATAAAAATGGATTGAAACATGTCTCATCCCTAACATGGTCATTCATGGTATCTATGGGCTAAAATAAGGATTGATGTAAAGGTGTTATTTTAAAGAAAAGTATATTTTTAATGGATTCCTCAATCATTTTAAATGTGTTTTTGCAGAGTCATAGCTTTGACAAGTTTCAATACAAGTTATGGTTATTTATATGTCTCAAGATAAATCAATAAATATACTCAAGAATAAATAGGAAGTACATGGTCTAAAAATCCTCTAGGGAATGAGACATATCATTTGGGACAATCACTCAATGCATGATTAAAAATAACAGATAAATTCACATAAATTTCAGAAATTTAAAGTATGAAAAATTGTTGGCAAATTTCATTTACATGAATTAATTAGTTCTCTCAAATCATGAGCCCTTTTATTAATATCCATTCTTTACATAATAATTTAGTTCTCTATTTTACTCATTCAATATCATTAACATTGATATCTAAAACATGGAATTAGAAGATTCCTAAAAAAACTCATGTCTCCTAGACTAGTCAAGTAAAGCATAATTCATGTGTGGGCATGAAATTTTAATTTTAAAGATCATGACATGTTGTGGACAAAAATTTGGAGAGTTTAAAAGATAAAACACTAATAGTGAACTCCCTTTTTTCCATAAAACTTGTTCCTTCCCCTTCACTATCTAGGGATTCCATCGACCATCCTGAACCTAAAAAAGAAAACAATTAAATTAATCACAAGGATAATTTAATTTAAGCTCAAAAATGATAGAGGTATTGGTATGCATGTTGAACTACATCTAAGAAATGAAATTTACATCTAAGTTCCTAGAAAGAAAGTAAAGATAAGTCTTGGTATGATCCCCCAAGTGAGCCTTGAATTTTTAGTGCCTTCAGAGGGTAGTACTAGATTTTATCCAAATTCATATGGTGGATGAATCTTCTTTAATTTGAACCACCACATTTGGATTTTCCCAGATTACGCTTCATCCTTCAGGTTGAGGAATGATACATGGATAGAGTACACCATATCCTCCCCTTCCCAATGAGTTATAGCTTGTAGGGTAGGATAAAGTATGAATCATCCTCTTTCTTGGATAATACTTGTGAAAATTCTTCTTCTCTATCCAATTGTTTCTCAAAGTACGTTGCATCAAAAGAATAGTAAAATGGAAAGTTAGATTGTATTTTTATAAGAATAAAATTAAAACATTAAGTATTATGATTAAATTCTACCCCATCAAAGTAAGCATCTTTTGGCATGGTTTCCTTAGGAAAATCCACTGGCTATCCTCATTAATGCCCTTGAGAAAATATTCAACATGTCTAGGGAGATCCATATGTTCCTTAGTAGGTAAACATCTAGATTAATATTCTTCCTCCAAGGCATAAAAAAGATTTTATGAATCTGTAAAATAAAAACAATAGGGATTGATGTATAATTCTGTTTCAATAAAACTTGAAGAGATAGAGTATGAAAAGTGATCAACTCCATATCTTATATCAGATTTAATCAATGCCTCAATGGTAAGTGCCTCTTAGTGTATACTCTCTAAGGATGGAGGTAGGTAGTCCGGATCCTCCATATTGACATCAAATTCCACCACTTGGGTGGTGTCTTCCTTCTATGTTGTTGGATCTTATTATTTGTATTGTATGGGGAGATCAGGTAGTTTCTCGCATTTAATAAATAATTCATCCAATCATTGTTGATCTCCCACTTGTAGCTCAGCAGGTACGTCTTCCTCCATTGCCACCTCATGTTCTTTCTCTAGCTTAGGGTTAGGTTTCTCCATTAATGCACGAACATAATCCGATGCTCTTTTAGATTTTCTCATCAATGGTTTAATGATTTCTGTAACAACTAGGTCCTGATGACAGTACAAACACCCCACCTTAACATGGTTGTCAGGTCCTGGCCTACCAGGTACCCCCAGTTTCCCCGCAGTAATGTGGTCCCCACCCTAGGGCTCACCCACGTGCCCGAACATGTCATCTGACTAATGACAGTCCCCACATGACAACACATGTCCTTTCTAGTGTGTTTTGTCCTCACTCACACACACCCTGGGAAACTTCTCAGAAGGTCACCCATCCCGATCACTACTCCAGCCTAAGCACGCTTAACTGTGGAGTTCTAATCAGACAGGCTCCCGAAAAGGAAGGTGCACCTTGCTGACATGACTCATATCATTTAGTCATTTAACCATTTATTATCTGGGGGTGTTACAGTCACCCCCCTTTATATCACAACATCTTCATTGTGGTCCGTACAACTCAACCCAGGTAGTGAACCACACTTAAGGCTGGGTTCCTCCTCGGATACCAAATGTGACATATGGGTCCTAGTGACAGCACATCCACCCCATTTTAACATGGTCGTCGGGTACTGGCCCACCAGGTACCACCATTTGCCCTGCAGACACGTGGTCCCCACCCTGGGGCCCACCCATATGCCTGAACTGGTCATCTGACTAATGATAGTCCCCACATTCCAACACATGTCCTTTCCAGTGTACTTTGTACTCACTCACACACACCCTGGGTAACTTCCCAGAAGGTCACCCATCCTGACCACTACTCCAGGCCTAGCATGCTTAACTATGGAGCTCTAATCATGTAGTCTCTTAAAAAAGAAGATTCACCATGTTGACATGAGTCATATAATTTATTCATTTAACTGTTTATCATTCAAGGGTGTTGCAATCACCCCCCCACTTTAGAGCACAACTTTCTCATTGCGGGCCCATTATCTCAACCCAGGAAGTGCACCATACTTAAGGCTAGGTACCACCTCTGATTCAAAATGTGACTACTAGGTCCCTCTGACAACACAAACACCCCTCCATTACATGGTCGTAGGGTCCTGACCCGCTAGGTACCACCAATTGCCCCACAGACTTGTGGTCCCCACTCTGGAGCCTACCCGCTTACCTGAACGGGTTATTTGACTAATGACAGTCCTCATAGGCCAACACATGTCCTTTCCAGTGTGTTTGGTATTCACTCATTGTGGGCCCTACAACTCAACCTAGGCAGTACACCACACTCAAGGCTGGGTACCACCTCTGATACCAAATGTGACACCTAGGTCCTAGTGACAACACAGACACCCTGTAATTACATGGTCGTAGGGTCCTGACCCACCAGGTACCACTAATTTCCCCACAGACATGTGGTCCCCACCCTGGAGCCCACCCACATGCCTGAATGAGACATCTGACTAATGATAGTCCTCACAGGCCAATACATGTCCTTTCTAGTGTATTTTGTCCTCACTCACACACACCTTGGGAAACTTCCCAGAAGGTCACCCATCATGATCACTACTTCAGTCTAAGAATTACTAACTATGGAATTCTAATCAGACAATCTCCCAAAAAGGAAGGTGCACCTTTTTTACATGAGTTATATCATTTATCCATTTAACCTTTTATCATTTGGGGGTGTTACAATCACCCCCCTTTAGAGCACAACGTCCTCATTATGGGCCCTACAACTCAACCCTAGTAGTGCACCGCAGTTAAGGATGGGTTCCTCCTCTAATATCAAATGTAACAATTGGGTCCCAGTGACAGCACATACACCCGGCCTTATCATGGTCGTTGGCTTCTGGCCCGCCAAATACCACCAGTTGCCCCACAGACATGTGGTCCCCACCCTAGGGCCCACCCAGATGCCCGAACGAGGCATCTAACTAATGAAAGTTCCCACAGTCCAACACATGTCCTTTCTAGTGTGTTTTGTCCTCACTCACACACACCCTGAGGAACTTTCCAGAAGGTCACTCATCCTGATCACTACTCCAGTCTAAGCACACTTAACTGTGGAGTTCTAATTAGGCAGGCTCCCAAAAAGGAAGGTGCAACTTGTTGACATGAGTCATATCATTTTTTCATTTAACCCTTTATCATTTGAGGGTGTTACAATTTATCTATGTTTTCACACTTAATATCTTCTAAAATCTACTTCTTGTTGTTGTTTCACCTATGAGTAATTATCAGTCCATGTAGAATAATAATCATTTAAATTCACTGGGGGATGAATTTTTCTATTTTGTTTTATTTTATAAATAGAAATTAAATCTATCTAAGATATGAAAATAGAAAAACTAAATGAATAACTGATTGGATCCCTGGTTACAGTGCCAGTTTTGATCCATTACTATCGTGGGGTGTGGACAAAAACCATTATATTTCTCCTAGTGCAGGAAAGTGGCTGACCAGGGTCATCTCCCTTGAGTATCCTTTCAGTTTGGTTCACTAATTTCTTCTATATCACCTAAACAATCTATTTTTGTTTTTTTTATTATCTAGTGAAAGTGATGATAATATTTTTGGGTTTTTGATTATTTAAAATAATAACAAGTAAAATGATAATTTAAACTATCATGAAAATATAAAAAAAATTATTTAATAAGAAAGAACATGGTTTTGGGGGTTGGGTTAATGATGAATCATTATTCTCCTTTATATACTTATTTTAGTTTCATAATCCAAGTATCAAATCTCATGTTTGAAATACTATGATTTAATTTGAAATTATAGAACATCATCGAATGTCTGAGCACTCTCAATTCTACCTCCTCCATTAATCCAAGTTGATGACACACCTTTTTATAGGATGTGTCATCTTCCAGTACCCAGTTCAATTGAAGTCGTTTCATATATTGATTAGCTCAAATACAACATGTGAAGAAATAACCAATGGAGAGAGACAAAATTGATTAAATAATATAATATAGATAGATTGAGTTTCATGTCATCGGAGGCAGTCACAACATCGGTGAAATTCACCTTACACATGAATGCTACTCAATCATATCTAAAAATTTAAAATTAATCATTAAAGAAAATTCATTATCACATTCACCTCCCCTCAGGACAAGTCTCACGGTCAGACTCTCATTTCTAAGAGTAATATATTACTTAGTGGAGTGGGTGGAAGTGGAGAGAGAGAGAGAGGGAATGAAATAAAGAAAATTTGATGGAGAAACACAAATGTATAGATTTATAAAACTAAAGTTTGAATTACAATTGAAATTAAAATAAGACAAAAATAAAATGAAAATAAAATAAAAAGTATAAATGAGGGGGGAACAGAGGAGCAGAAGCAGTGCCCGGCTCATTGTGGGATCCCTCCTTAGTTGTGATCTCCGAGCTGATGATTTGGAAAGGAGGTGAGGGCCTCCTTTTATAGGCAGAATATACCCTCCAAAAGTTTTCATGTTGATGAACCATTAATTGGCCTATCCACTTGTGGAACTCTTCATAAATGTTGTTCATAAATGTGTTGTCCGTTCACCCTAAAAATTTCATCTCATTTGGCCAATTTATATATTAGTTATGAATTTTTCATTTGAAGTTTCATTTCTTGGATAAAGGTTCCCTAAATATTTTTCCAAAATAATAACATACAATGGAAACCTTAATGACTTAAAAATTCCCTCCAAATAATTTTAGTGTTTCCCTTATGTGTCATAGTTCTATCCTAGGTGTAATAACTTCAATTGAACTTGTTTAAGCCATGATGTGGTTCTGTTACAGTGGTGGGGTTCACACGATCAGCCCAAAAATATCTTCAACTTCACTGATTTTTAAGGCCTATGGATGCCTGAACCAACCCATTTTCTAGAAGAAATAATTGTTGGAAATAAAATAATGATTATATAAAAAATGAATAACTCAATTTGGAGTTATATTTATTAGGAAATGAATAAAATAACCTCGATGTTAAATTTTTTCAAAAAACCAGAATTATGCACTTTCCGCATTTAAGAACATTTTCATTCTAAATTTCAAATTACCTAATATTTTAATAAATCAATTAAATAAATGGGTTTTATAATTGAAAAAATTCAAAAATTCATCATTATTTGATTAAAAATATGCACATAAATTTTTTCTGTCACATACTGTCGGAACATCATACCAATAGAACATTTCACTACCAAACCCTGTGACACCACCCGCCTAAGACACTACCACTATTCTTCTTAAAATATGTCATTAAATTAAGTTATTCTAACAAATATATCTATTTAAGTGAATTTAATTTATTATTTTAATGATTTTATCTTAAATGATAGAAATATTTCATTGAAGAGACTGTCAGAATGTGCATACGAGGAAGCATAGACCATCCAAATATTCCTTGAGGTTGCTGAAAAAAAGTGAATCACACTCCCTCTTGAAAGGCATGGTGTAGGAAGAGGTGAAATTTTATTTGAAGTGGACCAATATAAAGATTATATCTCAAAATTACTGAACATACATAGAGATGAACTTGGTTTCCAACAAGAAGAGATCACCTCTTACAATCACAAATGGGAAGCCGAACTACATATTCACATTTTCTTCTTTCCTCCAGTAAAAGAACAATATTATATGAAACTTTGTTGTCTAGAAGTTTTTCAAGAAAACATGACTCAAGATTAACTTATGAATCAAATCAAGAGTCACAAACTACATTGAAATAGTCTGACCATTTCAAAACTCTAGTCTTTTATATTTCTATATTGTATTTGTTTTTATCACATTTTGAGCATTGTCTGTGCATACTCTATTTTATCACATGCACACTCTCTCCTGTACTAAGCTGGAAGATACTTGATATCTTCTAAAACACTATTAATATTTATTTCTCCCATGGATAAGAGTGGTAGAGGTATTTGTGTGGCCTATTTATTTTTTCTCCCAGGTATAACTGTGGGAGAGGTTGTGTGTGACCCAACCAGTTTTAAATTGTTGTAAAACACGATCTAAGTTGTGGATCATCTTTTTTATTTTATAAAAATAGATTTTTGGAAGGTGATCATCAAGTGGAGATGACTAATTCTTGTCTTGAGACTAAACCTCTTGTATTCATTTTTTCCACTATGTACTTTAATTTTTTTAGTTTATTTTCACTTTAAAACTGAAAATTATTTTAATTATAAAAAATATATATACTCTGATAGATTTTTTTGTTCATATTGTATTTTGATCAAGTAAACTAGTTTTAAATTATTAGATAATATTTTATATTATTCATCTAATACCTGATCAATATTTAGATAAATATTAGAAATGTCAAGATCTATATCATACTACTTATTTTGATAATGTGGGTTGTGTTTAAACATTTGGGGGATTTTGAAATAATCCAAATTAGATAAAAAATTAATGGGTACTCAATTCACCCCCTTCTTGAGATACTCACCCTCAAGAAACATTTGGTATCAAAGGATTTTAACTCTTTGGTATTGATGATTACAAATTATTTTCAAATTTATTTCATTTCTAAATTTGGTTATTTAAATAGAAAATCATAAATAAGGATCTAATAATAATAGAACACCTTTTTTTAATGGTACAAATTTTTCATAATAGAAAATTAAAATGAAAATTCTTATAGAGAGCATGAGTTTTAATATTTTTTCTGCTATAGAAACTGAATATGTTAGACCTTCTACTGCTAGAAGTATTTGGGATAATGATACTAAGATTTCTTAAAATAATAATTATAAATCTAGGAATTCCCTTTACTATGTATTAGGAGATATTAAATTTAATACAATTTCTACATCTAAAATAGTATTTCATATTTGGGATACTTTTACTTTTTTCCATGTGGGAACATTAAATGTTAAATAGATGAGGCATAATACTTTTACTATTAAATATGATAATTTTAAGATGAATAGAGATGAACCCATTTATGAAATCTATCTCATGTTTAATGGGATTTTAAACACAATGAGATCGCTTGGAAAACCAGTATCTAATAAAGATCAAATAATGAGATTTTTGAGATACTTACCAGAAAGACGGAGAGGCACAATTGTTTAAATTAGAGAATCAAACTTCTTATGAAAGATTTTATTAGAAAGATAATGATGTATGAAGGGGAAATAAAAGTAAACCACGAAAATTATGAAGAGCCTTAAAGAAATTGAGTATCGTTCAAGACTACTACTCTTAAACAATAAAAAAAAATTGAAAGAGAAAGTATAAGATTCTAGTTACAGTGATAGTGAATCAACTTCTGAAAATGATAAGAAGATGGCTCACCTAGATAGAAGATTCAAGAAATTTTATAGTAAGAAATAGTTTTATAGAAAATAAAACTATAAAGGAGATTATAATAACAAAGGAAAATGGAAGAAATATTGTAAGAAGTATGGTGATACAAAGGAAGGTGTCTTCTATAAATGTAAAAGGAAATGACACATAAAATCTAACTATACAAAAAGATAAACTACTAAATGAAATATGAGGATAAGTAAAAAATATAAAAAATTCAATGAAGGTAAACTAAAGTGATTTTAATGATATCTCCAGTGAATCTGATTCATCACTTAAATAAAATAAAACATAGATTATATGTGTTTCAAAACTAAAGTCATTGCAGTACTTTATTAACGTACTATTACTAATATGTTTCCTATGCATGTGTCTGCTAAATATGATAATGAAAAACATGATTATGATAATATGTCAAATAAAGAATTATTTTAATACCGCAAGATGCTAGAAGACACTATTAAAGAATTAAAGGATATATATAAAATTATTAAAAGATAGTATTCTCTAACTATAAATATTAAATCTGAACTATTTATAGAAAAAGATAAAAATCTTCAACTGATAAAAAAATGATGAACATAAACTGTCAAATGATAAATTGAATAATGATCTAGAAAAATTTACAAATGGTATAAAGACATTCACACAAATCTTGGAAAAACAAGTTGTTCCCAAATATGTGACTGGAATAGTATATGAGCCTGGATATAGTAGAATATCTAAAAGAACTTGTGTTCCCAAATCCAGACCTAAAATCTATACTACTGATCATTTTTAAAAAGGTCCTTTTTTTTTATTTCTAAAAATTTTCAATAGTTTTATAGGAAACCCATTAAGAAATTGTGGGTTAACAAATCCATTATTAAAATCATTTCTAGAGCCAAACAGATTGGGTACCAAAATCATTTCAGGTTTAAAACTTTTTTTGTAAGAAAAATTATTGAAGACCTCCATTGGACATCTATGGTATGTAAAAAGTAGTTATTAGAGACATTTTATTGGATATAAATCATTATTCAAGAGCCTTATATAGGTTAATGGTGGCCTTTTACCCTTTGGTGATAATTCTAATGGAAAAAATCAACTCCCTGGGCTGGATTGGTAACAAAAATTCAGTTTTAATTTCTAAAGCTATATATGATTATGGTTCAAAGTAAAATCTACTTATAATTTCTCATATGTGTGATTATGGTTTTTATGTGAAGTTTGAGAATCATTCTTTTAATTTTTTTTATTATAAAAATATTTTAATTTTCACTACATTGTGAAATAACAATGTTTATGATATATATTTAAATCCTTTGATTTCTCAAAATGTTTGTGGCTTAATTGCCTTTCAAAAAGTATCATGGATTTGGAATAGGATACTAGTCCATTGAAACATTCACTCACTTAGTAAGCTAAATAGAAAAGGTTTGGTTAGGGATCTACCTAATCTTGAGTTCACAACTGATAAACTATATAACCCTTGTTATAAATGGAAATAACATATAGTTTCTTTTAAATGAATGAATGAAGTGTAAACTTCTCAACTACTCGAGTTGGTCACATGGATTTGTTTGGACCTTATAGAATTTAAATTCTTAATGTGAATCACTATGTTTATGTTATTTTAGATGATATTCTAGGTAAACTTGGGTATATTTTCTAGCTCAAAAAAGTGATGACTATTCTTACTTTACCAAGTATGCTAATTCTGTAGAAAATCTTAGTGGGATTAGGATTAAGACCGTAAGAAGTGACCATGGTTGTGAGTTTCAAAATCAAGATTTTGAAACATTTTTCTCACAAAATGGCTACACTCATAAGTTCTATGCTCCTAGGAAAACCCTATAGAATGGATTTTTTGAAAGGAGAAATAGAATATTACAAGAGATACCCCAAATTATATTGAATGGTTATGACCAAACTATCTATTTGTTTGGAAGAAACTGTCAATACATCCCTCTAAATCATTATTAGAGTTTTGATCAAATTTGTCCTTAAGAATACACCTTATGAGATATGGAACAATAGGAAACCTAAGGTCAATTAATTTAGTGTTTATGGTTGTAAAGTATTTATTATTAACACTAAGGATAATCTTAACAAATTTTATTCCAAGAGTGATGAAGGAATTTTTCCTAGGTTATTAAATCTCTTACAAAGACTATATATTTTTCAATAAGAAGACAAAAATGTGGAAGAATAATTCCATGTCAAATTTGATGAAATTGATCCACATGAGCCTAAGACATCCTTAAAAAACCTTATGAGTGATTTATAGTGTCTGAATTGAAATTGAAAACCTTTAGACAATTTTGTTAAACAACCATTAAAATCATTCAATTTTGAAGAATTTCCACAACCTAAACCTGAAAATCCGTGTGTGTCCAGTCCCACTTTCTCTAGAGCTATGAGAACCATTAATTACCTTATCTTGATGTAGTTTTAGGTAATAAAAATAGAGGAACACAAAACATCTCTTCCAATTGAAATAAGTTTGAACATAAAGATTTTTTATCTCAGCTTGAACCTAAGAACATCAATGGAGCTATTAATGATGAATTCTAGGTAATCATTATGTAAGAAGAATTAAATAAATTTTAAGTAAACAAATTTTGGGAACTTCTAGATAGACCCAAGGACACCTTGACTATAGGCACTAACTTGGTGTTTAGTAATAAAGTTGATGAGTCATGAACAATATTTAGAAACAAGGCTAAACTTGATACATAAGGTTACAGTCAAGAAGAAGGGATACACTATAAGGAATCCTTTCCATCTATGGATTTACTCAAATCCAAAAGAATACTAATTTATTATGTATAGCATTTAGGTATCAATCTTTATCAAATGGATGTCAGGGGTGTTGTTTCCGACGCTTTCGCCAGGGTGCACGCATCCGTCTGTGGAGGGCATGCAGGTGTTGCCCCGCAAAACTTCTTTCTAAAGGTGAGCAGCATCCGTGACCTATTTAGGGACGTTTTATCCTTGATCAAATTGGGTTGATGGGATATTTGTTCTTCCCTCCATGGATTCCTCCTCGAAACTCATCACCTAGTCTCGGTTTCACTTATAGACTAAGACGTTGTTCATGAAACTCTTCCCAATGCCATGTCTTTATGGACGTCAGATAATTACACTACCTTTGTCATGAAATTACAAGGGTTCTAGTTAGTACAACAACCTTTGGTCGGGGTAGTTTTCACGTTGTACATCACTGGCGTGTCTGGATGCTGGAACACTAGCGTGTCTGGGTTTCGTTCTCTTATTATAGGGCTTCTCGAGGGCGCAAAATCCTATGGTATCCCACATTGAATGCAAGGAATTATATTCCATAGGCATGTATTTGATGATTTCCTCAGCTTCCCATGTTTATCATAGGGTATGCTGTAATTTTAACATCTAGTGGAGACGGATCAGATTGATCAGAACACATACTAGACTGGATCAGATGGGTAAAACCCCTGGAGGAAACACTGATGTCTGGGATAACACACGATTAGTTACCCGGTTACTTCTAGGAGTAGTGAAGTGATGAATTGGCATGATCTCACTGGGATGTGGAGGCCCGGGTAAGAATCAATATGGATAATGGATGGTTAAGTGAAGTGAATGGGGAATGAGATAGAGTCGAATCGAGGGCAACAGTGATGTTGGGATTGAGCCCCAAAGAGACCTCCTATGTATCCCCGTGGTAGGGAATGAAAGTCCATGTAGTTCAGGATTGGGAGTATATAATCGGGGTGTGCACATAGGATAGTGACCCAATTATATACTAGGGATTACGTGTGGTTAATAGGCTGAGGTTGGTATTACGTCACTGGGACAGACCAGTGATATGGTTCGCAACAGTAGGGATGACAGCGACTCTGGGTTTGGGTTAACAATGGATTATGACTGAATGGGGTTCATAGTGGCTTATTGTTGGATGTAGGAATAATGAATTACTGATGGATAGGGTCACAACGGCTTACCGCTGGATAGGGTGACAATGGATTATCGTTGGATAGGGTCACAATGGCTTACCAATGGATAGGGTCACAATGGCTTACCACTGGATAGGGTCACAATGGCTTTCCACTGGATGGGGTCAAACCTCATGGAGGCTTTGTACGTACCTTTTCTAGGATACAAGAATCAAATACCACATAGTTGGGGATGGTGGATACGGGTTTAACATCGTACAGGACGAAGGGGGGGGGATGCAGTTTAACATCCTCTGGGATGAAGGTGGTCTGATGTGAAGGGGGTCGGAACAAATGGTAGTTGGGATGGAACCTCAGGGAGGTTTCCTACGTGCCTTGACATGGCAAGGATCAAAGTCCACATAGTTCGTAATGGAGTGAGAACTGACGTGAAGATGGTTGGGACCAATGGGTGTTGGGCTTGAACCTCAGGGAGGGTTCCTACGTACCTTGCCTTAGCAAGGATTAAAGTCCACGTAGTTCAGCAACAGTGGGAACTGACATGAATGGTGGTCGAAACCAATGGACAGTGGGCTTGAACCTTAGGGAGGCTTCCTACATTCCTTTCACTGGAAAGGATCAAAGTCCACATAGTTCAGATGGAGTGGGAACTGACGTGAATGGTGGTCAAAACCAATGGATGGTGGGCTTGAACCGCAGGGAGTCTTCCTACGTACCTTTCCTTAGCAAGGATCAAATTCCATGTAGTTTTAAAAACAATGAGTCACAACGGCTTTCTGCTGGATGGGATCGAACCTTATGGAGGTTTCCTACGTATATTGTTTAGGAGACAAAGATCAAAGACAACGTAGTTCGGGATAGTGGATGCAGTTTCATGTTGTACATGATGAAAAAGGGGGGATGCAGTTTAATGTCATGTGGGACGAAGGTGGTCTGACGTGAAGTGGTTGGAACCAATGGTGGTTGGGCTTGAACCTTAGGGAGGATTCCTACGTACCTTGCCTTGGTAAGGATCAAAGTTCACATAGTTCATAATGGAGTGGGAACCGACGTGAAAATGGTCAGAACCAATGGGTTTTGGGCTTGAACCTCAGGGAGGCTTCCTACATACCTTTCCTTGGAAATGATCAAATTCCACATAGTTCAGAAGGAGTGGGAATTGATGTGAAGGGTGATTGAAACCAATGGATAGTGGGATTGAACCTCAGGGAGGCTTCCTATGTACATTTCCTTGTCAAGGATCAAAGTCCACTTAGTTCGAAAGAGAGTGGGAACTGATGTGAAGATGGTCAGGACCAATGGTTGTTGGGATTGAACCTCATGGAGGCTTCCTACGTACCATGCCTTGGCAAGAATCAATTCCCACGTAGTTCAGAAGTGTTTTTGGGGCTTATACTCTAGGCCGCCCAGAGAGAATCTCAGGGTTGATACTAACTCTAAGCCCATGTGAGTCATGCACAATGTGAGAAATAAGAGGCAGCAAAGACCTGACTATCATGTCACAGATGGTACGTCTGTGGGAAATGGAATGGGGGCTTACACATGGTTAGCATCCCAAAATGGAAACAGGGGATTACGTGTGGTCCGCGGCCTAGGGAAATGGATATTGGGACTTACACCAAGATGGAGGCCCGGTGGTGACAAAGCCCCAAGGGAGAGGGATTTCGCACCGAAGAAAGGAGGACTCCATTGCCCATCCCCCCTCTGGTCCTTGACACTAAGGAAGAGAGAAGGAGCATGGGTGATACCTCCTACAAGAAAATCTAGGGGCTTACACCAAGGTGGTTTCCCTTTCCCCATGGACAGACACCACTCCGATAAAGAGGATCTCATTCAATGTGATGAATGATTTAACTCCTGTGGAGACTAGTGGGCATGAAGATTGTCCAAGGTGGGGAACCTTGCGTACGACACATGAGGTGAGGTCACAGTTTGATGTCATGTGCTGAGGAGGATGGTGCATGGTAGTTTAGCATCTTATAGCTCGGATGAGGTGGGTTCCCTCCGCACCCCTTAGGAATTACATAACTAATACCTACCATCCTTTGGGGAAAAGTAGGAATCAGAAATTCTATGGAGAGGGGGTGTTATGGAGTGATCTATTGACGGGTCCACGTTAGCGTGGATATACAAAGAAGCAATAGTCATTAGCATGCCTATGGTAAGAAGCATGAGGCAACGAAACGCAATGAGAAGCACCACCTAAGGGACATTAAAGTTACTTTTTTCTAACATAGAAGGTCCCACAGGAAAAGGAGTTGGAGAGAAAAGGGGCTCATAGGTAGAAGACTCCTGAGGCGCTGGTGCTTCATATAGTGGATGGGCTTTGCGAAGCGGTATGCTTCATGAAGTGAAGTGGCCTAGCCTAGGCATACGGTATAAGTGCATATAGAAGGTGCTTCGTAAAGTGGAAATTCCCTCGCGGAGTAGTACTTTGCAAAGCAAGGGTTTCTTGTGATGCGTAGTATTGTGAAGCAATATACTTTGTGAATCACAGTGACCCTTCCTTAGAATGTAGGTCACGCGTGTATGGAGGGTGCTTTGCAAAGCATAAGTGCTCCGCAAAGACCCAAGTTCCCTTGGGGATCCCCTTCCTTCGTGAAGGCCCATGGGCTTATCGAAGGTCATCCCTCCTTAAAGAGGTGATGAATTCAAGCAAAGGGGGAGGCACTTCGCGATGCAAAAGTACCTTGAAAAGATTAGGGTTTGCAGAGCTGAAATTGCTTAGTGATTTGAGAGCTAAGTTGGTGAAAGGTCAGATGATCAATCCTTTGGGATCGAGGGGAGCTCAGTGTTTATAGACAAGAGGCAGCGTGGAGAAGAGTCCACTCTGCGTGAAGAGAGATCTTTCTCCTCGATGGGTTCACGAACATCAAAGGAGTTTGCAGAGCAGCCCACCTCCTCACTCTACGGTGGGTTTGCGAATGTAAAATTGGTTCTCAGAGCACCCTTCCTACTCGCTCCATGGCGGGTTCGTGAAAGTCAAAGGGGTTCGTAGAGAATCCCACTTCCTCGCTCTACGGAGGGTTTGCGAACATCAAAGGGGTTCACAGAGTATCATATCTCTTCACTCCGTGGTGGGATCGCGAACATCAAAGGGGTTTACAGAGCATCCTGCCTCCTTGCTCCATGGAAGTTTTATGAAGTCAGAGCTTTGTGCCAGCGCAGGGCCCTAGGGGCTCCACGAACAAGCTCCACAAGGCATCCCCTATTTCTTCTTGTTTGTTCTTGTTCATCCCAAATTTTGGCACCCATAAATATCCCCCCTAAGACTTGGAGCTGATGAGAAATCAAGGGTCAATCGCCAAAATCCCTTGGACAATCGTGAAGATGACTCATGTAGGAGGCTCAACAAGTGGAGAGGTTATGGGTAGGCTGAGCATTCCATGATTTTCTTCATGGTTAGACGTGCCTCTAAGCACTAGGGGTCCTTGCCTATAAATAGGGGATATGACCTCTCTTTTTTCCATTCTTTTCTCCAGGTTTTTTTCATTTAGAGCTCTCGATTCATGAACCTCTGTGTATTCTGTAATTTCCCTCCACTAATCAAGCCTTCTACTTCGTGGCTCACAGTGAGTCTTTGACTCTGGGACGGTGCGCTACGTGGCTTGCATCCGAAGGTCGGTGCAATTCTTCATGATTCTGTTTCTGGGATCGAGCTCCGCGAACTGTCTCCGTGAATGAGATCGATGAAAGGGCTTCGTGAACCAAAAAGAAAAGTGTCCAAATATTAAAACTGGAATGGCTCACCAAGAGGCTTCCAAGGGGTCCTTACAGAAGTCACCCAAAGGGAGGATATGGCGAATAGCTGGGGTTTATAAGAGTTGGTACAGAGACACTCTGACCATGATTTGTTGGCGAAGCTATTGTCGGAAATCCAAAGGAATTATCCATTGTGTAAGAGGATTCCAATGTATGGATTGGGGCTAAGGGATGACATCTTCATCCCTGAAGCATATAGGGATGAGCCAACTAACTAGTTTAAGAGCACGCTATGCCAATGCTAGTGGTTCAGAGAGGCTAATGGCCATGCACTGGAGTACTTCATGCCTGTCAATGTTGACTGACTATATAATCACTTGAACAATTTTGACGATAAATAATTGCAGCCAGAGACATCCCCCCTCTATACAAGAAGATCATGAAGGTATCCCTAAGGAACCTGGGTAAGGGATGTTCCGATGAGTGGGATCTACGCCAGGGTGGCAACTTCACAGATGACTGGGCCTGGGCTTACTCAGTAGGTGTCTCGTGTGAAGAGTTAGGGGTAGAGCTGAGAAAAGTGGGATTGTATGAGGTGGCTTGGGATTCCCATTTCTATATCTATCAATTGAAGCAGTTGATGCTGAAGTTGTTGAGAACATGGTCATCGAGTACCAATACCTTTCACCTACACCACCGGGAAGATGGCATCAGTTTATGGGATGTGCATCAAATCTCGGGGGTCCCGATAATGGGGGAGATGTATGATGAATTTATCCCTGTTATGGGTGAGTAGGAGGATCCAGAGCAAATTCCACCACTGGAGATGGCATTGATGGAGCTGGTGCTCGGAGAGGACATGGAAGAAGTGTGTGATTTCCATTTCAGGTGATGGTTCATGCAGTTCATGAAGTTCCCAAAAGATTGATAGTTTTTGGTGAGGCCTTGAACATGCCCAAAGGGGGCTCAATGAGGCTATGAGCACTCATACTGGCGGATCATGGAGGATATCCAGGGGAAGAAATGGAGATTCAGTGTTAGTATTGAACAACAACCGGTAGTCAGGTTGGCTGCATTCATTGCAGCTCTCATCTGCTGTTGGATTCCACTAGTGAGGGATACAAAAATGGGTGTGTGAACAAGCACATTTATCATGGAATCCATATCGGTGGCAGGAGGGCGGGTCAACTTTGGGATCCCCATGCTCTCCAATATGTAGAAGATATTTTGGCACATCAGCTAGGGGAAGAGTCCATATAGGATATGCAGGCCATTCCACCTCCTGTATGGGTGGATAGCGGCGCACATCAGGGGAGTCTATGAATATCCAAACCCCATCTCCCCTCTAGAATTGAACTTCCACCCATCCATCCTGAATGCCACATGGGATATTTCTGGCCAAGATGACTGTGCAGGTGGTACTGAACCATGTTCAGAAGGTAGAGGAATTAAACTTTCATCTGTTCCTGCTACCAATAGGTGCTTTGACTGATGATGGAAAAGGAACAGAAGATCACCAGTCATATCTCATGGACTTTTGAGGTGGATTCCAGGTGGCATGGTTGGACCATGATCCCCTCAGTGATCCATACACCCTACATCAATTCTCAAGGCAATTTCGGTGAATGTAGCGACTGACCCCATGTGTTTATTTGGAGGCGTTCCATGAGGAGCACTCGTGCGTGATAAGAAAAATGTGGCTCATGTTCACACAGGAAGATGGGAAGATGTGAAATAAGCTACCTCTACCCACCACCATCTTCAGGTTGGTGAAGGATTATGCTAAAATCTGGGAGGTGGCCTACCTGGGGGAGATGCTGAAGCAGCCAACTATTTGGTTCAGTGATGGTGTGCCTCCCCAACTTGAGGTTGGGGCTGGAAGGCGGTAAGGACATCCCGTGGTGGCGGGGATACCATGGTGGCAATGCCTGCACTGGTTGAGGGGGAGGCAGTGGCAGTAGATCCAACAATAGAAGTAGACCCGGTGGTCCCAGAAGAACAAAGTTATCCAGAGGGGAGGACACTGAGAGGATTCCTTAGAATATCCACTCAGGCTCTGGGGAAGCGGCTGTGCCACATATAAATGCCATAGAATGCTGTCTTCTTGGAGGCCAGGGAAATCTAGGAAGTCAACAGGGAATTCCTCGGCCCGTTCAAGATGTGGAAACACCTGAACCATCTCAGGATGGATTTTCCAGGGATAGGGCATATTAGGGCCCGCTTTGTGGTGTCCCAGGCAGAGGCATAACAATACCTGACAGAGCTAGAGGACTTTGTGAACTCCCGGGGTCTTCCGCGTCCAATGACAGATCGGGTAAAGGTGTTTTTAGATCAAATGGCCCTTCCTTAGTCGTCTGATGCTGAATTGAGAGAGATCTTCCCTCTTCCGGAAGAATCAGACGAGTGCTCCTGGGGGTGTGGAGGCCTGTAGAGGGAGCCCATTGGAGAAGGGTGAAGTTGGTGATTCGAACCCAGTGATTGAAGAGTTTGTAGAGGCTCTTGAGGTAAAATCAAGAGTCCCTTCATCAGGATATTCTTCCAAGATACCTTCGACCCCTTACCATTGTTTAAACTATGCAGGAGAGCCTCATACACAGACCCCGTTCTCACCCCTCAACAGATGCAGATGCTGGGCCTTCAGGATCTACTCCTGCGGTTGCATCGATTACCACATATAGTGGGGACATGACACCCGATGCGACTCCTCTAGAGTTTTTAGACCTTCCAACAATATACAGAGGGCCACTCCTTGGGGTCCCGAGGGCAACAACCCAAGAACAATACTGAGAATTCGATCTCTATAAGTCTCCTTTACAAAATTAATGACTACCACCCATTGATCAGATTAACTGGAATCTGCGCACTTCTTTTTATGAATATTTCTTCAAATGGCGTGGGATGCCCTGTCGAGTTTGGTTGGTAACTCTAGCGGCACGTTTCCCTAGGGGATGCTGATTGTCGTGGAGACAGATATCCAGACTAACCAAGTAGCAGTGCTCCCAATCACTGGTGGGACCATTATCAGGGATGGGACTATAGTTATTGAAATGGGATCTGACGATGAAGATCGATCGGATAGCGTGGGTCCTGCCAAACACGATCAGAAACTGGATGCGGACCCTGCTAATGAGTTCATGGGGGAATTCCCCACGTATAAGCCTACCAACCCCGCGGACTGGGACGAAACAGCCTCTGATGAAGAGGATAACAAGATAGTCCATCGCTAGTCATGGAAGTTGATCAAGAGCTTCATCGATGACACCCCTCAAGCACAATGGATAGACCATATGGAGAGACTTCGTTTCCGACTGCGTAAACTGTGTGCTGGGGGGTTGAACACCCAACGTCCCCACATGCTCATCAGAGATATAAGGGAGTAGAATATTCAGGAGTATTACCATGACCTTGGCATGGGTTGGCAGTGAAGAAAAGTGGTGAACATCAAGAGGATCCAGGAGGCTGAAAATGAGATTCAATGACAACACATCTAGGTAGATGAACATTCGGATTCCCTCAATGCGTAGTCAGAGATTATATTGCAGCTGAGGGCCTAGATGGTAGAGGCCTAAGAGCACATGGGGAAAGCCTCCGAGGAGATGATCGTTATTTGAACCAATGAGGAGTGGGCCTGGATCGCAGCTGACAAATTGCATTCCCTCACTTCCAAAGAGGAGCGAGAACTGAATAGGTGATAACATGTCATGGACGGCACAAGCCAGAGGGTGGCAGAGCTGCAAAGTTCTCTTGATGGGGTAAACCCATCCATGGGATGGGTCAATCCTCGGGTACTGTGGTGCATGTAAGTTTTGAACACACTTTCCTTCTTTGACTATTTATGCTAGATGCATGAATGAGTTCTGTTTTTAATTTTTTTGGTTTATTTCATTTTCATTATATTCATGGAACATCTGGTGATTAGTCCCTAAGCTCACGTGGGCTGGGACTGATGCGAGAAACAAGGGATGACCACTTTATCATTCCTTCTGAATATAAGAGTGAAAGCCAAGTTCTAGGCATCTGAGGTATGAAAAACAAATCCGGACTTCAGGGAAGAAAGGGAGAGGCCCGACTGGAGGATGAAGCTCTCAGAACAGTCAGATCATCACTTTCCCAGTGTGCTCTAGTGCACGAGCAGAGTAACGCCAGGGGCATTGGAAATAATCTGAACATAAGGGAGTGGAAGGTGTGAATCATGATACCCAAAATTCAGAACACTGTAGGGATCGTGTGACAATGAAGAATACATGTTGACCATGTTTGAAACACAATATCCTTGTTGCGTTAGAATAAAATGGGGATAACAAATGAAGGCCGACCACTGACCATATTTGAAAGATGGGGCCTGACTCTAAATGTCATCCATTAGTCTTCTATAATGTTGGCCCAGGAAAGTAGGTGAGCCATAAGCTGTGCATCCATACTATTCGGGGGTTCTTTTAGACGTCAAAGATAATGAGGGTCTGAATAAAGGGAAATCAAAGCATGGAGTATAGAGTGATGAGTACTTAGAATGAAGTCCAACAATCTTGAAATTACACTACCATGGTGAAGACACATTAGGTGGGCGCATCGTTCTGATCAAGGATCATACCTACTTCTGAACAGGACCTCTCTGGTAAGGACCTGGAATGACATGAAATTTTATGTCATACCAATGAGGATAATAGATATGTAGTTTAACATCATACGGTGAGGACAATGCACATAGTTTTAAGGTTATACTGCATGTACCAAGGTTTACAGTTTAAAGTCATGGTACATAGACTATAGGCTCCTAGTTTAAGGTCATAGAAACTGGACCGTGATCAGGGCCGAAGGGCCAAGATGGTTAATGACCCTAGGGCTGGGCCAGAGGCAGAATGTATGGGCGTCACCACCTATCCCATAATGATGAGAATCAAGCCAAACAAAGTTCTTAAGCACAGTGTGGCCAGAGGCCAACACGGATTGGGGAAATCCTCTCTAGAAAGGGATCTGGTGCATCCCATGACTAACATGGGGCATCCTGAACTTGTTCAGGGTAGAACCGCAGTTTAGTGTCATACATCAAGGACATGTGGGCTCGTGTAGTTTGAAATCATATGATAGGATAAAGGTTGAAAGGGGAGATCCCAGGAAAGGAGTATGTGGTGAGTTAGCTATAAACCTGATGTGAATGAGGACATAAGGAGTCTGCACCACACCACGTATCCTCGGAGGAAGTTCTTTAGGTCAAGATACCAAAAGTGAATGTTAGGATGGGCCCGAAGCAAAGAGGCCGAGCTTTCCTATGTATCCCATTAGGATGAGAATGAAGATACACGTAGTTATGATATCATATTTTAACATCATTCAAGATGATGAAAGGCATGTGTGGCATGGATGTGCCAGTACACATCCTACCGGAAATACTAAGCACACGCGAGTCATGCTCGATGTGGGAAACACATATTAGTGATGGGACTTTCCTAGTATAGGAAGGAACATGTTAGGGGTGATGGGATGCTAGGTGAATGATGTCCCAATGATGTTGAACCACCTATATAACACACCTATATGGACGAAAGAGTAAAGCCGAGTATGTTAGAATTCCACTTGAACATAAGGTAGTATAAATATGTGAATCATGGTGCTCGAGATCTGGACCACAATGATGGTGGCGTGACGATAGGAGATAAATATTGACCATGTTCAAAACACAGTATCTATATTGGATTATCCTGGAATGGCTATAGACAAATGAGGGTTGGCCGCTGACCATGTTCGAAACATGATACATGTCACAAATGTCATCTGGGGTCTTCAGGGACATTAGCCCATGACGGTAGGTAGGCCAATGTGGCATGAGACCAGGCCTTAAAGGGAGTCCCATCAGATGTGGAAGATGATGAGGATCCAAATTACAAGATCAAGAAGCTTGGAAATGGAATGAGGGAATGTCCCTGAGAAAATTCCACACTACTGGATTTTTGTCACAATGCATCTAAGTACAAAAAAAATATGAATCAGATAAAGGGATTCAGGTCCCTTTCCAAGTAAAAGGGTCTTGGGGTTGCAATATTCCAACTTAATAGTCATAGGATGAGCCATTAAGGGGTCTTGATTTATTGGATTATGCATAGGGAGACAATGTGGACAAACATGACTCAAAGTTCCCATAGGGAGATCTTAGTTTAGGGTCATATAACTCAGACCAGGTTGAAAAACATCATGGGGGGCACACGGTATGGGAATTTTAAAACCTGGTGTGAATGAGAACCCATGAAGTACTCACCACACCATATGTTCCAAAAATGGGTCGGTCCTAGGGGCCAAAATAAGGAGGATAATATTACATATTCTTGAGGACGGACCTGAGGACAATATGTCTGGGAATTCCTTCTTATCCTATGAGGATGGGAATCAAGCCATACATATTTCTGGAAGATGTCGTGCAGTTTAACGTCTTGCGGCAAGGACGCAGAGTGATCTTAGTTTGTGGTCAAAGAACTTGGACCAGAGATGGTAGGGAATGTAGGAGACACATGGTGAGGTAATTATGAAACCCGATGTGAATGAGGTCCTGGAGTCCAGATTACTATATGTTCCTTGGGGAGGTTTTAAGTCGAGGGACCAAAAACGAAAGATAGGTTGGGGCCGAGGCAAAGTTCATGGGTGTTCTTATATATCCCATGAGAACGGGAATCAAGCCTGAAATAGTTCAAGGGATGGAATGTAACACCCCAATCTTCCACGGTACGTTTTCCTTTGAATAATGCAATAGCTTGCATTGTACGTGACTTCGAGATTCTAACACACCACAACCAATCAAACTAGCCATTATGAATATTAATACCCACCTTTTGAAATTTTATACATTTTATCTTTAAAAATTGACTTCATTTTTGAATTCGGAATATCAAAATTAGCTTCGGGTAAATTTTTGGTACTTTCTTGATAACTTTCATATTTTGCTGAATAGTGAAAATTACTAAAAACAACTTTTTTAATCGAAATAATTAATAGTGATAAATTATGAATTTGAGTAGTTTTAAAGTATATTTAGAATATATTTTTACCATTTAATACAATCTCGGTCATTGGAAATAATTTCAAATTTAAACCGGACACAAACAAGTGTCAATCTTTTGATATTTATTATTTCTTAAAAACACGCTTTTTGTTTTGACAACAGGAATTAATTTTAAATTAATTTCTTCCACTTCTGTATTTTGAATTTTGAAAAATGGATTCCATATTTGGAATCAGGATTTCCAAATTATGTAAATAGGTAACTCTTAATTTTAGAAATTTTGAATAATTACTTCGGTAAATATTTTATTTATCATGGTTAAAAGGTAAATCCAGTAAATAAGGGTAAACAAATAATATTATAATAATATTAATTTATCCTAAAACGCATCCTAACCCTATTGGTTGATACATGTCTGACCATGGTCATCTTTGGGTTGATTTTGGGACCCCATGGATCCACATGTAAGTGATAATGGCACCTTATATTAATTAAGTTAAAGTAAATACAAAAATGACATAAGCATATATCTTTTAGAAAAATTTTTTTTGCATAAGGTTATATATGTTATATTTTCGACTATAAATATTAATTAAAAAGATAAAAATATTTCATACATAATGGTATTTTATTTATAATTTTTATACATTAAATAATTAAATATATTTATGACACAATAATGATGCAGTATTTTCCTTATTAATGAAAGAATCAAATAATTGGTATTATAAATATTAAAATAAATATAATTTGAAAGTTTTGATGACATAAACGAATTTTGTTGGTTAATATGACATGTTATTATTACTCAAATGAAGTTTCTTCGAATTAATAATGTTGTTAAGACGTTAAAAAAAATCAATTATTAAATAGTGTCAAAATTGACATAAATTAGTTTTTAAAACAAATATTATATTATTAATTGATATTCTATTCATAAAAATATAAGGTTCTGAAAAATGACTTATATAATTATAGGTGTATCCGTAATGGACCACTTGGAGGTATCTTGGAATTTTATAGTAAGTTTATTTACTATATAATATAAAAATACAATGAGACATGGTAAATGTGAAACTAATTAACTAAGAGTTAAAACTAAATGATAAGGTTAATATAGTGACCCAAACCTGTCTAAAACCTATTGGTTAGGTGGTTTTCGACCCATAACCACCTTATAATTTAAATAATCCAGTTTGGATCCATTAAAAACTGAATATGAATTTATTATAAAATAATACTTTAAGTTTTTCCTAAAGATCCCCTCCTCCCCCTTATAAAAGGACACCACTTCTTACCAATTCTTTACACCTTCAAGGACTTTTGGTTCGGACAACCCCTACCCAAATATTCTCTCAACTTCCCTCAATTAGACCTAGAGGCATTATTTTGATCATTAAGCCAACCTAAGGAGCCATTTTGATCAAATCAAAAGGAAGAACCCGAAGAAGAGGTAATGTTTTCACCACCCTCTTTCAAGTTCCTTTCTTCTTCAACTTCTTCTTTCTTTATTATTTACATTCTAAAATAATAAATAAAGTATCTCCTATATACTGTGATGTTATTATAAAAATGGTACAACTATATTCAGTATTCTATCAATCCTTTGAATGACATGTCCCCATACGTGCGTATGTACGACCTACCGTCTCTACGTCATGGTGTAATTGTTATCAATATATTATTATTTGGATGGGTATAATAATGATGTGTAATTAAATTAAATAATAAATATAACATGATAATTATTCTGTATATATGATATAACATCCAATTATATATTATTTTAATATCAAAAGAATGATATTGTCGCTCGTGCGTACGTACGGATTACCGTCTCCACGAACGCGATGAGATTCATTCCCCATCATATCCATTCAAGACTAAATTTCATTTTATGATTAAAAATAATTTTTATATAAATGATATAATTCTGGATATGAATAAGATACATCCCATCAATAAAAAATATTGCTCGCGTAACGAATAATATAAAGGAAAATGAATCTGTTAACACCCGAAATGATGATAATACTAAGATATTATCAACAAATCAATGTTAAAATATCATATATGATATCATATTAATGTATATTATTCTTTTATAATTCAATAACAATTATTTCACCATTATAGAGGAGGTTAACCTACCCTCGACCAAGGAAAAAGTACAAAGTAATGGTTTCTTATCTCACTTTTAATTCCGTGATAATTCCATTGTTCAACACTTATTTATTGCACGTGGTGTGTATACTTCCCATGATTGTATTCATTGTGTAATATACTTTAATTTATGTATATTTACATCATCATTGTATTATCCTTTTTTCATGGGTGTATGTTTCGTAAGTTACCAAATCAAAAAGGGAATTTGAAATTTCAATTTCCACTCATTCGACTTTACACATACTTCATTGATTATTTTACTCTAAGATTATGTGTGGAATCACTATTCATTTTCTTATGTCATAATTTCCACTCCCCTTTTTGTGGATATACTTTAGGTACACATAATCACTCCATTTATAAATTATCAAGTCATCGGTATGAACTTGATTAGAGTAATTTTTACTCAATCTCCATTTGGTGAGTTAAACATCCAATTCATTGGTGTTGTTTTTACAAGAATATGTGTGAATGTCCTTTTATTATTTTACACTGAATATCCAATCATATTGAGTGTATTTATATCTGTCACACATAATTATTTCATTGATTTATCCTTAACCTAAGGATACAGCCTTTAAGAGATATTTCATCTCAATTTACCTTCCATTGACACTCCTTAGTTGTTATACACCAAATCACTTTTATATGGTGTATATAATGTAATTTTACATAGTATATCATGAATCCCTTTATTCTCATGATATTAAAAAGTTTTTATTACCTCAATTATTTGTATTCAAGTGTCTCTCTTTTGGTTAGGAACTCTAACTAAAATATCATTTTAAAATGGTTTAAATATTTATTATTCTAAATCATTCTCATTAATGTCCATGTTTTAAACATGGTTTTAAGGATTTATTTATATAGACATTAAAGTTTTCAAATAAAAATTCCTATTAAAAGTTTCAAATTGGTATGGGACACTTTGATTCAAAAATCTATTTTAAATGGATTCTTGAAAAATAGTGTGACTTTTAAATGTTTTCAAGAAAAAGGGGGATATTTATCTCAATAGTTTGATGATTATTCTAATCTATGTCAATATCCTTAATTATTCTCAATTGAGGTTAATCTGATATAATACAATCTTCAATATTTTATCGAATGAGTTATGTTTGACTGTGGATGTGATATTTTTATACCATTCATGGTTTGTGGTTAAAGTATTGATATTTCGTATGCTAGTTTTAATACGAATGTTTATGTTATGTTTCAAAATTTTCATATGAGGAACGCATTGGATTTAGTAAGTGACGGGTGGAGCCCGATATAGCTCCTCGATGCATCGGTAGGTCTCATGAGACAAACTAGTGTCTTGGCACAAGGCCTTGACAAAATCGTATTTGTAGTCTTGGAACGAGGCCTTGACTATGTGGTTATGATAGTCTGGCATTATGCATTCTATCATTATGAAAGTGGTTATTGATATTTCATGTGATTATTCCAATATTAGAATATCCATGTGAATAATTAAATGGAATTATTTCATTTTATTTTTTCCATATTATGCTGAATTTCAAGTTTAAAAGGCTTTTGTTTTATTTACACATTGCCTTAAATGTTTATGCTTATTTATGAAATTTTCCACTATATTGTTATCCTTACTGGGCATTTGAGCTTACCCCTTTCTATGTTTTATTTTTCCCAGGAGGTGAAGAAGTATTTTATGACTTACCTATAGGGATAGTCTGTGGGGATATGAGTGTGGTCAATGGAAACAATGTTTTTGTAGTTTTTCATTTTATTATATAATGTAAACTTTATGAATATATCTATTGTTTCCAAGGCTACTAAACTAATCGGTCTATCGAGATTTTATCTTTCTTGTGATCATGATAATGTTATGTAATAATGCACCAACTATGGGTAACTAGGGTTTGGGCGTTACAGTTGGAATCAGAGGAAGTTTAGTACAAACCGTGGAAGTTAGATTTAGATAAACTATGATTAGAGCACATAGACCTAATAAAGAATTTGAGGATTAGTATAGAAGAACCTCCTAGAATTTTGGTATTGTATAGATTTTTTGAGTTTTCCAAGAAATACATCCCTATCTAGATACGATCCGGTAAAGGCGGCTCTAGCACAGATGTTCCTAGGGTTAAAACCCAAAAACACTGCTTTGAGCTAGACTCGAACAGGAACTGGTGCACGAAAACGGGCCTTGATGCTCTCTTGGTTATGACACTCCTGGGGGATATGATTAGGATAATTTACATTTTCTTTACAAACAGATTTGAAGTATTATATATAAGATGAGATTAAATGACCTTGGTTAATACTAATGTGATTCAAATTGAGAATATGGTGACATGATATTCTATAAATTATTTTATGACTACTGTTAGTCACACAATGATTTCTGGTTTTAGTCAACGACTGGATTCCAAGGAAGTCATAGTGACTTTGAGAATGTTGTACAAGGTGGGAATGATGGTGGAAATGAGCAACAAAAGGATATGTTGATAGGTGTAAAAGATATCGTCTTCATGCCAAATCAAATTTCCAAAAATATGATCAATAATATATATTAACCAGTTCCCGGACTCAACAAAGAAGAGAAATGTGATGAAAGATAAGAGCTCCAGTAGTGGAGACCATGGAGAAAAGAATCCTAAATTTCCATCATACAGGAAATGTGGAAGGAGAGACCCAGGAAAGTGTCTCAATGGAACAAAGAAATGCTTTACGTGCAGGAAAGAAGGATATAAAGTGAAGAATTGCCGAGAAAAAATGAAGAGTACTACGGAAGAAAAAAAATGGTCCCAAGAATCCACTTATAGTCATTTTCCGTAAATGTAGGAGACCTGACCATTACCCGAGTGAATGCCCTATTCTATAGGATAACCTCTTGGTCAAGGAATAACCTGTGAGAAAATAAATGGATGGAAAAATGTTTAAAGGTATTAGTAATCTTTTTTGTTGATATTACTTTGGGTAAATTCTCTCTTATATGTGTAACCCTGTAATTTATCATGTGAGAATGATATTTTAGGAAGACTTATCTTTTCTCTTGTGGATATAGTTATAAATAACCATTTGGTTTTATATGATCTTTGGGTTTGAGGAAATTATAAGTTATTATATTTTGGGATGAAAATCTAACGTATGAGATAACATTTTTGGTTAAATTATGTTATGGTTCTTTTAAGGAATTTATCTCATTTTGGTAATGTTATAAAATATAGTTTTTTTTGAAAAAGGACAACACACAGACCGTGTGACAACCCGTCGCGTCAGACAAAGCTGTGGGAATCGAACCCACAACCAAAGTGCGATTAGGATTTATCGCCTACCACTAGACTATGTGAAGTCCCTGGTTAGTGTGACTGTTATTTTTAGTTAAATGATTTTATTGATCAATAATAAGTTGATTTGGGATCTTATGCCTTATCAAATGAAAACCCTTAGTATAGGAAAATGATTTGGTGATTAAGTGATAAAGGTTATTTTGGAAGATGTTTTCTTTGTTGGGAACACTATATTACTATGGAAAATAGAAGACTATTGGATTTCATTTGAGGAATAATGGTTTATTTTTATCTATGTTTTTATTGTGGATTTATAGTGATTTGGGTTTTTATGGAAATAATTAACCTATAATAGAGAATATGTGATTAGGTTAATTACTTTTATGTATGTGACAATAAGAGTAGTTGATGTCATTTGGAGATACCATTTAACTTGGAAGACTACATAACCAAATTCTTCTAAGTTTTGGGTTTGAATATTATTTTGGATTTTATTGAATGATTTTAAGGACAATTGTTTACTAAATTCTATTTATTTAACTTTGGGGTATTGTTGGTTTAATTTTAGAAATTAAGATTAGTGTTTCTTTCTCTAATGGAATAACCTTTTGGGGGATCATTAGATATTATACTAACCATTTTGGTTTTGATTAATCTCTAAAGACAAGGTAAATATATAGTTTATTTTTTGTGGATCTTTTGATTCTATAAGAAGTTTATTCTTGATCTTCTAGTGTGACCTAGTCTTCTAGAATACTCATTGTTTAAAAATGAGTTAGTAGTAGAAATTTATTAAAGAACAAAACTTTACTTAAAAAGTAAGTATATCTCTTTATGTTCTTAGTTAATCTCAGAAATTAATTCCTCATCTTTATTTAATGTAACTTAGAAATAAAAAATAAAAATGTTGTCCATTTACTTTTCTTACTGGGAAACTATTGACCATTTGTCCCATCACAATTTTGTGGTTTTCTTGTTGTTAACTTTCTCCTGATCATGTTTTCTATCCCTCTCCATAAGAACTTGATACTTAGTTTATCATCCATATCCATGTTTTTCTACATGGAATCCTATTATAGGTTATCTCGGGTGACCATTGTACTTCTCTTTCGTTCTTTTAAAGTGATAGTTTTATTGACTCTTTTCCGATGTGGGACATTCCATTATATTCCAAAGCCCAATTTTAAAAATTTAGAGGATGAAATTTATTGAAGGAGGGGAGAATGTAACACCCCAAGCTTCCATGGTACATTTCCCTTTGAATAATGCAACAACTTGCATTGTACGCGACTTCGAGATTCTAACATACCACAACTGATCAAACTAGCTGTTATGAATAGTAATACCCACTTTTTGAAATTTTATACATTTTATCTTTCAAAATGGACTTCATTTTTGGATTTGGAATATCAAAATTATATTAGGGTAAATTTTTGGTACTTTTCTGATAACTTTCATATTTTGATGAATAGTGAAAATTACTAATAACAACTTTTTTAATCGAAATAATTAATAGTGATAAATAAATAATTTGAGTGGTTTTAAAGTATATTTATAATATATTTTTACCATTTAATAAAATTTTGGTCATTGGACATAATTTCACATTTAAACCGGACATAAACAAGTGTCAATATTTTGATAGTTATTATTTCTTAAAAACATGCTTTTTGTTTTGACACTGGGAATTAATTTTAAATTAATTTCTGCCACTTCTGTGTATTGAATTTGGAAAAATGGATTCCATATTTGGAATCAGGATTTCCAACTTGTGTAAATACATAACTCTTATTTTTAGACATTTTGAATAATTACTTGGGTAAATATTTTATTTACCATTGTTAAAAGGTAAATCCGGTAAATAAGGGTAAAAAAATAATATTATAATAATAATAATTTACCCTAAAACGTGTACTAACCCTATTGGTTGATACATTTCCGACCATGGTAATATTTGAGTCGATTTTGGGACCCCATGGATCCACTTGTAAGTGATAATAACACCTTATATTAATTAAGTTAAAGTAAATATAAAAATGAAATAAGCATATATCTTTAGGAAAAACAATTTTTACATAGGGTAATATATGTTATATATTTGACTATAAATATTCATTATAAATCTAAAAATATTTCCTACATAATGGTATTTTATTTATAATTTTTATACATTATATAATTAAATATATTTATGACACAATAATGATGCAGTATTTTCCTTATTAATGAAAGAATCAAATAATTGGTATTATAAATATTAAAATAAATATAATTTGAAAGTTATGATGACATCAAAGAATTTTATTAGTTAATATGACATGTTAATATTACTTAAATTAATTTGTTTCGAATTAATAATGTTGTTAATACTTTAAAAAAATCAATTATTAAATAGTGTCAAAATTGACATAAATGAGTTTTTAAAACAAATATTATATTATTAATTGATATTATATTCCTAAAAATCTAATGTTCGGCCAAATTACTTATATCATGATAGGTGTATCATTAATGGATCACTTTGGGGTCTCTTAGAAGTTTATAGCAAGTTTATTGACTATATAATATAAAAATACAAAGAAACATGGTAAATGTGAAACTAATTAACAAAGAGTTAAAACAAAGTGACAAGGTTAATATAGTGACCCAAACCTGTCTAAAACCTATTGTTTGGGTGGTTTTCTAACCATCCCCACCTTAGAATTTAAATAATCCAGTTTTGATCCATTATAAATCAAATATGAATTTATTATAAAATAATACTATAAGTTTTTCCTAAAGAGCCCCTCCTCCCCCTTATAAAAGAACACCACTTCTATCCAATTATTCACAACTTCAAAGCATTTTGGTTCATCCAAAAATTTTCCAAATATTCTCTCAACTTCCCACACTTATACCTAGAGGCCTTATTTTTATTAGAAAGCCAACTTAAGGTGCCCTTTTGATCAAATCAAAAGGAAGAACCCGAAGAAGAGGTAATGTTTTCACCACCCTCTTTCAGGTTCCTTTCTTCTTCAACTTCTTATTTCTCTATTATTTCCATTATAAAATAATAAATCCAGTATCTCCTATATACTGGTATGTTATTATAAATATGGTACAACCATATTCATTATTCTATCCATCCTTTGAATGAAATTTCACCATACGTGCGTACGTACGGCCTATGATCTCCACGTCGTGGTGTAATTGTCATTCAATATATTATTATTTGGATGAGTATAATAATGATGTGAAATTCATATAAATAATAAATATAACATGATAATTATTCTGTATATATGATATACCATCCAATTATATATTATTTTAATATCAAAAGAATGATATTGTCGCTTGTGCATACGTACGGATTACCGTCTCCACGAACGCGATGAGATTCATTCCCCATCATATCCATTCAAGACTAAATTTCATTTCATGATTAAAAATAATGTTTAGATACATGATATAATTCTGAATATGCATAAGATACATCCCATCCATAACAAATATGGCTCACGTAAAAAATAATATAAAGGAAAATGAATCTGTTAACACCCGAGACGATGATAATACTAAGATATTATCAACAAGTCAATGTTAAAAGATAATATTTGATATCATATTAATTTATATGATTACTTTATAATTCAATAACAATTATTTCACCATTATACATGAGTTTAACCACTCCCGACCAAGGAAAAAGTAAAAAGTAAGGGGTTTCCTATCTCACTTTTAATTCCGTGAGAATTCCATTATTCACCACTTATTTATTGCATGTGGTGTGTGTACTGCCCATGATTGTATTAATTGTGTAATATACTTTAATTTTTTGATATTTACATCATCATTTTATTATCCTTATTTCATGGGGGTATGTTTCTTAAGTTACCAAATCAATAAGGGAATTTGAAATTTCAATTTCCACTAATTCGGCTTTACGCATACTTCATTGATTATTTTACTCCAAGATTGTGTGTGGAATCACTATTTATTTGCTTATGTCATAATTTCCACTCCCCTTTCTGTGGATATACATTTGATACACATAATCACTCCATTGATAAATTATCAAGTCATCGGTGTGAACTTGATAAGAGTAATTTTTACTCAATCTCCATTTGTTGAGTTAAACAACCAATTCATTGGTGTTGTTTTTACAAGAATATGTTTGAATGTACTTTGATTGTTTTACACTGAATATCCAATCATATTGAGTGTATTTATATTTTTCACACATGATTATGTCGTTGATTTATCCTTAACCTAAGGATATAGCCTTTATGAGAGATTTCATCTCAATTTACATTCCATTGATACTCCTTTGTTGTTATACCCCAAAACACTTTTATATGGTGTATATAATGTAGTTTCACATAATATATCATGAATCCCTTTATTCTCATGATATTACAAAGTTTTTATTAACTCAATTATTCATTATTCAAGTGTCTCTCTTTTTGTTAGAAACTCTAACAAAAATATCATTTTAAAATGTTTTAAAGATTTATTATTCTAAATCTTTCTAATTAATGTCCATGTTTTAAAACTGGGTTTAAGGATTTATTTATATAGACATTAAAATTTTCAAATCAAAATTCCTTTTCAAATTTTCAAATTGGTATGGGATAGTTTGATTAAAAAATCTATTTTAAATGGATTCTTGACAAATAGTGTGACTTTTAAATGTTTTCAAGAAAAGGGGGATATTTATCTCAATAGTTTGATGATGATTTTAATCTATGTAAATATCCTTCATTATTCTCAATTGAGGTTAATCTGATCTAATAAAATATTCCATATTTTATCGAATGAGTTATGTTTGACTGTGGATGTGATATTTTTATACCATTCATGGTTTGTGGTTAAAGTATTGACATTTAGTATGCTAGTTTTAATACAAATGTTTTTGTTATGTTTCAAACTTTTCATACGAGGAATGAATTAGACGTAGTAAGTGATGGGTGGAGCCCGCTATAGGTCCTCAATGCATCAGTAAGTCTCATTATACAAACTAGTGTCTTGGTACAAGGCCTTGAGAAAATCTTATTTGTAGTCTTGGCACGAGGCCATGACTATGTGGTTATGATAGTCTGGCATTATGCATTCCATCATTATGAAAGTGGTTACTGATATTTCATGTGATTATTCTACTAGTATAATATCCATGTGAATAAGTAAATGAAATTATTTCATTTTATTTTTGTCATATTATGCTGAAGTTCAAGTTTAAAAGGCTTTTGTTTTAGTTATACATTGCCTTAAATGTTTATGCTTATTTATGAATGTTTCCGCTATATTGTTATCCTTACTGAGCATCTGAGCTCACCCCTTTCTATGTTTTATTTTTCCCAGGAGGTGAAGAAGTATTTTATGACTTACATGCAGGGATTGTCTGAGGCGATATGAGTGTGGTCTATTGAAACAATGTTGTTTTAGTTTTTCATTTGATGATGTAATGTAAACATTATAAATATATCTAGTGTTTCCAAGGCTACTAAACTAATCGGCCTTTCGAGATTTGATCTTTATTGTGATCATTCCAATGTTATGTAATGATGAACCGACTCTGGGTTACTGGGGTCGGGGCGTTATAGTTGGTATCAGAGGAAGTTTAGTACAAACCTTGGAAGCTAGATTTAGATAAACTCAGATTAAAGCACATATCCCTAAGAAAGACATTGAGGATTTGTATAGAAGAACTTCCTAAGATTTTGGTATTGTATATATTTTGTGAGTTTTCAAAGAAATACATCCCTGTCTAGATATGAGCAGGTAGAGGCGGCTCTGGCACAGATGTACCTAGGGGTAAAACCCGAAAACACAGATTTGAGCTAGACTCGAACGGGAACTGGTGCATGACAACGTGCCTTGCTGCACTTTTGGTTACGACACTCCCGAGGGATATGCTTAGGATAATTTACATTTTATTTACAAACCGATTTGAAGTATTATATATAATATGGGAGTAAATGACCTTGGTTATTCCTAATGTGTTTCAAATTGAGAATATGGTGACATGATATTCTGTAAATTATTTTATGACTACTGTTACTCACACAATGCTTTCTGGTTTTAGTCAACGGCTGGATTCCAAGGAAGTCATAGTGACTTTGAGAATGATGTACAAGGTGGGAACGGTGGTGGCAATGAGCAAAAAAATGGAATGTCGATAGGAATAAAATATATCGTCTTCATGACAAATCAATTTTCCAAAAATATGATCAACAATATATATATTAACCAATTCTCAAACTCAACAAAGAAGAGAAAGGTGATGAATGATAAAAGCTCCAGCAGTGGAGATGATGAAGAGAAGAATCCTAAATTTCCATCTTATAGGAAATGTGGAAGGAGAAACCCAAGAAAGTGTCTCAATGGAATAAAGAAATGATTTATGTGTGGGAAAGAAGGACATAAAGTGAAGAATTGCCAAGGAAAAATAAAGAGTACTATAGAAGAAAATAAAAATGGTCCCAAGAATCCATTTACAGTCATTTGCCATAAATTTAGGAGACCTGGCCATCACCTGAGTGAATTCCCTATTCTATAGGATAACCTCTTGGTCAAGGAAGAACCTATGATAAAATAAATGGATGGAAAAATGTTTAAAGGTATTAGTACTCTTTGTTGTTGATATTACTTTGGGTAAATTTTCTCTTTTATGTGTAACCCTGCAATTTATCATGTGAGAATGATATTTGAGGAAGACTTATCTTTTATCTTGTGGATATAGTTATAAATAAACATTTGGTTTTTTATGATATTTGGGTTTGAGGAAATTACATGTTATTATATATTGGGATGAAAATCCAAGGTATGAGAAAACATTTGTGGTTAAATCATGTTATGGTTATTTTAAGGAATTTATCTCATTTTGGTAATGTTATAAAATATAGTTTTTTTTGAAAAAGGACAACACACAGACCATGTGACAACCCGCTGCATCGGACAAAGCTATGGGAATCAAACCCACAACCAAATTGCGATTGGGATTTATCACCTACCACTGGACTACGTGAAGTCCCTAGTTAGCATGACTATTATTTTTAGTAAAATGATTTTATTGATCAATAATAAGTTGATTTGGGATATTATGTCTTATCAAATGAATACCTTTATTATAGGAAAATTATTTGGTGATTAAGTGATAAATGTTATTTTGGAAGATGTTCGGTTTGTTGGGAACACTATATTACCAAGGAAAATAGAATACTATGGGGTGTAATTTTATGAGTAATTGTGGATTTTTATAGATGTTTTTATTGTGGATTTATAGTGATTTGGGTTATTTATGGAAATGATTAACCCATATTAGAGAATATGTGATTAGGTTAATTACTTTTATGTATGTGACTTTAAGAGTAGTTGATGTCATTTGGAGATACCATTTAACATGGAAGACTACATAACCAAATTATTCTAAGTTTTGGGTTTCAATATTATTTTGGATTTTATTGAAGGATTTTAAGGACAATTGTTTATTTAATGCTTTTTATTTAACATTGGGGTATTGTTGGTTTAATTTTAGAAATTAAGATTATTGTTTCTTTTTCTAATGGAATAACATTTTGGGGGATCATCAGATCTTATACTAACCATTTTGGTTTTGATTAATCTCTAAATACAAGGTAAATATATAGTTTATTCTTCATGGATAATGTGATTCTATAAGAAGTTTATTCCTGCTCTTCTAGTGTGACCAAGTCTTCTAGAATACTCATCGTTTAAAAATGAGTTAGTAGTAGAAATTTATTAAAGAATGAAACTTTACTTAAAAATTAAGTATATCTCTTTATGTTATTATTTAATATCATAAATTAATTCCTTATCTTTATGTAATGTAACTTAGAAATAATAAATAAAAATGTTGTCTGTTTACTTTTCATACTGGGGAACTAATGACTGTTTGTCCCATCACAAGTTTGTGGTTTTCTTGTTGTTAACTTTCTCCTGATCTTGTTTTCTATCCCTCTCCATCAGAACTTGATACTTAGTTTATCATCCATATCCATGTTTTTCTACATGGAATCCTATTATAGGTTATCTCGGGTGACCTTTGTACTTCTCTTTCGTTCTTTTAAAGTGATAGTTTTATTGACTCTTTTTCCGATGTGGGAATTTCCATTATATTCCAAAGCCAAATTTTAAACATTTAGAGGACGCAATTTATTGTAGTAGGGTAGAATGTAACACCCCAAGCTTCCATGGTACGTTTCCCTTTGAATAATGAAACAACATGCATTGTACGCGACTTCGAGATTCTAACACACCACAACCAATCAAACTAGCTGTTATGAATAGTAATACCCAATTTTTGAAATTTTATACATTTTATCTTTCAAAATGGACTTCATTTATGGATTTGGAATATCGAAATTAGATTAGGGTAAATTTTTGGTACTTTTCTGATAACATTAATATTTTGATGAATAGTGAAAATTAATGATAACAACTTTTTTAATCGAAATAATTAATGGTGATAAATTAAGAATTTGAGTGGTTTTAAAGTATATTTAGAATATATTTTTACCATTTAATAAAATTTTGGTCATTGGACATAATTTCACATTTAAACCGGACATAAACAAGTTTCAATATTTTGATAGTTATTATTTCTTAAAAACACGCTTTTTGTTTTGACAGTGGGAATTAATTTTAAATTAATTTCTACCACTTCTGTGTATTGAATTTGGAAAAATGGATTCCATATTTGGAATTAGTATTTCCAAATTGTGTTAATAGGTAACTCTTATTTTTAGACATTTTGAATAATTACTTCGGTAAATAGTTTATTTACCATTGTTAAAAGGTAAATACGGTAAATAAGGGTAAACAAATAATATTATAATAATATTAATTTACCCTAAAACGTGTCCTAACCCTATTTGTTGATACATTTCCGACCATGGCCATATTTGGGTCGATTTTGGGACCGCATGGATCCACTTGTAAGTGATAATGACACCTTATATTAATTAAGTTAAAGTAAATATAAAAATGAAATAAGCATATATCTTTTAGAAATTTTTTTTACATAGGGTTATATATGTTATATTTTTTACTATAAATATTAATTATAAATATAAAAATATTTCCTACATAATGGTACTTTATTTATAATTTTTATACATTAAATAATTAAATATATTTATTACACAATAATGATGCAGTATTTTCCTTATTAATGAAAGAATCAAATAATTGGTATTATAAATATTAAAATAAATTTAATTTGAAAGTTCTGATGACATCCACGAATTTTATTGGTTAATATGACATGTTATGATTACTTAAATTAATTTGGTTCGAATTAATAATGTTGTTAATACTTTAAAAAAATCAATTATTAAATAGTGTCAAAATTGACATAAATGAGTTTTTAAAACAAATATTATATTATTAATTGATATTATATTCCTAATAATCTATGGTTTGGCCAAATGACTTATATAATGATAGGTTCATCATTAATGGACCACTTTGGGGTCTCTTGGAAGTTTATATAAAGTTTATTGACTATATAATTTAAAAATACAAAGAGACATGGTAAATGTGAAACTAATTAACAAAGAGTTAAAACTAAATGACAAGGTTAATATAGTGACCCAAACCTGTCTAAAACCTATTGGTTGGGTGGTTTTCGAACCATCCCCACCTTATAATTTAAATAATCCAGTTTTTATCCATTATAAACCAAATATGAATTTATTATAAAATAATATTTTAAGTTTTTCCTAAAAAGCCCCTCCTCCCCCTTATAAAAGGACACCACTTCTAACCAATTATTCACAACTTCAAAGCATTTTGGTTCGTCCAAACCTTTTCCAAATATTCTCTCAACTTCCATCAATTATACCTAGAGGCCTTAGTTTGATCATAAATCCTACTTAATGCGCCCTTTTGATCAATTCAAATGGAAGAACCCGAAGAATAGGTAATGTTTTCACCACCCTCTTTCAAGTTCCTTTCTTCTTCAAATTCTTCTTTCTCTATTATTTCCATTATAAAATAATAAATCCAGTATCTCCTATATACTGTTATGTTATTATAAATATGGTACAACCATATTCAATATTCTATCCATGCTTTGAATGAAATGTCACCATACATGCGTACGTACGACCTACCGTCTCCACGTCGTGGTGTAATTGTTATTCAATATATTATTATTTGGATGAGTATAATAATGATGTGAAATTCATATAAATAATAAATCTAAAATGATAATTATTCTTTATATATTATATACCATCCAATTATATATTATTTTAATATCAAAAGAATGATATTATCGCTCGTGCGTACGTACGAATTACCGTCTCCACGAACGCGATGAGATTCATTCCCCATTATATCCATTCAAGACTAAATTTCATTTCATGATTAAAAATAATGTTTATAGACATGATATAATTCTTAATATGAATAAGATACATCCCATCCATAACAAATATGCCTCATGTAAAAAATAATATAAAGTAAAATGAATCTGTTAACACCCGAAACGACGATAATACTAAGATATTATCAACAAATAAATGTTAAAAGATAATATTTGATATCATATTAATGTATATGATTACTTTACAATTAAATAAAAATTATTTCACCATTATACATGAGGTTAAACCACTCTCTACCAAGGAAAAATTACAAAGTAAGGGGTTTCCTATCTCACTTTTAATTCTGTGAGAATTCCATTGTTCACCACTTATTTATCGCATGTGGTGTGTGTACTGCCCATGATTGTATTAATTGTGTAATATACTTTAATTTGTGGATATTTACATCATCATTTTATTATCCTTATTTCATGGGTGTATGTTTCATAAGTTACCAAATCAATAAGGGAATTTGAAATTTCAATTTCCACTCATTCGTCTTTACGCATACTTCATTGATTATTTTACTCCAAGATTGTGTGTGGAATCACTATTTATTTGCTTATGTCATAATTTACACTCCCCTTTCTGTGGATATACTTTTGATACACATAATCACTCCATTGATAAATTATCAAGTCATCGGTATGAACTTGATAAGAGTAATTTTTACTCAATCTCCATTTGTTGAGTTAAACATCCAATTCATTGGTGTTGTTTTTACAAGAATATGTTTGAATGTACTTTGATTGTTTTACACTGAATATCCAATCATATTGAGTGTATTTATATTTTTCACACATAATTATTTTGTTGATTTATCCTTAACCTAAGGATACGTCCTTTATGAGAGATTTCATCTCAATTTACATTCTATTGATACTCCTTTGTTGTTATACCCCAAATCACTTTTATATGGTGTATATAATGTAGCTTCACATAGTATATCATGAATCCCTTTATTCTCATGATATTACAAAGTTTTTATTACCTAAATTATTCATTATTCAAGTGTCTCTCTTTTTGTTAGGAACTCTAACTAAAATATCATTTTAAAATGTTTTAAAGATTTATTATTTTAAATCTTTCTCATTAATGTCCATGTTTTAAAACTGGTTTTAAGGATTTATTTATATAGACATTAAAGTTTTAAAATCAAAATTACTTTTAAAATTTTCAAATTGGTATGGGACACTTTGATTCAAAAATCTATTTTAAATGGATTCTTGTCAAATAGTGTGACTTTAAAATGTTTTCAAGAAAAGGGGGATATTTCTCTCAATAGTTTGATGATGATTTAATCTATGTCAATATCCTTCATTATTCTCGATTGAGGTTAATATGATATAATACAATATTCCATATTGTATCGAATGAGTTATGTTTTACCATGGATGTCCTATTTTTATACCATTCATGGTTTGTGGTTAAAGTATTGACATTTCATATGCTAGTTTTAATACGAATGTTTATGTTATGTTTCAAACTTTTCATATGAGGAATGCATTAGACTTAGTAAGTGACGGGTGGAGCCTAATATAGATCATCGATGCATCAGTAGGTCTCATTAGACAAACTATTGTCTTGGCACAAGGCCTTGACAAAATCGTATTTGCAGTCTTGGCACGAGGCCTTGACTATGTGGTTATGATAGTCTGACATTATGTATTCCATTATTTTGAAAGTGGTTACTGATATTGCATGTGCTTATTCTACTAGTAGAATATCCACGTGAATAAGTAAATGAAATTATTTCATTTTATTTTTGTCATATTATGCTGAAGTTCAAGTTTAAAAGGCTTTTTTTAGTTATACATTGCCCTAAATGTTTATGCTTATTTAGGAAAGTTTCCGCTATATTGTTATCCTTACTGAGCATCTAAGCTCACCCCTTTCTATGTTTTATTTTTCCCAGGAGATGATGATGTTTTTTATGACTTACCTGCAGGGATATTCTGAGGGGATATGAGTGTGGTCTATTGAAACAATGTTGTTGTAGTTTTTCATTTTATGATGTAATATAAACATTATGAATATATCTAGTGTTTCCAAGGCTACTAAACTGATCGGTCTTTCGAGATTTGATATTTATTGTGATCATTACAATGTTATGTAATGATTCACCGACTCTGGGTTACTGGGGTCGGGGCATTACAGTTGGTATCAGAGGAAGTTTAGTACAAAACTTGGAAGCTAGATTTAGATAAACTCTGATTAGATCACATAGCCCTAAGAAAGACTTTGAGGATTAGTATAGAAGAAATTCCTAAGATTTTGGTATTGTATATATTTTGTGAGTTTTCCAAGAAAAACATCCCTGTCTAGATACGAGCAGGTAGAGGCGGCTCTGGCACAGATGTACCTAGGGGTAAAACCTGAAAACACCGATTTGAGCTAGACTCGAACGAGAACTGGTGCACGACAACGGGCCTTGCTGCACTTTTGGTTACGATACTCCCGGGGGATATACTTAGGATAATTTACATTTTCTTTACAAACCGATTTGAAGTATTATATATAAGATGAGATTAAATGACCTTGGTTATTCCTAATGTGTTTCAAATTGAGAATATGGTGACATGGTATTCTATAAATGATTTTATGACCACTGTTACTCACACAATGATTTATGGTTTTAGTCAACGGCTGGATTCCAAGGAAGTTATAGTGACTTTGAGAATGATGTACAAGGTGGGAACGGTGGTGGAAATGAGCAATAAAATGGAATGTTGATAGGAATAAAATATATCGTCTTCATGCCAAATAAATTTTCCAAAAATATGATCAACAATATATATATTAACCAATTCTCGGACTCAAAAAAGAAGAGAATAGTGATGAATGATAAGAGCTCCAGCAGTGGAGATGATGGAGAGAAGAATCCTAAATTTCCATCTTGTAGGAAATGTGGAAGGATACACCCAAGAAAGTGTCTCAATAGAACAAAGAAATTCTTTATGTGTGGAAAAGAATGACATAAAGTGAATAATTGCCAAGGAAAAATGAAGAGTACTTTAGAAGAAAATAAAAATGGTCCCAAGAATACATTTATAGTCATTTTCTGTAAATGTAGGGGACCTGGCCATTACCCGAGTGAATGCCCTATTCTATAGGATAACCTCTTGGTCAAGGAAGAACCTATGAGAAAATAAATGGATGGAAAAATGTTTAAAGGTATTAGTACTCTTTGTTGTTGATATTACTTTGGGTAAATTTTTTCTTTTATGTGTAACCCTGCAATTTATCATGTGAGAATGATAATTGAGGAAAACTTATCTTTTCTCTTGTGGATATAGTTATAAATAACCATTTGGTTTTATATGATCTTTGGGTTTGAGACAATTACAAGTTATTATATTTTGGGATGAAAATCCAAGGTATGAGAAAACATTTGTGGTTAAATCATGTTATGGTTATTTTAAGGAATTTATCTCATTTTGGTAATGTTATAAAATATAGTTTTTTTGAAAAAGGACAACACACAGACCGTGTGACAACCCGATGCATCAGACAAAGCTGTGGGAATCGAACCCACAACCAAATTGCGATTGGGATTTATCACCTACCACTAGACTATGTGAAGTCCCTAGTTAGCGTGACTATTATTTTTAGTAAAATGATTTTATTGATCAATAATAAGTTGATTTGGGATATTATGTCTTATCAAATGAATACCTTTATTATAGGAAAATGATTTGGTGATTAAGTGATAAATGTTATTTTGGAAGATGTTAGGTTTGTCCGGAACACTATATGCCCAATGAAAATAGAATACTATTGGATTTCATTTTAGGAGTGATGGTGGATTTTTATCTATGTTTTTATTGTGTATTTATAGTGATTTGGGTTATTTATGGAAATGATTAACCTATAATAGAGAATATATGATTAGGTTAATTAATTTTATGTATGTGACTTTAAGAGTAGTTGATATCATTTGGAGATACCATTTAACTTGGAAGACTACATAACCAAATTATTCTATGTTTTGGGTTTCAATAATATTTTGGATTTTATTTAAGGATTTTAAGGACAATTGTTTATTGAATTCTATTTATTTAACTTTGGGGTATTGTTGGTTTAATTTTAGAAATTAAGATTATTGTTTCTTTCTCTAATGGAATAACATTTTGGGGGATCATCAAATCTTATACTAACCATTTTGGTTTTGATTAATCTCTAAATACAAGTTAAATATATAGTTTATTCTTCGTGGATCATGTGATTCTATAATAAGTTTATTCCTGCTCTTCTAGTGTGACCAAGTCTTCTAGAATACTCATCGTTTAAAAATGAGTTAGTAGTAGAAATTTATTAAAGAATGAAACTTTACTTAAAAAGTAAGTATATCTCTTTATGTTCTTAGTTAATATCATAAATGAATTCCTCATATTTATGTAATGTAACTTAAAAATAAAAAATAAAAATGTTGTCTGTTTACTTTTCATACTGGGAAACTAATGACCATTTGTCCCATCACAAGTTTGTGGTTTTATTGTTGTTAACTTTCTCCTAATCATGTTTTATATCCCTCTTTATCAGAACTTGATACTTAGTTTATCATCCATATCCATGTTTTTCTACATGGAATCCTAGTATAGGTTATCTCAGTTGACCTTTGTACTTCTCTTTCGTTCTTTTAAAGTGATAGTTTTATTGACTCTTTTTTCGATGTGGGACTTTCCATTATATTCCAAAGCCCAATTTTAAAAATTGAGAGGACGCAATTTATTGAAGGAGGGGAGAATGTAACACCCCAAGCTTCCATGATACGTTTCCCTTTGAATAATGCAATAGCTTGCATTGTACGCGACTCCGAGATTCTAACACACCACAACCAATCAAACTAGCCATTATGAATAGTAATACCCATGTTTTGAAATTTTTTACATTTTATATTTCAAAATGGACTTTATTTTTGGATTAATAATATCAAAATTATCTTAGGGTGAATTTTTGGTACTTTTATGATAACTTTCATATTTTGATGAATAATGAAAATTACTAAAAACAACTTTTTTAAATCGAAATAATTAGTAGTGATAAATTAAGAATTTGAGTGGTTTTAAAGTATATTTAGAATATATTTTCACCATTTAATACAATTTTGGTCATTGGAAATAATTTCACATTTAAACCGGACATAAACAAGTTTCAATCTTTTGATAGTTATTATTTCTTTAAAACACGCTTTTTTTTACAACAGGAATTAATTTTAAATTATTTTATGCTACTTATGTGTTTTGAATTTAGAAAAATGGATTCCATATTTTGAATCAGGATTTCTAAATTGTGTAAATAGGTAACTCTTATTTTTATACATTTTGAATAATTACTTTGGTAAATATTTAATTTACCATGGTTAAAAGGTAAATCTCGTAAATAAGGGTAAAAAAATAATATTATAATAATATTAATTTACCCTAAAACATTCCCTAACCCTATTGGTTTTACATGTACGACCATGGGCATCTTTGGGTCGATTTTGGGACCCCAGGGATCCACTTGTAAGTGATAATGACACCTTATATTAATTAAGTTAAAGTAAATACAAAAATGACATAAGCATATATCTTTTAGAAACAAAGTTTTTACATAGGGTTATATATGTTATATTTTCTACTATAAATATTCATTAGAAAGATAAAAAGATTTCCTACATAATTGTATTTTATTTATAATTTTTATACATTAAATAATTAAATATATTTATGACACATTAATGATTCAATATTTTCTTTATTAATGAAAGAATCAAATAATTCGTATTATAAATATTACAATATATATAATTTTAAAGTTTTGATGATATCCACGAATTTTATTGGTTAATATGACATCTTAGGATTACTTAAATGAATTTGGTTTGAATTAATAATGTTTTTAAGACTTTAACAAAAAATCAATTATTAAATAGTGTCAATATTGACATAAATGAGTTTTTTTAAAAAATATTATATTATTAATTGATATTCTATTCGTAAAAATATAATGTTCGGAAAAATGACTTATATAATGATAGGTGTATCATTAATTGACCACTTGGGGGCCTCTTTAAATTTTATAGTAAGTTTATTGACTATATAATATAAAAATACAAAGAGACATGGTGAATGTGAAACTAATTAACTAAGAGTTAAAACTAAAAGATAAGGTTAATATATTGACCCAAACCTGTATAAAACCTATTGGTTGGCTGGTTTTAGACCCATAACCACCCTATACTTTAAATAATCCAGTTTGGATCCATTAGAAACCGAATTTGAATTTATTATAAAATAATACTTTATGTTTTTCCTAAAGAGCCCCTCCTCTCCCTTATAAAAGGACACCACTTCTAACCAATTCTTAAAACCTCCAAAACCTTTTGGTTCGGAAAAAACTTGCCCAAATATTCTCTAAACATCCCTAACTTTTACCTAGAGGCCTTAGTATGATCATAAATGCAACCTAAGGAGCCCTTTTGATCAAATCAAAAGGAAGAACCCGAAGAAGAGGTAATGTTTTCACCACCCACTTTCAAGTTCATTTCTTCTTCAAATTCTTCTTTATTTATTATTTCCATTATAAAATAATAACTCCAGTATCTCCTATATAATGTGATGTTATTATAAATATGGTACAACCATATTCAGTATTCCATCCATCCTTCGAATAACATGTCATCATACGTGCGTACGTACGGCCTACCGTCTCCACGTCGTGGTGTAATTATTATCCAATATATTATTATTTTGATGGGTATAATAATGACGTGTAATTCATGTAAATAATAAATATAACATGATAATTATTCTATTTATATGATATACCATCCAATTATATATTATTTTAATATCAAAATAATGATAATGTCCCTCTTGCCTACGTACGGATTACCGTCTCCACGAACGCGATGAGATTCATTCCCCATCATATCCATTCAAGAATAAATTTCATTTGATGATTAAAAATAATTTTTAGAGACATGATATAATTATGTATATGAATAATATACATCCCATCCATAACAAATATGGCTCATGTAACAAATAATATAAAGGAAAATTAATCCGTTAACACCCAAAACGACGATAATACGAAGATATTATCAACAAATCAATGATAAAAGATCATATATGATATCATATTATTGTATATTATTATTTTATAATTAAATAACAATTATTTCACTATTATAAAGTAGGTTAACCTACCCTTGACCAAGGAAAAAGTACAAAGTAAGGGGTTTCTAATCTCACTTTTAATTCCGTTTGAATTCCATTGTTCGCCACTTGTTTATTGTATGTGGTGTGTGTACTGCACATGATTGTATTGATTGTGTAATATGCTTTTAATTTATGGATATTATCATCATCATTTTATTATCCTTCTTTCATGGGTGTATGTTTTGTAAGTTCCCAAATAAATAAGGGAATTTGAAATTTCAATTTCCACTCATTCGGCTTTACGCATACTTCATTGATTATTTTACTCCAAGATTTTGTGTGGAATCACTATTCATTTTATTATTTCATAATTTACACTCCCCTTTCTGTGGATATACTTTTGGTACAAATAATCAAATCATTGATAAATTATCAAGTCATCAGTATGGACTTTATAAGAGTAATTTTTACTCAATCTCCATTTGTTGAGTTAAACATCCAATTCATTGGTGTTGTTTTTACAAAATATGTGTGAATTTCCTTTGATTGTTTTACACTGAATATCCAATCATATTGAGTGTATTTATATTTTTCACCCATAAATATGTCATTGATTTATCCTTAACCTAAGGATATGGCCTTTATGAGAGATTTCATCTCAATTTATATTCCATTGATACTCCTTTGTTGTTATACAAAAAATCACTTTTATATGGTGTATATAATGTACTTTGAAAAAGTATATCATGAATCCCTTTATTATCATGATATTACAATGTTTTTATTACGTCAATTATTTGTATTCAAGTGTCTCTCTTTTGGTTAGGAACTCTAACTAAAATATCATTTTAAAATGTTTTAAAGATTTATTATTCTAAATCCTTCTCATTAATGTCCATGTTTTAAAAATGGTTTTAAGGATTTATTTATATAGACATTAAGGTTTTCAAATCAAAATTCCTTTTAAAAGTTTCAAAGTGGTATGGGACACTTTGATTGAAAAATATATTTTAAATGGATTCTTGACAAATACTGTGACTTTTAAATGTTTTCAAGAAAAAGGGGGATATTTCTCTCAATAGTTTGAGGATTATTTTAATATATGTCAATATCCTTCATTATTATTGATTGAGGTTAATCTGATATAATACAATCTTCCATATTGTTTCGAATGAGTTATGTTTGACTGTGGATGTTCTATTTTTTTACCATTCATGGTTTGTGGTTAAAGTATTGACATTTCATATGCTAGTTTTAATATGAATGTTTATGTTATGTTTCAATCTTTTCATATGAGGAATGCATTGGACTTATTAAGTGAAGGGTGGAGCCCGCTATAGCTCCTCGATGCATCGGTAGGTCTCATGAGACAAACTAGTGTCTTGGCACAAGTCCTTGACAAAATCATATTTGTAGTCTTGGCACGAGGCCTTGACTATGTGGTTATGATAGTCTGGAATTATGCATTCCATCATTATGAAAGTGGTTATTGATATTGCATGTGATTATTCGACTAGTAGAATATCAATGTGAATAAGTAAATGGAATTATTTCATTTTATTTTTTCCATATTATACTGAAGTTCAAGTTTAAAAGACTTTTGTTTTAGTTATACATTGCCATAAATTTTTATGCTTATTTATGAAAGTTTCCGCTATATTGTTATCCTTACTGAGCATCTGAGCTCACCCCATTCTATGTTTTATTTTTCCCAGGAGGTGAAGAAGTTTTTTATGACTTACCTGCAGGGATATTCTGAGGGGATATGAGTGTGGTCTATGGAAACAATGTTGTTGTAGTTTTTCATTTTATGATGTAATGTAAACTTTATGAATATATCTAGTGTTTCCAAGGCTACTAAACTAATCGGTCTTTCGAGATTTGATCTTTCTTGTGATCATGCCAATGTTATGTAATAATGCACCGAATCTGGGTAACTGGGGTCAGGGCGTTACTGTTGGTATCAGATGAAGTTTAGTACAAACCTTGGAAGATAGATTTAGATAAACTCTGATTAGAGCACATATCCCTAAGAAATACTTTGAGGATTAGTATAGAAGAACTTTCTAGATTTTTGGTATTGTATAGATTTTGTGAGTTTTCCAAGAAATACATCCCTACCTGGATACGAGTAGGTATAGGCGGCTCTAGCACAAATGTACCAATGGGTAAAACCCGAAAACACCGATTTGAGCAAGACTTGAACGGGAACTGGTGCACGATAATGAGCCTTGCTGCACTCTTGGTTACGACACTCCCGGGGGATATGCTTAGGATAATTTATATTTTCTTTAAAAACCGATTTGAAGTATTATATATAAGATGAGAGTAAATGACCTTGGTTAATCCTAATGTGTTTCAAATTGAGAATATGGTGACATGATATTCCCTAAATGATTTTATGACTACTGTTACTCACACAATGCTTTCTGGTTTTAGTCAATGGCTGGATTCCAAGGAAGTCATAGTGACATTGAAAATGATGTACAAGGTGGGAACGGTGGTGGAAATGAGAAAAAAATGGAATGTTTATAGGCTTAAAAGATATTTTCTTCATGCCAAATCAATTTTCCAAAAAATATGATCAACAATATATATATTAACCAATTCCTGGACTCAAAAAAGAAGAGAAAGGTGATGAATGATAAGAGCTCCAGTAGTGGAGACCAAGGAGAAAAGAATCCTAAATTTCAATCATGTAGGAAATGTGGAAGGATACACCCAAGAATGTGTCTCAACAGAACAAAGAAATGCTTTACGTGCGGGAAAGAAGGACATAATGTGAAGAATTACCGAGGAAAAATGAAGAGTACTATGGAAGAAAATAAAAATGGTCCCAAGAATCAATTTACAGTAATTTTTCATAAATGTTGGGGACCTGGCCATTACCCGAGTGAATGACCTATTCTATAGGATAACCTCTTGGTCAAGGAAGAACCTATGAGAAAATAAATGGATGGAAATTTTTTTAAAGGTATTAGTACTCTTTGTTTTTGATATTAATTTGGGTAAATTTTCTCTTATATGTATAACCCTGTAATTAATCATGTGACAATGATATTTGAGGAAGACTTATCTTTTATCTTGTGGATATAATTATAAATATCCATTTGTTTTTATATGATCTCTGGGTTTGAGGCAATTACAAGTTATTATATTTTGGGATAAAAATCCAAGGTATGAGATAACATTTGTGGTTAAATTATGTTATGGTTATTTTAAGGAATTTATCTCATTTTGGTAATGTTCTAAAATATAGTTTTTTTGGAAAAAGGACAACACACAGACCGCGTGACAACCCGTAGCTTCGGACAAAGCTGTGGGAATCGAACCCACAACCAAAGTACGATTTGGATTTATCGCCTACCACTAGACTAAGTGAATTACCTGGTTAGTGTGACTGTTGTTTTTAGTTAAATGATTTTATTGATCAATAATAAGTTGATTTGGGATCTTATGTCTTATCAAATGAATACCCCTAGTATAGGAAAATGATTTGGTGATTAAGTGATAAATGTTATTTTGGAATATTTTCAGTTTGTTGGGAACACTATATGCCCAAGGAAAATAGAATACTATGGGATTTCATTTGAGGAGTAATGGTGGATTTTTATCTATGTTTTTATTATAGATTTATAAAGATTTTGGTTATTTTTGGAAATGATTAACCTATAGTAGAGAATATGTGATTAGGTTAATTACTTTTATGTATGTGACTTTAAGAGTAGTTGATTTCATTAGGAGATACCATATAACGTGGAAGACTACATAACCAAATTCTTCTATGTTTTGGGTTTTAATATTATTTTGGATTTTATTGAAGGATTTTAAGGACAATTGTTTATTGAATGCTATTTATTTAACTTTGGGGTATTTTTGGTTTAATTTTTGAAATTAAGATTAGTGTTTCTTTCTCTAATGGAATAACATTTTGGGGGATCATCAGATCTTATACTGACCATTTTGGTTTTTATTAATCTCTAAAGACAAGGTAAATATATAGTTTATTCTTCATGGATCATGTGGTTCTATAAGAAGTTTATTCTTGCTCTTCTAGTGTGACCAAGTCTTCTAGAATAATCATCGTTTAAAAATGAGTTAGTAGTAGAAATTTATTAAAAAATGAAACTTTAATTAAAAAGTAAGTATATCTCTTTATGTTCTTAGTTAATCTCAGAAATGAATTCCTCATCTTTATGTAATGTAATGTAAAAATAAAAAATAAAAATGTTGTCCGTTTACTTTTCCTACTGGGAAACTAATGATCGTTTGTCCCATCACAAGTTTGTGGTTTTATTTTTGTTAACTTTCTCCTGATCATGTTTTCTATCACTCTCCATCTGAACTTGATAATTAGTTTATCATCCATATCCATGTTTTTCTACATGGAATCCTAGTATAGGTTATCTCAGGTGACCTTTGTACTTATCTTTCTTTCTTTGAAAGTGATAGTTTATTGACTTTTTTTTCCGATGTGGGGCTTTGCATTATATTCCAAAGCCCAATTTTAAAAATTGAGAGGATTCAATTTATTTAAGTAGTGGAGAATGTAACATCCCAAGCTTCCACGGTACATTTCCCTTTGAATAATGCAATAGCTTTCATTGTACGCGACTTTGAGATTCTAACACACCACAACCAATCAAACTAGCAGTTATGAATAGTAATAGCCACTTTTTGAAATTTTATACATTTTGATCTTTCAAGATGGACTCCATTTTTAGATTTGGAATATCAAAATTATCTTAGTGTGAATTTTTGGTACTTTTCTGATAACTTTCATATTTTGATGAATAGTGAAAATTACTAAAAACAACTTTTTTAATCGAAATAATTAATGGAGATAAATAATTAATTTGAGTGGTTTTAAATTTTATTTATAATATATTTTTACCATTTAATAAAATTTTGGTCATTGGACATAATTTCACATTTAAACCGGGCATAAACAAGTGTCAATCTTTTGATAGTTATTATTTCTTAAAAACACGCTTTTTGTTTTGACAACAGGAATTAATTTTAAATTAATTTTTTCCACTTTTGTGTTTTGAATTTAAAAAACTGGATTCCATATTTGGAATCAGGATATACAAATTGTTTAAATAGATAACACTTAGTTTTAGACATTTTGAATAATTACTTCTGTAAATATTTTATTTACCATGGTTAAAAGGCAAATCTGATAAATAATGGTAAAAAAATAATATAATAATAATACTAATTTAACCTAAAACGTGTCCTAAACCTATTGGTTGATATATATCCGACCATGTGAATCTTTGGGTCGATTTTGGGACCCCATGGATCCTATTGTATGTGATAATGACACATTATATTAATTATGTTAATGTAAATACAAAAATGACATAAGCATATATCGTTTAGAAAAACAATTTTTACATAGGGTTATATATGTTATATTTTCAACTATAAATATTCATTAGAAAGATAAAAAGATTTTATAAATAATGGTATTTTATTTATAATTTTTATACATTAAATAATTAAATATATTTCTGACACAATAATGATGCAGTATTTTCCTTATTAATGAAAGAATCAAATAATTGGTATTATAAATATTAAAATAAATATAATATGAAAGTTTTGATGACATACACGAATTTAATTGGTTAATATGAAATGTTAGTATTACTTAAATTAATTTTTTTTGAATTAATAATGTTGTTAAGACTTTAACAAAAAATCAATTATTAAATAGTGTCAAAATTGACATAAATGAGTTTTTAAAACAAATATTATATTATTAATTGATATTCTATTACTAAAAATATAAGGTTATGTAAAATGACTTATATAATTATAGGTGTATCATTAATGGACCACTTGGGGGTCGGTTGAAAGTTTATAGTAAGTTTTTTGACTATATAATATAAAAATACAAAGAGACATGGTAAATGTGAAACTAATTGACTAAGAGTTAAAACTAAATGATAAGGTTAATATAGTGACCCAAACCTTTCTAAAACCTATTGGCTTGGTGGTTTTAGACCCATAACCACATTATACTTTAAATAATCCATTTTTGAGCCATTAGAAACTGAATATGAATTTATTATAAAATAATACTTTAAGTTTTTCCTAAAGAGCCCCTCCCACCCTTATAAAAGGACACAACTTCTAACCAATTATTCACAACTTCAACGCATTTTGGTTCGGCCAAACCCCACCCAAATATTCTCTCAAAATCCCTCACTTATACCTAGAGGAATTATTTTGATCATAAAGCCAACCTAAGTAGCACTTTTGATCAAATCAAAAGGAAGAACCCGAAGAAGAGGTAATGTTTTCACCACCCTCTTTCAAGTTCCTTTCTTCTTAAACTTCTTATTTCTTTATTATTTCCATTCTAAAATAATAACTCCAGTATCTCCTGTATAATTTGAGTTTATTATAAATATGTTACAACCATATTCAGTATTCTATCCACCCTTTGAATGACATGTCACTATAAGTGCGTACATACAACCTACCGTCTCCACGTCATGGTGTAATTGTTATTCAATATATTATTATTTGGATGGGTATAATAATGATGTGTAATTCATGTAAATAATAAATATAACATGGTAATTATTCTTTATATATGGTATATCATCCAATTATATATTATTTTAATATAAAAAGAATGGTATTGTCGCTCGTGCGTACGTACGGATTACCATCTCCACAAACGCGATGAGATTCATTCTCCATCATATCCATTCAAGAATAAATTTCATTTGATGATTAAAAATAATGTTTAGATACATGATATCATTCTTTATATGAATAAGATACATCCCATCCATAACAAATATGGCTCACGTAACAAATAATATAAAGGAAAATGAATCTGTTAACACCCAAAATGACGATAATACTAAGATATTATCAATAAATCAATGTTAAAAGATCATATATGATATCATATTAATGTATATGATTCTTTTATAATTCAATAATAACTGTTTCACCATTATAAAGGAGTTTAGCCTACACTCGACCAAGGAAAAAGTACAAAGTAAGGGGTTTCTTATCTCACTTTTAATTCCGTGAGAATTCAATTGTTCACCACTTATTTATTGCATGTGGTGTGTGTACTGCCCATGATTGTATTAATTGTGTAATATACTTTAATTTATGGATATTTACATCATCATTGTAATATCCTTCTTTCATGGGTGTATGTTTCTTAAGTTACTAAATCAATAAGGGAATTTGAAATTTCAATTTCCACTCATTCGGCTTTATGCATACTTCATTGATTATTTTACTCCAAGATTATGCATGGAATCACTATTCATTTTCTTATGTAATAATTTCCACTCCCCTTTATATGGATATACTTTTGATACACATAATCACTCCATTGTTAAATTATTAATTCATCGGTATTAACTTGATAAGAGTAATTTTTACTCAATCTACATTTGTTGAGTTAAACATCCAATTCATTGATGTTGTTTTTACAAGAATATGTGTGAATTTCCTTTGATTGTTTTAAACTGAATATCCAATCATATTGAGTGTATTTATATTTTCCACACATAATAATGTCATTTATTTATCCTTAACCTAACGATACGACCTTTATGAGAGATTTCATCTCAATTTACATTCCATTGATACTCCTTTGTTATTATACACCAAATCACTTTTATATGGTGTATATAATGTACTTTGAAATAGTATATCATGAATCCATTTATTCTCGTGATATTACAAAGTTTTTATTTCCTCAATTATTTGTATTCAAGTGTCTCTCTTTTGGTTAGGAACTCTAACTAAAATATCATTTTAAAATATTTTAAAGATTTATTATTCTAAATCTTTCTCATTAATTTCCATGTTTTGAAAATGGTTTTAAGTATTTATTTATATTGAAATTAAAGTTTTCAAATAAAAATTCCTTTTAAAATTTTCAAAGTGGTGTGGGACACTTTTATTCAAAAATCTATTTTAAATGGGTTCTTGACAAATTGTGTGACTTTTAAATGTTTTCAAGAAAAAGGGGGATATTTCTCTCAATAGTTTGATGATTATTTTAATCTATGTCAATATCCTTCATTATTATCGAATGAGGTTAATCTGATATAATACAATCTTCCATATTGTATCGAATGAGTTATATTTGACTGTGGATGTTCTATTTTTATACCATTCATGGTTTGTGGTTAAAGTATTGACATTTCGTATGCTAATTTTAATAAAAATGTTTATGTTATGTTTCAAAATTCTCATATGAGGAATGAATTGGACTTAGTAAGTGATGGGTGTAGCCCGTTATAGCTCCTCGATGCATCGGTAGGTCTCATGAGACAAACTGGTGTCTTGGCACAAGGCCTTGACAAAATCGTATTTGTAGTCTTGGCATGAGGCCTTGACTATGTGGTTATGATAGTCTGGCATTATGCATTCCATCATTATGAAAGTGGTTATTGATATTTTTTGTGATTATTCGACTAGTAGAATATCCATGTGAATAATTAAATGGAATTATTTCATTTTATTTTTTCCATATTATGCTGAAGTTCAAGTTTAAAAGGCTTTTGTTTTAGTTAAACATTGCCTTAAATGTTTATACTTATTTATGAAAGTTTCTGCTATATTTTTATCCTTAATAAGCATCTGAGCTCACCCATTTCTATGTTTTATTTTTCCTAGGAGGTGAAGAAGTATTTTATGACTTACTTGTATGGATAGTCTGAGGGGATATTTGTGTGGTCAATGGAAACAATGTTGTTGTAGTTTTTCATTTTATGATGTAATGTAAACTCTATGAATATATCTAGTGTTTCCAAGGCTACTAAACTAATCGGTATTTTGAGAATTGATCTTTCTGGTGATCATGCCAATGTTATGTAATAATGCACTGAATTTGGGTAACTGGGGTCGGGGCATTACATGGCACGGTAAGGTACCAGTGCCATAGATACTAAGTTCATGCGGGTCTATCCCTTGTACCCAAAGAAGCATCATTTCATAGATCTTGTTTTTCCTTTAGGATAGATGTATGTTTTTTTGTGAAGCTATGGACCTTGGATAGAATGTCCAGGCATCGCCACAAGAATCAAGCCCTGTGCAGGCATTGAAAAATGGTATGGTGTGTGACCAATACCAAATATGATGTCCCCTCGAGTGAGGACACCATGATGTAGTGTCATTTTTCATCGTGCGGACAGGACGATAATGTCATAGTTTAGGGTCATGTGATGGGACCAACCATGCACTTTAATGTCGTGCAGTATAGACGTAACAGTTTAAAGTCATGAGGGACTAGGCATCATAGTTTAAATTCATATGGCTCAGACATATATGCAAAAGATGAGGTTCAAAATGGAATGTTCATGACATGATAAATCATACCCGACATGAGTGAGGACATAATCGCATATCACACTGCACACAATTCCATGAAAGAAACCTCGGGCCGAGGGGGCCCGAAAAGGTTAGAGAATATGGGGCAGGAGAGACTAGCTCTCAGTTGAGCTAGACCCAAAGATGAGATTTCTGGGCATTCCTACATATCCCATGATGATGGTAATCAAGCCATACATAGTTATAGAAAGTGCAGTTTAACATCATGTAGGACAAAGGACAGGAGGTAGGAGGGACTATCTCCTTGAAGGGGAGTACGTGATGCGGCAATTGTAAACCCAATGTGAATGAAGGCATAATCCCATACATTCCACATCATGTGGTCCTATAAGATTTGGGGCCTAAATGGTAGAACATAAAAGATAAATTAGGGGAACTCAAGATGGACCCAAAGACGAGATGGCTGGGAATTCCAACATATCCCTTGAGGATGGGAATCAAGCCACACGTAGTTCTCAAGAGGGTGACATATAAAGATATCTTAGTTTAGGGTCTTAGATCTCAGACCATGGAGAATTAGTACTCTTACTAGTAGGCACAGACCTCAATCCAATTCCTAATCCCACATGAGTCAAAATTGGTGTAGGAAACAACGGCGGAAGAGATTTTTTCAATACTCGGAATACATGCCAAAGGGAAGTCGGTGTGGAGCCCTGAATGACACCTTACCATGGATTTTTCCTCCTAACATGAAAATGCGCACTGAGGGATAGTACTGGGAGTGTTGAAATTACACTTGGACACAATGGGGTGGAAAATGATGTGATTCATGTAACCAATATTTAAGGCTTCAAGGGGTTGGCGTGACGATGGAGGATAATTGTTGACCGTGTTTGAAACACAGTATCCATATCATGTGACCTAAAATGGGAACAACAAATGAGCATCTACCACTAACCATATTTTAAATGTGGGACTTGTATTGATTTGTTTTCTGAAATCCTTGATGACGTTGGCCCATAATGGTTGGAGAGATCTTAGGCCTAGAATCCATGCCATTGAGGGGTCCCTTCGGATGTTAAAGATAATGGAAGTCCAAATGAAGGGGAACATGGAGCCTGAATAATGGGTGAAAGCATGTCCAGGCAGAATCCGACACTCCATGCTCTAAACCAGAGTACTCCTGGGAACATTGGAGAATCCTCGAAGAGGGTCGAGGGCCTCGACTTAAGGGCAGACAACTTGAAGAGATGAGTATAGGGAACAGAAGATAAGGTCACTCAGGAGAGAGAGTTATGCGGTGTGTTTGTTATTAATTGGAGGTGAATAAGGATGTGATTCCATAACAAACCTTATACCCCTATCCTGGGAAAAAATAGGCCAAGGGTCCAAGATGATAGTGAGGTTTCTAAGAGATGGGGCTAGACTAGAAGACTAGACATTCGAGTGGTCATACGTATCCCGTGGGGATGGGAATCAAGCCACATGTAGTTCTAGAGAAAAGGATGATGGAAATAAGGGCATAATACCCCAACTAGGGGCGTTTACGACACCAGGATTAACCCAATGTGAATGAGGACCTAATCCCACACCACACCGTACAATCCTAAGTGAGAACTCGGGCTAGTGGCCCGAGGCTGGGCCACAGATAGAATGTCACAGGGAGATTGTAGTTTACCGTCTTGCAGTAAGGATGATGGTGGTCTTAGTTTAAGGTGATAGAGCTTAGACCATAGATGCCTAGTTTAATGTCATATGTCTGGGACCTAAAGGGTGAATCATTGTGCCTATGGAAGACCAAAAAGAGACCACTATGACAGAGGAAAACTATTGACCATGTTCGCAACACAGTATCCACCCTTGTGTGACCGGAGTTCTGGGAAAACAATTGAGCATTGACCATTGAACATATTCGCAACATGAGACTTGTATAAATTTTCCACTTGCAATCCTTGAGGATGTTAGCCCGTAATGGTAGGATAACCCTTGGGCCAAGAATCCATGCCATCTGGGGTCCTTTTGCATAAAGAAGGTGATGGAAACCCAAATGATGGGGCTCAAAAAGCATAGTTGGGTCGGTTCTCATGGGACGGACGATAAATGATGGGAGGGAAGTCTCAAGGGGATATGTGTAGCATGGTGAAGTTACCCGATGTGAATAAGGACATGAGTCCATACCACACCACACAATCCCAAATGAGAACTCGGGCTAGGGGGCTGAAGTGGTCGAAGGACTTGAGGTTGGTCACCTCGGCCAACTATATCCATATGACATCTCATGCAGGCATTGCCTAATCATAGCTCTTAAGCCCATGTGAGAAATTCTCGGTGTAGGAAACTAAGAGTAGGACTGTGATCTGCCCATCACATAAGGGTCTGACAGTTTGAATTATGCTCTTGCTCAAGGAAGATCAAGGCTTAGAGAGACGGCGTGGCAGAATGAACCACCACAATCCATGCTTGGGACATATGGGGGATGGTGAAAATGAAAAATGACAGCTGTTGACCAGATTTAAAACACAACGTCCACATCGTGTAGCCTGGTAAGGTCATGATGAACTCGACGTGAATGAGGTAAAAAGCCTACACCACACCGTGTGTTTCATCCCAATGGGAGGTCCCGAAGTTTGGGGATGGGCCTACGGACAAAATTTCCAGGCGGTCCTACGTATCCCATGAGGATGGGAATCAAGTCAGACATAGTTCTGATGGTGAAATTTAACGTCTTATAGGACGTCCTATAGTTTAATGTCATGGGGGACATTTCACTGGTTAAGGTCATGTAGAACCGGACTATTTAAGGTCATGTAGGACCCTGATGCAGTTTGGGGTCATGTGGGACCATACAGTTTATGGTCATGTGGGACCATTACGTAGTTTTGGGGTCGTGCAGGACCATATAGTTTATGGTCATATGGGACCATATAGTTTAAGGTCATGTAGGACAATATAGTTTATAGTCATGTTGGACCATACAGTTTAAGGTCATGTAGGACCATACAGTTTATGGTCGTGTGGGACCGTACAGTTTAAGGTCATGTAGGACCATACTGTTTATAGTCCTGTGGGACTGTATAGTTTAAGTTCATGTATAACCATATAGTTTATGTTCATGTGGGACCGTATATTTTAAGGTCATGTTGGACCATAGGACTCAAGAAAAGTATTGCTTGAGGAACTTGGTATTGGTGGGAGGAGTTATACACTCACCATCCATGGTAATCAGTGAGTATGCGCCATTGGAGTAAACCTTGTGAATGATGTATGGTCCTTCCAATTTAGTCTCTAGTATGGGTGGTTTCCTACCAGGTATCATTGGTTCCCTCAAAGCAAATACGATTTCACATTGCAAGAAGGAGAGGAGGCAATCTTTCTTGTTGAAATATCTAGCAATCTTGTTCTGATTCCTTTCCAGATTGTGCAGGGCATGAAGCCTGTTCTCATCGATCATTTCCAACTAATCCTGACGTATTTTATCAACTTTATCTAGAACATGATGATCATGAACAACTGTGCGCAGCAAGGGAAATTGAATCTTGATGGGCAGGATGACCTCTGTTTCGTACACCAGGGAATATTGGGTCACCTAGGTGGAATTATGAGTCGTCATTTGATAAGTCCAAGGAGCATTGGGGAGCTTGTTTGGCTAAATCTTCTTATTCTGACTAACGATTTTCTACAAAATGTTAGAGAGGGTTTTATTAACACCACGATCTGTCCATTTTCTTGCGCATGATAACATGAGGTATGGTTAGAACGAATGTTGTACTTAGCATTAAATTTCTTCAGCTCAGGTGCTCTGAAGTTCATTCCGTTATTGGTGAGTATGGTGTGAGGGACTCCAAATCGGTAGATGATGTGGAAGCTCACAAAGTCAACGATGGAACGAACCTTGACCTCTTTGAGTGGAACTTCCTCTACCCACTTGGAGAAGAAATCTATAGTAGTCAGGATGAATCTGCACTTGGGCGCTGTCACCTGTGGATATGGTCCCATGACATCGAGTCCCCATACCGTGAATGGCCAATATTACTTGGTGGAGTAGACAGGATATGGCGACCGATGCATGAAGTTATCATGAATCTGGCACGCATGGAACCTTTTGGTGAACTCGATGCAGTCATGGATCATGGAGAGTCAAAAATACCTTAGTCTTACGATCTGGTGAGATAGCTTCAGCCCAGTCTGATGATCCTCGCAGGAACTAGCATGAACCTCCTGTATGAGTTGGGAAATATCAGCTCCTTGAATTCAATGGATGTAGACCCCATAAAACCCGCTCCTGTAGAGGATCTACTCACGACTAGGGCCGTCCTGGAGGGTAAACTGTAGTGCGCAACATCAGATTCATTGATGCTCAACCCGATCTGTTGGGAGATTACCATTCTGTAGATACTCAATAAATGAGGTTCTCTAGTCAGGATTCACTTACATCACTACATCTGGGGGACCTGGGGTCCTGACGTAGAGGCGATGCGGTAAGGTGTCTTATCTGTAGGCTATCATCGTCACCTGGAGTGACATGAGCAATGACTCTTCAATGTGCCACATGGATAATAAGGTCATCCTATTCGGGCTCTGCAAATGATCCAGCTTGGCCGGCCAGGGCATTAGCTCAACCATTCTGAGATCGAGGGACATGAGTAACTTCTGGCCGAGATGGGAATTGGGCCATTAGCTGGAGAGTGCATTCCAACAATGGCATGAGCTCTGGATTTATGATAACATGTCGTCATTGATCTGCTTGATGACCAGTTTGGAGTCCCATTTCACATGAAAATGGGGAATTTCTATCTCGAGATCCATCTCTTGGCCAATAATGAGATCCTAGTTCTCTGCCTCATTGTTGGTGTAGCCTTCTAACAATAGGAATCAGTATGGTAGAACTACTTGTGCCAGGGTAATGAAGATGATACCCATGCCTACTCTGTTGAGCCTGGGGTCATTGAGCCTTCTGTCGGTGGGGCTCCAAGAAGCACCACCAAAGTGAATTTTCCATCACGGGATAGCTTGGTCTACCGAGAGGATTGCCTCATCAGGAAAATCAATGTCCAGGGACTAGTCCACAAGAGTTGGATGGGCTATAAGGAAGTATTCCAATGCTTTCCCCTTAATAGCCATTTGGGGGGATAAACCTGATGTTGAACTATTGGATAATCACTACCCATCGAGCTTGACAGCCTATCAACAAGGTGTGGTTCAGTATGTGCTTCAGTGGATCTACTCGGGGCACAAGTTTTACCTCATGGTGATGAATTTAATGTCACAAATTCTGCACTATGAATGCGAGTGCAAGGTATCTCTTTTCGATAGGGGAGTATATGGTCTCCAAATTGAGGAACATGCGGCTGAGGTAGTAGAGGCTATTCTTTGTTCCCTCATTATTCTTCTGGGTGAGAAGGGCACTGAGATATCACTCCAAGGCAGTCAAATAAAGGACCAACGTCTTTTTGGAGATGGGTAGCATTAAGAATAGAGGCTACAGTAGATACTTCTTGATTTACTTGAAATCATTCTGACACTCTTATTTACACTCATAGACAGTGCCTTTCTTCATAAGTCGAGAAAAGGGATTGTACTTGCCGGCCAAATTTGCGATGAATCGGTGTATGTAGGTTAAGTGGCCTTGGAAGCCACGAATCTACTGAATGTTGCTCAGAGGAGACATCTGGCTGATGGCCTCAATCTTCTCTGGGTAGATATTAATGCCCCTATATCTAAAAAAATCCGAGAAAATTTCCAGAGGTGACCCTGAATGCACACTTCAATGGGTTCATCTTCAAGTGACAGGAACAGAGGAAGCCAAACACATTCTCAATGTCATTGAGATGGTCCTGATGCTAGTGAGATTTGACCACCGGGTCATCTATGTAACATTCCACCAATGTTCGGAGGATCGGATCAAATATGTGATACATAGCCCGCTGATAGGTGGGACCCACATTCTTTAAAACAAAGGGCGTGACTTGGTAACAGAAAGTACCTTGTGGTGCCTTGAAGGATGTAGACTCCCAATCCTTAGAGGACATTCAGATTTGGTTATACCTGGAGTACCCATCCATGAAGGAGAGGTCTTGGAACCCAGCTGCAGCATCAATCAACAATTCCATCACAGGAAGGGGAAAATCATCCATTAGACAATGACAGTTGAGATCCCAGAAGTCGATGTAGACCCTAATATATCTGTTATTCTTTATTACTGGAACAATTTTGGCCATCCACTTGGGGTACTGGACCTCCTTAAATAATTGTCTCTAATAATTTTATAAACTTATACCTGAACCATGGCACCGTGATAAGGGTGCATCTTTCTAGGAGGCTGCTTGAACCTGCGATGATTTGTCAGGAAACCAAGGTGGTGGACTACTACCTGAGGATCTAGTCCTGAAATCTCTTCAAAAATCCAGTAGAATACATCATGGTGTTTTTTAAGGAATTATATATACTTTTTTTTCTCCTCGAGGGTCATGGAGACACTGATCAATGTGGGTTTCGGGTCGGCCTTGCTACCGAGGATCACTTGTACCAACTCATCATCCGTGGAGGAGACACCCTCTTCAAAAGCAGGGGAGCATACTCTAAATCTTCTTCTTCACTTATAGAGGGAGGATCCTTGGTAGGAGGAGCTTCTTATGAGTCGACGACTCCCTATTGGAGGCTATTACCAGCCTGAGCGGCAGTGGACACTACATTGGGGAACTCCTGTGCTACCGCAACCATAATGATGAAGGTTGTTGATCCAATACCATTTGGTCTTCAGCCCAAAGGGCCACTCTTGATGATATCAAAGAAATAGTGATGTTTCAGCTTGAGTTGCTTAATTCCGAACTTCATAAACATGCATGTATGATGTATTGATGTCAACATGGGGCAGACATTCTGATACCTTATGGGAGTTGGAGGCTCTGGGATCACCTGAGCCTGGTATGTGTAGGAGTATGAGGTGACCCTCCAGCGTCACATAGACTTGGGAATGTCCTCCCCCCTCATTCCAGAAAAAAATAAGCATTTCCCCATGTCCAGAGTTTTAACCTTCAATCGATGGACTGGAAAAATGTTTGTATCATCTAGATCGGCCCATGGGTCGGTCACAGCCGTAGCATGCTTGACCTCCTTAGTCTGAATCTGCTTGTCCTTGCTCTTGTAGTAGTCGACATCCAAATAGTGGGCTTCACAAGAGGAAAATGGGGAAGCATCACCTTGAAACACACCCACTTGACCATTAAGGGAGTACTTAAGGCACTGAAGATATGATGAAGGAACCTCCATATGCAGGTAGATCCATGACCTACCCATCAACGCATTATAGGCGGTGTCCTGGGAGACAACCCTAAACTCGGTGCTGGTAATTAGACCACTGAACTGGGTCTTCAAATGGATCTTTCCGACCAGTGTCTGCTCCGTCATGTCATAACCTTGGATTCCTAGGTCAGAGGGACTCAGATCATCCTAGTACAATCCCAGTTTTCACAGTGTCTGACTCAAGATTAGGTTGATTCTAGAGCTAGTGTCAACAAGGCAGTGATGAACCTCCACACCATTGAACTGACTGGTGATGTATTGTGGGTAAATGTTCCCCTGTATAGGAGATCCTTTTTCTTCTCTAGATAACCAGATGGTGTCCTAGCATTTGATATTCTCGACCGCCTCAACATGGAAGGCTTCTACGACTGCGACCTCCATCTCAAACTAGCGGGGGATTCTTAAAACCTCATTGAGGGCCTCAAGTATATCTAATGATAGGAAAAGGGCATCCAGGATGGAGATATTTTATAGAATACTAGAAATATTTTTGATCACATCATACTTCCATGTCAGGCGTGAGCTTCTGCTTACAAGAGGCCTCTCAATGACAGGAGGTATGGTGGGCCCTACCGATTGGGCCGACATCTGACCGGTGTTAGGAATATCCTGATGCTAACTAGTCTAAGCATGTTGAGTAACTACCGGATGGGGGCCATACAACTAAGACCGGCCTGTGGGAAAGTGTGGATGGTCACGACATGGTCGAGGTGGCTCTTCCTGATCCAACAACATGAATAGCGGCAAAGGTGGGCCTGATGTCACTAGATGAGAGGGCTACGTATACTGAGCTCTATGCTGGGCCTGCTACTTGGTTTCAGTCGTATAAACATCTTGGATAGAAGTACTGACTGAGTAACTCTGATGGCCCATATTACTGTGGCTTTGTCGACACTAACAATGGCTAGGGACATTGGGAGGATCCGCTTGGTGCTCCCCATCGTCCGAATTCATGTAGGGATTTACCAGCTCTACTGTATTAACTGAGGCATACCCCTGACCATAACTCTAAGAATCATCCCCTAATGGAAAAATTTTGGGAGGGATCACCATCTATGGGGGAATGAAGTCACTGAGATTATTGGAAGACGATGGCATCGACATGGTACTTTGTTTTCCCTTACGCTGCCGGTGTTTTCTCTTCTGGGAAGAGGATATCTGAGATGACGATACAGAAGTTATTGTTGTGGATTATGAAGGCTTTGGCTGATTCATGCATACAAAGATAACACCATGGGAATGGGCGACTACTTTATGATCCATCCATTTGTCATACTTCTGGGACCAACAACTAGAAACCTGATTCCACTCTCCTTCGCTGTTGATGCTACTGTCTGGCCTCACGAAGATGCATGCCACCTGTGCCAGAGCTGGGCCTCACCAGAAAATGTTGTTATCCACCTGGTCTTTATGATAGTCTTTAAACACATAGCACTATTTGAGGGTGTTCCCCAGGATCCGGTGGTTGGGGTAGTAATTAGGGAGATCAATGAGGTTCACCTCTTCTGGCCTCCTTCACTTAGGAAAACATACAATCCCCTTCTCTAGGGAACTTCGAAAATAACCAGGGACTTGTGCCTCGCTAAACGAGGAGGTATGATTCCTCCTATATGGGAAGGGGTCACTCATAACCTAACCCTGACGAGGGGCTGTAGGAGCCTTCCAAGGAGGGGGAGCTTGGTTATCTCATCTTGGCGGTGGTGGCGCATTGTGCGGGGGTACCTGCCGATTCTATGGTGGGAACTATTGGGCCGGAAGCTGTGCCTCAGGTGGAGGGCCTCTATGAGTTTGTGGAGGAGGCTCCACTGGTAACAACTCTAGTTTCCTGGGGGCCTCTATTTGAGTCACTGCGGAAGGCTCTGCCCGAGTGGCCCTTCTAACGGGGATTGCAAGAGGCAATGTATATGCCTACTTATCATGATGTAAGGCTTCCTCTAGGTGTTGAGCCTTATCAGAGAAGTCTCAGAATCCCCCAAGGTAGTTATGGGTGATCATAGAGGGGGAAAGTTCCATATTTATGTTCCATATGCACATAGTCAGTAATTTCCCCTAAGTTAGCGACATGTCAAGAGAGTATGTGAGTCCATTCCACCAGGCAACAAAGTCGGAAATGCACTCATCAGGACTCTTCTTTCACTAGAAGAGGTCCGCAATACTTGTCTTCTGAGTGGTGGAACTAAACTGGTAGAGTAATTTTCTATGGAGGTCCTCCCTGCTAGCCACTAACCCAATGGGGAGCTGGTTGTACCAGACGAATGTCGTTCCTTCCAATGTCTGTACAAAAAATTGGAGTTTGGCGTCTTCCTGCTTCGCTAGAGTTCCCAACATGGGGCCACACATTGAGATAAAGTGGGATAAGTGGTGTGGAAAGTCCCCTGTCCCATTAAAGGGGGAAAAGGTGGGATTACCGAAACCTGGGGGTGCTAGCATTTCATCCACCCATGTAGGATATGACTTTACATTAGGTGGGATTGCCACATGTCCAGTCTCTAAAGCTTCGAGGCGAGCGATGAGTTCTTCTATTGGATAATCCGGTCGGGGATTTCTATCTTGACGGGGATCCAGGACCTCCAGTGCATTGGCAGGTTCTTCAACATGATAAACAGACCCAACGACTCATGGAGAGGCTGGTGGAACAATCTGTGGAGAAGATTGGGAAAACCGAGATGGGTCCCGAGGATTGTCATGTCGTTTAGGAGTATTTGGCGACACATACCATTCCCTCTTAACGTATGTTCCAACCTCAACCCTATATGCATAGGTAGGATGGTTAAGGTCACTTGTGGGTAGTTCACCAAGGGGATGTTGTACATTCCACTGCTGCCCTGGCTGAGGATCACCATAGTATGGTTGTCGCTCCGCAGCACATTCAACAAGGAGGTCGTCGACCACCTTCTTCTTTTCGGTGAGTTGCTGATGCAACACTGCTTTTTCTGGGTCGTCTTCCCCTTCTGCACTGATCCAGATGGGTCAGAGGGTTTGACGGCTCTGAGGAGTTCCTTTTCCTTTTTGGGATTCTGGCTCAAGACTAGTGCCTCGGTGGTCATGGGAAGACCCATAATATTTCTCTACTGGCGAGTGAACCTTCCCAATGGATCCAGTAACTATAGCACTCCCTTAGGGGGTAAGTACCCATAAAGGGGAACCAGCTCATTCTCTCCCTCTGATAGGTCATCCATGTTAACCACAACCCTTCCTGGAGGCATATCCCCTATGTCTCCTGGAAAATCAGGTTGGCATCGGATGGAACTATAATGGAGGTCTACGTACTACCCCCAGCCACAGATTTTCACATGGGGATAAGCCTCCTTGATTATTCTGTGGAGAAATTTAAAGCTCTGGATGCATCATTGTTGGAGGGTCTTATGGAGGCCTGGTGACTTAGGGTGATGGGCCACAGAGAGTGCGGCCAAATAAACCAAACAACACTGGTGGCCGATATCTTCGAAGCGCGCCTGACTCTTGGTGTAGGTCACTCATCGACACCGATGGTGGAAATGAGTCACCCAGAGGGTCTGGAGAAAGAAACCAACCTCCTCCTAGGTGAGAGCTTCTGGAGCCCTAAAATTTTACACTGCAACTGGCCAGAACATCTTGGAGAAATGGTCCGCTGTGAGGATATATCACAAGCTCCTTGGTCCAGATTCAGGGTCTAGCCCTTTATTGCCTCACTTGTCTTATGGAGGTGGATAGGGAACCGATAGTGGTACTGATGCATACCACTGAGATGGATGGCCGACTGGTGGAGAATATGGTGAGCAAGCTGACAAGCCGCCGCATCTTGGGCTATCCTCTGAAGAGTGTAGTGACTTGGCCACCACATCATGGTAAGACAAGATGATGACTGCAATTTCCAGTATAGAGACTACGACTGATGGTGATGGGTTACATTGTTGCTCATCTACCATTGATCCCTAGAATAGCTCTCTGTGATCTCTAGTTGAGGTAGAGAGTGCCTCGGGCGATGATAGTGAGGATTGCACAACTGTGACCTGTGGAGTTTCCAAATATTCATCCTCCTGGATGTACCTACGAAGGGAGTTGGGAATTAAATGGACCTCACATTCAAGAATTATGAGGCTAATGTGCCTTGTTACTACCCTATCCCTTGACACGGAGGATCTAGGCGAGGGTTTCAATGCTGATCATATTACCCCTCTAAATCTGAGAAGTAAACTAGTTTGATCTTAGTTTGAATCTTCTAGGTGTTCTTTTTATGGCAGTGACAACCCACCCTCCTACACCGGGATGCTTCTTCAGGATAGGGTGGATTTCTAGAATGAGGAGGTCCTTCAGCTGTACTGGTGGTGGGTCGGGGTGGACTTCCTCTAGAGTGAGATCGAGTGCGAGGAGCACCTGTATAGATATCAAAGGGAACATGGGGATGACCTCTGTGTCCACTGGCTAATGTGCGGAGGGGACTTACATGGGAAATGATGGAGCTGTTGGGACCTCTTTTGGAGATGATATGAGCACAAGTATGGCCTCCATACTTGCTTCCCCTGGCAGCATCAGGGCAAGGAGGGTCCTCGTACCGGTCATGCCAAACACGGGTAGGACCTCTTGCTAGGCGAAGGTGAAGCGAAGTTGACCTTCACTCCTCTAATTATTGAGGTGAGGAGGACCTTCTCTATCTACTGAAAGGACATGGGGAACCCCGCCATATATGAGATTTTCTGGATTCTTAACATATTCATATCGGCAGTCCGTGGTTGGAGGAATGAACCCATACCCAATGTAATGAGCATCATATAGGATTCTGTACTGAGTGCCACTAACATGGGGAGGACCCTTGTTTATATTGAAGGTAGCATGGGGTGAACCTCCATGATCTTATTAGAAGCAGGGAGGACCCGTGTTCTCCATGGTGGCGGTACAGGGAGGACCTCCATACTGGGTGTCGCTATTGTGGGTTGGTCTGCGGCGGGTGCTCCCTGCGTCGGCGGCCAATAGAGTCGACCCAACCTGCCCATGGGGTAGTTGGGGCCTTAATCTGGGCCGAGTATATAAGTGCCCCTGCTCAGTGTGCACAAGAGGATGATGATACATTTCGGTAGTGGCCCGAGCCACAGTAGTTGCTGATCTCGACGCCCCTTGGTGGGGTCCTCCTTGGCCTGTGCCTGACACTAGCGTCAGGCAGCCAGACCGTGGTCGGTGGTGCGGGTACATAATTTACCATCTCTTTAGCCTGTGGGACTAGGTGGTGGCGCTGGCGTGGCCTAGTGGGGGCTCTCCATGGAGGTCCCTAGAATAGGATCTCGGTCGTTCTGGCCCAGACATCCCCTACCTCGTCATTTTAGGGGAAGAAGTAGTTGAGACGTTCTGGGGAGAGACTCCGGAAATGATTCGATGTTGGGTGGGGAGTAGTGGCTCCCTTCGCAGCCCTTGGGGGCGGTGGTGGTGACGAGGCACAAAAGCCTCTAAATCCCAGCGTTCCATATCCTGAGTTAGGATAATCCCCTCATCCTTGTATCAGCTTATGAGCTCGCTTATCACCCTACGTTGTATGAGTTCATAAAAAGAGATAGGGCATGGGATCCCAGTAGTTGTGGCTATGGAAGCTATCGCAGAAGCAGTTGAACCATGTGAGATTGCTGTGTTGGCATTGCCTCTCCCCCTGCATCGATGGTTGGGTGTTAATTGGGTTCCTAGAGCAGAAATTTGGTTCCTGAAAAGAAGGGAGATTAAACCATTAGTGCTGAAACAAAGAAATTTATGTCTAGTGCCCCAGTGTAATTCTGTGTCCCATGGCTGTTAAGAAGGATCAATGCTGAAAACGTCGCAGATCGGGATGTCCAACATTTTGACTGCCCCAACATCTGGTGAGTTTCATTCCAGGACCTCTATTTTCTTGGTGGGACCTGGCACCAAATAACCGGATCTAGTGACATGCTAATCCACTGATGTATCGAACGCTACTAATCTCCACATTGAGGAGAATAAATTCACATCGGGTTCACCATTTCTGTTTCTGACACTTTTGCTGGGGTGTGCACATCCATCTGTGGAGGGCGCATTGCTGTTGCACCGGATTCCCACTTTCCAAAGTCGGGCAACATCTGTCACCTATTGAGGGATGTTTTCTCCTTGATCGAAACTGGATGATGGGATGTCGGTTCTTCCTACTGTGGATTCTCCTCAAAACTCATCACCTAGTCCAGGTCTCCCTTATAGAAAAAGATGTTGTTCATGAAACTCTTCCCAGTGTCATGTCTTCATGGATGCCAGTTAATTACACTGATTTTGTCGGGACATTCCAAGGGGTTCGGTCTGGGAAGCAACCATCGGTCAGGGGAGTTGTCACGTGGGACATCACTGCCGTGTCTAGACACTGGAACACTAGGGCGTCTGGGTTTCTTCTCCTTATTATAGGGCTTCTCGAGGGCGTGTAAGCTCGAGGATTCCCATGTAAAATGTGGGGAATTATATGCCATAGGCATGTATATGAGGTTTTCCTCAGCTTCCCATGTTTAACATAGGGTATTCCACGAGTTTAACGTCTAGCAGAGATAGATCAGACTGATCGGAACACTGACTAGAGTGGATCATATGGGTGAAACCCCTATAGGAAACATTGTTGTCAGGGATAACACGTGGTTAGATACCCGATTACTACTAGGAGAAGTGAAGAGATGAATTGTCATGATCTCACCGGGATGTGGCGGCTCGTGTAAGAATCATGATGGATAATGGATGGTTAAGTGAAGTGGATGGAGAAGGGGATGGATTCAACTTGAGGGAGATGGTGATGTTGGGCTGGAGTCTCGAAGAGATCTCCTATGTATCCTCATGGTAGGGAAACAAAATCCACATAGTTCAGGATAGGGAGTATAGAATCTGGGAGTGCGCAGAGGACAATGACCCGATTATATACTATGGCATACGCATGGTTAGCACCCCGAGGATGGTCTTACACAACTAGGACTAACCAGTGATAAGGTTCCCAACAGCAAGTACAACAGCGGATTACCACTGGGTTTGGGTTGACAATGGATTACCTCTAAATGGGGTTCACAACGGATTACCGTTGGATGAAGGCTCAATGTCTTACCACTGGATAGGGTCACAATGGCTTACTGCTGGATAGGGTTACAACGTCTTACCACTGGATAGGGTCACAACATCTTGCCGCTGGATAGGGTCACAATGGCTTTTCGATGGATGGGGTCGAATCTCATGGAGGCTTCCTACATACCTAGTCTAGGATACAATGATCAAAGCCCCAGTAGTTCGGGATGGTGGATGTAGTTTCACATAGTACATGATAAAAAAGGGTGATGCAGTTTAACATCATGTGGGATGAAGGTGGTCCGACATGAAGGGGGTCGTAACCAATGGTGGTTGGGCTCGAGCCTCAGGGAGGCTTTCGAGGTACCTTGCCTTGGCAAGGATCAAAGTCCATGTAGTTGAAAATGGAGTGGGAATTGATGTGATGATGGTGGAGACCAATGAGTGATGGGATTGAACCTTAGGGAGGCTTCCTACATACCTTGCCTTGGCAAGGATAAAAGTCCACATAGATCGGAAGGAGTGGGAACTGACGTGAAGGGTTGTCAAAACCAATGGCTGGTGGGATTGAACCTTAGGGAGGCTTCCTACATACCTTGCCTTGGCAAGGATAAAATTCCACGTAGTTCAAAAAAAAAGAGTCACAATGGCTTTCCGTTGGATGGGGTCGAACCTCATAGAGGCTTCCTACATACTTTTTCAAGGAGACAATGATCAAAGCCCATGTAGTTTGGGATGGTGGATGCAGTTTAACGACATACCAGATGAAAAGGGGGGATGCAGTTTAATGTCATGTGGGATGAAGGTGGTTCAACGTGAAGGGGGTTGGAACCAATGGAGGTTGGGCACGAACCTCAAGGAGGCTTCCTACATTCCTTGCCTTGACAAGGATCAAAGTACACGTAGTTCAAAATGGAGTGGGAATCGATGTGAAGATGGTTGAGACCAATGAGTGTTGGGATTGAACCTCAGGGAGGCTTCCAACATACCTTTCCCTGCCAAGGATCAAAGTCCACATTGTTCAGAAGGAGTGGGAACTGATGTGAAGGGTGGTCGAAACCAATGGATGGTGGGCTTGAACCTTAGGGAGGCTTCCTACGTACATTGTCCTGGCAAGGATCAATGTCCATGTAGTTCGGAAGGGGGCAGGAACTAATGTGAAGATGGTCGGAACCAATGGTTTATTGGGCTTGAACGTCAGGGAGGCTTCATACGTTCCTTTCCTTAGCAAGGATCAAAGTCCACGTAGTTCGGAATGGTGTTTGGGGCTTACACTCTAGGCTACCCAGAGAGAATGTCATGGTTGATGCTTACTCTAAGCCCATGTGAGTCATGATCAGTGTGAGAAAAAAGAGGCAGCAAAGACCTGATGATCATGTTGTAGAAGGTGCTTCCGTGGGAAGTGGAAAGGGGGATTAGACATGGTTAGTGGCCCAAAATGGAAATAGGGGCTTACGCGTGGTCCGCAGCTCGGGGAGATGGAGATTGGGACTTACTTCAGGATAGAGGCCCGGTAATGAAAAATCCTAAATGGAGAGGGATTTGGCACTGAAGAAAGGATGGATCTGTTGCCTATCCCCCCCCTCTGGTCCTTGTCACCGAGGAAGATAGAAGGAGAAGGGGTGAAACCTCCCGCAAGAAAAGCTAAGGGCTTACAACAAGGTGGTTTCCCTTTCCCCACAGACAAATGCCACTTCAATAAAGAGGATCTCATTTCATGTGAGGAATGATTTCATTCCTGTGGAGACCAGTGGGCATGTAGATTGTCCAAGGTGGGGAACCCTACATATGTCGCATGGGGTGAGGTCACATTTTAACATCATGTGCTGAGGACGATGGTGCTTGGATGTTAAAAGTCCTACTGATCGTATGGGGTGGGTTCACTCCGCACCCCTTAGAACTTACATAACTAATACCTCCTGCCCCTTGGGGAAGAGAAGGCATCAGTAATGCCATGGCGAGGAAGTTTTATGGAGTGATCCATTAAGGGGTCCATGTTAGCGTGGCTATGTGAATAAGAAATAGCCATTAGTGTTCCTATTCGAAGAATCCTGAGACGAAGCAATGCAATGGGATGCACCGACCAAGGGACTTTGAAGTTACTTTTTGAAAACCAAAAATGTTTCAGAAGAAAAGGATTTGGGGAGAAAAGGGGCTCATAGGTAGAAGCCTCATGAGGCGCTGGTGCTTCATATAGTAGAGGGGCATCGCGAAGGGGTATGCTACGTGAAGTGAAGTGGCCTAGCCTTGGCCTATGGTATAGGCGCATAGGGAAAGTGCTTCGTGAAGTGTAAAGGCCCTCATGGAGCAATAATTCGTGAAGCAAGGGTTTCTTGTGAAGCATAGAATTGGGTAGAAATATTCTTCACGAAGCAGAGTGAACCTCCCTCAGCATGTGGGTCACGTGTGCATGGAGGGGGATTTGTGAAGCATAAGTGCTCTATGTAGACCCTAGTTCCCTTGGGGATCCCCATACTTTGTGAAGGACTGTGGGATCGGCTAAGGGAATCCTTCCTTTAAGAGGGGATGAATTCAAGAAAAGGGGAAGGCACTTCATGATGCAAAAGTACCTTCAAAAGCTCATGGTTCACAAAGCTGAAATTGCTTCACAATTTGAGAGCTAAGAAGGCGAAAGTTCGGATGATCCATCCTTAGGGCTCGAGGGGAGACTGATATTTATAGGCAAGATGCGCCTTGGAACAGAGGTTGCTTTGCACAAAGTTAGAGCTCACTCCACGACGATTTCGCGAACGTCAAAGGGGTTTGGAGAGCAGCCTGCCTCATCACTCCATGGCAGGTTCGCAAATGTCAAATCAGTTCGTGTATCTCCCCACCTTTTCGCTCTATGGTGGGTTCACAAACATCAAAGGGGTTCATAGAGCATCCCTACTCCTCGCTCCATGGTGGGTTTGTGAATGTCAAACAGGTTCGTGGAGCATCTCGCCTCCTCGCTATGCGGCGGGTTCACAAACGTCAAAGGTGTTCGTGGAGAATCCCGCCTCTTTGCTCTGTGGAAAATTCACTAATAAGGACCTTTGTGCCGCTGCGGGGGCCCAAGGGCCCTGCGAAAAGGCTTCTCGAGGCAGCCCCTAATGCTTTACATTTGTTATTGTTCATCCTAAATTTTGGCACCCCTAGGTGCATTCTCAAATTGTTTTATAGTTGAGGATGTTTTTTTTGAACTGCCCCTGGTTTTCAAAACCCTCATTTTACAAATCCACCTTTTAAATTAATAAAAGTTTTATATGGTTTGAAATAAGATCATAGATCATGGTATGATAGGATCAATAATTTTCTAATTTCAAAAGTTCATCGAAAAGAAATTTTTTATCCTACTCTTTTCATATATAGAATTTTAAAAGAAGTATTATTAGTACAAATATATACTGATGATATTTTTTTTTGGATATTTATGAAATTCTTTATGTATTGATTTCCCAAAAAAAATATGAAAAATGATTTTGAAATGATTTTAATTGGTGAACTCATATTCTTTCTTGGATTTAATATTTTTCAAAACAAAGAAGGAATTTTTTTAAAATCAAAGTAAGTATACAAAAGATCTTTTAAAACATTTTAACAAGGATAACAGTAAGAGTATTGATACTACTATGAGTACCACCAGTAAATTGAATCTTGATGAAGCTGAGAAAATAATTGATCAAACTTGTTATAGTGGTATGATTTGTAGTATTCTCCAATTGACTGCTAGCTGACCAAATATTATAGACAGTGCGTGTATGTGTGCTCATTTTCAAGAAAATCCAAAAGAGTCCCACCATATTGCTGTAAAAATAATTTTCAATTACCTCAAGTATATGACCAAATTAGGATTGTTTTACCCTATAGGACAATAATTTTATTTAATAAGTTATTTTGATGCTAGTTTTGGAGGATACAAGTTAGATAGAAAATTTATCTCTAGAACATGTCACTTTTTAGGTAATTATCTAGTTTTATGGTTTTATAAAAAGAAAAATTTTGTTGCATTTTTTATAGTGGAAGATGAGTACATAGCCACAGGTAGTTGTTGGGCACAAATTTTGGTGATAAAACACACTCTACTAGACTATGGATATCAATTATGAAATGTCCCCATAAACTATTACGATACAAGTGCAATAATTTTTTCTAATAATATTATTTTTCATTATAGGACAAAACATATTGATATAATACATCAATTTTTGAGAGAACATTTTCAAAAAGGAGATATCACTATTGAATCTATTTCTGCAGACATCAGTTAGATGATATATTTACTAATTCTTTGAATTATGAGATAATTAATTATATAAAACATGAATTAGGAATGTTTAATTTTTCTTGATTATAATTTTTAATGACATGTGGTTGTGATTGACACACCATTTTTATGACATACCATTGTGATTGACATATCATTATGATGACACACTACTGGATTCTCGTGCTATTGGATTGTCATACTACTGCTATGCCATGCCGTTTCTTTTATGCATTCTCAAAATTTTCTATTTCTATATATTTTGAGTCATCAATTTATTTCTCAGTTTATTTTATTTTTTCTAACCCAATGCATTTTTTTACTTTATTTTGAATCCAATTTGAAGTATTATTTCAAATTTAGAATACCTAATATCTTAAATTAGATAAAAATGGAATAATTTATAATCCCAATATTATTTGAGCCTTATACGATCCTCTCATATATCTCTCAACCCTAGCGAACCCCTTTGCCTCCCATTTTTCAAGCCTTCACTTACCCTCAATCAAGCTTGTCAGACATGTGTAAATGCTGAGAATGTTGTTTTCTTTTGATCATTCTCCTTATAAGTCTAAATATTATAATAATTAGAATAAAGGGTCCAAATCACCTAAACCAGTATCTCCAGTCAACACTGAGATTTCAAACAGATTTTTCGTACTAAAAAAGGAAGTTGAATCGAAGTGGTTATTTTCTAGTAAGTCTCTGATACTAAAAGTGATTCCAGATCAAGGATGTTTAGAGTGGTTTTCCTCAAATAAAAACCATTCTACCCTAATATGGTCTATGATTTTTATAATCCTATAGGGTTTTTTATGAATATGGTGTTGATTGTATCCAAAGTCATGTGAAAGGACACGTATTTGGTTTTTCATCAAAGAAATGGGCTAAATATTTAGGTGTTCCACATAATAGAATTTATGATGACTATTGAATATTTATTCTAGAAGTTAGTGAATTTTTTATGTGTGTGGATTCTATTTCTATGAGGTCTGGGGATGGAACAACCAAAATTTCTGTTGCCTCCAGGATAGATGGATAATGTAGGCTGTTTTTTAAGTTTGTGAAGCACATGATTTTCCCTAAGAAGGGTTATTTCTAAACCATAATGTATTAATATGTGTATCTTCTATCATTGATAAAAAGGGTAAAAATATCAATCTCAATATATATCATGGTTCATATGTGTGATATGACCAATCCATCCTCAAGATCTAATTCTTTGATCTATATAAAGATTATTTCTCCCAAGTTGTAATCCAATGGGCTAGTAGCTGAAGATGATGAGTCTACTATAGAATTCAGTGTTTTCTATCTTACCTATGCGAATTTATTAAAGAATAAGATTATCTATAACACCAAGAAGAAATAGAGGGTTGGTGATTTTGAGAAGTTATATGTTGGGTATAATCTGGTTGATCATCTAACTAGACCAAATGTTGAATTTAATCCAATATTAGAGCCTGATGAAGTAGTTGAATACTCTAATAAGGATAAGGAATAATAATTTGCTAAAGAAAAATAAAAGGAACCATATGTTGAAGTAGTGAGTGACCCTAAATTATATCCCAAAGATTCTCCCATTACTTTTTTAGATCCTACTCTACCTAGGATGTTTCTAAAAAGAGAAAAGATAGTAAAAGAGATTAATAAGAGTATGATGTCTTTAGAGATGATTAGTAAAAAAAATTAAAATTGACCGAATATTATTTTGATGATAATGAGGATGAAGAAAAGGAAGAAAAATATGAGAATGTAATTGAAGATGGTGATGATGGAGACTCTGACCAAAATTGTTCCAATGGACGAATCAAAATAAAAGAAGTGGAGATGCCTCCAGAGCTTTAGGGAGCACTTCTTGAGGGGGGAAATGCCCATCTGTTGAATTTTTTCATGAAGCTCTAGTTTTTGATGAAGTTGAGGACAGAACTACTACCACTTTTTAAGAAGTTTATTATTCTTCTATGGCAGAGAAAATGGGATATATAGCTCATGTAGAAAAACATATAGCTGATCAAGAGAAAAACGATCTTATTGAGGAAGAATTTGGGAATGAATAGTTGGTTGATTTAAATGTTCCTAAGCCTCCTATAGATAAGTATGTGGAAGGTGAATCCAATGATGTTGTTCAAAAAAAGGATATTCAAAAGAAAAAATCCCAACTATTATTACACAGTTAGAAGTAGAGTTCTCCAGTATTGTTTCTCAGAGCTTAGACGCTCGAAATTTAAATAAATCCCTATACCAATTGAATAGTTTTTAGCTGGTAAAAGTTTAGTTTTTCTCAGAATTGTTGATACAATGGTGGTTGTACTTGTGGTTTTGGTACCTTCGACCCCTGAATTTTTCTAAATTTTTGTTTCATATGGATGGGTTGATCCCATATTTTAAGAATGGGAAACTTTTTCTAGTGTTTCAAGGAGTTCACCAAAACATGATAGACCTGAGGTTAGAATTGAAGATGATACTAAGAAATACGTGATAGCTCATATATATTTTAATGGGATTTTGAAAATTTCACTTCTGTCAGAACCCCTAATCCTGCACATGTTTCTATTCTAGTTAATATAATAAATAAAACTGACTTAGATTATTTTGGTAATATTTTGATGTTTTGTTTTTTTTATTTGAAGTAAAATAATCACCATACTTAAGAGAATATCACCTATGAGAAGGATGAAAGATACATATTCCATTTGGTTATTCAATATATCCAACCTAAGATGATTCATCACATTTATGAGGTAAATATTGAGAATAATTGGATATGTGGTGTACTAGAATCCCTCAAGTCTTTGATTAAAGAAATAAAATCTGATTTTAAAGATTCCATGAATGAATTTATTAAAAGTTTTGAGGATACCTCTTCAGATACTTCTGTTACCGATTCTCCAAATCCAGTGTTTGATGTTGATCAGTTAGGAATAGTTTTTAGAGATTACCTAAGAGCTACTTCAGCCAGTGTTTTAGGAAGTTTCAAGGATCATCCACAAGTGACCTTGAGAAGAATTCAATATAATTCATATCATTTTCTCAAGTTTATTACCAGTTATTCCCATGCCATGAAATCTTATAGGGAGACTATAACCATGTACATAATGTTAAATATATCTTGGATTTATACTAAGAATTCAATGGATTCGAATATCAATTTCATGGATGAATATTTGAGAATTCCTACTATGACTCAATCTTTCAAATAACAAGTAGGGAAGATCAAGGAGATGACTTCAGTTTTAAATTATTTTATGGAAGATAAATCTAATTTATTTAGTGAAATGGAAAGAGGTTTCCAAATCATCATGGATTTTATAAATCTCATGAATCTGTTTCATAATGTTCATGGACAAGAAGTTATTTCTATGGAAGTAGTTCCTTTTACTCATTAATTATCTCTCAGGATAGGAGTTGTTAGAGATACTTTTTCACCTTTTCCTACACAATTACATCCTTTTCCAATATCTCATTCTCTATACTTAAGAAAACTTAGGCCATTTTTTTATTGTGTAAGATCACCCTCAGACAGTAGTTGGACCCTCATCTAGTGTTCATTCTATTTTACCTAGAGATGCTCTAAATGCATCAGATAAAGATCCAGAGAAATCCCATGCTAAAGGAAAAGGACAAATGGACCCCTTTATTGACTCTTGTCCCTTGTTTTTGTTGTATTAGATAGTTTTTCTATGATGGGACCTAGTATGTAATAAATTTTTGGTAATCATTTTGAATACCTCTTATATTTGTTATTCTATTTGTTATTATTGATTTTATAATGGTTTTCTTTACCTATTTGATTATCCAAGGGGGGGGGGGAATTATTATGGAATATTAGAATTACTTATGGAATTTATTATTTATAATAGTATTATTTATATGTTATCTTTTATAAAATATGTTTTTAATTTTTCTATTCATGATACTTATCTTTGGCACTTACTATTTTTTATTTTTATTTGATACTATCTACACTTAGTGGGAATGCTATGATCTGATTTATACTGCCCTGGATATCATGTTTACAGATTTTTAGTATTTTCTATGTAATTATTTATGATCATAAAAAAATGAGATATTGTTGAACTCCTAGTTTTAATGATCAAAAAATCATGATTCTAAGTATATTAATGAATTTCATGTTTCTATGTAAGTAATTTATATCTTGAGTCAAGTGATAGAATTTTCTAATGATGAGACAAAAGTTATGGTGGAACAGACAACTCGAGACACCATTGTCCATGACTCGCTGATAAGATAAAAATCTTAGTATATATGAGATACCACTAGGATCTCACACCTCCAGAATGTTGTAACATTGAATTAACATTTTAAAAAAGTCTGAGACCCCATCCGTTGACACACCATTTTGATTTCATTATACCTGAATAAAAAAAATTTAGAGTACCAGATACAACTAGGATATCACAACCTCAATTTCATACTGCCAACATAGAATTATTACTAAGTCTAAGATTTCTTCAGACCAGACACTTCTAGTTAGATACCACCAGTGTAGGGAAAATTAGGCTAACTTTAAGACACCGACAGAACATTATACTGCCAGAACTTTTTTCCCTACCAACCTAAGACACCAAATCTATTCTTATTAACATATAATTTTGAATTAAATTATTCTCATGACTATATTTATTGAAACTAATGAAATTTTATATTTTAATGATAATATCTCAAATGATCGACCCAGTGAATTGAAGAGAGTATTAGAAAGTGCGGTATGAGTAAGTAGAGATCAACTGTATATTCCTTGTTACAGCTGATAAAAAGTACAAAAAAATCACTCATTCAAGGCGTGGTGTAGGAAGAGATGAAATAGTATATGAATTAGATGGATAGTAAACTGAGAGCGTGAACTTATTGAACATACATATAGCTAAACCTGGTTGAAAATAAGAAGAGACCACCTATTAAAATCATGACTGGGAAGCCAAAATACATATTCACATTTTCTTCTTTCCTGCAATGAAATAACAAGAGTCTATGAAACACTATTTTCTAGAAGTTTTTCATGACAGCTTGACTCAAGCATCAATGATGGATCCAATCAAGAGTTACAATCTACATTACAATATACCGAGCATTTCTAAACTCTACTATTTTAGATTTCTCAATTCTGTTTATTTTTATCACATTTTGAGCAGTGTGTGTGCATACTCTATTTTATCACATGCACATTGTCTTCTATGGTAAACTAGAAGACACTCGATATCTTATCAATCTCGTTTCATATTTATTTCTCCCACAAGTAAGAGTGGTAGATGTCTTTGTGTGGCCTGTTTATTTTTTCTCCCTTGTATAACTATGAAAGTGGTTCTGTGTGACCTAGACAATTCTAAACTATTGTAAAACCCAATCCATCTTGTGAACCATATTGTTTATTTTATATAAATTTCTTGTTGGTGGGTGATCACCAAGTGGAGAGTACTATGTCCTGGATTGAGATTGAACCTCTTATATTCATTATTTTTGTTTTGTGCATTAATTTTATTTTACTTTATTTTTTCTTTAAAACTGAAAATTGTTTTAATTGTAAACAAAAAATATATACTTTAATAGTTTATCTTAATTCGTGTTCATATAGTATCTTGATCAAGTAAAATAATTTCAAATGATCAACTAATATTGTATATTATTCATCAGAGACCTTATAAATATTTAGAGAAAACTTTAGAAAGATCAAGATCTATATCACACTACTTATTTTGATAAACTCAGTTATATTTAATCATTTAGGGGATTTCAAAATAATCCAATTTAGATGGGAATTTTTTTGGGTACTCAATTCACCCCCCTCTTGAGATACTCAATCCAGCCAAAAAAACGTTTCTACTCCAAACATAAATAGTGTTTCACAACAATCATAGTGCTCCAATGGCAGCTCCAAAATTCATATCACAAAGATGAATAAATTTCATATCCATTCCACTTACAAGTCAATAACCTAACAAAACCGAAGGAATAAATATTACATCCTTCAATAATCTCATCCCAATGGCACTAAAATAAATAGTGAGCCACAATTCCCCATCGAATGGTATTAATTACCACCAATTGTGGCGTTTTATGATGTTCACCCCCTCCATACTAATGTACAACAACATACATCTATTCCACTTAATCTACTAAGGTCTCTACCCATAAAAAGTGGAATAAACCACCTCATGGTCCCTGTGTTATGTGCACGAGAACCCAATGGCCCCATCAGCCACCCAAAGTGATCAAAATAACCAAAAACATAGGCCACACCATCAATGAGCCTCCATCACCATTCGATGGAATAATAAACACCATTCATATCATAATAATTGAATCATCACCATATATCTAGTTAAAATCTCCCATAATTACTTATGTTACACCCAACATGTTCTCATAGAACAACATCATGAATAATAACCCAAATCCACTCATAACCTAAAGTTGCAACACTATTAAAGCACGCATACCAGATCAATTTCATTATTTCTCTCTTGAAACAACCTAGTGGAATATATTTTGAAAATGGAAACCACACGTGGTTCCCTTTATAGCCACACATAGACATCCCAACCAATGATTATTTATTACACATGTATAACAACTTTATATTGTCTGAATTATTTAAGAACAACCTCCATAGAGTATGCTAGACTCTAATCATAGAAGAACTCCACATAATATAGTTTTAATCAAAAGATTCAACAAAATTGAAAAAAAGAAAAAAAATTGGGGTTCTATAAAAAATATGATATAATATAAATAAAAATTGGTTAATAGATACATGGATTTCTAGCCTTAATTTTGTCTTTCCCTTTCTATAAACCTCACAAGATTCTAATAACGATCTAGTGTATTTTTTCTCAAAAAAGAAGAATAGAGGAATGAAAGAGTTTTTAAGACATTTTACTTATGTTTTATTGATAAAAATCCATAAATCACCATTTATAATCAAATTCCATCTCATGTAATCATTTTTTTTCATTTTTGAGAATATTTAGAAAAATCACATTTTATTGAGAAATTTATAAGCACTCGAATTCCCAAATAAAATATTACATATTTCCCATAAACATCATTATATAATATTTTATTAAAAACCTATGAATCACATAAAACCCATATAAATTTCATATATAATATAATTCTTCTCTAGGTAAGGCTTTTCCATTAAAAATAATAGGATATGTAAAATACTGATATTATATAATTATATACATTAAATTTTATTTAAATTATTTAATATATTATTCTACAAAAAATAAATATTTTATCATTCATCACAAGTAGAAAAAATTTTATCTTTCTTTTCATTCAAAAACGCTCCCCTTTTATAACTACCAATACTTGTAAGTTTGAGTCATACCCAATGATAGCATACTGTTGAGATTATTATTTAATAAGAAATTTATTGTCTGGGTGTTATATTGGAGGGTGTGAATATAAATAACTATACTTTTTTACACATGTTTATAAAAAAATTTACATTAATCCAATAAATTTTATAGGCTTAAAATAAAAATAAATCTAGATTTTATTCATAAAAAGTTGTATTTTTTTAAAGATAGTTTTACCGCCTTTTAATGGAGAACCTATTTTAAATATAATTTTTTATGAGATGATTATTTTTATATGAAAATATATGCTTCATTTTTGTAATTTTAATATAGAAATTTACTTTGGGTGTTTTTTTTGTATTTTTGTAAGAAGTTTCATTTTTGGATGAATAGTGAAAAAAACTGGTCAAATTTTTTTATTGATTTTTTAGATAAACACCCTTTTTAAGGATAAATGGGGAAACCTCACATGAATTCAAAGACATATAGACAATAACATAACCCGGAGGTCAAAAGGTATATAATCATCCCATAACAAGACAACTCTCAATCTTCTGAATCCAAATAGTCATGCCCAGTGTAGGCTACCAAACCACAAACCAACTGATTCACACACCAAAATAGAACTGAATCAAACCTTGAAAAATGAAGCTCCACCGCTTTCTGTATCTCAAACTCAATCTCAACATCAAATGATTGCATCTCCACCGCAAGATGAATCTCAATAAAAACATCAAACATCCGTAAAAACAAAAAAAATTCCAACAACAATGTCTAAAAAATGAGCCAACAACAACCATATGCTTCAACCCTACGCGAGAGCTCCACCATTGAATCTTGCCGGACCTATCGGAAGAACCCTGCCACCATCTGTGAGATCTCATCCAACCACACTTCCATGGAAGCAAACATAAGAGGATGGAAAAACCAGGATGTGAAGCCAAACCCCCATCACTCAGGACTGGGAGTCCCAACACCGAACCATGATTGCGTCGTCAACTGAGAGATCTGTGCTAATATGACCTAGAAACACCACTCTGGGAATGGATCTGGTCAAATATGAACAACAGAAGGATCAACGCTGAAGTCTAAGATGTTCCGACCACAGGGGGAGGAAGAAACCATCGAGGCAGTGTACATGAGAACTGAATACAACACCACTGCACAAACACCCACCGATCACCCAAAATCAAAGCAACAGAGCCATTCACTTGCTACGCAAAGACCCCCAAAACCAAACTGGCAATAGAAAAAAAGGAAAAGCAGGGGAAGAAGGAAGGGGGAGGTGTCACCAAGGCATCCATCACAAAGCTGCACCCGTGACCCTACCCCCTTCGGATCGGAGCTGAAGGGAAACCCTAGAAAGCGAGTGGGGGAGAGAGCTGTCGCGCAGAGGTGGAGATTAGGCTCAATCATAAATCTGTGAAGAATACTACATTTTAAAGGAAAAGTTTCTTTTCGTTTAAATAATTATTAATGTTAAATTGTATTTTAAATTTGTTTTGAAGACACAATAGATCAATTATATACCAATTAATCAAATTTATCTCACTGTAATCATTTTTATGTTGAATTTAGTTAGAAAGTATTAATGAACTTTTGAACGTTTCCAATTTAAAACTGGCTTTCTCATCATGTCTGTAGGATTATAACTAAATTTAATTTTTATATTTTTGGGGTATGAATTTCAAAAAAAAAATTCATGATTGTAATAAGTATGATTTTTTTCAAATAATTGCAACTGAATTTTTTGACCACAAATATAAGTGAATGTGATTAAAATTAATTACCATAAATAAGGTAAAATTAAGCTAAATAAGGGACTAAACCTTAAACCTAAATGCCAAAATGACCTTAAAACTAGTCTAAATCCATTTTATTCCCATATATCGACCATCTCCTTTTTCTAATTTTATGAGTTCTTCGGACACAAGTTCATAAAAGTGACCCATATAAAATGTTAGTTAGGGAAAAAGATAAAAAAGGAACCTTCCTTGTATTTAAAATTTATAAATATTTAGATTTTATAATAATATACATAGTGTCACAAACCCACCCAGGTCGACCCTGAACTGGAAACCCGAGCTGGTATGCGGACCGTCCCGAGGGGCGTTCCTGATCCCCAGGGGCTGGAAAATGGTGTCGAGCATCAAAATTTAACTATTGGGAATGATTTTCCCATGAAAAAAAGATATAGAGATAAATAAATACTGATGATAAAAATAAAACTAGCAGTGGAAGGAAAATAAAACCATACATACCAACACGTGACCCTCCAGGTCACCACCCAACCAAAGGCCAACCTTTCTCTAATAAAGAGAAATCCATCCAAGAGAACCTGAGCAATGGGAACCTGCAACTAAGATGATAAAAAAGGCATGAGCATTAAAAATGATCAGTAGGGTTTCCAGGTTAAACAACAGAATCCAAGAATTTCACTTCCCAAAATAATCCAATGAAACAAGTTTGAAATATAAATATAAAATTAGGGTTTTTAAATTTTTAAATAAGCAACAAGTTTTTCCCATTTAAAAATACAACACATGCTATAAACCATTTCCAAAACAATTTTTGATTTAAAAAAACCCCAAAACAAAATATACCAAAGATGGGAAAAACTAGAATAGGTAAATCGTGTAAGCTGGAAATAAACTAGTATGACAGAAAGTGAACAAGAAATGTAAATAATCCAGTTACCATGGGTGATCCTAAAAATCCCTAGAAGACCCCTATATGTACTTGGTTTAGAACCACTGGTCAACATATGGTGAAGTTCCTAAGTCTATAACCAACTAGCCTCCCTTGCGGAAAAATAAACTAACAACACCCCATCTGGCGTCTATACCTACCAGTGGGTACCAACCCGTCTAATAAGGGCTTATAATAAAACATCACTCAATCAACTGAAAGACACCCATGAACCCATTGTGGTTATAATAATACTTTGTAAGTATGTGGCCCTCGCATGCGTGACTCATCTCACCGCACATTCCTACCCCAAACACAGACGCTTTCTATGCATTCACCCAAAAAGGGTTACCTTAGATAAGAGCGCCTCATATACTTATATATATATATCAAACATAAAAAAGTGCATATTGGGCCATCACATAATTTGATAATCAAACCCACTTTATAAAACCCTTGAAGTTGTCAATCATGCCTTTAGTTTTACCTAAACAAATGCCTTTATGAAAATATTGCTCAAGCTCTTTTAAAACAGCTAGAAACACCTCTTTTGCGTTTAAAAAAACAAATGGGCCTCTAGGATCCATGTTTCAAAGAATTACCATAAAATTACTTAGTAGTACTATGCAAAATTTCATAAAAAAAACCAAACGAACCACTAGACCACACAGACAACAAAACTTACACTAAAATATAAACTGGCATATACCCATGGATTTATTTTTCAAACTAATTTAAAGAGCCACACTAAGAGACCAACAACATTTCAAAAACAAGAACTGCTTAGAAAAACTGAGCTTTGGATAAAAATACTAATTCAAAGCACCGTCTTCATTTGAGGCCACATCAATGTGTGCACCAATGGATGTGACAACATCTAATGGCACATCGAACCTCCAAATAGACATGGGAAATCATTTCCACAAAAACACTAATTTACATAAAATTTTTCTACAGGAAAAGATCACTCCAGACATCCAATAATACCATTTGAAGATATAGATATTTAGTTACTAATAAGTTGGTAAGGCATAAACATGTTCATAAATATAGGTGCATCCTAAAGTCCATTTTTAATCAAATATTTCACAATGAAAAAACTATCATTAGTTCACTATAACATAATAGAGGTGAAAAACATAATCTAAGATTTAATGAAGAAAAAAAAAGAAATAAATGGGTTAAAGAAAATGGTAATGTGGGCATGGAAACACCTAATCCATTAATAAGTTTGAGATAAACCAAAATAACCTTTACAAAACTTTTAAAATACCAATTAAACAAACATTGCACCGCACCCTTAAAAACCAACTTAAAACCATGTTTGATACATAGAAAACCTCTTAATGGAAACAATTTTAATTTTACTCAAACACCTCATGTGCACCAATATATAGCATATAGGCATAAACCCTTACAAAAACTTCTACCAATCCATGTCATCATAAAGACATCACACAAACCTCAATAAATATGTGACAACTATGCAGATCACATTTTCATATTAATTAAAAATACACAAGGGGTAAAAATCATGTTTGAAAACTTAAAACAATACTCTAGCATTATTTGGTGAACAACCAAATTGGCATAACAATTAATTGCTTCAAAACATAATTTTAACACAATATATCAAATCTAAAACGTCATTATAAGTTTGGTAGAGGTATCCGAAACTTGTGATTCATGAAATGAATTTTTTTTAAAAGAATTCAAGTGTCAATGGAGAGCTTCAGAAAGGAAATAAGTGAATCTACCTACCTCAATGGCGTGCAAACGTGACATCACTTCTGTAGAAGGAGGAACAACCTCCTTCACACCAATCACACACCTAAAACAACTAGCAAGTGCACCAATCAACACCCAAGAAGTTAGGGTTTGTCCATAATAAATAACATCACCAAAGATGAAAATAGACACACCATAGGTGAGGTCGTCGGACTGGGGAACTCACACCAGTGAGCAGGAGGGTGTAGGAAAGGGAAGAATGGGGGAGATTTGGATGGCTAGAAAAGGGAAAAGAAGGGTCTAGTCGACTGGAAGTTGGATGTACCACTGGCCGGAGTAAGGAGGTAGTATAGTGTCATGGAAGGAGGTGTGGAAGGCCGATGGTTGGGAGGTCAGGTGTGTTGCGGTCTAGCTAGTTGGTGTTGGCTTGGTCGGGTGGCTGGGGAGAAGACCAGAGTTGAGAGGGGAGTCCCCAGAGGTTGGCTAGAGCAGCTGGGCGAGGGTGTGGTCGGATGGCAGGAGTGGCTTGGGAGAGGTAAGGGTGGAGGTCAGGAGCCAGGGGTGAAGGGAGAGACCAGGGAGCGTGAGACATGGGCGGCAGGGCAAGTGTGGAGGGGACCTGGGCATAGTGGATTCAGCTTCCAAGGATGAGGGTGAGGGTGGCTGGATCATCAGGGGGCGTGCGCGTCAGGAGCACTGCACGCCATAGGGAGGAGTGGGGATAAGTGGGCAAGTAAAACTAGGGTTTCTATATTATCTTTTTCATTTTATAATAATAATAATAATAATATTAATAATATTAATAATTCAAATAATAATAAAAAAAATAAAAAAAATTATAATAAAAAAACTGATAAAAATAAAAATAAAAATTATAATAATAGTAATAAAAAATAACAATAATAATACCTTTAATACAATAATAATAATTTTAATAATAATTTTAATTATTTTATAGAAAAGAGGTAACAATGATAATAATAACAATAACCTAAATAATAATAATAATAATACGGATAATAATAATTATAATAATAATAATATAAATAAAATGAATGATACAATAATAACAAGTATTTGCATGACTCTTGGGCTGACTGCGCAGCTACCGCTAAGCGCATGGTGACTGCGCATGGGTCTGAAACCTTGTTAAATGAAAAATAAATTAAACCGGGACCCATACCAGACCATGGCGCTATTACCCAGAGCCATGAAAAAAAATAAGTTTAAAAGTCGGGTGTGACAATTCTCCCCACTATAGAAACATGATTCCCCTAGAAAGTCACATAGCCGAACAATAGACAAAATAAGAATCCATCTCCAATTGAAACTGAAAGAAACAAAAATGCATGAGAAAGGAAGAACACGATAGGGTTCTTCCCACCATAAAAACTCAACTAGTGAGTAAAATTAATACGCAAACATATCACCTTGGGAAGGGGGGAAATGCAGGAACTCCAAACTGATCCAAACTAACTTCTATAGCACAAGCGAACAACACTTCCACTGAAACTTGGAACTCTTGAACCAAACCAAAAACCTTGAACACTAGAGAGAAGCCTCTAAGTAGAACTTGACCCATGTAATGAACATGAGAATAACCACAAACATTTATTCCGCCATAAGCACATACATATGAAAACAAACACAACCAAAATAAGATCAACTTATACATGGGCTAAACACACTTTTAAGAAAAACACACGACTCAAAAAACCACATCCACAGAACCGTGACTGCTTGGATTATTATAGAATGTGTCCATCATAACATCACAAAAAATACAATGAACCTACATCAACGTCAAAACATTACTAGTATAAAAACAAGAACGAAAGGACTTTAAATGTTCCACTGCTAACACAGAACACAAAACCTAAACCAAGGATTTTCACCCCCTAGAAACTCTTGACTGCACATGAGCATCAACCCAAGACATGTGGTTAGGGCTCTAATGGATGAATCATCTCCTACATCACACTATGGCATTGGAATCCTCTGATCACAGTGTCTTCTTTAGGAAATTCTTCCTATAGAACTTCTATAGATGACTAAGACACCCGCAATGATGATACGTCTTCGGAGGGATGTGACCTAATGGCTTTGTGTGCCCTATACGTTCACATTGATGGCACACCAATGAACGGTTCGACGAACTGGAATCCAGAACCACTATAGAGAACTCTTTAGAAACATGTCTCTCTGGAACATCCTACTCACCACATGGGGATCCTTCAGTATAAATTGGATACACTGGATTTCCAACTATCCGCACTCCAGAGACCAACTAAGCTGGGAACGTGTCATCTAATATCTTCTCAAAATTATCTTCCTTAAAAGGGAGGACTTTCTCCTTGATATCTGGATGATTACCCCTGATGAATAGATGAGTCTTCATCAAATCTTGTGATTCTTCCTCCGGAGAAAAGGAAACCAGTTCCTTGAAATTGTCAACATAAGCCTTCACGGTCCACTGGCCATTATAAATATGCATGAGCTCTTCAATTTTATTTTTCCTCACCTCTTTAGGTATAAACCATCAGATTAATATGGATTTAAAGATATACCATTTCATCCCAACTTGCATTGATAGAGGGTTGAACAAATCTCATTCTTCCAGTGCTAGACCTTCGAAATGATCCAAAATGGCATGCACTCTGACAGCTTCAGGAGTTCCTAATACCATGAAGAAGCGCTCGACCTCTTCAAGCCACTCTGCTACCTCTAACGGACCCCGATCACTGTGATGGATAGGAAATGTTTGAGAAGGACCAAATACCGGTCATGACTTATCAGAAACTATGGGGACCTTTCTAGGAGCCATTTTATGAACATCATATAAAACACTAACCTAAAACTATATCAATCCGAAGCAATATCAATGAAAGCGACTTCATCCAAAAATAATCAGCTTAGAAACCAAAAAAATGCAAACACAACCCAAAATTCCCTTTTCATTTTAGATTTCAAAACCTCTTTCTCTAAATCCCACTTCCAAATACCAAACCCACTTTTCAAACCAAATTCAATTTCCAAAACCATTTACACTTTTTAACATCAAGGTAGAAAACCAAGGTCAAACCTTTAATTCTAAGTACACACCAGTGTAATCCCATGAACCATTGCTCATGTCCTCATCCGATTTCATCCATATGCACCAACATGCACCTTCCATGCATTCCCTCACATGTGAAAATGTTCATAAAGATTACCTGAGGTTTCACCCAAACCATTTCTCTACCAATTCCAAGACAACACTAGATTTTTAGACCAAGAGATTTAGGTTTTAAAACCCATTTCATGAATTTAAATCCATTTAAAAGAAATCATTCTCAATTTGAAAACCCTTTTTTCAATTTAAAAAGTTCACTCACACCAACTAGAACCAAGATGACACTCAACTTGCATCAATCTACCAGAGTGAGGGACTAGTAGTCATGCTTAACCTGGAAACATGGTAGTGGGACATGCCCCAAGTAAGCTTCAAAAACTAGGATGAAATTAAACTATGTACTTGGACTCCACATGGGTGAGTATTCCATGTGAAATCACGATGTAACATCATCTTGTCTCTGTTTTCATCCCTCATTCTAAAAAAAACTAGAACGAGTCAAGGAATCAATTCCCAGACTACCCCTGGATACATGAGGTTCGAAACGAGTGAGTGTTCATGATGCCCTTCTCGTACCTACATATCGAGTCCTGACAGTCCTAATCTCCATCTCCCAGACACCCCAAATAAAAAGGGCCTCCTTTGATTCCATTTTTTCATGAACCAACCAGGGTTGTCCCTAAACCGGTCACCCGAGCTAGTCTGCGGCATGTCTTGAGGGGTGTTCCTAATCCCCACGGTGTGGAAACTAGTGATGGGAATCAAAATTTAACTGTTAAGAACTATTTTTCACATAAAAAAAGATAAACAGATATATAAAAACTGATAATAAAAATAAATCTTGCAGCGGAAATAAAATAAAACTGCACATACCTCCACGTGGCCCTTTATGTCACCACCCAACCAAAGGATGACCTTTCTACAATAATGAGAAATCCATCCAAGAGAACCTGAACAAATTGAACCAAAAACTAAAATGATAAAAAAGGTGTGATTATTAGAAATTCTTTGTAGGGTTTCCAAGATAAACCATATAATCCAAGAATCTCACTTCCCAAAACAATCCAGTGACACAAGATTGAAATACAAATATAAAATTGGGGTTTTTACATCTTTAAATAAGCAACATGTTTTTACCATTTGAAATTACAACAAATGATACCTACCATTTCCGAAACAATTTTTCATTTTAAAAACAAAACCCAAAACAAAAGATACCAAAGATGGGATAAAGTAGAACGGGTAAATAATGAAAGCTGGAAATAAACTAGTATGACTTCAAGTGACCAAGAAATGAAAATAATCCTATAACCATGGGTGATCCTAAAAATCCCTACATGACACCTATATTTACTCAGTTTAGAACCACCTATCATAGAATAAGAAGCTCTTAATTCTATAACCAAATGGCCACCCTCGCAGCAAAATAAACCAGTGGAACTCCCATCTATCCTCTATACCTACTAGTGGGTACCAACCTGTCTAATCGGGGCTGATAAGAAACCATCACTTAATCAACTAAAAGACACCCAAGAACCCATGGTGTTTATAATAATACTATTTAAGTAAGAGGACACCGCATGCGTGACTCGTCACACCGCACTTGCCGACCAAAAACACAGATGCTTTCTATGCATTCACCCATAAAGCATTACCCTATATAGGAGCACCTCATATACTTCTATATATATAATCAGGTCATTCATACAAAGTTTTTACTGGCCAATGAAATCATTTGATTATCAAAACTACTTTATAAAATCCTTGATGTTTGTCAACCATGACTTTAGTTTTACCAAAACAAATTCCTTTATGAAAATATTACACAAGCTATTTTAAAACAACTAGAAACACCACTTTTGTTTGTAAAAAGCCAAATGGGCCTCTAGGTTCCAAATTTCAAATAATTACAATAAAATTATTTAGTAGTACTACACACAATTTTGTAAAAACAAACCAAACCACCCCTTACACCACACATGCTACAAAACATACACTGAAATCCAAATGGGCATATACCCATGGATTTATTTTTCAAAATAATTTAAAGAGCCACCCGAAGAGACCAAAAATATTTATAAAACAAGAACCTCTTAGAAAAAATGATATTTCAATAAAAATACTAATTCAAAGCACCGTCTTCATTTGAGGGAATGTCCATGTGTGCACCTAGTGCACCCATGGACGTGCCAACATCTAATAGCGTATCAAACCTCCAAAGAGACACATGAAATCATTTTCATTAAAACACTAAGTTCTATTAAATTTTTCTACAAGAAAATATCACACAAGACATCCAAAAGTACAATTTGAAGATATATTCATTTAGGTCCAACCAAGTTGGAAAGGAATAAACATGTACATAAATAGAGGAGCATCCTAAAGTCAAATTTGAATCAAATATTTCACCAATAAAACACTATCATAAGTTAAATATAACATAATAGAGGTGTAAGACAAAATCTATGATTTAATCAAGAAATCACAAGCCTTAAATGGATTAAATAAAATGGGAATGGGGTCATGGAAAAACCTAATCCATTAACAATACTACAAATACGGGCATTTACAGCGCTAAAAATGGGCCTGAACAGCGCTAAAAAAGCACTGTAAAGCTCGGTGATGATAAAGGGGGTACCCTTTATTAGCGCTAAACATGCGCTGATAAAACAACCCTTTATCAGCGCTAAAAGAGCGCCGATAAATGAGTGTTTTATCAGCGCTCCTTTAGCACTGATAAACTTATCCTTTATCAGTGATTTTTTAGCACTGATAAAGGTGTAGTTTATCAGTGCCTTTTTAGCACTGATAAAAGCACGATTTATCAGCGCTTTTTTAGCACTGATAAATGCCCTCTCTACTGCTATGAAAAAAATTTGAAGCCGCACACCCGAACACCTGTAAAAAAAATCAGCATCTTAATAAGTTAATTAAAGAAAGTACACCCATTAAAAATTAACTCATAAATGATAAGATAATTAGACCAAGTATACCCATACAACAAGTATTCCCATACACCATTAACACATAATTAATAAGTTAATTAAGTACATAAAGAATTCAATTTAGAATTCAGGGGGTTGGGGGGATGTTCAAGGATTTGGGGTGGTTGTCCAAGGGGGGTAGGTGGTGTCCAGGGGGATTTACAGGGGGGTGGGATAATGTCCAAGGTGTCAGGGTGGATTTATAGGGGGTGGGGGTGTCCATAGGGGTGGGGGTGTCCAGGGGGTGGATTGGTTTCTAGGAAGGTGGGGTCGGTCCAGGGGGTGGATTGGTGTCTGGGAGGGCTTTCCAGGGTGGTGGGTTGGTGTCCAAGGTGTCGGGGGGGGGGGGCTTTACTTGGGGTGGGGGTTTCTAGAGGGGTGGGGGTGTCCAGGGGGTGAATTGGGGTCTAGGGGGAGTGGGGGTGGATTGGTGTCTGGGGGGGGGGGTTTCCAGGGGGTGGGCTAGTGTCCAAGGTGTCGGGGGGGGAGCTTTATAGGGGTGGGGCAGTGTCCAGAGGAGTGGGGGTGGATTGGTGTTTATGGGGTGGGGGTGGTCCAGGGGTGGATTAGTGTCTGGGGGGGCTTTCCAGGGGGTGGGTTGGTGTCCAAGGTGTCAGGGGTTTTACAGGGGGTGGGCGGTGTCCAGAGGGGTGGGGGTGTTCGGGGGGTGGATTGGTGTCCAAGGGGGGTGGGGGCGGTTCAGGGGGTTTGTGGGGTTGACTCTTACATGTCACCAAGGACCCTTGGATTGTTCTTATAAAAGATCAAGGCAATCAGAATGTGTTTGGTCAGATTTTCATAGGTTAGTTGTTGTTTTCAATTAAAATTGTGTCCATTTTAAACAAAAGAGAGACCCTTTGAGTGCTAGTAGCCACACCGTGCCTCAGATTGAGGTGGGGTTGACTCGTGCACGTCAAAAAGGACCCTTGGATCATTCTCCTAAAGGATCAAGACAATCTGAATGCGTTTGGTCGGATTTTCATAGGTCGGTTGTTGTTTTCAATTAAAATTGTGTCCATTTGAAACAAAAGAGAGACCCTTTGAGAGCTAGCAGCCACACCGTGCCTCTTATTGAGGCGGGGATGACTCTTACACGTCACAAAGGTCTAGTGGATCGTTCTTCTAATGGATCAACACAATCTGAATGTGTTTAGTCAATTTTCCGTAGGTCAGTTGTTGTTTTCACTTAAAATCATGTCCATTTTAAACAAGAGAGAACCTTTGAGTGATATCGGTCACATCATGCCTCAGATTGAGGATGGTTTGACTCTTACATGTCACAAAGGACCCATGGATCGTTCTCCTAAAGGATCAACACAATCCTAATGCATTTGGTCTAATTTTCGTAGGTCAGTTGTTGTTTTCACTTAAAATCGTGTCCATTTTTAAAAAATAGAGTCCCTTTGAGTGGTACCGGCCACACCATGCCTCAGATTGAGGTGGGGTTGACTCGTACATGTCACCAAGGAAATTTGGATCGTTCTTATAAAACATCAATGCAATCCAAATGCGTTTGGTCAGATTTTCGTAGGCCAGTTGTTGTTTTCAATGAAAATTGTGTCTATTTAAAACAAGAGAGACCCTTTGAGTGATAGCGATCACACTCTGCCTCGGATTGAGGCGGGTTTGACTCATACACATCACAAAGGACCCGTGGATCATTCTCCTAAAGGATCAACACAATCCTAATGTGTTTGTTCAGATTCCCGTAGGTCAGTTGTTGTTTTCACTTAAAATCGTGTCCATTTTAAACAAAATAGAGACCCTTTGAGTGGTACCAGCCACACTATGCCTCTGATTGAGGAGGGGATGGATTTTACACATCACCAAGGACCCTTGGATCGTTATTATAAAAGATCAAGGTAATATGAATGCGTTTGGTCATATTTTTGTAGGTCAGTTGTTGTTTTCAATTAAAATTGTGTCCATTTTAAACAAGGGAGGCCCTTTGAGTGATAGCGGTCACACCGTGCCACAGATTGAGGCGGGGTTGACTCTTACATGTTACAAAGGACCCGTGGATTGTTCTCCTAAGGATCAACACAATCCGAATGTGTTTGGTTGGATTTCCGTAGGTTAGTTGTTGTTTTCACTTAAAATCGTGTCCATTATAAACAAAATAGAGACCCTTTGAGGGGTACCGGCCACACCGTGCCTCGTATTGAGGCGGGGTTGACTCGTACACGTCACCAAGGACATTTTTATCGTTCTTATAAAATATCAAGGCAATCCAAATTCTTTTGGTCAAATTTTTGTAGGTCAGTTGTTGTTTTCAATTAAAATTGTGTCCATTTTAAACAAAAGAGAGACCCTTTGAGTGATAGCGGTCACACCATGCATCGGATTGAGGCAGGGTTGAATCTTACATGTCACATAAGAACCCTTTATTCGTTATCCAAAAGGATCAACACAATACAAATGCGTTTGGTTGGATTTCCGTAGGTCAGTTGTTGTTTTCACTTAAAATCGTGTCCATTTTAAACAAAACAGACACCCTTTGAGTGGTAGTGGTCACACCGTGCCTCAAATTGAGGCAGGGTTGACTTGTAGACATCAAAAAGGACCATTGGATCGTTTTCCTAAAATATCAACACAATCCGAATGCATTTGGTCGGATTTCCGTAGGTCAATTGTTGTTTTCACTTAAAATCGTGTCCATTTTAAACAAAAGAGAGACCCTTTGAGTGGTACCAGCCACACCATGCCTTTGATTGAGGTGGGGATGATTCGTACACATCACCAAGGAACCTTGGATCGTTCTTATAAAATATTAAATCAATATGAATGTGTTTGGTTTGATTTTCGTAGGTCAATTGTTGTTTTCAATTAAAATTGTGTCCACTTTAAACAAGAGAGACCCTTTGAGTGATAGCGGTCACACCGTGCCTCGGATTGAGGCAGGGTTGACTCATACACATAAAAAAGGACCTGTGTATTGTTATCCTAAAGGACCAACACAATCCAAATGTGTTTGGTCAGATTTCCGTAGGTCAGTTGTTGTTTTCACTTAAAATCATGTCCATTTTTAACAAAATAGAGACCCTTTGAGTGGTACCGGCCACATCGTGCCTCAGATTGAGGTGTGGTTGACTCGTACACATCACCAAGGACCCTTGTATTATTATCATAAAATATCTAGTCAATCTGAATGTTTTTGGTCTGATTTCCGTAGGTTGGTTGTTGTTTTCAATTAAAATCGTGTCCATTTTAAACAAAAGAGAGACCCCTTGAGTGGTACCGGCCACACCGTGCCTCGGATTGAGGTGGGTATGACACTTACACATCACCCAGGACCCTTGGATCATTATCCTAATGTATCAACACAATCCTAATGTGGTTGGTCAGATTTCTGTAGTTCAGTTGTTGTTTTCACTTAAAATCGTGTCCATTTTAAACAAAATAGAGACCATTTGAGTGATACCGGCCACACTGTGACTCAGATTGAGTCAGGGTTGACTCTTACACGTCACCAAGGACCATTGTATCATTCTTATAAAAGATCAGGGCAATCCGAATACATTTGGTCAGATTTGCATAGGTCAGTTGTTGTTTTCACTTAAAATCGAGTCCATTTTAAACAAGAGAGATCCTTTGAGTGATAGCGGTCACACTGTGCCTCGGATTGAGGCGGGGTTGACTCATACACATCAAAAAGTACCCTTGTATAGTTCTCCTAAAGGATAAAAACAATCCTAATGTGTTTGGTCCGATTTCCGTAGGTCAGTTGTTGTTTTCACTTAAAATCGTGTCCATTTTAAAAACAATAGAGACCCTTTGAGTGGTGCCGGCCACACCGTGCCGCAAATTGAAGTGAGGATGGATCTTACACGTCACCAAGGACCCTTGGATTGTTCTTATAAAATATCAATGCAATACGAATGTGTTTGGTTGGATGTTTGTAGGTCAGTTGTTGTTTTCAATTAAAATTGTGTCCATTTTAAACAAAAGAGAGACCCTTTGAGTGATAGCGGTCACACCATGCCATGTATTGAGGTAGGGTTGACTCTTACACGTCAAAAAGGACACTTGGATCGTTATCGTAAAGGATCAACACAATCCTAATGCGTTTGGTGGGATTTCTGTAGGTCAGTTGTTGTTTTCACTTAAAATAGTGTCCATTTTAAACCAAAGAGAGACCCTTTGAGTGGTAGCAGTCACACCATGCCTCAGATTGAGGTGGGGATGAATCATACATGTCAAAAAGGACACTTGGATCATTCTCATAAATGATCAACACAATCCAAATGCATTTGGTTAGATTTCCGTAGGTCAGTTGTTGTTTTCACTTAAAATCGTGTCCATTTTAAACAAAAGAGAGACCCTTTGAGCGGTACCGGCCACACTGTGCCTCAGATTGAGGCGGTGATGACTCTTACACATCACCAAGGACCCGTGGATCATTCTCCTAAAGGATGAATGCAATCCTAATGCATTTGGTCAGATTTCCGTAGGTCAGTTGTTGTTTTAACTTAAAATTGTGTTCATTTTAAACAAAATAGAGACCCTTTGAGTGGTACCGGCCACATCGTGCCTCATATTGAGGTGGAGTTAACTCATAAACATCACCAAGGACCCTTGGATCATTCTCCTAAAGTATAAACCCAATACAAATGCGTTTGGTTGGATTTCCGTAGGTCAGTTCATGTTTTTAATTAAAATTGTGTCCATTTTAAACCAAAGAGAGACCCTTTGAGTGGTACCAGTCACACCGTGCCTCAGATTGAGGAGAGGTTGACTCTTAAACATCACCAATGATCCTTGGATCATTCTTATAAAAGATCAAGGAAATCAAAATGCGTTTGGTCAGATTTTCATTGGTCAGTTGTTGTTTTCATTTAAAATCATGTCTATTTTAAAAAAGAGAGACCCTTTGAGTGATAGCGGTCACAACGTGCCTCAAATTGAGGTGGGGTTGACTCATACATGTCAGAAATGACCCATGGATCGTTCTACTATAGGATCAACACAATCTGAATGCGTTTGTCGGATTTCCATAGGTCAGTTGTTGTTTTCACTTAAAATCGTGTATATTTTAAACAAAATAGATACTCTTTGAGTGGTACCGGCCACACCGTGCCTCGGATTGAGGCGGGGATGGCTCTTACACATCACCAAGGACCCTTGGATCGTTATTATATAAGATCAAGGCAATCCGATTGCGTTTGGTAATATTTTCATAGGTCAGTTGTTGTTTTCAATTAAAATTGGGTCCATTTTAAACAAAAGAGAGACCCTTTGAGTGATAGCAGTCACACTGTGCCTCGGATTGAGGCTGGGTTGACTCTTACATGTCACAAAGGACCCGTGGATCGTTCTCCTAAAGTATCAACACAATATGAATGTGTTTGGTCTGATTTCCGTAGGTCAGTTGTTGTTTTCACTTAAAATCGTGTCCATTTTAAACAAAAGAGAGACCCTTTTAGTGGTAACGGTAACACCGTGCATCAGATTGAGGCGGGGTTGACTCGTACACGTCTCAAAGGACCCATGAATCATTATCCTAAAGGATCAGCATAATCTGAATATTTTTGGTCAGATTTCCATAGGTCAGTTGTTGTTTTCACTTAAAATCATGTCCATTTTAAACAAAAGAGATACCCTTTGAGTGGTACCAGCTACAATATACCTCGGATTGAGGTAGGGATGACTCGTACACGTCACCAAGGACCTGTGGATCATTCTCCTAGATGATCAACATAATCCGAATGCATTTGGTTGGATTTCCGTAGGTCAGTTGTTGTTTTCATTTAAAATCGTGTCCATTTTAAACAAAATAGAGACCCTTTGAGTTTTACCGGCCACACCGTGCCTCAGATTGAGGCGGGGTTGACTCGTACACATCACCAAGGACCCTTGGATAATTCTTAAAAAATATCAAGGAAATCTGAATGCGTTTGGTCAGATTTCTATAGGTCAGTTGTTGTTTTCAGTTAAAATCATGTCCATTTTAAACAAAAGAGAGAACCTTTGAGTGGTTCTGCATTCTTGCATGTTGCTGGTGCATATCATCTGTTAAAATGGGAAAATGAATCATTAGATAAAGGATGTTTTATTTAATTACAATTACAATTTTCCTATGAACATTTACATAAAACAATGTTTCATCTTTTGATCCCTTTAACCCCTCTCAAAAATTACCATCAATTGTACATGTCCCCAAGTCATATCTTCATTGTATTTGTGTACAATCTGCCATCAGGTATGTGGCCCACTCATTTCTGAACACATCTATATCGTCTTGTGAGTATGAGGCTTTTCGGCAGTCAGAGTAGTACTACAAAATATAAAAATAAATAATTAATAAATAACTTAAACGAACTAGTAGTTGTTTTTGAAAATACCTCTTTAGGGATGCTAGTTTGATGATGAAAAACAATCTCTGTCATAAATTTACAAACATAATAACTGAAATCATTATCATTTGTTTGATTTGAAAACTATAAAAAAATTGATCATTAGGATAATAAGTAACTTGTGTTGAGATGTGTTTGGATAGTGAAATTTTATTATATATACCCTGATATTTGCCCAGACGTAGTACTTGCTCGCCTCCCTATGGTTAGCCCCTATCCTCATTCCTTTTTTAGATGATAATGATACACCGCCCTATCATAATAGAATCCTAAGTAAAATATAATATAAATTATATTACTTGATGTTTAGACCTAAAATGTAAGATGTAGTGTCTTACAGATTCACAAATTCCATCATGTGTGGTCAGTTTGATGGATATCCTTGCTTTGAATATAGAAAAAAAAATCTTCGGAGTATCCAAATTCACTTCAATTATCAACCAATGTTGCCTAAAACCACAAAAAGGAATAAGTAATAAAATAATGGAAAATATAATTGATATGCTTTAATCGTAGAGTATTACCCCTGCATGGTTGGTATTTGGAAAAGTCTGTCATCTGTAATCTTGCTTTCAAAAGTTTTCAGTAATCCATTTACTATTGTATCCTTTTTTGATGACTCTATTTTTGTTAGGTGTGTTTATGTGATATGAGGACTAACGAGTCCAAATATAGGCTCATGGGAAAATTCCTTCAACTATTTTTCATAAATGCGTCTGTCAACAATATAAAATGCATTTAGTCATATTTTTCACGTTAGATTAGCTTTTAGAAAATCAATTCATGGAAACATACCTCATATATACATTTACAACTGTGATGCCTACCCAACCGTTTTCAAGGATTTCATTTACATTTTCAACATCAACAAAATCTTGACTCTACTCTCTGTATATATTCTCTTTGAAAACCACTATATGACTATTACCATCTTCTATCTTCGTATCCACATGATTCTTCAATGCTAGTAAATGCAGATAGAGAATAGGTGGTGTTATTGTGGTTTCAGTAGCTCCTTGGGATCGGTTGGTCGATCCTTTAGATGGTTTTGAGCCGATTTTTGTCACCCCCTTCTCTCTCTCCGTCTATAACAACAATCATTGGTTCATACACTTTTTTCATTAATTGTTAAGCGTTTAGCTTGAAAAAAAGGAAATAAATACCTCTTTTTCTGTATGTACTCTTACAAGTTGTGACGACCATGCAATAAATGCCCCAATAGTCTTTTTGACTGTATGAATATCATCGTCATCAAGTGGAATAGGTAGCTCTGAATTTGGCTCATGAGCTACATTAATCATCACTTTCAGATGATCTTTCAGAAGTGGTCTATTATGTAGTCTGGAATTTGGGATATTGAACATTGTAGCCCTCTCTACAAGGTGATAGGTGGGTGTTGACAGATATAAATAACAATGATTATCACCCTGTAGAAGATCATTACAGAAAAATTATCAGTGCTTTTATGATTCATATTTCATGGTAATAAATATTAGAATATTGATTACCATGGCTAATACAGTTCTTTGAGGCGAATGAATCACCTCAAAGATGGTGGGGGGTGGGGCGGGATGTTCACATGCTGGTTGTTCTTGATTTGTGTATTCCCTTTGCTTCCCACCCATAAAAGTTGCTAGCAACTCTCCCTGACATTGCAATAATTCTTCAAGGGTTGCTATTTTTTTGCTCATTTGTTCCAATTTTTCATCTACATCATCCATTTTTTTCTTCTTCTCAAAATATACTCAGGGTATCATCCCAAACCCTGCTCCTCTGACATGACTGTATTTTTCTGGTTCCTTCAAAGCCGTCGATAATAGGTATGTATCCGCTACAGGAGTAGCTGATTCCTATGACTATCAGATATAGGAAAATAACTAATTATTTTTATGTAATATAAATTTTAAACAAATATTTTTATCGTCGTGTCATACTTACAGATATTTCCCACACTTTTTGTGTGTTCTCATCTAAAAACTTCCCTTCTTTGTTCACACGTGCCTCCTTCCATAACACATGACATGGGATGTAAGTGCATTTGGTTTTAGACTCATCAATCTACATATAAACATAGAAAGATAATTAGGATGTTGTTTATTGGAACCTAACAATATTACTATAAATTTAAAATACGTACCATTTTTTTCTAATGAAGTGTACCCCATCCTTGCTTTACGATAGGGGTATGTTGGTTTTGATGCACGTTCCTTATTTTCAGTACAGAGTTTTTGTTTCATAAATAAAATATTGACAATCAAAGTAGTGAATATAGGTATCCTCAAACAACGTATTATCACCCACAATGTACCTGACACTTCTCAACCCCACGACGGCCAATAAATGCAGCCCATGCTTCTTGGGATATCAGGTGAGCGTAGACAATGGTTGGGTGTGGGTTTATTTTACCTTTAGAATCTTTCAGGTGGAATCTTGTTAAAATAGTATGAAAACCTCGATGAATATTTCCTACAAGCCTTAGTACATAATCCTTGTGTGAATCGTCTACTATAAATGTACTCTGCAAGAGATTGAGAAGAGTAAGACATTGTTTCATTATTTTATTTCCTAGTAAATTAAAGAAATAAATTCATAATGTTACCGTAATTTCTTCCTAGATCATAGCCTTCAGCCCGGACACAACATGGTGTCATGAATCTATGTCAATCAACACGCGTTGCCGAGTGAAAACTCCAATGTAGCTGCTAAACATAGCCTTGTTGGGATTCACATGTTGGCCTCATGCATTCCATCCGACATCAAATTTGATGCCTTTTATTTTAGCCTTATGAATTTTGGCTAACACTGTCAAACTACGACACACCTATGTTTTCTACGACGTCAGTCCATTATTTCCGACCATTTCATCGATATCAACATCATCTATATGTTCATCTGGAATGGTATCAATGGTATGTGATGATGGTTGTTGGAACTCAACATGAGGAGCAGTAGGAGCCGCAGCAGCAGCAGCAGCAGCAGCCGCAACAGGAGTAGCAGGAGCCGCAGCAGGAGCAGCAGGAGCCGCATGAGGAAGAGTAGTAGGAGCACCAGGAGCCGCAGCAGGAGAAACAGCAGCAGTAGCATGAGCTGTAGAAGAAGCAGGAGCAGCTGTAGGAGGAGCAACATGAGCCACAATAGGAGGACCAGTAGGAGCAATAGGAGCCACAGTAGGAGAAACAACAGCAGCAGCATGAGCTGCAGGAGCAGCAGGAGCAGCAGCAGCCGCAACAGCAGCAGCTTGAGAGACTTGTTTAGCCTCAAGGTTAGGATCACAAGAATGTGCAGAAGTCATTATGTGCAAAAGTGGTTGAACAGTTAATTCAGATTACATAAATTCAGTAATGATAAGATAATGGCATGAGATAACAAGATCTACATTACAAACAAAATATAACCTGTTTACTGAACTCTCTTTCTTTTTCTAAAAGGTTGAAGGGACTTGACACCGCTATCGAATATCCAAATCCCTTCATTTTGGTCACCTATAACATACAAAACATCATCTGCATTGGGAACTCTCTGAAATGATTGCGACGTACCACTAAAAGGATCGCCCTCAACTAAATTTTCATCGGAACCTTCTGTAGTTTTGTATGATAACAGAACAATCGACCAATTTTGGTTTGCAGGATTTGGAACATAAAAAACTTTTACCGCTTGTGATGCCATTATAAACTTTTCGTCTTTGTACCCTTCTTTACTAAAGTCAACTTTGACAAATCCCCATTCATCTATTTAAACACCACTGTTGTTATCAATCCATTTGCATTGAAATATCGGCAATTAGAATGTCGTATAATCCAACTCCCATATTAGTTTGATAATGCCAAAGTATTACATATTTGCATAAATTGGATTTTTGTCCTTACTACCAGAAACATGAATCGCTTCAGCCACTAGTGTAACTCCACTATTTTTCATGGTACTATCTTTATCATGTTCATCTGTATAGAATGTGTAACCATTAATTACATTACCACTATAAGATAATACATGCACACTTGGTCCAGCGGCTAGCCATCGAAGTCATTCTGAAATTGAATTTGTATTTTCATCCAACTGCTTAAAAATATGGTCTTGAAACTATCCTATAAATTGGTGATTATGTGTATCTGATAACCATTTTTCATCCCTTGATGGATTCAACTGCCTAAGAATTTCTTTGTGAGTTTCAATATATGGAGCAACCTCCCAACTGTTATGAAAAACATAAAGATGAGCTAGATCTTGATCTGTAATACTGATTGTCACAACTTCTCTTCCATAAATTCCCTCACCCTCAATGCGTCCATTGTGATGAGATTTCGGGAGACCAATGGTTTCCACATCATATAGGTATTCAGTACAAAATTCAATGTCTTCCTCAACCATATATTGCTCCACTATACAACCCTCTGGCCGACTTTGATTTTTGACATACCGTTTCAAAATATTCATATACCGTTTAACAGGATACGTCCATCTATATTGCACAAGACCACATAGTCTAATCTCTCTCACCAAGTGAATCATAAAATGAACCATCATATCAAATAATAATGGCTGGAAGAACATTTCTAATTCACATAATATGATGAAAATTTCCTTTTCCATAGCTGGAAATTTCCCCGGGTCTAAAACTTTGCTACATATATCTTTGAAAAAGAAACAAAGTTTAGTTAATGTATGACGAACATTCTTGGAAAAAATTCAACGTAAAGCTATAGGAATTAGATCTTTCATCAAAACATGGAAATCATGTGATTTCAAACCTTTTAACTTCAAATCATTCATTAACACAATGTTCTTGATATTTGATGAGTACCCCTCTGGAACCGTTACATCATTGAAGAAGTTGAAAAACTGATATCTCTCCAACCTAGAAAGAGTATAAGCAACTGGAGGAAGAAACATTCGATTTTCACCCTTCACGGGAGCTAACTCTTCTCGTATTCCCATGTCAACCATGTCCAAACTTGCCTTAATTCCTTCTTTTGTTTTGATAGGAGAATTTAGCAACGTTCCAATAACACTGTCACATATATATTTTTTCTACATGCATCACATCAAGAAAATTTCTGACATACAAACAATTCTAGTATGATAATTCAAAAAAAACTGATCTCTTTTTCCAACCAATTTGCGTAAGGTTTTTCGAAAATGGTTTACCAAAAATAGTGTTCAAATCTTTTACTTTCTCAAATAGCTAATCACCTATTAGTGGAGATGGTATTGCGTGTTTTTCTTAACATCTATTGAGTGATGTTGTCCAAGATCGGTAGTTATGCTGACGAGGTAGAAATCTATGATGTCCTAGAAACACATATTTCGATGAATGTTTCAACCTAATTGATTATGTATCTTCTTCGAACACGGGACACCCTTGAGTTCCTTTAATTCTATAGCCTGAAAAATTTCCATAAGCAGGGAAATCATTTATTTTCCCATACAACATCGCTCTCAACGTGAAGTATTCACTTTTATAATCATCATACAACATTACACCTGAGTCCCATAATAACTTCAAATCCTCGATCAAAGGATCCAGATAAACATCAATATCGTTACCTGGTTGTTTTGGTCTGGATATAAGCATAGATACCATGATGAATTTCCACTTCATGCATAACCAGAGTAGAAAGTTATAATTTACCAACACAACAGGCCATGTACTATGAGTGCTGGTTTGAAAATCAAAAGGATTCAATCCATCTGTAGATAACGCAAGACAAAGGTTTCTAGGATCTTTTCCAAATTCAGGATACTCATGATAAATTTTCTTCCATTGAGTAGAGTCGGCTGGATGACGTAATAACCCATCTTTATTTCTTTTATCTGCATTCCACGATAATTGTCTTGTAGTTTCTTCACTTCCATATAGATGCCTAAACCTTGGAATGATTGAAAAGTACCATACTTCTTTTGTAGGATTGGATTTATCTTTCTTGTATCGAGAAGCACCACACTTTGGGAATTCTTTACGTGATTTGTTCTCCTTGCAAAACAATATACAGTCTTTCTGGCAGACATGTATTCATTCAGAAATCATTCCCATCAAGCGTATCATTCGTCTAGCTTCATATGTATGGCTTGGGAGTTCATTATCTTCCGGAAGCATGTAATTCAAGAGATCAATTAGTTCCATAAAACTGACATCACTCAATCTGTTGCCTGCTTTCAATTTATACAACTTCAGTACAGTTGACAATGTTGTATACTTAGTGCAATTAGCCTACAATGGCATCGTTGCACAACTCTTTAACTTCTCAAACAATTTTGGGCAATCACGGAGTTCATCTTGAATTGTCTTTTTCATTTCCTCAATATGATATTCATCATCATTGACATATGTAATCACATCCTCCATACGGTATTCTTCATTATCCATATTTGTATTCATATCTGACGATCCATAAAATGCAGTTTTATCCCATCCAGTAGCTACATTCTCTTTTTCTCCGTGTTTATTCCAACATTTATAACTCCGATCTATTCCGTGACATATCAAATGTTCTTATAACTCCTCTGGAGTAAGTAGTCTAGAATAACAACAATGTAAACATATAAAAAGGATTTGTGAAGGATCCTTTGTGTGATCCTTTGAAAACTTGATAAACTCTTTCACTCCGTTCTCATAATCTATTGTTAAATGATTAGCATCCATCCAATCTTTATTCATCTTCATCCTCTTTGAATCTCAAATATTAGTATTTATGGTTCAAGTACACAAAACAAGACTTCCAAAAACAGTATAAGAGAACCACTTCCTTATAAAAATAGTGATTAATAGAGCCTAACAATTAGTATTTATTCATCTTCATTAAATATAATTACTTTAGATTCATTATAGTTTCCTCAAATCACCCCAGACCAAACACAAGAATAATCAAGAATGATACATCTACCACTCCTAGGTATCTTCCCTACATCAATATAATCATGCCTAAGTACTCATATATCCACACATAAACATGTCAAAAACTCATAAAAAACCGTATCCACATCAGAACCAAAGTACCAATATGGATTTCAAGAATGATACTCGACTCAAGTGGTGGTCTGCAAGAAATAATAAGAAAATATAATAAGTATATAGTCACACATAAATCCTAGTAACATGTACAAATATGGTATCTTAGTATTTACATATTTCCAACATCACATGCTTTCATAATAAAAAAGATGGAAGATATATAAAAACTGACTTAAATGAACAATGTATATAAAACTCTTATATAAATTAGCTGGCATGAACAAAATAGTTCTATAATCAATGTCATGTAATAATAAAAAAATTATATAATAGTAACATGTATCAAACCCTATGGTATGTTAGTTTCTAGTAATATGATCCTCACAAAACTCAATCAGTGATCTTGGCTCAATGTGTGAACACATCCCACGACTCAAGTCATTGGGACTCAAATTCCCATTGGGGAAAAATTCATGTCATAGTATGTTTAAGTTAGTATTTTCATCATAAACCTAGTGCTAGGATATTATATCCTAACATTCTTATCCAAATTACCACTAAATACCTTGGCTTCATATACTTCAAATCATATAATCAACCAAACATGGGAAAATCAATCATTACAAATAATTTCATTTATTACATTAAAATACCCAATTTTAGTTTTCAACATGAATTTTCATTTCAAAACCAAATCATATGTTTTCATAAAATCTATTCCCTTTTCAAATCATATTACATTCTGATCATTTTTTTTTGAAATCAAGGCTAATTATTTTATAAAATATTCCCACTAAAATATAGAGTTTCTCAAATCATTCCATGACACAAAAAACAACTAAGAAGGGGATTTATTTCAAAAATACATGCCTCTAAAATCACAAATAAAATCCACTTTAATTCAAATCATATTAAATTATTTTTATAATTCATATTGAATAAATCAAGAAAAAAAGTTTCAATTGTGTGGAAGAAACAGTGTGGAACCACCTACCATTAATTAGTGATCAACCAAACTTAACACCCATAATGGGATCTGTCAATGAATAATGAAGGTGTAGGAGATCAAGTAGTCTAACCTATAATCAAGATTCATAAAAAAAATATTAGCTTCACTAAAAAGATGACGATCTATCACTCTATAAAGAGGATATAAGAGGAGATATAGGATTTCCAATCAATGAGAGATCCCCTTATCAGAGAGAAACCAAACTCATCCACTAGAGCTTCTATCTGAGAAGAAGGGTGTTTGGAGGAGTTAAAATTACTCTTGTAAGCCTTAAAGAATCAAGATTTCAAATGAGAGTTGTGTAGGAGAAAAAAGAATATAAAATGGGGCTCATGGAATTTAAGAATATAAAAAAAGATACCACATTGCAACCTCCCATGGACACGGTACAAAAAGGATTTAGACAACCATACTATGGTGTATACTTCTTATCATGAACTATGCTAGGTTTCCATCCCACTTGACACCTGACCCAACTCGTGGGAAGGTCCAAAGGGAATTACCAATCCTCATGGGTTGTAACTAGTGCCTAGTCATTGAGTAACACCTTTGGGAATAGTTTTTTCATGTAAAAAACCATAAATATTACATAATAATCAAACACCATATCATAACCAAATTTCACAATATAATAGACCAAAAGGTAACACTGTAATAGGGGATAATCATTTAAAAATTTCAACCAAAACCAAAATAACAAAAAAAGGTAACGGAACCAACAATACAACCAAGCCTCCATGAAACATGAGGGTCAACATCCCCATTGCACAACCAATAACAGTCACCAAAAGGGGAACTACTAGAACATATATCCACCATCACCACCAAGGGAACCTTTCCTTTAACTGGGTAAAACATAATAAGGTCTACATAAACCTGAGGGTGTATATAAGGTGTGAGCCAACATACCTAGTAGGACACAACAAAAATAGATTCCATGTAATGACATTATGATAAACATTAACATGTTATTTTTTAAGAAAAATGAAGATACAATTTAAATAAAACATTCCTTGAAATAAAAGAGAAAGAAAACATGACAAGATAATGGTAAGAATAGTATGAGCACTATAAAAAATCTCTAAGGTATTAGGGTTACCAGGGTCCTAGTATCCTCGTACTCTTGGTTATCACATCTCTTAGACATGAAGGTCCTATTTGAGCCTCCAATCCCTAGCACATGAATTTTTAGTTAGTGTTGTTATGTATATCCTTATTAAGGAGACCAATCATCGGCCTGACTAATTCACCTAATATACTAGACCTAGTCTACCCACCTAGATAACTAGGATTCCATTGTTCTCAATTCCACCCACTATATAAAATTATATCTATTTTATATAGTCACACTTCCAATAATAGAAACACACATGACAAAAAACCACTTACAATAGTCAAATCATTATCAAACCCTTACGCACTACAAAAAAATTGGAAAACATGTTTCCCACAACCTAGACAATTTATAAAAACATTTTAGAACCAAGTAAATCATATTAAACACCTAAAACAATGTCAAATAATGGAACAACCTACCTATTTCTTGATATATTCACAAAAAAAGAATGAAACCACCAACTGAACTAAGGAAAGGCCCTAAGGATGCAATTAAACACCATAACCATAAAGATTTAACCCAAATAAATGATATTAAATCAAACCTTGGTCAAAACCCTTTATATAGAAGAATAACCCAAGAGAGAAAAAAGTAGTGACCAAGAAAGGATAATAAAAGAGAATATGATATTCTTACATAGATATTCCTTGTAGATAAAAGGCCAAATCACCATAAAAATGGAGCCCAAGGGAAGAGAGAAAGGGAGGGAGTTTCACCTTGGGATAGACGGTCAAATGGGAAGATTCACCGAATAGAGGACCACTACGAAAAAATTAAAATGAACAGATAACCAATATTCCCAAGAACCCTTAATGTATATCCTCCATGAACATCATACATATCCAAATGACACGTCTACATCACTAAGAAGAGAGAAAATCCCAATAATGTCCAGATACCTAGCATATGTCACCCAACCATTTAAATTTTCACTAAAATGGTGGGACATAAGATGGAAATATACTAAGAACACATCCCTTCACCCAAATAAGAGACTACAACCACAAACCAAGAAGATCCACTAAGAGCATAATTCTAAACCTAAGGAAAGGTACACCCAAAACATACCAATGAATCCAAATGAAATAACACAATCAATATCCATCAATGATTCAACGAACAACAAGAACAATATAAAAAAATATTTGGAAAACATGCCTTAAAGAGAGGTCTGGAAAACTGAAGAGGGCGTTGCGGGCGGTGGAGGTCCGACAAACTGAAGAGGGAGTTGCGGGCGGCGGAGGTCCGGTAATGAGAAGAGAGGGCGGCAGAGGTCCGGCAATGAGAAGCAAGGGCGGTGGAGGTCCGACAACACAAACTCAGCGGGTGGCAGAGGGGAGTCGTAGGGTTCCAGTACCGTGAGAGATTTAGGTCATGATAAAACGAGGGCACTCTGCGACCGAATTTATAAAAAAATGGACTAAGGTTTTATCAGTGCTAAAAAAGCGCTGATAAAGACTACATTTATCAGCGCTAACATTTTAGCATTGATAAATCATTCCTGTATCAGCTCTAAAATTTTAGCGCTGATACAAAGATTCTTTATCAGCTCTTTTATAGTGTTGATAATGGTTCATTTTATCAGCGCTTCTTTAGCGCCGATACAGTGATTCTTTATCAGCGCTTTTCTAGCACTGATAAAGAGGCCCTCTATCAGTGCTAGAAAAGCGCTAATAAAGAATCCGTGTATCAGCACTAAAATTTTAGCACTGATACAGGGTAACCTTTATCAGCGCTTTTTCTTAGCGCTGATATAAGGGGGTGCTTCCCTTACCCATTTTTTTATTAGTGTAATAAGATTTAAAAAACCAAAATAACCTTTCCAAAACTTTTAAAATCCCAATTAAAAAACCATTGCCCCATACCGTTAAAACCTAACTTGAAATGATGTTTGATACAAAGCATTCATTTTAAAGGAAACAATTGTCATTTTAATCAAACTTCTCATGTTCACTAATATATAGTTTACAGGGATAAACCCTTAAAAACACTTCCACCAATCTCTGTCATCATAAAAACATCACAAAAACCTAAATAAATACGAGACAAGTTTTTAAATCACATTTCAATATTAATTAAAACTACACAATGGGTGAAAATCATGTTTGGCAATTTAAAACAATACTCAAGCATCGTTTGGTGCACAACTAAATAGGAATAATAATTAATTGCTTCAAAACTTAATTTTTACACAATCTATCAACTCTAAAATGTCATTATAATTTAGGAAGAGGTATCCTAAACATGCGATTCAGGAAACGAATTTTTTTGAAAAGAATTCAAGCATCAAAAGAGAGCTTCAGAAAGAAAATAAGTGACTCCACCTACCTCAATGATGCGAAAACGTGATGTCACTTCTACAGAAGGAGGAACATACTCATGTGAACCAATCACACACCTAAAAAAACAAGAAAGCATTCCAATAAACACCAAAGTGGTCGGGTTTTGGACAGCTTAAATAAAATCCACAAAGTTGAAAAGAGACATACCAGAGGTGAGGTCATCGGACCGGGGAACTCATGCCAATGAGATGAAGGGAGATGGAAAGGGAAGAGAGGGGGAGATTTGGATTGTTGGAACAAGCAGAAGGAAGGGGTAGGTTTTCTTGAGGTTGGATGCACCACTGGCCATAGTTAAAGAGGCCGAAGCTGCTGAAGGCTAGAGGCTGGGAGGCCAGGAGTGTCGCTGGTCAGTTGGTCGGCACCAGCTAGGTCGGGTGGCTAGGGAGAAGACCAGAGCCAAGAGGGGAGAAACTAGAGGTTGGTTAGAGCAGTTGGGCGAGGGCATGGTCTGTTAGCAGGAGTGTCTGGGGAGAGGTAAGGATAGCAGTTGGGAACCAGAGGCGAAGGATGAGGCCGAGGAGTGTAAGGTGAAGGTGGCGGGGCATGCGTGGAGGGGGCCTCGGCATGAAAGATTCTACTACTAAGAATAATGATGAGGCTGGTTTGGACCAGCAGGGGGTGTGCAGGTCAGGAGTGTTGTGCACCGCGGGGAGAAGGAGATGGGATATGCGGCAGGTAGCACTAGGGTTGAGTAAATTTTTTTTATGGGTTTTATGAAAAAAAATATTGAAAGGGGATCAGGGTCCCGATATTTTTCAAAATGGGTCTGGGATGCGTGAACAGCGTTCACGCATCCTTGCGCAGGAAAGGATGCGTGAACGACGTTCATGTATCCGAGCCACAGTAGTGATGCGTGAACACCGTTCACACATCCTTCGCTAACCAGCTAAAGGATGCGTGAATGGAGTTAACGCATCCGGCTGAGAAATTTTATAAAATGATGGGTCCCCCCCCCCCCTCAAAACCCATTTTCTCCTCTAGTTTTTGTTGCGAAGCTCTGCAGAAATTATTTCTCAACAAATATTTTCTACTTTTATTGAAGTAAAATTTCTATTTAGTATTTTAATTGTTTAATTGTGTTTATTTATTTCATTTGTATGTTTAATTGTGTGTATGATTTATTTATTTCATATGTTATGCATGATGTGTAATGTTTTGTATGATTTAATTTTCGAGATGTTGAATGTTTGTATGATTTAATTTTTGGAATGTATGTTTTCTGAATATTGAATGTTTTATGTTATGTCTAAAATGTTTAATGTTTATTAAAAGTAATTTATGTTAGAGAAATTTATTTTAATGAATTGTTTTGATGTAAGTGTAAATTATATTACTTTTATTTACTAGTAATAATATTTTTAATCAATAAAGTAGAAAATATATTTGCTTATATTTTGAAAAGTAGAAGAATGGCCAAAAAACATTACAATTTCATAAAATTTAAAATAACAAAAGTTTTTATTATGTAAATCTCAATTATATCAGTTATAATAAAATTTATTAAATGTGATTAATAATTATATATATATATATTCACATGAAGTTAAATTTTTGGAAAAGAGGTGTAGTATTTAATATAGATTTAATTTAGTAATAGATAAAGTTATATAATATGGATAATATAATAAATATACCAAAAAACATGGTATGAATGATGACTGATCTTGAGATGACTGACCATGCATAATTGAAATTGCATTTTTTATTTTGTCTATGTTGTCATTCAATTTGTAATAATTTCATTTTTTATTCATTGATGACATGCAAGTCATCTCTCAGTAAGTGTAAGGACCTGCGTGTCCACTTAAAAAAATTTATGTATTTCATACCCCTAGACCCCCTCACATGCATGTGAGTAAATTTGTAATTAAAATACAGACGCCCCTGAAGATGTGTCCTCGAACAGGCTTCCCTGAAGAGGTGTCCACGAAGAGGCATTCGAGAACACATTCAAAAGGAGGCATTTCTGTTTGATAGGAGATTAGCGGTTGATGAAATATTTGATAAAAGAGACAGGAGTCCACCCATAGGTTGTGGTTAGTTTATCAGATAATGATAAACTAATCTTAAGTCTCAAAATCAAGTCATGATTATATATTCATAAGTAATTAAACTTTATGACACATTATATTAAATTTTCTTTTGTACTAATATCACAATCACTATACCTTAACAGTGATAAATCAATACATAAAAAATAGTCTCAAGATAATCAAGTATTCAAAATAAAATTATATAATTTAAAATTTTAATGTAGTATATAATATTTTTTAAATTATTTTTTTATAGGTAATTATGTCTGCTCAAATATATTGCAACGGTGAGGTAATTTATACCGACCAGGGTTTTAGCTACAGTGTTCCACCTGCCAAAGTGGTAAATCTCCATGGTTGTATGACATTGGATGCAGTTCGTAATAAGATTTATAGTCAATTAAAACTGAGGGCTGGACAAGAAATCACTTCAATTAGATACCGACATCTTCAATATCCTGAGCGTCTGTGGCACAACAAGTACCCTATAGTCGATGATGAGGATTGGATGGAGGCTTCTCAGTTATTCAGAATACATTGTATTAATGGTTTGATGGAATTATTTGTTGTCATTTCTGATATTGATGTGGTAAAATCGATTTCTATAGAACCATGCTTTGCGAGCTCTGTAGAAGTTGTTCCTTCACAGTAGTATTATTCTTTACATCCTCCTCATATGACTCCTGTGGAAGAATGTAATGAATAAGATGATCAAAATTTGGAAGGAAATGTAGATGACATCCCTTTGTGTACTGATATAGTACATGAATGTTTATCTGAGGAAGAAGAATCTGGGGAGTCAGGAGGAGATGATGTGGTTAGGAATGAACCTTCTGAGGTTCGTTTGAGAGATAGACATCTACTACATCCACCAGTTAGTGGTAATAGGCCTTCAGTTTTGAGTTCATTAGTTGGAGGAATGTCTCATGAACAACATTTTGATTGGGATGTCATTACACCAGCTTCTAAATTCCCTGGCATTATAGGGAATAGGCCTGCATCAAATGATAATTCCATATATATTTGGCAGGAGTTAGAAAGTAAACAGGTCATAAAAAATTTGATAAAGCAATACCACATTGAGCGACATTTCACATTTGTGGTTTATGAGTCAAAGAAGACCAAATATCTCATTTGTTGTGAAAAAATGGGTTACAATGTAAATTTTGATTAAGAGAAATATTTGATAAATATTATGGATGTTGGAAGATGACCAAATTAGAAGGCCCACAAAATTGTTTTCATCCCAGCTTGGCAGAAGTTCACTCTTCCCTTAATGCAGAGTTTATATCTACTGTTATTTGTGAGATGATATGAACAAGTCAGGATATTCCTGTTGCCCTTGTTCAAGAAAGAATTGAACAGTTGTATAACTAAAAGATATCATACAACAAAGTTTGGAATGCAAAACATAAAGACATTGTAAAAGTGTATGGTGATTGGGATTAGTCTTATGCGATGTTGCCATAGCTTATGGAATTGTTGTCTCTCAATAATCAGATTATTTATCATTTGGACAGTGTTGAGTATGTATCCCAGAATCATCAAGTTGATCGGTCAAAGGTGAAGTTCAATAGGCTTTTTTGGGAATTCAGACCATGCATTGCTGCATTTCCATATTGTAAATAATTTATTCAGGTAGATGGCACATTACTTTTTGGAAAGTATACAGGTGTTCTAATCATTGCTTCCACACAGGATGGTAATCGCGCTCCTCTTCCACTTTCTTTTTCTATTGTTGAAAAAGAAAATTTTGAATGCTGGAGCTAGTTCTTGGCATGTGTACATGTCCATGTCATGCAAAAACAAGGTGTGTGTCTGATATCTGATCGCCATCGAGCGATTATAGAGGCTGTGAGTAGTGATGGGGTTTCTTGGACTAAACCGAATACTTATCACCATTATTGCATTATACATATTGCAATTAATGTGCATAAGAATTTTAGAGATGAGGCCATAAAGAAGGAGATCCTCAAGTTGGGTATGGTTTTCTAAACTTGATTTTTTTAACAAAATTTAATATCCATTTTAATACATTATTATCTTATGGTTTCAGCATATGAACCCCAACAAGAAAGGTTTGATTGATGTCTTGAAGATATCCAAACAGTTAATGAGGAGGTATATGAATATATGATGCAAATTTCAAAGGAAAAATGGTCATTAGCATACGATGGTGGCATGAGATATGGGAATATGACCACTAATATAGTGGAGTGTATAAATGGGGTCCTCAAGGGTGTGCTAAAACTCCCAATCACAGGGTTAGTGCAAGAGAAATTTTTTAGATGTGTTCACTACTTTGTTCACCGGTCCCAAAAGGCCTACCAGAGGATGGAAAATGGAATGCTTTTTACTCAGCATTTTCAAAGTGATATTGACCAGATATGGAATGAGGCTTCAAGAAGGAATGTTATAGCCTTTGACAAGGAAAAGAGGAGATTTTGGGTAAGACAGTGCTACGACCAGGGTACATGCACTAATGGTGGAGTTTTTCTCGTGATGTTGGACAACAGGTACTATTATTGCGACGACTTTCAGGCATTGAGATATCCATGTGTACATGTTATTGCAGCTTTCGCTTCAGTAAATATATCATGGGAGCCATATGTTGACCCAGTCTATCACATGAGAACTTTGGTTAACTGTTATAGTGCAGCTTGGATGCCTGTTGGTGACTTCCATTCTATCACATTGCCTGCTGATCAACCGACCATCGTCCCTGATATTTTTAGGTTTTCATAAGTTGGTTTTGGTTTCATTTATGATTTTTTCAATGTATGTCATTTTTAAAATTATTGGATTCATGCTACCAGGTTTCGTCCTCGAGGAAGACCAAAGTCAACTCGCATCATAAATGAGATGGATTGGCCTTAGCAATGAGGGGGGAGAATATGATGTAGTATTTGTCACGCAGAAGGACATACTCCTAAGAGATGTCCCCAAGTGGCAGGACAGAGTTCCACATCTCATCATCCATGATTGAGTCTGTGTACCTACTCCATTTTTGTGATAAATATAATTTTCTAGAGTGTGAGTTGTACTTTTTCTGGAGGAGTTCACGTGCCTTGTTTTGGAGTCATCAATGATCATTTTCATGAGAAGGTTGAAATACTTGATTTGAGGGCCTAGTTTCCCTGTGGATTTATTTTTTCCTGTTAATTTTTTGATGTGCTATAGATATGAGGCTAGTGATGTTGTCCTGAGATAGATTATATTGTTATGGATGGTATTGAGAAATGGAATTCTCACTTATGAATATGTTTAATGTCTAATGAATGAGTTTCATGTTTTATCTTCATTCTTTTCCTCAATGGTTGAGGCAGGTGGATGTTCTTGGTTGCATGTTTCCTCTTAGAGGTAGCTTAGGATGGCATCTGAGTGTCTAAGAATAATTGGCTAATGTTGATTGTGAGACTAGACTAATGTTGATTGTGACACCAAATGAAAATGAATATATCATGCTTCCACATCTTCAATGCAGGTTTTTCATCACTGCTGCTTTATTTTATACCTTATTTTTCTTTTTGTAGTTTTTTTAAATAAAAGTTTTCAATTCTTATTCAATTCACTATTAATAAGTAACGATGATATCATGTGTGCAGATGGAAGGTTTTCCATTTCTTACATCTCAGTCTACTCATGTATCGCGACTGCTTTTAGAGGGACATCCTGTTCCTCCCTTGAGTGTACGTATATCTCACCATTTGCATAATATTACACCACCTCCAGCTATCGTCCCACATCTTCGTCGAGCTGGATTTTATGGAGTAGCGATGTGCGACTTCACATTTCTTGATCATCATCTCATTTCCGCACTTGTAGAGAGATGGAGACCATAGTCTCATACTTTCCATTTCAGTGAGGGGGAGATGACTATTATGTTACAGGATGTGGCCATTATATTGGGCCTCCCTATCGACAGACATGCTTTGATAGGCCGAGTACCATCAGATTTTCCTTACCTTTCTCATAGAATAATGGGCATAGAGGTCCAGGATGATGGTAGGACCATCGTCGGTGGTAGATTTCAGATGCCTTGGTCAGACCATCACTTCACAAATTTACCAGATGATGCTGATGACGTCACTGTGCTGCGATTTACACACGCATATATTTTGAGGCTGATCAGTGGAACACTTTTTGTTGACCACTCTACTACTTTTGTGCACCTGATATATTTATCTTTTTTTGAGGATTTAGACCAGGAAGACCAGTATAGCTGGGGGTCTTCCTACCTAGCATATACATACAGGGCCCTATGAAGCACATGTCGCATCGATAAGATGCAGATCACAGGATGCATGGTTCTTCTACAGATGTGGGTATGGGAGCACATCCCTCATTTAGCTCCACATGCCCGTGCGCCATTACCCGTAGATATTATAGCAGAGGCTCCACATGGACGTTGGTATGTTATTAATTCTTTGTAATATCTAACTTAATTGTATAATATTCTTTTATGAAATGTAAAAATAAAAATGTTATCTACAGGTGGAGTCAGGCGCATCGACATTCAGATTCTCCCAGACATGATGTTCACGCCTACAGACTTATGTTAGACAGCATTCAACCAGATGATGTAAGTGATTATTATTTATATTGTTAAATATTTACTCTTTACTGTACATCTATTCATTTATTAATTTATTATTCATTTTTTCTTTCAGATTACATGGATGCCATATACAGATGATATCCTTCAGAGTCTGCCCCCATACTGTACAATGATGCTTGCTAGCAGCTCCTGCATGGTTCCACTTATTCATTTTCATATAGTCGAGTATCAGACGGATAGGGTTATGAGGCAGTTTGGATTCCTTCAGCCAGTTCCTGACCCGCCCAGTCAGTTGGATTCATTGCATTCCTTGAAGATGTCAGGGAAGAGGGATTTTGATTCGAGGAGCAACCATGCCAGATATGTTGCGTTATGGGATAGATTATGGGAGTCCCAGTTGTGAGGGGAAGGGACAGTATGTGACGGATCATATGGATTATATAGGCTGGTACATCAGGTCCCCAGTCAGATTTCTAACACGGCACAGATGGGGATTCCATGACTTGGTATGCATTCTTCCTTTCATTGTTCAACAGATTTTTTATTCATATTAGTTAACAATGGAATTTGTTTTCACAGGATTCTCGTATTTATCATCTACTTCATATGTCTGATCTAGTGGAGAGAGCTGCCTTTGACCCAGCATATTTTCACACCCTTGTGCGACAGATGCTACCATCGATGGATGAGATTTATCATGGCATTTTCTTTGATCCACCACTTGCTGTGGAGGCCGCAGAGCCTGCTGAGCCTCACATAGATGTACCTTGGGGTGACGACCCTATTATGGATGATGTTGTTCCACATGAGGAGGCTTCTCAGCTTGCTCGGCCACATGATATTGTTCTACTGGAGGAGGGTGTTCAGCATGATCAGTCAGATGCTCCTCCAGCTTCTCAGGCACAGCCACAGGTACTTACAGACGATGACTAGATTGAGTTCGATGTTTTATTGCAGTCATCCGCAGCAGAGCAGCCATATAATTCCTATGTTGGTGAGAGTTCCAGATAGCTTCCACTATCCTTAGATGCGGACCAGGGTACATGCGGTTACATCCACCACCTGTCACACAGGAGGATGTGGAGGTGGCTGTCGATGAGGATGCGTAGCGTACGCCAGAGCACAGACATAGACAAACATGGTGTGGACGCATCCAGTATACACCTGGCTGTGGGACATAGGAGCATCCATTCTAGAGGCGTAGATTAGGTTGATATGTGATTTATGATACATTTTTTATGTGTCTTACTGTTATCTAGACTTCTATTATTTTTTTAATAAGTGTCTTACTGTTATCAAATTATCTTCCAATATATATATATATATATGTATAATAAATAATATGATGAAATTAAATAATAAATATTAATTATATTAATTATTTCAAAATCAAATAGATTCTAAATGAAAATATGCATGAACATGAAGAAATCTTGAAAAATATTATTGATCTCAATGATTTAAAATTAGATGTAAAATCCTAGAATATCATGGAACATGATTATTTGTTTACAAAAATTAAATTGCATGAAGAAGAATTTGAATGAATAATGGATATTTGTGAAGAGTAGATGATTATGATTGAAGATCAGAATAACTACAATATGAATTAGAAGTTCATTTGGCCAATTTTGAGAAGATAAATATTCAGACTTTATAAAAGGAAACAATTTCTACTGGTACACAATCTAAAGAGTGAGATTATTGAGTATGCATCTCAAAACATAGTTTTACAGTAAGTAAAGGAAAAATGAAAGAGGTAAAAGAGGATGATTAAACTATTACCCATTAAAATATAAAACATCACCATCTAATTCATCATAGGTCTTATAAAGGCCTACATTATAAATAATTCCATTCAGTTTATAGTTGATCAACTTACAATTCTTTCTTACTTCAATACTATTTGAGAGTATTTCACACTCTATCACACATACCAATATATAAATAAAGAGGTAAGTTTACATGGATTAAATATTTATATTATATCTAATAGAGACCCAAGGTTCTCTATGATGTTTTTGGGAATTATTTAACAAGCATTGGATACAAAAATGAGATTTGAACTACTAACCACACTTAAGCTAATAGTAAGTCTAAAAGGATCATTCATAGGCTTGTAGATCAGCTAATATATTTCTTGATCCATTTCAAGAGATATTGTGATCGACAACATTTATTAGTGGAATTCATATATAATTACAGTTTCCACTTTAGAATACAAATGGAACTATATGAGGATCTTTATAGAAATAGATGTATAACTACACCATATTGAGATGATGTGAGTGAGTGAAAGATGCTAAGATTATATCTTTCTCAATATATGTTAGAGAATACTCAAGCCATTCTATTAATAATCATTTAATGAATATCTATTATTCATGAATATTTATTAATAGTTGTTAACATTATTTCAATATTTTCTATTATTTAATTGACATTTATTGATATTTATTAATTTTTACTTTAAGTGTATTAGTTTATAATTAATAGTTATAAATATTGAGGAGCATTTGAGCTCTCTGTGAGATACGTGAACCCCGTTCACGCATCCCTCCACTCAAGAGGATGCGTGAACGGGGTTCACGCTTCTTAAGTGGGGGCTGGGATGCGTGAACGCTGTTCAGGCATCCTTCCATGATGAAGGAAGCGTGAACGGCGTTCACGCATCCCAGACCCATTTTTAAAAATACCGGAACCCAAATCCCCTTTCCCGGATTATTTTTTTCATAAAACCCATAAAAACAATTACCCGTTAGGGTTTCTATATTATTATTTTTTTCATTTTATTATAACAATAATAATAATAAAAAATAAAAATAAAAATAATAAAAATAACAATAACCAAATTTATAATAATTAAAATTAATAGCAATAAAAATAATAATTATAAAAATAATAAAAATAAAAATAACAATAATAATACAATTAATAAAATAATAATAAATTTAATTATTTTTCTTTAAAATAATAATAATAATAAAAATAAAAATAATAATAATAATACAAATAATAATAATAATAATAATATAAAGAATAATAATAATTCAATAATAACAATAATAATAATAATGAGAAATTGCACGAATCTTGGGCCGACTGGGTGGCTACCGCCAAACATGCGGTGACTACGCCCTAGTTTGAAACCTAGTAAAATTGTTAAATGAAAAAAAATTTAAACTAGGACCCATCTCGGACCTTGGCACGAGAACCTGTAGCCAAGAAAAAAAAAATTTAAAAATCGGTTGTGACACATAAGTTTAGTTATAAACAATATTTTTGAAATTTAATAAGATGTATTTATCATTGTAATTTAAATTTAATTTTTAGTGAAGATAAAATTAAATTAAACAGTTAAAAAATTCTAATGCATGGATTATTTACTTAATAGTTAAATAAAATAAATGATGATAAAAACATTAAAAGTAATGTAAATTTAATTAATTACTGTGTTACATTATTTTTTAGATGAATAAATAATGTTATATAAATTTTAACACAATTTATTTGAATTCCAATAATGTTTCAATATATTTATAAATTAAAATTAAATAAGTAGTGTCAAAATTAACATTTAAGTTATTTTAAAATAAATGATATTTTATTAAATTATTTAAAATTAATAAAAATATTATATTTTGTAAAGTGAAATATAAGTGTTAATAAATATTATATATGGTCCATTCATGGAAAAATTTATCTTTTATAGATAACATATTGACCCATAGATAGTAAAAACATTGCTATCACATTCGAGGTTAAATAAGTGTTTTTGTGCGTTATATGAGCTTATTTTAAAAATAATTTCAAAAACCCATGTAATTATTATTTTGTAAATTATAAATAATATTTAAAATTAATTGGGTATATATTTCCTGATAAATATCACCTTAATTTATTCATAATGGTGAAATTACTTATTATGGAAAAATAGTTACATAAATGAAAAACCAAAATGAAAAATATAAGGAAACTTAAAGACTATGGAATAAAATTAAAAAAACACACAAATTTTTTTTGTGGTGTGTATTTGGATCAACCATAATGTTACGTTAATCCATTATTTGTCCTTTTTTGGAATCTCAGGAGTTAAAGGAGACCTCCTAAGAGTGTTACTATTTTGTTATTACAAGAATGCCACTCCCCCTCCATTATAAAAAGGCATTCACTCTCCCCCTTCAACTAACTTATAAATCTACCTTGGATCATCAAAAATCTGACCAAATAGTCTAAAAAAATAATTACCTAATCCATGAATCCCTTAATTTAGAATAAATCCAACCAAGAGGTCTTTTGGTTCAAACTAAAATGAGTTACCCGAAGAAGAGATAACTTTCATCGGCATGCCTTTTTACTTTTTTTTCTTCTTCACTCCGTTAATTTATTTTTATTACATGATTATATAATAACATGAGTATCCTAAATATACTTATATTTTTTTACATTAAGGGTTAAACGTTCACTTACAGACACTTCCATCTAATGGGTAATGAACTTACCATTTATGTGTACGGCAAACTACCGCCTCACGAAACTATAATTGTTCATTATTTCGTTACCACCTCCCATGGTGGGAATTATGAAGGACATAATATTTATATATCATATTTATGATACTTAATAAAAATTTATTATTCTCTAATTCTTGTATAACACATAAATTTATGTCTTCCATTTATTGTAAATGTGATAACATCATTTATGGACGTGAGGACTACAACCTCCTCAAAGAGATGTGAAACGTTCACACATTACGTGGGATGTATTAAGGATTGGTTTAATTAAACATATGTGAAAAAAATTAAATATATATTATATTCATGAAATAATTACCTTTATAGAAATATAAAATATCATTTTATTTATTACCCTTTCACACACTAAAAAAGTGATAATGTCATTCATGGATTTGTGGAATACTGCCTCCTTGATGCGATGTGATTCCATTTATATCACAATAATTATATATATAATTTTGTATGATTAAATAATATGTTATTTTTTATATTATAATTATTATTTAAAGATAAGTTTTACTTTCCTTCCTTCAATAATGATCATTGAGAAATGAGAACGTTATTAATGTGTACATACGACCTACGGTCTCTATGATTATAACGTGGTTTCATTTTTCATGACAATCATTCATGATAGGTTTTAAAAGTATAATATATGTATAAATATGTTAATTATTTATTGATTATTATTCTTGATATGTTTATATAACGGACCCTTTTGACAATAGTTGACCAACCAAAGTCTTTTAGGACACATAATCCGAATATGGTCAAAACACCCAACATAAACTTAATTGTTTAAGTAGTTGTTTAAAAAATTGTAATAATTGAGATAAAATTAATAATAAAAACTTAAAATTTTATTAATAAATTATATAATTAACATAAATTTATTATTTAATAATATAGTGGGACTCACGGAAAGGTATTTTCATCTCACTTTTTACATTTATGAGATAAAATGTCATATTCCCCACTAACTTATTTTAGGTAGTGTATATAATGAAAATTTTAATATATTATGTCATGAAATATTTTATATTCATATTATTTAAATGTTTAAATTAATAATTATTCTTTCATGGGGTTTATGGATTCAAATTTACCAAAGGAGCAATGGATTGTGGTCACAATTTTTCTTCTTTTTGATGTTTGTTATGTTATAAACCTGTCTTATTTTATATGGTGTATATAGTGAACATGAATGTATTTTATGACTCTATTATACTTAAATTTATGTGGTTTAAGATATCCTTTGTATTATCTATCTTTCATGGGATATATGGATTTGACGTTACCAATGTGGTAATGGACTTTTGTCACAATTTTCCTTCTATAAAACATTGGATTATTTATACACCTATCTTCTTCTATGACATGTATATACTTCACCCTTGATATATTATATCATTAATATACTTATTATCATGATATTATATGTTTGATTTATTGTTATTACATTCATCGGGTTAATGGTTTAAATTTTTCAAAGTGGTATGGGACGCTTTGGAATGTCTAAAGATTGTTTTCCTTAAGATTGTTTTAATGATCTTTAAGGGTATTTATATTCATCAACTTAAAAAACATTATATGTCGGTTATCCGAAATTGGGATTTTTTTATTTATTCCATATACATTCATTATTTTTATGTATTATGTTTGTTTTAAATAGATTTTTATTTAACCCATTTCTTTTCCATGGGTTAATCATGTTTTCAAGAGATCATTATTTAACCCATTTATTTTTCATGGGTTAATCATGCATCAAATAAATTTTTATTTAAAACATTTATATTCCATGGTTTAACCATGTTTCAAATAGGTTTTTATTGAACTAATTTATTTTTACATGGGTTAATTATGTTTTTAATAGATTCTTATTGAACGCATTTCATTTTAATGGGTTAATTACGTGTGATGATTTTTTTAATAGTACATGGACATTTGATGGGTGGTTACATGATAAACCAATGAATGGTGGTTCTATGATAGACCAAGGACTGGTGGGTCTGTGATAGTCCTCCAATTCATTGGGTATGGAAGTTGTCCATACGGTTATACTATTTTTAAGAGTGGCATTTATGGAAGTCAACTGCATGGTTATTCAATTTAAAAGAGTGAAAAGTATAATGATATCCCAAGATACATTTATGTGTTTCTATATTTTTGATATAGGTTTATAATGTTTGTAATGATCAAAATTGATATCAAGTGTATTTTGACTATTGATTATGATGACTATTTACTTTTACATGTTTTCATACTTGATAATCTATGATTTTATGGGTATGAATACTTTATGTTTATCTCATTCACTTTGATTATTTCATCATAACCTTATTCACACTTATGAACATTTATGACATTTAATTATTAGTTCTTATGTTTACCCTTACTAATAATCTGAGATCACCCTTCTAATGTTTCCTTACCCCATGTTTTAAGGAATAATTTTGAATGGTTTATCTCTATAAATGATTTCATAAGGATGATGTTGATGACCTATATTGAAAGAAGAAATGATGGGTTAAATGGGAGTAATTTAAATTTAATGGATTATGATTACAAGTTTAGATGTGTTTTTATGTATGTGTTTGTCCTAATTATCTAAAAATATAAACCTAAATGGTCCTCCAATATGTAAGAGATCCAATTTTTTCCTGTTGACGTTGCTAGGTTTTGATTGAATAATTTGGGTCACAATTATCAGCATCAAAGCTAGAAATGTTAAGTTATGGTTTTTAGAATAGGATCCAAGAGTGTGGTTTATGGGCATTTATAGTTGGTATCAAATGTTTGTTTAGTTAAATTTTGATATTAGTATTATTTAAGATGATTTTATCCTAAGAGTTAAGGATACCGTCATGGATCTATAAACTTAAGGATGATAATAAGTTCAAAGCAATATACACCCCATTAAAGGTTTTATAAAATGATATCTTAAAATTATTTTTGGAGATTTTTTTTGGGATGAGTTATTTTTAACCCCAAGGATCAAAATTAATTTTTTTAGGTAGGAATTATTGTTCTCGATTATTGAAAATAAGGAAAACACAGAGGCTGGGTTACCCATCACATCTAGAAAGGCCGTGGGGTTAAACCCAAAACCTAATGGTGGTAAGGGTGTAGTTCCTACCACTATCATACATGATTTCTAGGTTAGTATAAAATTTTTTAAGGTACATATTATGATTATTTGAAAAAAATATGGTATTTAATTTTAAAAGGTTTAATTATTTTGGAAGAATATATGAATCCTTCTAATCTCCAGGTTTCAAACATAGTCATCGATTGTTTGAAGAATATTAACGATATTTTTTATGGAATATTTTAGTTTTAACATTGGATATTACTATTGAAATTTCAGGATTACTGTATCATTTGAAGGTTTACTCATTTTTTGAGTTTTATTAACATGTTCTGAGAATTTTAGCTTTGGTTAATGTTTAAAGACAGGTGGAATATCTTGATTATCACTTTTATGGATATGAATTCATTAAAACTTTATTATAGTACTTCAAGAGTTAAAAATTCATCTCGATTACTCATAATTTAGAGAGAAAGGTGATATTTTTGTGTACATTTGTTAAAGGATGAAATTCCACTCATCAATTAAGTGTATTTCCTCTTGGTCAAGATTTTAAGAGAATTATTTAACTCTAGGAGAGGTATCTGGAATCAAAAATTATTATCTTAGTACATTAAATTCTGATGATCTGATGGCCTTTTTTGATCACCACATATTTATTATTTTTATATCCTTAAATTTCCATTAATAATTCACATGTTTTTATCGATGACCTCAATCACTCTCTATAATTATTTACATTTTCCCTCCATTCCCACATATGTTCTCGCTTAGAAGAATCCTAGTAATGCATAACATCCGGAGACCTTTATGTTCTTCACTTTCTCTTATTAATATTATTCTTTATTAATTATTTTTACGATTTAGGATTCAATAATAGAATACTATAAATGTTAATCATTTGATAACCAAGATTAATTTCTAAGGCAGAATTCATTTTAAGAGTGGTAGGATGTAACATCCCTAGATTTTATGAAATATATAATTACAATTTAATTTAAATTCTCTAATATATTGGGTTACACATAATACATAATTTAACTTACACCAAACACAAAAACAGGTTCATCTAGTGTTTCACACAACTTCGAGCCCCTTTGATAACATGTGATACACGTAAGGTTGAGTTTTACCAAACAATAATATATTATAGACATTATTATTTAATATGGAAGTTATCACTAGGAATTTATATTGGTGGGTGTGAATATGACTAAATATATATTTTTTAAACATGTTTAAGTTTTTTTATATTTATAAAATAATTTTTATAGGATTTAAATAACAATAAATCCAATTTTTATGCATAAAAAACTGTATTTTTTAAAAGATAGTTTTACCTCCTTTTAATAAAAAATCCTTTATAAATATATTTTTTAAAAATTTTCATACTTTATATATCAAAAAATAAAAATTATTTATGAAATTTGAATATCAAAATTTAATTGGAGTAAATGTTTGGTATTTTTTTGAGAACTTTCATTTTTCGATGAATAGTGAAAAATTCTGCATTTTAGAGGAAAATTTTCTTTTCTTTAATACAATTATTAGTGTGAAATTATATTTTAAAATTGTTTTAAAGTATAAATAGATCAATTATTTATCTATTAATCCAATTTAGGTAATAAGAATCATTTTTTAAAAATTTATTTGTAGAGTCTTAATGAACATTTGAACTTTTCCACTTTAAAACCTACATTTTCATCATGAATGCGGGATTAGCACTATATTTAATTATAAAAATATGTGGATTGAATTTGGAAAAATGGATATAAAATATTTTAGTAATTATAAATTTTTTTTCCTTATTATATATTCTTATTGTTTTGACCAAAAATATTAATAAAGGCAATTAAAATTAGTTACAGTGATTGAGGTAAAATTAAGCTTAACAAGGGTCTAAACCTTTACCCTAAGGGAAAAAATTACCTAGAAACTTGTCAAAATATATTGGCTGCCCATATTTCAACCATATCCTCTTTTGGTTTGAAATTTATGAGTTATTCGGAAACATGTTCATGAATGTGACACATATAAAAAGTTAAGTATGGAAAATGAAAAAAAGGAATATTGCTTACCTTTAACATTTATAAAGATTTAGAGTATGGAAGAAGCTACATAGTTTCAGTTATAAAAATTATTTTGAAATTTAATTAGATTTTTTTATCATGGTAATTTAACTTTACTTTTTAGGGATGATATAATTACATTAAATTCATAACAAACACTAATTCATGGATTGTTTAGTTAATAATTATAAAAAATAAATGATACCAAAAACATTAAAAGTGAAGTAAATTTAATGAATTATTATATTACTTTAATATTTTTGATTCATATACCATGTTAAAAATATTTGAACTTAATTTATTTCCATTACAGTAATTTTTTGAAATTTTTTAAATTAAAAATAAATAAATAATTTCAAAATTAACATTAATGTTATTTACAATAAATGATATTTTATTAGATGGTTTTAAATTAATAAAAATACTATTTTATACCAAGATAATTTTAAGTGTTTAAAAATATAAATTATTTTCCATTAATGGACCAATTTATCTTTTATAATTAATATATTGACCCATAGATAGTAAAAACTTTGTTAGCACGGTCTGGGTTAAAGTAGTGTTTTTGCGCGTTACATGCGCTTGTTTTAAATTTAATTTCCAACACCCATGGAATTTTTATTTTGTAAATTTTAAATCATATTTATAATTCCCTGGGACTTTATTTTCTTATAAATCTCACCATAATTAGTCTTAATGGTTAAATTACTTAATTTAGAAAACTAGTTACCTAAATGAAAAATACAAGGAAACTTAATGTCTAAGGAATAAAATTATAAAAATGAACTTATTTTCTTGTTGGGGAAAATTGTATAGACCATAAATTCACTTTAATAAAAAAATTCTTTTTTTAATCCCATGAGGTAATTTAGACCTCCCAATAAGGCTACCTTTTATTAATTATAAGAATGATGCTCCCCTCTATTATAAAAAGGCATTCACTCTTACCCTTACTGACACCTCTCATGACACCTTTTCTCATAAATAATATTCCATAATAGTCTCCAAATATTCCTAACGTAAACCTATAAAACTCAAATTGGGAATATATCCAACCAAGAATTGATTTGGTGTAAACCAAATGGAGTTTCCCAAATAATGGGAAACTTTCATCAACATTCATTTTTACTTGTTTTACTTATTCAATCCCTTAATTTATTATTATTAAATGATTATATAATTATCTTATAATCTAAAATATATTAATATGTTGTTTTTTTATGGTTTTAACCTAAACATACACACACTTCCCTATAATGGGTAACACACTTACAATTTATGTGTACGACGAATTACCGCCTCACGAAACGATGATTGTTCATTCTTCCTTTATCATATCTCATGGTGGGAATTTTGATAAAAAACTTTTTATATATGATATATATGATACTTATTATTCATTTATTCTTATATAATTATTTTATAACACATACCATTATGTGATCCATTTTGTGTAAATATGATAACATCATTTGTGGATGGGTGGACTACTGCCTCCCCCAAGTGATGTGATACGTTCACACATTACATGGGTTGTGTTAAAGATGGGTTTAATTAAAAATATGTCAAATAAATGAAATATATTTGATATTGTTTACATAATGAAATTTATATAAATATAATATATCATTTTCTTTATTACCCTTTCACACGCTGAAAAATTGATAACGTCGTTCGTGGATGTGTGCATTACCACCTCTTCGGCGCAATGTGATTCCTTTTATATCACAATAATTATATATATATGTTTATATGATTAAATAATTTTTTATTTATGATATAATAATCATTTCGGAAAGTTAAATTTTACTATCCTTATTTCCATAATAATCATTGAAAAATGAGAACGTTGCTCATGTGTACGACCTACTGTCTCCATGATTGTAATATTAATTCATTTATGATAAATATAATTCAAGATTAGTTTTAAAAGTTTAATAAATGTATAAATCTGTCAATTATTTCATGATTATTATTCTATATATGTTTATATAATGACCCCTTTAACCATAGTTGACCTACCAAAGTCATTTTTTACTTATAAACCAATTATAATTAAAATGCCCGACGTTAATTTAATTGTTTAAGTAGTTATTTAAAACATTTTTATAAGTGAAGTAAAATTAATAATAAAAATGGAAAGGGTTATAAAAAATTATATATTTAAAATAAATTTACTATTCAAGAATATAGAGGACAAGCATGACAAATCAGACTCAAGGTAAGGGACTTTCATCTCACTTTTTTACATCTACGAGATAAATGTCATATTCACCAATTAATTATTTTTTGTGGTGTTTCTATAGATATTTTTGATATATTATATCATGAAACATTTCACCTTCATGGTTTTAAATTTTTCATTTAAATTTTATTCTTTCAATGTGTTTACAGTTTCAAATTTACCAAATTAGTAATGGATTGTTGTCACAATTTTCCTTCTTTGTGATGTTTGTTATGATATAAACCTATATTCTTTTATATGGTGTATGTACTCCCCATGAATGTGTTTTATGAATCATAACCTTAAATTTATGGGGTTTTACATATACATTTTATGGCATCACATTCATGGGGTTTATGGTCTCGATATTACCAAAGTGATAGTGGACTTTTGCCACAGTTTTCGTTCTTTGAAACATTTGATATGTTATTCACTTATCTTCTTATACGAGGTGTATATACTTATCCTTTGAAATTTTATATTAGTAATCTAATTATTCTCATGATATTATATGTTTCATTAATTTTTATTATATTTATGAGCTTAATGGTTCAAATGTTTCAAAGTTGTATGAGATGCTTTGGAATGTTTAAAGATTATTTTCTCCAAAAATGTTTTAATGATATCTAAATATTATTTCTATTAATAAACATCAAAAACCATCATTGTTACTTATCATTAACTGGGGATATATTTTATTGATTCAATCATGATTCCTTCTCTGGATGGATTATGTCTTTTTCAAATAGATTTTTATTTAACACATTTATTATCCATGGGTTAATCATGTTTCAAATATATTATTATTTAACCCATTTCATTTCCATGTGTTAATCACGATTCAAATAAATTACTATTTAACCCATTTATATTACATTGGATAATCATGTTTCAAAGAAATTTTTATTAAACCAATTTCTTTTCCATGAGTTAATCATATTTTGAATAGATTCTTATTGAACCCATTTCATTTACATGGGTTCATTATGTGTGATGATTATTTAATAGTACTTGAAAATTTGATTGGTGGTAACAAGATAACCCAATGGTGGGTGGTTCTGTGATACATCAAGGGATGTTGGGTCCATGATAACCCTCCAATGCATTAGGTATGGAAGTCAGATGTTTGAATATTCCATTTGTAAGAGAGATATGTATGGAAATTGACCGCATGGTTATTCTATTTATAATATTGAAAAATATAATTATATCCCAATATACTATTATGTGTTTTTTATGATTCATATAGGTTTATAATCTTTCTAATGACTAAGATTGATATCACATTTCTTTTGATTATTTATTATGATGACTCTTGAATTTTCCCTGTTTTCATATTTGATGGTCCATATTTTGATGGGTATGAGTTTCTATATGTTTCTATCATGAACTCTGATTATTTCAACATACCCTTATGCAATATTATGATCAATTATGATGTTTAATTTTCAATGATTATGTTTACCCTTCCTGGCCATCTGATCTCACCCTTCTTATGTTTAATTTTCCCTAGTTTTTATAGAATAATTTTGAATGATTTATGTCTATAATGTATTTCAAAAGGATGATGTCGATGACAAATAGTGAAAGAATAAAATCAGTGTTAAATAGGAGAATTGTAATTTAAATAAATTATGAGTCTAAGTTGATATGATTTTTTTTGTAAGAGTTTGTGTTAATTCTCTAAAAATATGTACCTAAATGATCCTCTAGTATGTAATTGATCCATATTTTCATTTTTTTGTTAGGTTTCAATGGAAAAAGATGGGGAACAATTATTGGAATCATAGCCTAAAATTTAAATTTTTGGATTTCCTAATTGGATCTAGGAGTGCAGGTTGTGGGTCGTAATATGATATGTAACATTATCATCTGATACATAACGTATTTCTTCAAATTCATAATAAATACTGATATATTATATATTTCCCTTAAGGAAAAATTAAATATGTAACATATTTTCCTTAAGAAAATTCCATATGTAATAGATTACTTTGATACGTTACACATTTCCATGAATAAATAATTTCCCTCCAAAAATATTCTACACATAACATATTTTTCTTAAACAAATTCCATATATAATATACTATTCTAATGTGTAGTATATGTCTCATTTGTAATATATCTCTATTATAAAAAATTCAACACATAACATATTTTACTTCATGAAAATATAATACACAATATACATTGGTATGAAACATTTTTTCCCTTGAATAAATTCCATGCGTGAGGTATTTTCACGAAGTAAAATCTGATAAGTGACATGTTTCTCTTCTCATGCATAATATATTTTGATATGATATAATCTTAAATTAACATGAAATAAAATACATAATATGTTTTATCCACGAATTAGATATTAATCTTGTGTATAATATGTATATATAAACTAATAATTTATATATATTATATTCCCCCATACATAATTTTTTTTAAAATTTAAGGTTTTGAATAAATTTCAAAAACCTTATTTAATATATATTTCCATCTATTATGTGATACATAATATTTTGAATTTAGCTGAATTTTCTCTCCATAATAGGGTTTCCTCATTTAGTGATTTGTAATAATCTAAACATATCTAGATTTCTAGAAACTCCCTATGTATCACATAAAAAATCAATTATGAACTAAACTTCTTATATCCAACCAAAAAAACATCACATATGAAATAAAACCCTACACATCAAATACTTATCCTAAGACATTTAAAGGGTCTAAATCTATAAGGTTAACATATGATCCGACCCAAATCACCCCCTCAATTTCTCATAAAATACACTTGAGGAATCTATCCATCATTTAAATTTAAACTCGATATCTCAAAAAAGGTATTTGTAAAACTTTTTTCATTCTAGAGAATATTTTAGATATATGTATATACCAATTATAACAAGAATATCTATAATGGGAAATCATTGATACCAATTATTTTCCCATGTTGGGATATGGGGAAGGTCAAGATATAGGTGAATTGACATGTTTAAAAATTAAACATAATATTTAAAATTAATATTAAAAATTAAACTAAATTAAGTGAAAATGCAGTGAACATAAAAATAAAGAACATAAAAAACAATTATAGCAGCACAAAACAAATTGATCCTATTTCAACTCTTTAATTATCTATACAATTTTACATAAATTTTATCCACTAGACCAAAAAATTTTATGAGATTCAAAACTAAAATTAAAACCAAGCTTTTCTTGTTTAGGTATAACTAAGAAAATAAAAAATAAATATTTTTATGAGTTATAACATGATACAAAACTGAATTTTTAAAATGGAAGCACAACTATAGATAAATCCTACATTTTATATTTTTAGGGAAAACAAATATAAATGTGCCTTTTTTAGTTGAGGTATAACCAAAATATATTACTTTTTTAATAGAAATATATAAACCATACATGTTTAATATAGAATAGAAAATAATAAAGAAAATAAAACTTAATGAAAAAAGAACCAAATATATTAAAAATAGAAAACATATTGTATATTGACCATATTAAAAATTAATTTTATCTTTATTAATCATTATTAGTGATTTCATCAAGTATACAATCATGATTTTGGAAATATAAGTTTATTCTAAACAATTGTTCCAAAAAAAATCATCCAATTCATATCACCTTTATTTATATGAAATATCTTGAAGTCATTACAAGATGTTTCTTAATTCATGGTCAATAGTTGGATAAATTTTTGTTTACATATTATGATATATATCATGGAGCTTCAAAATGATTTCCATATATCGCAATATGTGTTTTAATTTGTGCAGAAAATAAAAATACATCTATGAATAATTCATAAAGTATATAAAACTATCCATGGTACAAAAGATACTTGACTGTGAAATTTATATATCACCTTAAACAGTTCCAGTCATATATTTCAGTAATCAATCATTATATAATCTGATAATTAATTCACTAAAACAACTAAAACTCACAACATAAAAAAATTAAGAGTTATTTTAAAATTGTAAGAATCACTGCATGATTCTTAAGGATATTTTTATACCATGTAAGGATCAATTAAAGTTTGTAAGGATTTATAAAAGTTAATAATTTTTTTTAATATTAACATAATAAGTTTCAAAATATAATATATATAAAAAATTAATATATATTTAGTACATAATATAATTTTCAAAATGTAAAATAATTTTTGAAGCATAAGATAATTTTCAAAGTATATTATATATGAATTTGAAAAAAAATAACATGATACTTAAGAAGTTATACTTAGTGAAATTTCAATATCAAACTATATGAAAGTTTAATATAATAAATACATAATATGATTAATATAATACATAATTTTTTTTTCAATAATATAGAAGATTTAGAAAATACAATAAACTCAATAAGTAAGAAGATAAAAATTGAGAAAAAATAATATGTTATATGTTTAATTTAAAGAAAAATTAATACATAACACAATATACTAGGATAAATTTTAGAAACACAACATATAAAATATGTTGTACTTGGTGAGATTTATAAAAACAGAATTAATGAGATATTTAATATATATAAGTTTTAAAACATAAGATGATGTTCTTAATGAAATTACAAAAATATTAATACATATGGTGAAATAATCTCAAAACTGTAGATACATAATATGAAGTACTTTGTGAAATTTATAAATACATAATTTAGAAAATATAATAAAAAATAATGATAATGAGAATAATAAAAATAAAAAATACATAAGATTCAATATCATTCTAAAATAAAAATAATAAATAATAAAACACAAAAGATATAGTTTTTTTAATCAAAATAAAAAATATAGATAAAATAAAAAGTCCAATAAAATTAAAAATCTGAATCTCTAAAACAACCCCAAAATTTAATTAGGGGTATCTTTATCTTTTTGGGCTTAATGTTTATACTAATTATAGCCCATTCTTCCTCCTCCAGCAAGCATACAAGAGCCCACTCCACCCTTTACCTTTTTCCACTAATTTAGATATATATATATCATTGTTAAATGGAATCACAATTCATTAATTTTTTATCTTCCTCTATATAAGTGTAATATGCCATGATTTTATGATATATTTATTTTTAAATAAATTTAACCTCTTCTATAGATTGTGATGCATGCACCTCTGAGTTTAAATGAACCATAATAAAGTATTCCTAACTATTAAATTGGTGGGTTTGAATATGATTAACTAATTTATGAAAAAAATTATTTATAAATGTATAATAAATTATTTTTCAATCAAATTATTTGAAACTTAAAAAATAAATCATTTGAAAGAAAAGAGATAAATGTTTTCTAAATTATTTTTTTTATGCATGCGATGTATTTTTATATTAAAAAATTACATATATCACAATTGGTAAATTACATTGATGAAATTTATATATCATATATTTAACCAATTTTTTTAACATTTATATAAAACTTTTATTATTCATGAGATAAAAATAAATATAGTTTTATGGTTATGAACAATATTTTTCTAAAAAAATGGGATTCATCGCATTTTTCAAACTTATTTTAAAATTAATTTCTATCAATTATAGTTATTTGATTTTATAAAATTAATTATGTATTTGGAATTATAATTTTCAAATTTGATAAATATATCTATTTTATTTTTAGGCATTATAAATAGTAAATATAGTAAAATTTATCACGATGATAAAGGGTAAATAAGGTAAATCTAGGTTAAAACTAAGTGTTAAAGAAACCAATTTTCATATAATTTACTATTATATGAATATAATTCGTCCTTTATCATCATAGGATCTAAATTTTGTTTTTTAGAGACACTTGTCCCTAAAAATTACCTATTATATATTTAAATAAAATAAATCTACATAATGTCACTCTCTTAGTCTCAAATATATATTATGTATTCACATAGGTACAAGAGAATGTTTTAAATGAATATTAATATTAATTTTGTGAATAATGAATTTTTATTCATAATAATAATTTGTTTTTAATTTTTTGGGACTAAATAATTACATTAAATTCTTGACAATGATAATATAGTTTTTTTTCACATAATAAAGGAATGAAATAAAGTATTTTGAAAATATTTAAAGAAATATAATTTGAGTTATTTATAGTGTTCCATGAATTTTTTGATAAATATAACATATTATCCATTTGTAAAATTATTAAATTATAATTTCATATTTTTATGAGTGTCTTTAAAGTCAAATTAAATGAATTGTTGCAAATTTATCATTAATGATATTATAAAATAAATAATATTTTATTAAATTATTTAAAATTAATAAAAATATTATATTATAACAAGTGAATTATATATGGTTTAAAATATCATTCATGGTCCATTTATGAGTCAATTTTACATTTATGGTAACATTATTATCTCTTTATGATTAAAATATTTATTACCGCAATTAAGGATAAAAATAATTAACAAATGGATTAATAAAAAATATAATGTTTAAAAGAGAACAAAAACCTATATAAATTTCATTGGATGATTTTATTTCAACCATATTAACTTTTTCATCTAATTCATGTCCATTATAAATAATTTTGCATTATAATGACTTCATTATATTTTAATCATTAAAGAAATTACAGGTGTGTCTTCTCCCTCCCTTATAAAAGGATACCCATACTTCCTCTTCCTTAACCATTTTGAGCCATATATATTGACCATAATCTGAAGAAAAAAATATTATAAAATTCCTTAGAAACATTATAAACGGTCTGGTCTTTCAAAAATACAATCCCTAGGATCCTTAAAATGAGACCTAATGGCCATCATTCAATGAAGAGGTAATCACCTTAACCGATCACTATATTTTTAATTCTTCATTACTTATATTAAATATATGGTATTGATCAAAAATGAATAAATTCAGTATCCTATATATACTAAAATTTTATTATGGTTATTAAATCTCTATTATCAACCATATTTCCCATCAACTGGGAAGTGGATGTATTGATTGTACTTACATACTGCTTAATGTCTCCCCGTAGTAATACAATTCATTTTCCACCACAATATTTTATGGATGGTTACTATGATGGGTTTAATTTTTATATATTATACTTATAAAATAATTATAATTAAAGAATTTCAATATCACATATACCTTCAGACCTTCCAATCTATTGGAAAATGAAAATGTCACTTATGTCTATGTGTGGACTACCACATCCACAAAACAATGTGATTTTTTTGCATTTACATTTTAATTGGATGTTAATAATGATATATTTAATGAATATATATGATATATATTATATTATAATGATTATATTAATATAAATTATTATTTACCTTTCTTTTGTTATATCTGTTAAAAAATGAAACACAGATCATACGTACGGCCTACCATCTCTATAAATGGTGTAAATAATTTTTTATTTATTAATTTTATGGATGAATCTGAATATATATATAAATATATAATGAATATATATTATATTAACATCATGAATAAAATTACAAGCACTAAAACTACCAAACCAAAACATATATGGAAAATGAATAAGTTATTACTCGGAACCGTGATCCTTACATAGAATTGTTAATAAACAGGTGATAAAAGATTAAAAGTAAATAATATATGGTATTATATATATTATTATGTTTCTATAATATATTTATTATATAATAGTTTTGGACACATACAAAGGAAGTCTAACATTATATAATTTTTTATTTCACAATCTCATCATTATTTGTGATTTTTTATGATATAGTCTATGAATGAAGAATTATTTGATATTTATATCTTAAAACCAATATATTTTCTTATAAAATTATTATTTATGTAAATTATAAAATTTTTCTTTCATTTTCCACTCTATAAGACTCAAGATACCGAAACTATGATTTTATTAAAGAAAACCAACTTGGTTTTTATACTCTGTCAGGAATATTTTTCTCCCATATCAATAGTTTCCTTAAAATTATTAAAGATTATTTTTAATATTATCTAAGGATTTATTAAATACAGTTTTTATCCATGTTTTACTTTTACAAAATGGGTTTAAAGGAATGTTCGTTCCATTTTCTTCAGGAGGTGATTTTAGGATTTTCTTACATAAGTGTGAAAGGAGTTTTTTTCTATTTATACAGCATAATAAAAATTCCCATATTTCGTTACCCCTAAATGTCTTCAATAATACTTCAAAATTTTACAAGGTTATTTAAAAAGAATTATTTTCCTTAATATTTGGGTAATTTTAATTTCAAAATGAAAAGGATACATCCTTGAGTAATCCTCTGGTGATATTTTAAAAGTATATTTATATATATCAAAAATAATTTGAAAAATGATATTATTTCATATTAATGTACTCTTATTATACCAATAACAATATTAAACTGGATTCATTATAATTTTTTTATTTATTTTGAAATTATTAACATTTTAAAATCTAATTTCTAAATTTGAATGTTTATGTTGATTATGTTTATACAATTTCACATGATAAATGAATTTGACTTAGTAAGTGAAGAATTGTGCCTAATATATCCCCTCAATTCATCGGTAGGTCTTATTAGAAAAAATGGGTTCGGTATTTGGCATATGTCTTACCTATTTATTTATGTTGTCCTTACACATGTCTATGATGATAAGATTATAATATCTGTAATTATGCATTCAATCATTATGAAACTAGTTATTAATATCTATGAGATTATTTGTATTATTATGTTTTCTATGGATTTATTCCCATATTTTATGGTATTATTTAAATGTAATATTTTGTTATTTTTTTATCTCATCTATATTATTCAGGTTTAATTTACTTTGTTTTAACTTTTGATATATTCATACCCATATTGGGCATCTGAGCTCACCCCTTTCTTATGTTTTCTTTTCACCAAGATTCTCGAAAGTATATTATGATTAATATGTAGGGATATTATAAAAGTAATAATTATTTTATCAAATAAAATACTATGGTGTATTTTAAATTTTAAAATATAATGAGAGTTTCAAGTATGTATCTACTTTTCCATGAATATTAATCTACTCGACCCTTAGGGATGTGAACGATTGTATCCTGTACCAATGTAATAAATCAACCACTAGCCCTGGGATACTAGGTCTAGGGTATTTAAATTTGGTATCAGAAAATATTTAGTATAAAACTTGTGAACATGAATTATTAAAAGTTGTATTAGGGAATGCAACCCTGTAATAAATTATGAGAATATTCCCAAAGAAACCAAGATTATGATTTGATATTTGTTATACATAATTTTTCAAATTAGGTTAACTGTTTCAAAACTCTTGAAATTATACATTATGATTCTTAATGTTATGATCTAATCTAGTGTATGACATTGTTTTGAAATGGATCCTAGATAAACAAATGGAAACCATATCAATACATATAATCCATGTAGGGATTTCCCTACTGGTCATGATAATGATTTTAGAGTTGGAACTACAGCTAGAGATGAACAAATTATATCTATTTTGGATCATCTAACTTGGGTTATAACCAATAATATGGTTCTTGTGGATCATTATTCAGAACCATAAAATTCTGTATCAATGTTATAATTTTTCATATGTTAAAAACCTCCATCACTCAATAGAAATACAAATTTATTTGTAGCGGAGTAATGGATAAGTTACTTAGAGAAGCTATAATTCTCTTCCGGAAGTTTTAAAAGGGATAATATTTTTATATCAGTTTATCATCTCTCGGTGTATGTAGATAAATGGAGCTCAGTGATCCAAAACACTATGGATTAGGAGGAAATAGCTAGCATGAAATACAAGGATTCTAAAGAAATTATCTTGGAAAAGAATTTTTCTCAAGAAAAATGAGCGTATATGAAGAGAAAATTATTATGTCTAAGAAAAAATTAAGAGAAAAATGATTATATGTACAAATAAAACATTAAAAATTTATCAATATATATTTTAGACTATGCACATAATTAAAATATTAAGATTGACTAATTCTTTGTTGGGATAAAGAAAATCCTTTTAAGGAACTAGTGTCCCAAAATTTCTCCTCACACAAGTTTATAGTATCATGTTCTATAAAGAAAGTGAATTAATTATCTAATTCATAAGACTTATTAAGAATTCAATATAAAAAATGGTGGTTGCAAACTTTGGAAAATGAAATATAGAAAAAGGGAAGAAGGGAAGGATGTAATTTATATCTTGTAATAAATTTTGAATGCAGCACCGGGTAATATACTTGATGGGAATGGTAGTTTTATTCAACTTTGGAGAGAAAGGCCACTAGGATTTTAATTTAAAGGGAAATAAATAAGATACTAATATTCAATGCTTCAACTATATGGATATGGGGAACTATACAAATGATTGTCCTAAACATCTAGGTAATTTTCCCATGAAAAGGATGAGGGAGAAAGGCTAAGATTATGCCATCACAGCAACTAATATTGAAGTTCATTGAGATATAGTGGTTAATACTTTAATAATATTAAAAAAATTAGCTAATGTATTATTTTATTATGGACCTTCACACTCTTTTATATCTTCTATGTTTTTCATGAAAGTTAGTTATTTCCCTAGAACCTTAAGAAGGGATATATCGATTAAGAATCCTAGCAGAAGTCTCACTATAATAAGGATGTATCAGTAAGTTCCCATTACAACACATTAACATGACCTATTTGTTGAATTTATTATTATACATATGGTGGATTTTTATATAATCCTTAGTATGTTCTATCTTTTAAAATATGATAAAAAAATTACTCTAAAGAGAATATACTTATGATTTGTGATGAAGATGTGAAATTACTTATCTTTATAGGGGATGCCTCATTATATGATTCATGTTTAGATCCTCCAACAATATCACTTATAAATGAAATTATTAGAGAATAAGACAATAAACAACCAACATATGGAGATGTGGTCTTCAAATTGATAATTTAACAATTGTGAAAGAATATAGTGATGTGTTTCCTAAGGAATTATTTGAACATTCACTAGATCATAAGGTTTAGTTATCCATTGATTTAATCCCTCATGAAAGACCTATATCAATGACTCCCTATATACTAACCATTTTGGAATTAGTGGAATTAAGGAATCAAAAAAGAGGAGTTATGTAATAAGTGATTTATATGCCCTACTGCTTCAGCTTGGGGATCCCTTGTTATTTTTATTAATAATAAAGGTAGATATATAAGGTTGTGCATTGATTATAGGGAAATATATGTTATTATAATAAATAAAAAAATTATCTACCGCATATTGATGGATTATTTGATCAACAACCTAAACTCAATGTTTTTCAAAAGATTAACCTTCATTATGGGTATCATCAGTTATGAGTAAATAGGTAATATATTCCAAAAATATCATTTTCATTAAGGTTTGAACATTATAAGTTTATAGTAATTCCATGTTTATTGACTAATGCACTCTTTTTTCATAGATAAAATGAATAGAGTATTTAAGGAATATATTTACATTTTTTCATATTTTTTGATGATATCTTAGTGTACTCTTAATAGTTTTTAGGACCATGAGAATCACTAATTAATCGTTCTTAAAACTCTTAGAATATAAAAGTTATATGGATAATTAAGAATGTATAAATTTTAACTTCATAAAGCTTATTTTTTGAACATATTATCACCAAGGATTGAATCTTGGTTGATGATTTAATGAAAATGGTAGTCCAAGAATGTCATTAACCAAAAATCATAATTTAGGTACATAGTTTCATTATTTTAGTAGGTTAGACTCTGTGATTTCTTCAAAAAATTTCCAAATTTTCTAACTTGTTAAATAATATTACTCATAGAAGTGTTAAGTTTATATGGAAAAATGAATTAGGGGAATGCTTTAAAGAATTAGAGAAGGAATTGGAGAATTATCTAATCTCATCTCAAAAATCATTAAATGATGTATTTTTTATATATAGTGATGCATCAATGAACACAATTTTTTGTTTCCTTATAAAGAATGATAATGTTATTACCTATGGATAAATACAATTAAATATTAATTAAAAAAAATATCCAAACAATGATCTTCAGTTAACATTCGTATTATTTTATTTAAATATATGGAGATATTATCTCTTTGGTGAAAAACGTGAGATATTCAAGGATCAGAAGAGTATAAAATACCTATTTTCTTAAAACGATATTAACATGATGAAATGGTGATGTATAGAGCTACTCAATGATTATATTTTTTCAATATACTACCACCTATAAAAGTAAAATAAGGTACCAGATGAATTAATCTGAAATGATCATGAAATCCTAACCAAAATGAGGGTTGATTGGGTTCATATGTTCATATATTTAGTAAATATGGATATGGGTATTATTAATGAATGTGAAACATTTATCCTTTTCTAATTTTTTCCAAACAATATTTATTAGAACATATAAAATCTTCTTTTCTGAATTAAGATAATTTCCAAAATAAAATTAAATTCGCAAATGATGGGAAACAAGAAAACTTATTATATGAAGCCAGAGTTAAGAAATTTGGAAAGGGTTAATGTATTTCATCTATAAATTAGATATAAAGGTAATTATTATAGGATGATCATAAATAAAATATCTTTATACATATTTTTTTCACCATGATCTATAAAATTTTGAAGGAACGTTTTTTATGGTTTATTATGAGGTTTAAAATTACTAATTATGTGTTAAGATGTTTGGTTTGTCAATGGGTAAAGGCTAAGAGACAACATCCTAGGGGATTCATACAATATCTATCTGTTCTTATGTGGAAATGGGATTATATTACTGTATACATTTTCACTGGATTACTAAATACTCTTAGAAAAAAGATCCAATATAGATTATTGTTGACTGTGTTACCAAATCTACACATTTATTCACTATAATAAAATATTTAACTCTAGAGTTCCGTGAAAGACTCTATAATAAATAATTTGTATCAGATAATGTAACACCTCTTTAAATTGTGTCTGATAGTGATCCATGATTTACATTAATATTCAGGAAAATTATACTGAAGGATCTTGATATCGAGCTTCATTTGAGCACCTCCTATCATCCACAAACTAATGGAAAGTCTGAAAGAACTTTCCAAAATTTATAAGTCATGTTGAGGTCATGTTCACATTACTTTCATGGTATGTGAGATCAGTATTTACCTTTTGTAGAGTTTTCCTATAATAATAGCTTCCATTTAGGAATTAAAATCGAATTGTATGAAGAATTATATAGAAAGAGATATCTTACTCCTACTTGTTGGGATAATGTTGGTGAGAGAAATATTATAGACTCAGAACTTATTGTGGAGACAATGTTGAAGGAAATGACTATTCATACCCATATTAAAGCTTATCAAAGTAAGAAAAAGTGTTTTGTTGATAACTGAAGGAAATAATTGTAATTTAAAGTGTAATATCATGTTTTTTTTGAAAGTATCTCCATGAAAGGGTGTTATAATATTTGGTAAGAAATGAAAATTATACCTCTGATACATAGGACCCTTTGAAAATGAGAAATAATTGGAGATATGCACTAGTGCAGAAAACGTTTTTGATTATGGTTATTTTTTATTTTTTATGTCATCTTTTGGCCGATGTTATTATAAGAGATGTTATAAAAATAGTTTTTTACATCGGTTATTTTAAAACCGACATAAAAAAACAAATTCGAAGCATTTTTCTTGTCGGTTGATAAAAAACTGACGTGGAAAACGCTTCAGAGTCATGGTTTTTTACATCGGTTATTTAATAACTAACATGGTATATACTCTTTCATGTCCGTTGTTATATAATTGACATCATAAATCACTCCTCCAAAGCATTTATCACGTCGGTTATTTTCATAACCGACGTGCTAATCCTGTTTACCAAGAGGTTTCACACGTAGGTTAAATAATAACTGATGTGAAATCATATCTACTACTTCAGTTATAAAATAACCGATGCAAAAAACTATTCATTTCCATGTATTAGGTCGGTTATGAAATAAACGACGTAAAAACCATTTCCAAGGCATTCATTATTTTGGTTTTCAAATAACCGACGTTAAAACTAATCCCAATGCCTTTTTTACATCAGTTCTAAAATAACCGATGTAAAACACAATTTTTTTTAATAAAACTGATCAACCACTGCAATGCCCTACCAAAAGACCTGAAACAAAACAAAAACATTCCAAAAACAGACCAAAACCCGACCAAAAACAAACCAGAACCCCCCCCCCCCACCCAATGGATCAACCACTACTATGCCCTCCCAAAAGATCTGAAATAGACTAAAAACATACAAAAAATAGACCAAAATCTGACAAAAAACAGACCAGAACCACCAAACCATTGGACAACTCCCACCACACCACTAGACACCCCCACCCCCAACCCACTGGACACCCCATACCAAAAATAGACCAAAACCAGACAAGAATCCCCCCCCACCCCACTGGACAACCCCCCACCCCTAGACACCCCCACACCCATAGACAGCCCCCACCCCCTGGACAGCCCCCACACCGCTGGACAACCCCTACCCTTATGGACACCCCCACCCCATGGACAACACTCCAACACCCCTAGATAGCCCTCCCACACCCCTAGAACCCCCTCCTAGACACCCCCACCCCTTAGACAACACTCCCACACCCCTGGAAAGCCCTCTGACACCCCTAGGACCCCCCGAACAGACACCCCCACACCCCTGGACATCCCCCCACTCACCTGGACATCCCTACCACCATCCTGGACACCATCCCACCCCCACCCCACTCAACACCCCAGAAAAAAACACAGACCAAAACCTGACCAAAATCAGACCAGACCCCCCCCCCCACGAGATAGCCCCCACCACACCCCTGGACACCCCACACCCCTGGACTTCCCCCACCCCTAGATATCCCCCACACCCCTAGATAATCCCCCACCCTCTTGGACACCCCCACCCCCTGGACAGCACTCCCACACCACTGGACATCCCTCCCACACCCCTAGAACCCCCCACCCTCATGGACACCCCCAACCCTGGACAACACTCCCACCCCCTTGGACATCCCCATCCCTCTCACACCCCTAGAACCCCCCACCCCACCCCCACCCCACTGGACACCCCCACCAACACACCCTTGGACACCCCTAGATATCCCCCCACTCGCCTGGACATCACTCCCACCCTCCTAGAAACCCTCCGACCCCCACCCAACTGGACAACCCCCACCACACCCCTGGACACTCCCAACCCCACTGGGCACCCCCAGACCAAAAATAGACCAAAACCCAACCAAAAACAGACCGGAACCCCCCCCCCTCACGAACACACACCACTGGACAACCCCCACACCACCCCTGGACACCCCCCACACCTTGGCCTACCCGCCACCACCTGGACATCCCCCCACACCCTTGGACAACCCCCACCGTCTTGGACACCCCCACCCCCCCTAGACAACACTCCCACACCCCTGGACAGCCCTCCCAAACCCCTAGAAACCCCCACACTCCTAGACACCCCCACCCCCTGGACAACACTACCACACCACTAAAAATCCCTCCCACACCCCCAAGAACCCCCACCCCATTGGACACCCCCACCCACACCACTGGACACCCCCTGGACATCCCCCCACTCGGCTGGAAATCCCTCCCACCCACCTAGACACCCTCCCATCCCACCCCACTGGATAGCCCCCACCACACCCCTAGACACCCCCACTCCACTGGACACCCCCAGACCAAAAACAGACCAAAACCCAACCAAAAAAATACCAAAACCCCCCCACCCCACTGGACATCCCCCACCACACCCCTGAACACCCACAAACCCATGGACTGCCCCCACCCACTGGACAACCCCCCACACACCTGGACAACCCCCACCATCCTGGACACCCCCACCCCCCTGAACATCACTCCCACACCCCTAAAACACCCCCTCCTAGACACCCCCTAGAAAGTACTCCCAGACACATGGACATCCCTCCCACACCCCTTGAAATCCCCCCACCCCACTGGACACTCCCCACACCCCTGGACCCCTTGGACATCCCCCCACTCTCCTGGAAATCCCTCCCACCCTCCTATACACCCTTCACCCCAACCCCACTAGACATCCCCCACCACACCCCTAGAACCCCCACCCCACTGGGCACCCCTAGACGAAAAACAAACCAAAACCTAACCAAGACCAGACTAGAACCCCCCCCCCCCCCACCCCACTGGACAATCCCCACCACACCCCTAGACACCCCCACACCCCTGGACTGCCCCCACCCCTGGACAGCCCCCACACCCTTAGATAACCCCCACCCTCTTGGACACCCCCACCCCTGGACATCACTCCCACACCCCTGGATAGCCCTCCCACACCCCTAGAAACCCCCACCCTCCTAGACACCCCACCCCCTGGATAGCACTCCCACACCCCTGGATAGTTATCCTACACCCCTAGAACCCCCCCACCCCACTGGACACCCCCACACCCCTGGACACCCCCCCACTTTCCTGGACATCCCTCCCACCCTCCTAGACACCCTCCCACCCCCACCCCACTGGACACCCCCAACCAAAAATAGACCAAAACCAGACCAGAACCCCCCCCCCACTAGACAGCCCCCACCAAACCCCTAGACACACCCCCACACCCCTGGAATTCCACCCAACCCACCCCACCCCCTGTACAACCCCCCACACCCTTGGACATCCCCCCACCCTCCGGGACACCCCCACCCCCTAGAAAGCACTCCCACACCCCCGGATAGCCCCCCTCACCCCACAGGACACCCCCAGACCACTGGACACCCCCTAGACAACGCCCACTCTCCTGGACAGCCCTCCCACCCTCCTGGAAATGCTACCACCCTCCTGGAATTCCCCCCATCCCCATGGACTCCTTGGACACCCCACTACATTGGAAATCCCTCCCACACCCTTGGAAACCCCCTCACCCCACAGGACACCCCCTCACCTCTGGACACCCCCTGGACAACCCCCCACTCCTTGGACATCCCTCCCACCCTCCTGGAAATGCTCCCCCCCGGACTGCCCCCCACTCTCATGGACACCCAGGACACCCCCACCCCACTGGATATCCCTCCCACACCCCTGGATACCCCCATCCCACTGGATACCCCCCCACACCTTTGGAACCCCTCCCCCCAGAATAGAATATTTACCGGAAAAACCATCATAAGTAGACCAAAACAATAAGTAAACAAAAATTAAACATTCACATATATAACATTCAAAACATACAATGTCAACTTAAAAAAAATAAATCCAACCTAAAATACTTCCAAATAAAAAATTACAATGACAATATTAAAAATTACATTTTACACAATAATCAACTAAACTTCAATCAAACCTGTAAAATAATTTGACCATTCCACTTGTAAGTGTTTGAAATCTAGAGCACTATAGGGTTAAGGGTCATCAAATAGATACAAATTAAAAGAATAGTAGTTAGCGTGTATAATGAATAAATCAAATGACATATTATGGAAAAGTTTAAAAGGAAATCTTACCAGGTCAAAGTTCACAACTGTTCCAGTTGTAATTATTTCATACATAAATCTTAACATATAATATCCACATTCGATGACTCCTTGTTGTTAATGACAATTCTATTTGAATGAGTGTAAATTCAATATAATATTTTTATGTAATAAATCAAAAAGTACAAATTATAAATAGATATTTACCTTTACATTTACATATTTGATCTTCACACTCCTTTTCATTGTGTTTTTTTGAAAGTAGACCCATCCCCTGTTAGAAAATAATACGAATGGGATAAATTTAAAATTATTTATAATATATAAAACTATTGAGAAATTGAAACTTACTTTTCCAAAATTTTCTTAAAACTTTCCCACACATCTCCATGGACAGAGCATATCTAATTAAGTGTTTTCTCCATTGGGTAAAAAACACATAACATCCAATGATCACTGATAAAAGAAAATTTAAGGTTGGTGTTTTTTTATGTTAAAAGATAATGAACCTTTTTCCAGAGATGTGTTTCATACCTCCCACAAAAAATCATCATCCAACATTGTGTGACTATATTCTATTCAAATATTTTAGAAATATAAAGAATTAATTGTTCCTCATCCAATGCATGTGCTTCAGGGGAAATCAAATGCAGGTCCATGAATCCATATATATCTGTCCACTCATTCTTCTCACAAATGTTATAAAGATACCTAATACATAACAGACATAAGTAAACATTTTTAATAAATATAACGCAGGGAAAAGGTGTCAAGACTTACATGGAAAAAATTTACACCACATTGATTCCAAACTTATCTCAAGTAACATGCTCCATGATATCAGTTTTCACAATCCCCACAGTTATTGCACTTCCACAAACATGATCTTTCATTGGAAACTCATAATGATCCACCAACAAATTTGAATATATTGACAATCTGTCAATACTACTAGAAACTATATATGATGTCATAGACATTTGTCTTTGTTGTTGTCTATACAGAATTTCTTTACCTTTGAAGTATTCCTGTAAAAATAAATAGAAAAATATATTAGTTTTCAAATGATAAAACAACATTAATAAAATAAAATAAAATAGAAGATATAACATACATACCTCTATAGTAATTAGTCGAAGAGGTCTATATGAACAAATTAAAAAATGGCCGATACAATGTCAAACTGTCATCACCTCATCTGTAGGTAATGGTACTTGAGCTGATCTATCTATAATATCCTGTACAGTGACCCTATGATTCTCTACCTTTAATTTTCGATGATGAACTATATCTTCTATACAATATACCAGCCCATATGCAACTATATGATGTTGAGGATCATCAACATAAAACTCAAAATAAGTAAGAAGCTTCGGTGGAGGAGTAAGATAAAAAATGGGGTCAGTAGGCTGAGGTGGGGGAGTGGGAGCTACTGGTGGAGGTGGAGGATAAATAATGGGGTATGTAGGGGGAGGTGGAAGAGTGGGAGCTGTAGTCTGAAATTGTCTTTGCATGTCTGCAAACATAGACTATACCGATTATCTAATATTTTAACCCATTATTGCATTAATATTATGAACTTAATCCTCAAAGGATTCCATTTTTTTATAAACTCCCTCAACAGAAGAAGTTGAAGAACGTGGAAACACTTTTCTTACCAATACACCTGTCAGATATCCTCATACACAACCAGGATGTTTGAGCTTTCCCAATGCTCTAAATAAAATATCTTTCCTCTCAACAGCTTTAAATAACCCCTATGAGATCTACTTATCAAGAGAATCATATATTGATTAATTGATCATTTCTGTAATGATTGAAATTATATGAAGAATATAGTTATCTTAAGTAAATAAAATAGATATCTTAAAATACTCTATGCTATGATTATTGAATCATCCGAAAGATATTTCCCTTTTTTCCCATCTGATCTCTCTTCCATTTTTAATTTCTAGATGGAGGGGATGGAGGGGCCACCTCTCCAAATCTAGAAGATTCAGTTCTTAGTTTTTGTAATTTTTCTTCCATCAATTTTTCTTCTAATAATGTATACCCACCCTGAGATAAACTATGAGGGTATACATTTTTAGATTGGATCTCCTGATGATATTTCCTTGTTTTCTATAAATTAAGAATAATAAATTATTAAAAAACATTAATAAGATCATTTTTATAAGAAAGCTTATAAAAGTTTACATTGCCTTTCCAAAAATGTATCTTTTCTTCTACTTTCAACAAACTGTCTCCATGTGTCTTCCTTTATGAAAGGATATATATTACATGGATTGTCATGACTCATATGAAAAAAAATGAAATCAGATGAGAGGGTTGATTTTAAATCCCTCCTTCTCCTGGAAGCCATCGATAAGCATTTCTTCCTGACTCCTCTAGTGTCAGGAATATAAAATGTCATCTAATAAAGAATAGGTTAAACATATTATATATACTAGAAACATTTAATAAATAGTCAAACAATAGAAAAAATATCTTACCAAAATAGTCTCCCACAACTGAGATATTATCGCTTTGTCCACACTTCTCCAGTCATCATACAAAATCATTACTTTTATCTTACCCCGAGTTGATACAAAACACTTAAAATATTTTTCATTTGGACCTCTAGGAATATCATCCTCATCAAACTCAATGAGTATCCTCTGATCCTGCATGTGGGCAAGTGATAATTTTGGTAAACGTGTGCACCCACATTTAACAACTCTTTAACTCTTTGTCGTAATGGGAGCACATGAGGATGATTGGGGAGCATTGAGAGGAGCATGTGAATTTTCCTCCCTAGAGGTATGAAAAATATGCTCATCTCCAGAATCATGTGGTTGATCAACTGATTGATATGTCATTATCATTCAAATAAAAAAACAAACAATAGAATACAAATATAAAAATTAAAACATTACAATAATAATGTAAATAGAAAAAAGAAAATTTTACCAAGTTATGTAATAGTAAAAATGGTTAATATGGTAAGCATGTTAAACAATGGTAAAGATAGTAAAGATGGTAAATATTGTAAACATGGTAAACATGGTAAACCTGGTAAAATGGTAAACATGGTAAAGTAATTATCATTAAAAAAAATAATAGATATATAATTTATGTAATGGTAAACATGATAAAGTAAACTAAACAAAATTAAAACAAACAAAAACTTATACTCATTTGTTTTAATACATGTTTTAATAAATAAAAAACATACAATATCTAAAATTTTATGAAAATAATAAAGCTAAACAAGAAATAAAAAAATGTTACCTATAATTTTAGGAATGTATAAATGTATTATTTTCCCAAATTCCTTCATCATGATCGTTCCTTATAGCACAAACCATGCCTTTAACATGCTCATCATTATGTTCTATTAATCTTTCCATGGAAGATGGTATCTCACATAAATCATCATATTAATCAAGTTCATCCTCTCCGAAATATTGTTTTTTCCATTGTAAAACAACATCCCACTGCATATCTAATTGATCCACTACATAGAAAATTTGTTTTTCATGTGTTTCCATTATAAAATAATTAGTTGTGTCTTCCAATCTATTCAGATTAACAACTATCATTCCAAATTCATCATGGCTAACACTATTGTTACCGATAGACCATTTACAGTTAAAAATAAGAACTTTAATTTTAAAGTAATCAACCTCCCATATTTCATCAAACACTCCATAATATTCACTTGATGCAAAAATTAAGTTTTTGTCTTTAGTACTCGAAAAATGCACTACTTCCGCAAACAACAACACACTAATATTTCGAACTACACTTCTGTTGTCCTGAGCTTTCGTATGAAATGTATAGCCATTAATGTTATAACCAAACCATGTTATCACATTTAAAAATGGACCACCCACTACCCATTTTAATGTCTCTGATACATCTTATCTACCAAGAAACGTGTTTTTAAACAATGAAAAAAATGTTTTGTTGTGCTCATTCAAAATCCACATTTCTTTCTTCTTTGGATGACATTGTTTTAACTCATTAATATGCAATGTGATATATGGTTGAGAATCATCTATGATATTCAAGATGTATAATTATAACTTCTTCATCTGTTCAACTAACAATGATTTGACCTTCAATCCATGAATCCCCTTTCCCTCATTATGAACTCATTCATGGTGAGATGGAGGAAAAACTATGTGCTGCACTATAGCCAAGTAGCTCGTACAAAACTCTACAACCTCCTCAAAAATATACTTTTGAATAATGGAGGCTTGAGGTCGATATGGATTCTTAACATACCCCTTCAATATTTTCATATACCTTTCAAAATGATACATCCAATAAAGATATACAGGTCGACAAAGCTTTATTTCTCGAACCAGATGAATCATTAAATGCACAATTATATCAAAAAAGATAGAGGAAAATAAATTTCCAATTGAAAAAGTATACAAATTTCATCCTTTTTCAAAATGTTCAAATCATTCACATCAATCACCTTATTACAAATTGAATTGAAAAAATAACAAAAATTCATTATAGCCTTTTTGACACAGATGGGAAATATTCCACGCAATTCAGCTGGTAGAAGTTGTTGCATCATGACATGATAATCATGATATTTCATACCTATCAACTTCAAGTAATTCAATGAGACAAAAAAATTTACATTTGAAGAATAACCTTGAGGAACTTTGATATCATGAAGACATTGACAAAAGCTAATTTTCTCCCTCTTGGATAATGTGTGACAAGACAGGGGAAGAAATTATTGTCTTCCATTAGGAGGGGAAGCTAACTCCAAATATATTCCCATTTATAGTAATTCTAATATTGCATTCAACCCATATTTTGTCTTTCCTTTAATATATAAAAATTTTCCAATCAAACTATCACAAATACTCTTCTTTACGTGCATGACATCAATATTATTTTTAACTTCATGATATCTTTAATATGGTAGCTCAAAAAATATTGACATTTTCTTCCAAATATGTCTATCATTACCATATTTCTGTGTCTTTCCCAATGCCACATCAAGGTTTTCCACCCTCTCAAAATACAGATCTTGTGATAAAGGTTTTGGAGTAATATCAAATTGTTGTGAGCCATTGAATTCCTTTTTTAGTCTTATTTAAGAGTGATCCATAGGCAAAACCTTTCAATGACCCACGTACACTGTTTTCCTCCCATGAAGCAATTGACAATATGAAGTCTGTTGTTTGAAAATTTCCGATGCTTTATGCCCTTTAACACACCATCCAGACAAATTTCCATATGCCGGGAAGTCATTTATATTGAACATTAGCAATGTATGTAGTTAAAAATATTCTATTTTATAAGAATAATACACCCTAATACCATCCTCCCATAAAAGTTTCAAATCATCAATCAATGGAGACAAGAAAACATCATTATCATTGTCGGGTTGCTTCGGACCAGAGATCATTATACTCAACATGACATATTTTCACTTCATACAAACTTCATGAGAGAGGTTGTAAATTACCAATAAAACAGGCCACGAACTATGTGTGCTACTGAGGGTTCGGTATGGATTCATTCCATCTGTGAACAACCCTAGTCTGAGATTTCTAATTTCATTTCCAAATGTAAGATATTGCTCATCAATTTTCTTCCATTGTGGGAATCAGCTGGATGACATATTTTTCCATTACATATCCTCTCGTCATCATGCCATCTTAACCTCTTTTTCATCATGTTAATTATCAAATAAATGTTTCAAACGATGAATTATAGGAAGATACCAAAATACCTCAGAAGGGATCTTTGTAATCTCTACATCAGCCTATGATTTTTCTATCACCATATACCATGATGTCCCACATTTAGGAAGATATGATAGAAATTCATATTCCATCCTATATATCATACAGTCATTCACATAGGCATATATTTTTTGGTATCCTAATCTCATCAGGCATAATATTTTCTTGGCCTTATAATGTGAATCTGGAAGATCATTATCTTTTGGAAGAATTTCTTTCATCAATTATAGCTACTCTGTAAAACTTCTGTCACTCCATCCATGTTTCACCTTCAGGTTAATCAATCTTAACACCACCAAAAAAATCCGTAAAATCTATACAACCAGGATACAATGGTTTCTCAACATCACCATATAGACGTGCAACTTTCGGTTCTATCTCAATTTGTTCTGCTATAATATCACGAATCATTTCTTCAATTCCATCAGAGTTACCATCTTGAGAATCATCATCATCAGTAAATATGAAATTCTGTCGAGTTTCACCATGCCAAATCCAAGGGCTGTAACTTGAATTAAAACCATGACAAATCAGATGATCTTTTATCTCTCTATTTTTTAACTTCTTCATATTCAAACATTTCAGGCATGGAAAGAAAAAATGCCACTACTTGGAACATTTCGTTTAGAAAATTCCAAAAAGGAATCAACACCTTCCTTATATTAATTAATCATTCGATGTTCCGTAATCCAACTTTGACTCATTATTACCTATAATAAATATCAAAATTATACATATTTTTAAAATAAGAATAATATATGTTTATACGAAAAATATCATAATTTTTATGTAAAAAAAATTTAAATATAAAACAAATATATACGTATTTAAAAAAAATATTCTTGAAAATGATTTTAAAAAGAAGATATAGTTAGATATAAGATTTTTAAAGTCATCTTGGATCCTTTCTTCTAAAGGTTCACAAAGAATACATCCTAGTGCAACGGGATACCAAATTAACCCTTTCGTAAAAAACAAATATGAATTATAAATATTAAAATATGTATACATTCACTATTGAAAATTACACAGATCCCAACAATTTGAAACCTCTAGATAGCCCCCCACCCCTCTAGATAGCCTGCACCCCCTGCACCCCACCCCTACCCCCTTAGACACCGCCCCGACCCCCTGTACACCCCTACCCCCTTGGACAACACCCCCACCCCCTTGGACACCACCCCCACCCCCTTGTACACCCCCTAGACACCACCACCCCCTTGTACAACCCCCACCCCCTGGACACCACCCCCACCCCCATGGACAACCCATGGACACCACCACCCCCTAGGACACCCCCACCCCTCTGGACATCCCCTACCCCTTGGACAGTCCCCCACCTCTCTAGACATCCCCCACCCCCTTGGACACCCCCACCCCTCCTGGACACCACCCCACCCCCTAACCCCTTGGACACCCCCCTAGACACCCCAAACACTCTGGATAGCCCCCCTGGATAGCCCCCAAACCCTATGGACAGGCCCCCACCCCCTTGGATAGCCCCCACCCCCTTCGACACCCCCACCCCTTGGACCCCCCATACACACCCCTAGACTACCCCCCCCCCCCCCCCCCCCACCTCCATGGACACCCTGAACACCCCCAACCCTCTGGACAACCCCCCAAACCCTCTGGACATCCCCTACCCCTCTAGACAGCCCCTCGCCCATCTAGACACCCCCACCCCCTTGGACAACCCACTCACCTCCCTGGACACCCCCACCCCCATGGACATCCCTATCCCCTTGGATAGCTCCCTAACTCCCCTAGACACCCCACCCCCTTGGACACACCCAACCCCCTTAGACAGCCCCCACACCCCCCTGGACACCACCCCCACCCCCTGTGACATACCCCTCACCCCCATGGACACCCCAACCCCCTTAGACATCCCCCTCACCCCCTGGACACCACCCCCACCCCCTTGACACCCCCTAGACACCCCCACCCCTTGGACAGCCCCACACCACCCCTAAACACCACCCACCAACTTAGATAGCCCCCCATCCCCTTGAACAACCCCTGTATGCATGCACACACACACACAGACAAACATCGTAAACTTTCATGATATCATTTCCATGGTTTCTTTCACCAGAAAAGTATTTATCATCATATAAATAAACACTATGAAACTTACCATGACAACAAGAACAATGAGAGAAAAATAACAGCTCAAAAAATTAGATTAGGGCATCATGAAAAATAATAACTGAAACCGAGATGTGTGAGGATTACTTGAGTGTTGTAAGTCAACCTGATAGATCTGGTGACAATAAATATGATGAATGATGTTGGCAAAAAGAGGTTAGAGGGCACGACTTCAAAGAATCCTTTTTAGGTTTTCTGCGTGGGAGAGATGAGTCACATGTCGCCCGATCGAAGAAAATAGAATGAATGAATACGGAGCATGATAAATCATTTAAAATCTTTATAACGTCGGTTATTTAATAACCGACATGATAAACTATTTTTTTTCTAGGCTTATAACATTGGTTATTAAATAACCGATGTAGAAAATTATTTATAACATCCATTATTTTATAACGGACGTTATAAATGGAGCTTTATCACATCAGTTTTTTATAACCAATGTGATAAAGTGTCGAGCTTTCCTTTATCACGTCGGTTATTTTATAACGGATTTGATAAAGCATGCCAGATTTGATTTTCACGTTGGTTATAAATTAACCAACCTAGAAAATCCAATCTTCATATTTTTTATATTGGTTATAAAATAACCAATGTAAAAAATGGATCCTGGTCGATATATCACGTCGTTTATAAAATAACCGATGTGACATGTCTATTTTTAAATCTTTTCATGTCTATTATATAGAACCAATGTGAAAAATGCTGACGTGTTAAATTTTTTTTCCACAAGTTATGGATTACCATTTGGAAATAACACTAAGTATCTCTAAAGTATATGATGTGATCTATATATCATTGTGAAGGAAGTATATTCCAGAACCAATGCATGAAATAACCTCCAAATAAATAAAATTATAACCTGATTTATCTTACTATGAAGATCCTGTCCTAATTCTGAACATTAGAGAACATTGTGGAATCAGAAAACTCTAATGGTAAAGTTACATTAGAAAAATCATAATATAAAAGGTGAGACATGGGAACCTAGTGAAAATATGGATAAGAACAATTGAAATCTATTCCTGAGGTGAAATTCATGAAATCTCAAGGATGAATTTTTTTATTAATAATGTAATAGACTGATATTTTATGATATATTTATCTTTAAATAAATTTAATCTCTTTAATAGCTTATGATATAAAACCCTGAGTCTAAATGAACAGTAATAAATTATTACTAGCTATTAAATTGGAGGTTATAGATAACATTAATAATATTATGAAGAAAATTACTTTATTCATGTGTAAAATAAATTCTTTGGTTATCAATTGATTAGAAATAAAAAAATAAATCATTTGTAAAAAAGGAAATTTTTTCTAAGTAAATTTGTTATTTTGAATGCAATATATTTTAGTCTTATTAAATTAAATTGATCACCATTAGTTAATGATTTTAATAAAATATATATATTATATATTCAATTAATTTTTTTAAAAATAATTTAATATTTTTACTATTTAAGGGATAAGAACAATTCTTGTTTTATTCTTAAAAATGTATTTTTATAAAAGGTGTTTTTTATCAGATTGTGTGAAATTATTTTAAATTTATCTCTAAAACTAATAGGTATTTAATTTGATAAAATTTATTCCATATTTATAATCATAATTTTCAAATTTTTAAATATGACCGTATTATTTTTAGGCATTATAAATAGTAAATGTTGTAAAATTTATCCCCACGATAAAGGGTAAATGGGTTAATATAGGTTAAAACTAAGTGTTAAGTCACCTATTTTCCTATAAATTATTATTATATTTACATAATTATCCCATTGTCACCTTAGGATTGAAATTCAATTTTTTAATAGACACATTACCATAAAAATCACCTATATAATATTTAAAAGCAAAGAATGTTCCATAATGTAACAATCATAATTTTAAATATCTCTTATGTGTTCTCATAGGGAAAAAGGATGTTTTGAAGGAATTTTAATATTAATTTTTTTTAATAATAAAATTATATTCATAGTGGTAATTTGTTTCTATTCTTTGGGGATTGAATAAGTACTTTAAATTCTTGCACAATGATAATATAGTATTTATTCAATTAATAAAAAATAAAATAAATTATTTTAAAAACATTAAAATTATTTTAATTTGACTTATTTATTGATTTACATTAATTTTTAAGATAAATATAACTTATTAGATATTTTTAAAATGATTATAATCTAATTTCATCTTTTTCTTGGTGTCTTTAAATTCAAATTAAATCAATTGTTCCAAAATTATCATTAATGATATTTTATAATAAATTATGTTTTATTCAATGATTTAAAATTAATAAAAATGTAATATTCTTCCATTTTAATGGATTATGGTTGAAAAACTCATTCATGGTATATTTATTTGTCACTTTTCTATTTATGGTTACATTTTTAACCCTTTACGATTAAAATTGTTGTCACTATAGTTATGGTAAAAAAAAATTAACAATTGGATTAATATAAAAGATAATGTATAAAATCGAACCCAAAAATATCTAAATTTCATTGGATTATTGTATTTCAACCATATCCTATTTTTATTTTAATTCATTCCCATTTGGAAGTATTTTTATTGGGAATTACATTGTTTTATTTTAATATTTTAAGATATTCCAAGTGTGTCATCTCCCTCCCTTATAAAAGGACCTCATTCTTACAACATTTTGATCCATAAAACTCAACCACAACCTAAAAGATTCCTTATAAAGTTCCTTAGAAACATTATATGGCTTCTGGTATTCCCAAAATACAAACCCTAGGACCCTTAAGAGGAGATCTAAAAGAGTTCTTTCAATGAAGTGGTAATCGCATTAACTGATCAATTTATTTTTTATTCTTCTTTAACTCATAAAAATATTTTATATTTATCCTAAAATAAATAATTAATTATATTTAATATACTTAAATGTTATTATATTTATGAAATCATCATTATCCACCCACTTTCTCATCAAATGGGAAGTGGAACAATCACTTGTGAATACGTAAAACTGACCATGTCCACATAGAGATACAAATCATTTTCCACCACCATATTTCATGGATGGCAATTATGATGAGTTTAATGTTTATAAATAATAATTATGAAATAATTATACTTATAATTTTAATATCATATCAACTTTCTTATCATCCAATCTATTTGAAAATAATAATGCCACTCGTGTGTACGTGAGAACTACCACCTCCATGAAGCGATGTGATTTTTTTCATTTCAGTTTTACTTGGATGGTAATAAGGATATATTTAATGAATATATGTGATATATAAGATATAATAATTATTCATTAAATGTTAAGTATGATTTACCTTAAATTTTTTCCATTCGTCTATAAATGAAAACAGGGATTATGCATGCATATAGCCTACCAACTCTATGAATGGTGTAATTAATTTTTCTATCTATAATTCTTATAGATAAGAATTAATATTTATATAATTAATATTTATGATATTTATATCATTATTAAAAAAATTAGATTATGGAACCATGATCTATGTACAAGGACTGAAACTACCAAACCAAATCATATTTTAAAAATGAATCAGTTATCTCCCATAACTATGATTTTTACGAAGAATTATTAAAATGGGTGATAAAAGATTATAATTAAATAATATATGGTTTGATATATATGATTATGGTTTTTTAATAGATTTATAATAATCATATATTTATTTTACATGATTTTTAGACACATACGAAGGAAGTTGAACCTGAGGTTAGGGTTTATTTCATAATCTCATCAGTATTTGGGAATATATATATTAAAGTCTATGATAGGGGAATTATTAGAAACCTATATCTTAAAATCTATATATTTTCTTATCCTATGGTTATTTTTTTAAAATTTTAGTTTTCCTTTTATTTTACATTCTTTAAGTACTCATGATAAATAAACTATGTATTTTAAGGAAAATTGACATTGTATTTCTACTCGAAGGGGAATATTTTCTTTGTTATACATAATAACCTTTAAATATTTTAAATAATATTTTTAATATTATCCATTGATTTATTAAAGACGTTTTTTTTCAATTTTTACGTTTACAAAAAGTAATAAAATGTATCTTCATTCCATTTTAGAAATGATGTTCTTTTAAATTATCTTTAAAAAGTGTGAAAGTAATGTTTTTTATTACTTATACTACTTGAATGGAAATTTCCACCATCATGACAGATTAATGTTTTGAATATTCCTTTACAAGTTTATAGGTTTATTTCAAAGAAGGATTTTTTTCAATATTTGGGGAATTTTTATTTCAAAATGAAAATGATATCTTCCTCAAGAAATCTTATAGTTCTATTTTCCATGTTTGTTCATATATACCAACATTAGTTTGTTTTTTTAATAAAATTGGTGACATCAATTGGTCACCCAATTCATGCCCCAAGGGAATTTATTAAAAAACACAAGTAGCAGTACAAACACAAGGTGAAAATAATTGACACCAGCCAGAATTTTGTGAATTAAAAACTAAGAAACACTGAGGAAAATCCAGAAAATTCATGAGAAGCACTTTACAAATGGGACTCCTCCAATCCATCTGGTCTAAAGGGATGAAACTGGAATCTCAAACCGAGTCTGGTTGAAGCTGAAAATCTAAAATACTGCTCAACTATTCTTCTTTATCAACATGAGCATCTTCTCCCATGTTGTTATAAAGTTGTGAGTAAGTTAAAAAAATGAAACATGAACAAGTCATTGAGACACTGAACCCGAATTAATAAGAGAATACTAGAAAAATATTGGATTGAAAAGAACTTGGGTGTGTCTTCCAGTAGCATAGTGTCATCCTCCAACAGAAGCTCATGTAGCAGTGAAAAAAATAGCTAAGAGAGATCCATGTTTACTGCAGAACCCAAAAGAAAAACTTCCTCGAATCCAACATTCAAACAGTAGTTACAAACCAAATATTAAAATAAGTATACTAGAGAAAGGATCCATCGAAGCTATTTTCATGCAGTAATTGGAAATAAAGGTTTGTGTGCATGAAGTAGTGATAAGAATCATATGAAATTAGGGTGTTTGTTTATGCTCCTACACCAACTTGTTATTAAACATTCTTCGTCTAATATCAAGGTATGTCTCTGTAGAAATTTCTCCATTACTGAGTCTTTGGTAGGATATTTCATCTCGTTATTCTATTTGAGATTCTAGATCTTCATTCACCTTTTCATTTGACTGGTATTTCACCTCATCAGTTGAGTGATTCATCATAGATTAGGATTTAGAGGGTCCAATTATTTATTTCTTAGAGGCATCTAAAGAATGTGTGACAATTGTTCTTTCAATCTGAGAGTAATCTCTATGTTTTTTTAGTTTTTCTAGGATTTGGAGTAATGAAAACATCAGCATCCACGATAGGTTTTTCCCTTTCTTGGCCATTTAGTTTAGATATATTTCCTCAATTTGATTAGGATGATCATTATTTCCATGTGAGTGCTCACTAGAATCAAAGAGTTCTCCTTTCCCATTGGCTCTCTCATCTTGTGATTCTAATTGTTTTCCCTGATCCTCCATCAAAGGAGGTGGGTTAGTGGTGTCACATAAAGCAAGTAAGGGATCACCAACATTAGTTGGTGAATAGTTTTATTCAATGTGTATATACTATTCTCATACCATTCTTTATATCACTCTAGATGGTTTATAATTATTTTATTTATTAGGGAATCATTGACATCTTACATTCTAATTTTACAATATGAATGTTTACATTGATTATGTTTCACCCCTTCCATATGATGAATTTATTGGACTTTGTTAGTGATGTATGGGGATTTCTATATCCCATAAATAAAATGGTAGGTCTCATTTGTGAAACTATTTTTGGTATTTGGAAAACACCTTTCCTTTTCTATGTGTTGTCTTGGCATAAGGCCTTGATGGTAAGAGTATGATGTATGTCATTTTTCATTCAATAATTATGAAACAAGTTTCAATTATCCATGTAATTAATTATTTTGTTATGTCGTCAATTAATTTATTATCTTATATTATGGTATTAGTTATATATAATATTTTATTATTATTCATCTCAACCATATTATTATGTTTTATTTACTTTGTGTGAGATTAAATCGTACACATATGCTTACTGGGCATCTAATCCCACCCAATTCTTATGATTCCTTTACCTTGGATTCTAGGAAGCAAATTATTACTGATATATAAGGATATTCTAAAGGGAATATTTTTTTCTCAAATAAAACATTATTCTCTATTTTATGTTTTCAAATTTAATGAGAGATTAAATTATGTATCTATTATTTTCAAGAGTACTAAAATACTCAATCATTTGTGTTATGAATGATTGTATCTAGTACTAGTGTAATAAAGTAACCATGAAGTATGGAATACTAGGTTTAGGGTACTTACAATAAATATAACCTCTTATTCCATTATATTTTTTGTTTCCCTAACTATTACAAGGTGATTTTTCTTTAATTCCTCTAATTTGGGATGTTTTTTAGACGATCTGATTTTTGTTTAATGTAGGTGATTCAGAATAAGATATTATATGAGATAAATCCTATGAAAAAAGGTTAGAGGTCCATATAATTTTCCTTGTAGGATGTGATTTGATATGTTAGGATATAGCTGACCTTCTAGGGTCTAGTGTGAGGAAGTTTAACCCATCACATAGAGATATGATTCATCAACGGGTTAGGGGTCAGTTCAAGTTGAGTAGCCTTGACTAATATATACTCATCATGAATGAGGAAATTTGAGATTATTATAGAATACCTACTTAAGTCCTTCTACTATTTTTTGTATATTTTTGTGAGGTTATAGTGAGGGTACAATCATTGGTGTTCATTGATGTGTGATTCTCCAAGTGCGATTGAGTAAAGGAAGGATATTAATGTGTTATAAAGGTTATAAAGCAACAATTAGTTGACTTATTTGGTGATTATTTTAACTAAATAAATACAAAGGGTGATATTGAGAGATCTAGCATGATGATTTAACATGAGTGGGAGAAAATAAATGTTGGTGGCAAATTAGGTCTATAAAGTGACCTCAAGTTATTAAATCGATGAGTTATGGTCTATGTGCTTATGTTGACTATGGAATTATAGTTATAAGTTATTATACCTTCATGGGATGGTAGAGCTTTATAAAAGGTGGTTTATTGTGATTGAGTCACAAAATTTGATTTCTATTGGTTTAGGGATAAGAGGTTCAGCTATAGCATTCCATGTTATAAATATGATTTCTTAACCTACCCCTTTTTTATATTATTTTATAATTATTTTTTCACTATTTAAAAGAGGAATTATGGACTCTAGAACACTATTACAAGTACCCATCCTACCAAAACTTTCTGATAGAGTGGCCTATATTCTTCAATTGGATACTGATGATATATATGAGCTTAACATTTTACGGTCCTTTTGGAGGGAATGTTATTAAAACACTTGGTAGATTTGACCCACTAGTGGTCAACTATTATGAGATATTCCTAAATTTCTTATATGAAAAGAAATATTAAACTTTATCCCACTAGGGGATACTATTTCATGGTGGTGCAACATTTATTATGTGATTGGACTTGGGAAAATCCATCCCACTTGGGAGTTAGCTGATAAAAAGAGGTATTGATATTTTTATGTGATCATAATTGGGAACTTCTATACCATTTGGGACCATCCATTTTTAGTGTTATCACCTATAATATTTATATAACCTATTTTCAGATATGTATATGTTGACTTGATATATGGTGAACCACTAGAGTCATTCATTGTGCAATGGTCCCACCAATACTTTAGTAATCAAACCTTGGGAAACATTACCCCAAAATTATATCCAAAATAACCAATATGTAATATAAAATTTGGTTAAATAAAGTAGGGTTGATCTTTATGGTATATTTTTAATTTAAAAATGACTCAAACTCTTAATTTCATCATGTGTTTCTACTTGTTTATTATACCATTCATACACTTGTTTATATAGTGTATTACTTTAGGGATGTCATTGATGTTAATCTACTGATTTATGCACTTGTAACATGAATTTTAAACTTATTGAATGTGTATATATAATACTGGAACGTGATTTAGGGAATGATCCCTAATATAGTTACAAAGTTGGTGTAGCTTAACAGAGATGAAGAGATAGTACTAAGGCAATTTCATGGTCCTTTTTCTACATTATATCCTATTCATATTTTTATTTTTTTATTATTATATATATGATCGTCCCATTATATGACCACTTCACATAATATTTATTTCATGTTATATCATAGGATTATTTTATTATAACATGTTTTTGTTTAATTATTATGGTATGTATTTAATAATATATTGTCTTTATGTTAATACATTTTATGAATGATTCTATTATTTGTCTGATATTTTTAATGATTATAATGAGGGTATAGTATCATCATGGGATTTTTATCAACCCTTTCTATATGTTTGAAGTATATAGTTTATGGGAAGGTGAGATTGAGGTAATGTGATGGCTTAACATGGACTATTATATGGTTTCTTGGTCAGGGATGTTTCAATTGTCTATGCACACAATAAGATTGACACACATGAACCTAGGGTTATTGAGTGTATATTTTTTAGTAATCTATAAGGGGTTAAATTTTAAAACATACGTATACATAAATATAAGTTTTCTAAGTGTATAACAATAAAATATTTGAATTTTCATGAATTAGTTGTCCCTAGAAAGAAATATTATGATAAAAAATTTCCTAAAAGTTATGATAATGGATTTTTCAAAAATTGAAACAAAACATTATGATTCACTTAGTAATTGATATTTTTAACGAAAATACAAGGTGTTTTTACCCATTATTTTCTTGGCCTCATGAAAACATATTTGACTATAAATTATCCAAGTATAATGTTATGAGGGAAATTAATTAGGCCTCTTATATGATTTGGCTAAGTTGAATTGATTACCTATGATTTTTCAATGGTTTAATAACTCTAGGAAAATAAAACTAAAACATATAGATATAACATAGAGTATAATAAATTTATAAATGGTTTCATGTCATGTAAATACAATTTTTTTTACCTATTCCAAACCTTTATATATGAAAATTTATTCTAGGATTACCCCTCTATCCTTGGAAGTGTAATTCTTAAGTTTGTGAAGAAATAGAATACTTATAAAATAATACTTGGGATTTAGATAGGAAATCCAAAAGTACTAATTTTTTCGGTTTTATGCATATATATAAAAATAATAAAAGGTTTTATAATTTTTTTTGAATTAAATATAAATTGAACATGTGGAAAAGGAGTTCACTCAAGATATATATATATATATATTTAATTACACTTAAATATTTTCCCTGATGGTAAAAAATAGATCCATTCATTAATTTTTTTTAAAAAAATTGTTGGCCTTAATTAGTAATAAATGAATTTATAAATTTTTTTAATGTATATATATTTAAAATAAAAAATTATAGGTAGTCTCATAAAAGTTATTTGAAATTGTTTGATTTGGAAAAGTATATTTAATTAGAAAATATATTCATGGTCTTAATGTTTTTTAAATATAGTTGTATAAATTTTTTGAAACCGTCGTGATTAATAGATTATTTTTTTACAATTATATTTTTATGATGTGTTAATTGTTTATGAAAATATAGATCTTATAAGTCTTCTAAAAATATGTTGAAGTTTAAATGTAAAAATAAACCATTATTCTCTATTAAAAATATATTATAAATAAAAATAGTGAGAAATAAGAATAATTTGTTTAAATTTTGGTTATATTACTGATTTTAGTATTGAAGTTCATGGATTTATAAATATTAATTTTGTGAAAACCCTAGTCAATTGGATATAAATTACTTATTTTATCTTTTTGACATATTAAAGACCACTTAACTATAAATATAAATGAAATGCATTGTGATATTATCAATAGAAAAATATATATATAATTAATCAATGTTAAAAAAATTTATTTTTGACTTAAAGGGATAGTGGGTGAGATTTAATTTTCTAAAAATTAAGTATATAATGTTGGTTAGTGAATATTAAGATTCAAGGTCATTTTTTAGAGAAAAAATTGAATCATTTCAGGTTTTTGTGGAAAGATTAACGCTGCATATAATCTGGATAATATCTCATGGTGAGTTTAGAAACAAATTGAACATTATTAATGTGTTCAATAATTTTTTCTCTTTAATTCTAGGTTAATTTTGAAGAAACCCACAAAAATTATTCATATGTTAAGGTGAATTTTAAGATATTATTTTAAAAATACATTTTAAGATTACGAATAATAATAATTTCATTTTTTTACTAATTGGGACCATGTAATCATCCTGACATGATTTTTTACTAATTTTTTTGTTTTTTATTTTGTATTTTCCTTGGTTTATGTGTTTTAGGGACTTAAATTGAATGGGTTTTTGATGTTATCAGACTGTTCACTCTCATTTATCCATTTTATTACCCTGTTTTTATTGTGTAAATCACATTACTTTGATATATAGTCTATCTAATAGAAAAATAATTAAAAAATTAAACTTATTGAATGGACGACTAAGTTGATTTTGACTATCCATCCTCTAACACTAAGATTTACCCCATCAGGGGTCTCATTCTCTAGCCATTCAAATTCATTTATGGCTAGGGGTTTAGTGAAAGGGGAATAGGGTGGGGAGGAAAAGCGATAACCCATGGAGTACAAGGCGTGAGTTGGAATAATTCACCAAACATAGTGTTTTTATGAGATTGAAAAGGAGAAGAAGGGTCCATAGATATCATGGAGGGTTTGAATCTTCATGAATTATCCATGTACTCAGTATATAATAGGACCAACATCTTCAATACAATGACCATAGGGTTTTTTTTTCAAATAATTTTGATAGATTTTCTTGAGGATTCCTTTTTATAATTATATCTCTAACAAATCAAGGTGAAACCATGACTATAAATTTGAAGAATTCAAAATCACGTGTAATCCCCACCTAAAACCATACAACACATAACTAACACATCCATATGAAAAATAATTTATCAATATAAAATACCTCAATATATATGTTCTGAAGCTAATCCTTATTCTCAATGAATTTTTTTGAAGGCCATTGTCCTATAATGTGTACGAAACTTCAATAACCATCCTCTATAATACAATTGTTGAAACAATCAGTATTCCAATTAAAAATTTCCATTGTTTTTTACAAAAGATAAAGGTTTAGAGCCCTATACTCATTACATTAAAGGTAATCAGGTCATTATCATCACACCATTTAATTTATTTCTACCATTATCTCATAATAATATAATAAAAAAATGATAAATCATTCACTTGGATCTAGACATGGGTTTAAGAGGGTTGCCAAACCATTATCTCTTTATGTTTCTCTTCAATGGATTTTTCCCACTTAATATGTCCTATTATGCTACAACTTATATTTTCATTATTATTTTATTTAGTTATTAGTCCTTGATATTTTTAATGGTTTTTGAGTTGATTTCCTGGTAAAATTATGATTTTTTGAACCTTTTGACTTGTTTTTGGATCGATGAATTATAGAAAACCAGGATTAACAAACATGGATATTACATCCTTTTTTTGAATATTCAACATATTAAAAAAGTACATGCCCAATGACAAAAATATTTTACTGTATTTGGAAACATGGATAAAATATTTTAACTTGGTGAAATATCTTTAATGTCTCTAGTAAATATCTTCAATGTCTCTATTAAAGATCTTCCCCTCCAGTACTTCTACCTAAAACATTCCTTTATAAAATAGGGAAAGGAAACTTAAGAAATAGGTGAGCTAGAATGATCAGTAAGGTTAAATATAGTAAATTCATAATAATAACATGAACATAAGGTTATGATAACCTGAGAATAACATTTTAAGATCCTACCATGCATATCAAATATCATAATCTTGATACATGGAATAAATATTATCATTTCATACAACATGAATTATAAGAAAATAAAGATCATAAGCCACTGAAGCATATGTTATGAATAATACATAGAATTGTGGAATACACATCAATTTATAACATCATGAAAATATATAATTAGAATAAAGTTTACACATTAAGTTAAGGACATAAAATCAGGACCTCTCATATACATATAGACATGAAATCAGGTTTATGCATAATGTTGTCAACATGCAATCAGGTTCACACATAAAATTTAAAACATGTAATCAGGTTCGAGCATAAACTTATCGACATTAAACTCGGTCCATGAATAAAATTGTGAACATGTAATTAGGTTCATTCAAAACAATATGAAGACATAATAAGGATAAGTCATAACATTTTGAACATGTAATCAGGTTGACGCATAACATTTATACTCATGATTCATCAATCATTTCCAAATACATTGGAGGGAGATATAAGTCTCACCCATCTCATAATAACAGTATTTATACATATTCCCCAAAATTAAACATTAATCAGATCATGAACCATAAAAAGAGATAAGTTTTATAAGTATCATATCAAAACCCATGAAATGTAATGGATACCCTTAAAATTTCATCACATTATAACCTATTAAAAGATATAGGTTTTTTAATCACTTCATGAAATAATAACCTATGAAAAAAAAGCGGGTATCAAAAGAATATAACTCATAGAAGAGAAATGGGTTTCATAAACATCATGAAATCAATGAATAAACCATTTAGAGAAAGAATATGAGTGGAAACATTATATAATTTCCTATAAATGCTTGACTAACATCAAAAAATGTCCTCTAATATGGGAAATAATTTTTTAAATATATTTTGAAAACATTTCATGAAGAAAATATCCTCTATTTTTTGGAAAATGATTTTTTAAAACATAAAACCTTTTGAAACCCATTTTCATAAAAAATTTATAAAGGAATATTTAAAAACATATTGAAAAACCTTTCAATTGAAAAATTCTTGAAAACTTATATTGAAATATTTTAAAAAAAAATTGAAAACTATTTTCCATGAAAAGTTTATAATATAAGTTTGGAAAATATTTGAAACAAAATCCTTAAAAACATATAAAAGAACCCTAAATACCATTTGAAAAAAATTTAATTGAAAATTAAATTTAAAATATATTTTATTATAAATTATCTTTTTAACCATGTAATGTAATATTCATATAATTGATGGTTGTTAAATCTGTACATTTTGAATGAGGTAAAAATGTATTCCTTTTACATGGTAAAAAAGTTAAAAAATTGCCTTGCTTGTAAATAGAAAATAAGATTCCTTAAAAAACATTGGTAAAAGAAAAAAATGTTAAAAATATATTTTAAATATTATATTAGAATAGTTGAATATTATTGAAACCTCTTAGAAAATATGGTTTGGAAGGAACATAGATTTCCAACTGAAGAAAGAGGTAAAGTCATACTTTCTTATTTATTGATCATCTTTTGTACAATAGATTGGAAAAATGGTACCATTACATGGATTTAACATGAATTACCAGAGTTTCAAAAAACTCATGAGATTTATCAAGATATGGATAATAATATTTCATCAATGGGAGCATAATCACAAATAATATCAATAAATGGTGAGATTGTAGCTATAAAGCGTTACCAATTTGGTAACTTTGAATAATAATATAATAGAAATAATAATGTTACATGAAGCCTAAAATATCATTAAAATAAGTATATTCAGGATATAACTTGTCAAATTTATTATATACACCTCATGGAAAAATATAGGTGCATGACATTGCATGTGTCTCCAGGAAAGAAAATTGAAACAAAATTACTTTACTAATTTGGTAACTTTTGAAAAATAAACCCCATGAAAGAATGATAATAAATGGGATATTTAAATACCAATAAATTTAATTATAAGAATAATATAATACATCCATTTTTAGTATACACACTACCCAAATTAAATGAGTGATGATAAAGGAAAGTATCTCCTAAATATAAAAAGTGAGATGAAATACCCTTACCTTGTGTCCTAACTCTCATCGTACTCGTTCAAAACACCTATATAATAAAAATAAATTTATTATAAATATTTTAAAGAACCATATTATTATATATAATATCATATATTGTTTTATCATGACCTTATATTACCTTCTTTTTTACAATCCTATGTTAAGGTTTCACATCATGTAATATTGGCATTGTTCTCCGCTTGTGTCTTAATTTATTATATCTTTGGTCCTTATTCTTATATCATGATTTCCAAAAAGAAAATCGTGATATAAATATAATTCATATTAATTATATTTGGTTTATAATAATCTATATAATACATAATTATGAAATGGAATACATTGTTCATGGAGATAGTAAGGCGTACGTGTTCATGAATGATATTTCTGTTTTTATTGTCGTATTGAAAGAAAGAAGGTAAATGAAATATGTGTATACATATATATATATATATATAATTATTCCAGTAGCATTATTATATAGTATATATCATATATATAATATAATTTCACTAAAACTATCCTTAATACATTCCATGTAGTGTATGAATAAATCACATCACTTTGAGGGAGTAGTAGTTCACACTTCCTCAAACAAAATTATCATATTAACACAAAATATAATGTATATAGATATGTGTTTTGAAAATATTAAAGAAGATTAAATAAATAATTAATATAATATATAACATATATAAATATAGTTTCCATCCAACTTTCAACCATGAGAGGCAGTAAGTAAAAATGAACAATCATCATTTTGTGAGGCGTTAGTTCATCGTACACACAAACAGTATGCTATTTACCCATTAGATGGTGGTTTGTATATGTGTAGGTATAAGCCTTAGCCTAAAAAAATAATATTATATTTATGATATTATTTGTCTTATAAAATCATGGAATAAATATATTTGATGGGGTGGATAAAGAAAATAAAATAAAGGTGTCTGAGAGAAGTTTTTACCTCTTAATCAGGTAACTCCATTTGGTTTATGCCAAAAGGATTCCTTGGATAGATTTCTGCTTTAAGGGAGGCTTCTAGAAAGAATTTAGGGGTGTTTTTAAGTGTATTGAGAATATATTGGACAATCGTAAGTAGTTTTAGTGGTGTGAAGAAGAGGGAGATGCGGTGGCCTTTTTTGGGGAAGGGAAAGGACACACTTGGTATTTTGGAAAACAAGTTATGCGTACCCACGTTTTTACCAAAAAAATCATAAAAAACCAACCAAAATCAATAATATAAGGATAATTATGCATTAATTTCCAAATAATGTGTGTTGGATAAGTTTCTAGGCTATTTTGGGTCTTAAATTTAATGATTAGTGCTTTGTTAACCTAATTTTTCTTTTAATCATTGTAATTAATTTTAAATACATTCACTAATAATTTCGGTCAAAACAAATTTGAAGTTATTATAAATTATAAATTATTTAGATTCCAAAAATGGAATCCATTTTTTGAAATTCGAAACACAAAAGACGTAGAAATTAATTTAAAAATAATCATGTTAATGGGATGAAACTACTAGTTTTTAAAGTAAAAACGTCCAAAAGTTTGCTAAGTTTGTAAACCCAATTTCAAAGTTAAATTGATTCCAATGAGATTAATTAAATTAATTTATAAAATTATTAACAAATTAAACTTTACAAAAAATTTAATATATAATTTAATAATATGAATTAATTAGATGAAAAATAAATTTTGAATTAAAATTAATTATTTTTAACTATTCATTAAAACATGAAACCTTATAGGAAAATATGAAAAACATTATCGTAACTTAATTTTTATGTTTAAATTTAAAATATGATTTTATTGGCATACTAAATCTATAAATGTTCAAAAAATTGGATTTAAAATGGGTTCTCCATTAAAAGGAGATAAAACCACCTTTATAAAAATATAGGTTTTAAATCATAAAATTGGGTTTCTTCTTATATTATATCTATAAAATATGTTATATTTCTATCAAAAATAATTGTTTGAATATATAACATATAAATTTAGTTAATATCATTCACTATTAGTAATTAATTTTACCAATTAATAGATATCATCTTTTTCACATAAAAATAGATTTTTATAAAATTAGTCCATTTATATTCATTTGGTTTATATATTATTATATAATTATTAGATAAAGAATGAATTCAACTATATATATTAATAAGTTAGTTATTAATGTAATCCTAAATTTAATATCCATTTTATATCCCATTAAAAATTAGTATTTTGATAATGAATTATTTTTTGGTAACACGCGTTCTTGCATGTTACACAAGCCATCAAGGAAAGGCAGTCTTGCATGTAATATAAGCTAACGTTGGTGTTCTTCCAAGAGAAAGATAAAATTCATATTGTGTGTATTGCATGATTAACTTGTTGTTGTGTATAACGCAATCCAAAAATAGTGATTTAATATAATATAAATTATTTTTAGTATTACATGAATTGAAAAATGCCTACTAGATTAAGTTAATTTGAAAAAAAATTATTTCACAAATTCTCAGGGTGTTACATTCTACCCCCCTAAAATTAATTTGACCCTCGAAATTCATATAGGTGATCAAAGGTTTAATACTTGAAAGTTTCATTCATAGATAGCAACATCGTAAAAATGAATACTAAAACATACATTAAAACAAGAAAGTTTGAACCATAATAGTTACCTAAAGTAACTCATAATGAGATTCCAACATAGGAGAATATAGATGAAAAGTGAAAACATGGAAATGGAAGAGAAATATTACCATCATTTTCTAATGGAATGTAATGGGGAAATTGGTCAGGAGAAAGTTAATAATCACAATGCTATAAATCTGTGATGACCTAAGGGACCTTCTGATTCTATAGAAATTAATTTACTATAACAAAATTTTTTGTTTCAAGATCTCTTTTCCTAAAGTCAAATAATTTTCATGAAAAGATATACTTTCATGATTTCAGGACAATTTTAACCTTTTGTTGGTTGATCCACTTCAACTATTTATCTACAAATGAATTTGAATTGTTTCATTCCTAAAGTACCAACAGATCATGAGATTCATGATATTCCATCCCATTTTCCATCAGTCATAATCAACACAAAGTAGTTTCAATATGCTTTCCAATATGCATAAATCCTCATATGGAGAGTTAAAACTTTAATCTTACAAAGTTCCTCTGAATTATAACTTAAAATTTACATAAAATGTTATCTTTATAATCCTTTCAAAAGATAAAAATTCAAATATTTTGAAATAATGCAATGAAATAATCTTAACATTGATCCCCCATATATCACCATGTATGACTTGGTTGTCACATTCAGAACATGTGAATACCCTCATCATATATTCTTTTGAAACATGGTAAAAACCTTAATTACAATATATACTTTTGAAAAACATTCATTATTACTTATTCCAATGATTACTGTATATATTATTTAAATCCAAGAAGTTGTAACCTTCATCATTGATGATATAGTAAAATTTTTCAACAATTAGTTCCACGGAAATCTTCACCATCCAATTTATTATTTATACCCAGTATATCTTTATACAAACAACATTATCTCAATATCATGCATTAATTAAGGGTTACCTTCCCCTAATTAAAATATCATATTTTCATGAAATCTCATTTCTATGTCTTCATTACCATTAAACATGTCATTTTCAATCCTTAATGAAAAATTATACTGAAAATTATTATATATTTCATGATTCATATAACATAATCTTTGAATTCCCAAATATAAATACTTCATTAATCCATCCCTATTCTTAAACTATTACTCATGTTTCATCAACTTCATCCTTAATACCTCTTTCCTAGAATATCAAATATGAATCATTATTAAGTTTTATCATCCTCAATATAATAATGCTTCTTATGTTTAATGTAAACAATACTAGAAGAACATCGCATACCTTTCACAAGTCATTTGGGGTCCCATTATCTTTAGAAGTATTACCAATACTCATACCACCTTCTTGATTCTCTTTATGGTGTTTACATTTGAGAAATATATTCGCATATGAATATACTTTCCTCAACTAAAACAATAAATATTAACCATGTTCCTTCTAATTCTCTCTATTTACTAAAACCAGAAAGGATAGTGTGAGAACAAATTATCATATTAGGAAACCAAATAATCATAAAAATTTACTTAAATGGTGCCTAAATCCTGGCTCATACTTCTTTAATCTATGACACTATAGGTTAATATTAGGTTATTCAAAGTCATCCTCTATTTAAATCCATCATGATGGTTCCTAATGTTTTTGTGAGTTCCCAAAGAATATGCCTCATGAGTGTCAAAATAGGTGTGCAACAAGGCCCATTATCATTTTCCAAATTACCCACAGTCAGGCCCTGTACATCCTGTCTGAGTTATTACCCTAAGGTACATATGTTCTAGATCCACATCCACTTATAGTTTGCAGATAGGGATGTATTTCTAGGAAACCACTCACTCTATCCTTTACCAAAATTCTATGAAATTTTCCTATACTTTTCTTTATCCTTAGACTTATCCCTAGACATTTCCTTAGGGTTATTACTAAGGTTTTCTCATCCTATCATCCAAATCTTAACTAAACCTTTCCTTTTATACCAACTATAGTGATCCATGATTAACATACATGGATATTATACCATTTTTTATGAATATTACAAATGTACACTCCTAAGGACCATAATAGTTTGGTGTCTTTGGAAGCATGAAAAAACAATTCTAAAATGGTGAAAGATATTCAATGTCTCTAGTAAATATCTTCCCCTATATTACTTCTACATAAAACATTCCTTCCCAACCTAGGTAAAGGAATCATAATAAAGGGAAAGATCAAATTCTCAATAAGGTTAAATAAAGGAAATGTGTAATCATAACATGAACATAAGGGTATGAGAACGTTAGCATAACATTTGAAGATCATACCCTTCATATCAAACATTATAATCATGAGAAATGGCATAAATATAGGCAGTTCATAAGAGATAAATCATAACAAAATAAATTAAATTATCCATGGAATCATAACTTATGAATAAGACATGGAATTTTGGAATACACATCAAAGTATAACATCATGAACATATATAAGTAGAAATAGGTTCAAAAATTAAGTTATCGACAAAAAATCAAGCCCTCTCATAGACTTATGGACATGAAACCATGTCCATTAATAATATTGTGAACATGAATAACATTGTGAACATGTAATCAAGTTCACACATAAATTTATGGACATGAAACCTGGTCTATTAATAACATAGTGAACATGTAATCAGGTTCACGCTAAACATTATGAACACATAATAAGGTTCACTAATAACATTGTGAACATGTAATAAAGTTCATGAATAAACTTATGGACATACATGCAGGTCAATATATAGAGTTTTGAACATGTAATTAGGTTTATACAAAACATTTATACTCATGATTCATCCATTATTACCGAATAAATTGGATGGAGATATAGGTCTCACCCATCTCATGATAACATCATTCATACAAATAACAAAAAATAAAAAATTAATCATACCATAACCCATAAAAAGAGATAGGTTTTATAAAAATAAAATAAAAACATAGGAAAAGAAAAGGGTATCATTAATATTTCATCACAACATAACCTATGAAAAGTGATAGGTTTCGTAATCACTTCATCAAATCATAACTCGTAAAAAGAAGAATATTTCAAAATAATATAACTCACGAAAAAGAAATCGATTAAATAAAAATCATGACATCAAAGAATAAAACATTTAGAGAAATAATTTAAATGGAAACTTTAGATCATTTACTATAAATTCATATGTAACATCAATGTATGTCAATATTTATGGAAAATAATTTTGAAATATATTTTGAAAACATTTCTTGATGAAAATATCCTTTTTTTGGAATTTGATTTTTAAAACATAAAACCTTTTGAAAAACATTTTCATGAGAATTTATAAAGGAAAATTTGAAAACCCTATTAAAAACCATTTCATTTGAAATCTTATTTAAAACTTATAATTAAATATTTAAAAACAATTAAAACAATTTTCCCTAAAAACATTATCAAAGAATCTTGGAATCATTTTGGATACAATTTTCCTTATAAAATTAAAAAATAATCTAGAAAACCTTTTGAAAAAAATTTAATTACAATTTAATTTTTTTAAAAAAAATCCTCAAAAAATTAACTTTTAAACATAAAAATGAAGATTCACAGAAATGATGGTGCATAAATCTATACAAGTCACACGAGGTAAAAAGAACATTACTTTTGTACGGTAAAAAGGATAGAAAAAATGACTTATTTAGAAAGATAAAATAAGAATACTTTTAAAAAATTGGTAAAATAAAAATGGGTAAAAATTAATTTTAAAAATTATAGGGTAATATTAAAATATTCTAGAAAAACATTTAGAAAACATGGTTTTTTGGAACATAGATTTCAAACGGAAGAGAGAGGTAAAGCTGGACTTTTATAAAAACACTTTCTTGATAATATTATGTACCAAAGAGTGGAAATATGGTATCATTACTTGAATATAACATGAATTAATATAGGTTAATAAAACTCATGAGAGTTCTCATGAGATGGATCATAATATTTCATCAATTGGAGAATAATGATAAACAATATCAATAAATGGTGAGATTGTAGCAATAAACTGCTACCAATTTGGTAACATTAAGTCATAATAAAATGGATATAATAACGTTAAATGAAGCATAAAATATCATTAAAATAAGGTGATTCATGAAATAACATGTCAAATTATCTATATACACATCATGGAAACATATAGGTGCATGGCATGGCATGTGTCTCAAAGAACGCAAATTGAAACAAATTTACTTTATCGATTTGGTTAATTTTGAAACATAAACCCCATGAAATAAAGATAATAAAATGGATATGTAAATACAAATAAATATAATTATATGAATAATATAAATCATCCATTTTCACTATCCACACCACCCAAGAGAAATGAGTGATTATTGAGGAATGTATCTCACAAAAATAAAAAATGAGATGAAATCCCCTTACATTGTGTCTTGAATCTCATTCTAATTTTTCAAAAAACCTGTATAATATATATAAATTTATTATAATATTTTAAAGTACCGTATTATTATATCTAATACCATATATTGTTTTACTATTACCTTATATTTCCATCTTGTTAACAATCCAATGTTATGGTTTCACTCAGGGTAATATTTCCATTGTTCTTCACATGTGTCTTAATTTGTTATATCATTGCTTCATATACTTATATAATTATATAAATAATGTAAATAATGATATAAATATAGTTTATATTTAGTATATATTTAATATAATATTATATATAATATATAATTATGAAATGGAATACACTGTTCATGGAGATAGAAAGCAATATGTACCCATGAATGTTGCTTAAATTTGTATTCTCGTATTGACAGAAAGAAGGTGAATGACATAGTGTATACATGTTTACAAACATATAATTATTAAATAATCATTATTATATAATATATATCATATAATTTCACTAAACCCATCTTTAATACATTCCATGTAGTGTATAAATGAATCAAATTGCTTTGAGGGTGTGGTAGTCCAGACTTCCTCAAACGAAATTATCGTATTATCATCAAATGGAAAGTATAAAGATATTTTTTTAAAAGTATTAAGGGAGAATAAATACATAATAAATATATTATATAAAATATATAAACATATTTTCCATCATAATTTCTACCATGAGAGGTTTTATGGAAAAATTAACAATCATCGTTTTGTGAGGAGGTAGTTCGTCGTACACATAATCAATATGTTTGTTACCCTTAGATGGAGGTGTGTGTAAGTGTAGGTATAAAAAATTTCATAAAACATATTTTTATATTTAATATAGTGTTTTGGTAATAAAATCATGTAATAAATAGAATGGTGGTGTGGAAATAAAATAAAAGAAAGGATCTTGACAGAAGTTATTAACTCATATTCAGGTGACTCATTTTGGTTTCTGCCAAATGGATTCCTTACAGTGATTTATTCCCAATAGGATGATTATATGAGTAAGAGAGGGATTTTTTATGTATTTAAGTTATATCTTTGATGAGACTATGTTTTTAAGAGGTGTGAAGAAGAGGGAGGTGTGGTGGCCTTTTATAGGGAAGGGAAACGACACACTTGGCATTTTTTAAAACAAATTAAGTGTACCCACATTTTTCCCTAAACAAAGTCATACTAATCCAAGAAATACTCAATAATATATGTTTAAGGGAATAATAATTGAAATAAAATTGGTTTTTATAGGTTTATAGGTGATTTTGTGTCTTAACTTTATGGTTTAGTACTTTGTTAACGTAATTTTTATCTTAATCATTGTTATAATTTTTATTACTTTCACTAATCCTTTTTTCTAAAAAAATTATTTATTATAAATAATAAATTATTATGATTCAAAATATGGAATACATTCTTCCAAATTATAATCAAATAAGTTGTATAAATTAATTTAAAATGATCCCACTGATGGGACAACACTGTGGGTTTTTAAAGTAAAAACATCCAATCAATTGGAATGTTTTTATACCCAATTTCAAAATGAAATTGATTCCAATGACCTAAATTGGATATATTTATAAATATATTTTATAACTAAACATTAAAACCAATTTAAAATATAATTTAATCTTATGAATAAATTAGACGAAAAATTAGCTTTGAATTAAAATTTAGTATTTTTTACTATTCATTAAAAGTGAAACCATACAGAAAAATACCAAAAAGTTATACTAACATAAATTTTATCTTTTTATTTTAAATATGAAGTTTTTTTGAAATATTAAATCTTTAAAGTTTCAAAAATTGGATTTAAAATGGGTTCTCCGTTAAAAATAAATAAAACTACCTTTATAAAAATATTGGTTTTAATCATAAAATTGGGGTTTTATCTTATATATATATATCAAAACTATTTGGATTATTATCAAAAATATTTTTTTAATATAGAAAATATAAATTTAATTAATATCATTCGCTATTAGTAATTAATTTTACTTAATAATATAAGTCCTCTTTTTCAAATAAAAATAAACTTTTATAAAATCAATCCCTTTAAATTATTTTGGTTTTTATATTCTTTTATAATTATTAGGTAACCAATGAATTAAAGTATATGTATTCATAATTTAGTTAATCGTATAATGTTAATTTTAATGGCTATATTACATGTGATTAATTAATAATACGTTAATAATGATTTTTTTTGGCATCACTCAGTCTTGCGTGTTACGCAAGCCATCAAGGAAAGTCAGTCTTGCAAGTAACATTTTCTAACATCATTGTTCCATGTAGAGAAAGGTAATATTTATTTTATGTTTACTGCACGATTAAATTGTTGTTGCATATAATTCAAGACAGATATATTGATTTAATATAAAATAAACTATTTTCAGTGTTTCCTGAAATGAATAATATCAAAAAGATAAAATAAATTAAAAAATATAACTTTCACAAAATCTAGGGGTGTTACATGCGTGGTTAGTTCACATGGTTTAGAAAAAACATATGAATCCCTGATCAAATGGGAATTTTTAGTTTATTTTCTTCATGATTGTTTAGTCTCCTATGGGTTGTGCCTGGTTTTGACCAAATCTTATGAATCTTAAGAGAAATTTTGTAAATACCCAAACTTATCATATGTAGAAATTAAATATTTTTTTATGAATATTTATTAAAATACACAAACTTTCACCTAAGTATCATAAAGGTATAATTCCTTTAATAACTTTAACATAAAGACAATTAGTCCATAAGTGATTTCCCACTATGTTCTTCATGACTAGTATGCTTCTTTGAAAAATTATACCTAATACCATTAATCATAACCTAGGGAAAGGAAACATAATAAAGGGTGTGATCAAGTTATAAGTAAGGGTAAAAAAGCTAGATATAAACATATCATGAGTATAGTTGGATGAGAACATGAGAATAACATTTCAAAACCATACCCTATATATAATAGATCATAAACATGAGCCATGCAATAAATGAAGGAAGTTTATAGGACATGGATCATAATGGATTAAAAGAATATAAACCATAATAGCATAAAAATAGCATAATACATAGATTTTTGGAATACACTTAATCATAGATCATCATTTATTTAGTAGTCAAATAACATTGTAAAAAACTATCATAGTGGAAAGGGTTTACCCCCCAACCCATCATAGTAGTCATGGTTCACTCTAAAGATAGTCATGGTGGATAAATTCCTTTATAGAAATGGGTTTACACCATATTCCAGTCATGTTCATCTCATTAGATATCTATATTTACTCAATTCATTATTAGGAGATATAAGTCACATCCATCACTTAATGAAAATGATACATATGTGTGAAAAAAGATCATTAAACATTCGTCACATAATAAACCATGAAACGAAATGGTTCTCATAAAACTTTCATCATAATATAACCTGTAGAACAGGTTTCATAATTATTTCATCATTTCATCAAAGCATAACCCTTGGAAAAATAACCAGGTTTCATAATCATTTTATCATGGTATAACCTGTAGAAGAGAAAAGGGTTTTATAAAAATCTTTTCATTGAAAACATAAACCATTAAGATAAATAGTAATAATGGTATCCTTATATAATATCCTAATTAAATAATAATTAACATCAATGTTTTTCATCTTAAATAAAAAAATATTTGTAAATAAAAATCACTTGAATCATTTCTTAAGGAAAATTACCTTTCTTTGAAAATAACCTTTTTAAAATTGAAAATTCATAAAATATTTTAGAAAAATTATTCTTTAAAAATAACATTTATAACTTATTATTTATGTCTCCAATCAAATAATTTTAATTATTTAAATAAATTTTCATTCATATCATAGATGTTAAAACATATATTCCTTTCATATTTTCAATAAAACCAAACAGACCTTGTTTGGAAAATGAAATACAGACTAATTTCAACTCATTTTGTTAAAAATAAAACATGGATGAAAAATTATTTAATAAATTATTTGGATAATGTTACAAAAAAACTTAAAAAATATTTTTAGAAAACGTGGTTTTAGAAGAAAATGTGTTTTCGACCTAAGGGAGAAACAAAGATGATTTTTCTTAAAAACATTATTTTGATCTCTTGAGTACATAAAGAGAGTAAATTTAAGGAAAAACATTAATTATATAGAAATAATTAAATTTTAATAAAATACATGAGTTTCTTGAGACATATATCATAATATAACATCATTGGAAGCATAATAAAGAGCAATCATTGTAAATGATGGGATTGTGACATAAAACCCTTACCACATTGGTAACTATGAACCACAATCCCCAAGAAATAATAACATTAATTTAGACATATAATATCATGAGAATAAATTAATTCATGAAATTATATATAAAATTGGATTTATATACACCTTATAAAATAATATAGGTCCATAACATAATATTTTTCTCAAAGAAGAAAAATTGAGACAAATATTTCTTACTAAAATTTTATCTTTTGAACAAAAACCCTATGAAATAATGATCCTAAAATAGATATTTAAGTGCCCATAATTTTTATAATAATAAAAATTAAATATAATTATGGTAATTATATACACCACATATAATAAACAAGTAGTTAATATGGTTTATATCACAAATATATAATAGTGAGACAAAAAATCCCTTATCTTAAGACTCGACATCCTTCATACATGTTCAAACATCCTGTATAATAAATATAAGTTTAGCATACATATATTATAGAACAATAATTATATATATCATACCATAAATGATTTACTTATGATATCTTATTACCTATTTATAAATAATTCCTTCTTAAAAACATGTTTTGGGTAATAACTTCTTTGTTTTTCAAATATGTTTTGATTTTTAATTTTTATTCCTATTAATATTAACATGGTTCCATAATATCATTAATTTTTATCATGAAATCAATATCATATATATTCCTTATATATGTATTTATAGTTTTCTATAAAAGTTATAGATAGAAAATGAAATACATCATTCATGGAGATGGTAGGTTGTACGTACACATGAACATTGTAACCATTTTCTTGATGGATTAAAATATATTAGAATTAAAGAATCATTTAAATGTTATATATCACATATTTTCATTAAAATCATCTTTATTTCCCTCCATGTAATGCGTGAATGAATTGCATTGCTTCACGAGGTGGTAGTTTTTCGTACACACAAGTGATGTTATCGTATTCCCATAGAATATAAAAAAAGAAGGTAAATGTGATAGATTTATTAAATAGGTATAATTATGTTACAAATATCATATATATTCATTTAATATACCCTTATTTCCATCCATGTAAAGAAAAAATAAAAAATACATCACATAAGTTCGTGAGGTGGTAGTCCGCGGTACACACGAGCGATATTATTGTTTTCCAATGGGTTGCGAGGTAAGAAGTTAAATGTTTAATTATAATTAAAGATATATAATAATAATAATAATAATAATAATAATAATAATAGTATAAATAATATATATAAACATTAAATCCATAAAAATATCCATTCTTGATAGGTGTTGATGGAAAATGAATAACATCAGTTCATGAAGTGGTAGTCCTCTGTGCAAAAAAATGATAATTTGTTATCCCATTTGATAGAAGAGGTGAAGTATTTAAGTTATTAAATTATCAGAATAACATATAATTATATGTAATATACTGTGTTTATTATTTCATAATGTTTTAATAATAATTAAAGGAGGTGGAGGATTATTTAAAATAAAACACATGGTTGGGGACAGTTTCTAATGCTTTCGTCGGGGCATGCATGTCGTCATGCTGCGACGTACTGGCTGTTTCCCCACATTCCCACATTACAAAGGAAGGTGGAATCCATCGCATATTCAAGGATATTTCCTCCTTGATAAAAATGGTATGATGGGATGTCAGTCTCTCCATTCGTGGATTCCTCCAAAAAATTTGTCGCCTAATCTGGGTATCCATCATAGATTGAAGACGTTGTTCATGAAACTCTTCTTAGTGCCACATCTTAGTGGATTCCAGTTTATTACAATACTTCTATCAAGACATTTCATGGGGTCATGTCGGGGAAACAACCTTCGATATGAGGATTAGTCACGTTGGATATTGTTGGCGTGTCTGGACACTGAAACACTGGTACACCTAGATTTATTCCCCTTATGATATGGATCCTCGAGGGTGACGAAACACGAGGCATCCAACATTGAGTGAAAGGAATTTTATTTCATATGCATTTTTCTATGTTTTTCCTCATCTTCCCATGTTTAACATGGGGAATGCCACGATTTTAACATCTAGAAGAGACATATCAGACTAATCAGAACACTAATGAGAGTGGACTAGATGGGTAGATCCCTAGGAAGGAGCACCTAGGAGGCTTATTATATGCGGGGATCAAAAATCCCAATGAGGATGGATCTGAGGATGATTGGGTCACAACAAATGGGATTCTTGGGTACCTATAAAAGGGAACACCGTGGTTTACTATTGGCTATGATTGATCCTCAGGGAGGCTTCTTATGTACCCTGTGTAGACGATAGGGATCAAAACCCACATAGTTTTAAGGGGTGATGAATTAGGGTGTATGAAAAGGACAACAACCAGGAGACATGTTTGGTAGTACGCATGGTTAGTGGTCCATTTCAAGAGAGAGACACTTCTTTATATGGTTATGGATTTTGTGGGGCTTATTCATAGATAGATTTTTGAGAACTAGAGTGATGCCATCAGGATGTGGTAGCACGAGTGGGAATCAGGATGGATGATGGACGACATGATGATGTGTATGAGATAAATGGGATGGACCCAACATGAATGTGGTGGTGGTGTTGGTCTTGAACCTCGAGGATGCTTCCTACGTATCCCTATGGGTGGGAATCAAAGTCCACGTAGTTCTGTGAGGCGATGAGTCACCTAAAGAGGCGGCTCATGAGACTGGGTGCATAGATGGGACCCAAAGGAAGTAAAACCCCTAGGTTAAGGCATGAACTTCTCGAACAAAGGCTCAAAATAGATACCAATATGGGACATGGGTTACAGTATTGAACCTCGGGGAGGCTTCCAACATATCCCCGTTATGCGGAATCAAAGTCTACTTAGTTTAGGATGGGTTATGGAATTGGGGTTTACACAAAGGAAATAGACCCAGAGACATGTTGGGGATTGTTCATGGTTAGAAGCCCATCATAAGAGGGACACTTTTGGTTGGAGGAGTATGAATTAATTATGTACCTTATGCATGATTAGCTATCCAAAAGCTGGTTTGACACCATTAAGGGATGGACCAATGATGTCGGTCCCAACAAAGGGGATACTAAAGTTTACCAGTGTTTGGGGTTGAACCTCAGGGAGGCTACCTTCATACTCTTCTTAGGAGACAGGGATCAAAACCCACATAGTTTGAAATCATATATTCTAACATCATGCGGGGTGGAAGGGGCATACATTTTAACATCATGCGGGGTGAGGGTAAACTGACATGAAGTGGTCGGTACCGATGGGTGATGGTCTTGAACCTTGGGGGGGCTTCCTACGGATCTTTCTTAGAAAGGGTAAGGATAAAATTCTGTGTAGTTTGAATATGGTTGAGGGGGATTACACTCTAAGTTGGACCCAAAAGGGGTTTCATGGTCAATGCTACTATAATCCCACATGATTCTTGCTTGGTGTGAGAAAAAATAGGGAATAATGAAAATAAAATTACATCATGAAAGGTACGTCTCTGAGGAATGGAGCGGGGCTTACACATGGTTAGCAGCCCTAAGAGATGAATATTGGGACTTACTCTAAGAGGGAGACTCTAGATGTATGATGAGGATATGTCCATTGTACCTAAAACTTCCCATGAAAGGGTCTCAGGGCTTACATGGAGACTGCCCAATGTGTGCATGATGACAAATCTCAGAGGGAAAGATAGTGTAGGAGGGAACCTGTTCCCATCCCTTCTCTGATCCTATGGACCTTCCACACATATAGTGATCACATTTTAATATCATGGGTCGAGGAAATAGGTTCTTGGCAGTTTAATGTCCTATATCTCAAACGGCGAAGATTCACTCCTCACCCCTAGGACTTACATAACCAGTGGACTTCAACCCTTGGTGAAGGTAAGAAACCAAAAATACTGTATGGAGATGGGGTTGTGGAGTGATCCATTGAAAGGATCACATTAGTTTGGCCATGTGAAGAAGTAATATCTATTAGAGTTCCTATTAAAATAAGCATGAGGCAAAGCAAAGCACCATGAAGCACAACCCAATGGACATTGAAATCAATTCACACAAGCATGGAGGACCGCACAAAAGGGGTTTGCGCAAAACATGGGTTTTGTGTGTTATGTTGAGGATTTAAACATGGTCCCATGAAGGAAGGGAAATATATTTAAGGCATATTAATGGTTTCCCACAAGAAGGATCAATTGTGCACAAATCAGGAGGGCTGCGCACAAAAGGGATGGGTTGTGGACAACTTTTGAGGGTTTCACGCAAAAAAGTGGAGTTTTGCATGAAATAGGGTATGATTACATGCAATAGGGTAAGTTTGTGTATAATGGGAAGGTCTATTGTGAAAAATAAAGCTTCATGTGAAAAGGATGAGAGTTCCACACAAATGATACGGTTTGAACGCAAAGGATTAGATTTAGCACAATTACCTTAGACTCAAATGAAAATGGGAAAGGATCGAACCCCCTCCAAAAGGTGGACCACTGGAAGACATCTATCAATAAATCAAATTCCTTGAATCCATGTTTTTGGTGTTGGAGGGGTTTTATTTTGTGCATGAGACACAAGTATGATTCTTTAGCTATCCCAAAGCGAGGGGTGAACTTCTCTTTATAAATGATTTCTAGCATCGACATGGTGAAAATGGTGTCATCACATAATATTGTCCCTAAGCACGCAATATTGCATGCCAAATACCATGTTTTACGTCAAAACCTTTCATTTTACGTACACCTGCTCTGTGGGTCTCAGGGTCATCTACTGAGTCAAAATATGCATCTGGGTTGTTCCATAATGTCCATTTTCAGCCCCAATTGGATTTTGGTGCCAAAAAATACCCCCCCCCCCAAAATCTGAGCTGCAAGGGGGTGCGAAGGTCAGATTTTGAGGGAAATGCCTAAAAGTATGACTGATTGAAGGTGGTTCGTGAAAAAAGGGGGCCTTTGGCATATAAATAATTTTCATGTGTGAAAAAATCCTGGTCCACACATATAAATTTTCAAGGGTCCCATTATCTATACGGTGTTTCTCCCTCAAAAAGATCAAGTGCTATTGGTTAAAAAATTTCCTCTATTTGGTGTGAAAACCCTCAGCCTTGTCACTATTTTGTGTACACCTGTTGGTTTTTTTCATGCCAAATCCCAATATTTTCACTCATTTTCCATAGGCTATTCATTTTTCTTTTCACACTTAGTTTTACGTGTAGAATCCTTATTTTGTTTCATTCACTCCTACTGAATTTTAGGACAAAACAAAATGGTCTTTAATCAAACTAACACCAAGAGGGGCGCTTCCTATGCTCTGAGGGATAAGATGATTTCAAACCCTCAGATTTTTGGTGCAAATAGACTTGCATCTGATAACTAGATGATCTTTGGAATGCTATGGAAAGCTCAAAGGGACTGTGGATTGTGCAACAAACTACCAATATGGAATTTTGACATTCTATATGATGTGATGATGCCAAGCTATGAGACCGATACGCCACATCCGTGGGTGAGATGTGAGGATGATATATCATGGTATAATATCACGTACAATGGTTTCCCCACCAAGGAAACCACAAATATGACCATTTACATCCTAAATTCAAAGACCATGATAGTCATGGGGAGTGATCCGATTATCGGGGACTCTCTAGACCATTACCCAAGAACCTTCTGGAGTACCATTGTTGACAAGACCAAGGGCTGGGAGGAAGACTGGGATCTAAGGTCTTGTGGAAATTTCACATGAGACTGGGCATGGGCATATTGTGTATGCCAAACATGCGATAATTTTGAGGCAGAACTATGACACATCAGTTTTTTTAGGCTGTGTGGATGTCATAATTCCATTTATACCATCATTAAGAGCTAGTGCTAGAGTTGTTTATCCAATGGTCCCCCGGTACTAAAACCTTCCATCTACACCATGGGGAGGTTGGTATTAGACTTTGAGACGTTCATTTTATCAGAGGAATCCATTTGGACAAATATCAGTATGAAGAATTTTTACCAACAATTAATACCTTGGGAAAGAACTCTCGGACTCCCATTCTGACGCAACATCTATTGGAGCTAGCCATTGAGAGGCTGGGGATTAAATAATTTTTCAAAGAAATTTTTTACTCAAAGTAGTTCAACTTATTTCTAAGGTAATATAAGAATATAAATATTCCATGGAGAGGAAAGTGGTGTTTGACAGTGTCATAGGTAATCGAGAGAGGTTCATACTAGAGGATCTTAGAGATAGGTGGATATCAATCCTTTGGCATTAGTGTGAATGAAATCCAAGACCCAAACATTCGGTATGCCAGATTCTGGGCTTCATTCATGAGTGGATGGCTACTACTAGTGAGGTACATGAGGATAGGAGTCCATCCAGGGATGCTAGTGATGGATAAAATTATGGCATCTAATCATAGGTTCATCCTGGGGGTACCCGTGTTAGCCCAATTTTCTGAAATTGTGGGGAAAATTTCATATGGAGGCACGCCTAGGAGCCTCTGTGAGACCTTCCAAATTCTTCACGGTTGGGTCATAGCTCCCTGTGGAGGACATGATTTTCCAAATGCCATTCTTCCCCCAAGTGATGGCCTGCGAACATATTTATTGAACATTGTTGGGATTATTCCACTGACGCTCAGTGAAGCAGGGATAAAGATCAGGATTGGAAACCGTGATAACTTTTTCTTTAGCCCATTCCAAACCCCAACTAGCCAAATGGTGGATGATGGGAGAGGCTCATTGAAATAAAGGGAGTACCTACAATGTATCAGGGATGGGGTGTTGGAAGCCTTCGTCAATGGGAAGATACTTTGTGAACACTACTTTCCATCATGGTTTGCCATGCAGTTCGGATGCATACAGTAGATGTCCATGAACATATATACAGAGGATTAGGAATAGGAGCATCTATGTATCCATCATCAATTGTGGCTAATGTTCAAAATTTCTAGCTTATGTGAGGTAATTACACTTCCCCTATCTGATGTCAATATTGGCCTTTCAATAAAGAATGTTGAACATTGGGTGGGGACATATCTGGAGTTGATTTTACGAAAACGTGTTCGGAGAATCAAAGCGGTGAGAATGGGATATAGACAGCAAGAGAGCAGGAAAGGTGATTTTGGGGGAGTAAGTCTAGGAACAAGTCAAGTGGCTAGGACAACACAGGCTGGTACCTCAGTAACAGGAGATTCACATGGTGTGGTCACGCCTCCGCCATTTGGAGGGAGGGGGTCTGGTGGACCACCTCATGGGGAAGTCAGGGAGCTCTATAGAAAGAAAATAAGGTACCTACTCTAGCCTTTTGAGGATACAGTCTTCCCCTAACTTTGGTCATCTTGGGTGACCTTATGATAGTCAATGGGGACTGAAGTCTTATAGATAAAATTGATGTGAGACAGGCTCCAACTTCTAGAGGCCGCTCTCATCCGGATTGATGATAGGGTTAGATTTCACCAATGACACTCATACCTGATGGTCATGGATGTATATGTGCACCAGTGGGGACTACGTAAGGAACCACATCTTCTGGTGAAAGTGTTTCTCAGCCAGGATCATGACCCTGAAAAACTATCATATAATGATGAGGATGATGAGGAGGAGGAAGAAGAAGGAGGAGGAGAGTAGGAGGAAGTATAAGAGGAGGAAGGGGAGTATAGAGTTAATGATCTCCAGAGAACAGTGGCCCACTGGAGGATTACTTATGAGAGTGGATAGATTTCTGGATCTGATGTGGAAATGGATGAAAAACTTTAGGTAATCCTTAATCCTTATCATATTACTCTCTCTTTCCATATTTTGATTCACCTACCAAGATCTCCTCTATTTAGGAACACATTGATGCAGGTGATCATTCCCCTGAACCTACAACTGGGGTGGAATAAGGTGGAGGATCAATTTTGGCTAGAGTGTCCAGTGGTAGGCTGAGTGAAGGGACTGTGGCAGCCACCTCTAAATATCAAGTCGTCTCCACCACCTCACAGGGTCTGAAACCTATTATTGAACTAAAATGTTTTGGGGGATCTCCTATGGATGTAGCTCCTGCAACATTTGAACCACCGGATGTCACTGCACTAAGCTCCTCTAAGTATCGGTCTTTAAATACCTGCATTCATCATTAGAGAACTCGAATGACCAAGGTACCACTTCCTTGTGCAGTAATCGCAATATTGGATAATTGACAAGCTACTGATTTTAGAACACCTTCAGAAGACCCACCAATAAATGTACCAACTCGTGTGAAGCCATCCCTTCAGACTGAACCAGCCTCAGTACATAGTTAATAGGGAGTTGCTTCCGTAGGTGACATCACTACTAGGGTGGTGTTGGAAGTTGGTAGAGGCAAAGTCTTTGAGGCGAGGAAAAGTGAATAATGCTTGAGTAGGACCCTTACTCTAAACTTCTAGCCAAATTTCCTAAGTATCGGCCTACAATCCCTGAATAAATAGATGATTCCGACCCTAAAGTAGCCAAGGAGAGCTGAATGATGTGTCATAAGGGGTGGAAGTGTATCAAAATCTTCCTTAAACATCCAATGGATGAATGGATAACCCAGACATGGTCACTCTTCATATAGTTGTAATTTCTCTATGCTGTAGGGGTGGGAACCGTTCATCTTCATAAGACAATCTGTGATTACCTTTCTGAGAAGATACGGGCGAGCAACCAAGATCAAGATGTCTCTAAACTCTGGTAAGAGTCTAAAAATGATCAAAAACTTCATGAGGTTGAGCAGGAGATACAGTTCCTAGAAGAGTAGGTAGGTAATTATGACACATTCATAACAATCCAATCTGTGGTTATTCAAAGATCGTAAGTCCAGCTAGCAGAAGCCTCAGAGCAAGTGGTGTAGGTGATCCCTCAAATGGATGATCTCCAGGATGATTGGGAGTGACAGTAAGTTAGGACCAATGCATTCCTCTCTATATCCACTAGCGAGGAGAGAAGGAATAGGGAGTGGGAGGAAACCCTGGAAGCTACACACCGAAGGGTGGAGGAGTTGATGCAGTCCACTAAAGGGGTTTATCCATAAGGTACCTGTTTTGGGAAAACTCTATAAGACATGTTTTCTTTTGTTTTATTATTCTGAACCAAATGTGTGGACATATTATTTTTCCCATTTTAAGTCATATCAATATTATATTTGTGTGAGACAACCAATGACTAATCCCTAAGCTCATGTGGATGATACCCAGAGTGAGGAACAAGGGATGACCATATTATTACCCACTTTGTGTATAAGATTGTCAGTCGTTCATTGGATTCTTAGGGTACAGATGACCATTCAGGATACCCAAAACCAGGAAAGGGGGATATAACTGTAGAATAGGGTTCTTGGAATTTATGAATCGCCCTTTTCCTAATATTATCTAGCACATGGGAGGGGTAACTTTAGGGGCATTGGAATCCATCCAAACAGAGGGGAATGAAGAATGTGAATTATGATACCCAAAATTTAGAATGCAGTAAATAGGGAATGAGAACATAGGATATTTTTGAACAAATTTGAAACATAGAATACGTATCATGTTAACATGAAAAGGGAACAAACAAATGAGGTCCATCCATGGACCGCATTCAAAAACACAGGGCCAATCTTGAAGTGTTTTCTGATTTCCTTTGGAATTTTGTCCAAAGATGGTAAGTGAGCCTCAAGGCTGAGCATCCTAACCATCAGGGTGCACTTTTAGACATGATAGGTAATGAGGATCTAAAATAGAGGGTACACAATGTGTGGTGATGGAATGATGGGATGTTTAGATAAAGTCCAACACTCTTGAAATTAAACCATTGTGATGAAAGTACACTAGGTGAGCATACTGGTTTGAATCGAGATCAAGCCTAATTCTAGGAGGGACCACATTGGTGAGGGCCTAAGATGGTCTACAATTTAATTTCATTTAAATGGGTATGATAAGTGTGTAGGTTGGTATCATACAGTGAGGATGCTGAAATAAATATTTTGATGTCGTATAATCATGATGTTTCACATAGTTTAATGTCATACTACTTGGACCCTACTAAATAGTTTAAAGGCATGTAACATGGATCGAGAACTCCAAGATTGAGGTCATAGAGTTTGTAACATGATTTGGGGAAAAGGATCATAAAATTTAATGGTCCCAAGGATGGGATCAAGGAAAAGTGTTTGGGCATCAGTTTATATCCTATGAGGATGAGAATCAAGCGGGATATAGTTCTTGATGGTGGTACGATAGGCAGTCAATACCCAAAAAGGCAACATTTTCTCGAGTAAAGACATCAAATGGATTGGAAATTCATCGTTACACAACATTGGTGTAGAAGACGTACTTTAGCGCCATATGATAAGGACATACGAGATCCTAGTTTATGGTCATAGATTTGGGACCAAAAAATGGGAAGATTCCTAAAGCAGAAACATGTGACGCGGTGCCATAAAGTGACCCGACATGAATGTGGACAAGATAGTATACAACGCACAACCAATTTACATAAGAACACACATAGTTTAAAGTTAAGATGCTCGGACTAAGGGACCAAATATCCTAGTTTAAGGTCATAGAGTTCGGACCAAAATAAGTGTGGTTCTTCCATGTATGCACAAACCTTACCCCTATCCCTAAGCCTACATGATCTATGATTGATATGGTAAATAAGAGAAGAGGATATCTTTAGAAAACATGGAATACATAGCTGGGGTAGATGGTGTGGATTTTAATATGACCCTCACGATGCTGATTCACTCTCTTTAACAACCAAAGGTGCATAGTGGGATAAAACCAAGGGTTTCAAAATTACACTTGAACTTGATGGGGTGGAAAGGGATGCGAATCACATGGACAATATTTAAGGCTTATTTAGGGTGGTGAAATGATGGAGGACAACTGTTGACCATGTTCGAAATACAACACCCATATCATGTGGCCTGAAATGGGAACTATCATCCGAGTGTCGACTGCTGATCAAATTCGAAACAGGGAACTTGTATTATAATTTCATTAAAAATCCTCTCGGATGTTGGGCCAAAGTAGTAGGATATCCTTAAGGCTGAGCATCTATACCATCCAGGGGTCCTGTCAAATGTGAAAGATTATAGAAACCCTAATAAAGGGAGATGTGAAGCATGAAAACGAATGAAAACATGTCCTTCTGGAATCCAAAACACTAAGTCCTAAACCACAGTGAATCTAAGAATGTTAGTGAGGCATAATAGAGGTTGAGAATTCCATAAAATAAGGGGGTAAATGGTTTGATGAGTTTGGGCTAGACCCAAGAATGAAATGTCTAGGCGTCCCTACGTATCCCACAAGGATGAGAATCAATACATACATAGTTCTAGAAATGCCACACTATTTAATGTCGTGAAGAAGCAAGGATAATGAAGGGGATATACCTAAAGGGAATTATGCAGTATTTGTATTATAACCCTAATGAAAATGATGACATTAGTCAACATACACCACACCACATTCTTCCAATATAGTTTGGGCCATGGATCCAAAAAGAAGGTAGGATTTGAGGTACCTGGGTGTGGAACTGAAAATGAAATGTCCAGGTGTTCCAATATATCCCATGAATATGGTAATAAATCCATAGGTTGTTCTTGAAAATGTCATGGTAGGGTTCCAATGCCAGGGGAAATACTGTCATGCAGGTTTATCCCACGCACCCAAAGAAGCATCATTTGATAGATCTTGTTTTTTCATTACCGTGGATGTGTTTTTTAATCTATAAAATTGGGGCAGAGAATCCAAGAATTACCGCAAGAATAAATCCATATGTGGGTCTTGAAAAATGTCATGTTGGATGACCGATACCAAACATGATGTCCCCTCAAGTGAGGACACCACAATGCGGTGCCATTTTTCGTCATACGGCCATAACAATAGTGTCATAGTTTAGGGTCGTATGACAGGACTAGCCCCTACATTTTAACATCGTGTGGTGAAGATGAAATAGTTTAAAGTCATGTGGGTCTAGGAAGAATAGTTTAATGTAAAATGGCTAGGACACATACATAAGTAGGAGGTTCTAAAAGGAATGTGAATAACGTTATAAAGCATACCCGACATGAATGATGACATCAGTCCATTCCACACCACGTGAAACCCTTGGGGGAGGGTACCTCAAGTAAAGGGGCCAAAAAAGATCAAAGAACATGGGGATAGACCCGAAGATGAAATGTTTAGGCATTCTTAAGTTTCCCATGAGGATGGGAATCCAGCCGTATGTAGTTATAGAAATGCCATACAGTTTAATGTCATGTAGTAATGATGGACAAGGAAGGGGCTATCCCATAAGGGGAAGTACATGGTGAGGCTATTATAGGCCAAACGTGAATGATGACATATGTCCACATACACCACACCATGAAATAGCATAATAAATTGGGCCAAATGGCCGAACAAACTTGATAATTAGTAGATCCTGAGCAGGACCGGAAGAAAAATGTTTGGGCATTCCAACACATCCCATAAGGATTGGAATCAAGCCATACGTAGTTCTTGAAATTAATGAATTTTAGAATCATGTGGTAAGGATTAAGGGATCTTAGTTTAAGGTCATAGAGCTTGGACCGAATGAAGTAAGATTCCTCCAAGTGGTCGTAAACCATGATCAAGTCCCTAAGACCACGTGATCTATGATAAATGTGGAAAACAAGGGCATAAAAGATCCTCACAACACATGGAATACTCAGAAAGTGGAAATGGAGTAAAGCCATGAATGAAACCATGATGTTGATGTGTCCTCTTAATGCACATAGGTGCACTTAGGGATAACACCAAGGGTTTCAAAATTCTACTTGAACATGATGGAGTGGAAAGGGATGTGAATCATGATTCAAATATTTAAGGTTTAATGGGGGTGGACAAATGGTGGAGGATGACTGTTGAACATGTTTGAAACAAAAAAAATCCATATTGAATTATCCTAAAATGGGAAAAAAATTTATGGTTGACCACTCACTATATTCAAAATGCGTAACCTACCACATAATGTATTTCAAAATCCTCTGGGACGTTGTCCCAATGTGGTAGGCGATCCATAAGGCTGAGATTCCATACCCTCTGTGGGTCCTTTCAAATGTGAAAGATAATTGAAACCCAAATAAAGGGAGATGTAAAGCATGGAAAAGGATGAAAACATGGCCATGAATAATCTAACACTTTATGTACTAAACCATAGTGCATCTAAGCACGTTGGAGAATCACTAAAACTGGTTGAGGGGCCTAATTGAGAGTAGAAAGATTGAGGAGATGATGGGAGGAAAGGGGAATGAAGAGCACTTAAGAGAGAGATATGTGGCATGGTTATTGAAAACCCACCAGGTAGGACATAAGTCCACACCACACCACACACCCCTAGGAGAACATAGGACAACAGGCCAGAAGGAATTGAAGGTTTAAAAAAAACAGGGCTGGACCCGAAGACGAACTGTCCAAGCATTCCAACGTATCCCATGAGGATGGGAATTAAGCTACACATAGTTCTGAAACCATCATGAAGTTTGACGTCATGAGGTAAGGATGTAATGGGTATCCCTAAGAGGAATGTGTGTGGTGTGGAAAATAACCTGAGGTGAATGAGGAAATAATCCCACATATGCCATACCATTCATAATTCCAAGAGAGAACTCATGCCAAGTGGCTGAGAGAAAGAATAGATAAACCCAGGCTGGACACGAAGGTGAAGTGTTTGGGAATTCCTACGTTTCCCATGAGGATAGGAATCAAGCCATATGTAAATATGGAAAGTCCGTGATGTTTAACATCATTCGGTAAGGAAAATGGACTATGGATGGTCTTGAAGGAGGGGCACATGATGTGTTTGTTGTAAACCCGACATGAATGGGGACCAAAGATATAAGGACTCGACCTTATTACATTACACAATCTTTTATTTAGTCAAGAAATGACATCCTTTAACATTGAGTATATTTTCAATTTTATAGAATTATTGATTTGGAACATAAAATATTTATAACATTACACATTATTATAGAGTAGATACCACAAAAACAATATTCATTTATTCCAAAATATAAAACTTTTCAAATGAAACACGATATATTTGAAAATTCTTAAAACATTTAACTTGGATTCCTTCTTTGTCTTACTCATCCTTATAACCTGTGAAAATCATTTAAAACTTGGGATGAGCACAAAAAACTCAGTAAGAGATATAAAAAAAGAAGGAAATCCCATGAATACTTGCAACAAATGAAAACATTTTCAAAAGGAATACTTGCACCCATATACACTTACTTTGTGTAACATGAGATTTCTACAAGATCCCCACAAAAAATATGAACATAAATGGAACCATAAAGGTATCTTAGGAAATTAATTACATAATATTGTATCCCACTTGGCTAACATATAATTTGTTACCCTCACAACTACCTTAAAATTTGTAACCCTCACAGCTACCTTACAATTTTTATAACCATCGCAGTTACACTTGGAGTAACTATACAGCCGACCTACAAATTAAACATACCCAATACATTTGATGTAAATAATGGTCCCACCCTTCATAAAAAACAATTCCCAATAACCAGAACACAATCATACAACATTAATAATTATATAAAAACATTGCCTTTGAAATTTCGTAAAACAGAATTTTAAAAGGGGATTTTAAAAGAAAAGCCCCTTACATAAATCCTATAATTGAAGTGAGACTTAATAGAGTGGATTGAATGTAACACCCCGAGATTTTATAAGATATATTCCTTTTAATTTCTTTAATATCTTCTGTTTTATGCTACACCAAGATTATATTTCGCTATACGCAACACCGTATTAGCTTGCAGTATACGCAACACTAATCTTGGATCATGTTAAACACAATTTCATGTTTTCTTGATAATAGTTATTCAACGCAACATTGAGTGTATATATATATATATATTCAATGTATAAATGAATTATGCATGGATTTTGTTATACGCAACAACAAAGGAGTCTTGCACTACACGCAACACTGACTTGGGTTGCATTACACGCAATCACAACCTTCCTCGATAGCGTGTGTAGTACGCAATACCGGGTTTCACTAAACAACGATATATTGGTATATTATTATTATGAACTATTCTTTATGAATAGTATTAACTACATTTTGAATATTAGAACATTATTATTCATCTTACACATTTTCTAGAACATCGTGTGTGAACAAAATAAATTTTTCGAGTAAAATAAGTATTTTTCAAAAAATGCAGTTTTGCCGCCTTTTGATGGCGTACTCACTTTAAATATAGTTTTTGACATTTTTATAAGATCAATTTAACAAAATAAAATTATTCATTGGAATTGGTATATAAAAATTTAATTTGGATAAAATTTTCATATTATTCTGATAACTTTCATATTTTAATGAATAGTAAAAAACGCTATATTTTAATTAAAAACTACTTTTTCATCGCAATAATTTATAAGATTAGCTTATATTTTTAATTGGTTTCAAAGTGTAATTAGAATTTATTTTTACCATTTAATCCAATTTTTTTCATTGTAATTAATTTCACTTTAAATTTGGACATAAACAAGTGTCGGTCTTTTGATAGTTATTGTTTCCTAAAAACACGTAATTTGTTTTGATAATAGAAATTAATTTTAAAATTAATTAATGACACTTATATTTTTGGAATTTGAAAAAATAGACATCATTTTTGAATTCAGAATTTCAAATATAGCTTAGGCTGAATTTTTGGTATTTTTCTGAAAAACTTCAATTTTTGATGAATAGTGAAACCACATAGTGGTAGTTAAAAAACTGACTCTTTCATTTAAATGAAATTTTACCACTTATGTGAATTGAATTCCAAAAATCCGACATACATGGTTGTTATCAAAAATTAAAATGTGGTTCAATAAGATGAAAATAATTTTTAGTGAATGGTAACTTTTGACTTTTATTTACTGTGGTTAAAAGTAAATAGGGTAATTCAAGGTTAAAAGAATAATATAACAATTCAAAATTACCTTAAAACTTGTCCTAACCTTATTGGATGAGTAGTGTCTGACCATGGGAATCCTTGGGTCGATTTTGGGACACCATTGAGCCACTTGGTAGTGATAATGACAATTTGGATTAATTAATTTAATGTAAAGACAAAATTGACATTAACAAAAATCTTTTAGTAATTAATTGTTATAAGGGGTTATATAAATTATCATTTTGACTATAAATATTAATTGGAAAGATAATAATATTTCCAACATGGTGGTATTTTTTTATAATTTTTAGACATCAAATAAATTAAATTATTTATGACACAATAATGATGCAGTATTTACCTCATTAATAAATGATTTAAATAAATAAGATTATAATGATTAAAATATTATCCAAAATATGTCCAATTCTGATTGGATGATTTTATTTCGACCATTAGTCATCTTATATTAATCTCTAATGATTTTTGGACCATTTGAAACCGAAGATAAGTTTATAATAAAATAATATTTTCACACTTTCCAAAGGTGCCCCTCTCCTCCCTTATAAAAAGGGCACCCCTTCCCTCTTCTCTTCACACCATTTTGAGCCTTGAAGCTTGGCCAACCCCTGAAAATTCGTCTTATAAACCTCTCTAGTTATATCATATAGTTTCTAGTCTTTTCAAGAGACCAACTCTAGTGCTATAAGAAGAAGTTTAAAGGAGGTGCGTCGAGGAAGAGGTAATCTCTTTTACCGATTCTTTCAAGTTTCTTTATTCTTATACTTCCTCTTCTTTAGTTGTTTCATTATAAAGTAATAAAATCAGTATTACTTATATACTGATATGTTATTATAAATATGAAACACCCCTATTTCACCTTCTATCCATCCTACGGAAAATGAAATCACCACACGTGCGTACGTACGGAATACCGTCTCCACACCGTGGTGTAATCTGTTTTTCCACCACCACCGTACTTGGATGGGTATAATGGTGTAAAGAACAAATATATATGGATATTATAACATCATAATGATTATGATATATTATATCATCCACTCCAATTCCATTCAATAATTATGGAAATGATATCATCACTCGTGCGTACGTAATGATTACCGTCTCCACGACGCGATGAGATTCAATATCCTTGTTAACCATTAAATAATGATTATAAAGTATATATAATGAATAATAATGGTATATATAACATAATAATGCTACTGGATATATTTATATGTTATTTACTTACTTCCATTTAAGTCAATAGGGAAAGGAAAATAGCGTTCATGCGTACGTACGGCCTACCGTCTCCATGAACGGTGTGTTTCATTTCATTTGTCTATCTATTATATATATATATATATATATATACTGAATATATATAATATATAAGTCATGTTTTACATTATGGAAGTTATTAAATCATTATATAAGTAATAATAATATCAATAACAACAAGTCCAAACACGTACGATAAATGAAACGATTTTACCGAAAACGCTGCTTTGATATGGAATTTACAAAAGAACGGGTAATATAAAGTCATAAGTGAACCATATATGATATCATAACAATGAATATGATTCCATAATAAGTCAATGAAATTATTTAAATCATTATACAGGAGATTCGGATACATACGAAGCATATCAGACATAAGGTAAGGGATAACTTTTCCAATCTCGTTTTTATCCGAGATTGTTTATTCGTAAGTATTTTCTCAGGTTATATTTATCATCCATGTACCTTTTTTCTAAAATGGTTTCATGTATGTTTAAAGTCCTTTTTACCCATTTTTTACTTTTACTACATGTTATTTAAGGAATATTTCTTTTGTTTACGTTATGAGGTACTTTTTTGACTTTTCCGGCAAAAGTACAAGAAGAATGGTTTTTTTACTTATACGGCGTGAACGGATTTTTACGGTTTCATAACGCCTTATTTTCATGAAGTTTACTCTACAATATTTCAGGGTAATTTTCAATAAAATCCTTTTCTTTTAAAATTGCATGGCATTTTGTGAAAATAAAATGATTTTTAAGAAGAAAGGATATTTTCCTCAGGAATTCTTTTCAAGTGTTTTATCAAAACCATTTTCCATCTAAGATGACATTATTTCATATGTGTATGTTTCAAGTATAATATCTCTATGGTTTAAATGGTTTCACTTTTCTTATGATGAAATGATATCCATTTGTTTTATATGGATTGTGTTATGATGGGATGATGTTTATGAAACCCATTTTTATTCTTTGGGTTATGATGAATGATTTATGTTTATGTTGTGGCACACGTAAGAATGATTTCATAATGAGATGGGTGGGACCTATATATACCTAAAATGCATTGTGTAAAGATTTATATCTCATGATATAGACATGGCTAGAATGGTAAGTTAATCTGATTCAGTGATACAGGACTAGAACGAGGAGTGAACTTGATTCAGAAAGAGACTTTGTCCACTAAAATGGTCTTGGCAGCAATGCCTTGGCTACTATGGAAATCATATCATGTGCTTAATGGTTTCCACAATTACATGTTTTATTCCCATTCTATTTTATCCTGGTTAATTTTCCTTTATGATCTATGCCTTATGTACTTCCAAGATTTATTTCTCAATATTTTTATGTTTAAAATTTATGTTCATGTTTTTTTAAGTTCAAATGAATATGATTTGTTTTATTTTCTCCATGCTTACCATTACTAAGCATTTGAGCTCACCCTTTATATGTTTTATTTTCCCCAAGATTTAATGAAAGGTTTTAAGTAAGAAAACAAAAGGGTAAGATCTTTATGGGATATGTTGAAGATCATTCACCATGATTAAAATATTATATTCTGAGTTTCCAAAGACACTAAACTATTATGGTACTTGTGTGTCTGTTTTTGTTATGTATTAAGTATTTCACAAAATTAATGTAATGTCCATGTTCATCAAGCTTTGGGTCTCTACAATTGGTATCAGAGAAAATTTTTAGTCAACCTTTGGAAACTAGGATGCGAAAACTTTAGTGAAATCCCTAGAGATATTTATAAGGTATGTCTAGGGATGTCCCTAAGGTTAAGTATAAGTTTAGGTAATAGTCCTAGAATTACGGTAATGATCATAGAATTAAACCTAAGAGGTTAGAGATTGAAAGTACTCCCTCTTGATTGTGTTGTTTTTCTAGTACGAGTTTTTCCTTGCATACTATTATTTTTGGGTTTTAAGAAATGGAAGGAAACAAGAGGATTCATGTTAATGGAGAATATGATGGACAATGGAATGATATTATTCATGAGAAACCAAATTAAATGGGATTTGGATGTCCAAACACCATTATTATGCCTAATCAGAAATCTCATAATATGATCAATAATCTCAACTTTGGTAAGTTTCCTGACTCAGCTAATAAGAGAAAGATGGAGTTTCATGATGATCATAGAGGAAAGAAAGTTTAACTTTACTCATGTAAATCATGTGGGAAGAGGCATATGGGAGAATGTTTCAAAGGAACCAGAAGATGCTTTGGGTGTGGAAAAGAAGGACATAAAGACAATAATTGAAAAGGAAAAGGTTCATTTAACACCATGGACAAGGATAATGGTATTGCTAAGACATTAACAACGGTTAAATGTTTTAAATGTGGAATGTACAGGAATTATGCAAACCAATGCCCTAAGGGAAAGTCTCATGAAGAGAATCATCATGGTCATATGGGTAGTATTTATATTGATGATGATGAAGAGACTTCAAATGATATGTGAGATGAAAGAATTGTTCAAGCTCGGTCAATGGTTTAAGAAGGTAGTGGAATGATTTATGTTTATCAAGAGTTATGTTGTATAGGTAATGGTACTATGAAATAAGGACACATCTAAGGATTGTTACACTATTTTTCTTCCTAAAGTATTTGAATGTATATGTTTATTGGTACCGGTAACCATGAAAGGTTATTCATATATTTTTGGAAAGTAGATGATATGTGCAAAATGGAGGGATAAGGAGATAATGAGATATTCGATAGTATTAATGAGTTCATGACTGATATAAGGAAAATGTGATATCATGGATTCAGTATATAGAAATTTTGGGATTTTGGTATATGGAAAGAGTTAACTTTTGACAGAATTCATGTTTTCACTAAGGTTCTATGGTAATTCATGTTTCAAGAGAATACATAATTAAGGTATTCACATGTCTGGAATGTGACCAACAAGATATATTTTATGATATATGGGGGATAAATGATGGTATTCACATGCTTGGTTGATGACATTTCTAGTAATCGTTTTCTTTAAAATATAAGATTGGATAGAAGTATTTTTGATAAGATTAAAGGTTGGAATGTCTTAAGTTGGACATTAGAGAAAATTGTTTAAGTCTAGAACTTTTTTAGATACTATTTCTGGAATTTTTTAATAGTGTAGTTTTAGAAAAAGGACAACCCATAGGATGGGCGACAACCCATCACGTCAGACAAGGTTGTGGGAATCTAACCCACAACCGAAGTGTGACAGGCCTTTATCACATACCACTAGCCTACAGGAAGTCCCTGGTTAGTATAAATTAGTTTTAATTTATTAAGTGGTATGATATATGAAGTATAAGTCCATTTTAGGCACCATATACGATTAATCTCACTATAGATGGACTTATGTATATTTAATAACTTTTTTTAACCTTTTGTTTGAGACAAATGGAATGACCTAAAATTCTATCGCATGATCTGTTAACACTTCATGGAAGACAAATTCAACTTCATTTCCTTAAGAGATGAAGTGTAAATTGTTCAAGTCACGAACAACAGTGAGATTGTACCAAAATCGAGCAAGTATTTATTTTAATTCAAAAAAAATCTTTAGCATTAGGGAAATGATCTTGAAAACCAAAAATGTTGTCCTAGTGCTCTCATATCTGATGAATCAGATGGTACCTTAGATCATCACAAATTTATGGCTTTGTGACTATTGGATATATCATAGCCATGTTCTCTACCACTCTCCATCAGAACATGATGGTTATATTTATCTTCCATATCCATATTTTCACCTATGTTATCCTATGCGGAAACCTAGTGATTAGCTAATTTGGGTAACCGTTACATTTCATACTTTAGTTTTTAAAGATAATTTTTGGTATTCCTTTTTACGATGTGAGTTTCTATGAATGAAACTCTCATGTAATAAACCATTCATAACCCTGATGAATTTTGAGGGCGAAATTCATTTTAAAGGGGGGTAGAATGTAACACCTTGAGATTTTATAAGATATATTCTATTCAATTTCTTTCATATCTTCTGTCTTACACTACACCAAGATTATCTTGCGCTATACGCAACACCGTATTAGCTTGCAGTATACACAACACTAATCTTGGATGGTGTTAAACACAATTTCAAGTTTGTTTGATAGTAGTTATTCAATGAAACATTGAGTTTATATATAAATATATATATTCAATGTATAAATGAAATATGGTTGGATTTTGTTATATGAAACAAAAAATGAGTCTTGAACTACACGCAACCCTGACTTGGCTTTCATTACACGCAATCACAACCTTCCTCGATAGCGTGTGTAGTACGCACTACTGGGTTTCACTAAACAACGATATATTGTTATAATATTATTATGAACTAGTCTTTATGAATATTATTAACTACATTAATAATTTTATAACATTCTTATTCATCTTACACATTTTCTAGAACATCATGTGTGAACAAAATAAAATTTTCGAGTAAAATAAGTATTTTTCAAAAAATGCAGTTTTCCCCCTTTTGATGGCGCACCAACTTTAAATCTAGTTTTTATCATGTTTATAACTTAAATTTGACAAAATAATATTCTTCCTTGGAATCATGATATAAAAATTTAATTTGTATAAATTTTTCATATTATTCTGATAACTTTCATATTTTAATGAATAGTAAAAACGCTATATTTTAATAAAAAACAACTTTTTTTCATCAAAATAATTTATATTGTTAGATTATATTTTTAATCGGTTTTAAAGTGTAATTAGAATATATTTTTACCATTTAATCCAATGTTGGTCATTGGAATTAATTTCACTTTAAATTTTGACATAAACAAGTGTCGATCTTTTAATAGTTATTGTTTCTTAAAAACGCGCTATTTGTTTTGATAATGGGAATTAAATTTAAAATTAATTAATTCCACTTCTATGTTTTGAATTTGTAAAACTAGAAATCATTTTTGAATTTGGAATATAAAATATAGCTTAGGCTGAATTTTTGGTATGTTTCTGAAAAACTTCAATTTTTGATTAATAGTGAAACCACTTAGTGGTAGTTAAAAAACTGAATCTTTCATTTAAATGAAATTTTACCACTTCTATGAATTGAATTTCAAAAATAAAAAAGACATGGTTGTTATCAACAAGTAAAATTTGGTTCCATAAGATGAAAATAATTTTTTGTGAATAGTAACTTTTGACTTTTATTTACTGCGGTAAAAGGTAAATAGGGTAATTCCAGGTTAAAATAATATTATAATAATTCCAAATTACCTTAACACTTATCCTAACATTATTGGATGAGTATTGGCCGACCATGGGCATCCTTGGGTTGATTTTGGGACCCCATTGAGGCACTTGGTAGTGATAATGACAAATTGGATTAATTAATTTAATGTAAAGACAAAATTGACATTAGCAAAATTCATTTAGTAATTAATTTTTATAAGGAGTTATATAAATTATATTTTTGACTATAAATATTCATTTGAAAGATAAAAATATTTCCTACATGTTGATATTTTTTTATAATTTTTAGACATCAAATACATTAAATTATTTATGACACAATAATGATGTAGTATTTACCTAATTAATAAATGATTTAAATAAATAAGATTATAATGATTAAAATATTATCCAAAACATGTCCAATTATGATTGGATGATTTTATTTCGACAATGAGTCATCTTATATTCATCTTTAATTATTTTTTTACCTTTTTAAACCGAATATATGTTTATAATAAAATAATATTTTCACACTTTCCAAAGGTACCGCTCTCCTCCCTTATAAAAAGGGCACCCCTTCTTTCTTCTCTTCACACCCTTTTGAGCCATGAAGCTTGGCCAACCCCTGAAACATCCTCTTCTAAACATATCTATTTATATCATAGAGGTTCTGGTATTCTCAAAAGACCAACTCTAGTGCCCTAAGAATAAGTTTAAAGGAGGTGCGTCGAGGAAGATGTAATCTCTTCTACAGATTCTTTCAAGTTTCTTTCTTCTTATACTTACTCTTATTTAGTTGTTTCATTATAAAGTAATAAAATAAGTATTAATTATATACTGATATGTTATTATAAATATGAAACAACCCTATTTAACCTTCTATCCATCCTATGGAAAATGAAATCACCGCACGTGCGTACGTATGGAATACCGTCTTCACGCCCTGGTGTAATCTATTTTTCCACCACCACTTTACTTGTATGGGTATAATGGTGTAAATAATAACTATATATGGATATTATAACATTATACAGATTATGAGATATTATATCATCTACTCCAATTCCATTCAATAATTATGGGAATGATATCATCGCTCGTGCGTACGTACGGATTACCGTCTCCACGACCTGATAAGATTCAATCTCCATGTTAACCATTAAAGAATGATTATAAATTATATATAATGAATAATAATGGTATATATAACATAATAATTCTACTATATTTATTTATATGTTATTTACTTACTTCCATTCAAGTCAATAAGGAAAGGAAAACAGCGTTCATGCGTACGTACGGCCTACCGTCTACATGAACGGTGTGTTTCATTTCATTTATCTATCTATTATATATATATATATATAGTGAATATATATGATATATAAGTCATGTTTTAAACTCTTGAAGTTATTAAATCATGATATAATTAATAATAATATCAAGAACAACCAGTCCAAACACGTACGATAAATGAAACAATTTTACCAAAAACGCTGCTTTAACATGGAATTTACAAAAGAACGAGTAATATAAAGTCATAAGTGAACCATATATGATATCATAACAATGAATATGATTCCTTAATAAGTCAATGAAATTATTTAAATCATTATACAGGAGGTTCAGATACATACGAAGCATATCGGACGTAAGGTAAGGGATAACTTTTCCAATCTCATTTTTATCCGAGATTGTTTATTCGTAAGTATTTACTGGGGTTATAACTATCATCCATGTCCATATTTTATAAAAATGGTTTCATGCATGTTTAAAATCCTTTTTACCCATTTTTAATTTTACTACATGGTATGTAATTAATCTTTCTTTTGTTTACATTACGAGGTACTTTTTTGACTTTTCCGGCAAAAGTACAAGAAGAATGTTTTTTTAACTTATACGGTGTGAATGGATTTTTACGGTTTTATAATGCCTTATTTTCATGAAGTTTACTCTAAAAGATTCCATGGTAATTTTCAATAAAATCCTTTTATTTTAAAATTGTGTGGCATTTTGTGAAAATAAAATGATTTTTGAGAAGAAAGGATATTTTCCTCAAGAATTCTTTTCAAGTGTTTTATCAAAACCATTTTCCATATAAGATGACATTATTTCATATGTGTATGTTTCAAATATAATATCTCTATGATATACATGGTTTCAGTTTTCTTATGATTAAATGATATCCATTTGTTTTATATGGATTATGTTATTATGGGATGATGTTTATGAAACCCATTTTTATTCTTTGGGTTATGATGAATGATTTATGTTTATGTTGTGGCAGAGGTAAGAATGATTTCATTATGAGATGGGTGGGACCTATATCTGTAACACTCGAGATTTTATGAAAAATATTCTTTTTAATTACATTAATTTCTTGTGTTGTACGCTACACCAAAAGGAGCTTGCACAACACGCATCCCTGACTTGGCTTGCATTACACGCAATCACGACCTTCCCCAATAGCGTGTGTTGTACGCAATACTGAGTTTCACTAAACAATGATATGTTATATGAACTACCCGTTATGAATAGTATCAACTACATTTTGAATTTCATAAAATTATTATTCATCTTACACATTTTCTAGAACATGGTATGAGAACAAAATCAATTTTTCGAGTAAAATAAGTATTTTTAAAAAAATGTAGTTTTGCCGCCTTTTGATGGCGCACCCACCTTAAATATTGTTTTTGACATGTCTATAAGTTCAATTTGACAAAATAAAATTCTTCTTTGGAATCAGGATATAAAAATTTACTTTGGAAAATTTTTTCATATTATTCTGCTAACTTTTATATTTTAATGAATAGTAAAAACACGCTATATTTTAATTAAAAGAAACTTTTTTCATCGCAATAATTTATATGGTTAGATTATATTTTTAACTGGTTTTAAAGTGTAATTAGAATATATTTTTACCATTTAATCCAATTTTGGTCATTGGAATTAATTTCACTTTGAAATTGGATATAAACAAGTATCAATCTTTTGATAGTTATTGTTTCTTAAAAACACGCTATTTGTTTTGATAACGGGAATTAATTTTAAAATTAATTAATTCCACTTCTATGTTTTGAATTTGGGAAAATAGACATCAATTTTAAATTCAGAATATCAAATAATTCTTAGGCTGAATTTTTGTTATTTTTATGAAAAACTTCAATTTTCGATGAATAGTGAAACCACTCAATGGTAGATAAAAAATTGACTTTTTCATTTAAATGAAATTTTACCACTTCTGTGAATTGAATTTCAAAAATCCGAGAGACACGGTTAATATCAAGGACTAAAATGTGGTTCAATGAGATAAAAATATTTTTTGGTGAATAGTAACATTTTACTTTTATTTACCACAGTTAAAAGTAAATAGGGTAATTAAGGGTAAAAATGATATTATTATTACCCTAACACATGTCCTAATTCTATTGGACAAGTTTAATTCAACCAGAAACAACCTTAGGAATAAAATATGACCATTTAGGACCACTTGGATTAGATTAGGACATTTAATATTAATTTATTTAAAGAAGGGTTAAAATAGTTAAAATCAATGTTTAATAAGTAAATTATTTTTAATATAGGGTTATATATAAGATAAATTCGACTATAAATATTCATTATAAAGATAAAAATATTTCCTACATAATGGTATTTTATTTATAATTTTTAGACATTAAATAATTTAATTTATTTATGACACAAATATGATGCAGTAATTATCTTCTTAGTGAAATATTGACATAATTGATGTTATAAATACCCAAATAAATGTAATTTTAGTATTTTTATGAATTCCACTAATTTTCTAGGTTAATATGACATGTTATTATTGATTTAAGTAACTTTTTTTGAACTAATCATGCTGTTATGAGTTTCAAAAAAATAAAGTACCAAATAGTGTCAAAATTGACATAAAATAGTTTTTAAAACAAATATTATATTATTAATTGTTATTTTATTCCTAAAAATCTAAGGTTTAGCAAAATGACTTAGATAAGGATATATATATTAATAATGAACCACTTGGGGTTCGTTTGTCTTGTTATAGTAAGTTTATTAACCTTATAGTGTAAGAAAAAAAAGAAGCCAGGGTAAAAGTAAAATTATTTAACTTAAAGTTAAATCTAAATGATAAGGTTAAAATAGGAAACTAAACTTGTCTAAATTCTATTGGATGAGATTATTTCGCCCCATCCCCACCTTAGATTCGAAATAAATCAATTTTGATCTATTAAAACCCGAATATGACTTTATAATAAAATAATATTTTTAGTTATTCCAACGGTGCCCCTCTCCTCCCTTATAAAAGGGCACCTCCTCCCTCTCTTCCTCACCCCACTTTGAGCCTTCAGCCTCAGCCAAAACCTGCCACATTCTCTTCTCCACTTCCATAGAAACATCCTAGAGGTTCTGGTATTCTTTAAAGACAAATTTTAGTGCCCTAAGAGGAGGTCTCAAAGAGGCGCTTCAAAGAAGAGGTAATGTCCGTTACCGATTCTTTCAACTCTATTTCTTCTTCCACTTCTTCTTATTTAGTTGTTTCATTATGAAGTAATAAAATTAGTATAAATCATATACTTATATATTATTATAAGTATTAAACAACCTTATTTCACCATCTATCCATCCTATGGAAAATGAAATCACCACGCGTGCGTACGTATAGAATACCGTCTCCACGCCGTGGTGAAATCTGTTTTTCCACCAACACCTTACATGGATGGGTATAATGGTGTAAAAAATAATTATATATGGTTATTATAACATCATACTGATTATTATATATTATACCACCCACTCCAATTATATTCAATAATTATGGGAACGATATCATCGCTCGTGCGTACGTACGGACTACCGTCTCCACGACGCGATGAGATTCATTCTCCATGTTAACCATACATGAATGATCATAAAGTTTATATAATGAATAATAATGAAATATATGAAATAATAATGCTACTGGATTTATATATATATGTATGTATGTCATCTATTTAGTTTCATTCAATTTAATAAGGAAACAAAAACAACGTTCATGCATACGTACGGCCTACCGTCTCCATGAACGGTGTATTTCATTCCTTTTATCGATCTATAATATATATGTGTATATGATGAATATATATTATATATAAATCATGTTTTACATTATGTAATAATTTAAATCATTATATAAGTAATAATATCAAGAATGAAAAGTAGAAACACATACGATAAATGAAATGATTTTACCCAAAACGCTGCTTTAACATGAAATTTACAAAAGAACGGGTAATATAAAGTCATAAGTGAAACATATATGATATCAGAACAATGAATATGATTCTTTAATAAGTCAATGACATTATTTATATCATTATACAGGAGTTTCGGATACGTACGAAGCATATCAGACCTAAGGTAAGGGATAATTTTTCAAATCTCATTTTTATTTGAGATTTCTTATTCGTAAGTATTTACTGGGGTTATTGCTATCATCCATGTCCATGTTTTATAAAAATGTATTCATGTAAGTTTAAAGTATTTTTTACCAATTTTGACTTTTACCCTTTGGTATGGAAGGAATCTTCATTTATTTACCCTACAATGTACTTTTTTGACTTTTCCAACAAAAGTACGAGAAGAATGTTTTTTAACGTATACGGCATGAAAGGATTTTTATGAATTTATAAAGCCTTATTTTCATGAAGATTCCTCCAAAATATTTCATGACTATTTTCAAAAAAATCCTTTTCTTTTAAAATTACATGACATTTTGTGAAAAGAAAATGATTTCGAAGAAGAAAGGATATTTTCCTCAAGAATTCATTTCAAGTGTTTTATCAAAACCATATTTCATCTAAGATGAAATTATTTCATATGTGTATGTTTCAAGTATAATGTCTCTATGATTTAAATGGTTTCACTTTCCTTATTATTAAATGATATCCATTTCTTTTATATGGATTACGTAATGATGGGATGATGTTTATGAAACCCATTTTATTTATTAGGTTATTATGAATGATGTATGTTTATTTTGTGGTACAAGTAAGAACGATTTCATTATGAGATGGGAGGGACATATATCTCCCTCCAATTAATTGGGTAAAGATTTATATCTCATGATATAGACATGGCTGGAACGGAAAGTTAAACCGATTCAGTAATACATGACTAGAACGAGGAGTAAACTCAATTCATAAAGGGAATTTGTCCACTAAGATGGTCTTGGCAGCAATGTCATGGCTACTATGGAAATCATATCATGTGCTTAATGGTTTTACAAAATTACATGTTTAATTCCCATGCTATTTTATCATGATTAATGTTTATTTATGATCTATGCCTTACGTACGTCCATGATTTATTTCATTGCTCAAGATTATGATGTTTAAATATTATGTTCATGTTTTGAAGTTCAAATGTATATGATTTGTTTTATTTTATCCATGCTTACCCTTACTGAGAATTTGAGCTCACCCTTTATATGTTTTATTTCCCCCCGGATTTAAAGAAAGGTTTTAGGTAAGAAAACAAAAAGGGGAAGATCTTATGGGAGATGTTGAAGATCTTTCACCATGATTAGAAGATTATATTCTGAGTTTCCAAAGACACTAAACTATTATGATACTTGTGTGTCTGTTTTTGTTATGTATTAAGTATTCTGCTAAAGTAATGTAATGTCCATGTACATCAAACTTCGGGTCCGTTACATTTGGTATCAGAGGAATGTTTTAGTCAACCTTTGGAAACTAGGATTCGAAAACGTTAGTGAGATCCCTAGAGATATTTCTACGGTATGTCTAGGGATGTCCCTAAGGATAAGTATAAGTATAGGATATATTCCTAGAACTACGGTAACGATCTTAGAATTTAACCTAATATGTTAGATATTGAGGGTGCTCTCCCTTTACTATGTTGTTTTCCCTAGCATGATTTTTTCCTCTCACACTTTTCTTTTTGGGTTTTAGAAAATGGCCGGAAACAGGAAGATTCATGATAATGGGGGATATGACGGACAATGGAATGATATTATTCATGACAAACCAAATGAAACGGGATTTGGAAGTCTAGACATCGTTATTATGCCTAATCAGCAATCTCATAATATGATCAATAATCTCAACTTTGGTAAGTTTCCCGACTCAGATAATAAGAGAAATACGGAGTTTCATGATGATCATAGAGGAAATAAAGTTTAATTTCCCTCATGTAAATCATGTGGGAAGAGGCATCGGGGAGATTGTTTCAAAGGAACTGGAAGATGCTTTGGGTGTGGAAAAGAAGGACACAAAGCCAGTATGTGCAAAGGAAAAGGTTCAGTTAACACCATGGATGAGGATAATGGTATTTCTACGACATCAACAATGGTTAAATGTTTTAAATGTGGAATGTACGGGCATTATGCAAACCAATTCCCTAAGGGAATGTCTCATGAAGTGAATCGGTACAGTCGTATGGGTAGTATTTATGTTGATGATGATGAAGAGACTATAAATGATATGTGAGATGAAAGAATTGTTGAAGCTCAGTCAATGGTTTAAGAAGGTAGTGGAATGATTACATGTTTATCAAGTGTAATGTTGTATAAGTAATCTCATGGTACTATGGAATAAAGAGACATCTAAGGATTGTTACACTATTGTCTTTCCTTAAGTTTTGAAAGTGTATGATTAATGGTACCATTAACCATGAAATGTTATTCAGATAGTTTTGGAAATTAGATGATATGCCCATAATGAAGGGATAAGGAGAAAATTAAATGTTTTATAGTATTCATGATATCATGACTGATATAAGGAGAAGGTTATATCATGGTTTGAGTATATAGAATTTTTGGATTTTGGTATGTGGAAAGAGTTAACTTTTTACAGCATTCATGTTTTCACTAAGGTTTAATGGGTATTCATTTTTCAAGAGAATACATGATTAAGGTATTCATATAAGGCCTCGGCCTTAAACCTAACTTAATATTGAATTAAATGAATAATTCACATTGAGTATCTTTTCAGGTTTAGAGTTTTAGAGAATTAGAACATAACTATTACATCTCAAAATATTACAAAGTAGACACTTCTACTAAGTTTCCATAGAATAAAAAAATCTTAAACATAAACGTGTCTAGTTCCATGTTTTATATAGCATGACATTCCCTTGATCCCATCCTTGACCCTATTCCACATTAAGTCCTATGAAAAACATTTCCAAAGAAACTTGGGGTGAGCATAAAAAGCTCAGTAAGGGATACACAAAAAATAAAAACTGTTAGTTTATCAAAACAAAAAGTAAACCATGTATACTTTATCAAAGTAATAATTTTCACCTTTATGAAGTAGTAAAAACTATTCACTGAATAAAATATCATTACTTACCCTTTTGTAACAAAAATATTACCATAAAACCCATATAAAGAACACATAACATATAAAGGTAACTTGGGACATAAACATACTTAAGTGGAATAACCATACGGTCGACTTCCACACATATCACTTAATGGAATAGCCATTCGGCCAACTTCCATACATACTTAATGGAATAGCCATACGGCCAACTTCCATACCCAATGCAATAGAGGTTATAACGTAACCACCCGTCCTGGTATTCACGGCACCACCCGTCATATGGTTTATCACATAACCACCCGTAAAATGTCCAAGTACCAATATAAAATCATAAAACATAAAACCAATATAATGGAAAGAAAACATCTCCACACTTTGATCACAATATATCACATAAATATATTGTCATAACAAACCCATTATAAAAACCATTTTCAATACCAAAATAAATAAAAGAGTATATGGTATTTATTTCATTTTAAAAACATTACGGCTTGTTGAGCAAGCCAGAGACAAAATAATACTCGCGGCGGCGGAAAAGGTCGTTGTCACCGCGTACGTTAAAAGAAACATTCCTTTTTGTCATTTTGTAAAACGCTTCGTAGAAAAAAATTCCTTTTGTATAAAAGTAAAAGTCAAAGGTGTTTATACACCGTATAAAATAAAGTTGTGTATAAAACGAAATATGCCTCAATGAAAGGAGATTGAGACGAAGTCCCTTACCTCGGGTCCGACATGACTCGATCGTTCTTTAACGTCCGGAATAATAAACTTGAGTTAATTTCTATTTGGTTAAGAAACTTTTTCAAGTTCATTATTCCTTTTATAGCACTTATTTCCATGTTATAAACATTATGTAACCATTTAAGTTAATAATGTTTGTTTTGTCGATATTTGGTTCTTAAGTCGAAAGTGGATTTCTTACAATTACATGTTGTTCATGTGGTCAAAGGTTCTTTATATCCAGAATGACATTCCTGATTTGGATATCATATATATCATATATATACATCATATACATGTATTTATAATATTACATAATCATTTAGAGGTAAGAAATGAAATACACCGTTCATGGAGACGGTAAGCCGTACGAACGCATGAACGCTACTTTCATTTCTTTTTCATATTAATGGAATTAAAACTAAATGATAGTTATGTATATTTTAATTCCAGAATTATATTCATCATTTAGATGTATCATTCATCATATATATCTATTATATACATGTACTTATAATAGTACATTACATTTGGGGATAAGAAATGAAATGCACCGTTCATGGAGACGGTAAGACGTACGAATGCATGAACGCTACTTTCATTTCTTTTTCATAATTTAATGGAAATAAATAATAATGATATAGAGGTATATTATAATTCCAGTATAACATCATATATAATAACTTTAAATACATCCTTTATACATCCCACATATGGCATTAACGAATCAAATCACTTTGAGGGGGTGGTAGTCCGCACTTCCTTAAATGAAGATATCGCATTTACCCATAATGGAAACCATAAAGGTATGACCAAAATGAAAAATACAGAATCTTAAGGAAAACATAAACATATTATATATCATATATAAATATAGTGACATCTTAATGGCCACCTTTGAAGGTGTTAGAAGAATATCGAACAATCATCATTTCGTGAGGCAGAAATTCGCCATCCACGGAAACAGTATGTTCTTTAACCATTAGACGTAGGTGTGTGTATGTGTAGCTCGAATAATTCTTATAACAACATCCTAGTATACTGAGGATACTAGATTTGTTATAAAATAAATGAATAAAAAGAGTTTAGGGGGTTGGAGAAGCAAAGTAAAACAAAAGGACTCAAGTGAAGACATTACCTTATAATCGGGTAACTCCCTTTGGTTTGAGATCAAAGGCTTCCTTGGGAAGACTTATACCCAAAGTGAGGCTTCAAAGAGTAAGATATGGATGTGGAGAGACAAAATGAGCAGGGGTTAGTCGAGCCAAAGGCTTTGGAAGTGTGGGTAATGAGGTAGAGGTGGGGGCCTTTTATAAGAGGAGAGGAGGGGCACTCTTGGAAAGTAAGGAAATGTTATTTTATTTTAGAATGTGTTTCGGTTATTAATGGTCTCACATTGATGTGTTTCGAGTATAAGGTGATAAGGGTTCGAAATCTACCCATAAAATAGGTTTTGGACATGTTTAGGTCTTATATTTTACATTATCTTTCGATTTTATTTAAATCGTTAAATAATGAGGTAATCGCTGCATCATCATGGTGTCATAAATAATTTAATTTATTTAATGTCTAAAAATTATAAAAAAATACTATGATGTAGGAAATCTCTTTATCTTTCCAATGAATATTTATAGTAAAACATATGACTTGTATAACCCCATTTAATTTTTTTTAGTAAAACATCTCATGTTTGTGTCATTTTTACTTTAACTTTAAATAAAAGGAATAAATGTCATTATCATACCCAAGTGGCTCTATGGGGTACCAAAAATAGACCCATGGGTTGTATTGGTCAGACATAACTCATCCAATAGGGTTAGGACAAGTTTCATGATATTTTCATTTTATTATAATATCATTTTTACCTTAAATTACACTAATTACCTTTAATCGTGATTAATAAAACAGAAAAGTTACTATTCACAAAAATTTATTTTAATCCCATTGAACCAAATTTTACTTAATAATAAAAATAATTTATATTGGATTTTTTAGATTCAAAACAAAAAAGTGGTAAAGTCCCATTTAAACGAAAAATCAAATTTTGTAACCACCACTTTGCGGTTTCACTATTCATCAAAAATTGAAGTTTTTCAGAAAAAAACCAAAACATCACCCTAAGCTATATTTGATATTCCGAATTCAAAAATGAATTCCATTTTAAAAAATTCAAAAAATATAAGTTGCATTAATTAATTTAATAATTAATTCCCACTGTCAAAAAAATAGCGTGTTTTTATGAAACAATAAGTATCAAAAGATTGACACCAGTTTAAGTCCAATTTCAAAGGGAAATTGATTCCAATGACAACCATTGGATTAAATGGTAAACATATATTCATTAAAAAGAGGTTTTGAATTAAAATACAACATTTTACACTATTCATTAAAAAATGAACTTTATCAGAAAAATACCAAAAAATTACACAAAGTAATATTTGATGCCCCGATTCTAAAGAAGAGTTTTATTTGGTCCAATAGAATGTATAAGAGTGACCAAAACTATATTTAATGACGGTTTTCCATCAAATGTTTATAACTGGACCTTTCGTGAAAATTTGAGTATATAGGCCTAAAATTGAATTCTTTTAGTATTTTAAGCCTTTATCCTTTATTAGATAAATGTAAAAACATTTAACAAACATATATAATCATATTTTAGTTATTTATATCCATTCCCACCAGTACAACGGCTACGTGTTAACTAACATTTAAAATAATATTATTTTATTACTAGTGTGCAACGTACGATTTCAAAGAAACTCTTTGTTGCGTATCGGGTACACTATCGAACATAGCAACCCCTTTAAAGTAAAATTAATATTTAATTCGCAAATATTAATAAATATGAAAATGTATTATTCTTTATTTACCTGGGATGTTACATCCTTCCCCCCTTTTCGGAATTGCTTCCTCGTAATTTTATTCACTTATCAAAATAAGTGGGGGTATTTATCCCTCATAGCATTTTCAAATTCCCATGTTGCCTCTTCAATCATATGGTTTTTCCACAAAACCTTTACCTGATGAATCACCTTATTCCGTAACACATGCTCCCTGTGGTCAAGAATCTGGAACAGTTGTTTCTCATAAGATAGGTTCTCTTCCAGCTGAACTACCTATGGACTCAAAACATGAGATGGATCTGGCATATACTTTCTCAGCATCAAAACATGAAAAACATTGTGTACCTGAGATAAACTCGGAGGTAATGCCACTCTGTATGCAACTGATCCAACTCTCTCTAGAATTTCATATGGTCCAATGAACCTTGGACTCAACTTTCCTTTCTTACCAAATCGCATCACACTTTTCCATGGAGAAACCTTGAGATAAACAAGATCACCTACCTCGAAAGATAGATCCTTCCTCCGGTTATCCGCATAACTCTTCTGTCTGCTCTGAGCTGTTTTCATGTGTTTCTGAATCAACTGAACTTTTTCTGCCATCTCTTCTACCAATTCTGGTCCCATCAGCTTCCTTTCACCCACTTCATCCCAAAATGCTGGAGTTCGACACTGCTTACCATATAATGCCTCAAATGGTGACATCTCATACTGGAATTAAAACTATTATTAAATGAAAATTCAACCAAAGAAAGATGTTGGTCCCAACTTCCCTGATAATCCATCGAAAAAGCTCATAGCATATCCTCAAAGGTCTGAATTGTTCGTTCTGACTGCCCATCTTATTGAGGATGAAAAGATGTATTAAAATTTAATTCAGTACCCAACGACTTCTGAAGGCCTTTCCAAAAGTTATAAGTAAACCTGGGATCACGATCGGACACAATGGAGAGAGGAACTCCATCTAACCTGACTATCTCTTTAAGATACAAACGGGAAAGTTGATCTAGTGAAAAAGTATCTCGTATAGCATGGAAATGAGTATATTTAGTCAAGCGATCAACAATAACCCAGATTGCATTATTACCTCTAGATTTCTTCGGTAATCCCACGACAAAATCCATTGATATATTTTCCCATTTCCACTCTGGAACTGGTAAAGGATGAAGCATCCCTTTCGGTAACTTCCGCTCTACTTTAACCTTCTAACAAGTCAAACACTTCACAGTAAAATCAGCAATATCTCTTTTCATTCTGTCCCACCAGTAATACTCCCACAGATCTCTGTACATCTTAGTACTGCCAGGATGAACTAAAAACGGAGAACTATGAGCCTCACATAACAACTCATTCTTCAACTGTGAATCACAAGGCACAAATAATCTCTTACCAAACCTCAAAACACAATCATTATCAATGTTGAATTCAGGCAACTTACCCTTCTGAACCAGCTCTACCATTTTCTGCAACTCACTGTCTTCCCTCTGTGCTTGCTTAATTCTGTCTGATAGGGATGATATCACTGATACCTGAAACAAAATAGAAGAACTTCCTGCACCAACAACTTTTATGCCAAATTTCATCAAATCAAAAACCAAAGGATCTTGTTTCAAAAGTAGCATGGTTAATTAAGCATTAATTTTTTGACTCAAAGCATTGGCCACATTATTTTCTTTTCCCGGATAGTAGTGAATTGTACAATCATAATCCTTGATTAATTCCAGCCATCTCCTCTGTCTCATGTTCAATTCTTTCTGAGTGAATATATACTTTAAACTTTTGTGATCAGTATATATTTCACACTTTACTCCATACAAATGATTCCTCCAAATTTTTAAAGCAAAAACAACAACAGCTAATTCCAAATCATGTGTAGGGTAATTTACCTCATGAGTTTTCAACTGACATGAAGCTTAAGCAATTACCTGGTCATTCTACATAAGGACATAGCCAAGTCCCTTCAACGAAGCATCACTGTATATAAAAAACTCACCATTCCTGGAAGGAAGTGCCAAAACTAGTGCATTCACCAATCCTCTTTTCAACTCCTGAAAACAATCATCACATTCTTTTGTCCAGATAAACTTAACACCCTTCCGAGTTAGCTTAGTCATTGGACTAGATAACCGTGAAAAATTTTCAACAAACCTTTGGTAGTAACCTGCCAAACCAAGAAAACTATGGATCTCGGTTACATTTGTGGGTCTTGGCCATTCTTCAACAACTTTTGTTTTAGCAGGATCAACAGTTATGTCATCTTTTGAAACAATGTGACCCAAGAAAGAAATTTGTTGTAACCAAAACTCACACTTTCTGAATTTTCCATATAGTTTCTTTTCTTTTAAGGTTTTCAAGATAACCCTTAAATGACTTTCATGCTCCTATTTACTTTTAGAAAACAACAAAATATCATCAATAATCACAACCACCATTTATAGCCTGAGTCAACTGTGCCATCACTGCAACAAACTGTTCAGTTCCGATTCCGACCATCTCAGGTTGCTGATTTGGAAGGTTGCCTTCCTCCTGATGTCGTCCCAACATAGCTGCTTTGTTTCCTCTGCGGAAAACCATTATGAACACAGAAATATCTTAGGCGAAGCAACATGGTAATCTTTAAATGCTAAATCATTTCAGTCATACCATAAATTAACTTATAATTTAACAATTTTCTAACTCCTAAAGTTGTCTAAACCGACCTCTGATACCAACTATAAGGCCCTGGCCTTAAACCTTACATAATATTGAATTAAATGAATAATTCACATTGAGGATCTTTTCAGGTTTAGAGTTTTAGATAATTAGAACATAACTATTACATCTCAAATGATTACAAAGTATACACTTCTACTAAGTTTCAATAGAATAAAAAAAACTCTTAAAAAGAAACATGTATAGTTCCATGTTTTATATAGCATGACATTCCCTTGATCCCATCCTTGACCCTATTCCACATTAAGTCCTGTGAAAAACATTTCCAAAGAAACTTGGGGTGAACATAAAAAGCTCAGTAAGGGATACAAAAAGATTAAAAACTGTTAGTTTATCAAAAGAAAAAGTAAACCATGTATACTTTATCAAAGTAATACTTTTCACCTTTATGAAGTAGTAAAAACTCTTCACTGAATAAAAGATCATTACTTACCCTTTTGTAACCAAAAGATTACCATAAAACCCATATAAAGAACACATAACATATAAAGGTAACTTGGGACATAAACATACTTAAGTGGAATAACCATACGGTCGACTTCCACACATATCACTTAATGGAATAGCCATACGGCCGACTTCCATACCCAATGCATTGGAGGTTATAACGTAACCACCCATCTTGGTATTCACAGCACCACCCGTCATATGGTTTATCACGTAACCACCCGTAAAATGTCCAAGTACCAATATAAAATCATAAAACATAAAACCAATATAATGGAAAGAAAACATTTCCACACTTTGATCACAATATATCAAATAAATATATTTTCATAAAAAACCCATTATAAAAACCATTTTCAATACCAAAATACATAAAAGAGTATATGGTATTTATATCATTTTAAAAACACTACGGCTTGTTGAGGAAGCCAGAGACCAAATAATACTCACGGCGGCAGAAAAGGTCGTTGTCACCGCATACGTTAAAAGAAACATTCCTTTTTGTCGTTTTATAAAATGATTCGTAGAAAAATATTTCTTTTGTATAAAAGTAAAAGTTAAAGGGGTTTATACACCGTATAAAATAAAGTTGTGTATAAAATGAAATATGCCTCAATGAAAGGAGATTGAGACGAAGTCCCTTACCTCGGGTCCGACTTGACTCGATCGTTCTTTAACATCCTGAATAATAAACTTGAGTTAATTTCTATTTGGTTAAGAACCTTTTTCAAGTTCATTATTACTTTTATATAACTTATTGCCATGTTATAAACATTATGTAACCATTTAAGTTAATAATGTTTGTTTTGTCAATATTTGGTTCTTAAATCGAAAGTGGATTTCTTATAATTACATGTTGTTCGTGTGGTCAAAGGTTCTTTATATCCAGAATGACATTCCTGATTTGGATATCATATATATCATATATATCCAGCATATACATGTATTTATAATATTACATAATCATTTAAAGGTAAGAAATGAAATGCACCGTTCATGGAAACGGTAAGCCGTACGTACGCATGAACGCTACTTTCATTTCTTTGTCATATTAATGGAATTAAAACTAAATGAGAGGTATGTATATTTTAATTCCAGAATTATATTCATCATTTAGATGTATCATTCATCATATATATCGATTATATACATGTACTTATAATAGTACATTACATTTGGGGATAAGAAATGAAATTCACCGTTCATGGAGACGGTAAGCCATACGTACGCATGAATGCTACTTTCATTTCTATCTCATAATTTAATGGAAAGAAATAATAATGATATAGAGGTATATTATAATTTCAGTATAACATAATATATAATAACTTTATATAAATCCTTTATACATCCCACATATGGCATTAATGAATCAAATCACTTTGAGGGGGCGGTAGCCCACACTTCCTTAAATGAAGATATCGCATTTACCCATAATGGAAACCATAAAAGTATTCCCAAAATGAAAAATACAGAAGCTTAAAGAAAACATAAACATATTATATATCATATATAAATATAGTGATATCTTAATGGCCACCTTTGAAGGTGTTAGAAGAATATCGAACAATCATCGTTTCGTGAGGCAGAAATTCTCCATCCACGGAAACAGTATGTTCTTTAACCATTAGACGTAGGTGTGTGTATGTGTAGCTAGAATCATTCTTATAACAACATCCTAGTATATGGAAGATACTGGAGTAGTTACAAAAGAAATTAATAAAAATAGTTTATGGGGTTGGAGAAGCAAAATAAAACAAAAGGACTCAAGTGAAGACATTACCTTATAATAGGGTAACTCCATTTGGTTTGAGATCAAATTCTTCCTTGGGAAGACTACTACCCAAAGTGAGGCTTCAATGAGTAAGAGAGGGATGTGTAGAGACAAAATGCGCAGGGGTTGGTCGAGCCAAAGGCTTTGGAAGTGTGGGTAATAAGGTAGAGGTGGGGGCCTTTTATAAGAGGAGAGGAGGGGGACTCTTGGAAAGTAAGGAAATGTTATTTTATTTTAGAATGAGTTCCAGTTATTAATGGTCCCACATTGATGTGTTTTGAGGATAAGGTGATAAAGGTTCGAAATCTACCCATCCAATAGGTTTGGGACATGTGTAGGTCTTAGAGTTTACATTATCTTTTCGTTTTATTTAAATCGTTAAATAATGAGGTAATCACTACATCATCATGGTGTCATAAATAATTTAATTTATTTAATGTCTAAAAATTATAAAAAAATACTATGATGTATGAAATATTTTTATATTTCCAATGAATATTTATAGTAAAAAATATGACTTTTATAACCCCATGTAAACATTGTTTTAGTAAAAAATTTCATGTTTGTGTCATTTTTACTTTAACTTTAAATAAAAGGAATAAATGTCATTGTCATACCCAAGTGGCTCTATGGGGTACCAAAAATCGACCCATGGGTTTTATTGGTCGTCCCTAACTCATACAATAGGGTTAGGACAAGTGTCAAGATATTTTCATTTTATTATAATACCATTTTCACCTTAAATTACACTAATTACCTTTAATCGTGATTAATAAAACATAAAAGTTACTATTCACCAAAATTTATTTTAATACCATTGAACCACATTTTACTTAATAAGGAAAATCATTTAAATTGGATTTTTGAGATTCAAAACATAGAAGTGGTAAAGTCCCATTTAAACGAAAAATCAAATTTTGTAACCACAACTTTGCGGTTTCACTATTCATCAAAAATTGAAGTTTTTCAGAAAAAAACCAAAACATCACCCTAATCTATATTTGATATTCCGAATTCAAAAATGAATTCCATTTTACAAAATTCAAAACATATAAGTTTCATTAATTAATTTAATAATTAATTCCCGTTGTCAAAACAAATAGCGTGTTTTTATGAAACAATAAGTATCAAAAGATTGACACCGGTTTAAGTCCAATTTCAAAGTGAAATTGATTCCAATGACCACCATTGGATTAAATGGTAAAAATATATTCTGATTTCACTTTAAAACCAATTCAAAAGATAATCTAATCATCTTAATAAATTAGATTAAAAATAGGTTTTGAATTAAAATACAACATTTTACACTATTCATTAAAAAATGAACTTTATCGGAAAAATACCAAAAAATTACACAAAGTAATATTTGATATCCCGATTCTAAAGAAGAGTTTTATTTGGTCCAATAGAATTTATAAGAGTGAAAAAAACTATATTTAATGACGGTTCTCCATCAAATGTTGATAAGTGGACCTTTCGTGAAAATTAGAGTATATAGGCCTAAAATTGAATTATTTTCATATTTTAAGCCTTTATCCTTTATTAGATAAATGTAAAAACATTTAACAAAAATATATAATCATATTTTAGTTATTTATATCCATTCCCGCCAGTATAATGGCTTCGTGTTAAATAACATTTAAAATAATATTATTTTATTACTAGTGTGCAACGTACGATTTCAAAGAAACTCTTTGTTGCATATCGGGTACGCTATCGAACATAGCAACCCCTTTAAAGTAAAATTAATATTTAATTAGAAAATATTAATAAATATGAAAATGTATTATTCTTTATTTACCTGGGATGTTACAATTCACATGATTGGAATGTGACCAACAAGATATATGGGGGATAAATGATGGTATTCACATGCTTGGTTGATGACATTTCAAGTAATCATTTTATTTATACTATGAACTTGGACCGAAGTATTTTAGATAATCCTAAAGATTGGAAGGGATTATCTTAGACATAAGTTAGTATTGTTTAACGATAGAACATTTTTTGATATTATTGATGGGATGTTATAGTAATGTAGTTTTAGAAAAAGGACAACCTGCAGGACGGGCGACAGCCCATCGCGTCAGACAAGGCTGTGGGAATCGAACCCACAACCGAAGTGCGACTGGCCTTTATCGCCTACCACTGGCCTACAAGAAGTACCTTTTAGTAGAAACTAGTTTTATTATATTAAGCAGTATGATATATGAAGTATAAGTCCATTTTAGGAACCATATATGATTAATCTCACTATAGATAGACTTATGTATTTTTGATAACTTTTATAACCTTTTGTTTGAGAAGATGGAATTACCCATCATTCTATCACATGATCTGCTAACACTTCACGAATGAAAAATTCAACTTCATTACTTTAAGAGATGAAGTGGAAATTGTCCAAAGAACGACCAATGGTGAGACTGTACCAAAATCACGAAAGTATTTCTTCTAATTCCAATTTCATAAACTTTAGGGAAATGATCTTGAAAACCAAAAATGTTGTCCTAGTTCCCTTATATCCGATGAATCAGATGGTACCTTAGATCATCACAAATCTATAGCTTTGTGATTGATGGCTTTTTCATAGCCATGTTCTCTACCACTCTCCATCAGAACATGATGGTTAAATTTTTCTTCCATATCCATATTTTCAACTATGTTCTCTTAAGTGGAAACCCAGTGATGAGTTAATTTGGGTAACCATTAAATTTCATAATTTAGTTTTAAAAGCCAAGTTTTGGTATTCCTTTTTACGATGTGGGTTTCTATTAAACAAACTTTCGAGTAGTAAACCATTTATAACCCCGACGAATTTCGAGGAAGAAATTCATTTTAAGGGGGGTAGAATGTAACACCCCGAGATTTTATGAAAACTATTCCTTTTAATTTCATTATTGTCTTGTGTTGTATGCTACACCAAAATGATCTTGCACGACACGCATCCCTGACTTGGCTTGGATTACATGCAATCACGACCTTCCACGATAGCGTGTGTTGTACGCAATACTGAGTTTCGCTAAACAACGATATGTTATATGAACTAACTGTTATGAATAGTATCAACTACATTTTTAATTTTATAACATTATTATTCATCTTACACATTTTCTAGAACATGGTTTGAGAACAAAATCAATTTTTCGAGTAAAATAAGTATTTTTCAAAAAATGTAGTTTTGCCGCCTTTTGATGACAAACCCACCTTAAATCTTGTTTTTGACATGTCTATAAGTTCAATTTGACAAAATAAAATTCTTATTTGGAATCAGAATATAAAAATTTACTATGGATAAAATTTTCATATTTTTCTGATAACTTTCATATTTTAATGTATAGTAAAAACACGCTATATTTTAATTAAAAACAACTTTTTTCATCGCAATAATTTATATGGTTATATTACCTTTTTAATTGGTTTTAAAGTGTAATTAGAATATATTTTTATAATTTAATCCAATGTTGGTCATTGGAATTAATTTCACTTTGAAATTGGATATAAACAAGTACCAATCTTTTTATAGTTATTGTTTCTTAAAAACACGCTATTTGTTTTGATAACGGGAATTAATTTTAAAATTAATTAATGCCACTTCTATGTTTTGAATTTGGAAAAATAGACATCAATTTTTAATTCTGAATATCAAATAATGCTTAGGCTGAATTTTTGGTATTTTTCTGAAAAACTTCAATTTTCGATGAATAGTGAAACCACTTAGTGGTAGATAAAAAACTGACTTTTTCATTTAAATGAAATTTTACCACTTCCATGAATTGAATTTCGAAAATCCAAGAGACACGGTTAATATCAACGATGAAAATGTGGTTCAATGAGATGAAAATATTTTTTTTGGTGAATAGTAACTTTTTACTTTTATTTACCACGGTTAAAAATAAATACGGTAATTAAGGGAACAAATGATATTATTATTACCCTAACACATGTCCTAATTCTATTGGACAAGTGTAATTCGACCAAAAACAACCTTAGTAATAAAATATAACCATTTAGGCCCACTTGGATTAGATTAGGACATTTAATATTAATTTATTTAAAGAAGGGTTAAAACAGTTAAAATCAATGTTTAATAAGTAAATCATTTTTAATATAGGGTTATACATAAGATAAATTCAACTATAAATATTCATTATAAAGATTAAAATATATCCTACATAATTTTAGTTTATTTATAATTTTTAGACATTAAATAATTTAATTTATTTATGACACAAAGATGATGCAGTAATTATTTTATTAATAAAATATTGACATAATTGATGTTATAAATACACAAATAAATGTAATTTGAGGATTTTTATGAATTCCAATAATTTTATTGGTTAATAAGACATGTTATTATTAATTTAAGTTACTTTTATAGAACTAATCATGCTGTTATGATTTTCACAAAAATCAAGTACCAAATAGTGTCAAAATTGACATAAAATAGTTTTAAAAACAAATATTATATTATTAATTGTTATTTTATTCCTACAAATATAAGGTTTGGAAAAATGAATTATATGAGGATATATATATTTATAATGAACCACTTGGGGTTAGTTTGTCTTGTTATAGTAAGTTTATTAACTTTATATTGTAAGAAAACAAGAAGACCCAGTAAAAGTAAAATTATTTAACTTAAAGTTAAATCTAAATGATAAGGTTAAAATAGGAACCTAAACTTGTCTAAATTCTATTGGATGAGAGGATTTCGACCCATCCCAACCTTATCTTCGAAATAAATCAATTTTTAGCTATTAAAAACCAAATATGACTTTATAATAAAATAATATTTTTTGTTATTCCAAAGGTGCCCTTCTCCTCCCTTATAAAAGGTCACCTCCTCCCTCTCTTCCTCACACCACTTTGAGCCTTCAATCTCGGCCAACCCATTCCAAGTTCTCTTCTCCACTTCCATAGAAATATCCTAGAGGTTTTGGTCTTCTTCAAAGACCAATTTTATTTCCCTAAGAGGAGGTCTCAAAGAGGCACTTCAAAGAAGAGGTAATGTCCGTTACCGATTCAATCAACTCTATTTCTTCTTCCACTTCTTATTCTTTAGTTGTTTCATTATGAAGTAATAAAATAAGTATAAATCATATAATGATATGTTATTATAAGTATGAGACAACCATATTTCACCATCTATCCATCCTATGGAAAAAAAATCACCACGCGTGCGTACGTACGGAATACCTTCTCCACGCCGTGGTGAAATCTGTTTTTCCACCAACACCTTACATGGATGGGTATAATGGTGTAAAGAATAACTATATATGGTTATTATAACATCATACTGATTCTGATATATTATACCATCCACTCCAATTCTATTCAATAATTATGGGAATGATATCATCGCTCGTGCGTACGTACGGACTACCGTCTCCACGACGCGATGAGATTAATTCTCCTTGTTAACCATACATGAATGATCATAAAGTTTATATAATGAATAATAATGAATTATATGAAATAATAATGCTACTGGATTTATGTATATATATATTTATGTCATCTATTTAGTTTCATTCAATTCAATAAGGAAACGAAAATAGCGTTCATGCGTACGTACGACCTACCATCTCCATGAACGGTGTATTTCATTCCTTTTATCGATCTATAATATATATATATATGATGAATATATATTATATATAAATCATGTTTTACATTCTGGAATTATTTAAATCAGGATATAAGTAATAATATCAAGAACGACAATTCGAAACACATATGACAAATGAAATGATTTTACCCAAAACGCTGCTTTAACATGGAATTTACAAAAGAATGGGTAATATAAAGTCATAAGTGAAACATATATGATATCATAACAATGAATATGATTCTTTAATAAGTCAATGACATTATTTAAATCATTATACAGAAGGTTCGGATACATACGAAGCATATCAGACCTAAGGTAAGGGATAATTTTTCAAATCTCATTTTTATCCGAGATTGCTTATTCGTAAGTATTTACTGGGGTTATTTCTATCATCCATGTCCATGTTTTATAAAAATGCATTCATGTATGTTTAAATTCCTTTTTTACCCATTTTGACTTTTACCCCTTAGTATAGAAGGAATCTTCCTTTATTTACCCTACAAGGCACTTTTTTGACTTTTCTGACAAAAGTACGAGAGGAATGTTTTTTAACATATATGGCATGAAAGGATTTTTACAGTTTTATAAAGCCTTATTTTCATGAAGCTTCCTCCAAAATATTTCATGAATATTTTCAACAAAATCATTTTCTTTTAAAATTGCATGACATTTTGTGAAAAGGAAATTATTTTGAAGAAGAAAGGATATTTTCCTCAAGAATTCATTTCAAGTGTTTTATCAAAACCATTTTTCATCTAAGATGAAATTATTTCATATGTGTATGTTTTAAGTATAATGTCTCTATGATTAACATGGTTTCACTTTCCTTATTATGAAATGATATCCATTTCTTTTATATGGATTATGTAATGTTGCGATGATGTTTATGAACCCATTTTATTTATTGGGTTATTATGAATGATGTATGTTTATTTTGTGGAACAAGTAAGAATGATTTCATTATGAGATGGGTGGGACCTATATCTCCCTCCAATGCATTGGGTAACGATTTATATCTCATGAGATAGACATCGATGGAACGACAAGTTAAACCGGTTTAGTAATACAGGACTGGAATGAGGATTGAACTCGATTCAGAAATGGACTTTGTCCACTAAGATGGTCTTGGCAACAATGCCTTGGATACTATGGAAATAATATAATGTGCTTAATGGTTTTCCACAATTATATGTTTAATTCCCATGATATTTTATCATTATTAATGTTTCTTTATGATCTATGCCTTACGTACTTCCATGATTTATGTCATTCCTCAAGATTCTGATGTTTAAATATTATGTTCATGTTTTGAAGTTCAATTGTATATGATTTGTTTTATTTTATCCATGCTTACCCTTACTGAGAATTTGAGCTCACCCTTTATATGTTTTCTTTTCCCCAGGATTTAAAGAAAGGTTTTAGGTAAGAAAACAAAAATGGGAAGATCTTATGGGATATGTTGAAGATCTTTCACCACGGTTAGAAGATTATATTCCGAGTTTCCAAAGACACTAAACTATTACGATCCTTGTGTGTCTTTTTTTGTTATGTATTAATTATTCCGCTAAAGTAATGTAATGTCCATGTACATGAAGCTTCTGCTCTGTTACAATATCTCCCTCCAATGCATTTGGTAAAGATTTATATCTCATGAGATAGACATGGCTGGAATGGTAAGTTAATCCGGTTCAGTGATACAGGACTGGAACGAGGAGTGAACTCGATTCAGAAAGGGACTTTGTCCACTAAGATGATCTGGAAGAAATGCCTTGGCTACTATGGAAATCATATCTTGTGATTAATTTTTTCCACAATTACATGTTTTATTCCCATGCTATTTTATCATGATTAATTTTCCTTTATGATCTATGCCATATGTACTTCCAAGATTTATTTCTCAAGATTTTGATGTTTAAACTTTATGTTCATGTTTTTTTAAGTTCAAATGAATATGATTTGTTTTATTTTCTCCATGCTTACCCTTACTAAGTATTTGATCTCACCCTTTATATGTTTTCTTTTACCCAGGATTTAAAGAAATGTTTTAGGTAATAAAATAAAAGGGGAAGATCTTTATGGGATATTTTGAGGATCTTTCACCATGATTAAAAGATTATATTTTGAGTTTCCAAAGACACTAAATTATTACGATCCTTGTGTGTCTGTTTTTGTTATGTATTTAGTATTCTGCAAAAGTAATGTAATGTCCATGTACATAATGCTTTGGGTCTCCACATTGAATATGTATATAAACTATAAATACACATAAATAAACATAATATAAACAATTTTAATCATACAAACAATTTTAATACCACATAAATAATGAAGTATAAGGTTTACCCAAAGAATGGAAATTGGGTTAAGAATTCCCTTACCTCCGGTTTGTATTACTTTCAAATATTTTTAACCTCATGTATAACTGTTAAAAGATTGTTATTAATTTCTTACAGAAACATAACCATCTTTATAATACCTTATATTATCAATACATCATTTCACCCTTTAATTGTTAGTATTTCGTTCCTTGCACTATTTTTGGGTGAGTTCTTTACATGATTTCCATGATAGGTTCATGGCGGTTGTTCTTGTCAATTGTAAGTGAAACACCAGAATTGGAATGGAGTGGTATTTACATATTTCTATAATCCATAAATTATACCTTTTATCAATTTTAATTTTTAAATGAATATGATTCACAATTTAAAACATTAATGAAGTTCATTTAGATCATTTTAGTGGTTCTTTGATAATAATGACCTCATTTTGTTTTATAAATTAAAACCATGTGTAAATGATAATTCTAGAATAATGGATGAGAAATAATACATATATTATAACCTGGTTCAACCATAAAAATGGTTTCATGACCATACTTGAATGAATTAAAGCAGATTGAAATCACATCTTCCACGATGTCGGTAATTCAACACATCACGAACAATGTTTTTAATTCATTGAATAAGTAGGGAGGAGAAGAATATTGATGACTAATTTTACATGAACATAAGAACATCCAGAATATAAAAGATCTTTGATCTTTCATTCCTCTTGGATAATATGAGGTGAGGAAAGAATAAGAAAATAAAGGAACTCAGAATAAAACAAGATTTGAGAAATCCCTTATGAAATTTCGACAGCCTAACAGTGTCGCATAAAATTTCATAAAATATTTTGATGAGAGAAAAGGGTTCTCCAAAAATTATTAAATAATATGGGATGTAAGGGGGAAATTTAATGGCATATCCCAAAATAATACAAAGGTAATTAAAATAATAACATAAAATGAAAGAAAAAAAGAAAACAAAATAGGATGTTTACCTCTTGATCTCATCTCCTTGAGATCCTACATAAAGCCTTGTGTTTTGGCCTTTTGGTGAGACCAAAAGCTCTAATACATGGGGAAGAGAATTGGGATAAGATTTGGGTAGAAATTAGGTAAGTCTCAAGGTTTCATAGGTGTGGGAGGAAGAGGGGGGTGAAGGTGGTATTTATAGTGGAGGAGAGGGGGTATTTTTCATTATTTTAATCATTATTATAATTCTTTTTCTCAATACTATGAATAATATTAATTCATGGGACGAAAAATAGTAATAATGGAATGTGAGTTCAAACCAAGTGGGCTTAAATCACTTATTTTTTCATAAATAGTGTACTTTACTGATAATTTGAATATACGGTATTTTATTGTATTTCACTATTCATTAAAAATTCAAGAATTTCAGAAAAATCCCATAAATTCACCCTCACCATTTCTTAATATGTAGATTTCAAAAATGAAGTCCATTTTTTGAAAATAATTTTCTAAATATCACTAATATAATTTTTAAATAAAATCATACTTAATTCAAAAATTAATAATTTAAAAACTATAACTGCTTTTATATCATATTGAAAAATTTTCCAACATGTCATTATCTTAGATACTTAATAAAATAAAATATTAATACAATTTACTATTCATTAGGGTTATATTACTATTCATAAGGGTATGTTACTATTCACCAAAATTTAATTTGGTTCCATTAGACTCCAAATAACGTACTAAACATAATTGTAGATGACCGATTTTCAAAATTCAAAACATAAAAGTGGAAAAAATAAAAGATAGTTATAAATATCTATTTAAAACAATGTTTCATGCATTTAAAATTATTTTTAAAACCTTTGGGTGTTTCAAAAGAAGTCCACAAACCACACCATATGCAATCCCTAGAAGAGAACTAAACCCGAGGGGGTGATGAGGTTTTTTGGGCTGGACCCGATGATGATATGTCTAGAAATTCCTATGTATTCCATAAGGATGGGAATTAAGCCAAACATAGTTTTGAAAATGCAGTGTAGTTGAACGTCATGCGAAAAGGATGTAGAAAGGAGGAGTGTCTCAAGGGGATGTGTGTGGCATGGAAAAAAGAAGTATCCCTATGTGAATACAGACATAGAGTCCATACCAAACTGCATAATCCTAGTGCTAAAAGGTCGGAAAGGTTGAGGGACTTGGGGCTGGGCCACAGATGAAAGGTCCAGGAATTCTTATGTATCCCATAAGGATGGGAATGAATCCATACGTAGTTCTTAAAATGAAGTTCAGTTTAACATTGTGCAATAAGGATGTAGGAGATTTTAGTTTAAGGTCCTAGATCTTAGACCGTTTATAGTTTAACATCCTGTAGGACATGGATGTGAAGTTTAACATCCTTCGAGATGGGGATAGATAGTTAAAAGCCTTGTAGAATAGTGATGAGAAGTTTAACATCTTCCAGGATGGTAATATATTTTAACGTCATGTAGGATAATAATACAGTTTAACGTCATGTGATATGTAAGGGGTATTTGTTTAAGGTCGTAGAACTCAGACCATTTTGCAGTTTAACATCATGAAGGATGAGTGTTGGGTAGTTTTACATCCTTAATCGCGGATGGATCACATAGTTTAATGATATGTGGTGAACACAGAAACAGGTACTCTTAAGTGAAATACTTCTTGAGGAATTTAGCATTGGTGGGATGTGTAATAGGCTCACCATCCATGGTGACCATAGAGTGTGAACCATTTGGGTAAACCATGTGAATGATATAAGGTCCCTCCCATTTGGGCTCCAACTATGGCGGCTTCATGTCGGGTATCATTGGAATTCTCCAGGACAATACCATATCACCTTTTAAGGAGTAGAGGAAAAATTTCTTATTGAAATCCCTGGCTATCTTGTTATTATTACCCTTAAGATTGTGCAAGACACAAATCTTATTCTCTTCAAGTTCTTATAGTTTAGCCAGAAAGATTTTGACTACATTTTCTGGTGCCTACTTATCGTAGAAGGTTGTCCATAATGAGGTTAATTGAATCTCATTGGGGAGGACTGCCTCTATTCTGTACACCCAGGAATATGAAGTCTTCTGAGCAGAATTACAAGCCGTCATCCGGTAAGCCTATAGAGTGTTGGAGAGATTGTATGGGGAACTTTTCTTGTTTTTGTTGGAGTTGGTGGTCTAGAACCAACTACTTTGTACTTTATTCATTAAATAAAAGCCTTGTCACATCTTGATTGTTCTTATGCATGACATGTCATGTGATAATGTCCTAAGGACAGCTGTTGCATTAAAGGGTCGTAGCGGATCCCTGCTATGATGAGAACCCGAAGGTGCCATAACACTGTTCTTGAATGTATGTTCTATGGCCGGATGATATTATTTGAGGGACACAAATAATACAGGTCATTAGGGGTGAGGACTCATAAAACTTTGAGGCACCTTCTCATGGTGTGCGCCCTTGGTAATATCCAGGAGGATATTATGAGAACGAGACCCGCCAGTAGGAAATCCACATTTCATAGTGTCATTGGATGTTCCTATCTAGGGACGTGTGTATTGATCCTTAGACTTTAAGATTATTATTAATGGGTATTACAACTCGCGCACTTAGATGTATTGACGAAAACTGTGATGAAACACTGTTCGCAGCGAGGTAGGATACTTTGGGTGCGTCACGAGTAATACAACATTAATAGATAATGCGAGAAAGGATTTGTCCCTTCCATTCCATAATGGAAGTAGATATCTCAGGCCCTTTGATGGAATTGATATAGACTAAATAAATCCATGCCCATGGTAAGGTATGGGCAAGTTCAATTTCGGGAAGTCAAAGAAAGAATAATCAAGCACATGGGTTGATGGCACTAGCTTGCAACCCGCTTGATTGGAGATATCGACACAAAGGGGTTATATTACACGGTAAGCATTCGTAGGAGGTGACACGTCATTGCGGCGTTAACTTCTTTCTCTATGGGTGCCTTGGTGTGTTTCTAGACGCTAACCTTGAAATTTAGGTAGGCTCAGCCTAATGCCACTGAGAAAGAGGCCTAGAGGGTCACACACTAAGTGTGTCCATGTATCTCAGTTAAATATTAATTTAACAAATTAAATAAATATTATTCCCGACTATGGTTTAATAATTATTTAAGGATGTCTGATCGCATTTATTTTGACACTAGTTATTCGAGAGAATATACTGTGGATAAAATAATATATTTATTAGCGAGTAATGCAGTTACATTTTTTTAAGAAATAAATAGTCATTACTCAAGGTCTAATAAATGTGGTGGAGAAAAATGGAAAATAAAAGTACACACCGTGTATATTAAATATACACGCTGTGTAGTTTTATGGAAATTAAGTACACGCCATGTATTAATTATTACAAGCCGTGTAGTTTTTCCAATTGGGATTTTGAGGATTTAATATTGTTTTATTAAATGATATTTATTATAATCAGCGTGGGCGCATGTCAAGGAATTAATAATTCGACATGGGGGTTTTCAATAAGAGTTAATGAAATAAATAAAACGCGTAACACGTTTATTTATTGTCATAACTCTATTAACCTCAAACCTGATTATAAATATCCTCGCAACCCCAACATTTTTTGAGAGCCATTGTTGTGCACAATGGATTTGGAAATACTCTCAAGCCAAGAGAGAATTCCCTTTCCACCAAGAACTCCCTCAAGTTACGAGAGCAAGATCCTCCACTGGATCAAGGCGGTCGAAGGTGGACATCGCAAGCGAAGGTTCTTCGGTGCTAGCACCCGGAGATCTCTTCAGTGATGTCCGGAGATACGTGACACACGTGTGGATCACCGCTAGTTGAATCCTACACTTGGATTCTACGACGCAATGACGGATCACCGAATCGTGACCGGACACATCAACGAAGAAAGAATTCCAACAAGGTAATTCTTATGCATTAATTAAATTAATTATAATCAACATATGATGATCCTCCTCAAGGGTTCCAGGACTCTTCTTTTCTTTTCTTTCTTCGTTCTATTCCGAAGATTCGGCGTTTTATATCGTGACGGATCTCGGATTGAATGTTGTTTAACGTTAAAATTAAAGTTGGGCAAACCCACCAACGCGCTTTCGCTGCGCCCAGAACCTACAAGTGGTATCAGAGCGGGTCATATCATTGGTTATAATTATTTAGTTTTTTTGTTGGTGATTTACGCATTTAATAATTTAGTTATTTCAATTCATGTTTAATCGTTCTGGAAATATGAATATCGAGATCTGTTCCTCCTCTCTCGTTTCTCGTTCACCTCACAGAAACGGATTTTTTCTTCTAATTTTGATTAAAATAAAATAGAGGAACTCATCCGGAGGAGCAAAATGTTTCTGGATGTATAACACCAGAATACACGGCGTGTATTCGGAAGTACATACCGTGTAGTCTAGGTTCAATGCATTGACTGATCTTCCAAATCAGGCCATGTATTGGATTCTTTCTAAGAATTTAAGACACCGTGTGTTGACCAGAAATAGGTGGCACACGGTTTCCGGAATACATGCCGTGTGGTCCAATGAACACGGTGTGTAGTCCCTTCGGGTTAGGGTTGGGTCGTGTACTCCGTACATAGCTTGCCCGGCTGGAAACCGTGTAACACGAAAACTACACGGCGTGTGTCCCACTGTACACGCCGTGTACTCTGAAAATTTCCAAAGTACATTAACACGCCCTATCCCCGGGCGTGTACTTCGGATGGACGGTGAAGAAGAAGTACTTGCTGTGTAGTCGGAACTACATGCCGTGTACTCACCCAAATTACGCAGATTTATTAAAATTTATTATTATATTATACAAACCCTTGAGACATGTACCATGGTGCAGGCGTAAAGCTGAGGCACAACACGTGATAGGTGTTTTATATATATGTGTTTAATTTAACATCTGCGTAATAAATGGGAATTCGCCGGGTTGCCTCCAAGGAACAAGTTGTGTACAAGGATAATTTTAAATGAATTTATTTGTATAAAATTATGATGGATGAGAATCTCAAGGAAATTCAGAAAAGGTATTTAAGATAAAAGTATTGATTAATTAAAGAAAATTAATTGATTCGAGCGTGATTTATCTTAAACAAGAACGATTAAAGAATTGAATGCTAGTTTTATTTATGTGTAAATATCGTTGCATGTATAGATGATCATGAGCTAGACCGAGACCTTTGTATGTGAATGGTTTCTTTTAATTTATTTATTTAAATTAAATTTGTTGGCATGCTAGCCATCTCCTCATTAATATGTAGGGCCTGCACGCCCAAGGATTGTTTTATGTAAAAACCCCTTTTTTCCACTCACCTGTGTGTGAGATAAATGCATATGTAATTGATGGAGCTCCCAAGCTAGTGGAGGCGGATCAAGTCAGGATCCAAGATGAAACCAATCCAAGGAGATACAAAGGTGGACAGGTGGAAAGCTGTAAACACGAACCCGAAAGGTTCAAGGTGTTTCTCCCCTAGGTCTTGGGTTAGTTTATCAACCGCTAGATAAACTAACCAATATAAAATCTCATGATCATACCATTTATTTTATTTCTGTCAGTTGCATGGTTTATTTATTGTGGGTGTGTTGTCACGATCACACAATTAATGAATTAAATGATCATGCAAGATGGAACTAAAATAAAATTGGCTTATACGTAAATATTATCTTAGACATGGTTAATCACTTAAGTATATCCCACTTAATATTAACAAGCATGTAATAAAAGATAATAAAATGGCAATTTACGTATAAGGATAAAATCCCTCAAAACAAATATTAAGTCGGCATAGCCTTCCATAATCTTGGTTAGAATCGAACCATAGTTCAAAGTGCTTGACCAACCCTAGTTGGGGTGCTTTCAATTATCATGGAATTCTAATTCAAGGTTTTGGGTTGACTTGACATGGTTCGCATCAAGGGTTGACTGCCACAGTAGGACTTGGTGTGACTAAGAGGCAAAGGTTGAGGAAATCCAAAAAGTATTTCAGGATTGGGGAGTCCACTCAGCGGATCAAGGAACTGCGAGTTAATGCAGTTGGCATTTGGAATGCCTACCTAAAACCCTTCAAGTTGCTTTACCAACCCTAGTTGGGGTAATGCGAAGGGAAATATGGATCCTTTCCACTAGAATATTCATGCAATAGAATATTCCGAAGTCAATGGTGAGGGCTATTGGATTTCGATAAAATAGTGGGAGACTAATAAGTATTAATTAATTTATTTGTCTCTTTTTTTATAATAAAATACTAAACCTTTGCTCATCTTAAATTGTAGAAACGGCAAGAAAATGACTTCAAACATATCATTGCGCACCATACTCGAAAAAGAAAACCTTCTCACCAGCACCAAAATCCAAGAGTGGCAGAGGCGTTTACGCGTCATCCTTTCCACGAAAGGAAATTATATGTGCTGGAAGAGCCTATTATAGTTGCGCCTGGGAAAGAGGCTAGTGATGAGGAATTATCTCTCTACATGAAACACATGGATGATGCCACAGATGTCCAGTGTTTCATGCTATCGGCCATGTCTAATGAGCTCTTGAAGCAACATGAAAACATGGATGCATATAGCATGATGTCTCACCTTAAAGATCTCTACCAAGAGAAGGCGAGACAGGAGAGGTATGAGATCTCCAATGCTTTGTTTACCACGAAGTTTGGAGAGTCTTCGCCAGCTGGGCCTCATGTGGTCAAGCTTATTGGCTACATTGAACGCTTGGACATCTTAGGGATTATATTCCCAGATGAGTTGCGTACAGATCTCATCCTATCATCATTGCCCAAGACATTCTCTATCTTCATTGTCAACTATAACATGAGCGGCAATGAGAAGAGTATATAGGGGCTTCTGACCTTGATTCGCCAGGTAGATAAGGACATGGGGCGTGACAAACCCGCGGTCCTTATGGTGAACAAGAAAAGGAAGGACAAGGAAAAGAGGCCAAAGACTTATAAACGGTCTGAAGCCCCTGAGCACCGTCCCTCCAAGAAGGGGAAGATCCAGAGGCAGGGCAAGGAACGGGAAGCAGTGTGTTTTGCATGTGGCAAGCAGGGCCACTAGAAGAGGAACTGCACCCAGAAGCGTGGGGACGCTAAAGGTGCGTTTGTTATTGAGTGCAATCTTTCTATTTCTACACATTGGGTATTAGATACAGCTTGTGGGGCTCACATCTGTATTCAAATGCAGGATCCAAGTAGATTTAGAAAGATCGCCAGAGGATATGTGGATCTTCGAGCTGCCAATGGCGCAAGGCTGGCTGCGTTGGCTATTGGCGACTATCACCTCTCATTGCCAAATGGCATGATTTTGGTTTTACAAAACTGTTATTTTGTGCCTAGTCTTACCAAGAACATAATTTCTGTATCTTGTTTGGATGTGGATGGATTTATTTTCAAGTTTCGAAATAAGGCTTGTCTCTTTTATAAGGACAACGTATGTTATGGTATGGCACATTTGAATAATGGTTTGTATGTATTAAATTAAGAAAACCAAGTGTTGGAAATCAATAACGAAACAAACTTCAATGACTCATACATCACCCAGTTATGGCATCACTACCTTGGTCATGTAAAAGAGAACCGCTTAACAAAGCTCTGCCAAGATGGCTATTTAGACTCTACTGAGCTAAAACCACTTGATAGATGTCACGCTTGTTTACAAGGAAAAATGGCCAAGTCACCTTTTGGTGGACAAGGTGAAAGGGCCACAGAGCTTCTAGGATTGGTACACACAGATGTGTGTGGACCATATTCAGTAGAAGCTAGAGGTGGATATTCTTACTTTATTACTTTTACTGATGATTTGAGTAGATATGGCTATGTCTACTTAATGAGGTATAAATCATAGTCCTTAGAGAAATTTAACGAATTCAAGAATGAAGTAGAGAATCAACTTGGTAAGAAGATAAAGAAGCTTTGATCGGATCGAGGTGGAGAATATTTGAACCAAGAGTTCATCGATCTTCTATGGGAGTTTGGGATTCTATCTCATCTCACTCCTCCTTATACACCAAAGTGGAATGGTGTTAGTGAAAGGAGGAACCGCACCTTGTTGGACATGGTGAGGTCGATGATGAGTCATGCGAATCTTCCATTATCCTTTTGGGGATATGCATTACAAACTGCAGCATACACATTAAACCGAGTACCAACTAAGGTGGAAAATGGAATTCCATCCGAGTTATGGAATGGAAGGAAACCCACTTTGTCGCACACACGTGTATGGGGATGTGAGGAATTTGTTAAGGCCTTCTCAGACAACAAACTAGCACCCCGGGGCACGAAGTGTATCTTTATAGGATATCCTAAGGAAACAAAAGGATATTACCTATATAACCCCCAAGACAAGAAAGTTACTGTCGCCAGACAAGCCGTCTTTCTTGAGAGGGAGAAAATCCTCAAGAAGGATAGTGGGAGCAAGATTGACTTCGACGAAGTTGATGCTAAAGATACACAGGAGTTGGTATAGGAACAAGTTCCACAGGTCCCTGTGGAAGAGGTTCCAGAAACACAAGTACTGCGTAGGAGCTCAAGAGAGGTATGGGAACCAGAGAGATTTGGTTTCCTAGTCACCGAGGATGGTGAATCATTATTGTTGGACAATGATGAACCTCTCTCCTACAAGGAAGTAGTAGAAAGCTCAAAAGCTGCAAGATGGCTAGAAGATATGAATTCTGAGATGGATTCCATGTATCAGAACCAAGTTTGGGTTCTGGTCGATGAGCCAGTTGATGTAAAGCCTGTTGGATGCAAATGGGTATTCAAAAGAAAGCTGGACATGGAAGGTCAAGTTAGAACCTATAAAGCAAGGCTAGTGGCCAAAGGATTCAGACATCGTCAAGGAATTGACTATGATGAAACCTTCTTTCCAGTTTCCATGTTTAAATCCATAATAATCATACTTGCCATAGCAGCTTACCATGACTACGAGATTTGGAAGATGGATGTCAAAACAGCATTCCTTAACTGGGACCTTCAGGAAGATGTCTATATGACACAACCAGAAGGGTTTGTGACACCAGGTGAAGCAAAACGGGTTTGCAAGTTTCAGAAATCCATTTATGGATTAAAGCAGGCATCCAGGTCATGGAACATTCGATTTGATGAAGCCATAAAGGAATTTGGTTTCATTAAGAACGAATGTGAGCCATGTGTTTATAAGCGGTTTAATGGGAATGTGTTCGTCATCCTAGTGGTATATGTTGATGACATATTGCTTATTCGAAACGATGTACCAGCCTTACAGTTAGTTAAGGACTGGTTGAACAAGTGTTTCTCCATGAAGGACTAAGGAGAAGCAGCCTACATTCTAGGGATCAAGATCATTCGTGATAGATCCAAGAGGCTGCTTGGACTAAGTCAGGGTACATACATTGACTAGATACTAAAGAGATTTAGTATAGAAAAATCCAAGAGGGGATTGGTTCCAGTGTCACATGGCTAACATCTTTCTAAGAAAATGTTTCCCTAGACACAACAGGGGAAAGATAGGATGAGCAAGATCCCATACGCTTCGGCTATAGGATCCATCATGTATGCCTTGTTATGTACCAGGCTTGATGTTGCCTATGCACTGAGCATGGTAGGCAGATATCAAGCAGATCCAGGAGAACAACATTGGACTGCTGTTTAGACTATCCTTAAGTATCTGAGAAGAACTAAGGATATGTTCCTAGTGTTTGGAGGAGACGAGGAGCTTGTCATCAGAGGGTATGCTGATACTGGTTTTCAAAAAGATTAGAATGATCTGAAGTCGCAATCTGGATATGTTTTCTGTCTCAATGGAGGAGATGTGAGATGGAAGAGTTCAAAGCAGCCAGTTGTCGCCGATTCTACAGCGGAGTCCGTGTATATAGCGGCTTCTGATGCAGCCAAAGAAGCCGTTTGGATTAGGAACTTTGTCCAGGAGCTTGATGTGGTGCCTAGCAGTAAAGATCCCATTACATTGTATTGTGATAATACTGCAGTGGTGGCTCTTGCAAAAGAACCAAGGTCACATCAACAGACAAAGCACATACTCTGGAAGTATCACCTCTTGAGGGATTTCTATCAAAGGGGTGAAGTTGTAGTGAGTAGAGTGTCCACGGAAGAGAACGTGGCAGACCCCATGACTAAAGGACTATCTCAGCAGAATCATGAATATCATGTGAGAGCTAGCGGGTTAAAGGTTGCTAGCAGTTGGCTCTAGTCCAAGTGGGAGTCTGTTGGAGTTTGTGGTCTATAACCAACTACTTTGTACTTTATTCATTAAATAAAATCCTTATCACATCTTGATTGTTCTTCTGCGTGACTTTTCATGTGATAATGTCCTAAGGAAAGCTGTTGCATTAAAGGGTCGTAGCGGATCCCTACTAATATGAGAACTCGAAAGTTCCATAACACTGTTCTTGAATGTATGTTCTATGGCCAGATGATATTATTTGAGGGACAAAAATAATACAGGTCATTAGGGGTGAGGACTTGTAAAAATATGAGGCACCTTCTCATGGTGTGCGCCCTTGGTAATATCCAGGAGGATATTATGAGAACGAGACCTGCCAGTAGGAAATCCACATTTCATAGTGTCATTGGATGTTCATATCTACAGATGTGTGTATTGATCCTTAGACTTTAAAATTATTATTAATGGGTACTACAAATCGCGCACTTAGATGTATTGACGAAAACTGTGACGACACACTGTTCGCAGCGAGGTAGGATACGTTGGGTGCGTCACGAGTAATACCGCATTAATAGATAATGCGAGAAAGGATTTGTCCCTTCCGTTCCATAACGGAAGTAGATATTTTAGGCCCTTTGATGGAATTGATATAGCCTAAATAAATCCATGGCCATGGTAAGGTATGGGAAAGTTAAATTCCGGGAAGTCAAAGAAAGAATAATCAAGTACATGGGTTGATGGCACTAGTATGCAACCCTCTTGATTGGAGATATCGAGACAAAGGGATTATATTACACGGTAAGCATTCGTAGGAGGTGACACGTAATTTCGGCGTTAACTTCTTTCTCTATGGGTGCCTCGGCATGTTACTAGACGCTAACCTTGGACTTTAGGCAGGGTCAGCCTAATGCCACTGAGAAAGAGGCCTAGAGGGTCACACTCTAAGTGTGTCCATGTATCTCAGTTAAATATTAATTTAACAAGTTAAATAAATATTATTCCCGACTGTGGTTTAATAATTATTTAAGGATGTCTGATCGCATTTATTTTGACACTAGTTATTCGAGAGAATATACTGTGGATAAAATAATATATTTATTAGCAAGTGATGCAGTTACATTTATTTAAGAAATAAATAGTCATTACTCAAGGTCTAATAAATGTGGTGGAGAAAAATGTAAAATAAAAGTACACGCCGTGTATATTAAATATACACGCTGTGTAGTTTTATGGAAAACAAGTACACGTCGTGTATTAATTATTACACGCCGTGTAGTTTTTCCAATTGGGATTTTGAGTATTTAATATTTTTTTATTAAATGATATTTATTATAATCAGCGTAGGCGCATGTCAAGGAATTAATAATTCGACATGGGGGTCTTGAATAAGAGTTAATGAAATAAATAAAATGCGTAACGCGTTTATTTATTGTCATAACTCTATTAACCTCAAACCTGATTATAAATATCCTCGCAACCCCAACATTTTTTGAGAGCCATTGTTGTGCACAACGGATTTGGAAATACTCTCAAGCCAAGAGAGAATTCCCTTTCCACCAAGAACGACCTCAAGTTACGAGAGCAAGATCATCCACCGGATCAAGGCGGTCGAAGGCGGACATCACAAGCGAAGGTTCTTCTGTGCTAGCACCTGGAGATCTCTTCGGTGATGTCCAGAGATACGTGACACACGTGTGGATCACTGGTAGAGGAATCCTACACTTGGATTCTACGACGCAACGACAGATCACCGAATCGTGACCGGACACATCAACGAAGAAATAATTCCAACAAGGTAATTCTTATGCATTAATTAAATTAATTATAATCAACATATGATGATCCTCCTCAAGGGTTTCGGGACTCTTATTTTCTTTTCATTCTTCGTTCTATTCCGAAGATTCGTCGTTTTATATCGTGACAGATCTCGGATTGAACATTGTTTAACGTTAAAATTAAAGTTGGGCAAACCCACCAACGCGCTTCCGCTGCGCCCGGAACCTACTGTTTTAACCAACCATCTTCTCCAAGATGTTATAAAGGGTGTTGTTAAATGATTAGAACTTCCCATTTTCTTGTCCGTGATTTTTGGAGGTATCATTAGAATGGATTTTGTACTTGTCATACAATTTCTTCAGTTCTGCTCCTCAAAAGTTGGTTCTGTTATTGGTGAGGATACCCTAAGGGACTCTAAATCAATAGATGATATTAGATCTCATGAACTCAATGATACAATGGGCCTTGACTTCCTTGAGGGAATTGACTCTACCCACTTGGAAAATAAATTCTTAGCAATCATGATGAACCTGAAATGGGGATTCTTTACTAGTGGATATGGTCCAATGGCATCGAGTCCCCAAACCATAAAGGGCCAATAGTAATTGGTAGTATGGAGAGGTTCTAGTGACTGATGCACAAAATTATCATGGATTTTACATGCATGGAATTTTTGGAAAAAAATATACAATCAGGGATCATGGTGGGAAAAAGTATCCCAATCTTCAGATCTGATGAGAAAGTTTTGACCTTGCCTGATGAGCCACACCAGAACCGACATGAACTTCCTGCATAACCTAAGAAATATCATCTCCTTTAATTAAACGGAGGATAATCCCATCAAAACCATGTCTGTAGAGCATATTCTCAAGACTGGGACCTCTCTAGAGGGTAAACTGCACTGCATGCCTACAGACTCGCTCACATTTGGCTCGATCTGTTAGGATAATACCATGATGGAGATACTCGATAAAGGGAGTGATCTAGTCAAGGGTCCCCTCCAACACCATGGTAGTGTGACCTATAGGTTCCGATGTGGAGGCGCTGGTGGTAAGGCGGCTTAACTTTGGGCTTTCATCATCATCTAGAGTAACATGAGTGATGACTCTTCGATGCACCACATGGATAATGAAATCATCCTGGTCAAGATCTAAAAGAGATGCGACAAGGCTAACCAAGGAATCAGCTCAACCATTCTTCGATCGAGGGACATGAGTAAATTCTGGCCGAGAAGGGAACTAGGCCGTCAGCTAGCGAGTATTATCTAACATGGATGCGAGATCCAGCTTCCGGATGATGTAGTCACCATTGATCTTCTTAATGAAAATTTTGGAGTCCCCCTTAACTTGAAAATGGGGAATTTATATCATGAGTGCCAGCTCGATACCAGTGATAAGATCATGATACTATTCCTCATTATTGGTGCAGCCTTCTTACAACAGTAACAAATAGGGTAGGATATCCTATGCAAGCATGATAAATATGATACCCAGGCCTACTCTGTTGAGTCTGGGATCATTGAGTCTCATGCCGGTAGAGCTTCAGGAAGCACCATCAAAATGAATTTCTAACACGGAATGGATTGATCTACTGAGTGAATTTCCTCATCTAGAAAGTCAAGATCCAGAGCCTTTTATATAGGGGATGGATGGAAAGCAAGAAAGTCTTCCAATGATTGTCTCTTTATAGACTTCTAGGGGGAAAACATGATGTTGAACTGTTGAGAGATAACCACCCACTAAGCTAGATGGCCTGTCAACATGGGGAGGTTCAGAATTTACTTCAGTATATCCAATTAGGTCACTATCTATATCTCATGGTGCTGTAAGTATTGATGAAATTTCTTCACTATGATTACCAGTGCAAGGTATCTCTTCTCGATAAAGGAATATATGTTCTACGTGTTGAGGAGAATGTGGTTGATATAGTATAAAATATTCTATGTTCCATCATTGTTCTTCTTAGTGAGAAGGGCATTGAGATACCATTATAGAGTGGTCACATAGAGGACCAAAGGCTTTATGGAAATGTGTGTCATCAGAATAAGAGGCTATAGTAGGTACTACTTGATTTCCTCAAAAGTATTCTGACACTCCTCATCCCACTGATAATCAACACCTTTCTTCATCAGTTGGGAAAAGGGATTACACTTTCCAACAAGATTTAAGATGAATCGGCGTTGCAGTTTAAGTGGCCTTGGAAGCCTCAGATCTCCCAAATATTGCTCAGAGAAGACATCTGGCTGATGGACTTGATCTTTTGCAGATTGATCTCGATGCCTCTATATTTGAAAACGAAGCTAAGAAACTTTCTGGAGGTGACCCTAAAGTCACACTTCAAGGGGTTCGTCTTCAGATAGTAGTAATGAAGGAATATAAACACTTTCTTAATATCTCTGAGATTGTCCCAACGCTGGTGAGATTTAACCAATGGGTCTTCCATGTAGCATTCTACTGATGTTCTTAGGATCACCTTGAATATGCAGTGCATGGAACACTGATTGGTGGAACCTACATTATTAAAACCGAAATGCATTACCAGTTATTGGAAAGTACCTTGTGGTTCCCTAAAGGTAGTATAATCTTCATCCTCATGGTCCATTCAGATTTCATTATACCCAGAATACCCATCCATGAAGGAGAGAGCTTGGAATTCAATGGTGGTGTCGATGAATAGTTTTATCGCACGAAGGGGAAAATCATCCTTCGGAAAGTGATGGTTGAGATCTAGAAAGTTGATGCAGACTCCGATCTGTCCATTCTTCTTCCCAATGATCACAATGTTAGCAAACCACCTGGGGTAATGGACCTCCTTGATGAAGTTGGATCTGATGAGCTTATCAACCTCATCCTCATCCATGGATCTGGGAGAATGGTGTATCTTTATGGGAGGCCATTTGAACCCACAATGATTTTTTGGGAGGCTGAGAATATAGAATGTGACCTAAGGATCTATCCCTAGCTTCTCATCATAACTCTAAGAAAATTAATAATGATACTTCCTTAGGAAATCAATGTATTGTTGTTTCTATTTACAAGGCATAGAGGCACTAATCAATGTTGGTTTTAGATCTGTCTCATTACCAAGGTTCAATTATACTAATTCATAGAACATAGTGGAGACACCCTATTAAAATATGGGAGGGGTGTCTTTAAAATATTCTTATAGATACATGTTGAGAGGATCCTCATTAGGAGGAAACTCCTCTAACTTGAAAGATCCTGACGGTACACCGGTGCCATCCTGAGCGGTGGTGGACACCTCCTCGAGGGACTCTTGTGTTGTTGAAACCATAGCGATGAAGGCTATCAACCCAATTACATCTGGCCTTCAAACCAAGGGGCTATATTTAATGATATCAAAGAAATATAGGTGCGTCTACTTGAGCCTATTTATCCCTGCCCAATGAAACAAGAAAGTATGATGTATTATCATTTCCATGGGGTGGACATCTCGATACCTTATAAGAGTAGGGGGATCTAGGATCACACGATCCTGATTTTTGTAGGAATACGAGGTGATATTATGGTGTTCCTTATACTTGGGAACATACTTCCCCCTCATTCCAGAGATAATAAAGCATTGCCTGATGTCTGGGATCATAGCCTCCAATTGGTGAATCGAGAAAATGTAGGTTTCGTCTAGCTCTATTCATGGGTTGGTCGCAACCACAACGTGCTCAACCTCAGTATCCTGGATCCTCTTTTCCTTTATCTTGTAATAGTCAGCATCCAAGTACCAGGATTCACAAGAGGAAAAGGGAGATGTGTCAGCTTGGAGTAGGCCTACTTTCACATTAAGGGAGTACTTAAGGCATTGGTGATATGAGGAAGGGACTGCCACACACAGTTGGAGCCATGGACTACCCATCAATGCTTTGAAAGCAGTGTCTTGTGAGATAAAAATGAACTCAATGTTGGAAAATAATCCACTGAACTGGGTCTTCAAGAGAATTTTTCCAATTGGTGTCTACTCCATCCAGTCATAACCTTGAATGTTCAGGTCAGGCGAACTTAGATCTACCTCAAACCATCCTATCTTTTGGAGTTTCTGGTTCAGGATATGGTTGATCCCATAGCCCATGTCGACAAGATAGTGGTGAACCTCCAAAATGTTGAAATGGAAAGTGGTTTACATTGGGAGGATGGGCCCCTATATAAGAGAACCTTGATCTTCTACAGAGAATGAGATAATGGCCTAACATTATGCATGCTTGACTGCCTCATCATGGAAGGATTCTGCGGCTACTACTTCTATCTCAAACTATAGGGGGATTCTTAAAGCCTCTACCAGGGCTTCGCATAAATCCACTGACAGGAGAAGAGCCTCTAAGATAGAGTGATTTTCTATAATGATGGATAGATGCTTGAGGACATCGTATTTTTGTTCCAAGCATACACTTGTACTGATAGGAGGTCACTCTGTGGCAAGAGGCATGACAGGAACTACTAGTTGAACTAGTGGATTCTGGCTGGTGTTGATAATGTCCTGCTACTCACTAGTCGAACAACATAGCGTGTCTACCAGATGAGGTACAGATAACTGAGTTCTACCAATGAAAGAATGTGACTAAACATAGCATGGATATAGTGCCTCTTCCAAATCAAGTAGCACAAATGGTAGGAGAGGTAGATATGATGAAATGATATGAGAAGGTTGCACGTGATGAGCTCTACATTGGGTCTGTTGTCTGGTCTTAGTGGAAAGAACTACTTGTCTGGAAGCACTAACCAATGCATTCCAGTAATTCACATAGTCAAGGCTCTGTCGATGATGGTGTCGACCAGGGACATTGGGAGGGTCCGTCTACAGATTTTCGTCATTGGGAACCATGTAGGGGTTTACCAGCTCCACTGTATTAATGAAATCATAACCTTGGTCATCACTTGAAGAATACACCGCTGTTGGATAGAATCTAGGTTCAATCCCCATCTCTAAGATCATGAGGTCGCCGATAATATGGGATGGATTTGGCATAGGCGTAGGGCTTTGTCTTCCTTTTCTTCATTGATTCCTACTCCCTTGGGAGGAAGAAAGGCTGTGATGTTGATGCAGAAGTAGTGGTTGTAGGTAACACCGCAACATCTAAAGGATTGGGTCGATTAAAATGTGCACGATTAATACCATGGGCATGGGAAACTGCCTTGAGAGCCATCCGGTCATCGTATTTTTGAGACCTATGGTTAGAAACATGCTTCCATTCACCCTCTCCATCACTGTCAGGATTTGTAAACACACAGGCCACCTGTGTCAGTGCTAGACCCAACCTAACTATGTTGTTATCGACCTGGTCTTGGATTCGGTCTTTAAACACATAGCACTGGTTTAGGGTGTGTCCAAGTAACTGATGAAAGTTGAGATAATTGGGATGATCAATGAGTTCCTCCTCTTCGAGTGTCTTTCATTCTGGAAATGGTAAGATTCCACGATCCCAGGCACTTCAAAAATATACGGGAACCAGAGCCCCATCAAATGAGTTGGTATGGTTCCTTATATCTGGGAAGGGGGCTCTTGGATCCTGTGACAGATGAGAGGCTAGAGGAGCCTAACAAGGAGGAGGTACCTGATTGTCTCGCTTGGGCGGTGGTGGCATGTTATGTGGGGGCACCTCCAAATTTTAAAGCAGGCACTGCTAGTCCAGATGCTGCGCCTGAGGTGGTGGGCCGCAATGACTCTCTGTTTGTGGCTCCACTGGTAAGAATTACAGATTAATGGGCCCTCTATTTGTGTTACTGTATTTGGCTCAGCCTTGAAGACTATTCTCATGGGAAACTTGGGAGAAAATGGACATGCCTGTTTGGATTACTAAAGAAATCATCTAGATGCTGTTCTTTGTCAGATAAATACGGAAATCCCCCAGGGTAGTTCTAAGTGATGAGATATGGGACCAATTCAATATTAACATTCCCCCCCCCCACATTGTTAGTAGTTGTTCCTGATTCAGCTACATATCAAGGGAATATGTTAGACCCTTCTACCAGAAAAAAGTCTATGGCGTGTTAATCAGGACTTTGCTTGCATTTGAAGAGGTCATCAATTGTTGTTTTTAGGGTGGTGGAACTGAACTGGTAGAGAAACTGCCTATGAAAGTCCTCCCAACTAGTTACTGACCCAATAGGTAACTAGTTGTACCAAACAAATGAGGTCCCTTCCAGTGCCTATACAAAACATAGGAGCATGGTGGAATCATGCTGTGTTGGAGTTCCTAGCATGGTTCCCCACCTTGAAAAGTGTGCTGGATGCTGCAACGGATTTCCCATCCCATTAAAAGGGGAGAAGGTATGATTTATGAAACCCGATGGCACTGGCATATCATCTACCCATGAAAATATACGGCTTTCCATCAGGAAGGATTTCCACCTATCGGGTTTCCAAAGTCTTGAGGCAAGAAATGAGAGAGTCCATTGGATCATCTTGGTCGAGATTCCTATCTTGATGAGGATATCTGACCACCAGTGTGTTGGAAGGTTCTTCAACATGGTAAGTATGCCCAAAATCTCATGGAGTGGTTGGTGGGATGACTTGTGGGACTTCTGGAGGAACAACCTATGGAGCAGATGGCTGAACCTGAGTTGGGTTCTGAGGAGGGTCATCATGTAAATTAGGTGGATTTGGTGATGCATATCGTGATCTCTTTCCATAAACTCCGGCCTCTACTCTGTCTATATGGGAAAGATGGTCATGGACACCAGAAGGCAACTCATTGGGGGAGGTTGTACCTGACCCTACTACCCCAGTCTAGGATTATCGTAATCTAGATGTCGTTCCACAACACATTTGGTGAGAAGGTCATCGACCATATTTTTATATTCCAGAAGTTTTTGATGCAATAGAGCCTTTCCCGGGTTATCCTTCATCTTTTTCATTAAGCTAGAGAGGTCATTGGGTTTGATGGTCCCAATGTGCTACTTACCATTATTAGGGTCCCATTTGAAGGAAAATTGCTCAAAAGGTACAGGAAGGCCTAGTAAATTTCTTTCCTGGTGAGTAACCCTACCCAAAGCATCCCACATGTGTGGAACCACCCTGAGGTGTGAGTTTTCTTCAATGAGTCCTAGCTCGGCTTCTTCCTCTAATAGGACAGCCATGTTAATTGTAACTGAACCTGGAGGCATATCCTCAATATCACCTAGAAATTAGAGTTTCTTCCAGATATGAGGGAAATTAAGGCTATCATATTACCCCCAAACACAAATCAAAATGTGGTGTGAAGCCTCCTTAATAATTCTGTGGAGAACAATAAAGATCTAGATTCATCATTGTCGTAGGGTCCAATGATGACCAGGAGACTCAGGGTGCTGAGATATAGGGAGCACAACCAATTAGACCATGCGTAATGGTTGGCTAATGTCTTCATAGTTTTCCTAGCTCTTGGGGTAAGCTACCCATCAATGATGGAGATAGAAGTGTGATGCCTGAAGAGTTTGGTAGAATCACATGACCTCTTCCTGTGTGATAGATTCCAGAATGTTGAAACCTGTTGTTGCAATGGGCCAAAACATCTCAGGGAGATGATCTGGGGAGAGTAGGTTCCGCAAAATTCTTGGCTCAGACTCAGGATCTAGCCCATGGTTTCCCCATTAATCAAATAGGGGTGGTTGAGGGACCGATAATATCACTGAAGTGGACGGTAGAAATGGTATACTGGACGGTGTAGAGTACGGTGCATGAGCTGAGAAGCTACCGCATCCTGGACTATCTTCTGAAAAAGCACTTATTGCGCCACCACATCCCTATAAGATAGAGTAATGACCAATGCTTCTCGTATAGGGGATTCGTTCATTGGAATTTTTTCAATCTATTGCTCATCCTCTATTGGTACCCAGAACAACTCACTGTGATCTCCTGTTGAGGTGCAGAATTATCTTGTTGACGATAAGGAGGATTAAATGTCTAGGCCCTAGAAATGGGAAAAATCTTCTTCCTCTTGTATGTATCTTCAGATGGATGTAGGGATCCATTGGAAATAACTTTACATAAGGATGATGCTTATATGACTTGTTCCTGACCTAGCCCTCGACCTAGAAGATTGGGGTAGGGGTTCCATCACTGAATTGCACTCCACCTCAAAATCTGAAAAGAAGACGGGTTTGAATGCGGTTTGATGTTTCTCAAGATTCTTCATTTGGTGGTGGAAACCCTCCCTCCTTCCTTGGTATGGTTCTTCAGGACATGGTATTTTTTGACATGGGGAGGTCCTCTCTGTAGATTGGTGATGGATTGGGGAGGATGTCTGCCTGCACTTGATAGGATATGAGGAGGTCCTTCATATTAGTTGTTGCAGATGTAGGGAGGACCTCTGGTCTGATGAGATGGGGAGTGATGGGAACCTAGAAAAATTTATAATGGAACATGGGTAGGACCTATTTGTTTGATAATGATGGAGTTGGGAGGGCCTCTACTGGAGCTCGTAAACACATGGGGCTGATAGCTCACACTAGTGGTGGATCGGGACACTAAAGCCGCAGGAGATGATGCCCCTTGTGGGAATACTCTTATTCTTGCACCTGACTTTGATGCCATGTCATCTAAAGTAGAGAAAGATGTGTAGGGGGATGGGCTGCCTACTAATCGGTCTGTAGGACCGGTGGGAGATTCTAATGTAGCTGGGTGGGAGCCCTCCTTGGCAGCTCGCTAGCTGACATTCTGGATGGGTGGACTCAAAAATCCCTTAATTTATAAGGGAGAGAGTCACAAGATCACTCCATGATAGGCTCCTGAATCTATTGAAGGTCGGAATGGGGAGAAATGGATCCTTACAGGGCCCTTGGGGGAGGCGTCGTTGATGGGGCACTGAATCCTCCATGTCTTGGTGGGCCATGTCCCTCATTAGGATAAACCCTTCCTGTTCATATTGTCAAACATGACTATCAATCACCCACTTATGAATAAATTAATAGGGTGATAGGGGTGTGGGTTCCCATTAGATATGGGTGTAGGAGCCATCACATAGGAGATGATGACATGGGGAATTGCATCATTAGTACGACCCCTACACCTGTGCCCGTGGAAGGGAGGTGATCAGCTTCCAGTAGCTTGAGATTGGGTCCTACAAAGTAGGAATATTCACTCAATTGTATAGACAATAGGAAAGATATGAGCAGTGACCTAGTGATGTTCAATCTCCTATGTCTGGATAGAAATATCCATGCTGAAAACATCACAAACCGAAATGCCCAACTATTAACTTCCCCAAACATTGGTTATTTTCACGCCAAGCCCACTATTTTCTTGGTGGGACCTGGCGCTGGATAGCTGGATCCAGTGACACGCTTATCTATTGATGTATATAATGATAGTAATCTCCAAATTGATGTTATGTTTCACATTAGGTTCACCAATTTTTTTTTGACTCCTTCACCGAGGCGTGTGCATCGTCGTACTATGACACACTAGTTGTTGCCCTGTATTACCTCTTTCCAAAGGCAGGAGGATTCCATCACTTATTTAGGGAAATTTGCTACTTGATTGAAACAAGATGATGGGATGTTAGTCTCTCCTTCCATGGATTCCTCCATAGAATTTTTCACTTATTTCTGGTCTCCCGCATAGATTAAAGAAGTTTTTCATGAAATGCTTCTTGGTGCCATGTCTTCATGGACATTGATTCATTACATTGCTTCTGTTAAGACCTTCCACGGGGTCATGTCAGGGCAGAAACCTTCAGTCTGGGGAGTTGTCATGTTGGACATCACTGGTGTGTCTGGATGCTGAAACACTGGTACACCTGGATTTATTCCCCTTATGAAAGAACTCCTCGAGGGCATGGAATCCTGATGCATCCCACATCGAGTGTAGGGAATTATATGCCATAGGCATGTCTCTAAGGTTTTCATCAGCATCCCATGTTTAACACGGGTTATTCCATGAGTTTAATGTCTAGAGGAGACAGATCCTACTAATCGAAACATCGATGAGAGTGGACTAGATGGTTACATCCATAGGAGGGAGGACCCGTGATGCTTATTAGATGGGTGGATAAAAATTCCCAATTAGGACAGATCTGAGGATGATTGGGTCCTAACAAAGGGGATGTTTGGGTCCCTACGAAAAACCACACCATGGTCTACTATTACCAGGGATTGAACCTTAGGGAGGCTTCCTACATACCCTTTATAGAATAAAGGGACCAAAAACCACGTAGCTCAAAGGGGGTGATGAATCCGTATGCACAAGAATCACAACAACCCAGAGACATATTGGGGATTACGCGTGGTTAGTGGACCCTCGCAAGAGGGACACTCTTGGTTGGATGGTTATGGATTTTCTGGGGGTTATTCATGTCCATCTCCCAGAGAACTGCTATGATTCCATCAGGATGTGGAGGCCCATGTAGGAATCATTATGGATGACGGATGACTTGATGATGTGTATGAGATAAATGGGATTGACCCGATGTGAATGTGATGGTGGTGTTAGGCTTGAACCCTGGGGAGTCTTCCTTTGTATCTCCATGTGTGGGAATCAAAGTCCACATAGTTCTGTGAGGTTATGAGTCACCTAAAGAGGTGGCTCGTGAGAATCGTTGCATGGATGGGACCCGAAGGAAGTAGAACCCCCAGGTTATGCCACAACCTTCCCGAACAAAGGATAAATGGAGAGACCAGTATGGGACATGGGTGACAGGCTTGAACATCAGGGAGGATTCCTATGTATCCCTATGATGGGGTATCATAGTCCACATAGCTTTAGATGGGGCATGGAATTGGGGTTTACACAAAGGATAGAGACCCACAGACATGTTGGGACTTATGCATTTTTATCATCCCATCGCAATAGGGAAACTCTCAATTGGAGGAGATTGAATTAAGCATGGGGCTTATGCATAGTTAGGTACCTAGTTGCTGGTCTAGTGAAACTAAGGGACATACCAAGGATGTGGGTCCCAATAAATGGGATGCTAAAGTTTACCAGTCTTTGGGGTTGAACCTCGGGGAGACTTCCTACGTATGCTACCTAGGAGACAGGTATCAAAACCCATGTAGTTTGAAAGCATACAATTTAATTTCATGGGGGTGGAAGGTGCATACAAATTAATGTCATGCAGGATGAGGTTAATCCAATGTGACGTGGTCGGTACTGATGGGTGATGGGCTTGTAACTTAGGAATGCTTCTTACGTATCTTGCTTAGAAAGGGAAATGATAAAAGTACATGTATTATGGCTATGTGGAATGGGGATTACACACTAAGGTGGACCAAAAAGGGGTGTCAGGGTTGATGCTTAATCTAATCCCATGTGATTCATGCTCAGTGTGAAAAAAAAGAGGGAACAAAGACCTGACGATTGTTTCGTGAAAGGTGTGTCTGTGAGTAATGGAGCGGGGCTTACGCATAGTTAGCTACACATATAGATGAAGATTGGGACATATTCTAGGAGGGAGGCCTATGATAAAGGAGGGTGTCCAGAGATATGAGGAATATATGTCCATTGTACCTGAAACATCCCGTCATAGGGTGTTAGGGATTAAGTGGAGATTGCCTGAGGTGCGCAAGGTGACAAATCTCAGAGGGAAAGATATAGCTAGAGGGAAATTATGGACCTCCCTTCTCTGTTCTTCTGGACCTACCACACATGTGGTGATGACAGTTTAATATTGTGTTTTGGGGACATAGGTGCTTGGCAGTTTATTGTCCTACAGCTCGGATGGTGAGGATTCACTCCTCACCCCTAGGACTTACATAACTGGCGCACTTCAACCCTTTATGAAGGGAAGGAACTGACAATTCCATATGGAGATGGGGTTGTGGAGTCGTCCATTGAAGGGATCATGTTAGCCTAGATATGCAAAGAAGTAATAGTCATTAGCGTGCCTATGATAAGAAGCCTGAGGCAAAGCAGTGTAGGATGAAACACCATCCAAGGGACCCAGAAATCACTTCGCACAAGCTTGGAGGACCGCATGAAAGGGGTGTGTGTAAAACATTGGTTTTACAAATTAGATTGAGGGTTTAAACTTGGTTCCATGAAGTAAGGGAAATATATTGAATGCATATTAAATTTTTCACCCAATAGGGATTGATTGCGTGCAAATCTAGAGGGTTGCACCCAAAAGGGATTGCTTGTGCGCAAATTTGGAGTTTTGTAGGAAAAAGAGGTGTTTTACGCACAATAGGGTAGGCTTATAGACAATAGGGTAAGTGTGTGCATAATGGGAAGGTCTGTTAGGAAAAAATAATCTTTGTGTGCAAAGTAAATGGTTTGAGTGCAAAGGAATGGATTTATTCTCAATTACATTAAACTCAAGCGAAAATGGGTGAGAATCAAACCCTTCACCAAAAGGCGAACAACTGGGAGACCAGGCACATGGAATCTAGTACCTTGAAGCCATGTTTTGGGAATGGGTGGGGTTTTATTTCATGCATGATACATGTGTCTAATTCTTTAAAACTCCCAAATTAAGGGGGTTCACTTCTCTTTATAGATGATTTCTGGCAGTAGTGGCGTGAAAATGGGGACGACACACAATATTCACCCTGAGAACGCAATATTTCATGCCAAATGCTTTCTTTTACAAAAAAATCTTTAATTTTATGTGCACCTTCTATATGGGTCTTACGGTTGTCTGTTGAGTTAAAATATGCCTTTGGGTTTTTCCACAATGGTTGTTTTCACCCCCAATCATATTTCAGCAACAATAGAGACATTACCTCTTCTTCAGGAAACTTCTTTTGGTTTACACCAAAATGATTCTTAGGTTGGATTTATGACCAAAATAAGTATCTTAGGATTATATAATGGAATAAATGAAGTGATTCTGTTAGTTATTGGTTGATCCAATTTTTTTTGGAAGTGTTATGAGGAGAGGAGATGGGGTGGCCTTTTATAAGTGTAGTGAGTGGCATAATTTTAATGTTTGGAATTAAAAAGGTGTACCCAAAAATTTTCACATGTAACAAGGATAAAAAAGAACATTATATAGACTTATACATTTTAAATTTGTTTTGTAAAAGTTTTTTATAATTTATAAACCATATATTCTTAGTTTAACACCATTGAAACCCCATTTTTAACTTATGCATGATAAATACTTTTTTCTATTTTTATTATTCATTATGGTCAAAAATTAAGTTGAAATTATTAGATATTATAAATTATTAATATTAGAAATATGGAATACATTTTTTTAAATTTTATTCTCAAAATTTGAAATTGTTAATTTAAAATTAAACCTGCAAATGCGATGAGAAAGCGGTTTTCCAAGTAGAAAATGTTCAAAAGTTTAAAAAAATATCCAAATTCAATATGAAATTGATAAAAATGATATAAAATGGACTAATGTATATATAATTTAAATAATTTTACTTTGAACCCCATTAAAATAAAAACAATGATCCTTATAAATTCTTTAAATGAAAAAGCGGATTTCAATAAAAAAAGTAGTGCTTTTTCACTATTCGTCAAAATATTGATCTTTTGAGAAAAATCTCAAACATTCACCCTAAGATAATGTTTACATGATTATTTAAAAAAATAATTTTATTTTAATAAAATTAATTTTCTAAATGTTTCATAAAATATTTTTATTATTGTTTAAAAAGTAAAATATTATTTTTTGAGAAAATAATATTTTCTAATCATATAAAAACATTACTAAAAATTAATAATTTTTGTTAAAAAATACTCATTATATAACACAATTAAATTTCATATTTAAAATTTGGTTATTCATATCTATACCACCATGTTTAATGGCTAGGTGATAACATTGTTCTTTAAATAATAAAATTTCCATGTTTTGTTAAAACTTGGTGTTGCATGTAATAAAAGATAAACTCAATGTTGCGTGTAACGAAAGCTATCAAAGATATTAACTTTATTTGAAAAATTATATTTCATAAAATATTAATGTGTTATATTACAACCCCTTAAATAAATTGTTTCCTTTCAATTCGAATTTTTTCTTATTAATCAATGGTTTAATATTTAGAAGTCCATTTATTAGAATCCCATATTGTAAAAAGGGTCAAAAATTTACTCTTGAAAAAGGAAACAGGGATTTACTAAGGTCATATTAAATAAAACATAATTCAGTTTCTATGTAGGATAAAATTGTTGGTAATTGAAAATAAGGACATATAAGAGAAAGCTAACACCCAAATATTGATGGAGAGTGATAGAGAACATGGTCAGTAGAAAGTTAACGACCACAAAGCCATAAATATTTGATAAGTGAAAATTCCATTCATTCATCATAATTGAATGTAAAAGTATAAAATTTTATTTTATGATCCTTTTATCAAATTTGAATAATTTTCACAAGATGGAATACTTACTTAATTTCATTCCATTTTATAAGCATAATCACATCTTGTGGTTGTGACTCAAACCATTCCCACTTAAACTCTTACTTTAAGAAATGAAGATGATTTTTTTATTCTTTAATAACTAGTGGATAATAATATCCATAAAATAATGATTATTCATTCCATATTTCTCTAGTTATTATAAAAAATATAAATGTTAGCATAGGTTGTCCAATAAAATTTAAAATTTAGCATAATCTATTTCATTAATAGTTCAGTTTAAGGCTCCTCCATGCCTGACCAAAATTGAATTCCAAAAAAATAGAAATAAGGTCAATAAATTGAAAAAATAAACTTATCATTAATCCCCCAAAAACATAATGTATCTCTTAATGTCACATAACAAATATGTGAATACATTTATCATATACTTCCTGAAACATAGTAATATCATGAATTTCCATAAAACCTTAATGAAAACGTACGTACCTCCTCATTCCTTTAATAAAAACACTAATTATTGAATATTTCCCATAAATACAATAATGTTTTAAAATAAATTAATGATGACATAAATCACTTTTTTCCACAGATCATTAATCTATTCCAAGGTCATCAATACTATCAAATTTACTTTATTCATATCCATCATCTCTTTACCCCAACATCATTATCTCAACATAAACAAATTTTTAAGGGCTATCTTACCTTATTCATTTGTTTAATTTAAAATATAAATTTTTAATTAAATCTCTTTTCTAGGTCTTCAGTTCCATTCAACATATTCTTGAAACTCCATTATGAAAAACATATACTGAACAATCCCTATATATTGGATAATTCTTCAATTCAAATATATAAACACTTAAATCATTATAATTCATTCTAAAACTATTAATTAGGTTGTATCATCTTATTAATTAATAAATATTCCCTACAAAATGAAATATAAATTATGTCTTAACATTAATAAACCTCAATTTAATCATACTTTTCACATTTAACATATATAATACTATAGGAATATGTTATACCATTCATATTTCATTCACAGTATCTTCATCATAAGAAGTATAACCAATACTCATATCACATTTTTGATTCACTTCACAATATTTTATCCTAAGAAATATATTTTCATGATTCCCATACTTTTTACATTTATAAAATTCAATAATTGTTTATTCATTAGGGAAAACACTATTCTCATCCATTACATTAACTTTTAATTTTTCCCCACAAATTACTTTCATTGTGTCCTTATTTTCCTCACTCAAAACATCTTATTATTCATTTGAGACATTACCTATAGTGTTTCTTCCCACATTCACAACATATAAAAAATAGAATATTCATTCATCCTAAGTCACCACCACCTGAACTCTCAACAAACATTATCCTTTCCTTCTTTGGTGGGTTCAAGAGTTGGTTAAGGTGAAAATTATCAATCATATATTGTGATAACTGATTAAGAATAGTCAAAATATCCTTCACTCTATTAATCATACCATTTGGTTTCTCATTAACACATTTTATATCATATTTAACATTGATATTATTCCTTCTGGTTCCTATCATTCACTAAAAACAAAAAGTATAGTGTGAATAACAATATTCAGAGTGGGAAACCACATAATCATGAAAAATCTCTAATAATATTTCTACGTCATGAAACTTAATTTTAAATCTATGATACCTTTGGCTTAACCTAAGTCATCCTTGGTCATTATTTAAATAATTAATTATGGTTCATAAAGAGTTTCTTAACTTCCCAATCATATCCTCGGAGAGTTTCAAACTAGCTGTGCAACATGTACCATTATTGTGCAATAGGTGATGACCAATTCCATATCAATGAACCCTTTTTGGATTTATTACCCCTAAGTACCTATTCTCTAGAGACACATCTAATTATTGTATTAATACATATATGTCATTTAATGGAAACCACTAAATATATCCTTTACTAAAATCTAACACATTTTCCTATACTTTGACTCATCCTTAGACCTATCCTCATATATATCCTTAGAAATATCCTTAGAGTTCTCACCAATTTTTTCATATCCTATTTTCCAAAGGTAAATGAAAACTCTCATTTGATACCAACTATAAAGAACCAATCCTATCATATATACATATTATATCTATTTATATGAATATTCATTATATTACACAAACACACACCTGGGGATTAAAAAGGTATAGTTACTTTGGAAAAATGGAAACATAAACAACTAGTCTATCAGTGAGCTATGTCATATCCCACTATGTAATTTATAACAATAATCCTTCTTAGATATAGAATACATAATAACTTTTATTTTAACCTATGGAAATTAAACATAAGAAATAGTGTTTGTGGTTTCTTAGCAAGGGTAAACAAGAGAGATATCAATATATCATGAGTACAGGGGTTTGAGAACATGCGAATAACATTTGAAAACCCTACCCAATATATTATATATCATAATCTTGATTCATGGAATAAGTCATGGTAGTTCATAAGACATGAATCATAATGAAATCAAAGAACATGAACCATGAGAGAATACCATTGGCATAATAAATATATTTTTTTCAAATAAATAATCATAGAATAACTTTTCCTTAGTATTCAAGGATCGTTTACAAAAATTATCGGTGGAATGGGTCCACTCTCCAAACCATGATAATAGTCATGCTTCAATCCCAATATTATCATAGTGAAAAAATTCGCTTACTGAATAGGGTTTTCTCCCCATTCAAGTCCTATTTATCTCATGAGATATCTATCTTTACCCAATGCATTGTATGGAGATATCAGTCCCACCCATCTCATAATTAAAATCATACATTTTTTTGCCAAAAGATCATAAAACATTATCATATAAAAACCCATGAAATAAAATTTGTTTCATAAATAATTCATCATAACATATTATATGGAAAATAAATATGTTTTATAATTATTTCATCGTATCATTAAATCATAACCTATTGAAAAATAAGAGGCTTTCATAAGAATTTTATCACGGTATAACCAGCGGAAGATAAATGAGTTTTATAAACATATTATCATCATAAAAACAATTTAGGGAGAGGGTAAAAATGGTATTATTGGATCATATTCCAAATAAATCATAATTAACATAAAATTATTTTATCTTAGAAGGAAAATGGTTTTGGAATAAAAATCTCTTGGAAATTTTCTTGAGGAAAATATACTTCCTTGAAAATCAACATTTTAAAAAATAAAAATTGATAAAATATTGTGGGAATACTTTTATTTGAAAATAAACTTTAAAAATTATAAATAAATCTTCAAATAAATACTGGACATGATGTCATGAAATTTCAATTCTTTTCGTGCATGTTAAAACAAATATTTCTTTCATATTCTCACTAAAAATCAAAATGGCCTTATTGTGAAAATGAAAAGAAGATTCCTTTGAAAATATTTTGTAAAAAGTAAAACATGGGTAAAATATATATATAATAAATAATCTGTATAATATTTAAAATATTATTTAAAAAAAATTTAAAAAACATGGTTTTTGAATAAAAAGGGTTTTCGATCGAAGAGAGAAATAAAGATGATTTTTCATAAAAACATCATTTTGAGCTCTTGAGTGCATAATGAGAGGAAAATGAAGGTAAAAAAATTTATTATCCATAAATAACAAGATTAGAATAAAATATAGCAGTTTATTGAGAGATATACCATAATATTTTATCATTTTGGACACAATCATGAGCAATCTCGATAAACTATGAGATTTTAACATAAAACTCTTACCACTTTGGAAACTTTGAATTGTAATCCCCATGAAAGAATAATGTTAAATGAAACTTATAATATCATGATATTAAATAAATTCCAAATATTACATTTCAAGGTGATTGTATATACACCACATAAAATAATATAGGTTCATAACATAACATATGTCTTAAAAGACGCAAATTGAGACAAAATCCCTCATCACTTTGGTATCTTTTGAACCATAAACCCTATGAAATAGAGATAAAAAATAGATATATACATAACAATAATTTTAAATATAATAAAAATAAAATAAATTCATTGTAATTATATAAACTATACGTAATAAACAAGTGGTGAATACAGAATATATCTCAATGATATAAAAGTGAGATGGGAAATATCTTACCTAAACTATCAACTTCCTTTGGGCACAATCAATACTACTTTATAATAAATATAATTCTATTATAAATATATTACAGAACCATAATTAAATATATCATTGAATATATGATTTAATTATGACTGTTTATTTCCCGTTTATCAATAATTTCTTATTAAAATCATGTTTCGGGTAATATGTGCATTGCTTTTCATGTATGTTTTGATTTGTTATTTTAAGTCCTATTAAATTTATCATGGTTCCATAAACTCAAAATTTTTAACCAAGATATAAGTATCATATATATTCAGTATATATGTATTTATATTAGTCCCTAAAATTTATAAATGGAAAATTAAATACACCGTTCATGGAGATAGTAGGTCATACGTATACATGAATATTGTTTTCATTTTGTCAATGGATTGAAATAAATAAAGTTAAATACAATTTTAAAATTAAATAATTTATTTTATATTATATACATTGTATATGTTCATTAGAACCATCATAATTATCTTCCTTTTATAGCCTGATTGAATCACATTTCTTCACAAGGTGGTAGTTCATTGTACACACGAGCGACGTTATCGTATTCCCACAGAATGGAAATTAAGAAGTTATATGTGATATATCTATTATGTAGGTGTAATTATGTTAAAAAACCATATATATTAACTTAATATATCCATGTTACCATCCAAGTGAAATAAAAATGAAAAACACTGCACATCATTTTGTGAGGAGGTAGTCCTCCTTACACATAAGTGACATTATTGTTTTCATACGAGTCGGGTAGTAAGAAGGTAGATGTGTTATTACAATTAAATAGGTATAATAATATCTTAAATATATCATAAAAACAATAAATCCATCACTATATACTTTTGGGATAGGGGGTGAAGGAAAATAAATAACATCGGTTCGTGGGGAGATAATCATTTGTACACATGAATAATGATTTTGTATCCCGTTTGATGGATCAGGGGAAGTATTTAGGTTATTAAATTTAAATAATAACATATAATTTTATAAAATATACTGATTTTATTATATCATCTTGGTTTAATAAAAATTTAAGTAGGTAGAGAAATAAATAAAATTAAATGCCTAATCAGGGATGTTATATCTTCTTTGGACAACTATTTTTGGTTTTCACCAGAAGGACTATTAGGAAGGATTTATGAAAAAAATAAGGATTATAGAATGGGATTAGGTAATTAAGGAAGATATTTGGGATGTTATTGGCTGAAACAATGGATTTTGGAAGTGTGAAGTGGAGAGGGGTGACCTTTTATAAGTGAGGTGAGTGACACACTTGTACGTTTTGAAAAGAAATAGGTGTACCCGAGTTTTTCACATGACAAAGGTATTTGAAATAGACCATTATCAATAATTAGACATTTTAAGGTAAAAATATGGACATAAAATAGTATTTGGGATAGTTTTGGTCCATTTTAACCCATTTTATTTTATTTTATCCACCTGATAAACCCATTTTACCTTAACCATAGTAAATAATTTTTACTGTTCTTATTATTCATTGTGGTCCAAATTTTATTTGAATTTATTAGATAATATATTTTATGATGATTGAAAATATGGAGTCTTTTTTTCTAAATTCCATTCATATAATTGGAAAGGGATAATTTAAAATTAATCCCACAAACATGATGAGAAAGAAGTTTTCCAAAGAGAAAATATTCAAAGGTTTATAAACTTTTTAAATCAATTTTATATAATTAAATGATTAAAATGGACTCAATTGGATTAATTGTAATATAATTGAACTAATTTTACATTGGACCTCATTTTAAACTAAAATTTTCTATATAAATTATTAAAACAAAAAGTAAGTTTTCAATAAAAACCATTAATTTCCAGTTTTCATAAAAAAATTATCTTTTTAGAAAAAATCCAACAAAATTCACCCTAATATAATTTTGAAATGATGATTGAAAAAAATTAATTTTATTTTAAACAATTAATCTTCCAAAATTTTCAAAAAAAAAATTTATTCAAGAAAATAAAATAAATAAACATTTTTTTGAGAAAATAGTATTTTTAAAACATATAATGACTTTACTGAAAATTAAATATTTTTTATAAATGTATATTTTTTATTAAACAATTATACTTAAAAATTAAAATTTGTTTGTTCCTATTCTTCCATAAAAGATTAATGGCTATGAAATGTTGGTCTTGTTTAAATAATAATAATAATATTTTTTTCTTGGTCCATTAAAAATCAATGCTGCGTGTAATGAAAGATATCAAAGAAATTAACTTTATTCAAAAAATATATCTCATAAAATATCATAGTGTTCCAAAATTTGTGGCTTTAACTTTTTTTGAGGGATATCTCATGAGTTACACAAGGTTATAGAAAATAGCGGGGGAAGTGTGGGAGGGTTTCTACATTCCGAATTGTAACACCCCGAGATTTTATGAAATATATTCTTTTTAATTTCATTAATGTCTTGTGTTGTATGATACACCAAAATTATCTTGAAAAACACGCATCCTTGACTTGCCTTACATTACACGCAACTGCGGACTCCCTCAATAGCTTGCATCGTACACAATACTGAGTTTCACTAAACAACAATATGCTATTAAAATATTATTAAAACTAGCAGTTATGAATAGTGATAACCACTTTTTGAAATTTTGTAAATTTTATTTTTCAAAATGGACTTTATTTTTGGATTTGTAATATCAAAATTATCTTAGGGTGAAATTTTGGTACTTTTCGGATAACTTTCATATTCTGATGAATAGTGAAAATTACTAAATTTTAATTAAAAACAAATTTTTAAATCGAAATAATTAATTGTGATAAATTATTAATTTGAGAGGTTTTAAAGTATATTTAGAATATATTTTTACAATTTAATACAATGTTGTTCATCGGATGTAATTTCACATTTAAACCAAACATAAACAAGTGTCAATCTTTTAATAGTTATTATCTTTTAAAAACACGCTATTTGTTTTGACGACAGAAATTAATTTTTAAATTATTTAATGTAACTTATATGTTTTGAATTTGGTAAAATAAAAATCATTTTTGAATTAATGATATCAAATATAGCTTAGGCCTAATTTTTGGTATTTTACTGGAAACTTTCATTTTTTGATGAATAGTGAAACCACTAAGTGGTAGTTAAAAAAACTGAATTTTTCATAAAACTTAATTTTACCGCTTCTGTGAGTAGAATTTTGAAAATCCGAGATACAATGTTAATATAAAGGACTAAAATGTGGTTCAATGAGATGAAAATAATTTGTGGTGAATAGTAACTTTTTACTTTTTTTTACCACGGTTAAAAGTAAATAGGGTAATTAAGGGTAACAATGATATTATTATTACCCTAACACATGTATTAATTCTTTTGGATAAGTGTAATTCGACCAAAAAACCTTAGGAATAAAATATGACCATTTAGGCCCACTTGGATTAGATTAGGACATTTAATATTAATTTATTTAAAGAAGGGTTAAAATAGTTAAAATCAAAGTTTAATAAGTAAATCATTTTTAATATAGGGTTATTCATAAGATAAATTAGACTATAAATATTCATTAGAAATATGAAAATATTTCCCTACATAATTATATTTTATTTGTAATTTTTTGACTTTAATTTAATTTATTTATGATACAATGATGATGCAGTAATTATCTTATTAATGAAATATTGACATAATTGATGTTATAAATACCCAAATTAATTTAATTTGAGACTTTTTATGAATTAAAATAATTTTATATCTTAATATCACATGTTAGTATTGATTTAATTAATTTAGTTCTAACAAATAATTCTGTTATGATTTACACAAAAATCAATTACCAAATAGAGTCAAAATTGACATAAAATAGTTTTTAAAACAAATATTATATTATTAATTGTTATTATATTCTTAAAAATATAAGGTTCGGAAAAATGACTTAGTTAAGGTTATATATATTAATAATAAACAACTTGGGGTTCGTTTGGCTTCTTATAGTAATTTTATTAACCTTATAGTGTAAGAACACAAAAAGACACGGTAAAAGTAAAATTATCTAACTTAAAGTTAAATCTAAATGACAAGGTTAAAATAGTAAAATAAACTTGTAAAAATTATATTGGATGAGAGGATTTTGACCCATCCCCACCTTAGCTTCGAAATAAATCAATTTGTATCTATTTAAAACCGAATATGGCTTTATAATAAAATAATATTTTTAGTTTTTTCAAAGGTGCCCCTCTCCTCCCTTATAAAAGGGCACCTCCTCCCTCTCTTCCTCACACAATTTGGAGCCTTGAAGCTCGGCCAAACCCTGCCCATTTCCCTTCTAAACTTCCCTAGAAACATCCTAGAGGTCCTTTTATTCTTAAAAGACCAATTTTAGTGCCCTAAGAGGAGGTCTCAAAGAGGTGCTTCAAAGAAGAGGTAATGTTCGTTACCGATTATTTCAACATTATTTCTTCTTACACTTCTTCTTTTTTAGTTGTTTCATTGTGAAGTAATAACTTCAGTATCACTCATATACTGATATGTTATTATAAGTATTAAACAACCCTATTTCACCATTTATCCATCCTACGGAAAATGAAATCACCGTGCGTGCGTACGTACGGAATACCGTCTCCACGCCGTGGTGTAAGCTATTTTCCACCACCACCTTACTTGGATGGGTATAATGGTGTAAATAATGACTATATATGATTATTTTAAAGTGATATTTATTCTTAAATATTATACATACACTTAAATAAAATTCCACGATCATGGGAATGATATCATCGCTCGTGCGTACGTACGGACTACCGTCTCCACGACGCGATGAGATTCATTCTCAATGATTAACCATTCATGAATTATTATAAAGTATATATAATAAGTAATCATGAAATATATGACATAATAATGATACTTGATTTATGTATATATATATGTATGTCATCTACTTAATTCCATTCAATTCAATAAGGAAACGAAAACAGCGTTCATGCGTACATACGGCCTACGTCTCCATGAATGGTGTATTTCATTCCATTTATCGATCTATTATATATATGTATATTCTGAATATATATTATATATAAATCATGTTTTATATTCTGGATTTATTTAAACATGATCTAAGTAATCATATGAATAATTACAAGTCAAAACACGGACGACAAATGAAACGATTTTACCAAAAGCGCTCTTTAACATGGAATTTACAAGAGAATGGGTAAAATAAAGTCATAAGTGAACCATATATGATATCATAAAAATTAATATGATTTTGTAATAAGTCAATAACATTATTTAAATCATTATACAGGGGGTTCGGATACGTATGAAGCATATCGGACCTAAGGTAAGGGATAATTATTCCAATCTCATTCTTATCCGAGATTGTTTACCCGTAAGTATTTACTGGGGGTTATGTTTATTATCCATGTCCATATGCTCTTAAAATGTTTTCATAAAAATTTTACTTTAATTCCATGTATTTTTAAGACATTTTTTCTCTTTTCTTACTTTTACCACATCATATGGAAGGAATATTTCTTTTGTTTACCATACGAGGTACTTTTTTACTTTTCCGGCAAAATTACGAGAAGAATGTTTTTTTAACTTATACGGCACGAACAGATTTTTACTGTTTTATTAAGCATTATTTTCATGAAGCTTCCTCCAAAATATTTCATGACTATTTTCAAAAAAATCATTTTCTTTTAAAATTGCAAGATGTTTTGTGAAAAAAAATTGATTTTGAAGAAGAAAGGATATTTTCCTCAAGAATTCATTTTAGGTGTTTTATCAAAACCATTTTCTATCTAAGATGACATTATTTCATATGTGTATGTTTCATGTATAATGTCTCTATTATTTACATGGTTTCAATTTTCTTATGATGAAATATCCATTTGTTTTATATGGATTATGTGACGATGGGATGATGTTTATGAAACCCATTTTATTCTTTGGGTTATGATGAATGTTTTAAGTTTATTTTGTGGCACAAGTAATAATGATTTCACTATGAGATGGGTGGGACCTATATATCCCTCCAATGCATTGGGTAAACATTTATATCTCATGAGATAGACATGGCTGGAACTGCAAGTTAAACCGGTTCAGTAATACAGGACTGGAACGAGGAGTGAACTCGATTCAGAAAGGGACTTTGTCCACTAAGATGGTCCTGGAAGCAATGCCTTGGCTAATATGGAAATCATATCATGTGCTTAATGGTTGCCACAATTACATGTTTTATTCCCATGCTATTTTATCATTATTAATGTTTCTTTAAGATCTATGCCTTACGTACTTCCATGTTTTATGTCATTGATCAGGATTTTGATGTTTAAACATTATGTTCATGTTTTTAAGTTCAAATGTATATGGTATGTTTTATTTTATCCATGCTTACCCTTACTGAGCATTTGAGCTCACCCTTTTTATGTTTTCTTTTCCCCAAGATATAAAGAAATGTTTTAGGTAAGAAAAAAAGGGGAAGATCTTTATGGGAGATGTTGAAGATCTTTCACCATGATTAGAAGATTACGTTCCAGGTTTCCAAAGACACTAAACTATTACGTTCCTTGTGTGTCTATTTTTTTTATGTAATATGTATTCCGCAAAAGTAATGTAATTTCCATGTACGTCAAGCTTCGGGTCTCTACACGAACAAACATGGTATGCATGGTTGGCGTGAAAAATACCAAACTATTCATCCAATCCATGTGAGGTTTATTGTCCTTCCCGAAGAGGTTAAATGTTTGATACATAGTTTCTAAATATTTTCCTCCACTATGAAGGTATGTTTTGAATCTCCAATAGTATATGAATTGTGGGCACAAGGTTTGGAAAACCATGCGACCAAACCAGGTGACTTACCCAAAATACCTAAAAGTTGAAATTCCAATTCTACTATGCTAAACATAAAATCCCAATAAATATTCTACCTACCACACTCAACATAGGCACATGAAGGATATCCCAAAACCTTCCACTTGCTTTCTATTCTTGGTTTGAATCTCCTCCATCAATTTTTGTTATGGTTTCATTGATCTTGGTCTCTTTTTTTCTTCTCTTCTTCCTCTATTAATTTTATCATCCTTCATAGCATGGATCTCTCTTGTATGAACCTTAGGGTGAATTTTGTCTAATTTGAGTTTATTTCTTTGATGTTAGGGTGTGATTTTTGTCTATTGGGCCCAGTTATTCCTATTTCTGAATGTTTCTTCATGTTATCACATCATTAAGGAAGGTGTCTCCGTCCATTCCCATTCTAAAGAATACCATGTGATTTTTGAGCCTTTATAAATCAATTTAAAATTTCATCATCACATTTTTGGTTTCCTAATATTAAGTTTTATTATTCACAATGATATTGATTTGATGAAAAGTGTTTTTTGAAGTATTTATTTGGAGATGACTATGTGTGTTCAATGTATATGTATGTCAGATGTTTGTTAAAATTAAAAGTGAAATTTAAATGTATTTTTTGGTGTTTCAAAGGTTTTTTAGACTCATTGAAGTTTTTATAAAGTTATATGACAAGTTGAATTGTGGTATGAATGGGGTTCAGTCCTTTCTATGGATTTCGTGCTTATATGAGAAATTCTTGTGTTCCATAATAATGCTTCACTATAATTCTTTGATTAAACCTCTTACATTATTATGGATATCCGTATATATACCAATGTGATATGTGAATATCCATATTTATATGGATTTCACATATAGATATATACATTCATATAAATGTAAATTCCATATAATTTCCTCCTCCTAAAACCGTGTTTTACCTAAATGATTTATTGGTTTCAAATTGTATTTTGAATATGTTTTTAGGTTTTTTTCCCTAAATATTAAATTGGATTCCCATTTGTTACTTTGGAAATTTGTGTTTTCTAAAAACGATCTGAAGGCCCATTTGGCATCTTGAAAAGTTTACTTATATGCATACCTCGATTCATAAATTTATTTTGAATGAAATGTGATTTTCCTAGAAAATGATTTCAGGTTTCAAGTTCTAAGGAGCATTTAGTACCTTTAAATGTTTCCCTGGAAAGTGTTTCCAAATTATCAAGATATGAGAGCCTATTTAGTACTTTCAAAGTCTTTTTTTGAAATATTATCACCCCTATGGAAGTCCTCTAACTTAGATATGGTCTTCAAATGGATAGTGTCAATATCTGGAGATGGTATTGGTATGAAAATTAGAATGAGTTGGTTATTCTTGATGTTAAATGTGTATTGACCACCTCTCTTTTCCCGTATAATAATGTTATGGGATCCTATGAATCATCTATAGGGTCCATATATTGCTACTATTTAGTCCTGATGAGATGTACTACATCCTCCATGGTAGAAGAATGTCCATAGTGGGTGTTTCCACTGGTCAGGACAGTGTAGGGTAGCCAGTCGGTGATTGACTAAGGATCGCGTTGACACACCGACATACGGTTCCAAAAAGAGTACATTTAGGGTCTTCCCTTGAGATGATTAGGATATTAATATGATTATACAAACTATATTTCCATTACAATTTCATAGATATTTGGTTCCATGTTCTATTTTATTTATATTTTCATGTAGTTCCCACCTCTTCTAGTATTACTTCTTTTTTATATGCCTTGTTCTTTGTGTGTGATTTGATCACTCTTCCTGATGCATTCACTTGAGTTGTGTTTCTATCCTTGTATTGTTTTCAAATTTGTATTTTTAAACTAAAATTGTTTAATGGAATGTTTTTAATTTGTTTTTTCAAGGTTAATTTGATATAATGTGGGTTTTTTATAAAATGATGAAAACCTAATATCTAACTATAGTTTCAATTGAGTTTTATAGTATGTTTTAGGAAAGTAAATATATGGATTTAGTAGTGCTTACCTACTGAGATGATGTGTGATCATACCCTACTTGTGCCACTCAGCATTGGTATACCCAAAGTATATTATTGGTTTTGGATCTTATTTGGGTTTTCTGGAAGAGTGGTTTGGTCATTTTGGATATATGGAGACCTAGAGGTCCGATAGATATTGTTTTTTATTCTGGTGTTTTGTTAGTTTTGGTTGTTTTTTATCTTGTATTTGGAACCTTTTTTGGTTCTATGTAGTTCTTATCTTTATATTCAGTTATTTTTATAACATGGTTAACTTTACGTGCTTGGTTTAATTTTATATTTGTATTATTTGGGTGAAATCATCCTAAGTGATTTTATCTTAAGATTCACTAATTCTTTTCATCTACCCATGGAGATTGGGGATGCCTTTGAGCTTTGTCAAAAACCAGATCAGGTGTCTGGTTAAATGGTGACCTAGATGGGTTCATGTAAAAAATGGTATTAGAGAAACCATTTTCTATTTGGGGTGTTCGTAAGAATAGAGATTGGATTATCGATACTTTGGAGGTAGGTCTAATAAGATCATTCTTTACTCTTACTCATCCTAATTTTTGAGTTACCATAGATTGTTGGGCTGTGTGTCTTTATTTTTTTTTTGGTTTTTTGTTCATTTTTTTGATGGGTTTTCTCATTTTTGGGTATGGAAATGAGAGTGAACTTGTGTCACATGGTTATTTATCATGGTGTAGCAAATTATGAGTAACCAAATTGCAATGTTCAATATTCACCAAGGGTATGATTCATACTAAGAACATGGTCTACTAAACCATGTGGTTAATTCATGTATTACCACTAGTTACCCATTTAATATATTTTTGGTTTTATTGATGTTATTGGTTTCATTTTGGTTGGTGTGATTGGGTTTGATGTGAAAGAAATTATAGAGTTTTGGAACAAATGTAAGGGGATTACTTTTCTAACAACATCTTAGTTTCCAAATTGTAAGTGTAAATTTTGTTCTGGACTTTAAAAATGGGAGATCTAAAAATTATTTTTTTTTACTTGTAAATGTTGATGTGGGTGGTTTATTTAGATATGGTTTGATCAAATATGGTTTTGTGTATTTGAAATGGTTTTTAAGTGAAGTGGTTCTGAATTTTGAATAGAAATGGTGTCTTTTAAAAGAGGGTAACTAGTTCTGTTTTATGAAATGTTTTGAGTTTATAAGATTATTGTTTTTAGTCAAAGTGTTTCCTTTTTTGGGATGGAGTGGAATTTGGAGTGATATTAATTTGGTTTTTTATTTCATTTTATTTAGTGTATTTCATCTAGAATGTTCCAAACAGTTTCTTAGGAGTCTCTTACAGTTGTTGGCTCTGCCCAGACTCCAAGTAGAATGGAAGACCCAATATCTTCTGAATCATTTATATTTTTTCAAGGTGATAGAGATATTTTTAAATGGTATGTAATTTATAAATAAAATTGAAAATATATTCAAGTCCTTGGAAACTCTATAAGTACTGATGTTGAAAGTTTTATCATGTTTATTTGAGAGGCTATGTTTTGATCCGCTAGAGAAAATAATCCATACTCATTACAGTATGGGATGACTTGGTAGATCTTCATGACCACGTGAATCCAATGGTATATTCTTAAGTAACTGAAAATGAATAAATATGAAGAGTTCATGGGTATTCTGAAAGTTCAGCAGATGGTAAAGGGGTATGTTGATAACTTCAAGGAGGTATTTCACTTTTCATTAGAAGTGGTGCCAACTAATTTGTTAAAATACCATATATTTGTGAAGGGTCTTCATTTAAAAATTGATGATTGAGTTTTTTCATCCAGTAAAGACTTTTTTAAAATGTTTATAATGAATAATTATTTGTAGAGTTGGTTTCTAGAGGGCATCCTATGGTGGATGGCACTCTGGTTTTCCTTGGTGCAACCTAGGATTCTCCATCTTGTGAGAAGTGTAAGTTGGATGAACTTTCCCTTGAGGAATATTCTTTATATGATTCAACCCATCATGAGAAGTATCTCTCGCTCGTGTGATTCCATTATGGCATGTTTATGAATTTTAAATCATCTTTCCAAAATTCTCCTAGGACATTCAATCGATGTGGTTGGCTGGGACATATTTATAAATTCTATGGGGTTAGACCTTGACATAAGAAAAATATTCCCAAACTATAATAGCTCATTCCATCCTAGAACATTAATTTTTTATTTTTTATATTAGAGGTATTTAAAAGGGGGATTCATGAGGTCCCATGGTTGTTGGAGGTGCAGTAGAGATGCTATGGAAAATTCCCATCAGTAAAGGGGTGCACGATGTGAGTTAGTGCTTCACAACTTCTGTATCTTTCTTGTTTCATAACCTGTATGAGGGATAAAGGGGAGTTTTTGAAGTTAATTAATTTCCTGAAATGTTGATTCATGACATATAATTAAATTAGGTTTAGGTGATGTTAATTTTAGTGTAAGTTGAAATGATTGGGAAACCCGTGGATTTCCCATCATGAATTGGTGACACAACATTAAACCAGTAGGATTCATGTTATTTTATATCCCCTATTATCAATTATTTTTATTTAGTTTCACCACTCTCTCTGCCTCTCTTTCTCTCTTCTTTTGGAGGATCCCATGGAACCATCAGAGGATCTTCCATACCTTGTCCTCCTACTTTGATTATATGGGTTTTAGTGGTTTTTTGTTGGTGAGTTTTGGTGATAACTCCTCTTTATCCCATTTTTTTCCTTCTGATATTATTCTGCGCTTCACTGTGGTTGTATATTTTTGTTTTGGGGTGTGTTTGGGAGGAATTTTGAGGAACCTTTGGTTTATTTTAGTTTTATCTACGGTTTTCTATGCATGGTTTTTCTTTTTGGTCATTTCCTTCTTCCCATGAGGTGCATAGAGAGTTGGTATATCTTATTTAAGGTAAGGAATTACTCATTTCTCACTTTTCGTTTCATATGGGAGAGATTTACTCTATTTTATCTATGAGGGATGGTTTGATCATGCATAATCAAGATAAATTAATTAGTTACCTGAAAATTAATTGTAAAGGGGAATGTTTTTCATGATTTTACAACTTTGATATTATTGTGATGTTGAGTTTTTATGAGCTAAATTCCCCACTAAGAATTGTGGTTCTTAGGAGAATTTTCTTGAAATATAGTTGTAGTTATATGGAAACCATTTTAATTTTGTTGTGATATCACCTCAAAATGGAAATTGGGAAATAACTTGTATTTTTCCACTGAAATAGTTTCCCATAGATTTATGGCTCATGTTATGACACCCTTAAAATAAAGTGAAATGTGATAAAAGACCCTTTGTTAAATATATAAAATGATTTGTGATTTTTTATTTGTGTTCTTGCTTTGGGGTGGTGATGTGTGGTTGTGATGGGGTGGGCATAATTTTTGGTTTGTTTGGATGTTCTTTTGGGGCAGTAGAGTAATGGTTTGTTTTTCCATGTTTGGGGGGGGGGGTGAGGTGTTGGTTTGTTTGTATTTTCCTTTCAAGCGATAAGGTGATGGTTCTATAGGAATGATTAAGTATTTGTGATTTGTGTCTGTGTTCTGCTAGATACCCAGGTATTGATGGAATTGGTTAATAATGTTTAAAATGGATGGGATTTGGTTTAGTTAAGGGAATAGAAATGACTAATGACCAAATAAATGATCACTTGGTTGGTTAAATTTGTTTTTTGGTAAATAATGAAACAAATGGGGTGGATAATATATTTTATTTGTGATGTGATATGTGGATTGTGTTTTGTATGGTATTATGAATTTAGATGTGGTAGTGAAAGTGGGGATGTTGTGAGCTTGTTAGTGTTTTATTGTGAACTCATAGATCGGTCTAGTGTGTGGATTATATATATATACATATACATATATATTTATACTTTTATATTCCTTATGATTTCTATATTCACACTAGACATGTCAAGAATTATATGACGACACCCATATTTTCATAGGGAGGGTTTTTTCCCAATATCTTAATGATAAGGATAGATGGATGGATACCCACTCATTCATGCTCTCATTTCCAAGGGAGTGGATATGCTTAGGATATGATAGATGGAGGTTTATTAGTGCACTAGGTAGTGGACTATGTGTCTTCAAGTGGGATCTGACATGACCATGTTGTGGGGTGGTGTGCCCTGTGTCTTTAGATGAGATGTAATATGACTGTATTGTAGGGGGTCTTATAGTGGGGGTCATGAATGGTACGAGGAGTTCATGAGGTTTATTGCTTCCTTATTAATGGTACCTTACTACTATAGTTATGTAATTTTTTATGATTTGATAGATCAGGTATTTTGGGTGTGATGTCATGTGATTGTGGTTTGGGTGGGGGTATATGTTATTTAGAAAATATGGGAGTGCCAAGATGTACGACATTAGGGTGTGATAGGGAAAAATTAGTGGGAAGTCAGTGCGGGGTACCCTTTATTAATATTCTTTTTATTATATTTTTATATTTGTATTTTTTATTTGGTAAGTGTTCCTTAGTGAGGTTGGGTGGATAGTTGACATATTTAGGTGTTTTTCGTTCTGTTGTTTTCTCATGGGTGCATTAGTATGCTTCTTTGATTTGTGCAAGAGATACTTTGGTTTTATTAATAAATATACTTTTATTCTAAACCTATGTATATAAAATAATTTTTCAGGTTTCCAAGAGGATTACATGGATCATTTTAGATATTATAGGCTAAGAAAATTTTTTGGATAGTTGATGTGTCACTGGTTTATATTTTCTTTTATGGATTTACTTTTAAAGACTTTTATCTGAATTTTATTTATACAAGAATTTTGGGATATTTTTTTTTTATTTTTATAATATTTCATGGAATTTAATGTGGATGATTCATCATATCTCCAAATACAATATTTATATAGAGGTTAATGCCTCCCATTTTAGGATATTTGTATACCCTCAGTACTTTTCGCCAACCTAAGTCCTATTAGAGGTGGGACTCTGGGGGTCATTATTTCTCTCCCCTCATTGTAGTATCTTTGGAGGGAGGAATCATTATACGGTTTTATTATAGGGTTATGGATAAGTTATTTGATGGCTTTTATAGTTATAAATACTGAGGATTTCGTGGTTTAGTATGGAAATAGTTCCCGTTTACTTTCGTGCATGACATAGGCCATAGAGACGGGCTAGAAAATGGGATTTTATCCCCCCCATGATTCAATGCATCGACTCTAGGCTTATTAAATCACCAAGTTATGTGGACCTTTTATAGGTTAGAGACATAGGAGAGGTACTTTTATCATGATGAATTGTATTCCTATTTGAGTTGCGTTGTTTTGGGAAGTTTAAAATGAATCTAAATAAAATTCCATACTACCTAGTATTAAAACATATTTATTTTCTCCTTTAGCTATAGATCTTATACATCATCCACATGTGGTTTAGGAAGTACAGGTTCAGAAGTTTGATACATTTAATTAATGTAAGGTTCATCTAGAAGAGGGGGATAAGGCTTGGAAAAGTCCATTTCATTATTTTTAGTAGAGGAATTTGTAGAAGTATAGAGGAAGTGTTTCAGATGTGGAGAAAAAGAGATGGATAAAAGATATTGATAACACTTTCAGTTTAATTTGGGCCCTGGAGGGAAAGTAGGTCCCTTTTATAGCTATTCCTATGTGGGGATCTACGCGTCCATTGTGGAAATTGTATCTAGGTGAGAGTAATAAGTGTTTCATGGATTAACATTTGGAAAGATTTCTAGGCAGATTTCCTTTCATCAACCATGAAGGTAGTGAATAGGAAGGAGATTATTTCTATTTCTTAGGGGGGTATGTGACTTCTAGAGTTGGAAATGAATATTATGTACCTTCTATGATTTTCCCTATATCTTTTTCCGGGTGAGGAGTCACCTATGAGATGTATTGAGGTGGCACATTGTCTTTATATCCAATATGAAGTTGCAATTTTTTATTTACCAATATATCTAGAGGTTCAAAAGATAGTATAGGTAATCAATCATATTCACTAATTAGTAGTTTTACAATGAGAGGAGAATCAGTAGGGTTCCTTGAGGAGCAGGGTTTCCAGTGGAAGGTCTTAGTTACCAATGCCTTTGATGTTTCGACTATTAGGGAGTCATCCTCAGCAACTCCTCTTCCTACCTTCTAGGGAAAGTGGTTTCCGAGATTTTCCTAGGGATATCAAGGAAATTATTTCCTATGGGGTTTGTGGCAATTTCCATAATCACTTACTAGTGGTTCTTCAAGTTCAATTTGGTAGAGGTGAAGATGTCCAGCACCGTAATCAATAACAATTTATAGTGAGACTTTTGTAGCAGTAGTGGAAGAAGGAATATGATCGAATAAGAGGAGATGTAGTAGGTAGTGACTGACCTTAGGATGTTACTCTTGTTCAGGGATCTATAATAGAGTGTGGTCATATTGGTGGTCATCAGTTGAGAGGTAGATGAGTAGGGAATTGTCTTTTCCCTGGAAGTAACACTAGAGGGGATAAAGATCATTCGAGTTATTCTAAGTTTTTCATTTACCCTTATTTGTTCCTTGTCCAAATCAAGAGAATCACAATACTTTGTTGAACCCACTCTAGTCTATTCTTTAGGACTAGATAAAGAAAGTATTCACATTCCAATGCTATTGATATGATATCCAGAGCTTATTTGATGAGTTCCAGGGGTAGAATTCTGCTGGGGAAACATCATTCCTGTGGAAATATTTTCATAATATAGATTCACCTATATGATTTCATCCTAGCTATCAATTGGTTATATTCTGTACATGTTATTATCAACTTAGTTCATTGGAGAGTCATGCTCTTAGATGTGGAAGGTTAGTGTGTGGTTTTCATTGAAGAGATGGGTTTTCATGTCAAAAGGTATGTAAAGACCCGGAAATTTCGAGGAATTATTTTTAAATACTTTGGAATTTTACAAGTCTTTGGCCTCTGACGGCACTTGATTCTGAGGCCCGGTGTGCCCGGAATCAATCTCTGAAGTTTAGCTCGGGTACGTTCAGTGAACAAATGAGCGAGTTTTTCTATCTTTTGAACCGGTGCTCGGAATTAAAATCTGAGGGCACCGATGAAACCGCAGCGCCAGTAATTTCTTAAGGGGACCCTTATCGTAGTTGCGTTCGCAAAGGAGGAGGAGATATTTTTGGGGGTTTATTAAAGAAGTAAATAAAAATTGTCTGTATAATTTTTATTTTCATAAGGTGGTCTTTCCCTCCCATGGGTAGTCAAGAGTGGGGCCCACAACCACTTAACTACCCAAGTGGGGATGTTAGAGAGGTGGGGGCCCGCACAAGCCCCACCATTTAATTCCCTCTAATACATTAAACATCCCCTCATTAATTTTCCAAAACCTCTATTAAATGTCACCTCAATCCATTAAATTATGTCAACCCATAATTTAATGAGGAACCTTCCTCTTTCCCCCTTTTAAATTTAACAGCCAATGCATTTAATAATGGGGAACCTTCTCTCTCCCTTCTTTAATTAAATGTCAACACATTTTAATTAGTGTGGTGAATTAATTACGGGAGAGTTTCTTTGCGTGTATAATAAAATAATAGGGGAACATATTATTTTATTAAGGAGTAGAGCTTCGTTGTGTGAGGAAGAACGCCAGCCTCCGATGAAGAACGACGAAGAACACCGGCCTCCGATGAATAATGAAGAAGAATGCTGGTTCCTCAGAGATCGATGAGATGCCACCTTTACCTTTCTCTGTGGCAAGAGAGGATACGCCGCTTCCTCCTCGGTACGCCCCGACGACGCCTACGATCCTTCCCCCCGACACGGATGATCATCTTCCATGTTGAGGTAGGGGAATTTGAATAATTTTACTTATGTGATTTTTATATCCCCGACATGGCGTGCAATTGTTGGTAATGTTTGAACCACAAACGCGGTGGGTGCGGATAAACGAACAAGTCTGAACCCACCGCTAGTTTGTTCTTGATGCACAGAATTCTTGGAGACAACGAAATGAGACCAAAATGGCGATTGGAGACCTTCGTAGTAATCTATGGGTCCCGGGATGGCTGCATGCGCAGATGGGAGCAAGAACGGACCACCGAAATGACTCTGGTGGCCCGTAGAAAACTCATGCGGCGTGGCGGGAGCGCCCCGGCGCGGCTGCGGCGCCCCGGCGCGCCCCCGGCAGGAGCCGTCATGAATGAAGATGTGGCAGAAAGGAGCTAGATCTCGTGGCCGCGTGAGATCCTGGGAGACGCAGCGTCGGTCGCCACGTCCACGGAGCGCAAAGTGGGGGACCGCGTCCCCCCTACTTGGCCCGCTGGCCGAGCCAGCGCACCCCCCGGCTGGGCCAGGGTGGGTCGCACAGACTGGGCCGGGCCGCACCCAATAGGTCAGGGTCGCGCCCTACCTGGCCGGTCCCGGACCCGGGTCTGGTTGACCCGGTTCGAGCCGACCCAGGGAGTGGGGCCGGGTCGGGCCGGGCCTAGACCCCCCACTTCGGACCACTTTCGGTTCTTTTCCCATAACATGTGCTACGGACTTCTGATCGATGCACCGTCCATTGTATATTAACAATTGGATCGAGACGGTCATTTCAATATATTATAGTCAATGTTTCGGAAAATTTTGGGTATGGCCGGGTTGCTTCGAACCCGAAACCAACCGGGCCATTGGAGCAGAAACCTTTATATCTCAAGGACCGGAATTCTGATTGACGTGCCGTCAATTGCGTTGGGATCCTTTTGTTGAGATGATAATTTTGGATTACTCCTCTTGAGTTTTGGATGAAGCTGGATTATGGTCGGGTTGGTTTTAGCTTAAAAACCAACAAGGCCCTAGGGACGAAAAATCCAAAAACTCTCAGACGGGGCATCCGATTGACGCACCATCGGTCACATTGAGTTTCTTTTGAAGAGATGGAACTTTGGGATACATCAACTCTGGACTTCATGAAAGTTTATGTATCGACTCCCTCTCTCTTTCTCGAGGAGCGGACCCTCCCAGAATCGAGCATGCGATGTGGGGGAACCCTAGAGCTGGCTGCGACTGCAACGACGACGATTGCACTTGGATCCTCCGTGGGTTCGGTAGCAAGGAAGACTTTACTTGGATCCTCTGTGGGTTCTCCAGCGACGAAGACCGTACTAGAATCTTACGTGGGTTCGACAGAGATGACTACTGTTCTTGTATACTATATGGGTCCAGCAGTATTGACCTCTGTACTTGTATCCTTTGTGGGTCTGGCAGAGTAGCTGATCTTGTATCATTTGTGGGTCCGACAACTTAGCTGGTCTTGTTTCCTATATGGGTCCGACAGATTAGATGAATCAGTGGCTACATCTAATCATCTCTATCACCTTACGAAGTGTATACCTGTGTGAGCTGAGTCTTGATTCTCAATCTTTATAATTGATGTGATTGAATTTCTTTCTTGTGTGGACTTTGTTTTGTTCTTCCTATATGGAATGTGTTGTTCTTTCCTGTGTGGACTGGGTTGTGATTTCTTATGTGGACTGGGTTGTGCTTGGGATGGGGAGCTGGAGCCAAACATTAACTGATGACTTAGGTATATGTATGGGCATATACCTAAGTAGAGTCGTTTGATACTTCGTGATTGTATCTTTCCTTTGTAGTTTATCCTAAGTGGATTCCTAGAGACCTTCGGGGGTCTCGGGGTCCCTACTGAGTATCGTATACTCACCCCTACATGGGATATGCCCGCACTACATTGTGTTAGAAGCAGACGACGGAAAACACTGATCGGGGTGGAGGCTTGTGGAGCTGGACGGTACCCGGAGGTGGACCACTTGGCAGGACGTACACGAAGCGGACGGTCAGACCTGAGGAGCTGAGGAGGATATCTATACCCACCATTCATGTGGGATTTCTGGAGGACGACTCAGTGTTGCTGTTTTTCTTACTGTTGTTGCACTTTCCTTTCAATTTTATTGTACTTTCAGTTAGGTTTGTATACTGGCCCATTTACTTTTTCAGTACTTACCTTTTACTTAGTTTTACTTAGTATTTACTTCACTTGCATACTTAGTTGTGTATGTTACTTCCTAAAGTCAATGCCTTACCTTATTTTGGGATTTAAGCCTTTGGTGCTAGTCGCAAGCCCCTGGCCTATGGAAGGTGGGCTTGGGGTAGTTACGACACGGGCCCCGAGGACGGGTCGTGATAAATTGGTATCAGAGGAGTCTATTCTACCGCAGAACTCAGGACTCTGATAATTTCTTCTTTGTGAAGAAATAATGTTTTGATAAATGAGTGTGGTTATCAGTCAAGGAAGTCTAGTGTTATTGAGGTGACCGACGTATCCATACACCAGGACCCTGACTTCTGATTTCCGACTCAGTGCCCGAAAACATTGATTTCATGTGTGTTTAAAAAGTTTTCTTTGTGATGACTTTTTTTCAGCTCACCAGGTATACTGTATAAACCGTGGAACACGTTTTTCTTTTTAGGATGGCCCCACGACGACAGCCAGCTAGGGTTCCGAGCTTTGTGCGAGATGGAAGCCCACCGAGCGACGAGGCCTCAGTGCAGGGCCCCATTACAGTGTAGGCACCGACGGTACCTCTACCCACCCAGCCACCGATGATACCCGCCCCAGCGGCGGAGAGTGCATGCCGCCTGAGTGCGTTGAACAAGTTTCAGAGGTAGAGGCCGCCCAGGTTCTTTCGAGAGATGGATCCTCAGGCAGCTGAGGATTGGCTGGAGGCTATCGTCAGAGTCTTCAGATTGGTAGGGACACCAGCGGACCTCATGGTGATCCTTGTCGTGAGTCTCCTGCACGCAGAAGCATGTAGATGGTGGATCCTGATGCTCCAGTTGTACGATGAGGCATCTCTACTTTGGACGGACTTCGATATCCTCTTCCACTCAGAGTTCGTTCCAGAAACCCTCCATGCGGTGCACATCCAGGAGTTACTACAACTGCGGCAGGGCAGCATGTCAGTAGCCTAGTACTCGGAAAGATTTTCCGACCTCTCGAACTACTCCACGGATATGGTACGAGACCCATTCTTCTGGGCCCAGACCTTTGAGAAGGGACAGAGGAATGATATCAGTGCTTTGATGATTCCAATCAGCATCCTGACCCAGGAAGGGGGGCAGGAGCGATCCCTACTATTGGAGAGCTTTCTTGTCGAGTAGCTGTCATTAGTGAGACTAACCGTAGGACGGCACAGAGCGGAGTCTTCTGCAGCTGGAAGTCGATAGATGATGCAGGGGTCCAAGCAGACCAGGCCGTTTGGTGGGCGACCTTAGGACACAGGTTTGGCTGTGCGAGGCACACGATGCAGAGCTAGCCTTCCGAGGAGCAGACAGTGTTATGCATACGGCGGGTACGACCACATGGATCGTGACAGCCCAACCCACCATGAAGAAGAGCAGAAGACAGTGGAGGGACCTCTCAGGAAGAGGTAGAGGTTTGACCATGGCGGTCCGTGGGGAGCAGGCGGACGAGGCAGAGGAGCTGGCCGAGCAACGGGTGGTGGACGACGCTTCGAGGCTCTACCACCACCACCCCTAGGAGGTCCACCCCGACTACAGGGAGCTGGCAGGCAGAGGCAGGCTCAGCTCCAGGCAGCAGAGTCTTACGACCACGGTGCAGCCGAGATGATTTGAGGTACTATCTGTGTCTACTCCACCCTTGCTGCAGTTCTTATAGACACAGGTGCGAGTCATTCTTTTATTGCTGCTTCCCTTGTTCGGAGCTCGGAGATTTTGACAGAGCCGTTAGCTCAATCCTTGCATCTAGAGACTCCTATGAGATCAAAATCGATGATTATGCACTGGTTTCGGCAGTGTGAGCTTACTCTAGGTGGAGAGAGCTTCGGCTGGGATCTTCTTGTAGCGGTGTCGAGGCCTTACGACGTTATCTTGGGTATGGACTGGTTATCTACAGTCCATGCTCAAATCGACTGTATTAGGCACAGGGTGTGGTGTGTTCGCATGGATGGGACCAGGTTCACCTTCACCAGCGAGAAGGTAATTCACAGCATAGGATGGACTCACACAGAGAAGAGGGCAGCTGATCACACATCAGTTGGCTAGTCTCATCCTCAGACTAGTTGACGTGTGGAGTCTGAGTTTTCCTGTAATAGTGGATTAGTATGCAGACATTTTTCCTGACGATGTTCCAGGACTACCTCCTCACAAGGAGGTAGATTTATATATAGACATGTACCCCGATACATCACTGATATCCACTCCATCATATCGGATGGCTCCCGCCGAGCTTCGTGAGCTGCGGGTACAACTGGAGGACTTGCAAGGGAAAGGTTTCATCCGACCCAGTGTTTCACCCCGGGCTTCTCCGGTCCTATTCGCCAAGAAGGCGGATGGGGGCTTGCGATTGTGTGTTGATTACCGTTTCCTGAACCAGGTGACCGTGAGGAAAAAGTATCCTCTTCCGAGGATTGACGACTTCCTTGATCAGCTCAAGGGAGCACGTTGGTTCCCGAAGATAGACCTCAGGTCAGGCTATCATCAGCTCTGAGTTCGGGATGAGGATGTGCAGAAGATGGACTTTAGGTGTCGGTATGGCCACTATGAGTTCTTGGTCATGCCCTTCAGTGTGACCAACGCTCCAGCAGTGTTCATGAGTCTCATGAACAGGATCTTCCAGCCCTACCTCGATCGGTTTGTCGTAGTCTTCATTGACGACATATGGATTTACTCGATGACCGAGGAGGAGCACGCCTACCACATACGGATTGTACTGGATACACTCTGAGAGCACCATATTTATGGTAAGCTCTCTAATTGCCAATTCTGGCTTCGAGAGGTTCACTTCTTGGGGCACGTCATCTCATAGGATGGAGTTGCAGTGGATCCCGTGAAGGTCGAGGCGGTACTTTCTTGGGAGCCACCCAGGAGCGTGACGGAGGTGCGGAGTTTCCTAGGTCTGTCTGGGTACTATCATTGATTTTTTCATGACTTCTACAGAGTTTCCTCACCACTTACATCTCTAAAAAAGAAGGGGAACCCTTCGTGTGGTCAGACAGATGTTAGCAGAGCTTCCAGGAGCTGAGGCAGAGATTAACTAGTGCGCCCATCTTGAGGCTGCCAGAGGAGGGCATAAGGTACGTAGTATACTGCGACACATTAGGGACTGGACTTGGGTTTTTCCTGATGCAGGAGCGAGTATTGATCGCTTACGGTTCATGGAAGTTGAGGCAGCACGAGTAGAACTATGCCACCCATGACCTGGAGTTAGCAGGAGTGGTCTTCGCCCTGAAGATGTGGCGACACTATCTGATGGGCGAGCGCTTTACAGTCTACTCTGACCACCAGAGTCTAAAATACATTTTCTTGCAGAAGGAACTGAACCTGAGAAAGTGGTGATGGATCGAGTTCCTCTAGGATTATGACGTTGAGATTGTCTATACTCCTGGGAATGGGAACGTTGTGGCTGATGCTCTCAGCAGGATATCGGGCATTCAACTATATGGAGAGGCGACAGAGTAGTTAGCCTCTTTGCAGATATCCTTCATGGATAATGGTGGGGAAGAATATCTACAGTCCCTCACAGTCACTCCTCCACTTCTTCAGCAGGTCAGAGAGGCACAGCATGGAGACGTTGACTGTGAGGCGCGACATGCTCAGATATCCTCAGGGCTAGCACCCGATGGATTTTCTGAAGGTTGAGAGCACGTCATCCTCTTCCAGGGATGTACAATAGTAACCGTTACACTGCAGGAGGAGGTGATCAGGGAGTTCTATACTTCCCCTCTAGCAGTACATCATGGAGTAGCGAAGATGTATCAGGACCTCAGACGACAGTACTGGTGGCCGGCTATGAAGAAGGATATGGCAGAGTTCGTTTCTCGATACCTCACATGTCAGCAAATGAAGGTAGAGCACCAGGTACCTGCAGTCTTGGTACAACCCTTAGTGGTCCTGGAGTGGAAGTGGGATGGGATATTCATGGATTTCGTGATGGGGTTTCCACGTACTTCCAGAGGACACGACACCATCTGGGTGATCGTAGAATGACTCACCAAGTCGACCCACTTCCTACCGATCAGAGAGCGGGGCTCAATAAAGAGCTTGGGACACCTCTAAGTTCAGAAGATTTGTACGGATTTATGGTGTGCCATCGTCTATCATCTCCGATCGAGACGCTGTCTTTACTTCCCGGCTTTGGAAGGGTTTACAGGAGGCTTTCGGGACGCAGCTACGCTTGAGCACTGCTTTTCATCCTCAGACAGATGGCCAGTCGGAGAGGACCATTCAGACACATGAGGACATGCTCCGTGCATGTGTCCTTTATTTTGGTCACAGTTGGGAGGATCACCTACCCTTGGTGGAGTTTGCGTACAACAACAACTACCACTCCGCCATCGGGATGGCACCTTACGGGGTACTGTACGACCGAACTTGCAGATCACCTCTGTGCTGGACTGACCCAGGGGAGTCAGCACTCGTAGGACCAAAGATGTTTTGGGCTACGACAGAGAAGGTGCAGGTCATCCAGGAGCAGATGAGGACTATACAGAGCAGAGAGAATTCCTATGCTAATAGGAGGCGGAGACCACTGAAGTTCAAGGATGGCGACCATGTTTTCCTACGGGTCTCACCTCGATGCGGGTTATGGTGATTTTTCTGGGGCGGTAAGTTATCTCCGCGCTTCATCGGACCTTTTTAGGTCCTCAGCAGGGTAGGTGAGGTGGCTTACCACCTGGCCCTTCCACCTCAGTTTCACAGGGTGCACAACGTCTTCCACATATCTCAGCTGAGGAGATACATGCATGACCCGACGCATATCATCGACAACAGGGAGCTAGACATCGATGATGGGGCGACTTTTGCAGAGGTCCTGGTGGAGATTGAGGATAGACAGGAGCGGGTCCTACATGGACGGTCGATACCTCTGGTGCGCATTCGTTGGTAGCACGAGAACCTCCAGGAGAGCACATGGGAGCGGGAGGCTCAGATGTGTGCTCAGTACCCTCATTCGTTTCCCTAGTTTATGTTGTAGCTTTACGGGGACGTAAAGCCCTGAGGTGGGAGTAATGTAAAGACCCAGAAATTTCAAGGAATTTTTTTAAATACTTTGGAATTTTATGGGTCTGTGGATTTTGACGACACTAGATTCTGAGGCCCGGTGTGCCCAGAATCAATCTCTAAAGTTTATCTCGGGTACATTCAGTGAACGAACGAGCGAGTTTTTTTATCTTTTGAACCGGTGCTCCAAATTTAAATCTGAGGGCACCGATGAAACCGCAACACCGATAATTTCTTAAGGAGACCCTTACCGTAGTTGCGTTCGCAAAGGAGGAGGAGATATTTTTGGGGGTTTATTAAAGATGTAAATAAAAATTGTCAGTATAATTTTTATTTTCTTAAGGTGGGTTTCCCTCCCATGGGTAGTAAAGAGTGGGGCCCATAGCCACTTAACTACCCAAGTGGGGATGTTAGAGAGGTGGGGGCCTGCACGAGCCCCACCATTTAATTCCCTCTAATATCTTAAACACCCCCCATTAATTTGGAAAAACCTCCATTAAATTTCACCTCAATCCATTAAATTATGTCAACCCATAATTTAATGAGGAACCTTTCTCTTTCCCCCTTTTAAATTTAATAGCCAACGCATTTAATAATGGGTAACCTTCTCTCTCCCATCTTTAATTAAATGTCAACACATTTTAATTAGTGTGGTGAATTAATTATTGGAGAGTTTCTTTGCATGTATAATAAAGTAATAGGGGAACCTATTATTTTATTAAGGAGGAGAGCTTCGTTGTGTGACGAAGAATGCCAGCCTTTGACGAATAACGAAGAAGAATGCCGACCTCCGACAAAGAACAACGAAGAACTCCAGTTCCTCGGAGATCGACGATGCGCCAACTTTACCTTTCTCCACGGAAAGAGAGGAGACGCCGCTTCCTCCTCGGCGTGCCCCGATGACGCCTACGATCCTTTCCCCCCACGACACCAATGATCATCTTCCATGTTGAGGTAGGGGAATTTGAATAATTTTCCTTATGTGATTTTTATATCCCCGACATGGCGTGCAATTGTTGGTAATGTTTGAACCACTAATGCGGTGGGTGTAGACTAACGAACAAGTCCAAACCCACCGCTAGTTTGTTCATGATGCATGGAATTCTTGACGACGACGAAACATGACCGAAATGGAGATTTGAGGCCTTATAAGTAATCTACGGGTCCCTAGACGATCGTAGGCACAGACGGGAGCAAGAACGGACCACTAGAATGACTCTGGTGGCCCGCGGAAAACTCTGTCAGCACGAATCGCCGGCGCGGCGGCGCCCCGGCGTGCCGCCGGCAGGAGCCGCCGTGGTGGAAAGGAGCTGGATCATGCGGCCATGTGGGATCGTGGGAGACGCGTTGTCGGTCGCCACGTCCGCGGAGCGCAAAGGGGGGGAACTCGTCCCCCCTGCTCGGCCCGCTGGCCGAGCCGGTGCACCCCCGGTCGGGCTGGGGCGGGTCGTGAAGACTGGGCCAGGCCGCTCCCAGCCGGGCCGGCCCATGCCCAGCTCGACTGGTCCACACCCCCTTGGGCCGGACCCGAACATGGGTCGGGTCGACCCGGGCCGGACCTGAACCCGGGTCGGGTCGACCTGGGGGGTAGGGTCGGGTCGGGCCGGGCCCATACCCCCCACTTCGGACCACTTTCGGTATTTTGACCATAAATTGTGCTGCAGAACTCCGATCGATGCACCGTCAGTTGCGGATGAACCCTTGGATCGAGACGGTCGCTTCAGTATATTACACTCGAGGTATAAGAAAAGTTTGGGTATGGAAGGGTTGGTTCAAACCCGAAACCAACCGGGCCCTTGGAGCAGAAACGCTTATATCTCAAGGAACGGACATCTGATTGACGTGACGTCAATTGCATTTGGATACTTTGTCGATAAGGACCTTTTGGCTTACTCTGCTTGAGATTTGGATGCAACTTGTGTATGGTTGTGTTGGTTTTAATTTAAAAACCATCCGGGCCCCTAGGACGGAAAAGCCAATAACTCTCAGACCGGGCGTCCGATTGACGCATCGCCTGTCGCATTGGGTTTCTTTTGATGAGACAAAAATTTGGGATACATCAAATCTGGACTTCTTGATAGTTTATGTATCAACTATCTCTCTCTCTTTCTCAAGGAGCGGACCCTCCCAGAATCGAGCATGCGGTGTGCGAGAACCCTAGAGTTGGCTGCGACTGCAACGATGACGATTGCATTTGGATCCTCCATGAGTTCGGAAGCGAGGATGAATGTACTTGGATCCTATGTGGGTTCTCCAGTGATGACGACCGTACTTGAATCCTCTGTGGGTTCGACGGCGATGACTACTATTCTTGTATCCTATGTGGGTCCGGCAGTATTGACCTATGTACTTGTATCCCGTGTGGGTCCGGAAGAGTAGCTGGTCTTGTATCCTTTGTGGGTCTGAAAGCTTAGCTGGTCTTATATCCTATGTGTGTTTGATAGCTTAGATGAATTCGAGGCTACATATATTCATCTCTATCTCCTTACGAAGTGTATACCTGTGTGAGCTGAGTCTTGATTCTCAATCTTTATCATCGATGTGATTGACTTGCTTTCCTGTGTGGACTAAGTTGTGTTCTTCCTATGTGGATTGTGTTATGCTTTTCTGTGTGGACTGGGTTGTTCTTTCCTATGTGGACTGGGTTGTGCTTGGGCTTAGGAGCTCGAGCTGAACTATAACTGATGACTTAGGTATATGTATGGTCATATACCTAAGTAGAGTCGTTTGATACTTCGTGATTGTATCTTTCCTTTGTGGTTTATCCTACGTGGATTCTGAGAGACCTTCGAGGGTCTCGGGGTCCCTAGTGAGTATCGTATACTCACCCCTACACAGGATATTCCCGCACTACATTGTGTTGGATGCAGACGATGGACAGCACTGATCGGGGTGGAGGCTTGTGGAGCTGGACGGTACCTAGAGGTGGACCACTTGGTGGGACGTACACGGAGCGGACAGTCAGACCCGAGGAGATGAGGAGACTCTCTGTACCCACCCTTCAGGAGGGATTTCTAGAGGACGACTCGGTGTTGCTATTTTTCTTACTGTTTTTGCACTTTCCTTTCAGTTGTACTTTACTTTCAGTTGAGTTTGTATACTGGCACATTTACTTTTTTAGCACTTACCTTGTACTCAGTTTTACTTAGTGTTTTCTTCACTTGCGTACTCGGTTGTGTATGTTACTTCATAAAGGCAATGCCATCCCTTCTTTTGGGATTTACGCCTTTGTTGCTAGTCGTCAGCCCCTGGCCTATGGAAGGCGGGCATGGGATAGTCACGACACGGGCCCCGAGGACGGGTCGTTATAAGGTAGCATGTGAAGCCCCTTATTTGTTTATGGATGAATTTTTAGTGGAATTAGTGTATTCTTGGATAGTGGGGTTCCCCGGGGTTATTAATGAATTTTTGGATGTTTCCTGATAGATTTCATGACGCTACCCCCTATAAGTGATATTGATTTAGGGATAGAATTATAACTTGTTTTTTCTCCATTTTTGATATATCCTTATTGGAAGTCACTTTATGAGTTTTGGGAGTTGATGATTCAGATTTATGATATGATGCATAAGGGTTTATCCATCCCATTGTGTCATTGTGTGTTTCTCCAATGATGTTCCCCAAAAAGGATGGTCGTAGCCTGAGTTAGTGTATTGACTACAGGACATTGAATTAGGCAATGTTCAAGAAACATTATCCTCTTTTGGGGATATACAATCTTTTAGAACAACTAATGGGGGCTAGTTAGTTCCCTAATATCACTATGAATTTTGAATTTCATCAGTTGAGGGTGAAGGAGGGTGGTATCACGAAGACTACATTTAGATTCAGGTATAGGAAATTTGAGTTTTTAGTCATGTCATTTGGTGTTACAAATGTACCATATGTGTTCTTGGGACTCATGAACTATACGTTATGTGAATTATTGGACCATTTCATATTCTTATTGATCCATGAAATACTGATCTACTCGAAGGTAGAGGAGGATCATATTGATCAACTCAGAGTTGTATTGTAGGTTCTTCGACACCATAATTTATATGGAAATTTTTACAAGTGTAATTTTTGGACATGATAGGTGAATTTCCTCATATATGTGGTGTCTCAACAGGGTATGGTAGTGGACCCATCGAATTCCTAGGAGGTTGTTTCATGGGAAGAACCTAAGAAAGTGGTACGGTTTTTTAGTTTTCTTGATCTTTTAGGCTATTATTAGAGGTTTGTGCCCAATTTCTCTCAAGTTTCAGATTCGTTTACAATGTAGATAGGGAAAGGCTAGGTTTTTGTTTGTACTAATTAGTTCCGGGAAGCTCTTAGTAACCTAAAGGGGAACTTGGTCAGTTCTCTAGTGCTTCAATTTTACAGGGAGGGTGTCATGTTTGTGGTGTTTTTTGACACTTCTCAGAATGGATTGGGATGTGTGTTGATGTAGAAGAGATAATTTATTTATTATGGGCCTATGAACTTTCTTCCCCACAAGAGTAACAATGCCACCTATGATTTGGATTTGGTAACAATGGGGTATTCACTGATGTTCTAGTGACATTACCTCATTAGGAAGAACTTTTTGGTCTTCACAAATCATAAACGATAGAGGTATATATTTTCTCAGAATGATTTGAATTTTTAGTAACATAGGTGGATAGAGTTTCTTCAAGATTATGATTTTTCGATATCCTACACTTCTTCAAAAATGGAATGTTTTAGCCACTGATTAGAGAATAAATTCTAGGGAGGATATTTTTCAAGAGTCTGTGGATTGTTTTGAGGTAAATGGAGGAGTTTCAAGCCTTCCACTTAAATGAAAGGGTGGTTTATGGTAGAGGCTATTTTTTTCAGATAATGGTTCATCATTATTTGATATAGCAGATGGGGGACTCTCAGTGGGGAGACCCAAAGGAAGGGGTGATGTGTGATTGTGTTCACCATGGTGACACTCTGGATGGATGGTAAAAGGATTTTCAGAACTAGTTTTTTTTGGGAGGTTGTTTGTTTTGGTATTTAGGCATGATAGAGTCCTTTGATAGTTTCATAGATCACCTTTGATTTTACACCTAGGAGTATCCACAATGCAATGTGGATTGAGGATGCAGTTTTGTGGCCAAGGATAAAACAAGAAATGGAAAATTTTATGGCAATGTGTTTTGTTTTCTATTAGGTAAACGTTGAACATCATGTTCTAGGAAGTTTGTTGCAGCTTTTGTATGTTCGCGAATGGAAATGGGATTACATCTCAATGTATTTTTTTTAAAATTGGTACCCTAAGATTAGTGAGGTCATGATGATATTTGTGCAGTCATTGATTGGTTGATGAATTCATCTCACTTCTTAATGATCAAGGAATTGGTCATAGTGTAATATTTATCTAAGAGGTATGTGGATGTGGTAGTGTGGTTTTATGGAGTTCCAAGGTCCATTTTCTTTTACCGGGATCCTCATTTTACCACATGAGACTATAGGGTATTTTAGTATGATTTTGGATCATTGTTTCACCTTAGCACTACTGTACACCCTTAGATAGATGGGAAGATGGAGAAGACCATCTAGATGTTGGTAGAGATGTATTGGGCATGCATATTTTACTTTGGATGATTTTTGTCACAACAATTTCCATTTATTAATTATTATTTTAATAATAGTTATCACTTATCCCACAGGATGGCCCCATTTGAGGATTTTTACGATTCACCATGTCATTCTCCATTAGCCGGATGAAGGTTGGGAGGTAGAAGTTCTTGGTCCTGATGTGGTGCAGAGCATGATAGAGAAGGTTTATCTTGTTTGTGAAAGGATAAAAGTAGTGTAGGACCAAAAAAATATTATTCTGATCATTTGAGGAGGATATTGGAGTCAAGGTTGGGGACCATGTGTACTTTAAGTTTTCCCCTTGATGTGGAAAGGGGATATTTTGTAAGGGGAGTAATATTTCTCTCATGTTTTGGGCCCTTTGAGGTGATGGGTTGAGTCGATGAGGTAGAGTATCAGTTAGCATTTCCACCGTAGATGGAGAGAATCCAATACAACATCCATGTATCTAAAATTGGTTGATATCTTCATGATGATTCTCATATCATTGAATGGGGAGATTTTGATATCAAGGATGATATGAAATCTATTTAGTGTTCAGTAGAGATCCTTGATCAATAAGAGAATATCTTGTGTGGATTAACCATTCCATTGGTTTGTGTGTTTTGGAGTAATGGTGGCATATATGAGAGTACATGGGATTGAGAGATGCGCATGTGTTCCCAGTACCTGCAGCTATTTTGATTTTTTCACTACTCTATTTTCCTTATGATGTGTTATTTGGATCTTTTTGTGTTATGATATTTTATATTTTCTTGATGTATGACATGTGATGAAGTTCTGACATTTGAATAAGGGAGGACCTGATTCCTAATAGAGGTTAATTCTACTATAATGAGATTAAACCCACGCGGGTGAGTCAGTGAAACCCATATATGACATTATCTTGACATGGAGGATTCAATTTCTTGATTTTTTTGGGTGGTGAAGTTTTTTGGTTGTAGTGGTTGTTTGTTTTTGATGCGTGGAGGTCAATATAGTTATGAAATAGTTGATTGGTGGTGCACTTTGTGAGAGGAGTCAGTTGGTTGTTGTGCATTGTATTTTATTTGTGTTTCAGTTGTTTTTTTGGTTGGTAGTAGCATTGAGGAGTAACTATGACCTTGAGAGGTATCTCATAGGGTGGTTGTTTGGATCACTTTCCTTCTATAATTTGTTTTCATTATCTATGGAAATAATCATTTAAGTGGTATCTGATGTAATATCCAATGTATTCTGGACCCATTAATTTGTCAGTTTTGGATGTTTTATGTGTTTCAAAAGAGTGTTGAGGAGTTTATGTGGTGGTTAGAGGTGAACCAGGGCCTCTGTAGGAAAATAATATCATGAAAGGTGTACATAAGTTGAATTGGTGGTTCACAGCTTGCATAGTCGACCATTTTCATAGATTGTATGTTTGAAAAGGGGGATTCCATGAAGATAATTCACATTGTGAAAGGTTAATTCATGATGTGTAATTAAATTAGGTCCTCGCTACATGAATTTTAGGGGAAGATGAGATTTTTTGGGAAACCCATAGATTTCACGTCGAGAATGGATTACATGATGTGAAACTGGTTTGATCCAAGTTATTTTATAACCCTTTTGTCTGAATCCTTTTATTAGACCACATCCCTCTCTCTATCTCATTTTGGATTAATTGTAGGCTATTTTAGAGTATCTTACATACCTTTCCTCTTGCATCAATTATAAAGGTTCTAGTGGTTGTTGTTTGGTGGTCGACAATGATTCATCCTCTTAGTCCCCCTTTCCTTTCAAATATTCTTCTAGGATTTGTTAGGTTGTTTTTGTTTTGGTTTTTGGTGTTTTTGGGTTGTTTTCTTGTGGATATTTAGTGTGGTTTAGGTTGATCAATGGTTTTCTATGTGCAGTTGTGGTTTATGGGCATTTCCTTATTCTCCATGTGGTGCAACTCAAGTTGGTAAATCTTATTTGAGGAAGGGAATCCATCATTTCTCATTTTTATTTATCATGTGGAAGGGGTTTACTCTTTTTTTATATGGGATATGATTTTCACTATCCTGGTCAAGATATTTTAATCTGTTAATTGAAATTTAAGGGTAAAGGGGAATGCTTCTCATGCTTTTATAACTTTTATATTGTTGTGATTTTGGGTATGTATTGGATAAATTTCACCACTAAATATCATGGTTTTTGATATCCTTCTCTTTCACTTTAGTTGTTGTTGTACGGAAACCTTGTTTCATGTTGTTGTGATATCCAAAAAATTGGAAATTGGATAACCATGTATATTTGGATAATTAAATGGTTTCCCCAAATTTATGTATTTCATGATAATTCCCCTAAAATAAATTGAAATTTGATAAAATCACATATATTAAATCTTTAAAATGATCTTGGATGTCTTGTGATGTTTTCTCATGATGTGGGTTGGTTATGTGTGGTTTCAATTCGGTGGGGGTGATGTGTGATTTTTTTTCGATGATTTTGTAGCGGTGACGTGATAGTTTATTTAGACTTGCTTTTGGGGCAGTGGGGTGATGGTTTTTTCCGTGATTTTGGTGCGTCAAGTTGATGGTTTTTTTGGATTTGATTTTTGGGTGGTGAGGCGATGGTTCAAAGGGAACGATGAGGTTCTTATGATGTGTGGTTGTGTTGTGCTAGATGCTTGGGTTGTGATGGAATAATTGGTAATAATGTTTAAAATGGATGGGGTTTGGTTTAATTAATGGGATGAAAATTACTAATGAAAAATTAAATGATGGGATTAGGGGATAAATATGGTTGTTGGTAAATAATGAAATAAATGGGTTGGATAATGTATTTGGTTGGTGGTGTGAGATGTAGCCTGTGGTTTGTGTGGTGTTTTGCCTTTAGAGGTGGCAGTGAAAATTGGGATGTTGTGAATTGGTTAGTGTTTTGTTGTGAATCCATAGATTGGTATTATGCATGGATTATATATATATACTTGTGTGTACCTTTTTATTTCTCTACACACCCCACCCATTTTGATCACTATGCATCGACACTAGTATTTTCATATGGAGGGTGTTTTTTCCATCATCTGGGTGATGAGGATGGATAGCTAGATATCCCATCTTTCTCTCACTCTCTTCTAGGAGAGTATATATGAATTTTCTATGATGGTTGGAGGTCTATTAGTACACCAGGTGATGGCCCATGGATCTTTATGTGGGAGGTGATATGACTATGTTGTGTGGTAGTGGTCCATATGTCTGGTAAGGAGGTGATATGACTGTGTTATGCAGAATATTATGGTGGGGGTCATACATATAAGAGGAGTGCACAAGTTTTATGTCATTTATGTTCATTATACAATAATACTCAGGTTATATAAGTGGTTTTGATGTGATTCCATATGTGTTTTTGGGCATGATGTGATGTGACCATGTTGTGGGGCAGTGGTATATGTTATTCAGAAGAGATGGGATATCCAGAATGTATGATGTTTGGGTGTGAGAGAGGAAAATAATTGGGAAATCAGTAAATGGTTACCTTCATCGATATTATTCTTATTAGGTATTATACTTATATTTCATTATTTTATGAGAATTACTTGTTGAGTTTTATATGGATATTTGACATGTTTACGTGTTGTTGGTTTTGTTGTTTTCTCATGGGTGAATTAGTATCCTTCTTTCACATGTGCATGAGATACTTTGAGTTTACTACTGAGTATAATTTTATACTAACCCAACATATATAAATTTATTTTCATGTTTTCAGGAGGATTTTGTTGATCATTTTTTACTGTACTAGCTTTAGACCATTTTGGATTATTGATGTGTCACTACTTTATCTTTTCTTTTGGGTATTTTGAGACTTTTATCTATATCATTTTTATTTATACATGGATTGTGGGATGGTTTTGACTTCTTTTTATGTTATCTCATGGATTTTATTGTGGATGATTCATCTCATCTCTTGATCCTTTATTATTAAATTGGTTATTTCCACAAATTTCATGAGATTTTTATACCCTCAGTGCTAGTCGCCAACCTGGGGCCTACTAGAGATGGGACATAAGGGTCATTATCTATCTCCCATCATTGTCATATCTTTGGAAGGAGTAGGTAATGACCAAAAATAAATCAATGATTTTAGCTGTATTTTTCTCTAATCTATTGAGTTTACATTTTTATATCTTTATATGTTCTATCATTCTTCTTCCACCTATTTTTTATTCTTCTTTCATTTTATTCTTACCCTTGATCTTTTCATTTCTTTAGATTATTAAATATTTTTTCCTCTTGGTTATCAATGTGTCTTGTATAATTATGAATTTTAGTTTGATCTAGTTTTCTCTTTATGTTTCCTAGGTTGAAACCCCTTGTTGTGTTTCGGGTGGTCTCTTATGAGTCTATGATCCTATTCAACTATCTTGCTAGTTGGTTTCTAAATGGTGTGGAGATCTAATATGGGTCCAATTTTTTTCGATTTTTTTTAATGTGTGACTTGGGTAATTAAAGAAGCCACACAGAATTTGGTGGTTTTATTTGGATTGGGTTTAGTTTGGGGGATTCATTTCAAAGGTTCTTTGTTTTGTTTTGAGAGTTCTAGTTCTGTCTCTCACCTTGTAGTTGGCGGCTTTTTGGGGGTAGAAAGTTTTTATAGTGGGGACAATTATCACACCCTATTTTTATTAAAATAATTATTTTAATTATTTATTGGTTCTTAATATTATTTATTGTTTTAAGGTTGAGTTCTTGATGAAATTTTTATTTTTTGTATTTTTTACCAGTTTTTGGATCTGTGAACTGTTAGTGCACACGGTTTTGGAGAAACCATGTGACTGCATGATCAAATGGTCATTTTCAGTTCATTTTCTTTTTTCTTGTTTTTTATCACACTATCTATGATGGTTTAGTCCAAACATTGTGATTCTTAGGAGAAATTGTGTGTCCTTCTCATGGTGTGAGTATAATAACTCGTAGTTTTCTTATATAGATATTACATATTAATAGATGAATATTCATTTAATTACATAAAAAACCACACCAAAACTATATGGGTTTAGTGTCTTTCGAGACCAATATACAAAAACAACCGGTTCATAAATAAACTATATCATATCCCATTTATTCTTTCATATCTAAAAACATTTTTGATATATCATACATAATACTTTCCTATATATCCTGAGGGAAAATATGCATAATAAAATGGTGATATTAGATGCTCATTAAGGTTAAGAAATGTAGATATCAATAATGACATAAAAATAATAGAATAATAACATGAAGATTAAATTTAAAAGTTGTACCATGCATATCAAAGATAATAATCTTGAGTCATGGAATAAATCATATAATTTCATAAGACACGAATCATAAGAAATCATGAGCCATGAGAGAATAATTTTTCCATAAGACATGGAATGTAGGATGTACATAATCATAAAAAATAATTTCTTTAGTATTCAAGGCTCTTTTCCAAGACTATCATAGTGGACTGGGTTCACTCCCCAAACCATCATAGTAGTCATGATTCACTCCCAAGACTATCATAGTAGGAAAATTCCTTTACTGAACCAGTTTCACTTACCATTCTAGTCATGTTTATATCGTCAGATATAATATAACTACCCAATTAATTGGATGTTGATATAGGTTCCACCCATCACATAATTAAAACCATACCTTAATGGTCTACAGGAACGTAAATCATTCATCATATCAAAACCCATGAAAATAAATGGGGTTTATAAACATTTTATCATAGCATAACACATGTAGAAGAAATAGGTTTCATAAATATCATGTCATCATAAACATAACCACAATGTATAAAGAATAATAATATTATCCTTCAATAATTACCCCATAAAATAATAAGTAAAATAAAATAATGTTATCTGATTTAAAAAAAATTATTTTTTTAAGGATCACTTGAAATAATTCTTGAGGGAAATATCCATTATATTTTGAATTTTTTTCTAAAATGATTCACAATTATAAAATAAAACATTTTCATTAAAAATAACATTCTAATATTTTGAAATAATCTCCAAGGTATTGAGGCATCATTATGGTGATAAAATCCACCCATTCTATATAATCTTTAAAAAACATTCCTTTTGTATTTTTTTAGAAAAGTAGTAAATAATATCTATCAGAAAATGAAAAAAATAATCATTTCAAACCATTTTATTAAAAGTAAAAAATGACTAAGAATGACTTTAAAAAATCATGATATAATAGAAAAAAAAATTGGAAACAATTTTATAAGACATAGGCATTGAAGTAAAATATATTTTTAAGGGAAACATTAAAAATATGATTTTTAAAATAATACCCCTTATAAATATCATATCATTGATTTGAGAATTAATAAAATTAATCTATTATTTGTATTCACTATAAACCGAAAAAAAAATTGTAAATAAAATCATAATATAATCAAAACTAAAAGTGAGATGAGAAATTATTACCTAACACATAATTTTAGTTATGAATACCTTAAACTACTGTATAAACATTTAAAGAATGTTATTAACTCATTACAGACCCATATTCATATTTATAATACCTTATATGATACTTTTATAACATCTTACCACCCATTCATTAATGATATTTCATTATTTTCATTATTTCGGGTGCATTCTTTTCATTGTTTCATGTTTGGTTTATTTGTGTATAATTATGGATTTTATTTTCCAATAGAAATAAAACTCTATAAGTGAAATTAAATGATTTTAATGAAAATAAAAAATTTTAAATCTTCCCATTTATCATTTTTATTTTTAAAATGAGTATAATTAATTTGATAAAATTTTAATGATAAACGTTTAGTTTATTTTTTTCGGTTTTTCCAACCATCACAAACTCATTTCATTTTTTTAATATTATGTCAATATATTAGTTATATAATATCTTATAAGAAAACTATTACAATATGATTTCAAAATAATAATACTTTTATTATCATCCTTTTAAGTTGTAATGGAAAATAAAAAATCATTATTCAAAGAGACGATTAACATTTATAATTTGGACAATGGTTTAGTTTCTTTGAATAAGATGATATAATAAAAGGGTAGGATATAATATATTTAGATATAAATATAAAATTATAGTATATACATTATACTATAATTATTATTCCTTTATTGGTGAATGATATGAGGAGAAGGTAAAAAATGGAATAAATTAAGAGAGGTTGTTTGAGAAAGTTACCTTTTAAATATCACCTCATTGAAGAACCCCTTGAGGAACATAGAATTGGTATTTTGTTGATACTAGTATAACTTTAACATGAGACTAATGGGGGGAGTACTTTTTAGATATTTTAATATATTCAATGATTTTTAGGTGAAACAGGGTGGTGATGGGTAGTATTTATACTGTAGGTGTGGTTTTAAGTGACTAAATAATTATTATCTTATATTTAATACCAACCACATTTGCTAGAATTAAGTACAATAAATTTGGATGATATTTAATATTTTAAATTATGGTTAATACCTATAAATAAATAACCCAAAAATTTAATTTTCCAGTTTTTATGTATTTTAGGATTTTTCCTTTTAGCTTTAACCCACTACATTATTTTACTTATACTATCGTAAATATTTTTTTACCATGGTAAGTTTTTTATGAAAAAAATAAAAATGACCTTAAACATAATTTGAACATCCTTATTCAAAATATATAATCCATTTTTAAAATTTACAAACACTAATTTTTAAAAATTACATTTAAAATTAAACTGTCAAAATTCCATGATAAACATTTTCTTTGGAAAATGTGTTTTTAGTCCTAAAAATGTACATATACCAAAAAAAGGTATAAATATTTTTTAAATGTAGTTAATTAGATTATATATAACTAATAATTAATTTATTTAATATATTATTAATTTAAATTCTTAAAATGGATTTTAAATATGAATAAAATTGGTGTTTTATAAAAAACAGTATTTTTTACTATTCAGAGAAAAATTAAGCATTTCAGGAAATTATCAAAAATTCGTCCTATGATAATTTTGACAAGATAAATTAAAAAATTGTGTTCATTTTATCAAATACATTTTATAAATGTTTCGAATATTAATTATAATTATTTTCTTAAATAAAGAAGATAATTTTTTTTGAAGAAAACATATATATGAAGAATAAAATGACTTTACTAAAAATTATGTGCATATTCCCCAATCAATACTTAATAAATTAAAAATACGTTGGAAAATTATATATTACATAATTTTGATAATAATATTCATTCCCTCCCATTTAATGGGTAGGTTATAATGGTCATGTTAAAATAATAATACTTTAGAGCTCGTTTAAGCTCAATGTGTTCTGAAAGGTAAGTTATCGAAGAGATTAAATTTATTTAAAAATAAACATACCATAAGTCTCACGGTTTTACATTAAAACACCCTTAAAATTATTTTTCCCATCAAAATTTATTACTATAATATAAAAATATGATGATAAATCTTCCTTATCATATCCTCTGGTTCCCATAGAGAATTCTAAAGCTAGAGTTTTTTCCACAAAATATTAACTAAATGAGTGGTCTTGTTTCATATAACTTTATCTCTGTGATCAAGAATATATAATTGTTGTTATTTATGAGTAATATCATACTATATTAATATTACATCAAAGTTTAGTACATGTGAAGGATTAGGTATGTACTTCCTCAAGAAAGATACATGGAACACATCATGAACATGAGAGAGATTTGAGGTAATCACTAACAAATAATCTATTGTCCTGATATGATCAATAATTTCAAAAAAAATATTTCCTCACAATTTTAAATTTCACTTCAAAAATATATGGTGGATATTTGAAAATTACTTTTTGGGAAACCCACATCATAAAAAAGGTCAATAAAACTTCCACATAAAAAGTGGGAAAGTAAAAAAATAAAACTTCACCACATAACTATGATTCTAATTAGGAGAATATTAGTTGAAAGTAAAAACATAGACATAGAATAAAATTCTAACTATCATGTTCAGGTAGAGAATGATTGATAAAATGGTCATTAAAAGTTTAATGACAACAAAACCATAGACCAAAATTGTCTATAAATGGATATTGATATCATCATAAATGATGATAATAAGATAACATTTTATTTCAAAATAATTTGAGAAGAAATACATGAATAATTTCATCTCCAAAGTACAATATCACTCTTTGGTTGTTCCTTGATCAATTTTTTCATAATTTCTTACTCCAAGGAATTGTTTTTAAAATATAATTCCTAAAGAAATAGTGGATCATAAGATCCATAATGTGATGGAAAGTCATTCTCTTTTACTCTGGTTATCATCATAATAAATGGATACCGCATAAATCATCATGTGGTTAAGTAATACATTAACATCCAAAACATTATAAAACGTTCAATGTAAACAATTTAATAAATGGTTACCATTATGATCCTTTTAAAAAATAATAAATAAAAAAAACTTTCGAATGAAGGTCACAAAATTTTCAAAATCAACTTATCATTAATCCCCCAAAAAACATGATGTAGATATTAATATGCACACACCAAACAAGTGAATATCACTATCATGAATTATCTTGAAACATGTTAATAACCTAAAATACTATAAAACTTTAGTAAAAACATGAATTATTTTAAAAATATACTATTTTCTCATACCATAAATCCAACAATTATATAAACTCAATCCCTAAACCCCCTTTTAATCATATTACTAATCAGTTCTATGGTCATCAATACTATCAAATTTATTTCATCCTCATCAAACATCTATTTAGATAATTTTTATCCCAACATCATTCAAAAATTAAGGGTAACCATACCATTAATCATGTGTTCCCCAAAAATATCACCTTACTATAATAATCACTTTTCATGGTTAATAGTAACATTAAAAATATAGTTTAAAATACTTAAATAAAAACTACAATGGAACAATCTGTATATGTTTCACTATTCCATAATACAATAAAAGTACTTCTACAATATTATTTTTGAATTCCAATACATAAAAACCCAATCCTTCCACTTCCTTCTTAAACCATTAACCAATGTTATTCATTTTATTCTTTAAAAATTATTCCATCACATATGTCATTCATAGTATATTCATATTCATTAATATAATCATTACTCATACAAACTTGATGATTATCTTCTTAAGCTTCCCCCTTGGTAATTTATTTTCATATTTCCCACACTTTACACATTTAAAAAAATTAACTATTGATGATGCCTTAGGAATACCATTATTCTTATCTATTGTATTAACTGAACCTTTCACTTTTCCATTGAAATTACTCTCTTTGTGCCCTTTTTTCCACTCCCAAATCATCTTCCAGTTTTTTTGAAACATTATCCTTGATTCCTCTTCCCACATACATTACATAAGAAAAATTTAACACTCTTTCTTGTATGGTCACCATGAAAATCCATCCTTCTCTTATTATATTGGTCTGGAAACTAACAATAGTTGAGATTATTGATCATATTATGAGATTTATGATGAGGAATAATAACAAGTTTTCACCTTTTGAAACCCATTTAATTTAGTTTCTCATGAGGAAAATCATTCCATTGTGTATCACATTCTCCATTAACATGAATCCCCTTGTTTGAAACTTTTAGAAAAAACCCAAAAATTATTGTTTGATCATCATTAATCGTAATGGAAAAACTTCATAATCAAGGGAAATTACATATAAAATTTTAATCTATGACACCTTATGTTTAACATAGATTATTCATGATAGTTATAATAAATATAGGATTGTATCCAAGACACACCCCTAAGGTTCTTACTAAGGTTTTCTCATCCTAGTTTCCAAATCTTTACTAAACATTTCTCAAATACCAGCTATAATGACCCATAATTTTCATACTTTGATTTTACATATAATTGGATGAATATTCATTTCATAATATAAAAATTGCACTCCAGCACCATATAAGTTTAGTGTCTTTGGAAACATAGAAACAAAAAAAACTACTTCATAAAACTTCTATATTATCTCTCACTTATTTCTTCATAACTATAAACCTTTTTGACATTTCATACTTAAGCCTTTTCTTTATATACTTGGGGAAAATAACCATAAGAAGAGGGTGATCTTAGATGGTCATTAAGGGTAAAAAAGGGAGTTATTAGTCCTAATATAAGCCTAAGGGAAAAATAACAAGAGCATAACATTTGTAAATTATACCCTGCATGTCAAAGATCATAATATGGAGTCATGGAATAAATCATAGAAGTTCATAATAGATGAATCAATATAAATCATGTGCCATGAGAGAATATTTTTGGCATAAGACATGGAATGTGTCATTTACATAAGAATATAAAATCACTTCCATAGTAGTCAAGGTTCTTTTATATGGCTATCACTGTAGAATGGGTTCACTCCAAAAACCATCTTAGTAGTCAAGGTTCTCTCCCAAGACTATCATAGGGAACAATATACTTTGTTGAACGGTTTCACTTCCCATTCCAGTCCAATATATATCATGATATATAATATCATTACCCAATACATTGGAGGGATATATAGGTCCCACCCCTCACATAATTAAAACCATATGTATGTGTTCTACAAAAACATATATCATTCATCATATCGAAACCCATGAAAAGAAATGAGTTTCATAACCATTTCACCCTAGCATAATCCAAGGAAAAGAAAAATGGTTCATAAATATTATTTAATGATAAAAATAAACCAACCATATAAAGAATAAGAATATTATCCTTCAATAATAACCCTAGAAAAGAATAAGTAAAATCAAGTAATTTTATCATTGATGGAAAAAATATATTTTTTAAGTAACACTTGAAATAATTCTTGAGAAAAAAAATCCTTTCTATTTTGAAAAAAAAAATTATAAAAATTTCACACAATTATAAAATAAAACATTTTATTTTAAAATAACACTAAAATATTGTAAAATAATATGCAATTTGTTAAGGCAACATGATGATAAGAAAATCCACTCATACCGTATATGATAAAAAACATTCCTTCCATAGTTTTTTTATGAAAAGTCATAAATAAAATCATATAGAAAACAAAAAAAATGAATCATTTAAAAAAATTTAAAAAGTAAATAATGATAAAAAATAACTTTAAACAAAAATAATATAATAGTAAATACATTTTTGGAAACACTTTTAGAAAACATGGGAATGGAAGAAAAACCGATTTTTATGGGTAAAGTTAAAAAGATAATTTTTAAAATAATGTCCCTCATAAATATCATATCATTGATATGATAATTAATAAAATTAATCAATTATATATATTCACTATAAATCAACACAAACAATGTGTAAATATAATCATAATATAATCAAAATTATTTCCACACACAATCTTAGCCTGACATAATAAATGAAGTAGAAGTTTAACCCGAATAATGGAAATTGGGTGAAGAATTTTCTTACCAATTTGTAATCATTCGACTATTATGCCCCAAAAAATTAAATTAATAAAATTAATATAATGAGATTTATGAAATGAACCAAAAACAAGAAATGAGTGGTGAATAAGGTTTGTATCTCACATAAGTAAAATTGATACAAGAAACCATTACCTCACACCTCCCTTTAGTTAATCGTACTTTAAACACTTATATAAAGATTTAATGAATGTTATTAATTAATTATAAAAACTTATTCATTTTTATAATACCTTATATGATAATTTTATAACATCTTACCACCAATTCATTAATTATATTTCATTATTTTTATTCTTTCAGGTGAGTTAGTTTCATGGTTTCATGGTTGGTTCATTTGTGTATAATTATGGATTTTCGTGGAAAACAGAAATAAAAATATATAAGTGAAATTAAATAGTGTTCATGAACATCCATAATTTTAAATGGTCTCATATATCATTTTTATTTCTAGTATGATAATTTTTAATTTCCTAAAATATTAATGATAAAAGATTAGTTTATTTTGGCGGTTTTTCTGACAATCACGAATTGGTTTCAATTTATAGTATATTATGTCTATATATTATCTCAAGAATAAGTTATAATATAGAAATTAAAATATTATTTAACCATAACAATAATTTTATGACCGTCCCAGGTTATGATAGTGGAAAAAAAATCATTATGCACAGAGATGGTTAACATCCATAATATGGACAATGGTATTGTTTCTTTGAATAAGAGGAGGTAATAAAAGGGATGGATATAATATCTTCCACTATAAAAATAAAATTAAAGTATATAAATTATAATATATTTATTATTAGTTTTTTTATGAATTAGGTGATATAAGGTATAAAAATAAAAGAAATTAAGAGAGGTTGTTTGAGAAAGTTACCTCTTGAATATCACCTCCTTGAAGGACCCCTTTGGGAACTTGGAATTGGTATTTAAGTGATTAAAGAAACACATGAACATGGGTATAGTGGGAAGTAGATTATTTTTAAGATATTTGAATATATTAATGTCATTTTAGGATAAAGTATGTGTTTAGGGGTGGTATTTATATATGAGGGATGGTTTTAAGTGATTAAAATATGATTATTTTATATTTTAAACCAACCACATTTGGGTGGAATTAATTAAAAATAATTTGGACAATAATTTATATTTTAAATTATATTTAAGGTATATAAACACATAAACCACCCATTTAATGTTTTATTTTATAGTTATATTAATCTTTTACCTTTAAAATTTAATCCTCTATATTACTTTACCTATACTACGACAAATCATTTTTTACCAGAGCAAATTTTTTTAGAAAAAATAATGAAATTATAACCTAATTTGAACCATATGATTTAAAATATGTAATCCATATTTATAAATTCCAAACATAGAAGTTTCAAAATTTCAAATAAAATTAAACTGTCAGAATGAAACGAAAAACAGTTTTTTTGGAAGAAAGGTATTAATCCAAAAACATTTACTTACAAAAAAATAGTTATAATGATTATCTAAATGTAATTAAATAGATTAATTTTAACTCAAAAATAAATATTTTAATTTGAGATTAATTTAATTTATAAAATTACTTTTAAATATAAAGAAGATGAGAGTTTAAAAAAAATCAGAATTTTTTTACTGTTTGCTAAAAATTTAAACATTTCAAAAAAAAATCAAAATATTATCAAAATATAATTTTGACATGATGACTCCAAAAATGATGTTAATTTAAAAAAATAAATTTTCTAAGTTTTTCAAAAATTAATTTTATTTATTTTATCATAGAATTTAATAAAAAACATTTTTGGAAGAAAACATATATTTGAAGAATAAAATGACTTTACTAAAAATTATATGCATGTCCCCAAAAATTTAAAGAATACGTTAATAATAGGTTGTAAAATTATATATTTTATAATGTTGTTAATACTCTTAATTCCTACCAATTTAATGGATAGGTTATAATGTTCGTGATAAAAAAATAATGTTTTGGAGTTCGTTTAAGGTCAGTGTTTTATGAAAAGTAAGATATAAAAGTGATTAAATTTAAATAAAAAGAAACATACCATGAAATCTTGGGGTGTTACATTGATAGATGGTGCAGAGAAAGTTCCTGGTTAGAGGAAACCATTTTAAAGGTTTGTGATGGTGTCTTAATTCTTAACAGATGAGGTTTTCATGGTTAGCACATAGCTTACCATACCATGCATCCAATCCATTTGAGGTTTCATGTCCTTTTAGAGGAGGGTGCATAGTTGTCACACGATTTTCAAATCATATTGCCAAATAGTGTGAGGATGTTTTGTCTCTCAATTATAGTTCCCATGGTTGGCGCATGGTTTGGTAAACCATATGACCTAAATGTGTGACTTCCCCATAATCCATAAAAGTTTAAATTCATATTATAACCTATTAAAAATAAAACCACAATTAAGCCTCTCTCTCTCCTCCACTCCACCTTAGCACATGAAGGGGCTCCTGAACACTTTCACTTTGCTTATCCTTCTTGGTATGAAGCTCCTCTACTAATATTTGGAAATTTTTTATTGAATATTAGCCTATTTTTATTCTCATATGTTCTTCCTCTCATGTATCTCCCTTCCTTCTTGGATTTTTTCTCTCATTGATGAACCCGGGGGGTGAGGGTTGGATATTGTGATTTTATTTTTTTGATGTAAGGGTGTGTGGTTTGTATTCTGTTCTTAGTTATTAATGTTTTATAAGGTTTTATCATGTTCTCACATCATTGAGGTAGGTGTCTACATCAATTTCCTTTTTAAAATATTCCATGTGATGCTTGAGCCTTTCAAAATCAATTTTTAAATTTTTTATCTGTTTTTATGATTTCATAAAATGAATAATTATGCTTTTCAATGAAGTTGATTCGATGAAAAGGGGTTTTTCAAAGTATTTTTATAGTGTTTCCTATGTGTGTTAAAATTTTATGTATGTTAGATGTTTTTAAAAATTACGAGTGGCATCTCAAATTGATTTTGGGGTGTTTATAATTGTTTTTTTGACTTTTAAAGTTTTTATAAAGTTGTGTGACACATGGAATTATGATTTCAATAGGTTTTTGGTTTCTTTATGGATTTGGTGTTTATGTATGTGATTCAGGTTTTCCATTATAAGGATTCATTGTAATTCTTAGGTTGATCCTTTTACATTCTTTTGGATGTCCATTTATATTTTGGTGTGATATGTGCATGTCTATATATGCACAAATTGCACATATAGATGTGTACGTGCATATAAATGGAAATTTCATATAATTTCCACTTCATAAAACCATGTTTTCCTTAAATTATTTTCTAGTTTCAAAATTTTATTAAAATAATGTTTTAGGTTGTGTTTCTTAAAAACTTATTCATACTCATTCGGTAATTTGGAATTGTGTGTTTAATAAAACTAATCCAAATTCCCATTTTGAACCTTGAAAACTGTACTTAGATGATTTCCTAGGTTTCATAAATATATTATTAAAGAATTTGTGTTCTAGAAAATAATTATGTATTTCATGTTCTAAGACCCATTTGGTACTATTAAATGTTTCCTTGGAAAGTGTTTCAAAATTCACTAGATGCTCAGGCTTTACTGGTACTTTCAAATTGTTTTCTAAAATATTCAAACCCATATAGAATCCCTAAAACTTTTAAAGGGTCTTTTCTTATATAGTGTGAGTGTTAGGATATGGGATTGGCTTGCACATTATCATGATTTTGTTATGGTTGATGTTAAATGTCCATTGGACACCTCACTTTTCCACTATATTAATTTCATGGGATCCAAAGAATCATTTAGAGGGTTATGAAATGGTTTCTATTTAGTCCTCAATAGATGGACTAGATCCCCCATGGTAGATGAAAGGTAATGGTGGGTTGTGCCAGTGGTTAAGCCAATGTAAGGAATCGAGTTGGTGATTGACTATGGGTAACATCAACACGTTGATAGATGATTCTGAACCAAGTACATATGGGGTCACATATTTTGGTTCTTATGATATTCCCATGATTATAAATAGTGTACTTTCATTATGGTTTCATGGATATTTGGTTCCCTATACTATTCTTATTTTTATGCTTGTGAATTTCCTTCCTCTTCTACTATTGCTTCATTTTAATATTCCTTATATCTTGTGTGTTATTTGATCTCTATTTTTGAACCATCATCCTTAGTTATGTTTCTATCCTTATATTATTTTTAATGAGAAATTTTTAAATTAAAAAATTTTAAACTCAGCGTTGAAAAAAATCAAGGAAATTTTGGGAAAGTGTGTTTTTTTCTATAAAATAAGGAAAACCTTATGTATACCTTTATTTTCAAACCAGAGTTTAGATATTTTTTTAATAAAGGATATGTATAGATTTAATAGTTCTAATATTCTGAGATGTTTTATACTCATGCCCTACATGTTCCACACAGTTTTGGTAGACACGAACTATTTTGCAGGTTCAAGTTCTTGTTTGGTTTAACTCATGGAGCATGTTGGTCGTTGTGGATGGATGGTTACCTAGAACTAAAATATATATTGAATCTAGGTCTAGTTTATCATTATTTTGGGTTGTTTTTACCTTGTATTTGGAACTGTTTTGGTTTGGATGTCATTTTTCCCTTATTTTCGGATATATGTGTACCCTGGTTAGGATTGTGTGCTGTTTTTAATTTTTTTTATTCTTTGGATGAAATAATACCCATTAATTTTATCTTGTGATTAATTAGAACTTTTCATTGTCCTTTGGTTCAAGATCTATCACAAACCATCTTGGGTGTCTAGTTTAGGGGTGACATGGGTAGGTTTATGAAGCTTTCTTTCGATAATCCTGATTCAATTTCAAAACAAATTCATAAAATTATGGTGAATTTCATTCCATAATTATAGATTATAAAAGGGGAAAATTTTATTGTATAACAATTCATATATTCTTTCTTTAATTCCTTAATATTCTCAAATAGTTTAGCAAGATGCGTATTACTACTTTTGAGATTTAAATCTAGTTTTTGGTGTATACTCCTTAAATTTTGAAAACATAAATCCATGTGTATTGTGGGGGAGAAGTTCACCTAAAATAAGGAAATTATGAATTTATTAAATTAAAAATAGTTACATACCAAACATCAGAGACCAATGTTTCACTTCACATATATTTTTTCACATGGCCTTATTATCATAATGGATGTAAAATTAATTTAATTGGATGTATTAAAAAATATCAAATTTAAGCTAGAAAGAAACATATCAAACATTTGGACAAGTTTATGTCATATATATGAAGACCCTAAAAGTAAAATTCAAATTATATTTAGTGTTTTATTTGTTAAAAAAATATAAATAATGAGGAAATATATTTTTTACTAAAGTACAACATGGATAGTAACATGAACAAGAACATTAATATCATATACGTTGATTAATTTTCAAGAATAAAATTCAAAATCATACCAAGATGTAAATTTTTTATTTTAAAACAATGTTATCATCTACAGGGATTTGGAACACATCTTTCATAATCTATATAATGACACCATTCTTCAGAACCAATCTATCCAATTCATTGAGCAATCATTCCAAGATAACACAGATGGATGTATTCTAGAAAAGAACATGAATAAAAGTGTACATATGGTCAGGTATAATAAATGGTTGGAGCACCATATTCATAGCTAGAGATCGAATTCTTAAGGATGAATTATGAGGGAAACCCACTCAATATGTACCTAATAAATCTCAAATAAATCTCTAGATGAACTTAAAATAGATACATATCCACTATTTCACTTAATAAGTAGTCGTGAACAAGATACAAATGTTATTTCAATGGGTGAAAATTATTAAATAGAATTATTCAAAAATTGATTCTTCAAATACATAATAAATTTAAAGAAATTATTATTTTTAATTGATGTAGAACCAATGACTAAATTAATATCAATAGATAATATAAAAGAGAAATGATCATATATAATTGTGTAATTAAATAAATATATTCACTTTGTTTTTTTTTTAATATAATAAGATAGTGATCATAGTAATGTTATAAATATTATCTCAATTTTATACTAAACAAATAAAGCTAAGTTTCTTAATAGTTGGAATAAATTAAATAGGAGCATTTGATAGGTTGTACAGTTTCACTATTCTCACCAAGAAGAATAATTTCGAATTATAAAATATATAAATAATATTATCCTTCTTTAAATCCTATTAAATATGTATATTATTTAACTATATAACATAAGAAAAATAAATATATAAATTTATATAAATATATATACAATAAATTAGAGAAAATATAAAAAAAATCTAAGTAGATAGAAATAATTTCAGTACTGATATTAAAGAATCTGCATATATAACTTACATAAGATTAATATAAATCAAGTAGTAACCAAATTTTTAGTCATAATGGAATCTTTAAGCTTCCAATTCACTGTTGTGGCTGCTATTTCTGCTATTCTTACTGCTGTTCGGGACTCCAGGCCGCCATTGAAGCACTACTTCTCAAACTTGATCCATGATTTCACTATCCTCACCAGGATTGGTGTTAGGGGTAGACCTCGCCCCCCCCCCCACGGTATGTTTGAGGTTTTTTGTCAGCCCCCCTTTTTGGGATGGATTAAAGTCAATTCTGATGGTGCCTCGAGAGGTAACCCCGGTCCCTCTGGCTATGGTTCCATTTTCAGAGATCACAAAGGGGTTGTCCTTGGCTGTTTATATGGTTCTTGTGGCCTTGTTTCATCTCTCAAAGCTGAAATGATCGGTATTATGTCAGCGGTAGAGCAAGATTATCACCATGGTTGGGACAATATCTGACTTGAATGTGACTCCACCACTATTTTTCTCTCCATTAGGAATGGTTCCTCTCATCTATCTTGAAATCTTACTAATATATGGACCAAATGCTTGGATCATCTTTCGCCCTTGAATTATTTCATCACTCATGTCTACAGGGAGGTGAATTCTATGGCATATGGTCTTGCAAATAAAGGCGTCAATGGCATTGACTTCTTATGGAATGATATGATCCCTGTTGACCTTCTCTCTTTTATTCAGAGGGACCAAAGTAAGCTTCCTATATTTAGACTCCTATAAGTTTGACCTTATTTGTTGCTAATAAAAGAGGCTTGCCCTTTTGGGCAAGTTCTCATCTTAAATTTAAAAAAAATATTTATAGTGTAATAATATTTTTTTATAATGAAGATTTTGGTGTGGGATTATTAATATATAATAAAATTAATATAATTTTATCAAATTTTCCTCTATTTTACTTCCCCTATTTTTCCCCAAAAATTGGTACCAGAGCTATATCGATACATTGAATCTAGTTCAGTCTCGTTGTAAGTTCCCAAGTTCCATGTGAAAAAATTATTAACTGGTAAATCCAATTGAATGTGTAATTTAATTCTCAAGACTTATGATTCATAGTGGATGAGTCCTAAATAAAAGTATTCAATTCAAAGTCCTTTAACAAACTAAAGAATGAGGTGAAAGAAGTACTGATGGGGATCCAAAAATATATCAAAAATCATTGTTTGTTATTTTTGAAGTTGTTCAAGGAATTTTATTTGTAAAAATATTAAGAGATAAAATTGAATTTTTTGTACGGGTTATTTTACGAAAATATTATAATGGTGATGATTGGGAAAATTGAGTGATTATTTAGACACTTAGAGGTGATTTTGACTCTTTTTTCCTAAAATAATAAAAAAATAAATATATTTTGATCATGTATAGTTAATTACAACCCAATTAAGGATGAATAATTATAAAATAAAATAATTAAGACTTATGGTAAATATTTAATGATATTTAATCACTAAATTAGATTTAACCATTATATAAATCAAAGAATCTCAATATTTATCACTCATGGAAAATAAATGGTTGATGAGTTCATTGGGTTCACATGAACAATGATTTCATCAAAATTATCTTATATCATATTTGGAATAAGAATTCAAAAACAATAAGTTGAAGGAGGATTTCAAGGATTTTTAGGATGTGGACACAATCACGTACAAGGTCGAGTAAGAGGTGAAAATTTTTCTATAATCAATTGAGGAAAATAAACAAAAGGAGTTAACTTTAGTGGATATGATAAATAAAACATTATATGTTTTAGATGTAAAAAATCTATAAATTTTAAAATTGAATATAGAACCAAGATATCTTTTGAGAAAATGGGGCATGAAACACCACTAACACTATAAAAAATATGTTGTTTGAAATAAATACAGATTAGTTGGTTATAGAGTACATAAATATTTTGTACCTTTAGACTAGATATAGTAATCACATGTGTGAAAAAAGGAATTGTTTTCAAAATTAGAAAAAATCATTCATAGATAATTTAATATTGGTAATGAATATAACTTTTCTATCATGGGAAAAGATAACATCAATATACTATCTAAATATGGTATAAATTTCACTACTAAATTTTTTTATTCCTTGAATTTTTTTGAATTTGTTGAGAATTGATCAAATTTTTGAAAAGGGTCATAAAATTGATATCTTGGATTGGATATAATCTATCATATCCTGATATCAAAATATAATAAAAAAATTAATTTAATAAAAAAATATTCTTATTATCACTTAAAACAAGAGTTGTAATAAATCCTTCAAAAAATTTAAAATATAATCATTGGTTATGGAACCTTCTATTAAAATATATAAATTTTTCATGTTTGATGTTATTGGATTGGAATAAAATGGTAACATGGTTACCAATGATAGAGCCTCTTAGTTATCTTAAGGTAGGTTTTATTCTTATAAAATAAAAATGAAGCCTATTTTCAGTAGAAAGATTCAAAAGAGAGAAAAAACCTCTAGAGATGGTTCATATAAATATATGTGGACCTGTTGAAGAGAAATAACTTATAGAAAAGGTAAAATTTATTTTTTAAAAATTATTTTAAAAAATTAGTTTATTTTCTAAAAGATTAGTCTGAATATTTTTAAAAAATTAAATATTTTAAAGTCTATTTAAAAAAAAGGTGTTTGATATCCAAAAAATAAGATTCAATTGGGGAAGAAAATTTACTTCAAATGAATTCTACAATTTTTGACAAAATAATGTAATTCTATGAATAGTATAATAGAAAGGGAAATATATTGAAATTTAAAATTGACAGAAGTATGTTAAAATATAAATCTCTTCCAAAAGCATTTTGGGATAAAGTAATTTCTTGTGTGGTATTTTTGAAGAATATTTCTATGATGAAAAGAATTTTTAGGATAACTATAGAAGATAATTACAATGTGAAAATTTATATTTATATTTCCTATAGATATTTTGGGATCTTTACTATCCTCATATACCATATATACATCCAAAGAAAATTGATGATAAAATCAAAAAACTCCTCTTTATTGGTTGTGGAAATGTTACCAAGGGATATAAACTATATAATCATATAACATATGAGGTTATTACAAGTATATATATCATGTTCATTGAAAATGAATCATGTTCATGTAATCAAATGGACGATAAAGGAAAAGTCTTCATTGTTAGAATATAACTTGGTGATAAATTTATTGATGGTTTATTACTGAGTAGTTCTTATTATATAAGTTATTTTTAATACAACTAATACTCTCATAAATTTCAAAATATAACAAAAGGAAATGTGTAGTTCTGTACCTTTTATATGATTATGTGGTCACAACTAATAATAGTAATAAAAATGATATGACTTATGATACATTGTTTAATTTATATTTATTTTCATATTATAATCCCATTTTCTATAAAGATTCGGTGAATGATGAGAAATAGAATTAAGTACTATATAATGAATGTAAAAAAACCCACAATTTTAGTATTTATTCCCATTTAAATCAATACTATATGTTTTATAGCTTGTGATAATTTCAACACCAAACCAAAATTAATAATTCTTTGTTTTATTAAGGTATAATATTATAATACAAGTTCTGATACATTATGAAAAAGTACATGAAACATAATTAGAAAATTACTAATGAAATGAAACCAAAAGTAAGTAAAACTTCTTCAAGGTTAAAATTATCATCCTCATGATCTTCCATAATGATCATACCTCCATTGATAATTATATAAAGAATAAAAAATATTAGATATATAATGAACATATTGAAAAAAAATCAATAATAAGATGAATTATTTTATATTTGTATGTATGTTTATATATAATAATAAATTAGGAATGTTACATATAAGGTCATTGGATATATGGTTGTTTGAAATATGTTCATCAGATATATGGTCATTGGATATATGGTCGTTTGATATACTTATATCCAACAGGTACCCTGGATTTTTTTGTAATTGATAGTAATAAGTTAAAAATGATATAATTCATATATAATTAATAAATATAGAATGATATTAAAAGATAATAAATTATTATAAATATAAATAAATATATTTTTACTTTTATTTTTATAAATAAATATTGGATGTGTTTATAAAATTCAAAGAAAGATGAATTACCCAAATAGATTATAGAGATAATGGTTGTATTTGCTGACGATATATTTGTGAAAAATAATGTCAATTTGTGGTGAAGTTGTGTAATTAAGGAATAATATTCCAAATCATATGAGGTGAAGGTGTTACCCATGTATTTATTAGTAACTATGAGTGATTTTTTCCATAATAAATTTAATAGGAAATGCTACATGGAAAATGACCATACATCAGATGATTGCATATTTGATCATTATGTTAAGGAAAAGTGTTGAAGTTAGAGAATGTCCATCTAAAACTATTTATAAGAAGTAGAGAACCTAAGAGTGAAGAGATAGAGACTTCAAAACTAATTAAAATTTATAGTTTGTATAGTTGTAATTAAAAATGATTAATATAATTCAATGTATTGAGAGATTCTAACCTGAAAATGCAGAAAAAACATTAAAGGATTATTTGGAATGAAAGATGAAGAGACTAGTGAGGTGTTGCACCACTACGATGGGGGTTTAATTAATATTGATTTTTTAAAAAATTCTTAGTTTTGAAATTAACATATATTTACTTGTTATGATCTAATCCACTCTTGTGATTTCTAAACCTTTATCAAATGCATTAAAAGTAAATATCATGGAAATAGAATTTTTTTACAATTTTTTGTTTCAATATGAGCCTACTATCTACTATGACTAGTCACACACCACAATCACAAATTCTACACTATAATAACAATTAGTTAAATAGTATAATTATTCAATAGTATAGAGTCCCACTATGATTTATGGAGTCTCATTAGAACAATAGTTTCACACTTCATAAAACAGAAGGAACACAAAAAACACAATAAAGGTCAATTCTGAATGTTTTATTCTCCTAAAAATATCGATGAACATCATTCTTTTGAACTGTCAAGATACTTCAAATAGTCTATGCTCACATTTTCTAGATTCATGATAAAAACTAAATATGGTCTTGTTTATTTTATTCTTTCTCACTGCCTTCTAAAATTATTACAACTCAAATGCACTTCATGTGGTAAATGATAATTTATTATTGGATGTTATCTTCAATAACCCATTATCTTTATATTTTTTTGTCTATTTCATAAAAAATCAATTTCTTATGTGAAGCGCATGAAATTTATATGATCACCAGTACACATTCATGTGATTAGCTAAGGTTTTCATGACTCTTATTATTTCTTCTTATGATCAAAGGATACAAGATCACTTGGGACCAAATTTACATATTCTCAGTTCCATTTTATAAGTAGTAGTTCTTTGCAGTATCTCCTTCATGTAACCACTAAGTAGGTTTTAAAAGATCTCCTTTACATGATTAGATCACATGATAGTCTTCTCCTTCAAAATACCTAGAAATATTTCAAGTTGCTTCTTCATGATATATAGATTGTCTTTGGGTAACTCTTTCCTTAATGTGATTAAATAATGAAATAACTTTCTACTTTGTGTATCCACAGGTTCTTTGTTTCAAGTAGATATGAGATTTCGATTTTTAAGTCTCGAACAACAGCCACACTTGACCCATGTATCTATTTATATAGGCATCATCTCACCAACTATGGTCCAATTTTTAAGGGTATTTAAGACTCTTTCAATATCATGAATATATTGGGATTCCATGGAATACTAAATCTTTCATCCTAGACTTTCATATGATGTGGAGGAGATCATGGGGTTACATGATCACTTCCTAGGATGATGTCACATCACAATGGACTTCTCACAATGTCATAGTGATTGTCAGTATGCCTTTATGTAACACTGCTTTATGGATCAGTAGAAAACCTTTTTAATCACCAAAATTATTCAAAGGATAGAATATATAAAACACATAACCCTCACATCATGGAAAGTTATATTATTTTTAATGAGATATAATCTCACGATCAGACGATTGCTTTATTTAACCCAAAGAACATCACATGATTCCATGGATTCAGTTGATTTCGCTAATTCTTGTGATGAAATATTTCACAACATCACTTTTATTCATCCAAAAAATGTTATTTGAGTAATGTAATTCATGAAATATAATGTTTCATGCATGTATTTGTATTATTTTGCATACCCCATTCTCAATTTTTTCTTTCTAGAAGAATGGTTTCCATGTGTTGTTTCCATGATCATCGGTTTTCAGGAGCGTGTGTGTGGAAGGCTCATCAACCAGTGGTTGAATATGATGGACTTATTTAAATTCCCATGGCATGGGTGATTAAGCTTCCAGGATTCATATGATCAAATATTCAACTTTATTTACATAATACAGAAGGGAAAATAAGTAGTGCATTGCATAGTTTATGTCCCACATCGAAGAAGTTCTCTATCAAGGATAGATTAATAAATGATCATGTGACCACTTCTTATTTTGAGATGGAACTAGGTTTGTCACCCATATAAAATTTCACACACATATGGTGTGGGGAGACCCATTCTCCACCCACACATTCCTTTTTGTGCACTTTGTGGACATAAACATGATCCTGCTCACACCTCTTCTACCTCATGTGTAGCTTCTGGGATGACTCTTGTGTGGTGATTTATGCTCTTATGTTTCAGGGGATTGTCCCAATTTTTTTTAAAATTCCAAAATATAAATACTTAGTAATTTAACATAATTAAACTAAATCAAATCACTTATTCATCATGGATAATATATGAATATATTTTATGAATGTTAATATTCAACCCTTCTTTATCCTTATTTCAAAAAAGGTGAATTATCTAATTCATTTTAAATGGGTCTTTAATAATTAATATCATATCAGAAATCATCATATTTTCCATGGAGAATTTCTGAAGCATGAAATTCAATTCCATCAAGTGAATCCATAACAATTCTCCAAGAATCACCACTTCACCAATGCATATTGACTAACTCATTGACAATAAGTGAAATAGTTGGCATAAAAATATCCACCTATATATTTTGTTGTTAATGTATCTTCACATTGTAAAATTCAATATGTGAGCTCAAAATTCCTCCCTATATTGAAAATTAAATGAAAAGAGTAATTGGGGATCTTCTCAATTACTCAAATTTCTTAAAATATGCTCTCTATTTTTATATTATGTTTTGATCACTTCTAATTAAGGGATGTCATCACATAGTTCTCTTAGAAAATAGCCCTTAGTTTATCAACTCTAAGTCTATGTTAGCAAACCTAGTGTAGAAAACCTAATTTATAACCAGGGTTTTACAAACATTCCATAAAATAAAATGCATGTTAAATCATGCTCATAAATTATATTATGAGGGGTTAATAAGACATGAAATACATGATCCTATATACAATTTAGAAAACACATTAGAAAGTTTAGATGAATAAGAATAAATCCCCCTTTGTCTTATATTTTCATAAGAAAATCACTCCTCCTTGTTAAATACAATTTATAATGAGGGATGAGAGTGCTATTATCATACCTCAAAACTCATGTAAGTTCCCCCTCAATGTATTCACTCATCTTCATCATCATGGAATTGAATGGGCTCCATGATGAGTAACAATTCTCCTTTAATTCCATGATTTTTAGCCCATAACACTTAAAATAATAGGGAATAGGGAGATACCTCATGGTAGTATTCAAGTGAGAGGAGAACTTTGAACATGATGTTTTAACATTAGTTCTACAAACCCCTCTCTTATCATAGAATTGCCGAAGATATATACAATATGATTTTTTTAACGGAATGTATTAAAGCTTAATGTATATATATATTAGAACTTCTCTTTGATAAGATAATATCTGATATAAATATGTTTTAATATTGAATTTTTCACTGGGTTTTTAGATAACCATCTTTCACTTTGATTATCATAATATATTTTTAGAGTTTTTTGAGTCTCAATCTTCAAATTTTTTAAATCCACTTGTATCCAAATCATATGTATACATGCATGTGTATATGCTACATATTCAACCTCAATCATTATTATTGTTACTAAATTATACTTCATTCAATACAAACTATCACAAATTGCTCCAAAAAATTGAATGTCACACCTGAATTTGATCCTTAATTTATACAATCACCTACCCAATATGAATCTATAAATCCTAACAATTTCAAATCATCAATGTGTCTTTATAGAACCCCATATTTCAGAGTTAATTTCACATTTTTTAGAATCCTATTAGTATCCAATAAGTTAGACTCTTTAGTATCACTATGAAATTTGTCACATAGAGTTACTACATAAGTTATTTCTTTCCTTGATGTTGCTAGATAAAGTCAACTTAAAATGATTCTTCTTAATTCAGTATGGTTAACACTACTTCCAGATTTATCCTTGCACAATTTTATTCCAATATAAATGGATGTTGAAAATTACTTTTCATTTTCCATTCCAATCATTTTCAATAATTCCTTATTATACTTTTCTTGACATAGAAATATTTAATTTGATTTCGGATTAATCTTAAATCCAAGAAATTATACTACCTAACCTAGCATGGACATCTAAAAAATAATTTCATCTACCTAGGAATCTCATCATAGAGACACCCATTGTCACCTTGCCCGAATGGCCCGAAGGCCTTCTTTTTATTTTTATTATAGATAATCCCCCTTTTAAGGGTTGAAGGGGAACCCGTACATGACCTATAGGCCCAAGACACAAGGCATGACATGACCCGTAATACATGACCCGAATGTCCAGAGGCATACCATTTCCAATACATGACCCCTAGGCCCAGCCCACTAGAAATGCCCCTCCCCAGCTTCTGCATCATTGATTGTCTTTAGCTCCCCACCTGCATTGCTGATCGGCTAGCATTGCCCCATTAAAATATGATTTTACACACAGATATAATGACCCTGAGCATAACTTTGGACATATCTCTCACATAAAGGTTATGATCAACTTTACCTTTAATAAAATTCATATATTTTAATCTACCATTAAATTAGAATACCATGCTCTTGGTGCCTATTTCAAACCATACAAATCTTTCTTCCATGTCTATATCATTATTCTATATTTTTCTAAGTTAAAATTAATAGGTTGTTTAATATAGAATTCTTCTTTGAATTCTCAATTTAGAAAGACATATTTCACATTTATTTGATAAATTTTTTAATGTTTAAGTGTTTCCACTTACAAAAACATTATGAAAGTATTCATTATTACTACTGGGGAAAAAGTTTCTTTAAATTAAATACAATTAATTTGTGAATATCCTTTCCACACTAGCCTAGTTTTGTTAATTGATATCTCACCTTTATAATTTACCTTATTTATAAAAAATCACCTGGTTACGATTACATTTTTATGTTTAGTTCTTATCATGACATCCCAAGTGATTTTGTTCTCAATCTAATCAAGTTCTTCATTCATATCTTGTATCCACTCCACATTTTCAACTACTAAACCACTATATGGGGCTTAATTTATGAAATAATTATATTTTGATATTTAAATATCAATCTTACTCTAGTTTTAATTAGATAATTTTTATTTACAATTATATTTTTAGTGTGAAAATGTTTTTTAAAAACGAAATTATCATCTTAACTATGCTTTTTTATTCCTTTGAGCTTCTCTATTTTATTGTGGATTGTATGGTGTGGAATAAGGATGATTAATTCCATTTTTCTAAAAATATATTTCAAAATAATTACATGTAAACTACGTACCATTATATAATGTCAATTTCTTAATATAGATACCCGACTCTTTCTCAACTTGTATTCTAAAAATCCGGAACTATTTTATTTCCTCTGAATTATGTTTCATAAGAATGATATTAGTCAAAAAAGAACAATCATAAATAAATGTAATGAAATACCCATCACCTCTTGTATAATTATCTCTAATTGGGCCACATAAGTTAGTATGAATGAGATCAACTGGTTTGAAAGAACAAATGTTCACTTCTTTAAGAGAACCCTACGCCATTATCCCTTTTTGATAAGTTTCTCATATATCATCCCTATCTCTCTTCATTTGGGGAAGATCTATTACAGAATCATGCGTAAAAAGTTTACTCAAACTTCATAAGACAAGATGACCAATCCCTCTATTCTACATGTTTTTTTATCATGGGAAATTAAGAAGCAATAATCTATGGGATCTAAATTTCGATATAGATTGACAATGGTTATTCTACCTTGAATAATGAACCTTGAATCCATTATGATTTTGATGATACAAGTATCTTTATTTAATACCACCTCATTTCCATTATTATAATGCTGGATGAGACTGAGAAAATTATATTTTAACCCATCAAAAAATAATACATCAATAAGATTTTGATTTTGGGATTCAATCTCGATTGATCACATTCATTTTATTTTCAGAGAAAAATTGTTTCCAAATTTAATTGTTCCTCCTTCATGATTATCAATATTTTTCAAAAAAAAATTGACACTTGTCATATATGAAGAGCAATCCTGATCAAGTATTCATTACATGGTTTTATGGATATCCTTTAGAGATACTTCATTAAAGAATTAATTTTCTTCCTTCCTCTTAAAAATTCCATTTTCTTTATCAATATTGGGTATTTTTTTAGGTAGGTCATGCATTTTTCAACAGTATTCCCCTAATGATCACATATAAAAAAAATCTAACCAATCCAACTTGTTTTGTGTTGACAGATAATTTTACTTCCTAGTTACTACCTACTTATTTGGAAAATATGTTCTCCTTTTCTTTGAATAGCTCCTCCTTAGTTTAGGTCTCATCCCTAGAAGAGAAATGTTATACCAACATGAGTAGTCTTTGTTTCCAAACACACCACAATAGTAGAAGTATCATATAAACCTTCATCTTCCATACAAATAATAGGTTTTCCTAAATATTGTTGATGTTGCCTTTACATATGTTGTGGTTGTCTTTGATATGAGATTGATGATATTTGAAAGATCTATTTCTTCCATTAATTTATAGGATGATTTTACCCTAGTCTATATGGTACATAGTGATCTTTAATTGTTTTTAGAACCATCAATATAAGATATGTCAAGTTTATTTGGAAATTTATCAGGAGATAAATTAATATGCTTCTTTGAACCCCTATTTTCACCAATTTGGGATGATTCTTCCATGTTATCATCAACTTTTTTGAAATCTTCTCTGATATTCCTTAAATCATTCTAAACATCAATAAATTATTAATGAGTCTTTGACTATTATTCTTCTTTGAGAGAATGTTTTTATTTAAGTTATTTTACCATCTTCTCTATCTCAACCACTTTTAGTTTGTATCTCTTGATCTTATCTATAGAAATAGCGTATTTATTTATATATTCTTCCTTTAATTTTGAAACCTTCCTTTTTTTCTTTCAATAGTATCCTCATCTCCTTTAGCTTTGTATTTTTATTAATGAAAGCTTCTAACTATTTTTTAACATGTTCTATATCTTTGTTCATTCACTTTTATCATTTTCACTTCTATGGGTATCAAACGTTTTTTCCACATTATCTATGAAATTATTTTCCTCTCATGATTGAATGCAAGATATGGAATCAACTTCTTCATATTTTCTCACATAACTTATTATTTTACTTTTGAATTATTCTCCTTATTTCCACCAAATTTGGTTGAATATTTTTATCATTTACTATATTGTTTCTTCTGAGGTTTCTCATCATCTAACTCAGGTTTTCTATACTTATTCGCAGGATTATTTATCAAAATGTTTCCAATGTTATTAAAAATATAATATCTTAGTGGTATATTTCCTTTACCCGTAAACATTACCTTCTTGACTTCATTAGATATGAGGGAAATAGTTATATTATAATATTCATCTTCATCTTCAACATCTGATTCACTTAATTTTAGAATTACATCATCTTTGATTTTGAAATTTCTCATGACCATAAAATTCATCTCGTATTTGATCTTCATATAGAAAGCTAGAATATTTCACATTTCATAAGCAATGAGAATGTTATTTATTTCATCAAGAATAATATATTATTTTTCTTCCAAAGATGAAAATTTAGGATCAAACCAGTCACAAAAATTTCTCATTATTTTTTTAACAATAGTTTAACCATCCTAATTTTCTCAAAAACCCTAAATATTACTGATAATTTCATTGAATCTCATGTATTATTCACCAAAATTTTCTTCTTCATCCATAAATATGTCTTCAAATTTTATTATATAAATTTTCAATTTAGCCTCTTGGATTTCACGATTACTTTATAACTACTTTCAAATATGTCCTAGAATTATTTGTCATTTTTTAGTCCCATAACCTTTGTGTAAACATTTTCTAAAAGGGATGTGAAAATTGAATTTTGAGGTTTTCCATCAACTTCCAAATTTCTATTATCAAAAATTTTCATAGGAGTATCCTCAACAATATGTGGGAATATTAACGTTACTACTTTTTTAACTTCAAGTAAAAGGGATAAGAGATAGGTTAACATCCTAGTATTTCAATTATGATTGTTCTTTCCTTTGAATGTAGGGACACCCCTACTATTGATTGAATTTAGATTATCTATATTCAGAAAGAAGCGGATCTTGACAGAGGAACCTTTCCTCTAATACCAATTGAAGAGCCTAGGGAGGTGTTTCACCACTGATAAAGGGGGTTGAATTGGTATTGATTTTCACAATTTTTCTTTCTTTTGAAATTAACCATTGTTTACCTATTAGGATCTGATCCAATATTATGATTTCTTGACCTTTCCAAAATTTAGTAAAAGTAAATATCATGGGAAAAAAATTACAAGATTTGATCTTAGTATGAGCCTACTTCCTGTTGTGATTGGTTTGACACACTAATCACAAATTATCTAATATAATCACAAGAAGTTACACAGTACAATTAGTCAATAGTATAAAGTCACATTATGATTTCAAGATTCATAATGGAACAATAGTTTCACAATTTCTAAACCAAAATGAATACCAAAAACATATGAATGATAATTTAGAAATGTTGTCTACTAACTACCAAAAAAACATGTTTTCACAGTTCCACCCTTTAACAAAAATAAAAAAGAACTGATAAAGGGGTACCTTTATTAGTGCTATTTTTTTTTGAAAAAGTGAACTTTATATAGTTCTAAAAGAAAGTGTAGATAAAAGTACCCCTTTATCAGTTCCTTTTTATCCCTGATAAAGGTACCCCCTTTATCAGTGCTTTTTTAGCACTGATAAAGGGACCCGCTTTAATAGTGATTTTTAGAAGCACTGATAAGGTCCCCGTTTATTAGCAATTTTTACAAGCACTGATAAAAGTATACTTCATAAAAATTATATTTCATTAAAAATAATATATTGATATATAAATATATTTATATTGATCTAAATATAGTATATATTTTTTAAAATATGTTTTAGATAATGCTAAATAGGAATTTACTCTTAATATATATAATAATTAGTGAAAATGGCTTATAAAATAATTAAAAATATTTTTAATTAATAATTTGGAAATTATTATCAATTATTAGTTATTTAGTAATAATTTGAATATATGAAAAAATAAATAAAATTAATAAAAGATCAAAAATAAGTTAAAAATGTAACTTGAACTTCAAATGACCATAACTTTTGATTCAGGTGTCTATTTGAGCACTACCACATATCAAATCAAATTATGTGACGAGATCTACACCCTTAGTGACATATTTAAAACTCGGTCACATTTTTCAATGTCAAAAAAGGCTCACAAGGCCTCTAAAACTATGTTTTTTGTCAGGGTAAACTAATTATTTTACATTTTATGGATTTTAAGCCTCATTTAAGGAGGTCTCATTGCCTTTATTTTTGTGAGAACTAAGTTTATTTTGAAGGATTACATTCATATTGATATTAAGGTTTTAAAATTTTATCATTTTTAAAAATTTGTTGTTATTTATAATCAAATATATAACAATATATACATATTTTTTATATATTTACCCAGAAAATTTTAATTTTATAAATAAATAGTTAATCATATTTACATATAAAATAAATTTATAAATATATTAAACTTATATAAATAAAAAAATAGTCATTTTTTTAAAAATAGAAATGTATGAATATTTATATACATATACATATAAAATTAATGTATATATAATGTTTATATACATATAAATATATTTGTGTGTGTATTGACAAACATATTTATGTTTATCTACATATTCTAATATATGTATATAAATATAAATATATAATATATGTAAATAAATATAAATATGTATAATTATATTTATATTTACAAATGTACACATACATATATGTGTGTGTGTGTGTATTTATACACACACCCACAAAACAAATATTACAAGTGTATTTGTATATATATATATGTGTGTGTGTGTGTGTGTGTGGATAAAAAAATGTAACAAAAAATATATAAATATATAGATATATCATAAAATGATGGAAAAAACAATATAGGTGAGTGGCAAAGTCGAGGGCGCATAAAGAGGAGGTCTTAGGTTTAAAACCCATCAAATGAAAGGGCGTGCGGGTGGGGGAGAGCAAGTGCCTAGCTCTTATAAAGTTGGGTGGGGAGGCAAGTGCTGATAAAAGAGGGGTTTTCCACACTCCTATTTGTAATTTTTTTTTAAAAAAATTGACCTTTATCAATTCTTTTTTAGTGAGAATAAAAGGGACCCCTTTTAGTAATGCCTTGATTATCAGCGCTTTTTTAGTGTTGATAAAGTACTTTTTTAGCACTGATAAAACCCTTTTTGTTATGGATCCTGAAACTGTTGATGTGTGTCTTTCTTTTAATCCTTCAAGATAATTTAAATATCATGTACTCACTTTTTCTATATTCTTGTCAAGAGATAAAGATGGTCTTGTTCACTATATTCTTGTTCACTATCTTATGAACTTCTTACAACTCAAATTCAATTCTTGTGGTAAATGAAAAGTCATTATTTGGTGTTCTTTTCAATAATCCATTATCTTTGTATTGTTTTCCATTCCATGTAAAAATTTATTTTCATATACTAGGTACATGAATTTTTCATAATCACTAGTAAACCTTCATATAATTAGGTTGGGTTCACATGAGTCTTCTTTTCCCATAACATGATCAAAGGATATAGGGTCATATGAGAACAACTTGGCAGTTTGCTAATGACTTTGTGAATGATATAGTTCTTTTAAGTTTCTCATTCGTATCAGCACTGAGTAGGATTCACAAAATATCCTTCATGGGATCAGATCACGCAAGAGTCTTCTCCTTCGTAAGACCTATATAGCTTGTGAGTTTATTCTTCACAAAAAAGGGTTGCCGATGGGTTCCTCTTTCCATCATGGGAATAAATTATACATGTTATTTATGATGCATGTATCCATGTGTTCTCTATTTCAAGAGAAATGATAACTCTCTTGTGAAGTAACAAATATAATCCATCGTTGAACCTTGCCTTTGTTTTTATATACAGAATTTCACTGCATGTCCTCTGATTTTTAAGGTGATTCAAGACACATTCAAACTCCCTATGTTCTTGGGATCTCATTAAATGCTAAATATTTTGACCAAAATTCTTCATTTGATGATAAGAATATCATAAGTTCACATGATTTCTTTTCATTATCACGAGTCACCTTAGTGGAATTGTTTTTTTACTGCAGTGATTATCAACATGTAGTTATGTGATGTCGCTTGATGGCTTGGTGGGAAACCTCTTGAAACTAAAAAATTATTCACACAGTAGAAGCTAAAAAAATATGGAACCTTAACTTTATGGAAAGTTACATTCTCTTTCATGATATTATATCTTACGATATCATGTTTTATTTACATAACACGAAAAACATCACACGATTCCATGTATTTATTCGATTCCACTGGTTCTTATGATAAAATCATGTGCAATATCGCTTGTATTCAACTTAATGAGTTATTGTAATTATGGAATTAATGAAATATGAAGTTTCATGAATGAATTTATATGATTGAGAATGCCTCATTCTCAATGTTTTTGTTCCAAAATAATGGTTGTCGAGTAATGGTGTCGTGATCATCGGTTGTCAGGAACCCATGTGTAGAAGTCTCTTCGACCGGTGGTTGAAGATGATGGAATTATTCGAATATGCACGTTGTTGGAGATCATATGTACATTAAACAAAATATTATATGGCCAATGTTATTTAAATAACATAAAATTGAAGATGGATAATGAAATTCTTAGTTCTTATCCTACATTTAAGAATCTATCGGTCGAGGAGCACTTAATAAATGGGTTTTTACCTCTATTATTTCAAGACAACACTGGGGTTAGCACTCAGATACACTTGTATACACATATGGGGTGGGCTAACCTACTCTCCCCCCATGCGCACCTCTATGCACAGTCCATGGGCCTAAACACTGGCCCACTCACACCTTTGTCACCTCATGCATATCCTGTGGGCTAACTCTTGTATAGTGAGCCATGATATTTTGTGTCTTGGGTTTGGATCTATTTTTATTAAATTACACTAAAGAAACACATCTTAATTTAACATAATTCCATCAACTTATATGACTTCTTCAATATCCATAATATATGAATATATTTTATTCCTGGCCATCATCACCTCTTATTCATCATTGTTGAAATTAATGAACATTCTCTAATTCCCTTTTCACATGTATTTATCAATTAAGAGTAGGTCAACAATAATAATATATTCCATGGATAATTTCCCTAGAATTTCATCCAATTCCATCAAGTGAATTTATAACAATTATCCAATAATCACCACTTCACCAACACATATCGACTACCTAATTGCAATAAGTGAAATAATTGTTATAAAAAATTCTATTGAAATCAGTGATGAATATCTTATGGACGAAGGTTTATAAGAGATGAGTTAGAATCTAGAATGATAAGGCTATGAAGTTTATTGTAATTCACTAACTTTAGTGTCTATATACTTCTATGTACATTAGATACAAAATTTAGTTATTTGAAATTATTTTTACAATTACCACTACTACTTGAAGTTGTTCTATGGCGATTTGAAGAGATTTAACAAGTCTTGGGATAATTTTAAATGACTCTAATATTATTTAATGAAATTCAATTTTCTGAAGTTGAGGCTAAAAATTGGTAATAATTTATAATTTGTATATGATTCATTATCATTATACTGATTTAAATTCAACTAAGACGTGGAGACTTAGAAACAATGTATGAGTCACACAACTCTATTTATGAGTCATTTATCATGTACGTACATGTCATTTTGATCTACATATGAGTCATTGTGACCTACATATATGTCATTGTGGCATGTGTAGGTTTCATTCAGAATTTCTATATGAATCTTCTATGTAGGAGTTATATGAGAATCTGTATGAGTCAATCAAAACGCCATATGATCCCTAGCGAACAATGTAAGAGTCATCCCTTTTAGAGAATTAGAGAATTTCCAAAGAATAAAGATAGAGTTTCCATAATTAATTATTCAGAAGAAAAATAAACCTAATGATGCTTAAGATTTTACTCATTGATATAACACTTCAAAAAAACAATGGATGTGTGATTCAAGTTAAATGATTATTGAGAAGATTTCTATAGAATCGATTCTCGGTTTAATGAAAATGTTCAAAGTAAACACAATAAAAAAGAATCGTTTTGTTAACAATATCGAATGAATAGAAGATAAAACTGCTGGAAAGTAAAAGGAACACTAGTATTTACATGGTTTGGAATGTTTGGTCCTACTCCATGGAAATAACACCATCGCAGATTTATTATTATGAAAAAAATATGAAAATAGAGCACATACGAGCATAGAAAGGAAACTAAGGTAGACCACACACACAGAACACAAAAACTATCCAAGAACAGAGACCTCTGCGCCCTAAGAGACAGTGATGAAATCTAGCTTGGTGTTAGCAGAGTACTCTCATGATCTGGATAGACTCATGCACACACATGCAACCCAAACTCTATAAACCACAAAAACAGAAGAATCATGTCTATATAACACAAATCTAAATAGATAATTCAAAGAAAAAGTTCACTAAAAAAGCACCTAAGAGAATAGCTCTATAGGATCATAGGGTCAAGTCTCTGATCTTTCATCATAGATCTCTCAAGGTGTAGAGATCTCCACCAAAAGTCATAGGAACATCGTTGAGAAGGCATCGTGTAAGCATCGGGTCTCTGATTCACTCATTGTTCTCAGGAAATGGAACTCTAGGCGACGAAGAACCACACCACGGTATCAGAAAGCACCACACAACCCTAATGGAACGCCAAAGCTGAGGAGGCACCTTGATTGGCGTAATAGACGCAAAGCAACGCGGAAGCCAAAAGATGCATGGAAGGATTGTGAAGCCATTTCAGGTGAAACAAACCCCAAATCATTCGATACATGTGCATGGAACCAAACGGATGCATGGAAGCAGATCAACAAACTGAGAAACACAAGTCTCTAAACCAGAGTCATCGGATCATAAATCATCAATTACTAGCAATGAAAAAAAAGGAGGATCACCACTGTGGCAGTTCATAGGTAAAATAGGCCAGCAGATCATAAATCCCAAGGAATAGAGGGAAACATATCAAAACAACAAGCCTAGAAAACAGAGCCCCGCATGAAGGACCAGCATCAGAAGCATCCCACAGTAAAAATATAATGCATTATAATAAACGTAAACACACTAAATTTTACCTGAAAACTAAAAAATATTTTTTGAAAACATTTTAATTTTGAAAACATAAAACAATAAATATCCTCCTTTTCAATGTTAAAAATAAAATTATACTAATGGTGTTCTTTCCAACAAACTAACTACCCTATATTCTAAGTAGTGTCGGAAGATTTTCTTAAAACCGAAAAACCAATGTCTATAAATATCCAACCAGCAGGAATATCACCTAGCATGTGCCGGTAGTGGAACATGTTCTACCCATACTACAAATCTACTGCTTAACAGATTATAGCATGCTCATAAATTAAACCAACTATGCAACTGCATTAAAACAAATCTTACCCCACAATTACCTTTATTTAGTTCATAATCAGCATCTCCTAAAATACATATTCCTACATCGAAATAACCTTTCTTGAGGGAAAAATATAGTGAAAACAAAAAAAAAACAAAGCTCATAAAATGCAATAGTGACCAAAAGCAGTAGAAACATTCACATAAACCACAAAAAGAAGAATATAGGGAAGGAAAACACTTATCCACAAAAGCCTAAACAACCTAGAAAATCCCAAAAACCCTTTTTCTCAATCGTGATTCCCCCAAAAATACAAGTAGATCCAGTCATAGGAACGTAAGAAAAAGACTATACAGAACCTATGTCCAGTTCTAATGAAGGGGATGCAAACTAAATAACTTTAGCACACTCATAACTGGGACATACCACATGTGACTGGGTCATACTATCTTTATCTTTCAAATTATGACAGTAACATTTTATAAGGCCTATATTACCACACTCAAAGCACTGAAATCCCTTAAACTGGTTCTTGTCTTTCCTACCCTTTCTTTGCATAGGAGTCTTAGTATATATAAGTTGAGGTTCACTCTTAACAGAACTCGACTCTTACTTCAAACCATGCATTGGAAGACCACAGGATAGGACATCCGACTTAACCTCTTCTAATGTAATGGAATATCTACCATACATCATGGAATCTCTTAGTGAATTAAAAGGATCATCAAGAGAAGTTAAAAAAAATTAAAGTCTGGTCCTCATACCTAACCTCAATATCAATATTAACCAAATCTAACATAATTTTATTAAACTCATCTTTATGAAACTGCACAGAAAAACTAGGGGGAATCTTAAAATTTTATAATCATATATTTTTTATTCAGATGCCCAAGAAAAGACATATTCATATACAGATTCTCGAGTTTAAGCGAAATAGATTTAGCAGTGGTTTCATGTGAAACTTCATGCAAAAAAATATCACCTAAAGTTAATAGAAGAGTATAATGATCATTTTTAATTATACTAGGATCTACATCTACAAAGGAAGTAGTGGACTAACCATCAGCAGTGACAGTTACAATAGGTTTCTTTCTACCATATAAAGCATCAGCAAAGCCATTATGCACTAATAACACACGCATTTTAACTCTCCCCAAATTAAAATCATTTTGAACATCACATTTTTAAATTCCAAACATGATAGAAATTGTAAAATAAAACAAATAACAGGATCTAATACCACTTATTATAGAATTAGTTCTTGGTTTATATAAATTTTTTGAAGTAATCACAATAAAAAAGAATCATGTTTTAACAATATCAAAAGAACAGAAAATGAAAGTCCTATAAAGTAAAAGGAACACCAATATTTACGTGGTTCGAAACTCTTTTGTCCTACTCCATGTAAACTACACCACCACACCTTTCTTTATTATTATGAAAAACAAATGAAAATAGAGCACATATAAGTATAGAAAGGAAAATAAAGAAGACCATGCACACGGATCATGAAAAAAATACAAGAATGGAGAGCTCTGCACCCCAAGAGACAATGATGAAATCGGGCTCAGTGTTAGTGGAGTACTCTCTGGATCTGGACAGACTCATTCACATGCATGCAACCCAGACTCTGCCAACCAGAATAACCAAAGAATCAAGTACATACAACACAAAGCTAAATAGATATAGCAAAGAACAATCTCACTAAAAAAGCACTGAAGAATATTTCTCTGTAGGTTTGGAGGATCAAGACTCTGATTTGTCGTCACAGAGCTCGCAAGCCACAAAGCTCTACATTAAAAGTCGCTAGAAAAATGATGAGATAGCGGAGTGCAAGTGGAGGGTCTCTTGTTCTCTTAGTGCTCTCGACGAATGGAACTCAAGGCGATGAAGAACTGCACCACAGTATTATAAAGAACCACACAACCATAATGTCACACTGAAGCTGAGGAGACTTTTTGACATGCATAATAGACAAGGATCTATGTGGCAGCCAATGGATGCACAGAAGAATCGAGAAGACATCATGGGGGAAACAAACCACACATCATCTGGGACACATGGAATGCACAAAACTGATGGGCGATAGTAGATAAACAAACCAAGAAACACAAGTCACTAAAACAGAGTAGTCAAATAAAAAATCATCAATGGTCAGCAATTAGAAAAATAAGAGTATCGCTATGATGGCAGCACACAGGATAAATGGACCAGCAGATCATAAAGCCCAAGGAATAGTGGGCCACAGATCAAAACAATAAGCCCGATGAATAGAGCCTCACATGGAGGGACAACACCAGAAGTATCCCACAGTAAAAATATAATGCATAATAATAAAAGGAAACGCACTAATTTTTTCATGAAAACTAAAACACATTTTTTGAAAACATATTAGTTTTGAAAACTTAAAACAACAAAGATGATATTCAATATTTCAGATAATAAGATCAAAGAAAGATAATTTTTATGTGATTTAAATGAGTCTAGAAAAATGAGTTTTTAGAATTAACATTATAAACAAGGAGAATATATCTGGGGATGTTAAGGATCTTATTTAAAGTTCTAAATATCAAGTTGATACGTCTATCAATGATTCATGTAATTATATTAAAATTATAATGAGAGATAATATGGAAAATATCACCATTCCATTTAATCTATGATTTTCAAATGAGAATATTTAAAAATCAACACTGGTGATCAGAATGGAGATTAGTTCAGTTGATGCGAGAATGATTTTTCAAGGATTAAAACATAAAAAAATGAATTGTGTTTCATGTTGTGGTAATATAATATAATCTTCCCATTATGATAAAGAATATCGAGCTAGGAATGAATGTTCTACAATACAAATCTGATTTACTATATGTTTTTCATACAACAATGATGAAAGTTCATTTATAGATTTTGTTGGAATATTTTTTAGAAGAAATATCTTAAACCTATGGGTCGAATAAAATCACTAACTTATTCGGCTGATATAAAATGATAAGAAAAAAGAAAAAGTTATTTTTGGAATTACATTAGAGACAAAAAGTTAAGAAAACCCATGTAAAAAGTTGAGAAAAATATATGGAGGATCGTGGGGGTGTTTATGGTTTTTTGGCTTTCACATAAACTTCAAACACATTTTAATTTTTTGTAATATGTGAAATAACCCCCAAAAATGGGATATATTTTATAGAAATAGGTTTTATTCCAACACCTATTTCTATAAATATGGAGATCTCATCCAAGAACTAGAAAAATAGAAATAATAAGGAAAAGAATATATAGAAGAGATAAAATGTGAAATAGGATCTATCACTATAAAAATTTTATTGGGGTAGTAATTTTTTAGTAATATTTTTTTATTCTAGTCCTTAGGATGATGTAATTCCAATCTAGGATGAGGATAATTTTGTTAAATTTTTCAAAGACTTCTACCTTGAGGTTAGAGATTAATTGGAACAAATTCCCTACAGAATTTCTGACATATATATTTTGATTCATCTAGGGAAAACATAATGAAAAATCGTCATTAATAGATGATGTTTAATCAATTTAAACAAATATATTATCGTAATTAAAAAAGTATAAATCTCTCATAAATAAAGTAAAATCCATGGAGACATCCTTATAGGTTAGCAGAGATAAATTTTTAATGATTAAAGAAAATTTACAATCTTTCATTTAAGAGAAACTTAAGACTAGTAATATCAGAAAATAGAAGTTTCATTCCCTATAATAATATCATAAGGCTACTCTCACTATCAATGAATCACAATTAGAAGTCAAATCCAGAATAATCAAGAATCGTGGAAATTATCTGAAATAAAGTGTAAATTTTAATAAGGATAAAATTAATAAACTAAATAATGAATATGAATATATTTTGGTATCATTTGTTGATGAAAATAATTTCCTCAACTTGAAATTCCTTTAATTGGAAGTGATGTTAACAAATCTAGAATCAAATCAAGCAGAATCTTCCCAAATGGTTAAAAGGAATAGTGACCGCACACAATTTAATAAAAAGAAATTTGAATCTAAAAAAGGCTCCTAATAGTGGCAAGGAGATCTTTGAATTATCACTAGATCAATCCATAACCATATCACGGATAAAGGTAACCCACTGTCCAAAAGTATATGTTATTACTAATACTTTTTTATGGATAATATAGGAAATAACTTAAAACCTAGAAGGGTTTGTAGGGAGAAATATGAAAATAATACCACCACATCATTAATGGTAAATGTTAGAAAGACCATAAAAATTATCTCCAAAAATAGAGCCCCAAAAATGGGTTTTCATTTCTAAAATAGCAAGCTACATATTTTGTCCATACTAATGTTGAAGAGAAAAGAAGAAGGTTTGTTGGCCAATGAAGGTGGTAATGAAGGTTTGGACAAAAGATCATTGATTTATGGCTCAACAAGTAAGTAAATAAAAATCATAAATGTATTGAATTTAGGATTATCATAGATGAAGATGAAATGAATCTTACTATGTTGAAGCAGACTTCACAAAAGAAGAAAAATATGTTCCTGATGAATAGATTTGAATACCTAGAAAACTTGTATGATTATTGCTACCATGTTGATAATTTTTATGAAGTGTGCTGGTATGTACCAACTCATACCAAAACTTATGATAATGAAAATAAAAGACCAAAATAGTGGAATAAGGAAAAAAAGTTAAAAATGAGTCTACCTTGAGAAGTAAATAGTAAAGTAATAATACTGGAAAGGATGTAACACTAACACAGAAGAGATGTTTCTATTGGTGATAAAAATGGAGATTAACTCAGATGATTATTGATCAATTTTTCATAGATTAAAAAATAAAAAAACAATTGTTATTCAAGCCGTGGTATGAGAAACTAATCTTCACATTATGAGAAAGAATATCAAATAGAGAATGAAAGTTTCACACTTTAAATATGATTTTCTACATTATTTTTATATATCGATGAATATTATTCATTAATATATTTTTGTTGGTATATTTTTGAGAATAAATATCTAAAAAATACAAGGTAAATAAAATGGAAGACTTATTCGAACTAGAGAATCAGTAGAAAAGGGAAGAAGGTTATTTATTGAATTACATGGGGAAAAATATTTATGAAGTCCCACGTGAAATGTTGAGAAAAATATATGGATGATCATGGTGTAAATGTAGTGTGTTGTATTCCACATAAATTTATAAGAAATTTTATATTTCTATAATATGTGAAATGTCCCCAAAATGAAGGATATTGTACAAAAATAGGTTGTACACCTCTTGGGAGAAAAAGTGAGGCTGAGAAAGAATAGAAAACTAAGAATAAGAGAAGAACCTCATTTGATGTTGAAGCATAGGAAAACAAAAAGTATCGACTCATAATAAGAAGAGAAAGCCAACATGATTATACTGATCAGATCCAATCAAAGTTAAAGGATAAGATAAGAAGAAGAAGAACATATTATATTGGGTATTATAGAATCATTTAGAAAGAAAGAAGAAGAGGTTAATTAAGAAAGGCTAACAAATAGGGACTGTTACATAATATTTTTTAGCAGTGGAAGTCCTTAAAGACTGAGTTGGATAAGCACAAAAAATAGACTATGAATAAGATTTGGGAAGTTATTCTATTTCAGAGAAGGAGTTTTAAGGGGTTTAGTCGATCATCATATGGTATATTAAGACATTATTGAGAATACTCAGATATGATTCTATGGATGTAGTGACCCCATGAGATGATAGAAGATCCATTTAAAGAGTTTGGAAGCTACAGGACATGTTTGGAGACTGAAGACTTTGGGAAGTAGTATAAATACCTCTTCACTTGGGTAATATTGTGGGGACTTGACTCTATAATATAATGAAATATGGATTTAGTATGATAAATATCAAAAGTCACTTATAATTAATGAAACTATTAATAGTATATAATTAGTGACTTAAGGAAACCCATTTGCATCAATGCATAGGTTTCAAACATCGTGGCTAAACCTTATAAAAATACCATGTGTTTCAAAATACTTTATTTACCATATTTCAAGTGGTTTATGTGATGAGTTAGATATAAACAAATCCATTTACATACTAAAAGGTGATAAAGATTTAAATGCCAAAATGGGAGGAAAAGTTTACAAGATTAATTTGGAATTTGTTAAAATTTTAGCCCAACCTAAGTTACCCCCTCAAGGATCTCTACACTATTTGACTTGGACTCACAATTGGAATCAAGGTATAATGTTCCCTATTATTTGATTTAAATGTTTCCTTTCCTTGGTGTTTTTATCAGAATATATAAAGTACAAATTTCACATGTTTCCTAAAGTTCCCTTGATAAAATATTCTATTTATAATCCTATTTCTATAAACATGGACATCTCATACAAGACCAAAAAATGAGGAGGAGGAGGAGGCAAATAAGCTAAAGAATATATCAATAGTGAAATGAGATTTATCACTAGAAAAAAGGGAGTTGGCATGGTAATTGGTTGGAAATATTTTTTTATTATAATCCTCTAGATTATTCAAGATCAAGTTGGGATGAGGATGGTTGTGCTAAATCTATCAAAATCGTCTACCTAAAGGTTAGATATTATATAGAAAAGTTCACTCTGAATTAGTCACATATATATATTTGAAATTATCTAAATAAAATATTTTGAAAAATAATATCTAATAGATAATGTTTCTGTAATACAAAAATCTAGAGAAACACAATTACAAAAGTTTAATTCTCTCATCAATAAAGTAAAAAAAATATGAGTGATACCTATAAGACAGTAAAGATATATTTTCAATGATCGAAAAAAAATCTATAATTCTCCATTGATGAGAGATTCAAGACAAGTGAGATAAATTAAGAGAAGATTCATGCTCTATAAGAATTTCATAAAGAAACTCTTGGTGTCAAGGAAACTCAATTAGAATTCAAATCAATAAGAATTAAAAACCTGGAAAATTCTATGAAATGAAGAAATAAACAACATGAGAATAAAATTCAGAAGCTGCAGAATGAAAGGAAAGATGGATTGAGATGAGTTAAGTATGAGAAGAATTCCCTCATCCTAAAGTACCTCGAATTGGAAATGAAGTTAAAAAATCTTGAATAAAATAAAGCAGGGTCTTTTTAAACAACTAGAAGGAAAAGATTTGTCACAAAATTTTTTAAATGGGGTATCACTTCTCAAAATACCCCTAATAGTTTCCATAAGATTCAGGAAAAATCTCATGATCAACCCATAACTATCTTATAGTGGATGGTAGCCCATTTTCCCAAAAAATTAATTAGTACTGATTCAATTTTATTGGAAATTGTAGGAAATAAGTTAAAATATAGACACTTTTGGATAGAGATATGTTCTAGGAACCCCACCACATTATTATGGGTAGAAGTGAGAAAGTATAAGAAAACTATCTCTCCAAATGAATCCTAAAACAATGATATTTCCATAAAAAAAGCTTTTTATTCTAACAAGAATTTTGTTAAAGAGAAAAGAAGAAGGTTTTTTTGGCAAGTGTTGATGCTACTAGAGGTTTGGACACATGAAACTTTATTACCAGCACAATATTTAAATAAATAGAAATTATAAAAGGTATGAATCTAGTAGGAGTGGAGCTAAATATTAAAATAAACTTTCTATGATGAACTAAAATTCACAAAAGAAGCTGAATATAACCTTGAATGAAAAATTAGAATACATGTAAACCATATATGATTATTGAAAAAACATTGTTCATTTTTATGATGAATATTGGTAAGTACCAAACTATACCAATACCTACACTAATGAGAACAAAATACCAAAATAATAGAAAAATAAAAATAAAACTTCAAATGAGTCTTACATGAGGAGTAAACAGAAAAATAAGAATGTTGGAATGCATGTCACACCTAAAAAATATAAGATTCTTCTATTAGGGTATGATATGATACATCATGGACCACTAAAAATGGCCATGAACATCAAAGATAGAGGAAGAAATATATAATTTAAAATAATGTCAATCAAAGAAAGAAACAAAAATATTTTCAAGGTGGAGGATATCTATGATGAGGAATTTGAAAAATTACATAAAATGGGAAACTGAGAAGCTAATTAAGATGTGTTTGGAAGGTGTATGTAGACTAGAAATAATAAAAATAAGTTCATGATATCAATTCAAAATTAATAAAATTTATTAAAGTACAAATTTAAAGCACTAAATACTCCCAAAATGAAGATTTTTTCTACAATGAAAGAGTCTTCACATATAAATAAGGTCGATCATGTGAAAAAGGAATGTTTAAAAAAATTTCCAACCTAGTTGTAAGAAGTTAGAAATATGGATCTGGCTAAAAACAATGAATGTTATCTATTTTTGAAAGTCTATTAGCTCATCAGTGCTAAAAATAAAGCTAAAAATCAAATTAAAACCATGCTTCCCAAAGAAGAATATATTTGGAAATTTAAAGGGATTGTAAGTATGATTATTTCTAGAAAATTAGAGATACAAGGTAGTAGTTTATGAGTTTCTAAACATGTATTGGACCTATTATAACATTAAAGAGATAATGAAGACTCACATTATTCCTATATTTCTTGTGTTTGTGCATTATTGAATAGGGAATTCAAGGTGAATAATTATAAAGAATAATCAGTGAATATTGTGATATCTATATAGCTAGTGAAGATCATCCATCAAGGTGTATTGAAATTATTGTCTCCTTAAAGAAATTCACTTGAAAATTATCAATTGGTATCGATCCTAAACTAGTATTAAAATAATAATAGAATATTTCTTGAATAAGGATAGTACATGATGAATTTTATTAGAGATTATCCCATTAGGTAAAGTTGACATGAAATAATTTTACAAGATATTTACTCTTTCTTTTCAAATATAGAGTTATATAAAACCCTTTAAAATAAAGAGGTGGTATGATTTTTATTCTCTCAATTATGTTTGAATCTTGTTAAATATTTCTATAATGTGGTTATTACTAATGAAAATGGGGTTCAAAAATCAACTTACACTTGAATGTTTTTATATGTTTGATCAAGTTGAGTTCATGTTTATAAATTTATTGATATATGTAGTTGTACACCCTTAAAAATAATAAATTAAAAATTGGTATCACATTAAGGTAATAATATGGATAGAATTATTTTCTAATTTTAAGACTTTTGTTTTCAATATTGGGTTATCTCATATAGAATTTGAGTTGATAAGTTGATGGAACATTACTAATAAAAATGGGGTTCCACCATTCTCCCAAATGGAATTGAATAAATCACTCAATAAAGGGGATAACAAAGAAAGAGGAGTATAAAAGGGGAGAACATGACTCTTAAATTCAGAAGATTAAGGGGAATAAGAATTTTTCCTTTCACCAATAGTGTATATAAGGGGAGGAATAACTTTCTTGATTTTCATTTATTATTAATAAGGGGGAATATCAACATTGACTTTAGGTATTAAATTAGTATTGACAAAAATTATAAAGGGTGGATTGAAGTACCCAAATTTATAATGGATCTAATAATTTTATTTATTATAATTGGTGTTGTGTAAAGGAAATTTAATGTGTGGTGAAGTTAGGTGATGGAGGAAGAATCCACCCAGTGACAAAAGATGAAGGGGATGACCATATATTAAGGGTTTAAGATGAGTGAAGTCACTGCCATAATAAATGGTAAAAAAATAATTCTTAGAAATTATACCCTACATAAAATTATTGTAGAGTTTATATTTAACTCAAATAAAAGTGTTGAAGTTGGAGAATATTTTTCCACAATAGTTTATAAAAAGTGGGAGAGCTGAGAGTTAAGAGCTGGAAAATGCTGAACTAACTGTCTAGGAAAGCTTTTAGAGAGAGAATTAAAAAGGATTAAGATAATTCAATATTAGAAACAAGATTAGTTCAACCCAAAAAAAGAAAACTAAGTCATCAAATGGTAAGGGATGAATGGAATTCCGGATCCCCATGGGCCAGAGACAAGTTCTTTTTCATTGAAGAATCAACATTGAGAATTATTTCACCCACAAGTACATAAAAACAAGGATCTATTAAGAATGATGGAAAATAAAAAACATCCCATAACATAATATAAATAAAATAAACTTCAAACAAATATTCATCATAAGATGATAGATATAAATATAATTTATGAAAATTCATAAGTTCCAAAACAGTAATGCATGTATTGGTCCAAGGGTAAAACAAAAAGACAACAGTCTACAACACATCTCTATAAGACATGTTGGTTAACATCCCACTGTGGCACCACCATAACTCCAACATGACTAGAATGATAATACACCACCTCCAAGAGGTTCCTTTACCTTTACTACATCAAACATAATGACATCTATATACACTCATTGGGTGTATACATGGTATGAGATCAAAAACCCAGTATGGTTCCACCAAGTGTTCTATAAGAAGACTTTATTCAAAACTAAATTATCCTAATTTTAAATAAATAAAACGATATAATTATATATTTTCTTAATATTTCATAAAACTAGATTAATAACCACTCTGTAACATTTTTTTTAAATAAAGGCATTAGATATACATAACATGGAAATAAAACAATCCATAACAGTATTAGAATCACATATATAAGAATGAAAATCACATATGTATAAACCATATTTTCAGTATGAATCAATACCCAATTCTAAAAATAAAACAATATAGCATTATGGTTAGAAATCCTAAGGAATATAATGTCTGGTCTAGCTAAGATCCATAAACCAAAAAGGACTAAGGAAAAATAACTGGGTGTGAACTCGCATCCCTCTAACTTAGGAATAGGTATTAGAGATCACTTTCATGTGTATCCATACATTACTAATGATTAATTAATGTTTTTATAAATATCCAATGCAAGGGAGGCTATACATACCATGTTTTTCTTGTATAATACTATAGATTTAAGACCCTAGATCACATGGGTTGTCCCCCTCTTACAAAGGCATTATTTTTACAATTAAATTTTTTTGACGGTGTATTTTATCAATAAAAATAAAATTTTAACAAAGAAATAAAAATAATCCAAAACTGAGAATAAAAACACAAGAAAATAATTTTCAACATCAATCCATTTTCATCTTTAAAAACAAATCAATAAATCAAAACCATGCCTATAAAAAAAATTAAACCACTTTTTAAAATAGGCAAGTAAGAATGATTCATATAACAAAGAATTTTTATGAAACCACCAACCCCAAACACTTGAAACTACCAATAACTATATGGAAGCCATAAGATGAAGGGAGAGGATTATATATTAGAAGAAAAAGTACCCTTAAACTATAAACCCTAATTAATAAAATCTATATACTAGAAACCCTATAATTTCATTTCTTTACGGTGATCAAAAAATAAAATTGAGAAGAGAAAAATTCATGAATGATGAGAGAAATTATAGAGACCCTTCCTTTTCTAACATTACTATTACATCATTTCAAAGATAAACAACATAATAGTATTACACATAGAGGATCCAAAGGTTTAGTGTCTTGGGAAAACAAGGACTATACAAAACAATTACAACATCAAGCTTAAAACATTTATTTAATTTCTTCTTCTCTAGCTTCTTATTGGAACTTGTCCTTTCCTTAGTACATGTAGCAACCAGAGGATACACATCAAAAGGGGTGAGATAAAAGCCTAGTAATAGGATAGATAAGAATAATATAGCATGGGGTGAGCATAATCATGACATAGTCAAAAGATCATGAACATGATAGAAGTATAAATAAAAGACTTGAAATGTGGAAATGCATAAAAATGAAATATCATGTCTTAGTGGTTAACTACCACACATACTTGTGAACCGAGCTATAATATTTTTAACACATCATTTCACATTTACTCATGATATTCATAACTTTACCCAATGCATTGGAGCACTGTATAATTCCGGGCACACCCGTCACTTTGAAACCTTCATATTGCGCTATATAATTCCGGTCGCACCTGTCACATCATAACATTATCATTATGATGATTTCCACATGGAACACATATATTAAAAGTGAACATAACTAAACCATGTTAAGGAATGGTGTTAATCTCATAATAATACATTCATAAGCTTTGGGTTCCCAAATGAAAGAGGGAACAACATACTTGATACAAGAACCATCAACCATGAATGAGAGGTAAAAGTTGAGTTCTTAAAAGAAGAGTTCTTTTGGAAAAAATTTGGATTGACATAAACTTAATTATAAAACATTTATATCCCAAAAAATGAAATAAAATGATGAAAAAATGATCTTTATGGAGTGACCATATCAAAAATAGAGTGAAAGAGGTAAAACCCGAAGGATGAAAGTTGGATTCGAGAATTTCCCCTTACATTGTATCCAAATGATTCCTTCTCTTTAATGTCCTGTATAATGAAATTATATTAATTAATTAGAAATTTAAGAACCTTTTATAAATTAATAGTGTTTATTATGGATTCATTACGTCATTTTATATTCCTTTGGATGACTTATAGAGTTTAAAAACATTGTTCAGGGATGTTTGTTTTTATGGTTTTTCTTGGGTGGTTCACTTGTATTCATAAATTGAAGTTCGGGTTGAACATGGGTAAACATACAGAACTAATATTACATTTTATTAATCACAATACAGAATTTAAAATTATATTATAATGAGTTATATCATATACCATGTGGATGAATCATTAGATAAAAATTATATGAAGATTGTTTGGGTTAATTTGGGCGGTTTTCGATCACAGTGAACTTGTTTTAATTTATCACTTAGTAATATGTTCATAAGTCAGTTCCAGAACATTAAATAGGACATATAAAATATTATTTTTTAACCATAAAAATGGTTTCATTACCAGATCAAAAGGTAGAAATGGAATAAGAAGGCACGTCGTTCTTGAAGGTGATAAATTAACACCTCACGAACAACGTTCTCTTTAAAAAAATAAAAGGAAGAGGGAAAGGGGGTTGGATGATATAATATCCCATTAGAATCATAAAATTAAATTATATGTATAATAATGGTGTTACAATACCATTTGGATGAATATAGGTTGGGAGAGATCAAGAAACGAACTTGAACTTGAAAGGAAATTAAAGGAGAGGTGGGAGAGAAATTACCTCTTAAATCCTCCTCTTGAGATCATCCTTAAGGAAGCTAGGCTTGGTATTTTGATGAGACCAGAAGCTCACAGAAGTGGGAGAGGGGCTAGGGAGGATGTTTGGGCAGAGTTTAGAGAAGTCTTGGAGCTTGAGAGGTGTGATGAAATGAGGGTGTGAAGGGTGGATTTTATTGTGGAGGGGAGAGGGGTTTCCTTAATATAAAATTCATTAGTTTATTATTTCTTCTCAAGAAAATTAATAGTGAGTATTCCATGACCAAGAATAGTAATTTTTCATGTCATCCCGAACCAAGTGGGCTTACATCAGCAGAACATGACACATGATTCTATAATTAGCTTATTTAGCTAATTTTTGTAAATTCCAGTATTTCACTATTCATCAAAAATTCATGTATTTCAGAAAATCCCAAAAATTTACCCATACCATTTTTTGATGTGTAGAATCAAAAAATGATGTCCATTTTTCAAAAATAATTATATATATATGATTAATTTAATATTTAATTAAAATCATAATTTACCCAAAAAAACAGTTTTTAAAAGTTAAAACTGATTTTATAGTGCTTTCAAAAATTACATAGGGTATTATAAAATTATATAAAAACTATAAGAAAATGTTTCATTAATTTATGGACACATTTTACGAAAATAAATCTTCTTTTAAATTAATTAATTAATTATAATTAATTATTTATGACTTACAAAATACCAAAATGTTTACTAAGGTCAAATTGTCACTTTCTAAGATGTCTAAATTTTATTTAATTATTAATTGGTATGGTTAATCTTATGTGGGATTATTTTCTATTCATAATTGTCATAATACTATTCATAAAGGTATGTTACTATTCCCAAGGGTAGGTTACTATTCACAGAAAATTATTTTTGTTTCATTAGACTACAAAAATCATCTTGAACACAACCGTGTATGTCAAATTTTCAAAATTCAAAACATAGAAGTGACAAACTTATGTTTAAAGGTCACTTATCACTTATTAGTTCATTATGTTGTGTTTTCATGTGATTTTATGACCAAATTATAAGAAGGTAATTTCCATTGAAAAACTTTGGGTCGTTACATTCTTCCCCCCTTAAGAAATTTCACCCCCGAAATTTCACTATACACAAACAGGTGAGGGTGTTTCTCCTTAATTGCCTCTTCTGGTTCCCAAGTTTCTTCCTCAAACATATGGTTCCTCTACAACACTTTGAAAATATGGGTTGTCTTGTTACGTAGAACCTTATCCCTCCAATCCATAATCTTTACTGGCTACTCCTCATAAGAGAGATCATCTTCCAGTTGCACCACCTCTGAGTTTAGTACATGTGAGGGGTCTGGTATATACTTCATTTTTAATGATACATGAAACACATCATGAACTTGAGCCATATTCAGTGGAAGTGCAAGACAATAGGCCACAACTCCTATGCGGTCAAGGATCTCAAAAGGGTCAATGTACCTTGGGCTTAGCTTCCCTTTCTTCCCAAATCGCATGACTCCCTTCTATGGAGATATTCGAAGGAAGACTTTATCTCCAACGTCGAACTCCAAGTCCCTTCAACGATTGTCAGCATAGCTCTTTTGCCGACTTAGTGCCGCTTTTATGTGTTTCTGGATGACTTGAACCTTCTTTTTCATCTCTTGAACAAGATCGGGTCCAAGTAGCTTTCTTTCTCCAACTTCATCCCAACATGTTGGAGTTCTACATCGCTTTCCATATAGAGCTACATGTGGATCCATCTGAATACTCGACTGGACGCTATTTTTGTATGATAACTCAACCAATGGGAGATGTTGATCCCAACCACCTTTGAATTCAAGAGAGTAGGCTCTTAGCATATCTTCAAGCATTTGAATAGTCCTTTCAAACGGGCCATCAGTTTGGGGGTGATAGGCCGTGCTGAAATTTAATTCAGTACTCAAAGCATGTTGAAGGCTCCTCCAGAATTTAGATGTGAACCTTGGATCACGATTAGAGACAATTGAGAGTGGAACACCATGCAGTCTCACCACTTCCTTCATATATATCTTTTCAAGTTGCTCAAGTGAGAGATCTTCCCGAATAGCAATAAAATGGGCAGTCTTGGTGAGTCGGTCAACCACAACCCATATCTTATTATTTACCTTTGACGTCTTTGGGAGACCCGTGACAAAGTCCATAGTAAAATTTTCCCATTTCCACATGGGTATAGGCAATGGCTACATCATACCTTTGGACTTTTTTCACTTAGCTTTAATTGTTGTCATACCAAGCACCTTGATATATATTCCATAATCTATTTCTTCATGTTATCCCACCAAAAGTGTTCCCGGAGATCATGGTACATCTTGGTACTCCCACGATGGATAGAGAAAGTTGAGCTATGTGAATTTTCCAATACCTCCTTCTTTATCCTGGGTGATGAAGGCACACAACGCTGCGTTCCAAACTGAATCACACCATCATCGTCGATATGGAACTCTTGTAGCTTCCCTTCCTTTATTTCATTCACCCTCTTTGATATTTATCCATCATCGCTTTGTGCTTCCTTAATATTCTCCTAGATGGATGGTTGTGCAATCATTTGGGAAAGGTAGGATGAACCCCATGCCCTTATGATTTCCAAATCCATCCTTTTCATATCTAAGAAGATAGGGTCTTTCTCAATCCGTAACATGGATAGAGTAGCAGGTTCTTTTCTGCTTAGAGCATTAGCTACCTTATTCGCCTTTCCAGGATGATAGTGAATAGAGAAATCATAATCCTTGATTAGATCTAACCATCTCCTTTGAGGCATGTTGAGGTCCTTTTGTGTGAATATATACATTAGGGTCTTGTGGTCGGTGTACATGTCACACTTCTCACCATAAAGGTAGCAACACCAGATTTTCAAGAAAAAAACTACAACTGCCAGCTCTAGATCATGTGTCTGGTAGTTCTGCTCATGGATCTTCAACTGTCATGAGGCATAGGCTATCACATTGTCATTTTTAATGAGTACACAACCCAAGACATTATTTTAAGAATCAGTATATATCATAATACTTTCTCCACTTTTCAGTAGTGTGAGTATAGGTGCAGTGATCATCCTTCTATTTAGTTCCTTGAAGCTTCCCTCACATTCTTCTGTCCAAGCATAATTTACCCCATTCCTTGTTAACTTAGTTAGCGGGCTTAACAATCATGATAATTTTCTCACAAAATGTCGGTAGTACCCAGATAATCCAAGAAAACTACGGATTTATGTGACACTAGAGGGCCTGGGCCATTTTTTTATATCCTTTTTTTGAAGTATCCATAGAAATTCCCTCAATTGTGATCACATGTCACAAGAACGTGACTTGATTCATCCAAAATTTACACTTGATGAACTTGGTCTACAACTTGTCCTTTCTCAATTTCACCAACAAAAGTCTTATATATTCTTCATATTCCTCCTTTCTCTTGGAGTAGATGAGAATATCATCAATAAAAACTACCAAAAATTTGTTGAGGTAATGTCTAAAGATGCTATTAATCAAATCCATGAAGATTGAAGGGACATTTGTAAGTCTGGAGGGCATCACAAAAAACTCATAGTGCCCATACCTTGTACGGAAGGTAGTTTTCTGAATATATTCCTTCTTCCCCATTACCTGATGATATCTAGAACGAAGATCCACCTTTGAGAAGTATATAGCACCTCTTAACTGATCGAACAAGTCATCAATCCTTGGGAGAGGATACTTGTTCTTTATGGTGATCTTGTTGAGTTCACGATAATCGATACAAAACCGCATTGTTCCATCCCTCTTCTTCACAAAGAGCACTGGCGCACCCCAAGGTGATGCACTAGGGCGTATGAACCCTTTGTCCAGATGCTCTTGCAACTGCTTCTTTAACTCCTCCAGTTCGATAGGAGCCATCTTATAGAGACACTTCAAGATAGGAGTAGCTTCAGGTATGAGTTCAATTAAGAACACTACCACATGATCCGAGGGAATTCTGGGTAACTCTTCTGGAAATACTTCGTCGTATTCCCTCATGATGGGAGTTTCCTCAAGTTTGGCACTTTCCTTCAACTCATCCATTTGGGTGAGGTATGCTTTTTCATAGGGAATCAACACCCACACCATTGTATGATTTTTCAAAGGAGATTCATGATCTTACTTTCATTTATAGAGGAGCATGGGATGGTTTGAAATATGAAAAGATATTTCCTTTTCCCAACAGTTGATATGTGTTCTATATAACGAGAGACAATCCATTCCCATTATAGCATAGAATTCCACCAAGGGAAGTATTACGAGATTTTCTGGAAGAATCTTCCCACATACACCAACAGGATAAGAGTCAAACACTTGGGTTGCAATTACTACACCACTTGGTGTTTTTACAGATATCTCTAATTCAATGTTTTGGGGCTTCGATTCTATAGTTCTAGAAAACTTGAAAGATATAAAGGAATGCGTAGAACCAGAATCAAATAAGACTTTTTCCATTCTTGAGTGTATATTAATTGTACCATGTATGACTTCATTATCATGCTTCACCTCTGTAGTAGTGATGGCATAAGCTTTACCTTGTTCCTTTGTCTTTGGTGGCTACTGACACTGATTACCCTCGAGAACTTGAGGTTTAGTGCACTAGTTTTCATAGTTCCCTAGCTCCCTACAATTGTATCATTGAACCATGAGTGGTTCTATCCTTTCATCGGCTACATTCTTATTCTTTTTTGTGTCTTTTCAACACTCTTCAGCATGGTGTCCTTCTTTCCCACACTTGAATCACTTCCACATCCCTTTGAGGTAGTTCCCATGGTGCAACTTCCCACATTTTTCGAATGTGGGTTGTTGAGTTTTCTTCCCACCTTTATCATTAGATCCACCTGCTTGAAACTCCATCTTTCGTTTCTTATCCCCATAGCCATGGGACCATTCTCGAAAATCCATTTCCACTTTGAGAGCACATTGAACAACTTCATCATAACTCCCAAAGTCTCTAATTGCAACAGCCTTTTAAATGTGTGTTTTTAATTCACTAAAGAATCTATCAATTTTTCTATCATTATTGATAACACAACCCGAAGTGTACCTTGCAAACCATGTGAAATTCGCTTCATAGGTTGTGACAGATTCTCCTTCTTTTTTCTTGAGATATATGATTCTCTCTCCACCTTCGTGCAAAGATTTCATGGGAAGTACTTATTAAGAAACATTATCTTAAAGTCTTCCCATTCCATCTCTTCAATTTTTTTCCTTGGCTTGGTGTTCTTAATCAAAGCCCACCATTGATCAGCTTCTCCATCTAGACGATAAACGACTAGGTTCACTTTATCCATCTCAAAACAATGAAGAACAAAGAAGATCTTCTCCATGGAGTTAACCCACTGTTCCGCAACTAGTGGATTGGAAGATCCACTAAACGGCGGTGGACGTTGCCGCATAAAACATTTGATAGACAGTTTCTCCCTCTTTCGTGAAGGAGGACGTTCCCAATTATTATGGTTATTGTTCATAACCTGAGATAATTGGGTAAGTATCTCCATGAAGTTCTGAACTCCACCTCCCAAATCATTGGGGATGTCATTCGGGCAATCATTGCATTGGCCCTCGTATGAGTTGTTGGCCAAATTTCTCTTAGTTCCCACCATTTTATAAAATAGGAAAGGTTAGAACAAAACATAAGTAAACAAGTCATTAATAAATTATTCATTTAAAAAATTTATACCAAAAACATAACATATGGGATCCCTATGTAAATATACTTGTGTACATATTTTTACTTAGTCTCATGCTAGAGGTTTTCCCTAGGGTTCACTAATCCTAATTCTCAAATTAACTAAACCTTTCCTCTGATACCAACTATAGTGACCCTGAATTTTCTTACATTACTATTACATCATTTCAAATATAAAAAACATAATATTATTACACATAGAGGATCCAAAGGTTTAGTGTCTTAGGAAAACTAGGATCATCCAAAACAATTACAACATCAAGCTTAAAACATTTATTTAATTTCTTCTTCTCTAGATTCTTATTGAAACTTGTCCTCTCCTTAGTACATGTATCCACCTGAGGATACAAATCAAAAGGGGTGAGCAAAAATTCCATTAAGAGGATAGATAAGAAGAATATAGCATGGGGTGAGCATAATCATGACATAGGCAAAAGATCATGAACATTAGAAGAGCATAAATAAAAGACTTGAAATGTGGCAATACAAAAAAATGAAACATCATGTCTTAGTGGTTAACTAACACACATACTTGTGAACCAAGATAGAATCTTGTTCACACACAATTTCAAATTTACTAATGAGATTCATCACTTTACCCAATGCATTGGAGCGCTGTATAATTCTGGGTGCACCCGTCACTTTGGAACATTCATATTGCGCTATATAATTCTGGGCGCACCCGTCACATCATAACATTATCATTATCATAATTTCCACATGGAAAAAATATATCAAAAGAGAACATAACTAATCCATCGTAAGGAATGGTTTTCATCTCATAATAATACATTCATAAGTTTTGGGTTCCCAAAAGAAAGGGGTAACAACATACTTGATACAAGAACCATCAACCATGAATGAGAGGTAAAAGTTGAGTTCTTAAAAGAAGAGTTCTTTTGGAAAACATTTGGATTGACATAAACATCATTAGAAAAAATTTATATCACAGAAAAGGAAATACAATTATGAAAAAATGAACTTTAAGGAGTGACCATATCAAAAATGGAGTGAAATAGGTAAAACCCGAAGGATGAAAGTTGGGTTCGAGAATTTCCCCTTACCTTGTATCCGAATGCTTCCTTCTATTTTATGTCCTGTATAATCACACTATATTCATTAATTAGAAATTACAGAACCTTTTATACATTAATATGGTTCATTATGGTTTCAGTATGTCATTTTATGTTCCTTTGGATAACTTATAGAGTTTAAAAACATTGTTCGGGGATGTTCATTTTTTATGGTTTTTCTTTGGTGGTTCACTTGTATTCATAAATTGAAGTTCGGGTAGAACATGGGTAAACATACAGAACTAGTATTATATGTTATTAATCACATTAAATAATTTAAAATGATCTTATAATGAGTTATATCATATACCATATAGATGAATCATTAGATAAAAATTAAATGAAGATTGTTTGGGTTAATTTGGGCGGTTTTTTCGATCACAATGAACTTGTTTTAATTTATCACTTAGTAATATGTTCATAAGTCAGTTCCAGAACTTTAAATATGACATATAAAATATTATACTTCAACCATAAAATTGGTTTCATGACCAGATCTGATGGTAGATATGGAAGAAGAAATCATGTCGTTCTTGAAAGTGATAAATTAACACCTCACGAACAACGTTCTCTTTAAAAAATAAAAGGAAGGGGGAAAGGGGGTTGGATGATATAATATCACATTATAATCATAAAATTAAATTATATGTATCATAATGGAGTAACGATACCATTTGAATGAATATAGGTGGGGATAGATCAATAAATGAACTTGAACTTGAAAGGAAATTAAAGGAGAAGTGGGAGAGAAATTACCTCTGAAATCCTCCTCTTGAGATCCTCCTTAAAGAAGCTAGGCTTGGTCTTTTGATGAGAACAATAGCTCTTGGACGTGGGATAGGGGATAGGTAAGATGTTTGGTCCGAGTTTAGATAAGGCTTGGAGCTTGAGAGGTGTGAGGAAATGAGGGTGTGAAGGGTGGATTTTATAGTGGAGGGGAGAGGAGTTTCTTTAATATAAAATTCATTAGTTTATTATTTCTTCACAAGACAAGGAATAGTGAGTATTCCATGACCAATAATAGTAATTTTATCATGTGATCCCGAACCAAGTGAGATTACATCAGCAGAACATCACACATGACTCTATCATTATCTTATTTAGCTTATTTTTGTAAATTACGGTATTTCACTATTCATAAAAAAGTCATGTATTTTAGAAAAATCCAAAAAAAATTATGCCTACCATTTTTCAACATTTAGAATCCAAAAATGAATTCCATTTTTTAAAAATAATTTTCTAAATATTATTAATTTAATATTTAATTAAATTCATAATTTACCCAAAAAATGATTTTTAAAAGTTAAAACAGATTTTATAGTGCTTTTAAAAATTACGTAGTGTCTTATAAAATTAGATAAAAACTATAAGACAATGCTTCAATAATTTATGAACACATTTTAGGAAAATAAATCTTCTTTTAAATTAATTAATTAATTATAATTAATTATTTATGACTTACAAAATACCAAAACGTTTACTAAGGTCAAATTGTCACTTTCTAAGATGTCTAAAGTTTGTTTATTTATTCATGGGTAAGGTTACTCTTATGTTGGATGATTTATTATTCATAAGGGTCATAATACTATTCATAAAGGTATGTTACTATTCACAAGGGTACATTACTATTCACTGAAAATTATTTTTGTTTCATTAGACTCCAAAAATCATCTTGAACACAACCGTGTATGTCAGATTTTTGAAATTCAAAACATGGAAGTAACAAACTTATGTTTAAAGGTTACTTATCACTTAGTAGTTCATTATGTTGTGTTTTCATGTGATTTTATGACATAATTATAATAAGGGAATTTCCATTGAAAAACTTTGGGTCATTACAGAAATCATATACCATAAAGTCCCTTGAATATCTAGGGTGAATCACCACCAAAACTGAACCATGGTTGAAGAGAGAAAGGGGATCGATCGATTGAGATGCTTCCAAGTTCAAGACTAGATAAAAGGATGTGATCATAGGGTTAAATAAAAATAAAGAAAAATATGAAAACAATATTTTAAATCTGGTACTGATGGGTTCATTGCCTGAACAAATATTTGTGTTGTGAATTAATCCCATGCTGACTGGTTCATTAATGAAAAGTTTGTTCATAAGATGAGCCACCAGTTACATAAATCAGTCTCTCCACTATGATAATTCAGGACTATTCACAGAACAACAATACTATAACTCCTTTAAAGATCCAAAATTCCCAAATAATGGGTAATCTCAATAAAAAACATAAAAATAATGATATTAAATCATTCCATAATTGTAAGAAATATCGGGACACGAAAATCCTTCCACCATGTCACTTTCTATTGCAAGAAAATCTGGTTGATGAAATTTGATCCAAAAATAGGTGGGGACATTGTTCCCCCACATATGATTCCTTATACCATGTTTTATGAGAATATATTTTGTGTCTACATATAACTAAGAATAAAATAATTGATCTCCCAGGTTGTAAATTTTCTCAAGTATCAACTATCTAGATAGTTTTCTCATCCACTAACATATCTCACTCCAACTCAACTTCCCCCCAATTCAGAAAGTTAGAAGGTTCATAGTGATTCTTATTGATATGAGACATATGGAATTTATTGTGGATTGGAGTAAACTAATGTGATAATTCCAAACTTTATTTTACCTTTCCAATCAGCTTGATGATCTAAAAAGGAACCAGATATCTTAGAGCTAACTTCCCTTACTTCCTAATCCACTGGTAACCCAACCAAGGTGAAAATTTGAAGAATACCTGGTCACCAGTTGAAAAATTGAAAGGATGGAATAGATGTCCCATTAAATATTTATAATGACTCTAATTAATCACCAATAGATAATGAATATTCTACATCTTATTCATATCCTCTTGAACAATAATCATCCCAGCTGAAGAAGATTTACTGACCTAAGACTAATAATGGGGTGATCTGCAAGACTCGACAAAAAAAGATTCAAAGGGATCCATTCTGATGGATGAATGATAATTATTATTATATTAAAATTTGACTAGTAACAAATGAAAATATCAACAACCTCCAAAGTACAAAATGAATTCCTTGAGAATATCCTCTAGAATATGATTTTCTCTCTCTACTTGATCATCCCTCTAAGAATGGTAGGTCATTCTCAACAACACAAGAGATCCCATCCCCTTCTAGAGACATTATCAAATTAGAGAGGTAAAATGAGGGTATCGATCTAAAATGATATTTGAAGGAACCTTGTGTAATGTAACGTCCAGACCCAGGTCTCACTCAAAAGTTCCAAAAACAAATGGGCCACATTTCCTCAATCACGACTCCCTGTTGTTGGGACCATGTTGGATGGATAAGGAAGTTTTAAGAGTTTTCTTTTACAGAGTGATGTATTTTGTTTTCAAAGAGTATAAATCAATTCACTTTGTAAAAACATGGAAAACTATGACGATGCTTTTCTGATTTGTATTTCACAAATATCATAAGTTTGGAGAACTTTTGATGCAAGCCTTATGAAGGATAGGAGGTGTAAAAAAGTGTTTTTGGCAAAGTAAATAATGTGGTGGGAAAGTCAGTGGCGTGAAAGTATAAGTGGAATAAAAATGTATGTTGCGCGCAAGTTATATTTCAAATATCATCACCTAAAAATAATGAAAAGGAAATAAAGTGTGGCACATAAGTGTTTGTGGCACGCAATTGTGGTAGACAAGTATAAACGACGTGCAAGTGTATGTTGCATGCAAGTCCTATTTCAACATCAATTTATCAAAATATGATAAAGGAAATAAAGTGGCATGCTAGTGATAGAGCGGCGTGTAAGTGATAGAGCGACACACAAGTGATGGAGTGGCATGTAAATGATGGAGTGTCGCTCAAGTAGGAATGGCGTGAAAGTGTATGTGGCACCCAAGTCACCAAAATGCCTATAAATAGATAGATACCCTCCTCATTTTTCTATTCTCAACACCTAAGATAAAATTTGAGCTATGAGCACGCAAGTAGTAGAAAGTGGCACACAAGCTGAACTATCACATAAGTTAAGAGTTATTTATAAGGCATGTTTATAGGGAGGTGCGCAAGCAGAATGGCACCCAAGCAGAGTGGCATGCAAGTAAAAGTGGCTTGCAAGTTATAAGAGGTGCACAAGTTGGGAGTTGTGTTCAAGAATTGTGTTGTTTATAAGCCAAAGGTGGTACACAAGTTGTGAGTTGTGAACAATGGTCTAGAGGAAGTCGGGAGGCGTACAAATAGGTGGCGCACAAGCTGTTTACACCAGGAGGTTCCTACCAGCATATATCTAGGAAAGTGAATAATTGTTTTGAAATATTTGATTTGTGAAAATTCATCAAGAAGCACAAAAACATTGTTTTACACTATTTGTGCTAAAAGGGAGCACACTCACTATTGGATTGTTTTTATAGTGCTATACGAGTATAAGGTTATATCTTACTCATTTTATTCTACATCAGAGGATTGTTTTCTAGTGGATTGTGTGGTACTGGATTTTTTTTTTGTACCATACCAAGGACGTAGCTACTCTTTTTGAGTAGTTAACCTTGAAAATCTTGTGTTCTTGTGGTTGTGTGTGTTCAGCAAGGAAGAAACTCCTTAACAGGAGGTGAAGGTTATTTCAAAAAGAAGGAATCATAAAAAGAAAAGGATATCATTGATTCACCCCCTCCCCCTATCAGTAATACTTGGCTCCTGACTGGGAAATTAAATTGGTATCAGAGGGTGGGTTCCCTTCGTTTGTTCTTTGCTGAAGTTTTGAAGAGGAGTTGGGATGGAAAATATGAATTGCATGAATAGTAAGGGGATTCTAATATTTGATAAAAAGAATTATCATATCTAGAAAGAAAGAATTATGTCGTATCTTATGTCTCTTGGGTATGAAGTTTTTAAAACTACAACAAATGGATTTACTCCTTTTGATGACATGGTTCCTCTTACACCTTCCAATGAAACGAATCAAGAGAATGATAAAAGAGATAAAACTTAATTACTCTCATCTCTTTCTGAGAGTGAGTTTTTAAGATTCAAAGGTTTATTTATAGCTAAAGACATCTGGGATAAGTTGAAGAACATGTATGAAGGAATTAAAAAATTGAATAAGGAAAAACTACAAATCTGGAGGCAAAAGTATGAAGACTTGAAAATGGGATAATCTGAATTTTTTTGGGACTTCATTACCAAGATAAATGACATTTTAAATACAATCAAATGTCTTGGAGATATTTTGGAGTGTCCTACAATTGTTTAAAAGATCTTGAGAACTCTTCCTGATAAGTTTGATGCTAAAGTGTTTTTATTAGAAGATAGAGACCCTGAAACATTATCTTTGGATGATTTTCATACCACTCTTATTACTTATGAAATGAGAAGGGAGCAGACTTTTAATAGAAAAAAAACTGATAGAGAAATGTCATTCAATTCTTGAAGGAGAGATAAGTCAAAGAAGACTCTTATTTAAGATTATGCTAGTGAATAAAATTTTGAAGATGAGGTATGTAAAAATTTCGATGAAATTTTATCCTTTTTTCTAAGAATGTGAAAATAGGTATAGGGAAATACAAGGGTAAAATTCCCCTGAATTGTTTTGAGTGTGGATCTGTTGGTCACTATGTGGCTAACTGTCCTCAAAATAATAAATAAGATGATAGTGATGATGATGAAATAAGGCCAAAAAGGTCATGGAAGAAACAAGCTGACAAAGATATATATTTTTCAAAGGGGAAGGATAAAAAGTTCTTCAAATGAAAATGAATAATCTTTTTATATAAAGATGAAGATAAATAAGATAGAGAAGTTGAATCTGAGAAATCATTTTTTGAAAAAACAAGATATAATACCTTTATTGTAGTAGTGAATAATGAAGATTATGGGAGCCACAGTTCTGAAGAAGAAGAAACTCAACTTGAATATCATTTTAAAGAAGAGTTGAAAGAATTTTTGGGGAATATTAGAAGGCTTGAGAAGGAAAATATGAAGTTGATAAATGAAAAATTGCACATTAAACAATCAAGAAGTTTTTCTGGATGAGAAAATCAAGATGGAAGAGGAGATTAATGATTTGAATAATTCTCTTGAGAATGAAAAGAATCGTAATGATCATCTTGAAGTAAATATTAAGGCAAAAGAAGAATATTTGGAACTTCTCCAAAGGAAGCTTTTTAAAGATAAAGAAATAAATATCAGTTTCTAACAATCTATCTCAGAAGTTGGTGAAAGTTCTAGCAAAAATGAACCAAATAAGGATCCACAAATGTTACCTTCAAAGGTTGAGAGCATAGACAGAAATGGTTCTGATAAGAACAAAGATGGAAAGACTGTATATGTGTCCAAAGTCAGCAATTCTGAAAAATCAGAAGTACAGAAAAATCCAAAGTCCATATAGATATCTAATAATTCTATTACTGATAAGTCTGAACAGAAATCTGAGTTGAAGAAGAAAGTTATGATTGAAAACAGAAAGGTTAATGGTCAGTAGAGTTCTATTAAAAAGGTTTTTGAGAAGCATGTTCACAACTCCTATTAGTATAGAACTTTTAGAGAGAAGTATTCATTCTACGGTTACTGCTAGTATTGTGGTGAATTTGGACACACTAAAAACATATGTTGGTTCAATCAACAACATTACTAATATTCTTCAAGTTATAGAAGACAAGGTTTGAGGGGCATTCAATCCTCTAAAAAAGGGGAGTATGAAAAGGAAGTTCAGATGAAATCTGAAAAGGATAGTGTGAAAGTTGAAAATAATTTCCAACCTTTGGAAACTATTTGTGAAAGATTTGAATATCCTGGACATCTTTCTAAGGGATGTCTTGTTTTGTTTCCAGCACAACAAAAGGTTCTTAACAAATTTCAGAAGATGGAGGTGAAGAATAAAAAGGAAGAACAATAAGCTCTTATTATTGAAACCAACTTGAATGCTACAAAAGTTGAACGTCCATGGATTCTTGATAGTGGGTGTTCTTCTCATATGATAGGATACTTAAAGATTATGAATAATGTGAAAGGCTTAAAATAAGGAAACGTTTGAGGATCAAAGGTGTTGGATCAGCCATCATCAGGAAATATAAAATGAAACCTAGGAAAAAATTATATGTTGATGGGTTGTATCATAATCTTATGAGTTTTTCACAACTCTATGATGAGGTAATGAAAGTTATCTTTAGAAAAGATGGGTTTTTTTTGAAAAGTGAAAACGATGGAAAGGTAGTTACATGAGGCCAACATACAAAAGGGAACTTGTTCTAAGTTGGTGAACTATAGAACTCTTGTCATAGGTGCATGGTGGATGAAAATCAGTTATGGAGTAAAATAATGTGACATATGTTTTAGAGAAACTTTTGTAATTTATTAATGCGAGATAGTGTCTGAGATATTCCTGATTTATCCAGAAGAAGAGATTGGTGTTGCACTATTTGTGAAAAAAGGAAGATTACAAATTCTATGCATAAGATAGTTTACATTCGTTCAAAACAACCCTCAGAACTTATACATTCTCATATCTATGGACTGATGAGAAAGAAATCAAAAAATGGAGATAAGTACTTCACTACATTCATTGATGACTTTACTCGCATTACGTGTGTTATGTACAAGAGACATAAGTCCGATTCTTTGAAAATGTTTAATAATTTCAGGAGGAAAGCTAAGAAATAATGTGAGTATTTAGTGAAGAAGTTGAGAATTGATAATGGTGGAGAGTATAAGAATGAAGAGTTTGAAAGTTAACATGAGAAGCATGGAATTCCTCATGATTTCAGTTCACCATAAAAACCTCAAAAAAATGGGGTTGTTGAAAGGAAGAATAGAATTCTAGATGAAGTGGGGTGAACTATGTTACTTTAACATGGTCTCTCTCATTATTATTGGAGGCAAGCCATGAGTACTGCAGTGTATATTCAAAATTGATGTTTCTATAGGACACATTCAAATATAACTCCATATGAAATGTTTTATGATAAAACTCCATTTTTGAAACACATAAGAGTTTTTGGGAGTCCATGCATCATAATGAAAAAGAGTGTAAACCTCGGAAATTTTGAACAAAGAGGAGATGATGGAATTTTTCTTGGTTGTACTCCAGAAGGAAGAGGATACAGATGTTTCAACAAATAAAGAGGGAGAATTTCCAATTCTCATGATGTGAAAGTTGTTGAAACTTTTGAGAAAGAGATTCAGACTTTTTCTGATATAGAAGATGAGAAGGATAAGGAAAGTTTTGTTAAAGATTATGATAATTCTACCAACCTTGGTAATCCTACTCAAGAAGAAGAATCAGGCTCAGAAATTTCAAGTGATGAGAATGAAATTCAAATAGATCATCCAAGGCTGAGGAATCAAGTGGAGGCTTAGAACATTTTTGGTGATCAACACCAGAGGGTTGAAACAAGAAGACAAAAAATGTTGTTACCCATACTTATTTGTATTCAAAAGTGGAGCCAAATGATGTAAATGAATCTTTTGAGAATCCAAAATGGATTCAGGATATGAATGAAGAGCTTGATTAGATAGAAAATAATGATTCTTGGGAACTCGTACCCACACCGGATGACAAAATATTTATTGGTACAAAATGGGTTTTCTGGAATAAGATGAATGAAGAAGGTGAAATGATAAGGAACAAGGTAATATTAGTGTGCCAATGTTACTCCCAAATTGAAGGTTTTGATTTTGATGAGACTTTTTCTCTAGTGGCTAGATGGGAAACAATCAGAATATTTCTTATTATTTTTTCACAACGAGGTTGAAATTTTATCAAATGGATGTTAAGTCCTCATTTCTAAACAGAAATCTTGAATAAGAAGTTTACATTGAACAACCTTGTGGCTTTGTTGTTGGGAAAGATGAAAGTTATGTGTGTAAGCTAAAGAAATCCTTGTATGGAAAACAAGCACCAAGGTCGTGGTATTCCAAAATGGATACTTGCTTATGGAAGATGAGTTTCAAGAAAGGAAGAGTTGACAGTAATATTTACATTAAAGAATGTCAGGATTCTTCCTCATAGTAATTGTTTATGGTGATTAAATTATCTTTTTTGGAAATGATGAAAGATCTTGTGAAATATTTTCTAAAGAGATGAAGAAGTTGTTTGAGATGTCCATGTTGGGAGAAATGAAATTCTTTCTTGGGTTACAAATCTTACCGAAGATGAACCATATTTTTCTTTCTCCATAGATGTATTCTAAGGAACTTATGAAGAAGTTTGGCAAGGAAAATTTGAAACGAGTTTCCACACAAATTTCAGCGGGAACCAAGATTTCTAAAGATTTTGAAGGCCAGGAAAGTGATCAAAAAGAGTTTTGAAAGCTAATTGGAATTTTATTATATTTGAATGCCTCAAGACCTGACATTTTCCATGTTGTTACCTTATGCACAATGTTTCACTGTAACACCCCAAGCTTCCACGGTACGTTTCACTTCGAATAATGCAATAGCGTGTGTTGTACGCAACCTCGAGCTCTAACACACACCACAACGAATTAAACTAGCCGTTGTGAATAGTAATACCTACTTTTTGAAATTTTATAAATTTTATTTATCAAAATGGACTTCATTTTTTGATTCGGAATATCGAAATTAGCCTATGTTGAATTTTTGGTATTTTTCTGAGAACTTCTATTTTTTATGAATAGTGAAAAATACTTAAAAAAAATTTTTATTCAAAATAATTTATAGTGATAAATTATACTATTTAGTGGTTTTAAAGTATAATTAGAATATATTTTTACCATTTTATCCAATGGTGGTCATTAGAATTAATTTAACATTGAAATTAGACATAAACAATTGCCAATCTTTTGATATAAATTGTTTCTTAAAAACACACTATTTGTTGTAACAGTGGGAATTAATTATAAAAATAATTAATGCAACTTATATGTTTGAATTTTGTAAAATAGACATCATTTTTTAATTCGGAATATCAATTATAGCTTAGGGTGAAATTTTGGCCTTATTTTGAAAAACTTCAATTTTTGATGAATAGTGAAACCACTAAGTGGTTGTTAAAAACTGATTTTTTGTTAAAATGAAATATTACCACTTCTGTGATTTGATTTTCAAAAATCCGACATACATGGTTGTCATTAAGAATAAAAATGTGGTTCAATTAGATTAAAATAATTTTTTGGTGAATAGTAACTTTTAAGTTCTTAATCGCGATTAGAGGTAATTAGTGTAGTTTAAGGTAAAAATAATGTTTTAATAATATGAGGTGAGCTTGAAACTTGTCTTACTCCTGTTGGATGAGTCATGGCCGACCAATAAAACCCATGGGTCAACTTGGGGACCCCATGGAGCCACTTTGGTTGGAAAATGACATTAATATATATTTATTTAATGTTAAAATTAAATTGACACAAACATGAGTTGTTTTACTAAAACATTTTTTAAGTGGGGTTAAACAAGTCCAAATTTTGACTATAAATATTCATTCGAAATCTAAAACGATTTCCTACATCATAGTATTTTTTTTATAATTTTTATACATTAAATAAATTAAATTACTTATAACATCATTATGATGCAGCGATGACCTCATTATTTAACGATTTTAATAAAATGAAAAGATAATGTAAAATCCAAGGCTTAAACTTGTCCAAAGACTATTGGATGGGTAGATTTCGAACCATTATCACCTTAGCAACGAATTATATAAGTTTGGGACCTTTAGAATCCGAAAAGCATTGTATAATAATGTAACATTTCAATCTTTCCAAAAGATCCCCTCCTCTCCACTTATAAAAGGCTCACAGCTCTCCCACCTCATTTACACTTTCAAGTCATTTGGCTCGGCCAACCTCTAACCAAATACTCTCCCAACGTCCCCCTCTTACTCCTAGAAGCCTCACTTTGGGCAGAACTCTTCCCAAGGAAGCCTTTGGCTCAAATCAAAAGGAGTTACCCGATTTTGAGGTAATGTCTTCTCTAATGTTGTTTTGTTTTATTTTTCTTCTCCAACCCCCTAAACTATTTTTATTCATTTCTTTTGTAACAACACCAGTATCATCAATATACTATGATGTTGTTATAATATGTATTCGAGCTACACTTACACACACCTACATCTAATGGTTAAAGAACATACGGTTTCTGTGGATGGCGAATTTCTGCCTCACGAAACGATGATTGTTCAACACTCATATAACACCTTAAAAGGTGGCCATTAAGATGTAACTATATTTATATATGATATAAAATATGTTTATGTTTTACTTATGCTTCTGTATTTCTCATTTATGGCATACTTTATGATTTCCATTATGGGTAAAACGCGATAATTTCATTTTAGGAAGTGCGGACTACCGCCCCCTCAAAGTGATTTGAATCGTTAATGCCATATGTGGGATGTATAAAGGATGGATTAAATGGTATTATACACTATATTATACTGTAATTATATTATAAATTTATATCATTATGATTTCATTCTATTAAATACGAAATAGAAATGAAAGTAGCGTTCATGCGTACGTACGGCTTACCGTCTCCATGAACGGTGCATTTCATTTCTTACCTCTAAATGTAACGTGACATTATGAATGAATGTATATAATGTATATATATGATATATATGATATCTAAATCATGAATATAATTCTTTATATAATGGATATTTCACCACATGATCAACTTGTAATTATAAGAAGTTTATTTTTGACTCAAGTACCAAAGATCGACAAAACGACCGTTATTAACTTAAATAATTAAATAATGTTCATAACATGGTAATAAGTGATATAAATGGAATAATGAACATGAAAAAGGTTATTAAGTAAATAGAAATTAACTCTAGTTTATTATTCAGGAGGTTAAAGAACGGTCGAGTCAGGACAAGACGCAAGGTAAGGGAATTTCTTAACCCAACTTCCATTCTTTGGGTTAATCTCCTACTTTCAAATTATGTCATGATATTATTATGTATTATTTTGTATTTTTACTTTTTTTATGTGTACCTATAGTTAATACACATAATAGACCTATTTTATTTTAAAAAATGATCTTTTTAAGGACTTCGTCTCAATCTCCTTTCATTGAGGCATATTTGGTTTTATACACAACTTTCTTTTATATGGTGTATAAACCCCTTTGAGTTTTATGTTTATTCAAAAGGAATCTTTTTTATACGAAGCATTTTACTAAACGACAAAAAGGGAATGTTTTTCTTTCCGTACATATGCGGCGACAATGACTTCTCCGCCGCCGTGACCATTATTTGAGTTTCGGCTTCCTCTACAAGCCATCACTTTTTTTTAATGAAAAATAAATACAATGTTTTAACTTTCTTTTATTTTGGTATTGAAAATGGTTTTGAAAGCATTTTTATTATATCAATGTGTTGTATTGTTATCTTGTGATTGAAATTTGTAAATTTTATGTTTCCTTTATGCATGTTTTATGTGATACGATTATGTTATGGTTTATGAAATGTTTAAACCTATTCATATGAGGAATGCATTGGACTTAATAAGTGACGGGTGGAGCCCGCTATAGCTCCTCGATGCATCGGCAGGTCTCATGAGACAAACTAGTGTCTTGGCACGAGGCCTTGACAAAATCTTATTTGTAGTCTTGGCACGAGGCCTTGGCTATGTGGTTATGATAGTCTGGCATTATGCATTCCAACATTATGAAAGTGGTTAGTGATTTCGCATGTGATTATTCGATTGGTAGAATATCCATGTGAATGAGTAAATGGCATTATTTCATTTTATTTATGCCATACAATGTTTAAAGTTAAAGTTTAAAATGCTTTTATTTTAGTTATACATTGACTTAAATGTTTATTCTTATTTATGAAAGTTTCCGCTATATTGTTATCCTTACTGGGCATTTGAGCTCACCCCTTTTCTATGTTTTATTTTTCCCAGGAAGTGAAGAAGTAAATTATGAATGACCTGCAGGGATATTATGAGGGGATAATAGTGTGAACTATGGAGACATTATGTTGTTGTAGTAGTTTTTCATTTTATGATGTAATGTAAAACTTATGAATATATCTAGTGTTTCCAAGGCTACTAAACCAATCAGTATTTCGAGATTTGATCTTTCTTGTGATCATGCCAATGTTATGAAGTAATGCACCGACTCTGGGTAGCTAGGGTCGGGGCGTTACATTCACAGTGCTCCTGAAGAATCACATTTAATTGCTGGAAGGAGGATTATCAGATATATCAAAGGAATAAAATTTTTTGGAATCAGGTATGATGGAGCAGCAAATATTTATTTTTTCGTGTATTCAGATGTTGATTGAATAGGAAATGTTGATGATAGAAGATCCACATCGGGTGGAGTTTTCTTTCTGGGAAAAAGTTGTGTTAGTTGGCATAAAAATAAATAGAATTCATTAAATCTTATCATGGATGAAGCTGAGTATATTGCTGCTACTCAAGATGATACCCAACTTATGTGGATGAAGACATAGTTGGAAGATCTATTTATTGAAGTGAATCTACCCTTACTCTTGGGATGTTATAATCAGAGTGCAATTAATCTTACAAGGAACCCGGTACAACATTCTCGTTCAAAAAATATTCACATAATGTACCACTTCATCAATGAGCAGGTGGATAAGAATGAATTGAAGCTGAAGTATGTTCCTACATCGAAACAAGCTGCTGACATATTTACAAAACCATTACTGAAGGAACCATTTTCTAAATTGTGGTTGAACATGGGTTTCCAACCTTCTTCTCATCAAGTTTGAGGTACATATGTCTATCCCCACTCTCATCTTACCTTTGGATATTTTTTTCAAGGGGGGGAATTGTTTCATAAATCTATCCTTACGGAAGCATGCATAAAGGGGGAGTTGTGGGTAAGCTATGAATCTATCATGTATGTGTGTGAAATATTCTAACTCTATATTTCAATGGTTGTAGGAAACAATGTTTTTGTATTCTAAGAAAACAGAAGATGTGAATAATGCTGAGGTAGAATATTTGATAATGTTTTGAAGAAGGCTGAGGATATATGATCCTGAAATTTTATAGTCCCTTATTTTAGACAGCATGGTTTTGGCTGTCAATATTTCTGGTTTCCTACAATGAGTCAGCTCACATAGGCTTAGAATGGTTGGTAAGTAATCCATTTCATGAGGTTAAAAATTTATAATTGTTGATAAGTAGTCCATTACATGAAGTTAAAAAGTGCAGTGATTTATAAATCTTGGTTGACAACAAAATACCAAGGGGGATATTGTTGGGACCAAGTTGGATGGAGAAAGATGTTTGAAGAGTTTTCTTTTGTATAGTGTTGTCTTTTTTTTCAAAGTGGATAAATCAATTCACTTTGTAAAAACCTATAAAACTATGATGATGCTTTGCTGATTTGTATTTCACAAATATCATAAGTTTGGAGAACTTGTGATGAAATCCTTATGAAGGATAGGGGGAGTAAATGAGCGTTTTTTTCAAAGGAAAGAAAGCGGCACACAAGTCATAGATTGGCACAAAATTTTGGCATGAAAGTGTAAGTGGAACGTAAGTGTATGTTGCATGCAAGTCATATTTCAAAGATCATCAGATCAAAATATGGAAAAGGAAAGAAAGTGTGGTGCACAAGTGTATGTGGTGAAAAAGTGTGGCGCACAAGTATAAACGGCATGCAATTGTATGTTAAGTGAAAGTCATATTTCAACATCATCTTATAAAAATATGATAAAGCAAAGAAAGTGGGGAACTAGTGATGGAACGGTGCATAAGTGATAGAGTGACATGCTAGTGATGGAGCGGTGCATAAGTGATGGAGCGGCATGAAAGTGATGGAGCGGCACGCAATTAGAAATGGCATGCAAGTGTATGTGGTGCGCAAGTCACCAAAATTCTTATAAATGGATGGCTACCCTCCTCATTTTTCAATGATCAAGACTTAAGAGACAATTTGAGCTATGAGTGCGCAAGTAGTATAATGTGGTGCACAAGATGAAGTATCGTTCAAGTTAGGAGATATTTATAAGGAACACAAGTAGGAAGGTGTGCAAGCAGGGTGGTTCGTAAGTAGAGTGGCGTGCAAGAAGAAGTGGCGCACAAGTTCTAAGAAGCGCGGATGTGGGGAGTTGTGTTCCAGAAGTGTGTTGTGTATAATCCAAAGATGGCACACAAGTTGTGAGTTGTGCACAATAGTGGCACACGAGTAGTTAGTGGTGCACAAGCAAGTAGGTGCGCAAGATGAGTGGCGCGTAAGCAGGTGGCGTGCAATTAGGGAGGCATGCAAGAAGGTTGTGCGCAATATGTTTGCACCAGGAGGTTCTTATCAGCTTCTGGGAAGGAAAGTAAAGAATTGTTTTAAGAGATTTTATTTGTGAAAATTATACAAGAAGAACATAAACACTATTTTACCCTATTTGTGCTAAAAGGGAGCACACACACTGTTGTATTGTTTTCAAATTTCTAGATGAGTGTAAGGGCATAACCTACTCATTTTATTCCACATAAATGATTTTTTTCTTGTGGATTGTGTGGTACTAGATTGTTTCTATACCATACTAAGGACGCAAAAACTCTTGAGAAGTAGCTAACTTTGTAAATCTTGTGTTCCTGTGGTTTTCTTCATTCATTAGGGAAGAAACTCTCTAACAGGAGGTGAAGGTTGTTTCAAAAAAATGAAACATAAAAAGAAAAAGATATCACTGATTTACCCCTCCCCCTCTCAGTGATACTTGGATCCTGACTGGGAACTTCACCTGTATGCGAGAGGCTGTCGAATATAAGTGAAGCCCTAGGGTGTGTCTATTGGGAGACTATTCCCATACGTCAGAGTGGAGCACAATATTTTTATATATATATAATAGATAGATAGTAATTATGAAAGTGGTATAATGAATAAACTGATCTTCTATTGGAAGATAAGAATAAAAACCATCAATAATAATCAACTCAAAACCTAAACAGTACAATATATAAAATGTGATTATGTAATTTCATGTCTCTACAAAGATCGAAAATAGGTATGCGTAGCAAAAATAAATACATTATATACAAAAAATAAAAAATAAGACAAAAACTATCCAGTATTCTGAATGCTAGCTCAGTCATCTACTTCCAAGAGACGTCCTAAGAAAGCAAGCAAGTCAGGTGTCTAAAGAGCTACACTTCCCCTTATCAACACTTGCATACATATAGTCTTCCCAAGAACCAATAGTGACCTAGATAGGGTGTGAGATAAATATCACTAGGCCACCACAATTGAAATCTATAAAAATCCAGTCAGTGAATATAAACTGAATATTGTGTAGGTATATATAAGTGAAAATCAATGCTATAATAATAAATCATACTTACTTCGGCCTTAGGAGGTGTTGTCTCTGAAAATGAGATCATTTAATTAATTCATTTATTTTAATTTTATATAAATAAATCTGATAGAAGTTTAAAAAACACTACAATAAATTGTAATAATAATAATTTTACAAGATCCAAGGTAAAATTAAGGCATCCTTGGCCTTAGGGGTTAACCTACTCCCAGTTATAGCTCATGCATTATGAAAATAAAAATGGGTCTTAGTGCAATCCAAGGAGAGACACCCAATTCATTTCACTATAAATAATTCTAACTAGGTCTATGGATATCATCCATTGTAATCATATTCTAAGCATGACTCAGACCAATGGGGTGAATCCAAGTAACAATGTGTCTGAAGACATGAATTTAGATTCAGGGAGTGTATCAGAGGCATCCAAATATCCATATATATAGTGAGGGATCCAATGACATCATGTTGGGAATCTACTAGTAGACAAGGACCATGTTCTAAGGTGGTAATCTCCCTTAGAAATAGACTCCTAGAATTAGAATGGGGTACTTTTAGTGCTCAAGTCATTCCCTCATAAATACAGGGTCGGCTCAAGTATAACCATTCCTATAATGTTAAAAATTGACCATATTTAATAGGCACCTTATACATGATTCATTATTCAATTTAGGCCATGTAATACTCATTCCATTAAATAAAGTATTTGGTTACTTACATTACCTTTCATTTACATGGAATGTTTAATCTAGTACATACAACCATTCATCACTTTAATTTCTTAATCATTTATTAGGTTTGTTTCGTTTACCTTTATTGTACATTACAAGGCATTCTAAGGATGTGTAAACACTATCAATCTCAATTAAATAGTGATTTATTTCATTTATACCACTTCCTTCCATTTATCATGATAATGTGATTTATGTTCATGAAACCAATTACGGTTTGTTTCTTAATTTATTTAGGACAAGTTATATTTATAAATACACATATGATTAGACTATTAAATGATTAATTAATTAATTAAAACACTTATCATATGAAGTTCAAGTCATATCACACCTAAATGGTGGTGCAAATACTCATAACAAATCCACTAAAGGCATAATAAAGAGAACACCCTACTTGGGGTGAATGGTGTTGAGGTTCTAACATTCAACAACATAAAAAAGAAGCATAGAAATGGATCTAGAACACAATTTCAATTATTATAATAATGGAAGATGGATTTAATATGAAACACCTAATGAAACCATCACATTGCATAATTACAAAAATTCATAAAGGTGAGGCATTAAGGGATGAGTCATAGAACACCTACCTCAAGCCTATAGAACTATCCTCATCCAGTATCGACCTTTAGTTTGGATTGGATTAAAAGAAAATGGAAGAATGAATCAAGGTCCCAAAAATAAGGCATATGATCCTTCATAAAAATAGCATTTTCAAGAGGAAGGCAGAGAAAAAATTAAGACTAATCATGAGGAATCCAATGAGACAATCATATTTCAAATTGGACTTCATTCGGCAAAGCAATCCAATAACCAAGGTTATTCTAAGTTGGGATCTCCAATGGAATAGAATAACCTTCTATACAATATAAATGAGATAAATAAGTGGTAGGTGTAAGATTAATTATAATTTAAGGATATTTTGTTTATTTTAACCAAAATCTTGGTTTTGTGCGGTTTAGCGGCATGATTGGCCAAACCGTCCACCAACCGCATTCCAGGCTCAACATTAAGAGGGAACTTGCACAGTTTGGCCACATAGTTTGAGAAATAATGTTCCAAATATTCAATTAATCTCTACTAGAAATTTTATACCTATGTCATAGCCGTGATGCCCTAGGTGCATTGTTAGGAAAATCTTTGCGCCCTGCTTTTCCCTTTGAAACTCCCCGCATAGTTTGGAGAAATCGTGTGAGCTTGGTTGCACGATGTATACAAACCATGTTTCCTAGTTATTTCTTCCACTAGCTAGGGTTCTAAGCTCTGAACAAACCATGCACACCCCTAAAAATTCTTTGACCTCATTTGGAATCCATAATAGGTTAAAGATAAATAATTAGACATAAATTTAAAGGGTTTGTACCTTAAAGAAAAACTAAGTTCATACATGTAACCTCACAATGTTTTGTACTCAGTTTTCCCAAGTCATAAACCTTAGTGGTTTCTTGAATTGGGTTAAAATGATCTGACTTTATTAGTCAGTCAATTACCACCCATATGGAATTATTCCCATGGGGAGTCCATGATATTTCAATAATGAAATCTATGGACACCTAATCCCATTTACATAATGGAAATGGGGGTGAATAAAGTAAAGTAGAAGTCTTTTAGTGTCACGAACCAACTTATCGAGGTCCAACCTATGACAACCCCAAGGCCATATCCAATAGGACAAGGGCAGGTGACCAACGCTGAGTAGGAATATACCACAAATATGAGGCATTGGCATAAATTACATGTACACACACACATATCCAAGCCCACACAATATTGAAATGTAAAACAACTAAAACAATTCTTTCATTCATATGAGATCCCACAATAGAGTATGACAATAAAAGTAATGAAAGTGGAAAAAAGGGTCAAAATACAATCCCAACCAAAAACCATAAAATTCCAACCTACACCAAGTCAAGGACAGAGTCAACAACAAGCTCCTGGTAAAACACCTCGGTCTATCATGCTCCAACTATGCTCCACCAACTCCATGTCCTTCCAAGACACCATCTAATGGGTCATAATATTTATAATACATGACATGTGTGAGAAAATCCCAGGAATGTGTGAGTATAAAAATACTCCGAAGTACACCCTGAAAATACTAAAAATTAAGAACCAAGTATAGTAAAATCAATACAATATATATAAATAAATGTATTATAGAAAAATGCATATATACTCATGAAATATACCACAGTACCAGATGGTCATAACCAACTACCAACCACATGATTCTGCTTGATGAAATGCTCATTCTGCGAGAATCCACTCCACGAGCCATTGTATCATTGGAGACACTCAACAAAGAGGTATATCTCATTGGGACCTACCCATTTATGTTCACTAGTATAAGAATCCCCTGATACAGAGATAGGGTGTCATGCCCAAAAATGTCAGGGGACACCATAAACACTAATCTAGATCAAACCACTACATATGGTATGGTATACATATGATACCACAAATCATACTAATACAACCTTCTAGAAGGAGGATCAATTCCCTACTAATGGAGTTCATGATGATTCCATAAGCACCAAATATGGAACAAAGAATGATATATTATCATACACTAGTCTCTGGGAGGGGCTCCACAACTCTATTTGAGACTCGACCTCTAGAGGGGATCACAAACCAGTTATATGGATGTAATGATGCATTGTACCCTCAAGTAAAGGACTAAAGGAATGTACTCAACCTATACAGGTACAAACTATGAAAATGGAGAGCCATAAACAGTCTTGAAATGGGGTGTATGGCATGTACCATGTGGAACATGGTGTGTCTAGCTATCCCCATGCCTGTCGGTGTATAAGATCCTCAAACGTCATGTAGTATCCATATACACGATGTGTAGGAGTACATAGCATGTAGAGACACACGGTATCATTCCCGTTTCTTCTGGATGTTCCCGTGTCTACGTGGTTGTGTCCATATAATAGTACATGGCATGTAGCTACCCATGGACTCAACTTGTGTACCGCTACATGGGTATGCCCGTGTACACCCGGCCAAGCCAGGTCCATGTGTGAGTACGTGGCATTCCATTTTGTCATGTACTGCAACCCATGTCTATGTACTATTCGGAGTACAAGTAATGTAAATAGGGGAGGGCCACATTCCATGTGATAGGTATCACACACTGTGTGATCCTCAATTTTTGATGCAACCCTAGTTCCATATCCAGGAGTCCCACATGACATGTAGCACTGAATTACACATCGTGTTTCTCATGATTTCCTAGAAACATTCTACATTGTCCCATGCCTCTACGGAGCCTCCACACTTGACGAAACCTATAGATTGGGATTTTTATGGACCTTACAAATAATGATATATGGGAAACCGAGCATAAATCTTCTCATAAAATGGATCTATATTTTGTTCTTCATTGTAGACTAAATAATGTTGAAGATGATGAAACTGGGTATCAAAAGACTTTTTATTCATCGACGATTTCATCATCACACCACCACCCTATCATGCCGATGCTAGATCTATGATATCAGATAATTATTCCAAGAAACAAGTGTGCAATGATCGATTGATCGGGATATGTGAAACCTCAGGCCATACAAAGAATACCTATAGTGAGAAAAGAACAAGGGGGAAAATCACAAGAACAAACAAAAGTAATGGTCCTTCATCGATGTTTATGTTGATATTGAATTTTCCTTATGATAATAACAAAATTCAAATTAATAATCTAAAGTAATTATCCCAAATTGACCCTAAAATAAACCAATCCTACAATAATCTATGATCCATGAGTCAACCATTGGTCTATTGATCTGTGTTCATTGTAGGAATCAAGAACGGGGAATGGAAACAAATCAAAAAACCACCCTACCTTAATCTAGATCAATCACTAACAAAGAACGATGCAGTGTCATAGTTGTTGGTGATATCCATCGATTCTATTCTATTCTGATTTTTTATCCTTGATTCGGTCATCATCCACCAATAGGATCTCATTCCACTCTCTCCAAAGTCACTAAAACGATTTGCTAGGTTATGTGGATACCCCTAAATTTTCTTCATAAGCACTTATTTAAATAGGAAAAAAATTTGTCGATGCGTAACTACATCAACAAAACAAATAAAATAAAATAATTAATTATTTTATTTATTTTAAACCTGCAATGGATTTTCCACAAATGACCCACGTCGACTTAGTTCAAGTCACACCTTGGGTAAAACCTACATTCTGAACTCAATGGTGCACTCATATTTCTGATTCAAGCCTCCATTCAGGATTTATTACCCTTTCTCAAGAAATTTGTGTGTGTATGTTATTTAATATATTTAATATATTAAATATATTTTATATATTTTATATATTTCAAACATTTATTTGTGGAACACCAGGCCTCATAATCACATGCCTTCATAGTGTCTAATCTCAAAAATAATCCACATAATATCCCAAAAAATACAAGGGAAATCAAAGACATTACATTCTCCCCACCATAAATCTTTACACCCCAAAAATCCAAAATAATGGAAACACAAAGAGATGTGGGTACTAAGCATGATTTTGAGCCTCCTGCTAGCATGTTCTCTCATGAAGATTCTTGTGCTGCAACCAAACATAAAAAGGGGGAATCAATCACCCATGAAGGATCCTCAATCTTGGGTGGGTACTCTGCAAAGGTATCTTCATCCTCGATGTCCATAATTCCCCAACCAGTGATGTGTGATGGGTGATGCACATACCTCCTCGGCTATGATACATGGAAAATATCATGTAATCATTCCCACTACGGAGGAAGAGCTAAGCGGTATGCCACCCCACCAACTCTATATAGTATCAGGAAGGTACCAATTAATATCATAGATAACATTACACCATAATAAAATCTCTTCAATCTATATTGAGGTGAGACTCATAAGAACACTTGGTATCCTTCCTCGAAATCTGGAGTTCTTCGTCGTTGGTCCGTATAAGAATTATAAAGAATCTTTGTAGTCCTCATCCACTCCTGGATGACCTACACCTTCTCTGTTGTAGCTCTCACCATCTCTGGGACCATGAGTGTCGACTCACCTAGATTAGTCCAACAAATTGTTGAACTTTAGGGTTTATCATACAAAGCCTCAAACGATTCCATATATGTACTAGAATGGTAGTTATTGTTTTATGTAAATTCCACCAAGGGTGGGTGATCCTACCAAATATGGACAAAGTCTAACATGAAATCCCACAACATGACCTCCAAGTCCTAGATTGTCCGCTCTGTCTGGCCATCAATTTGGGGATGAAACTCCATGATCTAGCATAAATAAGTCCCAAAGTATTATTGTAAACCTATCCATAACCATGATGCGAATCAAGCATCACTGTTAGAGATAATCATCAAGGGAACTCCTTGGAGTCAGACTATATCCTGCATGTAGGGGCATCCCAATCTCTCTACAGAACTCTGATCTCAGATAGCTTGGATGTTGGCTGACTTGGGGAGTCAGTCTATGATTACCCTTATGGAATTGTGTCTCCTAGATGCATGTGGTAAGACCATAATGAAATTCATGGATATCTCATTACACTTCCACTCAGGAATCTCAAGGGGTTGAGATAAACCCGCTGGAACCTGGTGCTCAGCCTTCACCTACTGGAAAGTGAAGAATCAAGAGACAAACTCTATAACTCAGTTTTTCTACCTGGCCACCCAAACTGATGTTGGAGGTCCTGGTACATCTTTTCTACCACTATATGTACTACTAAAGTTGTTGTATGATACTCCAGTAACACCTCCTACCGCAACGTAAAATGCACCATTGTCCACCCTCTAAAAAGGATAACATTCTCCCCACCTTCATAATATCCATTCGGAGCATGTCTAGTGGATATCTAAGTATGTAAGGTCTCACAGTCGGTATCTCCATGATGATCATCCATGAAATCTTATAAAATCCATGGGGTAACAACCATCAACTGAATATATAAAGCACTATACTTATACATGATGGACAACTAAAAAGAGGCTAATTTGTCTAACGCCTTGTCGAACAACCGAGAACAAGATCTCATACTGAGATAATATTCCACCATGTTCCACTTCCAATGAGTGTAGACAATCTCAAAGTCATAGTCCTAGAGTAACTCTATCCATTGCCTATTTCTCAAGTTGAGATCCATCAGAGAGAAGATATACTTGAGACTCTTATAGATAGTGTTAATGATAGACTACTCTCCCATCAGTTAGTGTCACCACATATTCAAGTAAAAGACTTCTACTACTAACTCAAGATCATGGGTTGTGTAGTTATGCTCATGTGGTCTCAACTGGTGTGAACCATATATAATAACATCCTGCCTCTGCATCAACACACATCCATGTCTGGTCCCTGACGCATCACAGAACACTATGTAATCGACACCCTCCTCTTGAAATCTCAATATGGGAGCACTCTTCAACCACTGTCTCATCTTTTTAAATCACTACTAGTACCTTTATATACACACAATGGGAAAACTCTTCCAAGTCAACATTTTCAAGGGTGATTAAACTCTGGAGAAGTCAGGTACAAACCTCCAATAGTACCCTACTAATCCAATGAAACTCCACACCTCAGTAACATTATTTTTTGTCTCCTAAGAAGGAAATTCCTCAACCATTTTTGGATCCACTCCAACTCCAGCCTCTGAGATGATGTGTCCCAGAAATTTGACCTCTCAAATCCAAAAAGGTCAGTTCTAGAGCTTCACATAAAGCCGGTTCTCTCATAGTGTGTAAAGGACCGTCCTCAAGGGTCTCTTACGATCGTCCTAGGACACCGAATACACTAGGATTTAATTTATGAAGAATACCATGAACCAGTATAATAAGTGAAGAATGATCTGTTTCATGAGTCCCATGAACATTTCTAGGGAGTTCATTATGAAAAACAACATCACCAAGTACGCATAGTGACCATAGCAACATCTGAATGTCGTATATGTTATATCCTCACCCCATACTCATAGCTTGTTATAACATGAATTGTGGACATTCTTAGAGAAAAATTGTGCCCCTCACAACTAACCAAATATATCATCGATCATTGTTAATAGATTATTATTCTTCACTTCATCCTGGATTAAGTACCGGTAGTCCACAAATAACTTCAAGATCAAGTCCGCCTTCTTGGAAAACAACACTAGGTTGCCTAGGGGGAAATATTGGGTCTTTAAAATCCCTTCTCTTAAAAATATTCTAACTACAACCTCATCTCTCAAATCTCTACATGATCCATATTATTTGTTGGTTTAGATAGCGGGGGCATCCCAAGATGCAAGTCGATGCAGAAGTCTACCTCTTGGCATGGAGGTAAACCTGGTATGTCCTCAGGAAAGACATCCTCATACTCTTCCACCATAGGATAAAACTGATAGTCTAAGGCATCCAATTAATTAAGACTAATGCTAGACAAGTAACCAGCTTCACTCTCCTATGAATGAGCTTGTCCTACGCTACCAAGGTCTCAGTTTCACCCACCAAGGATAACCTCATTCCCCCACAATAGAAACACCACATCCTCCACCTAAAATTGTCAATCTGGGAATGAACTATGGATATTTAGTCCATACCTAGGGTGAATTCATAATGACTCAATGTTTTTAATGAATAGATACCAGAAAAAACTCTCACCTCCAAGCGTCAAATCGAACTATTAGCACAAGTGCGCAATCGATGAGTCACTTCCTGTCGGAGTCTCGAGCCAAAAGGGTTGAACCAAATTCCCAACTAGAATCTATAGTTCTAAAACTAGAGAAATTAAAAGGATGGAATGACTACCACATATGTCTATTAATACTAAAACTAAAGTAGAAAAAACATAGATTGTACCTCATATCATCTCGAGAGCCTTAGGGTCGTATGAATCCTTGGATTTCAGCTAGTATCATCTCTGTCCACCCCCTCCTTGGGTCTGATGTGAACCACCAGAGGTATTGGTGGTAATATGTCAAACCTTTGACAACCTCCTACAGCCCATCCAGACCCTCTACCACGTCTTCCACCCTAAGGACCACTTTGCTCCTACCTTTGTCTTGGCCTCGTTGGTCCCTAGACCATATCCTGATAAGCTATATGATGGGTCTGATAAGCTCAAGCCAGATGACCCTGGTCGTTGTATGAGAAACACTACATGTCCCGTAGATGATTTGATCCACCCCAATAGCCCTACACCACTGTCCCTGAGTCCGGGGATTGCCTCATGAAACACCTGAAATGCATGGATCTCTACGACTCTCATTAGGTACCAGTTATCGATGTCTCAGTTACTGAGTTTCCACTACTTTATCCCACTATCGGCATATACCATTCTAGAAATATATCCACAATGAAGGATGACTCAAGCTCTCCAACATAGGTGGAAATGTAATGAGATATCATTGATTCCCAGTTTTCCTGGCACAAGCCCTAATCAAAGGTTCATGCTCTAAAGAACTGGTCTCGCACCACATCCAAGGAGTAACATGAGAGGTCAGTAAATCTCACTGAGTACTCTGTCACAGTCATACTACCTTGTGGTAGATATAGAAACTCTTGTATGCATACTGATCATAATGTGTATAGATATAAATTCTCTCTAAAGAGACAATCAAATTCTTTCTAGGAGAGAGTTGTCTCATCATGTGGTTGAGTCCCCAAACTCCACCATCTCCTAGTATAGCCTCAAAGAAGACTCATTGTGAGGACTTACATATGGTCAGATGACATTCTCACTAGGTGGAAAATGTGAGTGACTGCTTCTAGGCAGTCCTCATCAACCTGATTTATAGGTTCACCACAAAACCTAGGAGGTCGCTACCTCTGAAACTCATGAAACACACTCAACCTGAATGTATTCCCAGCTTGTACTTACAACTCTAGCTTCTACTCAACAGGTGGTGGTATTCCTAGTAAACCACACATAGGTGTTATCACTAGTAAAAACCCCTTGTAACTATGACTCATCACTAAAAGGATCATAATCGTGATCCCTTAGTGGAATCCTGGCTAGATGTTTGCATGGAGGCATCTTGAAATTAACACAAGATGTACCATGATCAAAAGATTATATCTAGGGAGCCAACTCATGAAGTACGTAGAAGACTCAACCATTCCTATATGATTCATGTACGAAAAACATTCCCTCCAACCAATGACTACATGTACTGAGTCTAATGTCAGGTGATCGAAGTCCTCGTGCATGGACACATCAGTCACCGCACCAACACTCGAGTCTCTGACCTGAAAGCTGAAATCAAAACACAAAACACTATTTCCCCAAACCAATCTCACTAAATCTAATCATAAGGTAGAACCGTGGATTTGATACCACTCTTTCATGATCGAACTGTAACATACCGACCCATATTCTACACACTGATGCCCCAAGTTGGTCAGTAACATGACCTCAAGCATGTCTCCCCGTACACCTGAGGCTTCTGATTAGATGCGAGGTTCTGATAAGTTGATCATTGGGAGATTATACGCTATTTTATCAGAGATATACACCAACATAAATAAATAAAAAATAGTAGAAGAATATATAACCATAAGTAATACCAATATCTCAAGATAATCAAAGTTTGAAATATAATATCCATCTGAAGTAGAAAACGTTCCATGCTAATGTACTTTTCAAGTGTCTAAAATTCAAGCTAAAAATAAAGACACTGATGACTCCACTAAGAGGGTCCCAAGTTGTGTCGGGTTCCCTCATACATGCTTTATCCCTACTCATCCATCTAACATAGGGATTTTTTTCCTTAACATGTCCTTCAATAATAAAGTCTATTTTGCAACCACTCAGGAAGAGGATGTGAGTACAACTTAGTAGTCCACCACCAATGGTGTCTAAAACAAATATAGTCAATAATAGTGTTGGTATTTGTATAAATAAATTAGTAAAATGCATAAATAAATAGTTTATCACATAATTAAATATTATCTATTTAACCACTTAAACCCATGGGTTCCTGAGGACATGTGAACCTCATTACCTTCTTTAGCCCATGATGGAGTCCAATATATCCCCATGGGATATCAAATTTGAATGTCCAAGTTACCATTCATAATACCCAGTCGAATTTTCCTCTTACCATTCCCCGTTTAATATGACATAATTGAATGAGAATGTTACCCTTCATAATAATTGGTCGAATGTCCATGGTATCATTCACCATTTAACAATACATAATTGAATGAGTGTGCTACCATTCACAATACTTGGAAGAATGTCCATGTTACTATTTACCATTTAATAACACACATTTGAAAACATCACAATATTACATATATCTAAAAAACCCATTAATTAATTCACCAATTAATTAATCATACTCACAATTTCTATATCTCATAATTAATTGACCAATTAATTATTAAATTTTTAACATCAATATCTCACAACTAATTTCAAAATTAATTATCTGAATTAAAGATTTCATTATCCCATAATTAATTCCACAATTAATTGTCTCAATTTATAATATCAATACCCCATAAATAATTCCAAAATTAATTATCTCAAATATTAATCTCAATATCCCATAATTAATTCCACAATTAAAATTCTCATTTAATAATATCAATATCACATAATTAATCGCACCATGAATTATATAAATATATGATATCGGTATCCTACAATTATTTCTATAATTTATTATTCTTGACTCCCCCAATTTCACAATTCCATCAATAATTAATTCAACCAAATTAATTAATTAAAATGAACTTAAATTTCTAAATAAATATAGAAATTATATAATTTTCACACATGTAATCAAAATCATGACTATGGTAATTTAATATTAGACCAACTACCTCAATTTGTCAATGAAAAATCACCCAATAGAAATCTATAAAAACTGAGTGGCACAATAGCGTAGAACGAGAATTGAATATTAAGACCCCAAATCAAGATCTTATAAATGTCGATTTAGATCTACAATAGTAGATCTAGATATCACCAAATATATTTAGATATAACTAAATAGAATATTACTTTTCTGAAAGAAATTTAGAAGAATAGGATGAGAATGAGAAAAGAATCTGGATAAGGTTCATTTATCAGTAATGGTGCAGATCTTCGATCTGGGAATCGAATCACAAATAACAATGGTCTTAAAGTCTTAGAATTAATCAGGTGAGATCCAAAAATATTAAATACCTCCTAGGGTCAAATAGGGGTTGATTTGGGATCAATTAAGGGGTTTAGGTAATTGAAAAACAAATTTTATGGAGACATTAATTCATACACATGGTTTGGAGGTCAAGGGTTCATGGTTTCCCCTAACCATGTGCATAAATGGTGAACATATCCTATAGAGGTTAAAGGTCACTCCTATGATGGATAATAGTTTGAAAAATCATGTGTCAACTAGGAAATTACCCTCTATAAAGGGTTGCACAGTTTTCTAGGATGGGGTTCATGGTTTTCCCTAAACGTGCACCAACCGTGCATAACCTTTTTTCTTTATTTTTCCCAAATTTCGACACAAAAAAACCTCAAAGTAAAACCCCAATGAAAATTAATTAATTCAAGGAAAATGAATAGCTGTAATCAAGCCCGTTTCTTCTCTAGAAACGGTCAGGATGCTATGGTCCCCCACCTTATAAAAACTCTTCCCCATGATGCACTCCCAAGATTGTCTAAGATTTTAGGTAAAAAATATTGGGCCATTGAGCCCTTATATCTACATAATTTTACCAAGTTTCCTCCTTCACATGCCAATGTTTCAACAATAAAAGAACTATCGGATTAATCTTTCCCCAAAACACTTTCCCACAACAATCCAACACACGTATCAGATGATCCTCCAAGGAAATGTATATCTCAAGTTCAATGCCATCCACATCAATGGAATGATTAGGGTCGGGGTGATACTGTCGATGATCTGACACAAGGAAAAAAATCATGCATAGCATTGTATTTCTATGGAAGATCCAATTGTAATGACACCAGCCCAATTCTCTCCACAAACTCAAACAGTTTGATGAATCTAGGTGCCAACTTTCCCTAAATCCATTTCCTACGGTGACCCAATCTAGGTGACACTCGAAAGAATACACAATCACCGTCTATAAAATCTAGGGATCATCGGTGTCAATCGTTATATGACTTATGTATACTCTGAGTCATATCCATACACATTCAAATTAGCTACAGTTGCTCTGACATGTCATATATGAGACTCAGTCCAAATAACTCTGACTCACCAGCCTCCATCGATCATAGCGGTGATCTGCATGGCCTACCTTAAGGACCCTTGTATGGTGTCTTCTGTATATTTTCTTGATAACTATTGTTATAGGAAAACTCCAATAAAGAAAAATTATTTTCCCAAGACCCACCGATGTCAAGAACACACGTCCACAACATATCCTCAAGCACCTGTATATTACACCATAAATACCCATTTTTCTGGGGGTGAATATTCATACTCAATAATATCTATGTACCGAGGAACTTATGAAATCCCTAACAAAAGAGTGAAGTGAAACTTGAGTCACAATCTAAAAATATAGTTCATGGTACCTTATACAGGTGGGATATCTCTAGAACATGCAATTCTCTAAGATGCTCCACTGAGAATGTCTCTGATATAGGAAAGAAGTGCACTACTTTTGTCAGTCGATGTAACGCCCCAAGCTTTCATGATACGCCTCTCTTTCAATAATGCAATAGCTTGCATTGTATGCAAGTTCGGGTTCTAAAACACCGCGACTAATCAAAGTAGCCATTATGAATAGTAATAACCACTTTTAAAAATATAGAAATTTTATATTTCAAAATGTACTTCATTTTTGTATTCCTAATATCTAAATTATCCTAAGTTGAATTTTTTGTAATTTTCTGAGAACTTTCAATTTTTTATGAATAGTGAAAAATACTTAAAAACAACTTCTTTAATCAAAATAATTTATAGTGATAAATTATACTATTGAGTGGTTTTAAAGTATAATTAGAATATATTTTTACCATTTTATCCAATGGTGGTCATTATAATTAATTTCACTTTGAAATTGGACATAAACAATTGTCACTCTTTTGATATATATTGTTTCTTAGAAACATGCTATTTGTTGTGACAGCGGTAAATTAATTATAAAATTAATTAATTCAACTTATATGTTTGGAATTTTTTAAAATAGACCTCATTTTTTAATTCAAAATATCAATTATAGCTTAGGGTAAAATTTTGGCATTGTTCTGAAAAACTTCAATTTTTGATGAATAGTGAAACCACAAAGTGGTAATTAAAAAACTAATTTTTTTCGTTTAAATGAAACATTACCACTTCTATGTTTTGATTTTCAAAAATACAACATACATGGTTGTCAATAGGAAGTAAAATGTGGTTCAATGGGATTAAAATAATTTTTTGGTGAATAGTAACTTTTAAGTTTAATTAATCGTGATTAAAGGTAATTAGTGAAATTTAAGGTAAAAATGATATTATAAAATTATGTAAATACCTTTACACTTGTCTTACCCCTATTGGATGTGTCATGGCCGACCAATAAAATCCATGGGTCAACTTGGGGACCCCATGAAGCCACTTTGGTAGGAAAATGACATAAATAACTTTTATTTAAAGTTAAAATAAAAATGTCACAAACATCAGTTGTTTTACTAAAACAATTTTTAAATGGGGTTATAAAAGTCATATTTTTTACTATAAATATTCATTAGAAAGATAAAAATATTTCCTACATCATGATATTTCTTTTATAATTTTTAGACATTAAATAAATTAAATTATTTATGACACCATGATGATGCAGTGATTACCTCATTAATTAACGATTTAAATAAAATGAAAATATAATGTAAAATCCAAGGCTTACACTTGTCAAAAACCTATTTTATGAGTATATTTCTAACCCTTATCACCTTTTCCTCGAATTGTATAAGTGTGGGACCTTTAGAATCCGAAAAGCATTGTATAATAAAGTAACATTTTATTACATTCCAAGAGTGCCCCTCCTCTCCACTTATAAAAGGCCCCCACCACTACCACCTTACTCACACTTTCAAAGCCTTTTGGCTCGGCCAAAATCTGCCCAAATACTCTCCCAAATTCCCTCCATTACTCCTATAAGCCTCACTTTGGGCTTAATTCTTCCCAAGGAATACTTTCTCTCAAATCAAAAGAGTTACCCGATTTTAAGGTAATGTCTTCTCTTATGTTATTTTGTTTTATTTTGCTTATCTAACACCCTAAACTATTTTTGTTCATTTATTTTGTAACAAAACCAATATACTCAATATACTAGTATGTTGCTATAAGAATTATTCGAGCTAAACTTACACACACCTACATCTAATGGTTAAAGAACATATTGTTTCTGTGGATGGAGAATTTCTGCCTCACGAAACGATGATTGTTCAATACTCATATAACACCTCTAATGGTGGCCATTTTGATGAAAATATTTTCATATATGATATATATATTATTTTTATGTCTTCCTTATGATTTTTTATTTCTCATTTGTGGCATAATTTATGATTTCCATTATGGGTAAACGCGATAATTTCATTTTAGGAAGTGTGGACTACCGCCCCCTCAAAGTGATTTAAATCGTTAATGCCATATTTGGGATGTATAAAGGATGGAGTAAATAGTATTATACATTATATTATACTGGAATTATATTATACCTTTATATAATTATAACTTCATTCCATTAAATATGAAATGGAAATGAAAGTAGCGTTCATGCGTACGTACGGCTTACCGTCTCCATGAACGGTGCATTTCATTTCTTACATCTAAATGTTATGTAATATTATAAATGAATGTATATACTGGATATATATGATTTATAAGATATATAAATCATGTATATAATTATGGATATAATGGATATTTTACCACATGAACAAAGAGTAATTATAAGAAATTTATTTTTGACTCAAGTACCTAAGATCGACAAAACGACCGTTATAAACTTAAATAATTACATAATGTTCATGACATGGTAATAAGTCATATAAAAGGAATAATGAACTTGAAAAGGTTCTTAAGAAGGTAGAGATTAACTCTAGTTTATTATTCAGGAGGTTAATGAACAATCGATTCAAGATAGGACGCAAGGTAAGGAAACTTCTTAAACCAATTTCCATTCTTTGGGTTAATCTCATACTTTCAAATTAAGTCATCATATTATTATGTCCTATCTTGTATTTGTTATTTCTTTATGTGTAATTATAGTTAATACACATAATAGATCTATTTTGTTTAAAAAAATTACCTTTGTATGGGACTTCGTCTCAATCTCCTTTCATTGAGGCATATTTCGTTTTATACACAACTTTCTTTTATACGGTGTATAAACCCCTTTGACTTTTACATTTATTCAAAAGGAATCTTTTTTATACGAAGCGTTTACTAAACGACAAAAGGGAATGTTTTTGTCGTACGTATACGGCGACAATGAATTCTCCGCCGTCATGACCATTATTTGAGTTTCGGCTTCCTCTACAAGCCATACCTTTTTTTAAAAGAAAAATAAATACCATGTTTTACTTTTCTTTTATTTTGGTATTGAAAATGGTTTTGAAAGTGTTTTTATTATATCAATGTGTTGTATTGATATCTTTTGATTGAAATGTGGAAATGTTATGTTTCCTTTATGCATGTTTTATGTGATATGATTATGTTATGGTTTATGATATGTTTAAACCTGTTCATATGAGGAATGCATTGGACTTAATAAGTGACGGGTGGAGCCCGCTATAGCTCCTCGATGCATCGGCAAGTCTCATGAGACAAACTAGTGTCTTGGCATGAGGCCTTGAAAAAATCTTATTTGTGGTCTTGGTACGAGGCCTTGGCTATGTGGTTATGATAGTCTGGCATTATGCATTCCATCATTATGAAAGTGGTTATTGATATTGCATGTGATTATTCGACCAGTAGAATATCCATGTGAATAAGTAAATTGAATTATCTCATTTTACTTTTTCCATATTATGTTGAAGTTCATGTTTAAAAGGCTTTTTGTTTTAGTTATACATTGCCTTAAATGTTAATGTTTATTTATGAAAGCTTCCGCAATATTGTTATCCTTACTGAGCATCTGAGCTCACCCCTTTCAATGTTTTAATATTTTCCAGAATGTAAAGAAGTATTTTATGAATGACCTGCAGGGATAGTCAGAAGAGGATATGAGTGTGGAAAATGGATACTATGTTATTTTAGTTTTTCACTTTATGATGTAATGTAACATTTATGAATGTATCTAGTGTTTCCAAGGCTACTAAACTAATCGGTCTTTCGAGACATGATCTTTTGTGATCATGCCAATATTACGAAGTAATGCACTGACTCTGGGTAGCTGGGGTCGGGGCGTTACAGTTGGTATCAGAGGCAGTTTAGTACTAACCTTGGAAGCTATATTTAGATAAACTCTGATTAGAGCACATAACCTGAAGATAGAGTTTAAGGATTAGTATAGAAGAACTTCCTAGAATTTTGGTATTATAGAGATGTTGTGAGTTTTCCGAGCAATACATCCCGGTCTGGATATGAGCAGGTAGAGGCGGCTCTGGCACAGATGTACCTAGGGGTAAAACCCAAAAACACCGCTTTGATCTAGACTCGAACGAGAACTGGTGAACGACAACGGGCCTTGCTGCACTCTTGGTTACGACACTCCCAGGGGATATTCTTAGGATAATTCTCATTTTCTTTACAAACCACTATGAATGGTTATGAGTATATACTTCCTCAAAGAAAACTTTTTTATGGATTATATCCATAAATAGTTCAATTTATGTTATGTATTTTACAAGTAAGGAATTATGTATTTTGATTCATAAACTAATCTAGTTTATGCCATTATTTAGAAATGGAGCCCAGTAGAAGGAATGTGAACTCCACCAATACGTATGATCCAAAGAGTAAGAAGGATCATATCATTCACGGTATTGAGCCAACATTTAGAAGGGAAATAGTCTTCCATGTGTTCTCAACATATGAAGAAATAGTATCATGTGTTAATAAGATAAGTAAAGAATTCTCTGAGTCTTATGGCTTTGAAGGGAAGCAAGAGAAGAAAAGGATGGAGGAGAGAACGATGGATAAAGGGATAAGGGAAAAGAAGAATTTTCCGATATGTGATAACTGTGGGAAGAAACACCTTGGAACTTGCTTGAATGGAATGGGAGTTTTTTATACGTGTGGAGAAAAAGGACACAAAGTGCATGACTTCAAGGGTAAGAAAAAGGTTTCAAATGTACAATGCTTCATCTGCAAGGAGTGGGGACACTACGCAAACCAATGTCCAAATCATCAGAGTATGCCCCAAATGATGTTATTGGATAATAATCAAGTTATGATACTACCACAGATGAGGAGGAATGACTAGAGTTCTTATGTTTTTATTAAATAATTTTGTCATTTGAGTGTTGTATCAATGATGTACTGGTTATAATGATTATGGAGTATATAAGGATTGTACTGCAATACTATTTCATCAAGGACTTGTGATTTTTTGGAACCAAGAAAAGTGACTCCACATCATGTTAATTTTTTTGAAAATATATGGTTGAGAGAAAGATAAACAATAATATGGTTTTGATACCAAGATAGTGATTTTTGAATAATACATGATTGATTTTGATAAGTTATATTGGATATTCTTAACTTCCTTGAAACTAATTAATGATTTGTTTACATTTTTTGGATAGAAGGAGTATATCTGGTATTCTATAAGGAATAAGGGATCATGAATTTATGCTAATTCATGATGTTGCAGTGTTTTAACAGAATACATGATGTAGGTGTTCACATGTTGTTACGTGGAAAAATTGATCTTCATTATGTTTACCTTATAAAATTTGGACTATGAGTTAGATATAAGTATTTTGGATAACTATAAAGGTTGGAATGGATTAATTTGAACTTTGGATAGTATTGTTTAAGGTTAAAACATTTCTGAAGATTACTTTTGGAATATTATAATGCTATATTTTAGGAAAAGGACAACCTGCAGGTTGGGGAATAACCCGTCGCATCGGACAAAGCTGCAGGAATCGAACCCACAACCATAGTGCGACTGGCCTTTATCACCTACCACTAGCCTACAGGAAGTCCCTGGTTATTAAAAAATAGTTTTCTTAATCTAAATGGTATGTGGTAATATTTAGAACCTTATACAATTAGGATAAATAGAATATTTTTGTGTTCTGTTACCATTTGGAGTGAAAGATGGGTTCGTGGTGAAAATTTATTAACGAATGAAAGCCTACATGACAAGTAAGTATATTTCCTTACGTTCTTAGTAAATATCCTAAATAAATTCCTCAACTTTAAAAAAGGTAACTTAAAACAAAAACGTTGTCGTTTAACTTTTCCAACTGGGGATTCAATGACTGTTTAACCAATCACAAGTTTGTGATTTTCTTATGGTTAACTTTCTCCTAATCCAGTTTTCTACAACTCTCCATCAGACCTTGATGGTTTGTTTTTCTTCCATATCCATATTTTCATATAATCCTAATATGGGCTATCTCGGGTGACCTTTGTACTTATCTTTCTTTATTTTAATGTTATATTCTTATTAACCCTATTTCCGATGTGGGTTTTCCATAAAGTTATTTTCTATTTTCAACCTTTTACTTTCAAAGAAAATTTTCAAATTGTGAGGACGCAATTTATATAAGGAGGGGAGAATGTAACACCCCATGCTTTCATGATACACATCTCTTTCAATAATGCAATAGCTTGCATTGTACGTAAGTTTGAGTTCTAAAACACCGCGACTAATCAAAGTAGTCATTATGAATAGTAATAACCACTTTTTAAAATTATAGAAGTTTTATATTTCAAAATGGACTTCATTTTTGTATTCGTAATATCTAAATTATCCTAAGTTGAATTTTTTGTAATTTTCTGAGAACTTTCAATTTTTTACGAATAGTGAAAAATATTTAAAAACAACTTTTTTAATCAAAATAATTTATAGTGATAAATTATACTATTGAGTGGTTTTAAAGTATAATTATAATATATTTTTACCATTTTATCCAATGGTGTTCATTATAATTAATTTCACTTTGAAAATGGACATAAACAATTGTCAATCTTTTGATATATATTGTTTCTTAGAAACACGCTATTTGTTGTGACAGCGGGAATTAATTATAAAATTAATTAATGCAACTTATATGTTTGGAATTTTTTAAAATATAAATCATTTTTGAATTCGGAATATCAATTATAACTTAGGGTAAAAATTTTGCATTGTTCTGAAAAACATCAATTTTTGATGAATAGTGAAACCACTAAGTGGTAATTAAAAAACTGGTTTTTTTCATTTAAATGAAACATTACCACTTCTGTGTTTTGATTTTCAAAAATCCGACATACATGGTTTTCATTAGGAATTAAAATGTGGTTCAATGGGATTAAAATAATTTTTTGTTGAATAGTAACTTTTAAGTTTAATTAATCGTGATTAAAGGTAATTAGTGAAATTTAAGGTAAAAATGATATTATAAAAATATTTAAATACCTTTACACTTGTCCTACCCCTATTGGATGTGTCATGGCCGACCAAGAAAATCCATGGGTCAACTTGGGGACCCCATTGAGCCACTTTGGTAAGAAAATGACATAAATAACTTTTATTTAAAGTTAAAATAAAAATATCACAAACATAAGTTGTTTTACTAAAACAATTTTTAAATGGGTTTATACAAGTCATATTTTGACTATAAATATTCATTAGAAAGCTAAAAATATTTCGTACATCATGATATTTTTTTTATAATTTTTAGACATTAAATAAATTAAATTATTTATGACACCATGATGATGCAGCGATTACCTCATTAATTAACGATTTAAATAAAATGAAAAGATAATGTAAAATCCAAGGCTTAAACTTGTCAAAAACTTATTTTATGAGTAGATTTAGAACCTTTATCACCTTATCCTCGAATTATATAAGTTTTGGACCTTTAGAATCCGAAAAGCATTGTATAATAAAGTAACATTTTATTACCTTCCAAGAGTGCCCCTCCTCTCCACTTTTAACAGGCCCCCACCACTACCACCTTACTCACACTTTCAAAGCCTTTTGGCTCAGACAACCTCTTCCCATATACTCTCCCAACTTCCCTACATTACTCCTAGAAGCCTCAATTTGGGCAGAATTCTTCCCAAGGAATCTTTTTGCTCAAATCAAAAGAGTTACCCGATTTTAAGGTAATGTCTTCTCTTATGTTATTTTGTTTTATTTTGCTTATCCAACCCCCTAAAATATTTTTATTAATTTATTTTGTAACAACACCAGAATCATAAATATACTAGGATGTTTTTATAAGAATTATTCGAGCTACACTTACACACACCTACATCTAATAGTTAAAGAACATACTGTTTCTGTGGATGGCGAATTTCTGCCTCACGAAACAATGATTGTTCAACACTCATATAACACCTCTAATGGTGGCCATTTTGATGACACTATTTTCATATATGATATATATATTATGTTTATGTTTTCCTTATTCTTCTTTATTTCTCATTTGTGGCATACTTTATGATTTCCATTATGGGTAAACGTGATAATTTCATTTTAGGAAGTGCGGACTACCGCCCCCTCAAAGTGATTTGAACCGTTAATGCCATATGTGGGATGTATAAAGGATGGAGTAAATGGTATTATACATTATATTATACTGTAATTATATTATACCTTTATATAATTATAACTTCATTCCATTAAATATGAAATGGAAATGAAAGTAGCGTTCATGCGTACGTACGGCTTACCGTCTCCATGAACGATGCATTTCATTTCTTACCTCTAAATGTTATGTAATATTATAAATGAATGTATATACTGGATATATATGATTTATATGATATATAAATCATGGATATAATTATGGATATAATGGATATTTTACCACATGAACAAAGTGTAATTATAAGAAGTTTATTTTTGACTCAAGTACCTAAGATCGACAAAACGACCGTTATAAACTTAAATAATTACATAATGTTCATGACATGGTAATAAGTGATATGAAAGGAATAATGAAATTGAAAAAGGTTCTTAAGAAGGTAGAGATTAACTCTAGTTTATTATTCAGGAGGTTAAAGAACGGTCCAGTCAAGACAGGACGCAAGGTAAGGGAACTTCTTAACCCAATTTCCATTCTTTGGGTTAATCTCCTACTTTCAAATTAAGTCATGATATTATTATGTCCTATCTTGTATTTGTACTTTCTTTATGTGTAATTATAGTTAATACACATAATAGATCTATTTTATTTAAAAAAATGACCTTTGTATGGGACTTCGTCTCAATCTCATTTCATTGAGGCATATTTCGTTTTATACACAACTTTCTTTTATACGGTGTATAAACCCCTTTGACTTTTACGTTTATTCAAAAGGAATCTTTTTTATACGAAGCATTTACTAAATGGAAAATGGGAATGTTTTTTTCGTACGTATGCGGCGACAATGACTTCTCCGCCGTCGTGACCATTATTTGAGTTTTGGCTTCCTCTAAAAGCCATAACTTTTTTTAAAAGAAAAATAAATACCATATTTTACTTTTCTTTTATTTTGGTATTGAAAATGGTTTTGAATGTGTTTTTATTATATCAATGTTTTGTATTGATATCTTGTGATTGAAATGTGGAAATGTTATATTTCCTTTACGCATGTTTTATGTGATATGATTATGTTATGGTTTATGATATGTTTAAACCTGTTCATATGAGGAATGCATTGGACTTAATAAGTGACGGGTGGAGCCCGATATAACTCATTGATGCATCGGAAGGTCTCATGAGACAAACTAGTGTCTTGGCACGAGGCCTTGACAAAATCGTGTTTGTGGTCTTGGCACGAGGCCTTGGCTACGTGGTTATGATAGTCTGGCATTATGCATTCCATCATTATGAAAGTGGTTATTGATATTGCATGTGATTATTCGACCAGTATAATATCCATGTGAATAAGTAAATTGCATTATCTCATTTTACTTTTGCCATATTATGTTGAAGTTCATGTTTAAAAAGATTTTTGTTTTAGTTATACATTGCCTTAAATGTTAATAGTTATTTATGAAAGCTTCCGCAATATTGTTATCCTTACTGAGCATCTGAGCTCACCCATTTCAATGTTTTAATATTTTCCAGGATGTGAAGAAGTATTTTATGAATGACCTGCAGGGATAGTCAGAAAAGGATATGAGTGTGGAAAATGGATACTATGTTATTGTAGTTTTTCACTTTATGATGTAATGTAACATTTATGAATGTATCTAGTGTTTCCAAGGCTACTAAACTAATCAGTCTTTCGAGACTTAGTCTTTTGTGATCATGCCAATGTTACGAAGTAATGCACCGACTCTGGGTAACTGGGGTCGGCGCGTTACAGTCGATACACAATAACCCAAATAGATTCATTCTTCCTTAGAATATTCAGGATACCCACCACAAAATACATTTTCACATCATCCCACTTCCATTTTGGAATGGTAAATGGATACAGTAATCCTCCAAGTTGTTGATGTTCTGCCTTCACCAACAAACAAGTGTAGAACTATGTCACAAACCCTGGTATCTCATTTTTCATGCCTATCCACCAAATTTTTCATCATATTTCATGGAACATTTTTGTCGAACCATGATGTTCCTTCCACTTAGAGGCATGAAATTCCCCCATCAACTCCCCTACATACTCATGGGAACAACAAACCAATTATTTATGTAAATGATCTCATCCTCAACTATCGACCAATCGGATTGTATCTCCCCACATTCAAGGATTTTCCTTAAGGATAAACATTATAAATACTCATAATACATATCGTAGATACATATCAAAAGTGCAGAATCCACTGAAACTAATATGAGAGAAATATTCTCCTGACTATCCTAAACCACCACATGCATCTCAGCCAGAAAATTTATCATCATCCACTTAGCACTAGACTCCAAAACTACATGATTCTGAGTTTTCCTACTCAAAGAATCAGCCACACGATTTTTTTCCCATGAATATATGCCAATCTTAAATCATATTATTGCATATACTCAACCCATATCTATTGTTGAATATTAAAATCTCGATACAAGAATAGATACCTTAAGCTCATGTGATCGGTAAAATCCATGAAATTATCACCCAAAGGATAATTCCTCCAACATATCAAAGAATTAACCACATCTTCTAGATTGAGTTCATTCATAGGGTAGTTACATTCATGTGACCTCAGATTCTGAGACCCATATGCTGCAACTCGATCTCTCTATAGTAACACAACTCTAAGTCTAATCCTAGAAGCATCATAATACACAATTTGATTCTCACCTAGATCAGGTAGAATCAATATCGGTGTCGATTTCAAATTCTCATTCAACTAATCAATGGAGTCATCACATGATTATGAACATTCAAACTTTATCCCCTTTTTGGTAAAGCCTTTAAGTGGCACTCACAATAGGGGAAATTCTCGAATGAACCTCCGACGATATCCTAAAAACCCCAGAAATATATAGATATCAAAAACATTCATAGGATTCTCCCAAGAAACCATGACCATAACATTCGATGGGTCCACTGACACACTTTCCTTCAAGATTATGTGACCCATGAAGTGTACCTAATCAATCCAATATTGACACTTAGATATCTTGGCGTATATCTGATGCTCCCTCATTGTACTTAGGATGATGTCAAGATGTTGGGAATGATCACTGTGATTCCTAGAGTACACCAAGATATAATCCAAAAACACTACCACATATTGTTCCAATTATGGATGGAATATTATTTTCATCAAGTGCATAAAAAAATTTTGTGTGTTCATCAACCCAAAAAGCATTATGAAGAACTCAGATAGTCCATACATGCTTCTGAAAGTTGTACATAATATTTAAATTTTTCTAAAATCTCAGCTGTTGATACCTTGATATCATGTCAATCTTCAAGAACACACAGGATCCTCTGAACTAGTCAAATAGATCATCGATATGAAAAAAATGAAACTGGTTCTTCACAGTCATCTGGCTCAACTTTTGGTAATCAACACACAAGCACAGAGTCCCGTAATCCTTCTGAGAAAAGAGAACTATGGAACCTCCAAGGCGATGTACTCGAACATATAAATCCCTTATCCTCCAACTCCTACATATAAGAATTGTGATCTTAAAGATTTTTAAATTCCTTTATGAATGGTGGAATTGAAACTATCTCAGCTCCTGACATGATATAAACAGTGAACTCCATATATCTCTCAGGTGGAAACCCTGAGAAGTCGTTAACAAACACATTCTGAAACTTATCCACTATAGGGGGAAAGATGCTTTGATTCACACCTCCTTCATCCAGCAATAGACTTACAACCTAGGTTGTGATCTCTCCTTGGTCTTTTCCACATACCTCCACACATAAGTTTGGGCACTCAACCTAGGAGGTGTTTTCCAGAAACCTCCTACAACCGAGTCTTGTGATCTTAAATCTTTTTTAATTCCTTTCTATACGGTGGAATTGAAACTATCTCAGCTCCCGACATGATCTCAAGTTTCTCATTTAGAAACCCAATTATTCACATTATTTCATCATATTAAAATATTTAATTTCACATTAGGGACCTTTTTCATTTCAATTTCACAAGAAAAGAAAAACATTTCAATTTCAACAAATAACCAAAACCCATTTTCATATGTGTGAATAAAATGATACATTTCGCCAAATAATATTGAGTGCCCAAAACTAATAAATCATACTAAACTCTCGTGTCCTTTTGTGCAATGAGTCAATTGGTAGAAACTATCAAAAAAATTCACATCACACAATAGGTGTGTCACCAAAGGGAAATAATATTCAATTGTAACAACAAACATAAATAACAACAATCCCACCCTGGGTACTTAGGTTTTCCCCTATACATGGGTTTGTAACTCCCAGGCATGAGGTCATGTCCAATCCATGACCCTTCCTAGTCTCATTTTTACCATTCCTAAATAGTAAGAAAAAAATAGAAAAGAAAACTCCTTTGATGGCATATTGTAACATCTTGACCCGAGTGCCAGAAACTGGTTCCCCAATACCGTTGGTCACATGAACTCAAGTGTTCCTCCATGTATGCTAGAGGATATCAACTAGGAGAAAGGTTATGATAATTCAATCATGGAGAGGTTATACCTTCTTTTATTAGAGTAATAAACCAGTGCAAATAAATAAAAATTTACAGAATAATATATAACCACAAACCATACCAATATCTCATGATAATCAGAATAAGAAATAAAATATCTAACTAATGAAGAAAAAAAGTCATGATAATGTACGTGTCAAGTGTCTAAAATGAAAAATAAAAATAAAGGCACAGATGACTTCCCTAAGAAGTTTTTGAATCCCAGCCAGTTCCCTCATCCATTCCCCATCCCAACTCATCCATCTAACATAGGGTGTTTTCCCTTAATCCATCCTTTAATAATAAATTCTATTTAGTTACTAGTTAGGCCGCCAGAGTAGGGTGTGAGTATAACATAGTAGGCCACCCCCAATGGTGTCTAATAAAAATCCATTCAATAACAGTGTATGCAGTTTTATAAAGAAAAAATTACAATGCATAAATAAATAGTTTATCACATTACTAATTATTATCTATATAACCACGTAAACACTCATGTTCCTAAGGACACCTGAACATCAATACCTACATAGGCCCATGCCGGAGTCTGATCTATCCCAAAGGGATATCACATTTGAATTCACATGTTACCATTCTTAATACTTAGTTGAATGTACATGATACCATTTACCATTTAATATCTCATAATTGAATTAGCATGTTGTCATTCATAATAATTGGCCAAATTTCCATGTTACAATCCACTATTTAACAATACGTAATTGAATGAAAATGTTACCATTCATTATACATGGTTTAATGTCCATTTTACCATTTAATATTTAATAAAACTTATTTAAAAACATCACAATATTACATATATATCAACAACCCATTTTTAATTCACCAATTGATTAATCATACACTGAATTTCAATATTTAATAATTAATTCACTAATTAATTATTCAATTCCTAACATAAGTATCTCACAATTAATTTCACAATTAATTAACTCAATTCATGGATTCATTATCCCACAATTAATTCCAAAATTAATTATCTCAATTCATAATATCAGTATCCCCTAATTAATTCCACAAAAATTTATCTCAAATATTAATCTCAATATCCCATATTTAATTCCACAATTAATTATCTCATTTAATAATATCGATATCACATAATTAATTCAACCATTAATTATATCAATCTATGATATCAATATCCAAAAATTAATTCTACAATTACTTGTTCCTGAATCCCACAATTTCAAAATTTTATCATTGATTGATTCACCCAAATTAATTAATTAATCAAGAACCATAATTGCTAATGAACTCTAGAAATTCTATAATTTTAATACATATAATAAAAATCATGACTATGGAAATTGATGATTAAACCACCTACCTCAATTCTTTGAGGAATAATCTCCCAATGGAAACCCCCAAAAATTGAGCAGTACAACGACGTAGAATGAGATTCAAATCATAAAACCCTAAATCAAGATTAATGAAATCAAGAACTTATAAATCTAGATATAGATATATAATCATAGATCTAGATATCACCAAATATATTTCCGTTAAACCAAATGGGGAACTACTTCACTAAATAAAAGCAGTAAAAATGGGAAATGAATGAGAAAAGAACCAGGATAGGATTCACTTATTTTGAGAGGTGAGAATCTTCGATTTGGGCTTTGAATCATGAATAGTAGAGGTCATAAAGGATGAAAATTTGGTTAGAGAGATCTAAAATCACCAAATACCTCTTAGGGTTGAATGGGAATCGATTTGAAATTAATTCGGGGGTTCGGAAAATTAAAAAAAACTAATTTTCAGGAGACTTTAATTCCTTCACATGGTTTTCTGAGTAGGGGCACATGGTTTCCCCAAACTGTGCACCTAAACTGTGTGAATATTTTTTAGGGGTGCATGGTTACTTCTAATAGAGTGAAAATTTTGACATACCATGTTCCAACCATGGAATTCCTCTTTTTCCAAGGTTGCACGGTTTACCCTAACCATGCACCAACCATACACAACCTTTTGTTCTTGAATTTTCTCAAATTTCCACCCAAATGCTCCCCAATGTAAGAACAAAATGGAAAAGTACTTAATACAAGGAAAAATAACTACATGTAATTATGTCCAAGTCTTCTTGAGTAAAGTTTTGGATCTTACACCGACCTACCAAGGTCTGAGTTATGACTACCCAAAGCCTATCTCCAATAGTCCAAGGTCTGGAGACCACCATTGAGTAGTCATATTCAACATATTGTAGGCATTATCCTAAATCACATTTACACACACACTCACATCTCCAAGCCCGCACAATTCTGAAATGAAAAACAACTAAAACAACGCATGCATACATCTAAGATCCCACAACATAGTACGACAGTAAAAGTACTGAAAGAGGAAAAAAGAGGAAAATAAAATCCCAAACAAAAATTGTAAAAGTCTGACCAGATCAAGGGTAAAGACTAAGTCAACAACAACCTCCTAGTAAAACACCTTGGTCTATAAATCTCTAGATATGCTCTCCCCACTCCCTGTCCTCCCAGTACACCTTCAAATGGCATGTCATCTGCATAAGACATGGCCCATGCTGGAAAAGCGCATAAAGGAGTTAGTATAAAAATACACATTATAACACCCCAAAAACACTAAACACAAATAACAAAGAACAATTGGCTCCATAAAAGAAATAAAAATCAATTCATAATATAAATACACAAATATAATCAGGAAATACACAACACCACTGGTTGTTCATAACTAACTACCAGCCATAGGATTCTTCTTGAAAATATGCTCGCTTTGTTAGAAACCAATCCAAGAGCCATGGTATCATTGGAGACACTCGATGAAGATTTATATGTCGTTGGGACCCACCTAAGTATTCCCACAGGTCTGAGAAGACCCTAATAGATATATATGGGGTCATGTCTAGAACCGTCAACGGACACAAACAACCCTAATATGGATCAACCCACTACATAGGGGATCATATTCCAATGATACCACAAATCCTATCGATACACCCTGTTAGATGGAGGATCAAACCCCTGGTGAGGGAGGTTATTCCGATTTCACAAACTCCAAATGGGGAACAAATGATGATAAAAGATTGCACGTCAGTCTCATGGAGGGACACCACAACTCTATCTAAGTCTTACCCTCTATAGGAGATCACAATCATGTTATATGGATGTAATGTCACACTATAGCCATAAGGAAAGGACCTAGGGAACATAATCAACATATACAGTTCTAAACTAAGAAAATGAAGATCCAAGAACACTCTTTAAAGGGGGAACACAATGTGTACTAGAGGGAAAATGGTGTGTAAAGCTATCCCCATGTCTACCCATGTGGAAGAGCCTCAGATGGAATGTAGTCTTCCTATACATGGTGTGTAGAAGGAGTTCAAGGAATGCAGAGACACATAGTGTCTTTCCCATGTTTCTTGGACGTTTCTATATCTAGGTGGTTATTTCTATGTAGTAGTATAGGATGTGTGGTTTCCCTTGTACTTTACCCATGTACCATTATACATATTAGACCATGTAGTCCCATCCAAGCCATGTCTATGTGGGAGTACACGATATGAAATATAGGCATGTACTCTAACCTGTGTCCATGCACTCTCCAGAGTACATGCTGAGTCAACCAAGGAGGGCCACATGTCATGTCACAGGGGTCACATGTCTTCCAATCCTTAATTTCGGCTGGAACCCTAGAGCCACAACCAAGTGCCCCACAAGGCATGGAGCGCTGGATTACACATTATGTTGCTCACGATTTCCTAGAAATTCTCTATGTCATTCTATGCATCTTCGGAGCCTCCGCCCTTTTTGAAACTTTTAGATCATTGGTTTTATAGAACTTTCCAACACTAATCTATAATAATTCAGGATTGAATCTGCTCGGAAAATAGATCTACATGTCATTCCTCATTGTGCACCGAAGAATGAAGAATAATGTGAAATCAGGTATGTAAAACCATCTTATGTGTCGATGATTCCATCATTTCACCATAGTCATGTCATGTAACTCCAAAATCAAAAATATCAGATCATTTCTCCTTGAATTGGGTGTACAACGATTGATTGATTGGGATATGTCAAACCTTACGCAAAATGAATAATACCTATAGTGAATGGAGAATCGAGGGAGAAAAACACAAGAAAAAATGATAGAAATAGACATTTATCAATGTTTGTGTCGATCTAAATTCTTCATCATGATAATAATAATTAAGAAATCAATAATCCAAAGTAATTATCACAAAATCACGCCACAATAAACTCATCCTGAAATAACGCACGATCCATAGGTCAATCCTTTGGAAGATTGGTCTGTGTTCATCATAGGAATAAAGAATAGGGAGGGAAAACAATTTAAGCAATTGTCCTACCTCTATTTGGATCAATCATTGATAAAAAATGCTATGGTTTCATAGTTATTAGAGAGATCCTTCGATTCTATTCTGTTCCAGTAGTCGATCCTCGATTTGGTCGTCATCCACCAATGGGATCTCATTCCATGCTCCCAAGAGGCTCTCTAACGATTTAAAAGTTATGTGAATAAACTTACAAATTTTCTATAAGTTATTATTTAAAGAGGGGAAAATTAGGTCACTGCATAAAAAACAAATAAAATAATTATTTTAATTATTTTATTCATTTTACACCTGTGATGGATTTTTCATAAACAACCTACACTAATATATGTTAATTCACTCCAAGGGTAAAACAACATTCTAAACTTGACGGTGCACTCAGATTTCTAATCTTGGACTCCTTTTGGGAGTTATTCAACTTTTTAGCAAAACTTTGTGGTAATTATATTTAATATATTTAATATATTTAATATATTTCAAACATTTATTCTCGGCACACAGGGCATCAGAATCGCAGGCTACCTCAATTCCTAGTCTGAAAAATAATCCACATAATATAAGAAAATAATAAATGGAAATTCTGAGCTATTACATTATACCCATATTAGGGATTTACACCCTAAAAATCCAAAATAAGGGCTACACAAAGATATGTGGGTAGTAAGAATTAATCTGAGCATACTAATCCCATGTTCTCTCCTAAAGATTCTAGTGTTTCCACCAAACATGAACAAGGGGAATAGATCACCCATGAAGGATCCTCAATAAGGGGGAAGATCAACATTTACTTTAGGTGTTAAATTGGTATTGAAAACAAATCCAAGGGGGGGATTGAAGTACCCAAATTGATAATGGAGATAATAGTTGTATTTATTATCAATGGAGTTTTGTAATAGTAATTTAATGTGTGGTGAAGTGAGGTGATGGAGGAAGAATCAACCCAATGATAGAAGATTAAGTGGATGACCATATATTGGTGGTTAAAGAATAGTGAAGTTTCCACTATAATAAATGGTAAACAAAAGGGTTCTTAGAAATTATCTCACACATAAAATGATTATAGGGTTGATCTTTAACTCAAATAAAAGTTTTGAAGTTAGATAATAGTTGTCCACAATAGTTTATAAAAGGTGGGAGAGATGAGAGTGAAGAGATGGAAACTTCTAAACAAAATGCCTTGGAAAGATTTTATAGCTATAAATAAAAAGGATTAAGATAGTTCAATATCATAAACCAACTTAGTTCATCCCTAAATAGTACACCTAATTCATCACATGGTAAGGATCGAAGGGAATTCTCAATCCCCACAGGATGGATAAAATCACTTGCTCATCGAAGAAACAATATTGAGATTGATTTCACCCAAAAGGACATAAAAATAAGGATATATTAATAAGGGGAGAAAATAAAAAGTATCCCATCACATAAAAAAATTAATGTTCAAAAAAATATTCATCATAACATTAAATATCCAGATATAAACAATTACAAGTCATAAGTGCCACAATAGTAACACAAGTACTGGTCTAGGGGTAAACCAAAAAGAAAATACAGTACAACACATATCTACATGACATGTGGGTTAACATCACACTGTGCCACTACCATAACTTAAACATGAAAAAACTTGAGAATACACCACCTCTAAGTGGTTCCTTTACCTTTCCTAAATCATACCTAACAACATCAAGAAACACTCATTGGTTGTATACAGGGTGTGAGATCAAAAACACGGTATTACCCCACAATGTGTTCTATTAGAAGACTTTATTAAATAAATAAATTATTCTAAATTTAAAGGAATAAATAAATAGGAATATATCTTTTCTTAATATTTCATAAAACTGGATGAATAGACACTTTGTAACATTTTATTTAAATAAAGTCATGAAGTCTTCTTTTCACAGTTTAGAACATAACATAGAAATAAACCATTTCATAAATGTCAAAAAAGCACATATAAAAGTATAAAAATCGGATATTTATAAACCATTTTGCTAATATGAATCATTACCCAATGATAATAATAAAATAATATAACACTATGGAAAGGCATCCTAATGTATATAAGGTCAAGTCTAGCTACAATCGACAAACAAAAAATGACTAAAGAAGAATAACTAGGTTTTCACTCATATCTCTATAACTTGGGCCTATGTATTAGAGATCACCACCATGGTCTCCATACCTTAAAAATGATTAGTTAGTGTTTTTATAAATATCCAATTCAAGGGAGGATAACCATACCTAGTTGTTCTTGTCTAACACTACCCAAATAATACCCTTGATCCCATGGGGTTTTCCCCTCTTACAAATGCACTACTTTCACAATTAAAATAATTTTAAAGGTTTGTTTTATAAAAAAAAATACAACTTTATCAAAGAAATTAAAATAACCCAAAACTGAGAAAACAAATTCTAGAAAATCATTTTCTACATCGATCCATTTTCATATTTCAATTAAATTCAAGAAATCAAAACCACGTCTATAAAAAAATTATAACCTCTTGAAGAAAAGGAAAGTAATAAATATATATATATATATCAAAGAATTTTTATGAAACCACTAACCCCAAACACTTAAAACTTCCAATAACCGGATGGAACCTATAAGCTAAAAGGAGACGAGGCTCTATTAGAGGAAAAAGTAATCCCTAAACTATAAACCCTAATTAATTAAATATATATCCCACAAACCTTAAAATTCTATTTCCCTAAGGTGATAAAAAAATACAAGATGAACGAGAAAATGTCATGCAATTTGAGAGAAATCATATACCACAAAGGCCTTCAAATATCTAGGGAGAATCCCCCATAAAATTGAACCATGGTTAAATATACAAAAGAGATAGATTAAGAAAGATGTTTTCAAGTTTGATACTAGATAAAAGGAGGTGATCATAGGGTTAAATCAACCTAGAGAAAATTGGGGAAAATGTAATTTTAAATCTAGGATTTATAGGATTATGGTGTGAACAAAGATTCATGGTGTGAATTTATCCCACCCTAACTAGTTCAAGTCATGAAATGTCTGTTGACTCCATAAGCCACCAATTACATAAATCAAGCTCTCGATTATGATAATTCATAACCCTTCATAAAACAATAACACTATAACTCCTTCAAAGATCAAAATTCCCAAAAAAAATGGGTAAGATCGATAAGAAACATAAAAATAAAAATATACAAGTATCTAACACTTGTATGAAATATTGGGATATGAAAATTTCCCCACCATATCAATTTTTATCCCTAGAAAGTCTGGTTGATAAAGGTCAATCAAAAAATTGGTGAAGTCATTGTTCCCCTACTTATGATTCAATCTCCCTTGTTTTATGATAATCTATTTCATGTTTAAGTAGAACTAATACCAATAGAATTGATCTTACATGTAGGAAATTTTCCCAAGTATCAATTATCTAAATAGTTTGCTCAGCCAATGGCATATCCAGCTCCAAATCGACTTCCTCCCAATTAAAAAAGTAAGAAGGAATATAGTGATTATTGTTGATATGGGATATATGGAATGTGTCATCTGTTTTTGTCAACTAAGGTGGTAATTCCATACTATATTATACCATTCTAATTAGCTCTATGATTTAAAAAAGACTCATGTAACATAGAGATAACTTACCTGGCTTCTTAAGACATCAATAACCAAACCAAGGTGAAATTTTCAAGAATACCTTGTCACTAGTTGAAAAATCTAAAGGATATAACTAATGTTCCACAAAAAATTTATGATTAATCTCATTCACCACCACCATATAATGAATATTCTATATCATAGTCATATCCTATTGAACGATACACATCCTAACCAAAGAAGCTTCACTGACATAATACTAATAAATAGGTGATCCAAAAGACCAACCATAAAAATCTTAAAAGGGATCCATTCTAATGTATGACTAGTAACTATTATTATAAGAAATTTTGACCAGTCTTAAATGACAATCCCAACAACCTCCAATGTCAAGAATGCATTCATTGGGAATATCCGCCAGAATCTGATTTTTCCTCTCTATTTGATAATCATTCTATGAATGGTAGGTCATTCTCAACCTTACATGAGATCCCATTACCTCATGAAGGCATTTACAAAACTGAGACATAAACTAAGATTCTCTATCTGAAATGATAGTTGAAGGAACCCTGTGTAATTTGACATCCTAACCCGAGTTCCACTCAAATTTTCCATGAGCCGATGGGCCACATGGCCTGAAACACCCCTCCCCATATGTCAGAGGCTTCCTAATTGAAGTGAGGGCCTATGGTGTGTCTATTGGGAGACTATTACCTTAGGTAAGATTAGAGTAAAATATATGTAGAGATATAAAATAGATGAATAACAATTATTAAAGTAGTATAATGAATAAATTAATCTAGAATCAAGAGATAAGCATAATAAAATATCAATAATAATCAACTCAAAATCCAAACAGTACAAAATACAAAATATGATTTTGTAATTCCATGTCTCTACAAAGATGGAAAACAGGTATACATATAAGCAGGAAATACATGCTATAAAAAGAATAAAAAAGAAGATAAAAACTATCCAGTATTTCAAATGCTAGCTTGGTTATCTGCTACCAAGATCCATCCTAAGAAATAAATCAAGTCAGGTGTCCAAAGTGGTAAACATATAATTATCAACACCTTCATACATATAATGTTCCTAGTTACCAACATCATCTTGGATGAGTTGTGAGATAAATATCAATAGTTCACCACCAATGACATCTATACAAATCCAACCTGTGAATATAAGCTGATCAGTGTGCAGGTATATATAAATGTAAAGAAATGCTAAAATAATAACTCATACCTACTTTAGCATTAGCCTGTAATGTCTATAAACATGAGATCATTTAATCAATTAATTTATTATTAGTTTATATACAAAAATTAGTTAAAATTTTCAACAACACTATAAAAAATCATAATAATAATAATAAGAGAGTATACAAGGTAAAACTGAGGCATCCTTGACCTTAGGGGTAATCCAAATCATGGTGACAGCTCACGCATTCTAGAAAAAAAATGGGTATGAGTGTAATCTAAGTAGAAAAAACCAAGGCATTACACTATATATTATTCTAACCAAGTTCTTGGATATCATCTATATTAATCATGGTATAAGCATGATTGGGCCCAATGGGGTGAATCCATGGTGCCATGTGTCTAGAGACATCAATCTGATTCTAGGGAGTGTATATGATGAATCCTAATATCCATATGCATAGTTAGGGATCCTACAATATCATTTTGGGTATCCTCTAGTAGACAAAAACCATGTTCCAAGGAAGTCATATCCTTTAGAAATCGAATCATTGAATTAGAATGGTGTATTTTGAGTGTTCAAGGTATTCCCTAAGGAATCCAAGGTTGGATCAATTCAAATCATTCCTATAAAGATAAAAAAATTTCTATATGCAATAAGAACCTTATACATGTTTCATTATTCAATTTTGGACATGTAATACTCATGCCATTAAATAAATTATTAGGTTCATTCCATTACCTATCATTACCATGAAAATGTTAATCTGGGACATGAAACCATCTATCACTTTAATTACTTAATCATTTATTAGTTTCATTCCATTGTGATTCATTATACATGACAAGGTGTTATAAGGATGTGTAACCACTATCAAACTCAATTACATAGTAATTTATTCATTTCCTACCATTTCTTTACATTTATCATGACAAAGTGATTTTAGGTCATGTAGCCAATTACAATTCATTTCCTAATTTAACTTGGCCAAGTGATATTTATAAATACACTTTCCATAAAACCATTAAATGATTCATTCATTAATTAAAACACTTACCTTATAATGTTATAGTCATAGAACACCCAAATGGTGGAACAGATAGTCATAAAAAATCACTAAAGGAATAATAAATAGAACACCAAACTTTTGGTGAATGGAATTGAGGTTACAACCTCTAACAACATGAATAACTAGCATAGAAATGGATCTAGAACATGATTTAAATTATTATAATAATGTAATATGAATTTAAAAGGAAACACCAGGTGAAACTGGTGTGTGGCATAACAAAAAAATATTTATAAAGGAGTGACTTTAAGGGATGAGTCATAGACCACCTACCACAAGATTGTATAACTATTCTCATCCAGTATCATCCTTTAGTTTGGCCTTGATCATAAGAAAATGGAAGAATGGATCAATGACTTGGAAATAACGCGTATGAGACTCTATCAAAATATCATTTTCAAGAGAAAGACAAAGAATGAACTAAGACAAATTATTGAAGATCTTACCATGAAAAATCTAATGAGACAATTAGAGGTCAAATCAGACATTAGATAGCAAAGCAATCCAATAACCTCGGTTATGATAAGGTGGGAGCTCCAATGGAAGATAAGAACCATTTGTACCCTAAAAATGAATAAAACAAGTGGTAAGGGTAAGATTAATTTTTATTTAAGTTAATTTTTTTCATTTTACCAAAAATATAGTGGTTTCATAGTTTGGCCACACGGTTGGCCAAAGAGTGCTCCAACCATGTTCCATGCTTTGCCTTAAGGGGGAACCAGCATAGTTTGGACACACATTTTAAGAAAATCTGTGCCAACCATGATCTTTATCTAAATTAAAAAGTGTAGAGATCTGAAATAGGTGTTCGTACCTAGGAGCATGGTCAAGGAAATATGTTAACCCTTATTTTCCCTTTGAAACTCCTCACATAGTTGGTAGAAATTTTTTTCTCTCAGTTGTGAAATTTCTACTAACCATGTGTCCTGATTCTTTCTTACACTAGCTATGGTTTGGGGCTCCAAAAATTCCGTAGACATCCCCACAACTTATGTGACCTCATTAAGAATCAATAATAAGTTGAAGATAAATAATTTGACTAAAATTTAAAGTATTTTTACCTCATAGAAAAAACTAGTTTATTACATGTAACCTTTCAATGGTTTGTATGTATAGTTTTCCCAAGTCTTCAACCTTAGTGGTATCTTGAATTAGGTTAAAATGATCTAACTTTATTAGACAGTCACTTACCATCCATAGGAAAGTATTCCCTTGGGGAGTCCATGATATTCCGATAATGAAATATATCAATACCTCATCACATTTTTATAATGGTATAAGGAGTGAATAAAGTAAATGGGAAGGATTTTAGTGTCATGAACTAACTTTATGAGGTCCAGCCCGTGACTACCCCAAGCCCACCTCAAATAATCCATGGGATGGTGACTAGCGCTGAGTAATCATATCCCACAATGGGAGGCATTCTCCTAAAGTACCTATACATACGAACACATCTCCAATCCCACACATTGTTGAAATATAAAATAACTGAAATAATGCATACGTACATATAAGAACACACAAAAAATTACAATAGTAAAAGTACTGAAAGTGGAAAAAAATGGTCCAAATAAAAGCCCAACCAAAAAATATAAAAGTATAACCCTCTCCAAGGGTAAGGACTGAGTCAACCACAAGCTCTTGATAAAACACCCAGGTCTATTAATTACCAACTTCACTCCACCTACTCCCTATCCTCCAAGGACACAATCAAAAGAGTCTTCATCTGTATAAGACATGACACATGTGGGCAAAGCCCAGGCTTTGGTGATTTTAACAATATTCTGTTAAGACACCCCAAAAACACTAAACATGAAGCACCATGTATATTAAGATCAATAAAAGATATAAAAATAAATGCATAATAGAAACACCAAGATATACTCTGGAAATAAATTATTCCACCTAAAGGTCATAACCAATTACGAGCTACTAGATTCTTCATGAAGTAACACACATTCTAGTAAAATATACCCCAAGAGCCATGGAATCCCCAAATTCACTCAATGAAGATGTATAACTCATTGGGACCTATCCATGTAAGCTCATTTTTCTATGAAGACCCTGATACACAGATAGGGGGTCACTCCCCGAACTGTCGGGGGACACTATGAACCCTAAACTGGATCAAATCACTATATAGGTGATCATATACCAATGATACCACAAACCCTACTAATACATACTACTAGATAGATGATCAACGCCCTGGTGAGGGTGGTTATTTTGATTCTACAAACTCTAACTAGGGAATAAAGGATGATGTAGTATCACACTCCAGTCTCACGAAGGGACACCACAACTCTATTCGAGACTCACCCTTTATAGGGGATCACAATCCAGTGATATGGATCTATTGTTTCAATATACCCTCTAGGAAATGACCAAGGGAATGTACTCAACCTATACTGATCTAAAATAAGAAAACTAAGTGATACAATCACTCTTGAATGGGGTTCATGGCATGTATGAGGGGGAACATGGTGTATCCAACTATCCTCATGCCTTCTCATGTGGAAGAGCCTCACATTTCATTTAGTCTCCATATAAACAACTTGTATAAGGAGAAAAAAACATATAGAGACGCATAGTATCATACTTTTGTCATCTGGTTGTGTCTATTTCCGAGTGTCCATTTATGTGTAGTAGTGCATGGTGTGTGGCTACCTGAGTACTCGACCCATGCACCACAACATGGGTAAGATCATGTACACACATCCAAGACATGTCTGTGTGGGAGTACACAATGTTACCTTTGACCATGTGCACTAAAACGTGTCTTTGTACTCTTCATATTACCCACATAGTAAACTAGAGAGGGCCACATGCAGTGTGGCAGGGGTCACACACTAAGTAAACCAGGTGTTTGTGACCATCACCAAGTAGGAATATCCCATAAATGCGAGGAATTATTTTAATGTACCTACACACACACATCTCCAAGCCCACACAATATTGAAATGTAAATCAGCTAAATAAATGCATGCATACATCTTAGATCCCACAAATAGTGTATGAAAATAAAATTAATGAATGTGGAAAAATGGGGTAAATACAAACCCAAACAAAAACTATAAATGTCTGACCTACTCTAAGGGAAAGGACTAAGTCAACAACATGAACTTGGTAAAACACATTGGTATTTCAATCTCCAGCTACAGGATATAACAATACTCAGTAGGAAACCCCAAAAAAACTAAAAACAATTCAACAAGTATAGTTAGCTCAATACAAGATATGATAATAAATGTATAACATAAATACCCAGATATACTTAGTAAATACACCACACCACTAGGAGGTCATAACCACTACTATATATATGGCCATTAGCGACCGCCATTGGCGGTCGCTAAAGGGCTTTAGCGGCCGCGCAGCGACCGCCAATGGCGGTCGCTGTTGCGTCGTCGCTAGAGGCCTTTAGCGACCGCCAATGGCGGTCGCTATAGGTTCCCGGCAGGTCGGCCTTCAGCGACCGCTTGGCGGTCGCTGAAGGCCCTCTGCCCGGTACACTATAGCGACCGCCATTGGCGGTCGCTATTCTAAAACAAAAATTTTTTTAAAATTTTTTTTATTGAATTGAATATAAATATATATATATATATATATATAATATATTTTAAATGTTTTAATATATATTTAATATATATATAATATCAAATCATTGTGCTATAATATATATATACTATTAAATACAATATTTTAAATACAAATAATTGTGCTATAAATATATATATATATATACTATTAAATACAATATTTTAAATATATATATATATACTATTAAATACAATATTTTAAATATATATATATATATATAATATATTTTAAATGTTTTAATATATATTTAATATATATTTAATATATATATAATATCAAATCATTGTGCTATAATAATTTAAAAACTTCGATTCAAGAAATAATCTCATTTCAGGTCGTTCGGAGCACGTTTGCTCCGAATCGGACCGCCGCACGCCGTTTTGGTGTTTAACGGCGCCGGAAACGCGTTTCCGGCCGCCGCGGTCACACGGCACCTCCGAATGAGGTGCCGTCTGGCCGACCATTTCACAATTGACGCCCCGGATGTTGTCGTACAGTTTCGTGGCATTCGGAGGTCGTTCGGGTGGTTTTGACCCCCCAACGCGCCATTTCAGCGCGCGCCGCGCTGCTGAAAACGACACAATCGGGCGTGCCGCGCGCACCGCACGTCCGATGGTCGTGCGGCCTCCTCCTGCATCTCAGGAATAATATTCCTATCGTTCCCGTGCGGTTTCAGGTCGTTCGGAGCACGTTTGCTCCGAATCAGACCGCCGCACGCCGTTTTGGTGTTTAACGGCGCCGGAAACGCGTTTCCAGCCGCCGCGGTCACACGGCACATCCGAATGAGGTTCCGTCTGGCCGACCATTTCACAATTGACGCCCCGGATGTTGTCGTACGGTTTCGTGGCATTCGGAGGTCGTTCGGGTGGTTTTGACCCCCCAACGCGCCATTTCAGCGCGCGCCGCGCTGCTGAAAACGACACAATCGGGCGTGCCGCGCGCACCGCATGTCCGATGGACGTGCGGCCTCCTCCTGCATCTCAGGAATAATATTCCTATCGTTCCCGTGCGGTTTAAGGTCGTTCGGAGCACGTTTTCTTCGAATCGGACCGCCGCACGCCGTTTTGGTGTTTAACGGCGCCGGAAACGCGTTTCCGGCCGCCGCGGTCACACGGCACCTCCGAATGAGGTGCCGTCTGGCCGACCATTTCACAATTGACGCCCCGGATGTTGTCGTACGGTTTCGTGGCATTCGGAGGTCGTTCGGGTGGTTTTGACCCCCCAACGCGCCATTTCAGCGCGCGCCGCGCTGCTGAAAACGACACAATCGGGTGTGCCGCGCGCACCGCACGTCCGATGGATGTGCGGCCTCCTCCTGCATCTCAGGAATAATATTCCTATCGTTCACGTGCGGTTTCAGGTCGTTCGGAGCACGTTTGCTCCGAATCGGACCGCCGCACACCGTTTTGGTGTTTAACGGCACCGGAAACGCGTTTCCGGCCGCCGCGGTCACACGGCACCTCCGAATGAGGTGCCGTCTGGCCGACCATTTCACAATTGACGCCCCGGATGTTGTCGTACGGTTTTGTGGCATTCGGAGGTCGTTCGGGTGGTTTTGACCCCCCAACGCGCCATTTCAGCGCGCGCCGCGCTGCTGAAAACGACACAATCGGACGTGCCGCGCGTACCACACGTCCGATGGTCGTGCGGCCTCCTCCTGCATCTCAGGAATAATATTCCTATCGTTCCCGTGCGGTTTCAGGTCGTTCGGAGCACGTTTGCTCCGAATCGGACCGCCGCACGCCGTTTTGGTGTTTAACGGCGCCAGAAACTCGTTTCCAGCCGCCGCGGTCACACGGCACCTCCGAATGAGGTGCCGTCTGGCCGACCATTTCACAATTGACGCCCCGGATGTTGTCGTATGGTTTCGTGGCATTCGGAGGTCGTTCGGGTGGTTTTGACCCCCCAACGCGCCATTTCAGCGCGCACCGCGCTACTAAAAACGACACAATCGGGCGTGCCGCGCGCACCGCACGTCCGATGGTCGTACGGCCTCCTCCTGCATCTCAGGAATAATATTCCTATCGTTCCCGTGCGGTTTCAGGTCGTTCGGAGCACGTTTGCTCCGAATCGGACCGCCGCACGCCGTTTTGGTGTTTAACGGCGCCGGAAACGCGTTTCCGGCCGCCGCGGTCACACGGCACCTCCGAATGAGGTGCCGTCTGGCCAACCATTTCACAATTGACACCCCGGATGTTGTCGTACGGTTTCGTGGCATTCGGAGGTCGTTCGGGTGGTTTTGACCCCCCAACGCGCCATTTCAGCGCGCGCCGCGCTGCTGAAAACGACACAATCGGGCGTGCCGCGCGCACCGCACGTACGATGGACGTGCGGCCTCCTCCAGCATTTCAGGAATAATATTCCTATCGTTCCCGTGCGTTTTCAGGTCGTTCGGAGCACGTTTGCTCCGAATCGGACCGCCGCACGCCGTTTTGGTGTTTAACGGCGCCGGAAACGCGTTTCCGGCCGCCGCGGTCACACGGCACCTCCGAATGAGGTGCCGTCTGGCCGACCATTTCACAATTGACGCCCCGGATGTTGTCGTACGGTTTCGTGGCATTCGGAGGTCGTTCGGGTGGTTTTGACCCCCCAACGCGCCATTTCAGCGCGCGCCGCGCTGCTGAAAACGACACAATCGGGCGTGCCGCGCGCACCGCACGTCCGATGGACGTGCGGCCTCCTCCTGCATCTCAGGAATAATATTTCTATCGTTCCCGTGCGGTTTCAGGTCGTTCGGAGCACGTTTGCTCCGAATCGGACCGCCGCACGCCGTTTTGGTGTTTAACAGCGCCGGAAACGCGTTTCCGGCCGCCGCGGTCACACGGCACCTCCGAATGAGGTGCCGTCTGGCCGACCATTTCACAATTGACGCCCCGGATGTTGTCGTACGGTTTCGTGGCATTCGGAGGTCGTTCGGGTGGTTTTGACCCCCCAACGCGCCATTTCAGCGCGCGCCGCGCTGCTGAAAACGACACAATCGGACGTGCCGCGCGCACCGCACGTCCGATGGTCGTGCGGCCTCCTTCTGCATCTCAGGAATAATATTCCTATCGTTCCCGTGCGGTTTCAGGTCGTTCGGAGCACGTTTGCTCCGAATCGGACCGCCGCACGCCGTTTTGGTGTTTAACGGCGCCGGAAACTCGTTTCCGGCCGCCGCGGTCACACGGCACCTCCGAATGAGGTGCCGTCTGGCCGACCATTTCACAATTGACTCCCCGGATGTTTTCGTACGGTTTCGTGGCATTCGGAGGTCGTTCGGGTGGTTTTGACCCCCCAACGCGCCATTTCAGCGCGCGCCGCGCTGCTGAAAACGACACAATCGGGCGTGCCGCGCGCACCGCACGTCCGATGGTCGTGCGGCCTCCTCCTGCATCTCAGGAATAATATTCCTATCGTTCCCGTGCGGTTTCAGGTCGTTCGGAGCACGTTTGCTCCGAATCGGACCGCCGCACGCCGTTTTTGGTGTTTAACGGCGCCGGAAACGCGTTTCCGGCCGCCGCGGTCACACGGCACCTCCGAATGAGGTGCCGTCTGGCCGACCATTTCACAATTGACGCCCCGGATGTTGTCGTACGGTTTCGTGGCATTCGGAGGTCGTTCGGGTGGTTTTGACCTCCCAACGCGCCATTTCAGCGCGCGCCGCGCTGCTGAAAACGACACAATCGGGCGTGCCGCGCGCACCGCACGTCCGATGGACGTGCGGCCTCCTCCTGCATCTCAGGAATAATATTCCTATCGTTCCCGTGCGGTTTCAGGTCGTTCGGAGCACGTTTGCTCCGAATCGGACCGCCGCACGCCGTTTTTGGTGTTTAACGGCGCCGGAAACGCGTTTCCGGCCGCCGCGGTCACACGGCACCTCCGAATGAGGTGCCGTCTGGCCGACCATTTCAAAATTGACGCCCCGGATGTTGTCGTACGGTTTCGTGGCATTCGGAGGTCGTTCGGGTGGTTTTGACCCCCCCAACGCGCCATTTCAGCGCGCGCCGCGCTGCTGAAAACGACACAATCGGGCGTGCCGCGCGCACCGCACATCCGATGGACGTGCGGCCTCCTCCTGCATCTCAGGAATAATATTCCTATCGTTCCCGTGCGGTTTCAGGTCGTTCGGAGCACGTTTGCTCCGAATCGGACCGCCGCACGCCGTTTTGGTGTTTAACGGCGCCAGAAACTCGTTTCCGGCCGCCGCGGTCACACGGCACCTCCGAATGAGGTGCCTTCTGGCCGACCATTTCACAATTGATGCCCCGGATGTTGTCGTACGGTTTCGTGGCATTCGGAGGTCGTTCGGGTGGTTTTGACCCCCCAACGCGCCATTTCAGCGCGCGCCGCGCTGCAGAAAACGACACAATCGGGCGTGCGAGGGGTGCGGGGGGCTGAACGGGGGTGCGGGGGGTGCGGGGGGGGGGGGGGGGGTGCGGGGGGCTGAACGGGGGTGCGGGGGGTGCGGGGGGGGGGGGGGGTGCGGGGGGCTGTAAGGGGTGGCGGGGGGCTGTACGGGGGTGGCGGGGGGCTGTACGGGGGTTCGGGGGGCTGTACGGGGGTGCGGGGGGGGGGGGGGGGGGCTGTACAGGGGTGCGGGGGGCTGTACGGGGGTGCGGGGGGCAGTACGGGGGTGCGGGGGGGGGGGGGGTTGTACGGGGGTGCGGGGGGCTCTCCGGGGGTGCGGGGGGCTGTACGGGGGTTCGGGGGGCTGTACGGGGATGCGGGGGGGGGGGGGGGGGCTGTACGGGGGGTGGCGGGGGGCTGTACGGGGGTGCGGGGGGTTGTACGGGGGGTGGCGGGGGGCTGTACGGGGGTGCGGGGGGATGTACGGGTGTGGCGGGGGGCTGTACGGGGGTTCGGGGGGCTGTAGGGGGGTTCGGGGGGCTGTACGGGGGTGCGGGGGGGGGGGGGGGGGTGTACGGGGGTGCGGGGGCTGTACGGGGGTGGCGGGGGGCTGTACGGGGGTGGCGGGGGGCTGTACGGGGGGTGCGGGGGGGGGGGGGGGGGGCTGTACGGGGGTGCGGGGGGCTGTATGGGGGTGGCGGGGGCCTGTACGGGGGTGGCGGGGGGCAGTACGGGGGTGCGGGGGGTTGTACGGGGGTGCGGGGTGGCTGTACGGGGGTGCGGGGGGCTGTACGGGGGTGCGGGGGGGGGGGGGCTGTACGGGGGTGGCAGGGGGCAGTACGGGGGTTTGGGGGGTTGTACGGGGGTGCGGGGGGCTGTACGGGGGTGCGGGGGGGCTGTACGGGGGTGCGGGGGGGCTGTACGGGGGTGCGGGGGGGCTGTACGGGGGTGCGGGGGTGGCTGTACTGGGGTGTGGGGGGCTGTACGGCGGTGCGGGGGGCTCTCCGGGGGTGCAAAGGTCATCCCATTGATTACAAAAGTGAAAAATAAAAGTGATAACATCTAATTAATACATATTTCTTTTATCGATACCATACAAAAATTTATAAAAAATATATTGGATAATACATAATCTATAATATCAGATTTATTGATCTGTTGGAATTAGTTCGACTTTTTCAAATGTAGAATCATTCAAGATTATCTGATCAAAAACTCAATATGTGTATAAAATATTTAAAAGACCACCATGGATGGTAATAATGCATTACTTAAATGAATAAATACAGTACATCAATGTCAACCCTACCAGTAAAAACAAAAAACATATCTCGTGAATATATGGTGCGTCACGCGTTGCCATCACTGTTACCTCCTTCTGGTGGGCCAGGTGCCTACAACAAATAAACATTATAAATATTTTAATAACAAAAATAATTTAAATTAAATAAATAAATACAGTATATACCTGCGTCGTATGATCCCCTGTACCATCAGCTCGACGCACATATTCCCGCAGTGCTCTAACCTCAGCTGTCAATTGCGCATTTGTCTCCTCGGAAGCGCGCAGCCGTGCCTCAAAATCTGACATCTGCTGTGTCATATGAGCAACAGCAGGACCGACAACCGCAGCGCGTGACACTACAGAACGAGGAATCCCTGCTCCATAGGTCAAACTATAGCCATGCCCGTCCCGACCAATAATGCGATGAAAGATCTCATCCCGTCGCATGGGAAGCTGTCGCTGGTCCTCTGGCAGATGTTCTAACTCAGCTTCAAATTGATCCTGTGAAATATTTAAATATATATAAATATATATATGTTAATATAAAGATTTATGTAATTATTGGTAAGTACAGACACTTACTATCAATGCTGCAACCTCTGGATCATTGCGATCACGAGTCCTTATCCACACCGACATTTTATCAGTTGCTGCACCTTGCCCTCGCAACTGTATATTAAAAGAATATAAACACAAAACCATATTAATTAATAAATTAAAAAGTGAATAATATATACCTCATGTCGGATCTGAGACACGTGACGAGTCCCGAGCCTGTGAGCTGGTCCCTGCAACGCTCGATTCTCCGAATGGCGTGTTGACACCTCCTACATTCAATTCATTCAAATTTCAAACAAATCACATATTCTTGAAAATATATATACAGCAAAATAATTAATATACAAACCGCAACACCCTCAGTAGACCAATATGCAACCAAGTCACGCCACTGAGCCGGGAGGACACCTCTCGGGACTTTTTCCAAAATGTTAGGGGTGTTGGGTCGGAAAATACGGGGAATGATGGCAAGAGGGGGGGGTGAATTGCCTTTTAAAAGAATTGATTAACAAATTAAAAATCAAAGTAAAGTGCAGCGGAAAGTAAAGAGGCAAGACACACGAAATTGATAACGGAGTTCGGCCAAAACCCGGCCTACGTCTCCGCTCCCAACTCAACCGTTGAGAGATTCCTACCGCTTGCTTTTCAATGGTTTTAGCAAGAAACCCACTAGGCTTTGAGGTAGCACTAGGACCTATTACAGCTTGCTTTTATTGGTTGAGCAAGAACCCACTTGCTTTTAATGGTTTAGCAAGAACCCACTATCCTTCTTACAGGTGAAGGATAGCTCACCTATGTCTCAAGCTATTTAAAGGAAAGCTTGGCAGTCGGAAAATACGGGGAATGATGGCAAGAGGGGGGGTGAATTGCCTTTTAAAAGAATTTATTAACAAATTAAAAATCAAAGTAAAGTGCAGCGGAAAGTAAAGAGGCAAGACACACGAAATTGATAACGGAGTTCGGCCAAAACCCGGCCTACGTCTCCGCTCCCAACTCAACCGTTGAGAGATTCCTACCGCTTGCTTTTCAATGGTTTTAGCAAGAAACCCACTAGGCTTTGAGGTAGCACTAGGACCTATTACAGCTTGCTTTTATTGGTTGAGCAAGAACCCACTTGCCTTTAATGGTTTAGCAAGAACCCACTATCCTTCTTACAGGTGAAGGATAGCTCACCTATGTCTCAAGCTATTTAAAGGAAAGCTTGGCAACCTTTTCACACCTTAGTGGTTATGTGAAACCCAAAGAAAAGAGGGGATGAGAAATAGAGTGGTTTGTAGAGACAAACCCAAATTAAGCTCAAAATAAATAAAGAATGAAAAACCGTAATGGAGGAAGTCTTGGGCGCCTTTGATTGATTGGAGATGTTGAAGGCCGCTTCCAAGCTTCTTTGAAGGGGCTCCTTGGATGTGGAAGTTGTTGGAGCTATTGGGGTTCCCTTGGAGGAAGTCGCCGGAGGTTGGCCAATTGATGCAAAATATGTCAGTGGGCTTCCGTATAGTTCCGGTTGGTGTCCGGGGCTTCCTTGGCCTTTATTTATAGGCATGGAACCCTTGGGGAGTCTTCGGAGCCGTTGGAGAGGTCTTCGGAGCCGTTGGAGGCCAAAAGAAGGTTGACTGGTCAAAGCCAACGGCTAGTTTGACTGGGCTACCGGCTGGCCGGTGCATGGCCACCGGCTGGCCGGTGCCTTGGAGAAAGGAGAGAGCTTCTGCCCAGGTGCCACCGGCTGACCGGTGCCAGAGCCACCGGCTGGCCGGTGGTCAGACAGTAGCTCACACTGTTTGATCTGGGTGCCACCGGCTGGCCGGTGACAGAGCCACCGGCTGACCGGTGGAACCTGGCAGTGGGCAATGCCTCTGCCAGGTCCACCGGCTGGCCGGTGCTATCACACCGGTTGGCCGGTGGACTGAGTTTCAGTCCACTCCTTGTCCTTTCTTGGGCCAATCTTTTGGCAATCAATTGCCTATCATCCACAACACTTAAAAACAATGTTAGACAAAGATGAAAGTGATTGTGATCATGAAAATCAAAGAGTGTGGGGTACAACAAACTCCCCCTATTTTGATGATCACAATCACTTATCTAAGCAATGTAAAAACTTAAATGAAAGGCATGCTTTAAATGATAAATTGAAAATAAATACTAAACAAAAGAGCAAAGATTCTCCCCCAATCAATCAAGAAGTTTCTCCCCCTTTGTGATTATCAAAATAGAATGGGGCATAAAACTTGATTGAGGGAAGGGTTGAAAATCAAGATTTTAAAACAATTGAAAATAATACCAATTGTTGGAAAAATTTGAAATGAAAATTGAATAACAGTTTGAATTGAAAGTTTTGAATCAAAAACCAATTGAATTTTGAAATTTGAAACCAAATGAAATTTTTGAAATTGAGAGTTTTGAATGAAAATTTTGAATTGAAAATTTGAAATGAAAATTTTGAATGAAAATTTTAATTCACAAAAAGGCTTAAAAGAACCTAACTCCCCCTAAATAAAAACAACAAATCACCGGGGAGAGGGATTTTGAAAAGAGACAATTTTAGGCCCGGAGAGACTCGCTAGAAGTGATTTCTCAATCCATACTTGTCTCATAGCGGGTCTTCTCCTATAAAATTCGTCGGAATAAAAAATAGACTTGGGTTGGCCGTACCGGGAATTTTTACAATTACATTCATAGATGAGGTGCCCGGTTTTCTTACAATAATTACAAAATTTAAAACTGGAGCTCCCCCTTACAAAAACAGTGGGTGCATGGGAGGAGGAAGCTATATTGGAATATCCTAGCCCTTGGGTGGTTCTAGAAATTCGTTGGGAACCAAGCAATTTTGAAAGATTTTGTTCCCCTTGGGTGAACTTAGCTAGGGTCTCCCTTAGGTCTTTGATGGTTGATTCCATAGAATCAACATTTGGAAAATTTTGGATTTTTAGGGTCAACTCTTCCTTCTCTTTGAGAAGTTGTTCTTTTTCGGAAGAGAGTTTTTTGAAATTCTTTTTCAAAGAAACAAATTTTGACGATAAAGCATGAAAACCTTTTTCTAATTGATCTCTAGCGTGTGAGAGTTCTTCATAAGAAAGATGATTCAAAGAATTTGAAGAACTAGAAGACGAGGAGTCGGAAGAGGAGGAAGATGATACCTCATGATTTGCCATTAGGCATTTTTTACCTTGGTCGCTCGAGGAGAAGGAGGAGAATGAAGAGGTGGAGCTATCACTCCATGTTGCCTTTGAGGCCTTCTTCTTTTTCTTCTTGGCCCTTTTCTTGTGAGGTGGGCAAGCGGGTTTGAATTTTTCGTCGAGTCCTTGTTCTTGAGCGGGTTCTTGCTTTGGAGCCTCGCTAGTATCTTCATAGGTTAGTTCTAAAAGCTTCCAAATATCATGAGAAGATGTGCAAGAAGAAATACAATTAAATACATTTCTATCTAACCCGCAATGAAGAGCATTCATGGCTTTGCCATCAAGCTCGAAATTTGTAATGTCGGCGGGGGTCCATTTAGACTCATCGGGAGAGGAGAGGGTAAAACCATGCATAACAATTCTAAAAAAAGGATAGCCAATACTTTTAAGAAATGTTGACATGCGGGTTTTCCAAAAAGTATAATCGGCTCCATCAAAGAATGGAGCCCGATCCAATGAATGTCCTTCGGGGGATTGAGAGGAAGAAGCGGTAGAAGCCATCAAAAAAAAAATAGGATCTTTAATTTGAAACCGGTTAGGGAATTATTCAAATACGTCCTCTGATACCAATTGTTGGGTCGGAAAATACGGGGAATGATGGCAAGAGGGGGGGGGGGGTGAATTGCCTTTTAAAAGAATTGATTAACAAATTAAAAATCAAAGTAAAGTGCAGCGGAAAGTAAAGAGGCAAGACACACGAAATTGATAACGGAGTTCGGCCAAAACCCGGCCTACGTCTCCGCTCCCAACTCAACCGTTGAGAGATTCTTACCGCTTGCTTTTCAATGGTTTTAGCAAGAAACCCACTAGGCTTTGAGGTAGCACTAGGACCTATTACAGCTTGCTTTTATTGGTTGAGCAAGAACCCACTTGCTTTTAATGGTTTAGCAAGAACCCACTATCCTTCTTACAGGTGAAGGATAGCTCACCTATGTCTCAAGCTATTTAAAGGAAAGCTTGGCAACCTTTTCACACCTTAGTGGTGATGTGAAACCCAAAGAAAAGAGGGGATGAGAAATAGAGTGGTTTGTAGACACAAACCCAAATTAAGCTCAAAATAAATAAAGAATGAAAAACCGTAATGGAGGAAGTCTTGGGCGCCTTTGATTGATTGGAGATGTTGAAGGCCGCTTCCAAGATTCTTTGAAGGGGATCCTTGGATGTGGAAGTTGTTGGAGCTATTGGGGTTCCCTTGGAGGAAGTCGCCGGAGGTTGGCCAATTGATGCAAAATATGTCCGTGGGCTTCCGTATAGTTCCGGTTGGTGTCCGGGGCTTCCTTGGCCTTTATTTATAGGCATGGAACCCTTGGGGAGTCTTCGGAGCCGTTGGAGAGGTCTTCGGAGCCTTTGGAGGCCAAAAGAAGGTTGACTGGTCAAAGCCAATGGCTAGTTTGACTGGGCTACCGGCTGGACGGTGCATGGCCACCGGCTGGCCGGTGCCTTGGAGAAAGGAGAGAGCTTCTGCCCAGGTGCCACCGGCTGACCGGTGCCAGAGCCACCGGCTGGCCGGTGGTCAGACAGTAGCTCACACTGTTTGATCTGGGTGCCACCGGCTGGCCGGTGACAGAGCCACCGGCTGACCGGTGGAACCTGGCAGTGGGCAATGCCTCTGCCAGGTCCACCGGCTGGCCGGTGCTATCACACCGGTTGGCCGGTGGACTGAGTTTCAGTCCACTCCTTGTCCTTTCTTGGGCCAATCTTTTGGCAATCAATTGCCTATCATCCACAACACTTAAAAACAATGTTAGACAAAGATGAAAGTGATTGTGATCATGAAAATCAAAGAGTGTGGGGTACAACAAGGGGCACCCACATTTGGTACCCAGTGGCCCCTCTTCACTTTGCCTTTATAATCTTTCCACAGCTTACGGCATTTTCTCATACACACGGGCCGAAACTCTTCAGGGCATACTTTCAAATTTTTCTATAATGAAAATAATCAAACATATTAGTATTATTTATAAATAGAAAATAAAGTAAAATTATTTTCTTACCTGAACCTCCCTCCATAGACGATCTAATGTGTCCTGAGGGATAGAAGCCCAATCACGCGTGGTCAATGGAATTCGATGTGGGTCACGTATGATATGACCCAGCTGACGAATAAATGTCGGGGCATTCGGTCCCACGGGATGAAATACCTCATCAAATGAAACATCTATCGTCGTGTCGGAATTCCATGCTAATATGCCACGACCAGGGCCTCTCCTGCGAGAGGAAGAAGCAGCCGAGTCTGATCCTATTGAAAACAATTTTATATATAAATTGAAAAATGTTATATATATATATATATGTTAATTACATAAATAATATAGATAATGACTGTCAAACATACATCGACCCTGAGACGTAGATGCCTCAGATGGATGATGTGGATTTTCTGCCTCTTCCCCTGACATGTCTGCAATCATACAAAATATCAGTAATGAGTCCAAAGTGTTTAAAAGATAAATTGGATTGTTCTTAATAAATCAAACTTGTACAACTGTTAATCAAACAAAAAATGGATTGAATAACTAGTTGTGAATGAATTTTAAAAAATCAGAAAGTTAATCAACCTAAATATTTATGACTGAATTAACTTACAAAAGTGAGGATTAAAATTTATAAGGATTTATAAAATGATTAGATAATTTATGATATCCTAGGACATTCTACTGAATAGCGGGAAAACAATTATACCTTTCATTAAGCATGCAAATCGACCGTTTCTCCTTCAACAGCCGCTCTGACCCAATAAATATCTTCTTCACGTTGAACTACGGTATGTTGATCAAGTTGTTGGTAAACAAACGGAACAGTCTCGGGTTCATCTTCTTCAAATAAAAACACTCCTCGCCGAGACATTTTGACAACAACTTGCCAACTTGGATCCGAAGGCAAAGTAACGAAGAATACTTGTTCCGCTTGTGATGTCAAGATGAAAGGTTCATTCTCAACTCGTTCATTATTTCTGTATAACATGTAGTTAAAATTCACCAATGAAAACTGATATTGATCGACTTTACATCCACGCACTGGATCAACCCAATTACACTTTAACAATATGTACTTCAAACCGTGTGTGTATACAACTTCAATGATGTCTATCAATTGACCATAGTAATAACCAGAATCGACAAAGGGACAACCGATTCCACTGTTTTGTGTTGCTCGTTTGTCGTCAACATCTTTAATGCGAAATCGAAAACCATTAGAATCAATAGCTTTATAACGACGAGCGGTTATAGATGGACCCTCAGCCAGTTGGATAAATACTTCAGGTAACGTGGGGTCCCCTAACTCCCTCAGCTTACGAACCTACATAATTTATAAAAATAAATACTGATATATGCAGAAAGAATTAGTTTAATACTTCACTCATAATGAAAATCAATTTATACATACATAATCCTTGAACCAATCATGAAATGCCGCATAATGAGATTGTTGAATTTGCAACTCAGTCGCACGATGCATCTCTTCTTTTATCTCATTAATGTGTTTCCTGCAAATGATTACGCGATGTTTAAAAGATCAACTTATGCAAAAAAACATGTAAAAGTTATACAAGAACATTGATAAGATACTTACTGCATTAATGGTGCAACTGATGGAGTATTGAACAAGATATATCGATGTGCTTGTATCCACTCGATGTTGTCCATATCAAATGTGGTTCCTTCTCCAACTGGACCATCATGAATCCAAGAGGGCTTATCTAATTTTGTTTCAACATCCGTAAGATATTCTGCACAAAAGGTAGTACACTCGTCCATCAAATAACCATTGGCTATTGATGCCTCTGGACGAGCTCTGTTGCGTACAAATCTTTTCAATGTACTCAAATACCGTTCAATAGGATACATCCACCTGAATTGCACTGGACCAGCAGCCATTACTTCATCAGTTAGGTGCACTGTTAAGTGGACCATAACATCGAAAAATGAGGGGGGGAAAAGTTTCTCAAAGTGACAAAGCGTAAGTACAATTCGGTCCTGCAAACTTTTTAAATCACTCATTCGTTGATTTCTTAAACAAAGCTGTCTAAAAAAATTACTCATCTCAATCAAGGGCTGAACAACATTGGGGGATAAACAATCACAAATTGCGATTGGAATCAACTGATGAAGTAATATGTGATTGTCATGACTTTTCAACCCTTGCAATGTCTTGCTCGTCAGATTCACACACTTTGAAATATTAGAAGAGTAACCATCAGGCACCTTGACCATCTTCAATATGGAAAGAAATGTCTCTTTCTCCTCTGTAGTCATCGAATACTGTGCAGCAGGCATATATGCCTTGTTTCCCTCAGCTAACTGTAAATGCAACTGTTTCCTTAAACCCATTTCTTCCAAATCACGGCGTGCATTAACATGGTCCTTTGACTTTCCACTGACACCTAAAATGGTCCACAATATGTTATCACAAACATTTTTTTCAATGTGCATGACATCCAAATTATGCCTCAACATGTTAGTTTTCCAATACGGAAGACTATAAAAAATACTTTTCTTTTTCCAATTGTGACTGCGCTGCCTACCCGCAGCACGAATATTACGTACTGGAGGATCCACCAAATCCTGAATTTCATATACCGTGCGGATGTTTTCTTCCTCAATCTGCGATAACATTTCGACTCCTGTCATGATCTTTGGTGCTGGGCTGAACTCTCTAGAACCATCAAATGCCACTCTGTCCTTTCTGAACCTGTGCTGGGGAGGGAGAAAACGCCTGTGACCCATGTATGCCCATTTTTTGGAATGTTTAAGCCATACAGATTTTTTACTTTTATTGCAACAAGGGCAAGCAAATTCCCCTTTCGTACTCCAGCCTGATAAATTTGCATAAGCTGGGAAGTCATTGATTGTCCACAATAAAGCTGCATGCAGTTTTAACATTTCATTCGTTTCGCAGTCATAAGTCATCACACCATCGCCCCAAAATTCATTCAACTCATCAATCAATGGCTGAAGGTAAACATCAATCTTATCCCCCGGACTTTTAGGTCCATTAATAAGAGTGGAAAGTAATATAAATTGTTGCTTCATACAAAGCCACGGAGGAAGATTATATGGAACCAACACCACGGGCCATGTGCTATGAGTTGCACCAACCATAGACTTGAATGGATTGAAACCATCTGCTGCCAATCCCAATCGGACATTACGAACATCTTTAGAAAAGTCGGGATGTCTCTTATCAAAATCCTTCCATGCATGAGAGTCTGCCGGGTGGGTTAACATGTCACTTTCATGAACTCTTTCTGCATGCCATCTCATTAAATTAGAAACTTTAGATGACATAAAAAATCTTTTCAACCTCGGTTTAAGGGGAAAGTAACGCATTTGCTTTACGGCAATCGGTTTCCCCTGTATCGCAATCTAACTTTGATGAGTCTTATTTCCCCTGTTCTCTTTCCACCTGGAAGCGCCACAAACCGTACAGATATCCAAATGAGCAGTTTCATTTCTAAACAACATACAGTTGTTTGCACATGCATCTATAGTCTCATATGTAAAACCTAAGTTCTCTGTCAACTTACGAGCATAGTAATACGACTCAGGAATCTTAGCGTCGACAGGAAGAACTTTTTTCAATAAAACCAAAAGCATGTCGAATGATGTGTCTGACCAATTGTTCAAAGTCTTCAAATGCAACAACTCCACGATGAACGACAGTTTATTGTAAGAAGTACATCCAGGATATAATTCTGTTTTCGCATCATCAAGTACTTCATAAAACCTCCTCGAATCACGATCTGCACCAGAGCGAAGATTTATCTCACCAGTCTCAAGATTCTGGATGTCAATGCCTTCAGGATCAAACCCACGTACCATTTCAGTAAGCATTTCATGCATTGGATCAGTCATCCTTGCATCAACATCCATCTGAGCTGCATCTGTATTTTGACAACGAACATATTATTCTCCATGACGAGTCCAACTCTTATAATTTTTCAGAAATCCATTAAAGAAAAGGTGCTCCCTCACAGTATCTCGTGTGAATTGATATCTGTTAGCACATTTTCTACATGGACAACTAATATAGTCACTTTCAAATCCTCTCGTGAAGTAAATAAACTGCATAATGCCATTGAAATATTCTCTAGACGTTCGATTTGGAAGATCAATCCAACTCTTATCCATAATAATATCTGTATAACAAACATTTACACAATACTTATTACATTTACATTTTTCAAATCAACTATATTCAAAATAAATATTAACCATTTGTTTATGAACCATTGATAAAATAATAATGTAACTGAAAGCTCATGTTACCTGATTGAGCTACAAACCTGAAAGGGAGGGGAGCCGAAGGCGGTGCTGCGAGGGAGAGGAGGCAGCGAAGGGGAGCCGGAGCCAAAGGTGGTGCGGCAAGGGAGGGGACGGGCGGCGGCGGCGGCGGGGAGCTGGAGGAGAGGAGGCGGTGAGGGGACGGGGGACGGGCAGCGAGGGGGGGTGTCCGGGGTCGGGGGGGGGGGGGGGGGGGGGCTGTCCGAGGTGCGGGGAGGGGTGTCCGGGGTGTCGGGGGCCTGTCAGGGGTGCGGGCAGGGGTGTTCGGGGTGCGGGGGTGTCCGGGGTGCGGGGGAGGGGGGGCTGTCTGGGGTGCAGGGGGGCTGTCGGGGGTGCGGGGTGGGGTGTTCGGGGTGCGGGGGGCCTGTCCGGGGTGCGGGGGGGGGGGGGGGGGGGCTGTCCGGGTTCGGAGGGGGGGTGTCCGAGTGCGGGGGGGGGGGGGGGGCTGTCCGGGGTGCGGGGGGGCTGTCCAGGTTCGGAGGGGGGTGTCCGAGTGCAGGGGGGGGCTGTCCGGGGTGCGGGGAGGCGTCCGGGGTGCGGGGGGCGATCCGGAGTGCGCGGGGGGGGGGGGGGGGGCTGTCCGGGGTGCGGGGAGGCGTCCGGGGTGCGGGGGGCGGTCCGGAGTGCGCGGGGGGGTGATGTCCGAGGTGCGGGGAGGCGTCTGGGGTGCGGGGGGCGGTCCGGAGTGCGCGCCGGGGGCTGTCCGGGGTGCGGGTGCCGTCCGGGGTGGGGGGGGAGGGCCGAGAGGCCGGAGGGCGGCGGCCGGAGGCCGGAGGGCGGAGGGAGGCGGCCGGAGGGCGGAGGGCGGCGGCCGGAGGGCGGATGGCAGGCGGCGGGGGAGGCCGGGCGGCAGGGGAGGGCGGGCGGCGGGGGAGGGCGGGCGGCGGGGGAGGGCGGGCGGCGGGGGAGGGCGGGCGGCGGGGGAGGCCGGGCGGCGGGGGAGGGCGGGCGGCGGGGGAGGCCGGGCAGCGGGGGAGGCCGGGCGGCGGGGGAGGGGAGGGCGGCGCGAGGGAGGGCGGCGAGGGAGGGTTAGGGCGAGGGAGATCGAGGGAGAGGGCGCGGGGGGGGGGGGGGGGCAGAAACCCCCCGAAATTTTTTAGGCAGCTTAGCGACCGCCATTGGCGGTCGCCCGATTCTGGGGGGCTCTAATGCCCCCTTTTCTAGTAGTGAACCAACTACCAGCCACATGATGCTACTCGAAGAAACCCTTGTTCTAGGAGAATCAACTCCACAATTCATGGTATCATCGGAGACACTTTATGATGTGGTCTAGATCATTGGGCCCTACCCAAGTAAGATCACTGGTCTAAGAAAACCCTGATACACGGATAGGGGTTCATTCCCAGAACCGTCGGGGGACACCACGAACCCTAATCTAGATCAACCCGCTACGTAAGGGATCATATACCCGTGATACCACAAACCCTAACCATACGGGATGCTAGATGAAAGATAAATTCTATACTCAAGGAAGTCATTATTATTTCCCAAAATCTAACCAAGGAACAAAGTTAGATAGAGGATCACACTCCAGTCTCATGAATGGACCCCACAAATCTATCTGAGACTCAACATATAGAGGATATCACAATCCAGGGATATGGATGCAATGTTGCACTATACCCTTGAGTAAAGGACCACAAGAACTTGCTCAAACTATAATAGTCCAAACTAAGAAAACAAATATCCACAAGAAGTCATGATAGGGGGTATATGGTGTGTTCCAGGGGAACATGAAATTCCCAGCTATCCCCATGCCATCAAATGTGGAAGAGCCTCACATGGTATGTAGTCTCTATATACATAGTATGTAGAAGTAGTACATAGTGTGTAGAGACACACATAATCCTGATCGTGTTTCCTGACCGTGTCCATGTCTGGGTGGTTGTGTTAGTATAGTAGTACATGGAATGTGGCTTCCCATGTACTTTAACCATGGACCACTACACAGGTACGCTTGTGTACACCAAAGAATTCTATGTCTATATGGGATTACACGGTGCTACATCTATCAGTGTACTCCAACCTATGTTTATGTACTCTCTAGAGTACACATAGAGTCAACTGGGGAGGGCCATTTTCGTGTTCTAGGGGTCACATGCTGTGTGATCTTAAATTTTATCCAGAACCCTAGTGCTGCAACCAAGGGGCCACACAGTGTGTAGAACTGTATTACATGTTGTGTTGCCCAAAATTTCATTGAAACACTGTGCGGATCACGAGAGCCTCCACCCATTCCAGAACCTACAAATTTGGGTTTTTTAGACCATTAAAATACTTATCTAAGGGAAACTGAGCTTGAATCTATTTGAAAAATAGATTTATACATCCTTCTTCATTGTGTGCTGAAGAATTTCAAAGAATGTAAAATCGGGTATCCAAAACCATCTAATTTTATGGTGCTTCTATCATCACCCCACTGCTGTGTCATGTCAATCCCATATCTACAATATTGGATCATTGTACCATGAAATTGGTGTGCACTGATTGATTGATTGGGTTATGTTGAACCTCAGGCCAAACAAAGAATGCTCATGGTGAACGAAGAACCGAGGGAGAAAATCACAGGAAAAAACAAGAGGAATAGACCTCAATCGATTTTTGTTTCAATCTCAATTCATTACCATGATAATAACATCAAATAATTCAATAATCCAATGCAATTCTCCAAAAATCATCCCGTAATAAACCCATCCTGTAATAACGCATGATCCATGGGTCAGCCCACTGGTTGATTGATCCATGTTCATTATGGGAATCAAGAATGGGGAAAGGAAATAATTCAAACAACTGCCCTTCCTTGATTTAGATCAATCACTGATAAATAATGATGTAGTGTCATAGTCATTGGTGATATCTTTTGATTTCATTCAATTCCAGTCGTCAATCCTCGATTCATTCATCGTCCACCAATGTGATCTCATTCCACACTTTCCAAAGGATCTATAATGATTTGAAGGGTTATATGGATAACCTAGAAAATATGTCATGAGCACCAATTTAAAGAGGGTAAAATTAGGTTTTAGTTCATTTTCATCAATAAAACAAATAAAATAGTTTAATTAATAATTTTATTCATATTAATCCAAGGATGGATTTTCCAAAAACTACATGCACTGACTTAGGTTAAGGCATTCATAGTGTAAAACCCATATTCTAAACTCAATGGTTCCCTCGTATTTCTTATTCAGGCCTCCATTTGGGAGTTATTCCACTTTTTCATGAAAATTGAGCTACATGATTTTTAATATAATTAATCTATTTCAAACATTTATTCTGAGCACACCAGGTCTCATAATCTCATGTTGTCTCAGTGGCTAGTCTCGAAAATAATCTATATAATATTAAAAAATAATACATGGAAAATATGATATGTTACATTTAGTTCTCATTATTAATCTGGTAACATGTATAACAGAAGGATTCCAAATCACTTATGTTCCACTTAAAATCACCCCACCAAAATTAATGTGTCATATCGTAATACATCATTGTATTGTATGGTGAGTAGACCACTAAAATAAATGACACTACTCCATGACAACCATTATCATGGGTGAAGGAATAAAACATTGGTTCCTAAAACAAAGAACACCCTCTGGGGAGAACGACTACTCATATATGGCCTCCCCACTATATAATAAATTCATGATACACTATATTTATTCATCCCACTTTTTATCTTGGAAAATAAATTCGAGAAGATATCGTGTTTATTGAATACTCTTGAGAAAAACATTAATCCCCTCTACCATTACATTCAGGTGCATATTAGAAAAGAGTCATATGAGGTTCCATTCATTCTTTGGCTCCATAATATCCTAAGATATACACTTCCTACTAAGGTAATTGGAAATAATATTCTCATTTCTTGAGCTATAGGAAATTTCAAAGTCAAACTACTAAAGGAAAACTACCCACCACCTATATCTGAAGTTTAGTTACTTCTGAGAAAAGATATTACCCAAAATTTTATAGTCAGAAAATATGGTGAAACATTCCCCAAAAACATAACATCACAAAATCTTAGGGGAATGAATGACTTAACTAAACTCTGGGTTATAGTTGGGATAATTATTCTTATAAAGCTAAAGATGATGAGAATAATATGCCACCACATGATCACCTTGAATTAAAATACATCCCAAACATGTGCCTGAATCATCGAAAAACACCACTTAGCCTTGGCCATATTTTGGAAGGATAAGGATATGAAATAAGTTAAAATTTCATTTCAATTTATAAAAGGAATCCTAAAATCATAAACCCCAAAATAATTTCACTCCCTTCCTAGTGAGAATTATCAATAATGATTTTAGATTCAAGAAATCCTCCATAAACTACTTGTAGTATTCTATCAATCCCAAGAAACTCAAAATCGTGAAATAATTTATTGGTTCTTCTCATGACATGAAAACCATCACCTTCACAAAATCAACCAAGATTACATTATCTAAACCAAGTGTCTTAAGAATTTATCTTCTCGTATTCATAAGTGAAAATTTTATATATTATCTTTAGTTAAATGATATATTAAGCTTCCAAAAAAACGTTCTTAAGAGAAGTTCATGCTATTAATACTTTATTTAATAAACCAATATATCATCCATGAATACCATGATGAAATAATCTATGTACTATTAAAATATATGGTTAGTCAGTTTTATAAAAACTGAAAGGTAATTATTCAGGATAAATCATATCATGATATACTCAAAAAGGCATTCCCACTCTTCAAGGAAATATTTGGAACACATAACTCCTTAATCCTTAATTAGGGTTATCATTACGGAAAACCAATCTTTGAGAACCTCATTTACCCCATTAATTGATAAAAAAACAATCAATTTAAGTAAAAGGGTATTTATTCTTAATCATCATCTGGTTGAGATTCTGATAATCAATACAAGAATGGAGAGTTCCATCCATCTTCTTGTAAAAGAGTATTAGGTCTACCCATGATGATAGACTTAGGTGGATGAATCCCTTGTATTTAAAATTATCTAACTAAATATTCATCTCTTTCAATTCTTCAAGTGTCATGTGATAAGAAGGTATAAATATCAGATAGGTCCCTTATATCAATTCAATCAAGAACTCTACTTATCTCTCTAGATAAAGATATAGAAAGGTTCTTGGAAACATATCAGGAAACACATAAAAAACTGGTGTAAGTTCACAACTCAATTTTTCTCATTGAGATCAATTTAAAATGAGAATATCGGTTTAACAAGATCCAATATAGAATTCCCAACTCAATTGGACCTCAAATCCCATTCTCCTTGAAACACCCAAGTGTTTCAATTAGATGTAGAGAAAGATGACCACTGATGATAATAGTTAATAAAATCTTTATGGGAAACCATACAGTCCATCCCAATAATGAAATAAAAGATATATATATCAAGAACTAGGAAATAAAAATATAACTCAACCTCAGATATAGAAATGGCTCATAAGGGTAATTAGAATCACTTCTCCATTTTCTTTTTGAGATGAATCACTATCTCCCTAGCATGTGAAATGAGTTTCATAGGGATATATAAAATATCCACAAAGAGGGATAATATAAATAAGTTATAGGAAATAGTATCAAATAGAGTAGTCACTATAGTAAATCAATGAAAATACCACCTATCACATTCATAGGGACTGTATCAATCTCTACTAGAATCACTTCCACTGCATGAAACTACTTTTCCCAAGAAGATAAGTTTTCTTTTACCACATAAAATTGTGTCTAAAAACCTACTACCTTGGAAGAATCTAACTACCCTTATAACCCTCTTTGTAATGAATATACTAGACCACATTCTTGGGATGATTAATTTGGAATGAAACATTTCAATTGACCCCTACATCCAAAAGAGAAAAAAAAATTAGTGTAGTCAAGAAAGAACAATTTGTTTTCCTTGTCTTGTTACAATGTTAGTAATTTGAAGTGCCTCTACTAACCAATCATGGAGGTAATAAAATGAGTATTCTACTATGATCCAATTATAATTCCTCTATAAATCTCATGTACTTCCTATTCCTTTCATAAGGGCCTCCATAACTACCACTAGATGTGGGAGAAATCACACCCATCTCGACATGCTTGTCCAGTCAATATTTTTCATAAGCACCCAATCCACAACCTTCGTATAGATGTAAATTTTAGCATGAAATCCTGATATTAGATATATAGTCACAATCCCATCTAAAACATTTGATCCATTATATTTTCATTTGATATAACCACTGGTGTGAAAAGGGAAATTCATATAAATAGTTTGTATACTATGTTACTGTCTAGTCATACTGTTGAAGAGTAAAGAACTCAATGGACTTATACAAAAATATCATATTTGGGTAAACTATAGGGTAAATAGGTATTAAAATCCCTCTCATTCTAAACCCTTGTGATAATTTTTTAGAACCATTGAATACCAAAACCTTCTACTAGGTCCTTCAATATTAAATAAAGTACACTTCATCTTAATGGAATTTGGAATCTCAATGAATTCAGTGATCCTTTAAATTTTTCCAAACTAGTCATAGGAATCCTTAAGATCATTAATCCCCTAAAAGAATGGTGTTTTCTAGTAGACAAACTATCTGAATAAATTATTATCTCCATTATTCTCTAGATCCACATATCTAGCTTAAGTATAGACTAAAGCTACACCTTGGTCCATAACATAGACCACATTAACTACAACCTAAATAAGATTATAATCAACCAGATGATTTTCTCAAGGAATATTATTCAAAAAAAATTCTAAGGATTTTCTATAAGTCTTTTAAGAGGCATGGTACTACACAACCCTAGTGAAAGAAGAGATACCACCAAACAGGGAAACCTCCCAAAAAAATACAAAATAAAATGAATGCATAACTAAAAAACAACCATTCTTGGATATCCAATGGAAAATTAAGGATTTAAATGAAGACATTTTTTCAAGAACATGTTCCTAACCTACCACTTAAGTTTAGACAGTCCATGATGATAATTTTCTAGGAACTCACTCGTAATGTACCCCTTTGGTCCTAACAGTCCTAACTTATGTATTACAAGACATCCCAAATAACATAAAATTATAACCATCCTTTAATAATAAATATTTATAAACCAGCCAGGGTTATTCCAAAATAGGACACCTAATATGACTAGTGGAAATGCTTGAATGGAATTCACGATACCTATAGGATAGAAACAAGTGCCTAGTTATCGAAGAACCAATTTTGGGCCTGAAGGATATAAAAACTAGGATATTTTAATAATGAAAAAAATAAACTACATTTTATCACATAACAAAAATAAAATAAACTTTGAAAATTTATGCATCATAATAAGATACATCCAAATAAAAATCAATAAAAAGATCATAGAAGCAATAAAAGTATCGGTCTAGGGGTATACCAAAATGAAAAAATAATATAACGCATATCTGTGTGACATGTGGGTTGGCATCCCACGGTGTCACCAAAAAAACTCGAACTCACCTAGCTAAAAAATCCACTACCACCAAGTAGTTCCTTACCCTTTCTTGCATCAGACATCACAACATCTATATACACCTTGGGTGTATGTTGTGTGTGAGTTCAAAATACCAATAGGGTCCCACTAAGTGTTCTATAAGAAAATTTTGTTAAATAAATCAATTATTCTCAGTTTAAAGAAATAAAAAATTATGATTTTATCTTTTCATAATATTTCATGAAATATGAAGTATATAAACTTAGCAACAATTTTTTTAAAAAAATAAATGAATGATTTTATTTTTTCATAGTTTAAAACATAACAAAAAATGAATTATTCCATGAAAGTCTAAAAATCACATATTTATAACCCTAATATGAATTAATATCCAATTATAATAATAAAACAATATATAATTAGGTTAAGGATTCATATGGTATATCAAGTTAGGGCTATCTAGTATCCTCACACATCAAATGATCAAGGGAAAATAAATGAGTGTTTACTCACATCCCAAGAACTTGGTCTGAGGGATTGTATATCACTTTCATGTGTCGCCTTTCTATACCTATGTTTAGTTAGTTTTCTCATATATATGAAGTTCTATGGGGATAACCATACATTTCCACGATTATCCAAGACTATATAACTAATTCCCAAGATCCCATAGGTTTCCCCCATCTCACATAGACACTATTTTCACAATTGAAATCTTTACACGTGGATATTTTATTAATAAAAATATAGATTTATCAATGAAATACAAACAGCTCCAAAAGTGGAAATAAATATTCTTATAAATAATTTTTAGTGTCGATTCATTTTCGACATTCAAAATATTTTTACAAGAAATAAAACCCATGACTTTAAATAATATAAAACATCTTTAAAAGAATCATGTAACAAATATTTATATGAAAAAATGTTTTTATTAAATCACCTACCTCAAGCATTGAAAAAAACTAACAACCAGATGAAACCCACAAGTCTAAAAGAGATGATGATCTCTTAAAAGATGAAAGGATGCCATAAACTAGAAAACCTCATCAGTATTGTCTAGATTTAATAAACCCAAGTTTTAGATAGCCCTAAAGTGATTGGAAAACATAATGTAGAGTGGAAGAGATCATAAAATATGTGATAAAACATATACTATGAAGTCCCTTCAAGATCAGGGGTGAATACCCTTTGAAATTGTACCATAGGTGAAGGGATAAAGGATAATAGTTCAGAGATATGCTTCCAGATTTTAGAATATCTAGAAGGAGGTAATAGTGTGGTTAGATAGAACCAGGTTAAAATGGGGGGAAAGAAAAATTTTAACACTAGTCCCAATGGTTTTATAGTAAGAACCAAGAGTCGCACTTTAAATCTATCACACCCTAAATTGGTTCAATGCATGAAAAAGTGGTTCATTCCAAGAGACACTATATACATAAATCTGCTTCTCCACCTCGATAATTCATGGTTATTCACATTCTGAATCATTTATTCATGTTGTAAATGTCTACCACAGCAATTCTACAATTACTTTAAAGATAGAAAACATAAAAAAATGGGTATAATCAACAAGAAAAAAATAATATACAACCATTTCATTACTAAAATAATTAATAGGATGTTACATTTACATTATTGAGAGAAGATATCATCAATGTTGGAAAAACCATTAAAGAATTAATTTTCATGATGGTTGTCATAATTAGTGTTGAATATCCTCCAGGTGAAGGTATAGAATAGAAGAGTTCAAAATGGGAATGAGAAGTCAATGGAGTTTATTGGAATACCCAAACTTAGGTATATACATGTGATTAAGTACCATGGATAAAATCTGAAGTGTTTTGGAATTATTTTGATAATTCCCACAATTATTTGAATCACTTTTGAGGTGATTTGAATAGATTTAAAAACTCTTATGATGAATTGAAATGATTATAATATTATTTGAAGAAATATATATTTATGAAGTTTAGGATGAAGAAAACGGTGACATGATTTTAAATTTTTATATGATTTATTCTCAGTAAACTAATGTAAATTCATTAAAGGGGTAAAGACTCAACAACAACATATGAGTCACTTAACTCTACATGTGATTCATATCTAAGCTACATACATGTCATTTTTATCTATTTATCGGTCATTATAACCTGTATATGAGATATTTTGACCATCATAAGTGTCATTTGGAATTTCTATAGGAGTCTTATATAAATTAGTTATGTGAGATCCAATATGATTGAATCAAAACACTGTATAAGTCATAGGGAACTGGGTGTGATTCATCCCTTTTTGAGAATATGTGAATTTCTTAGGAATAAATTTATAATTTCCAGAGTAAAATATTCTATATTAAAATAAAAAAGTTGATACATGATCTTTTCCTCATTTATATTAAACATCATTAACACTAAAATGTAGTTTGATTCAATTTGAATGATTTTTTATAAGATGATTGTTTCCAACGCTTTCGTCGGGGCGCGTGCGCATCCGTCCGTCCGTGGAGGAGGACGCGCGACGCTTGTTGCCCCGCATTCCCGCTTTCAAAAGGTGGGAGGCATTCGCTCCTTATTCAGGGATGTCTGCTCCTTGATTGAAATGGTATGATGGGATTTCGGTTCTTCCTTCTGTGGATTTCTCCTCAGAACTCGTCACCTAGTCCGGGTCTCCCTCATAGATTTAATACGTAGTTCATGAAACTCTTCCCAGTGCCATGTTTCCATGGACGCCGGTTAATTACACTGCTTCTGTCGGGACATTCCAAAAGGTCCGGTCAGGGCAGCAACCTTCAGTTGGGGGACTAGTCACGTTGAGGCATCAGTAGCGTGTCTGGATACTGGGGAACCTGGCATGTCTGTCTGTTATCCCTGGTCACAGGGCTTCTCGAGGGCGTGGAAGCTCGAGGCATCCCACATCGAGCACGGGGAATTATATGTCATAGACACATATCTGAGGTTTTACTCATTTTCCTGTGTTTAACATAGGGTACACTGTGAGTTTAACGTCTAGCGGAGATGGATCAACCCAACCGGAGCATTAGCTAAGATAGATCGGATTGAGGGATTCCCCTTGAAGGGATGTCAATACCGGGGCCGATCCATGGGTGGCTATGAAGAGGAGCGTACCGACATGGTCTCATCAAGATATGACGGTCCGGGAAAGAATCGGGATGGGTGATAGGTGGATGAATGGAGTGGAGGGGGAGTGAAATGGGACCATCGCAGGGGGGATGGTGAAGTTGGGCTTGAGCCTTGGAGAGGCTTCCTACGTATCCCCGTGATAGGGAATCAAAGTCTGCGTAGTTCGGGATGGTGTTGGTAAACCGACGTGAAGGAGGACCTTGGCCCGATGAATGTCATCAGCGAACCAACGTAAAGGTGGACCTTGGTCCGGTGCATCAACGAACTGACGTGAAGGTGAACCTTGGTCCGATGGGCATCGTCAGCGAACCGACGTTAAGGTGGACCTTGGTCCGATGGGCATCATCAGCGAACCGACGTGAAGGTGGACCTTGGTCTGATGGGCATCGTCAGCGAACCGACGTGAAGGTGGACCTTGGTCTCATGAGTGGTGGACTTGAGCCTCTAGAAGGCTTCCTACGTTCCATGCCTTGATATGGATCAAAGACCTCGTAGTTCAAAGGATTTCATCGGTGAACTGACGTAAAAGTAGGCCCGTGGGTCCACTGGTGGTGGGCTTGAACCTTGGGAAGGTTTCCTACGTACCACGCCTTGACATGGATCAAAGTCCTCGTAGTTCAAAGGATTTATGGAATACAGTTTAACGTCATTCAGGACAGTAGTAAACCCTGATGTGAATGAATGATGGGCGGTGGGTGTCGGCGAACCGACGTAGATGAGGGACCTTGGTCCGATGGGAGATGGGCTTGAACATCTGGGAGGATTCCTACGTACCATGCCTTGACATGGATCAAAGTCCTCGTAGTTCGGGTGAAAATGGGGACTTGGCACACCGACAAGGAGACGGTCTGGGCCAGTGATTGCTGGGCCTGAACCTCGGGGAGGCTTCCTACGTACCATGCCTTGACACGAATCAAAGTCCTCATAGTTCGGGTTATGTAATACAGTTTAACGTCATGCGGGATGGGGGTGAACCGACGTGAATGAGGTCGGAACGACCGGATGGTGGGTTTGAACCTCGTAGAGGCTTCCTACGTACCATGCCTTGACATGGATCAAAGACCTCATAGTTCGGGTTAGTCACAACGGCTTGCCATCGAACTAGAATGCAGTTTAAAGTCATGATGGATGAGGGTGAAACTCGACGTGAGTGATGATGGGTGGGTTTGAACCTCAGTAAGGCTTCCTACGTACCACGCCTTGACATGGATCAAAGACCTCGTAGTTCAAAGGGGATTTGTCGGAGAACCGACGTGAAGGTGGACCTTAGTCCAATGAGTGGTGGGCTTGAACCTCTGGAAGGCTTCCTACGTACCACGCCTTGACATGGATCAAAGAACTCGTAGTTTAGGTGGGAATGGGTGTGCAGTTTAATGTCATGCGGGACGAGGGGGGCATACAGTTTAACATCATGCTGGACGAGGGCATGCAGTTTAACGTCATGCGGGACGGGGCGTGCAGTTTAACGTCATGCTGGGCGAGGGTGAAACTCGACGTGAATGAATGACCGAGAAATGTGGATTGAACCTCATGGAGGATTCCTACGTACCATGCCTTGACATGGATCAAATTCCTCGTAGTTCACTATGGGTGAGGGTCAGGGTCGGTGCTCACTCTAAGCCCACGTGAGTCATGCTCGGTGTGAGAAACAAGAGGTTGCAAGGACCTGACGATCACGTCGCGAAGGGTGCGTCCGTGAGAAGCGAAGAGGGGCTTACGTGTTAGGAGGCCCATGGTGCTGGGACTTACTCCAGGATGGAGGCCCATGGTGCGACAAAGCGCAGTGAAAGAGGGATTTGGGACCAATGGTGGGAGATGCCTCGTTCCCTATCACGCCCTCCACTGACCTTGGTAGTGGTGAAGTACGGAGATGCAGAGGTGCAACCATCCGTTGGGGAACCAGGGTCGCCCTTCTCCTATGAACATACGCCACTCCAATAAGGAGGATATCACCCCTTGTGGACGGGTGATTCCATTCCTGTGGAGACGAGTGGTGTAAAGAATGTTCGAGCTGGGGGGGACCCTTCGTGAGGGGCACGAGGTCGGGTCATAGTTTAACGTCATGTGTTGAGGATGTGGTGCTTGGCAGTTTAACGTCCTATAGCTCAGACGAAGTGGGTTCGCTCCGCACCCCTAGGACTTACATAACCGGTACCCTCTGGTCCTTGGGGAAGGGAAGGTACCAGTAAGGCCATGGTTAAGGGGGGTTGTGGAACGAACCATCAAGGGGTCCATGTTAGCGTGGCTATGCGAAGAAGCAATAGCCGTTAGCGTGCCTATGCGAAGAAGCATTAGGCGAAGCAACGCTACGAGTGGTATTGTCCATGGGACTTTGAAATCACAGAGTGCAAACCTGGAGGGTCGCACGGGAAGAGGAATTGTTAAGCAAAGGAGCGTTCTTTGCGAAGTGGAGTGCCTTTGCCTTAGCATGGGGAATAGGTGTGAGTGAAAGGTGCTTCGCGAAGTGGAACGGTGTTCACGTAGCACTGCCTCGTCAAGAAGAGGTGCCTCGCGAAGCAGGGTCCTGTGAAGCAGTGTGCTTCGCGATGTGTAGCGATCCCGCCTTAGCATAGGGATCACTAGTATGGGTTGGGTGTTTTGTGAAGCATAAACGCTCCACAGATGCCCGGGTTCCCTTGGGAATCCCCTTCCTTTGCGAATTCCCTTGAGCTTCGCGAAGGGCGTCCCTCTCGGAAGAGGGGCTGAAAACGAGACAAAGTATAGGCGTCTCGCGAAGTAGAAGTACCTCGCGGAGCTCATGATTCCCGGGGCAAAGAGTGTTTCGCGATTCGGGAGAAGAGAAGCTGAAAGGTGGGATTGTCCATCTTCGGGACTCAGGGGGAGTCCAATATTTATAGTGAAGGGGAGCCGCGAAGCAGAACTCATGCGCCTCCTTAGGTGCTTCGCGGTGCACTCGCGAACGTCAATGTCGTCCGCGGAGGGTACCGCCTCTGGAGCTTCGCAGCGGGCTCGCGAACGTCAAATGCGTTCGCGGAGCGTTACCGCCTCTGGAGCTTCGCGGCGGGCTCGCGAACGTCAAATGCGTTCACAGAGTGTTACCGCCTCTGGAGCTTCGCGGCGGGCTCGCGAACGTCAAATGCGTTCGTGGAGACTTACCGCCTCTGGATTTTCGCGAGGCCGCGATGGTCGGGGTGCTTCGCGGCGGGGCTTCGCGTAGGTGCTTCGCGTCGGTGCTTCGCGAGGCAGCGCGTCGGCCTTCTTTTTCGTCCCTCCCTTTCAGGCCATATTTTGGTGCCAACAAATTCCCCCCTCAGACTTGGAGCCGCAGATGGTGAAGGGTCGAAGTCTGAGGGAAAATCGCCAAAATTTTCGGTGGTTCACGATGCGGCTACGCGAAGGGGCCCCGCGGTGCTCACCGAGGCCACTGATCCGGACGCGCCGCGATGCTCCGTGCAGGTGAGGCGCGCCGCGATGCTCCGGGGTCGCCGCCTATAAATACGGGGTCGACCTCTTTTGTCTTCACGTGCCTTCCTTGTATTTTTGTGCTCTCGACTTCGCGAAGCTCCGCGTACTCCGCGACAGCCCTCCGCGAATCGAGCTTCGCGGCGAACCACGGGTCTCCGACTCCACGTCCGCACCAAGCGAACCTCTACTTTTCGGCCTTGTCCAGACTTCGTGGATTGGTCTCGCGACTGATCTTCACAATCCAGCTTCGCGATTCAGCTTCGTGGTCGAGCTTCGTGATCCAGCTGGAAAAAATTCTTTTCTGAGGGCCGGAATCGAAATGGCCCATCAAGAGGCTATATTGGGGGTTCTTGCAGATGCTGCTCGTCGGGATGAGATGGCCAACTGTCCAGGCCTGGGGGAGATGGTCCGAAGCCACTCATACCACACTTCTTTGACAGATCTGTTTTCGGAGGCTCATAAGAATTATCCGCAGTGCAATAAACTGCCATTGTACGGCTTCGGGTTGAGGGATGACGTCTTCATCCCTGAGGTGAGTAGGGACGAACCAGCTTGCTGGTTCAGGAGCACACCATGCCAGCACAAATGGTTCAGGGCGGCCGATGGTCATGCACAGGAGGACTTCACACCCGTCACCAATGACTATCTCTACAACCATTTGAACGATATTGATGGGAGGCCACTGCAACCGGAGATGTCCCCTCCTCTCTACCGTACCATGCTGAAGGCGACTTTGCAGGATTCGAAGAAGGGATGGCCCGATGAGTGGGGCGTGCGCCAGGGCGGCAACTTTACTGATGACTGGGCCTAGGCCTACTGGGTAGGCGCCTCATGCGCGGAGTTTGGGGCCGAGCTGAGGAGAGTGGGGTTGTATGAGGCGGCATGGGCCTCCCAATTCCACATTTACCAACCAAAGCAACTGATGCTGGAACTGCTGAGCATATGGTCGTCTAGGACCAATACCTTTCACCTGCATCACGGGGAGGTGGGCATCAGCCTGTGGGATGTCCACCAGATTTCTGGGGTTCCAATCTTGGGGGCCATGTATGACGAATTCCACTCCGTCATCAGCGCGTGGGAGGATACGGAGAAAATGTCGCGACTGGCATCAGCGCTGATGGCACTCGTCCCTGGAGAGGACAAGGAGGCAGTGAGGGATGTCCACTTTAAGAGATGGTTCAAATGCTTCCTGAATTTTCCAAAGAATCGAGAGTTCCCTCTGAGGCCTCGAACTTGTCCAAGGGCGTCCCAAAGGGGCAAGGGGCACTCGTATTGGAAGGTCTTGGAGGACAGCCAATGGAAGACTTGGGGTTTCAGTGTCAGCACTGAACAATGACCGATAGTCAGGCTGGAGGCGTTCATCGCGGCTCTCATCTGTGGTTGGATCCTACTGGTGAGGGATACAAGCATGGGGGTACGGCCCAGCTCGTTTATCATGGCGTTGATGTTGGCCATGGGGCAGCGGATCAATCTGGAGATTCTGATGCTCACCAAAATGTACAGAATGCTGCGGCATATTAGCGAGGGCAAGAAGCCGCCAAGGATATGCGGGCCCTTCCACCTCCTGTATGGGTGGATCGCAGCGCATATTAGGGGGATTTACGAGTATCCAAACCCCATTTCGCCGCCGGGATCAAACTTCCGCCCCTCCATCCTGAACGAGGTCAGGAGCTTCCCGTTGAAACTAGCCATTCCGATGGTGCTGAATCTGGTGTGGAGGGCGGATGAGTTTAATTTCCACCCCTTCCCATTGCCGACGAGGATACTTACTGATGACGGGCGGGTAATGGAAGAACATCGGGCTTACCTCCTGGCCTTTCGAGGTGGAGTTTTGGTGGCACAGATAGATCGTGAGGCACTCTGCGAACCGTACACCCTGCATCAGTTTGCGAGTCAGTTTCGGTGCCTCCAGCGGCTGACCCCGCAGGTTTACTAGGAGGTGCGTTACAAGGAGCACCCGTGTGTGATGAGGCAGCTGTGGCTCATGTTCACACGGGAAGATGGGAAGATGCGGATTGCATTGCCTCCATCCACCGCCGCTTTCAGATTGGTGAGGGAGTACACCATCAGTTGGGAGGCTGATTACCTAGGGGAGATGCTGAAGCAACCAACTATTCGGGTTGGTGACGGTGGGCCTCCTCTATCTCGAGGTCGGGGTCGGAGTGTAGCTAGGGCTGCTTGCGGTAGCGGGGCTGCCATGGCTGCGAGACCCGCACCGGCCGAGGGCATGGTAGCAGCGGTGGATCCGGTGATTCCGGAAGAGCAGGGTCATCCGGAGGGGCGGCCACCAAGGGGATTTCGCAGGATATCCAATCAGGCTCTAGGGAAGCGCCTGTGTCATATCGACATGGAAGAGGATGTCGTCTTCCCGGAAGCATGGGACATTTGGAATGTCAACCAGCAATTCCTCAGCCCACCCGAGATATGGGCCCACCTGAATCGCCTCGGGATGGAATTACCGGGCATAGGCCCAGTTCGGGCTGGATTCATGGCGTCTCCGGCGGAGGCAGAACAATACCTGGACGAGCTAGAGGATTACGTCCACTCCAGTTGTGTCTGTCGCCCAATGACAGACCGGGTGAGGGTACTGTTGAATCAGACAGTCCCCCCACAGTTATTGGCTGCCGATCTGAGGGAGCGCTTCCCCTTTCCGGAAGAATCATAGGACTCCTCTCGGGAGGATGATGCTGCAGGAGGGAGCCCGTTAGAGGAGGGCGAGGTCGGAGACCGAGGCTCAGAATCCGATGATTTCGCGGAGGCTCTCGAGGTAGCATTCTGAACTTCTTTCCTTACGATATGTTCTTGGGTCACTATGTACTTCTCACCAATGTTTGAGCCATACAGGAGGAACTTGTTCGCAGGCCTCGTTCTTGCTCCTTGGCGGGTGATGATGCAGGGCATTCAGAAACTGCGCCTATGGCTGCGCCCAGTTCTGCGTCTGGTGGGACCAAAGCACCCGAGGTGGCTCCTCCAAAATCTCCAGACCTTCCTACAGTATACGGAGGGCCTCTTCTTGGGGTCCCGTCAGTACCGGCTCAAGAGCAGCACCAGGAGGTCGATCTCCGTAAGTCTCCTCTACCGTTCTCCTCGTTGTCACATGTAGACCATGCCTACTAACGTTTATGTCCCTCTCTGTCACACAGTTCTCCGACTAGCGTCGGCTGCTGCGGAAAGACTGGTCGGGATGTCTGGTGGCGTCCCTCCTAGGGGCATGCCGGTGATGGTGGCGATAATCCCCCCATCTCCTCAAGCTGCGACGCACATCATCACTGGCGGAACCACCAGCGGGGCTGTACCCGAAGTCATTGAGGTGGACTCTGAGGAAGAGGATCAACCGGTCGGTCCCAGTCCCGTCACGCCTGCTTCGACGCTAGGTGTCATACTGGATTCAAAACCAGATGTGGATCCTGCCGAGGATTTCCTACGGGCGTATCCTGCGTACGAGCCTGCCAATCGCGCAGACTGGGACGAAACGGACTCCGATGAGGAAGACAGCAGCATAGTACGTCGCCGGTCGTGGAAGCTGATCACACGCTTTATAAAGGACACCCCCCAAGCGCAATGGCTGGCCGAAATGGATAGACTCCACTCGCGGTTGCGCGAACTGTGTGCTGGGGGAGTGGATGCCCGACGTCCACATGCCCTCATCCGAGATCTTATGGCTGAGAAGATCCGGGAGCATGATCGTGGGCTCAGCGTGGGCTGGCAATGGAGGAAGGCGACCAGTATCAAGAAGCTCCAGGAGACTAAAGGCAAGGTTCAACAGATGCAGACCCGGGCAGACGAGCTTTCAGCCTCTCTTGATGCACAATCTGAGCTGGTCTCATGGTTGAAAGCCCAGCTGGCAGAGGCAGAAGAGCATATGAGGCAGATCTCTAGACAGATGGCTGCCGTTCAAGCTGGTATAGAGAGGGCCAAAGCCAGGACTGATGAACTACACCCCGCCGCTGCTGAGGAGGAGCGGGAGCTGAGTCAGCGGCAGCAAGCCTTGGATTCCGCAAGTCAACGGGTGGCGGAGCTGCAATGCTCTTTTGACGGGGTCAACCCGTCCATGGGGGGAGTCGACCCCCGGGTATTTTAACAAACCCAAAAACCATTTATTGGTACTTTTGTGCTTCAATTTTTTCTTCTTTGCTTTGAATGCCGTAGCGCGCACGATTTCCACTGTTTGAATTGCCTTGTTACATCCCTACAATGTTTGCGGGACGTTCGGCGACAATTCCCCAAGCCCACGTGTGTCGAGCCTCATGTGAAAAATAGGAGATAGTTTCCCTCTCATCCCACCTAACATAGGAGTGGGGATCATGATCCGGGCATCCGGGATTCAGATTACCAGTCCGGATTTCTGAAAGACAGGAGAGGCTTGATCAGAGAAGGAACTTTCTGGATAGCCGAATTACCGTTTCTTCAGCGTGCTCTTATGCACGAATGGGGCAACACCAGGGGCGCTGAAATCGGTCCAAACAGATGAAAATGGGAAGTGTGAATCACGATACCCAAGATTCGGAACACTGTGGGGATGGCGTGACAATAAGGGACAACCGTTAACCTTGGAGGAGAAGCGGTATCCTTACTGCGTTAGCCTGTAATGGAGACAACAAATGAGGGTCGACCGTTGACCATGTTCGAAACACGAGACTATGTCACAAATGTTGTCGATCAATCCTTCGAGACGTTGGCCCAGGACAGTTGGCGAACCATAGGTCAAACATCCATACTGTTAGGGGGTCTTTCCAAATATGACCTGTCTTCCAGAACGTTGGCCCAGGACGTTAGGTGAGCCGATGCGGCATGAGACCAGGCCATTAGGGGGTCCCTTCAGACATGAAAGGGGAAGAGGGTCCGAATAAGGGGCACGCAAAGCGTGGAATATGGAGTGATGGTTTTTCCGAATAGAATCCAACACTTAGGTAGTTACACCACCGTGGTGGGAGCACACCAGATGGGCGCATCGGTTTGATCATGGATCATTCCTTCTTTGGGACAGGGCCTCTCTAGAGAGTGGATCTGTCACTTCCCAGTGGGATCTTGGGGCATCTTGAACTTGTTCAGGGTAGAACCACAGTTTAGTGTCATGCGTTGAGGACACATAGACTTCTATAGTTTAACGTCATACGATAGGACGTGGAATAAATGGGAAGTTCCCAGGGAGCGTGTGGTGCGGTAGATATGAAACCGACGTGAATGAGGACTTGGAGTCCAAATCATACCACATACCCCCGGAGGAAACTCTTCAGGTCGAGGGACCAAGAGCGAGGATTGGGCTGGGCCCGAAGCAGAGTGGTCGGGTGTTCCTACGTACCCCATGAGGATGGGAATCAAGCCATACGTAGTTCTGGAAGCGCATTTTAACGTCATGCGGGACGAGGAGCAGCCTGACCGTGTTGGTACACATCCTGCCAAAACTACTAAGCCCACGTGAGTCGTGCTCGGTGTGGGAAACGAGCAGTAGTGGTGGGAATTTCCCGACATAGAATGGGGTAGGTTAGGGCAAAGGGACGCTCAGTGAATACCGACCCAATGACACTAACACGATCATTTAGCACACCTAGATGCGCGAAGAGAAATATCCAAGTATGATGGAATTCCACTTGAACATGAGGAAGTGGGAACGTGTGAATCATGGCACTCGAGATTCAGATCACGATGATGGCAGCGTGACGATGGAGGATAACTGCTGACCGTATTCGCAACACAGCATCCTATCGTGTTAGCCTAGAATGGGGACAGACAAATGAGGGTTGACTGTTGACCATGTTCGAAACACGGGACCATGTCACAAATGTTTTCAAATATCCGTAGGGACGTTGGCCCGAAACGATTGAAGGGCCCTTAGGTCCAGCATTCATGGAGAGCCCTTAAGCCTAGTATCCATGTCGTACGGGGGTCCTTTTGGATGTGGAAGAGGATGAGGATCCAAATAGCGAGCTCACGAAGCTTGGTCATGGGACGAGGGGAATGCCCCTGTAAAAATCCCACACTTCGGGCTCTTTGTCAAAACACATCTAAATATGGCAACGAGACGTATTAGATAGAGGGAGAAGATTTCTTTCCCATAGGGAGATCTTGGTTTAGGGTCGTAGAATTCGGACCATGGATGAGAGGAGACATAAGAGGCACATGGTGGAGTAACTCAAACACCTGGCGTGAATGGGAATAGGGGGTGTGTGCGGAGCGATGAACAACCTGACGTGAATGAGGACGTAATCCCATATCACATCGCACGCCCCCTTTGGGAGAGGTTTTTTGGTCAAGGGACTGAAAGAGAAAGTTAGGTTGGGCCCGCGGGGAAGTGCCCGGGCGCTCTTACATATCTCATAGGGATGATAATCAAGCCTCATGTGGTTCTTGATGTACCTTAGACCATAAATGGGTAAAGGGAGCAGGGGAAGCATGGAAACAAAACCCGACGTAAAGAAGGGCCTAAGCTCTACTTACCATGCGTTCTATGGGGAAATGCTTGAGTCGAGGGACCGAACACAAAGGTCAGGCTGGGCCCATGGGGAAGTGCCCGGGCTCTCCTACGTATCTCATAAGGATGAGAATCAAGCCATACATAGTTCTGAAAGGTGACATGGTCAGATACCAGTGTCGGGGGAAAAGGGGAGTGCGGGCGTGAACCTTGCACTAAAAGAAGTGGAATTTGATGAATCTTGTTTGTTCTTTAAGGTGAATGGTTTTTTTTGTGAAGCGACAGGCCTAGAATAGTAGGCCGTGATGTCACCACAAGGATCAAGCCGTAATGGGCGTTGACAAATGGCATGGCACATGACCAATACCCAACGTGATGTCCTCTACAAGGAGGTCACACAATGCAGTGCCATTTTTCGTCGTGCGGCCAGGACGATAATGTCACAGTTTAGGGTCGTATGATAGGACCGAGCATGCATTTTATCGTCATGCAGCACAGACGTAGCAGAGACGATGTTAGGGGGGAAATGTGCGCAGTGTTATAAAACACAATTGACGGAGACATGATCCCACATCACATTGTACACCATTCAGAGAGGGAGACCATAGGCCGAGGGGGCTATATTGAGGTAAGAGGTGAAACAGGGGGAGAGACTGGCACCCTAAATGGGTTGTACCTGAAGAAAGGGCGTTCGGGCGGTCCTACGTATCCCATGAAGATGGGAATCAAGCCACACGTAGTTCTTGAGGGTGCCTTTTAATTTCATGCTGTACAAGGAATGGGAGGGCTAACCCTCAGAATGGTGGCGCACGTGGTGCAACCATTGCAAACCCGACGTGAATGAGGACATAATCACACACTACGCCACGCGGTCCCGTAGTCGGGGTCCTGAAGGCAGGACCAGATAGGTGAATTTGCTGAACTCAAGCTGGACCCAAAGACAAGGTGTTTGGGCATTCCTACGTATCCTATCAACATAGGAATCAAGCTGAACGTAGTTCCAGATGAGAATCTTAGTTTATGGTCTTAGAGTTCGGACCGTGAATGGTGACAACTTCCCGAGTAAGCACAGATGTCAACCCAATTTCTAAGCCCACGTGAGTTAAACTCGGTGTGGGAAACAAGGGGGGTATCCTCATTGCAATACTTGGGGCGAGTCAAATGGGAGTTGGTAGAGCCCTGAGGGACACCTTTGACATGGCTTGTTCCCCCAACGCGCGGACGTTCACGGAGGAAAAGTACCAAAAGTTCCGAGACTCCACTTGGACACGGTGAAGTGATGAAGGGTGTGAATTGTGCACCCGACATTTTGGGCCTAATGGGTTGACGTGGCGATAGTGGAAAACTGTTAACCATGGTGGAGACGCAGCGTCTATATCGCGTTATCCTGAGGTGGGAACAACAAACGAGCATCGACCGCTGACCATATTCGCAACGCAGGATTTTATCGATTTGTTGTCCAAAACCCTCGGGGGCGTTGGTCCGTAACGGTAGGATAGCCCTTGGGAGTAGTATCCAGGCCGTTCTTGGGGGGTCCCTCCGGGTGTGAAAGATGATGAAAGCCCTGATGCAGGGATACACAAAGCCTGGAAAGCGGGTGCGGACGTGTCTGAGTAAAGCTTGGCATTTCAGGTAATGAACCAGAGTACTCTTAGGCACATTGGTGAACCGCCGAAAAGGGATCGGCGAAACAGCTCAGTAGGGAGAGGTACATAGCGTGGTCATTACGGGACTGACGTGAATGAGGACATAATCCCACACCACACCATATAATCCCCTCATGGAGGATGGATAGGCCAAGGGGCCAAGATGGGATGAAGATTCCCGGGAGATGGGGTTGGACCCGAATCCTAGACATTCAGGTGGTCCTAAGTATCCCATGAGGATGGGAATCAAGCCACACGTAGTTCTCTAAATGAATTTTAACGTCATACGGGATGAGAAGGGGAGTAATATACCCCTAAACAAGGGAGGTGCGTGGTATGGCGAAGAAGCCGACGTGAATGAGGACATAGTCCCACACCACACCGTACACTCCTATAAGAGATGACCTGGGTCATGGCCCGGAAAGGCCAAGGGGCCTGATGGTTAGGCATTGGTCTCGGGAAGGCCTGACCTGGTTGTAGTTTAACATCTTGCAATGAGGATGAGGGTCGGGGACCCGAGGAGGCCAAGGGGCCTTAGGCTGGGCCTCATAAGGGAGGGCGTACGGCATGGTACATGATCCCGACGTGAATGAGGACATAGTCCTACACCACAACGTACACCCTGGGTAAGAGGTTGGGTGAAGGGGCTCGAGAAGGCCAGGGGGCCTAAGGTCAGGCATCGGTCAGGAAGGCCTGACGGGTCTGCAGTTTAACGTCTTTCATGAGGACAGGGGTCGAGGACCCGAGGAGGCCAAGGGGCCTGAGGCTGGTCCTCGTAAGGGAAGGAATACGGCATGGTACATGATCCCGACGTGAATGAGGACGTAGTCCTACACCACATCGTACACCCCTATAAGAGAATCGGGGTTGTGGGCCCGATCGCTAGCACCACCCGGGGGGAAGTTTTCCACCTCGGGATGGGGCAGAACGAATCACTGCACTCGATGTCTGGGACATCTCGGGGTGGACCCGCAGATACAGGACACTGTTGACCATGTTCGAAACACAGTGTTCCTATGGTGACCCGATATGGGAGCAACAAATGAGCGTCGACCGCTGACCAAATTCGCATCGCGGGACTTGTATCGGCTTGTTGCTTGGAAACCCTCGGGGCGCTGTCCCGTAACGGTAGGAGAGCCCTTGGGCATAGTATCCAGGAAATTCTCGGGAGTCCCTCTGGGTGTACAAAAAACGATGGAATCCCAGTCAAGGAGTGGGTGAAGCATAGCTGTATCCATCCAAGAAAGAGGCAGACATCTCCCGGGGGGGTGTACAGCCGGGTCGAGGCTTTCTCGATATGAGTTGGGGCAAAAGTGTGCACCCTGCCATGTCTTGACCCGAGGGGCAGATTTTGCCTTTTGGGATGGGCCAATGAACGAAATGCCAGGGCGTTCCTACGTATCTCATGAGGATGAGAATCAAGCCATACGTATTTCATGAAGGCCATGCAGTTTATCGTCGTGCGGTGAGGACGTGGGAGGATAGAAGAACGGAAGTGGGCACATGGTGCGACCCTTACAATCCTTGTGTGAGAAGGGTTGCATGGACGGGGCCAAGAAAGCCTACTCTCTGCTACACAAAGATCCTCCAAGGAAACTATTCCCAGGGGTGATAGTGGAAGAGAAAAGCTTGGGGTCGGGCTCAAGACGAGGCGTCCGAGCGTTCCTACGTATCCCATGAAGACGGGAATCAAGCCACACGTAGTTCTTCAAATGCAATTTAATGTCATGTGGGACGAGGAGCATCTCATTTGGGGATATGTACGGTACGACGAGTAATCCAACGTGAATGAGGACAAAATCCCATAACATACTGTACAACCCCGCAAGAGGGTAAGTCGGGGAAAACCAACTTGCGGTTTAACGTCACGCGGTGAAGACGGGGGGCCAGGGGCCCGAGGAGGCCAAGGGGCCTGAGGCTGAGCCTTGGTCAAGAAGGCCTGACCGGCTTGCAGTTTAACGTCTTGCAGTGAGGACGGGGGGCCAGGGGCCCAAGGATGCCAAGGGGCCGGAGGCTGAGCCTCGGTCAAGAAGGCCTAACCGGCTTGCAGTTAAACGTCTTGCAGGACGAAGATGCAGTTTAAGGTCATGCAGGACTTTACAGTTTAGAGTCGTGTTGGACCATAATATGCAGGTTAAGGTCATGCGGGACCATTTCACAGTTTATCGTCTTGCAGGACGACGATGCAGTTTAAGGTCATGCGGGACCATAATGTGCAGTTTAAGGTCATGCAGGACCCTTTCACAGTTTATCGTCTTGCAGGACAAAGTTGCAGTTTAAGGTCATGCGGGACCATAATGTGCAGTTTAAGGTCATGCAGGACCCTTTTGCGCTAGGAAAAGTATCGCTTAAGGAGCTTGGCATTGGTAGGAGGGGTTATACGCTCTCCATCTGTGGTCACCAAGGAGTATTCTCCATTGGGGTAAACCTTATGGATGATATAAGGCTCTTCCCATTTGGGTTCTAATTTGGGAGGTTTCCTTCCGGGAATCATTGGCACTCGAAGGGCCAGTACCAGGTCGCCCTGTAGAAAAGAGCGGAGATGAACCTTCTTGTCCAAGGCCCTCGCTATCCTATCCTGATGCCTCTACAGATTGTGCAGGGCACGAAGCCGGTTCTCATCCAATGCTTCTAATTTGGCTAGACGGATCTCAGCTACCTCATCTGATGTCTGGTGATCATAAACTGCAGTGCATAATGATGGCAGCTGGATCTCAATGGGTAGGACGGCCTCAGCTCCATACACCAGGGAATATGGGGTCACCTGGGTAGAGTTACGAGTCGTCGTCCGGTAAGCCCAGAGGGCGTTGGGGAGCTTGTCCGGCCAAATTTTCTTGTTCTGACCAACCATCTTCTTGAAAATGTTAGAGAGGGTCTTGTTGAATGCCTCGATCTTTCCATTCGTCTGCGCGTGGTAGCGGGAGGTATGGTTCGACCGGATGTCGTACTTGGCATACAATTTCTTCAATTCAGCTGCTCGGAAGTTAGTGCCGTTGTCGGTGAGGACGGCGTGAGGTACCCCAAACCGGTGGATAATGTTGGAGCTCACAAAGTCAACGATGGAACGGGCCTTGACCTCTTTGAGCAGAACTGCCTCTGCCCACTTGGAGAAGAAATATGTAGCAGTCAGGATGAACCTACACTGGCGGGCTGTTGCTGGTGGATATGGTCCCACTACATCAAGTCCCCATACCGCAAATGGCCAAGAGTACATGGTGGGGTGGAGGGGCCCCGGCGGCCGATGCAAGAAGTTAGCGTGAACTTGGCACGCGTGGCATCTCTTGGAATATCCAATACAATCGTGGATCATAGAGGGCCAAAAGTACCCTAACCTCCGGATTTGATGGGACAGCTTCAACCCAGCTTGATGGGCGCCACAGGAACCGGCGTGAACCTCTTGCATAACTTGAGGTATCTCCACTCATTGGATGCAATGGAGGAGGACACCATCGAAACTTCGCTTATAAAGGATTTGTTCAAGACTGGGCCCGCTCTGGAGGGTAAATTGCAGCGCGCGGTGTGGAATTCGCTCGCGCTCGGCCCGGTCGTCCGGGAGGCGACCATTTTGGAGATAATCGACAAAAGGTGCTCTCCAGTCGGGAGTGGCTTCAACCACTGTGTCTGATGAACCCAGGACCCCTGATGTGGAGGGTACGGCGGTGAGATGACTTACCTGTAGGCCATCATTGTCCTCTTGGGTGACGGGGGAAATGACTCTCCGGTGTGCCACATGTATGATCAAATCATTTTGCTCGGGTTCTGCGAGCAACGCGGCTAAGCCATCCAAGGCATCTGCTTGACCGTTCTGTGATCGTGGGACATGGGTAACCTCTGGTCGAGGAGAGAACTGGGCCATTAGGCGAAGGGTGTACTCCAGCAACGGTGCAAGCTCCGGCTTCCGGACGACGTAGTCTCCATTAACCTGTTCGATTACCAGCTCGGAATCTCCCTTCACGTGTAGATGGGGAACATGGATCTCAAGGGCCAACTCGAGGCCGGTGATGAGAGCCTGGTACTCTTCCTCGTTGTTCATACAGCCTTCTGACAACAGGAACGAGTATGGCAGGACGGCTTGCATCAGGGTAATGAAGACAATACCCAGGCCCACTCTGTTGAGCTTGGGATCGTTGAGCCTCCTATCGGTGGGGCTCCGGGAGGTGCCGTCGAAATGCATTTGCCAACACGGGACAGCATGATCGACTGAGAGGATCGTCTCATCAGGGAAATCCATGTCCAGGGATTGATCCGCGGAGGTTGGATGGGCAGCTAAAAAGTCTACCAACGCCTGTCCCTTAATGGCCTTCTGAGGTACGAACCTGATATCAAACTGCTGGAGAATCACCACCCACCGTGCTAGTCAGTCAGTCAGCATAGGGCGGTTCAGGATGTACTTCAGTGGGTCTACCCGGGAGACCAATTGCACCTCATGGTGCTGCAGGTAATGTCGTAACTTCTGCAGGGCGAAGATGAGCGCAAGGAAGCTCTTTTCGATAGGGGAGTATCTGACCTCCTTATCAAGAAGCATGCAGCTGATATAGTAGAGACTATTCTCAGTACCCTCGTTATTCTTCTGGGAGAGCAGTGCACTGAGGGATCTTTCCAGGGTGGTCACGTAATGGAGCAACGACTTTCTGGAGACGGGCGGCATCAAGACCAGAGGTTGGAGCAGATACTGCATGATTTCCTCAAAGGCGGTCCGACACTCCTCATCTCATTTGTAGGCGGCGCCCTTCTTCATGAGCCGGGAAAAGGGCTTACACTTTCCGTCCAGATTCGCGATGAATCGGCATATATAGGCTAAGTGGCCTTGAAGGCCTCGAAGCTCCCGAATGTTGCTCGGGGGAGGCATTTGGCTGATGGCCTTGATCTTCTCTGGGTCGATCTCGATACCTCGGTATCTGACAACAAAGCCCAGAAACTTCCCGGAGGTGACCCTGAAGGCACACTTCAGTGGGTTCATCTTCAGGTGACGGGAACGGAGGAAACCAAACACTTTCTCAAGGTCTTTGATATGGTCCTAGTGATGACATGATTTTACTACGAGGTCATCCACGTAGCATTCCACCAATGTCCCGAGAATCGGCTTGAATATGTGATGCATGGCCCTCTGATAAGTGGCACCTTCATTTTTCAAACCGAATGGCATAACCTGGTAGCAAAAGGTACCTTGGGGAGCTCTGAAGGTAGTGGACTCCTCGTCTTCGGGGGCCATCCTGATCTGGTTGTACCCGGAATACCCATCCATAAAAGAGAGATCTTGGAACCCGGCCGTGGTGTCAATCAATAACTCTGTCACCGGGAGTGGGACGTCATCCTTTGGGCAGTAGCGATTAAGATCGCGGAAGTCGATGCAGACTCTGATATGCCCATTCTTCTTCCTGACTGGCATAATGTTGGCAAGCCACTTGGGGTACTGGACCTCCTTAATGAAGTTGGATTTGATTATCTTGTAAACTTCAGCCTCAACCATAACACCATGAGAAGGCTGCATCATCCTGGGAGGCTGCTTAAACCCACAATGTTTTACCGAGAGGCCCAGACGGTGAACAGCTACCTGGGGATCTAGCCCTGGCATCTCGTTGTAACTCCAAGCAAACACATCAAGGTGCTGTTTGAGGAAGTCTACGTACTGCTGCCGCTCCTCGGGGGTCATGGCTGCACTGATCAATGTGGGTTTCGGATCTGCCTCGCTACCAAGGTTCACATGTACCAGTTCATCAACTGTGGTAGAAACTCCTTCTTCAAAGGTGGGGGGAGCATCCTCCAAGTCTTCCTCCCCACCCGTGGGGGGACTTCCTGCGACGGAAGATACTTCTGGGCTATCAAAATCCGAGGGGTAGCTGGTGTCGGATTGGGCAGCAGCGGTCATCACATCGAGAGACTCACTTTCCATCGAGACCATATCAATGAAGGCAGTCGACCCTATCCCATCTGGCCTTCGTCCTAAGGGGCCACGTTTGATAATATAAAAGAAGTGGTGATGTGTCGGCCTGAGTCGGTTGATTCCAGCCCGGCGGAAGAGACACGTATGGTGCACCGCCGTTGTCATAAGCTTGACGTCCCGGTACCGTACAGGGGTAGGAGGTTCCGGGATGACCGGATCCTGGTTGATGTAGGAGTACGAGGTGATTTTCCATTGTCGCTTGGACACGGGAACATGCCTTTCTTGCGTACCTGAAACAACAAAACATTGCCCCATGTCGGGGGGCGTGGCCTCCAACCGGTGGATCGGGAGGATGTAGGCGTCATCCATGCTTGCCCAGGGATCACTTGTGACTGGGGCGGGTTCATCCTCGCTTACTAGGATTTTCTTATCCTTACTTTTGTAATAACCCGCATCCAGGTAGCGGGCCTCACAAGAAGCGAAAGGGGACACGTCTCCTTGGATCATGCCTACTCGACCATTGAGTGAGTACTTGAGGCACTGGTGATATGACGAAGGGACCGCTGCATGCAGATGGAGCCATGGCCTACCCATCAATGCGTTGTAGGCGGTGTCCTGAGAGACGACCATGAACTCGGTGCTGGCAATTAAGCCACCGAACTGAGTCTTCAGGCGGATCTTGCCGACTGGGGTTTTCTCGGTCCTATCGTACCACTGGATCCTGAGGTCAGAGGGAGTTAAATCACCTTCAGACAGACCCAGCTTTCGCAACTTCCGGGTCGGAATTAGATTCATTCTGGAACCCGTGTCAACGAGGCAGTGGCGGACATCCACACCATTGAAGTGGCCAGTGATGTACAGCGGGCGAATGTGCCCCTGTATAGGAGGATCCTCATCTTCACCAAAGAATGAGATAACTGCCTGACATTCAGCGTTTTCAATCGTCTTGGTATGGAAGGCTTCTGCAGCTGCTACCTCCGTCTCCAACTGGAGGGGGCTCCCTAGGGCCTCGGCAAGTGCCTCGCGCATTTCGGATGACAGGCGAAGGGCCTCAAGGATAGAAAGCCTCGCCGGAATGCCGGCCAGGTGCTTCAGGGCATCATACTTTTGTGCCAAACGCGAACCTATGCTTATAGGATGTCGTTCGGCATTTGGAGGCATAGCGGGTCCTGCCGGCTGAACCGGCGATCGGATAGTACTGGGTACATCTCGCTGCCTACTAGTAGAAGCCTGGAGAGTAGTCACCGGACTAGGATCGGACAGTGGAGGCTGGCCTGTAGCTGGGCAAGACTGACTGTGATACGAACGAGGCAGCTCTCCCAGATCCAGTAGCACGAACGACGGTGGAGGTAGAGCCGAGTGAGTTAGATGGGGTTGCGCGTGCTGAGATATTTGCTGAGCATGCTGCCTGGTCTCAGTAGCGTTAATGGCTTGGCCAAAAGTGTCTGCTGACGTACCTCGATGACCAGCGCGGTTGTGATTCTGCTGACGTTGACGTCGGCTGGGAACGTTGGGGAGGTCTGCATGGCGTTCCCCCTCATCGGGGTCATATAGGGCTTTACCAGCTCCACAGTGTTAACTGAAGCGTACCCCTGGCTGTCGCTCGAGGAGTCATCCACTGCTGGGCGGATTTTGGGAGGAATAACCATTTCAGGGGGCATAAAGTTGCCGAGAGTGCGGGATGACGACGGCACCGGCGGTGCGCGTTGCTTCTTCTTACGTCGCCGCTGCTTGCCCTTTTGGGAAGAGGTCGATTGTGAAGACGATGCGGAGGCACCGGCTACTTCTTCTGAAGGTTCCGACTGCTTAAGGTGTGCTCGGATGATACCATGGGCACGAACGATGGTTTTTCGAGCCATCTAGTCGTCGTATTTCTGGGATCCGTGGCTGGGGACCTGCTGCCACTCGCCTTCGTTGTCGTTGCCGATCTCGGATCCTACAAAGACACCCGCCACTTGCGCTGGTGTTGGGCCCAACTTGACTATGTTGTTGTTGACCTAGTCTTGAATCCATTCTTTAAACACATAGCATTTCTTGAGGGTGTGCCCCATAATCTGATGATAAGAGCAGTAGTTGGGGTGATCGGTGAGATTCGCCTCTGCCAGCCTTCTGCACTCGGGAAGACGCACAATCCCTTGCTCTAGAGCACTTTGGAAGTAGCCAGGGACCTGATTTTCGTTGAACGAATAAGTCTGGTGCCTTCTTTCCAGATAGGGGGCCTGGCCCTGACGAGGGGCCGGAGGGGCCTGCCGAGGAGGCGGTGCCTGATTGTCTCGCCTAGGTGGCGGTGGCGCATTGCGCGGGGGAACCTGTCGGTTCTGAGGCGGTCACTACTGGGCAGGAGCCTATGCTTGAGGTGGGGACCTCTGCGGGGTTGTGGGGGTGGTGTCGCCGGCAGTAACTCCAGCTGCCTTGGGGATTCTATTTGGGCCACCGCGGCAGGTTCAGCCCTGGCGGTCCTCCTGGCTGGGATCATGGGGGGAAACAAATGTGCCTGACTAGCCTGTTGCAGGGCTTCCTCAAGGCGCTGAGCCTTATCTGAGAAATCTCTGAACCCTCTAGGGAAGTTCTGGGTAATCAGGTAGGGTACCAGCTCTGTCTTGATGTTCCCCATACACATCGTCAGTAATTGCTCCAGAGTCAGTGGCATATCGAGGGAATACGTAAGTCCCTTCCACCGGGCGATGAAATCTGCAACCCGCTCATCAGGCCTTTGCTTGCACTTGAAGAGGTCTGCAATGCTGGTATTCCGCGTGGTGGAGCTGAAATGGTATAAGAACTTCTGGCGAAGATCCTCCCAACCGGTCACCGACCCGATAGGGAGCTGGCTGTACCAGACGAATGCCGGACCTTCCAATGTCTGTACAAAACATCAGAGCTTGGTGGCTTCTTGCTGAGCCAGGGTCCCCAGCATGGGGCCACACCTGGATGAAAAATGAGCCAAGTGCTGCGGCGGGTCCCATGTCCCGTTTAAAGACGAGAAAGTGGGGTTCCCAAAACCCAGAGGTGCGGGAATATCATCCACCCACACGGGATAAGGCTTGCCATCCGGTGGGACCGCCACCTGCCGCGTTTCCAACGCTTCGAGGCGGGCTGCGAGCACCGCGATAAGATCATCCAGGTGGGGGTCCCTGTCTTGACGGGGATCCCTAACCACAAGTGCATTGCCAGTTTCTTCAACACGGTAGACGGCTTCGGCCGCTTGTGGATCAACTGGCGGAATGACCTGTGGGGCGACTGGGGGAACCCGGACTGGATTCTTCAGATTGCCCCGTCGCTCGGGGGGATTTGGCGAGACGTATCGCGCCCTCTTGCCGTAAGTTCCGGCTTCTGCCCTGTCTGCGGCAGTAGCATGACCAGGGTTGCCCGGAGGCATCTCACCAGGGGGAATTGTTCCTGCCCCTACTGCCCCGGCCTAGGATTAACATAGTCGGGTCGCCGCTCTGTGGCGCGCTCAGCCAAGAGTTCGTCAACCAGCCTCTTCTGCTCAGCAAGCAGCTGGTGTAACGTGGCCTTCTCGGGATCTTCGTCCTTTTTCTGCCCAGAGGCGGACGGGTCGGAGTGCTTGACAGTTCCGACGTGCTCCTTACCCTTGTCGGTGTTTCGACCGAGTACCAACGACTCGGTGGGTACGGGGAGGCCTAACAGGTTCCTCTGCTGACGGGTAACTCTCCCTGATGGGTCCAGTAGTGGTGGTACGCCCTCGGGGGGTAAGTCTCCATCAAGGAACTCAAGGTCATCTTCCTTGTCCACGACGTCATCCATGTGGACCGTGACCCCTCTCGAGGGCATGTCCTCGATGTCGCATAGCGAATCGGGCTGCCGTCGGATAGGGTCGAAGAGGAGAGCGGCATAGTGTCCCCAACCACAGACTTGAACATGGGGGGTGGCTTCCCTGATGATTATGCGGAGTCCTTTAAAACTCTGAATGCATTTTCGTTGAAGGACGCTCTGGCGGCCTGGCGACTAAGGGTGCTGGGCCACAAGGAGTGCGGCCGCATCGATCAAGCGGCACTGCTCGCCGATTTCTTCAAAGTGCTCTCGACTTCTGGGGTACACCACCCATTCGTAATGAAGGCGGAAGTGTGTCGCCCATAGGGTTAGACAAAAGCACCCCACTTCTTCAGGGGTAAGAGACTCCGGTACGGGAAAATTCAGCGTCGCCGTCATCCAGAACTTCTCCGGGAAGTAATCCGCTGCGAGAATACTCCAGAAGCTCCGGGGCTCGGACTCAGGGTCTGGCCCGGTATTGCCCCACTCGTCAACCGGGGGCAGCTGAGGGACCAGTAGCGATACCGAGGTAGACCTCTGGGATAGTAAGCTCGGCGTTGGAGAATACGGCGAACGAGCTGACTGGCCGCCGAATTCCGGGCCATCCTCCGAAGAGTAAGGTGACCTGGCCACGATGTCGCGATACGATGGGTTGATAGCCACAGCTTCTGGCACAGGAGTCGCGGCTACCGGCGACAGGTCGTGTCATCGCTCTACCGTCGTTGGCCCCCAAAATAACTCTCCGTGATCTCTGGTAGAGGTAGAGGGCGCTTCTGGTGAAAAAGGCGGTGATTGCGCGGTCGAGACCTGAAGAATTCCCAAGATTTCTTCCTCCTGGATGTACCTGCGGAGAGAGATGGGAATTTTGTGGACCTCAAATTCCGGGAGAATGAGGCTAATGCGTCTGGTTCCTGCCCTAGTCCTTGATACGGAGGAGCGGGGAGAAGGTTCCATCGCTGAATCGCATTCCGCTTCCGAGTCGGAGAAGCGGGCATGTTTGATATCCACCCGGGCCTTCCCAGGGTTCTTCTTGTGGCGGAGACGACCCGCTCTCCTGTCCCGGGGTGGCTCTTCGGGACAGGGTTGATCCCTATCAGGCAGCCTCGGGGCAGCGCAGGTGCCGTGGCGGAGAGGGTCCCCACTCGAGATTGCTGAGGTGCGAGGGGCGCCAGGGAAAATGTCGAAGGGTACATGGGGAGGACCTCCATGAACACCACCCATGTAGGCGGAGCCTCTGTTGGAATCTGCAGGAGCATGGGGAGGACCTCCATGGTCAATGTGAGTGGAGAGAGACTGACCTTCACTCCTTGAGTTACTGGGGCGAGGAGGACCTTCGCCGGTTGTAGAGAGGACGTAGGGAGGTCCCCCGCGTTGGAGAAGGACCGGATGGACGGTTCCTTCAGATCGGTGGTCTGGGGTAGGAGGATGGACTCCATACCCTGTATAGTGGGCTCGAGAAAGGTTTCCGCACTGAGCGTCACTGCCGTGGGGCAGGTCTTCTTTCGGGATGGGGGTATCACGAGGCATACCTCCATGACGAACTTCGGAGCGGGGAAGGCCCATGCTTTGTGGAGTAGTGGTATGGGGAGGACCTCCGTACGGGGTGACATCACCACAGGTTGGTTCGCGGTGATCACCACTTGGGCCTGCAACCCGGAGAGTCAACCCAGCCTGCCCGTGGGGCGGTTGGGGTCTCGATCCTGGTTGGGTGAAGGAGTGCCCCTGCTCAGTGTATGTGGGGGCTTCATGATGCACGTCGGAGGTGGCTCGGGCCACTGTAGCTGTCGACGTCGACGTGCCTGGGCGAGCATCCTCAGCCCGGGCCCGGCGCTGACGTCGGGTCAGGCGAGCTGGTGCAGGTGGTGCAGGGGCATTGCCTGCCTGCTCTTCCTGCGGAGTCGGGCGGCGGCGCTGATGAGGCCGGACGGGAGCTCTCGCCTGGAGCCCCTGGGTCGGGAACCTGAGCGGGCTGAGCCGGACGACGCCCGCCTCTTCAGCGTAAGGCGAGGAGTCGTCGAGGCGTTCTAGGGACAGGATCCCGAAATGGTTGAACGTTGGGGTGGGGAGCAGAGGCTCCCTGCGCGGCCTGTTAGGGCTGCGTTGACGGTGGGGCCTGGATGCCTCCAGGTCCAGGAGAGCCATATCCCGAGTTGGGATGACCCCTTCCTCCTCGTACCTGTGCACGAGGTTGTTGATCACCCTTCAATGGATGACCTCTGATGGGGAAAGGGGATGTGGGTGCCCCGTGTTCCGCGATGGGGCGGCCGTCGTGGCGGTAGCGGCACCATGTGGGGTGGCTATGGAGATATTGCCCCTGCCCCTGCGCAGGCTAGCGGGCGGTGATCGCGTCCCTGTAACAGCAACCTGGTTCCTGAGAAACGAAAGGATTAACTCGTCAGTACTGAGAGGAAAAGGATTGACAGCCAGTGCCCCAGCATCCTTCCATTCTCCACATCTGTAAGAAGGATCCACGCCAACATGCTGCAGAACGGAGTGCCCCACGTTCTACTACCCCGACTTCTAGTGAGTTTCACGACAGGCCCGCTATTTGCTTGGAGGGACCAGGTGCCAGATATCTGGATCCGGTGACACGTCAATCTACTGGTGTCTCGAATTCTACTAATCTCCATATTGAGGAGAATTATTTCATGTCGGGTTCACCATTTCTGTTTCCGATGCTTTCGCCAGGGTGCGCACGCATCCGTCCGTCTGCGAAGGAGGACGCGCGGCGCTTGTTGCCCCACATTCCCGCTTTCCAAAGGCGGGCGGCATTCGCTCCTTATTCAGGGACGTCTGCTCCTTGATCAAAACGGGATGATGGGATGTCGGTTCTTCCTTCTGTGGATTCCTCCTCAGAACTCGTCACCTAGTCCGGGTCTCCCTCATAGATTTAATACGTAGTTCGTGAAACTGTTCCCAGTGCCATGTTTCCATGGACGCCGGTTAATTACAAGGCTTCTGTCGGGACATTCCAAAGGGTCCGGTCAGGGAAGCAACCTTCAGTCGGGGGAGTAGTCACGTTGAGGCATCAGTAGCGTGTCTGGATGCTAGGGAAACTGGCATGTATGTCTGTTATCCCTAGTCACAGGGCTCCTCGAGGGCGTGGAAGCTCGAGGCATCCCACATCGAGCGTGGGGAATTATATGTCATATACACATATCTGAGGTTTTCCTCAGCTTCCCGTGTTTAACACAGGGTACGCCGCGAGTTTAACGTCTAGCGGAGACGGATCAACCCAACCAGAGCATTAGCTAGGATAGATCAGATTGAGGGATTCCCCTTGAAGGGATTCCGATACCGGGGCCAGTCCATGGGCGGCTGTGAAGAGGAGCGTACCGACATGGTCTCACCGAGAAATGACGGTCCGGGAAAGAATCGGGATGGGTGATAGGTGGATGAATGGAGTGGAGGGGGATTGAAATGGGACCATCGTAGGGGGGACGGTGAAGTTGGGCTTGAGCCTTGGAGAGGCTTCCTACGTATCCCCATGATAGGGAATCAAAGTCCGGGTAGTTCGGGATGGTACCGGTAAACCGACGTGAAGGTGGACCTTCACCCGATGAATGTCATCAGCGAACCAACGTAAAGGTGGTCCTTGGTCCGATGCATCAGCAAACTGACGTGAAGGTGGACCTTGGTCCGATGGGCATCGTCAGCGAACCGACGTGAAGGTGGACCTTCGTCCAATGGGCATCATCAGCAAACCGACGTGAAGGTGGACCTTGGTCCTATGGGCATCGTCAGCGAACCGACGTGAAGGTGGACCTTGGTCCGATGAGTGGTGGACTTGAGCCTCTGGAAGGATTCCTACGTACAATGCCTTGACATGGATCAAAGACCTCGTAGTTCAAAGGATTTCATAGGTGAACCGACGTAAAATTAGGCTCGTGGGTCCACTGGTGCTGGGCTTGAACCTTGGGAAGGTTTCCTATATACCACGCCTTGACATGGATCAAAGTCCTCGTAGTTCAAAGGATTTATGGAATATAGTTTAACGTCATGTGGGACAGTAGTGAACCCTGAAATAAATGAATGACGGGCGGTGGGTGTCGGCGAACTGACGTAGATGAGGGACCTTGGTCCGATTGGAGATGTTCTTGAACCTTTGGGAGGATTCCTACATACCATGCCTTGACATGGATCAAAGTCCTCGTAGTTCGGGTGAAAATGGGGACTTGGCACACCAACAAGGAGACGGTCTGGGCTAGTGATTGTTGGGCCTGAACCTCGGGGAGGCTTCCTACGTACCATGCCTTGACACGGATCAAAGTCCTCGTAGTTTGGGTTTAGGAATACAATTTAACGTCATGCGGGACGGGGGTGAACCGACGTGAATGAGGTCGGAATGACCGGATGGTGGGTTTAAACCTCGTAGAGGCTTCCTACGTACCATGCCTTGACATGGATCAAAGACCTCGTAGTTTGGGTTAGTCACAACGGCTTGCCGTCAGACTAGAATGTAGTTTAAAGTCATGCTGGACGAGGGTGAAACTCGACGTGAGTGATGATGGGTGGGCTTGAACCTGAGGAAGGCTTCCTACATACCATGCCTTGACATGGATCAAAGACCTTGTAGTTCAAAGGGGCTTTGTCGGCGAACCGACGTGAAGGTGGACCTTGGTCCAATGAGTGGTGGGCTTGAACCTCTGGAAGGCTTCCTACGTACCACGCCTTGACATGGATCAAAGACCCCGTAGTTCAGGTGGGAATGGGTGTGCAGTTTAATGTCATGTGGGACAAGGGGGGCATACAGTTTAACGTCATTCTGGACGAGGGAATGTAGTTTAACGTCATGTGGGACGGGGCGTGCAGTTTAACGTCATGCTAGACGAGGGTGAAACTCGACGTGAATGAACGACCGAGCAATATGGCTTGAACCTCATGGGGGCTTCCTACGTACCATGCCTTGACATGGATCAAAGTCCTCGTAGTTTTCTATGGGTGGGGGTCAGGGTCGGTGCTCACTCTAAGCCCACGTGAGTCATGCTCAGTGTGAGAAACAAGAGGTTGCAAGGACCTGACAATCACGTCGCGAAGGATGCGTCCGTGAGAAGCGAAGAGGGGCTTACGCGTTAGGCGGCCCATGGTGCTGGGACATACTCCAGGATGAAGGCCCATGGTGTGACAAAGCGCAGCGAAAGAGGGATTTGGGACCAATGGTGGGAGATGCCTCGTTCCCTATCATGCCCTCCACTGACCTTGGTAGTGGGGAAGTACGGAGATGCAAAGGTGCAGCCATCCGTTGGGGAACCAGGGTCTCCCTTCTCCTATGAACATACGCCAGTCCAATAAGGAGGATATCACCCCTTGTGGACGGGTGATTCCATTCCTGTGGAGACGAGTGGTGTAAAGAATGTTCGAGCTGGGGGACCCTTCGTGAGGGGCACGAGGTCGGGTCACAGTTTAACGTCATGTATTGAGGACGTGGTGCTTGGCAGTTTAACATCTTGTATCTTGGACGAAGTGGGTTCGATCTGCACCCCTAGGACTTACATAACCGGTACCCTCTGGTCCTTGGGGAAGGGAAGGTACCAGTAAGGCCATGGTTAAGGGGGGTTGTGGAACGAACCATCAAAGGGTCCACGTTAGCGTGGCTATGAGAAGAAGCAATAGCCGTTAGCGTGACTATGCGAAGAAGCATTAGGCGATGCAACGCTACAAGTGGTATTGTCCATGGGACTTTGAAATCACATCGTGCAAACCTGGAGGGTCGCACGGGAAGAGGAATTGCTAAGCAAAGGAGTGTGCTTCGCGAAGTTGAGTGACTTGGCCTTAGCATGGGGCATAGGTGTGATTGGAAGGTGCTTCGCGAAGTGGAACAGTGTTCGCGGAGCACTGCCTCGCGAAGAAGAGGTGCCTCGCGAAGCAGGGTCCTGCGAAGCAGTGTGCTTCGCGATGTGTAGCGATACCGCCTTAGCATAGGGATCACTAGTTTGGGTTGGGTGTTTCGTGAAGTATAAACGCTTCGCAGCTTCCCGGGTTCCCTTGGGAATCCCCTTCCTTCGCGAATGCCCTTGAGCTTCGCGAAGGGCATCCCTCTCGGAAGAGGGGCTCAAAACGAGACAAAGTAGAGGCATCTCGCGAAGTAGAAGTACCTCGCAGAGCTCATGATTCCTGGGGAAAAGAGTGCTTCGCGATTCGGGAGAGGAGAAGCCGAAAGGTCGGATTGTCCATCTTCGGGACTCAGGGGGAGTCCAGTATTTATAGGGAAGGGGCACCGCGAAGCAGAACTCGCGCTCCACCTCAGGTGCTTCGCGGCGCGCTCGCGAAAGTCAACGTCGTCCGCGGAGGGTACCGCCTCTGGAGATTCGCGGTAGGCTCGTGAACATCAAATGTGTTCGCGGAGCGTTACCACCTCTGGAGCTTCGCGGTGGGCTCTCGAACGTCTAATGAGTTCGTGGAGACTTACCGCCTATGGAGCTTCGCGAGGCCGCAATGGTCGGGAAGCTTCGCGGCGGGGCTTCGCGTCGGTGCTTCGTGACGCAGCGCGCCAACCTTCTTTTTCATCCCTCCCTTTCGAGCCATATTTTGGTGCCAACAATGATATTCAATAATATAGATAATAATATCAAAGAAATATTTTTTTTAAAATATTTTAATGAGAGTAAAAATATGATTTTCCTAAATTAACATTCCATAAATATAGAATATACATCGTGATGTTGATGTTATTATTTAAATATATAAATATTATGATTCTATGTTTAACCATGATTCAAGATATGATTGGAAAAATATGGAGACAGATAATATGGAAGAGATCATTGTTATATTTAATTTGTGATTTTAAAATGAGAATATTTGAACATCAATATTAGTGATCAAAATAGTGATTAATTCAAAGGAAACCGAAGATATTTCTCATGGATTAAATCATTATATAATCAATTTTTATTCAGTTTGTAGTATGAGAAAATTATCTTCACACTTTTATAAATAATCTCAAGGTGAGAATGAAAGTTTCATGCTTCAAATCTAATTGTTTTACATACATCCATTAAGATTTCTCATTTTATAGATTTTAAGAAGAATATTTTTGTGAATAAATATCTCAAACCTACTAGAAAAATAAAATAGAAGACTAATTTATCTAAAAATAATTATAATGAGAAGGTAAAAGTGTAATTATAAAATTATATTACTGATGAAAAATTGAAAAAACCCATGTAAAAAATTTGAGAGAAAATATAGAGGATCATATAGTGCATATGATTTACTGTCTTGAATGTAAAATTTTGAGACATTTTCCATTTTATGAATATATGAAATAATCCTAAATAAAAAATGTAAGATCTTTTATATAAGTATTATGTACACCTCTGGAGATAATAAGTGAAATTAATCTATAATAGATCACAAGAAAGAGTATAATAACTCGATACAATGCAGAAGGAGAAGAACTCTTTGGCAATTAAAGAAGAAGAAAAAGTGGAAAATGATATGGTTCTGATAATGAGATAAATTAGAATTTCAAGTAAAATATAATAAGAAGAACATAAAATATTGGTATTAAATAATAAGTGTGAAAGAAAATGAATAATGTAGTAGATAAAGGTTGATGTGTAAGGATTTATATAGAATATTTCTCAGTTAACAAGGACCATAAAAACTATGTGAGATATTACCAAAAAATATATTCTAAATAATATTTTAGAGGTTGTGTTTTTTTATATACTAACCATTATGAATATTATCATATAATCATAAGGAATTTTAATTTTATATTGAGAAGAATCATATATGAATTTTTGGATACAATGACGTCCTGATCTTAGTAAAGATCTTCTTCAAGATTTTGGAAGTTGAACGAATTTTTTTGGAGACTAAAGACTATGGGGTGTAGTATAAAGACCTCTTAATTGGATTTAGTTTCCTAGTAACAATAATTTTTTACTTTGAGTACGTGTATATTTGTTGTATTGAATATTAATAAAACTTATTATTATAAATTGATCATTGTTATGCGTTTCTCTAATGTAATAATTTCCTAGAGTATACATTGCATTGATAAGGTTATAGCAGTTCCCAACAATAATGATAACCTTAATGTTCTATGACGGTATTCTTAAATAATTTTCTGTGTTTGGATAACATACTATGATGGGACAAAAATTACATATATTGTTAGGCGTGAGTGATCAAAAGAAAACGAGGCTTCTTCTCATGAAGTTCAATCATGGTAATCTCCAAGATAGGAGATTATGAGAACAAACCTGAGAGTAAGAATTCAATATGTTTTGGTGTCATTGTATATTTCTATCAATGAGAATGTGTGATGGTACTTATACTTTAATATTATTATTAATTCAAGTTACAACTCACATACTTATATGTATTTTGTAAACCATGACAATAATAGTTCATGGAGAAGTTGGATACGTTGGTTGCGTCACGAGTGACATATCATTAATGGATAAGTCATGGACATATTTGTCCTTTCCATATTTATAGAAGCTAATATCTTGGATCTTTTATACGAATCGAACCATCTCCCTAAATTCCATGGACATGGTGTAACTACATGTTTATTTCAAATAGTCAAATGAAGATGTATCAATCATATAGGTTGGTAACGCAGATGTGAAACCTACTTGATGATATATTGAGACTATGGGATTATATCACATTGTAAGTTTTCATATGTGGTTGGAATTGTTGTGACATTAGGTTTTTTCTCATGGTTTTCTTGACCCATTGCAGTAAAATAATCTTGGACTTTGGGAAAGCCTGGCTAATGCCAATGAGAAAGAATCCTAGAGAGTCACACACTAAGTGTTTTTGTTGATCTCGATTAAATTTTAATTGAATTTTGTTATTAGAATAAATATTATTCTAAAGGCCAAGGAATAATTTTACCATGATTTATTGATCTCTAATATTCAAAAGGATATAAATAATTATAATTTATTAATAAATAAATTATTTTATTACACCAATATATATATATATAATTTATTTTCTGGATTCTGAATAAAATATTTATTTTATTTTTTGAATATTTTTAATAAATATTTATTCACTAAATTGGGAGTAAAATATTTATTTATAAATAAAATATTTATTCATTTTTTCAATAAATGCTACAGGAGATCAAACGGACTAAGACCGAGTCTGGTGACAAATATTAATTAAGAGGACAGTTACATAATATTTGTTATTATACAAGTTGGTAAACACCATAAAATAATAATAATGATATTATTATTATGTGAAATGGGGTTTATTAAAGTTTTTAAATTTTATTTCATGGTCATCATGAAATTAAATATTATTTTAACTAAAACCATAACCTTAAAATAAATGGTTATGTCTAATGTATATTGCATCAAAAAGTTGATAATAAAGAATTATTGTGAAAAATGAATTATCTATAAACTCGTTATTCTTTATCCATATCAAGAACATTAAGTGAAAGAGATATTTCTTCAAGACAGAAGAATGAGTGATCATGAACGAACAACACAAGACATTTGATTCGCTGCACTAGAACTTGGTGATCGAGTAGGGCTTCTTGGGGATAATTGGGGCATGTGTGGACCACTACTAGAGAGATTCTATCCTTGGATCCTCACAGGGAAATAAAGGAAATCCAAAAAGGTCTTTTTAGAAGATCAATAGTCATCATCGAATATAGTACCTAAGCCCAGGTATTTTTTCTTAAAATATTAAATAAATTAATTATAAATTTGACACAGAAGATCCTTGCTTATGATTTTTGGAAATAATTATTAAACAAAATTTTAATATATTTACCACCACTATAAACATCCACTATGCCCAGATCCATCAAGTGGTATCATAGTGTGGTTACATTTAAATTTATAATTATTTATTTTATTTTTGATAAATACAGAATCGTGGTTGAATTTTCATTTCTTATTAATTTTAGTTTAATATGATTTGAATTAACATTTTTCAACATATTTATCATATATTTTCAGTGTTTCATTTTCTTAAAGGTTTAAGAATAGTTGAATAACGACTAGAGATTCCATTAAGATGTTCCAAATCTTTGGCCTATAAAACCAAGTTACATGGAATGTAGCCGGAGTACACACTGTGTACCCATGAACATTGTACAAAGATGCACTGAGCACTTAGTTACACGTTCTTCATTTATTAAACACCACATGTTGACCAGGATAACCTAGAACACAAAAAGTGGATATATGGTGAGTAGCTGGAATGTATACGCCATGTAGTCTGGAAAATTTAAAATCTTGAATCCCCAAGCATGTGACTTGGATACATGGAAACTGAGGTACGCAGTGTGTAGCTCAACTGTACACATTATGTAGTCTCTCATTAAAGGATAGAATTAAAAATTATATTAAATTGAAAATTTCATCATTAAAGCCTTTTTTTATTTATTGGAACCCCAATGTGTTACTAAAAATTTAATAATGGTTTTAAATAATATAAAATTATCAATTAATATATATTAACAAATATGTCAATGTTGGTTCTCACATTAATTTTCCATGAAGTCCATAAATGATGGATATCTCTAATTAATATCATATGATCATTAATATGAAGGGGAATTAATTAATGAATTAATATATGTGAGTTTATCTTAATAATAAATAATAAATAATTAAATTACTTGTAGATAGTTACTTTTACATATTCATTGCATGTATGACACGTCATGAGATTGAAAAAGACCTATGTATGTGTATCCATTTATTTAATTTAATTTAACACATTATTTTTTAATTATTTAATATTAAATTTAATGATGGAATGTGAGACATCACTCCCACCATTAATATGTAGGACCTTCATTTCCAATGATATTTAAGTTATCCCTTTAACAAATCCTTTGGTTCCATCCACCTATGTGTGAGTAATAAATACATATAATTAATAGAGCATCCCAAATTTGTGGAGGTAGTTCAAGATGGAACCATGATGACGCCAACTCGGTGATACATAGATATACAGGTGGAATTCTATAACTCAAGCCATGGATAGTAAATGGAGTTATTCTCCAAGTTCATTGATTGATTTAATGCCCACCCATTAACTCAACCATTATATAAGATGATGATTGGATCGTTAACTTTATTTTTTCATTTCATTCTATGCATTAGTTATTTTATGTATGCAAGACTAGAATCACATAAATGAATGAATTAATATGTAAAGATCCAAATTAAATAAATTAATTGTGTGTAATTGTTTTATCCAACATGGTTAATTAATCAAGTAACATCCATTTATTATGAACAGGACATGTGAATGATAAAACAAGATAAAATGTATGCATAAATTAATTAAAATCCCTCAATAAAATATTAATTCAGACTAATCCTTCCATTGCTTGACTGGAAATAAAACCATATAACTAAGTGTAGTACATGGATAATGTATAGACATTTAATTTTATCTGGGAAATATCATGAGTGTTTTTTGTTGAATTAACTGAACTTGTATTAAGTTTAACATCCAAATTATCTTCAATACAAATTTGTAGAAAAGTGTTGAGGAAATAAACGTCATGGTTTCAGGATAGGGGAATCCTCTCAATGGATTAAGAAGTTTCAAGAATTTGGTTGGAAAGAAAGACTACCTAAATTACTTTCCTATGTTTTTCATGACTAAAGTACAGATGAATAAGAAAATTAAAGTGGATACTTCACACTAGAATTTTATAAAAACTAGACAATATGATTTAAATGGTGAGGTCTATTGGGACATGATAAAATAGTGGGAGATTTAATAAAAATAATAATTCATTCATTCATTCATTCATTATTTCTCAAATAATTTTTAATCTGGAAATATGACTACTAATTTTATTTTATACTTGTAGAATAAAATGGAAATATCACCATCCACACTATCCCAATGATACATATTGGATAAATACAACCTACTAAGTGACATTTACTTCCATGAGTGGTTTATACACCATCATGTTGTGTTATTCCATGAATAGAAATCTTATATGGTAGAATCCTGAATTCCTGATCCACCTACTAAAGAGGTGACTGATGAAGAGTTCCTTATCTAAAAATTTTTTTAGTGATGTGGTCGACATTCAATGTTTGACGCTTTCATCGATGTCTAGTGAACTAATTAAGTCTCACATAAACATTAATGCATATAGCATGGTAGAGAACCTTTGTGGTCTATACTAGGAGAGGGATAATTAAGAAAGGTTTGAGATTACCAAGAATCTTGATCAGAGATATCTTGGATAGGGTTCCCCATCTCGTCCTCACATAGTCATTCTTATTTGCTACATTGATCGCCTAGATGTCCTAGGGTTTAAACTCCCCAAAGAATTGGGCCCTGGTCTCATTCTGGAATCACTCCCCTAGAGATTCTTTATTTTTTTGTGAATTTTTATATAAAGAAAATTGATAAGTCTTTGTCAGATCTTCTCAACATTATTTTCCATATTGATAAGAATACAAACCAAAAAAATCCATATGTCCTTATGGTGAACAAACAGAAAGTGAAAGTGAAGATATTTAACTCCAATGATTCTTAACACTCTACCAATAAGAGGAAGATCAAGCGGAAAGAAAGAAAATATGATTTTATATGTTTCAGATGTGTCAAGAAGGGCCATTGGAAAATAAATTGTACCTAACTAAAGAAGTAAGGGAAAGATTCAGGTGTATTTATTATTGATTGAAATTTATCTGTTTCTACAAAAATTTTATTAGATATAGCTTTTTGTGCTTACATGTGTATTAAAATACAGGATCCAATTATATTCTGAATGATTGACCATGGGTATCTATATCTATGGGCATCCAATTTAGATAAGCATGATGTGTTAGCTACCGGGGACTACCGCCTCACACTACCAATCAGAATGATTTTGTTGGTTAAGGGCTATTATTATTTTATTTTAGTTACCACAAACATTATTTCTTTAACCAGACTAGATATAGATGGATTTATTTTAAAATTTGGGAATAAATGTTTCTTATTTTATAAATATAGAAATTTTTATGGTAGGGCACATTTTAATAAAATTTGGTATGTGTTGGATTACACAAACCAAGTAATGGAAATCCATAAAGAAGTTACTTCACATGACTCATACCACACTCAACTTTTTTATCACTTGTTAGGTCATTTAAATAAAAAGTTCCTGAATAAATTATATCAATATTTATGTTTAGATTATTTTGAACTAAAACCAATTCGTGTACATCATGAATGTTTTCAAGTAAAATGACTAAATCCCTATTTAGGGGGAAAATTGAAAGTGCTAAAGAACTTATTGAATAGATTCATATCGATGTGTATAAAAAATTTCATATTGAGGTAAGGGATGGTTACTCATGCATCGTAACTTTTACTAATGATTTTAGTAGATATTGATATGTCTAATTAATGTGGTATAACTCATATTATTTTGATAAATTCTAGGAATACAAAAATCATTTTGAGAACCATATTGGTAAGAAGATTAAGAAACTCTACTCATCCATGGTGGAGAATATCTTAAACAAGATTTAATTGATTGTTTATGAGAGTTTAGGATATTATATCAAATCACTTCTCCTTATATGCCTTAGTGGAATGGTGTAAGAGAAAGGAGGAACTACACCTTATTGGACATAGTGAGGTCAATGATGAGTCATGTGAGTCTTCCATTATCCTTTTGGGAATATGCATTACAAATAAAAGAAAACATACTAAACTGAGTATAAAATAATGAAATAGATGGCACAACATACCAATTATGGAATGGAATGAAACCTATGTTGTCTTAATTACTTGTGTGGCGTGGTGAAGAATTTTTAATGGCCCCTTCAGGTAACAAGATTGCACTCCAAGGCACAAAGTTTATCTTTATAGGATATCCCAAAGAAACAAAGGGATAATACTTATACAATCTGTCAAAAAAAGGTTTCAGTTGAACGATGTCCCACATTTATTGAGAAAGATATTATCCCTAATAAATATAGTGGGAGAAAGATATGATTTGATTAAGTCTAGGATCAAGATATACAAGAGTTTCCACAATAAAATTTCAAAAAATCCCTATGGAAGGAGAAATTATTCTAGAGACACAATAAGTTTTTTGGATTACTAGAGTGGTTAGAGAAATAGAATGGTATAATTTTATAATCACCAAGTATGGTGAATTATTATTAGTTGATAATAATAATCATTAACCTACAAAGAAGCAATAAGTGGAACATATGTTTCCAAGTGTCAAGAGGTCATGAATTCTGAAATGGATTCCATGTACCAAACCAAAGTTTGGATTTTGGTAGACCCACTAGTAGATGTAAATATTGTTATTTTTAAATGGGTATTCAAGAAGAAACTAGACATGGAAGGATAATTTAATACCTATAAGGTTACACTGGTTTTAAAAGGGTTCAAATAACATCAAGGCATTGACAATGAAAAAACCTTTTAACCAATTAAAATTTTGAAATCCATCAGAATTAAACATTCCATTATGACTTTCCATGATTATGAGATTTGGAAAATGGATGTCAAAATAATATTCCGTAATGGGAACCTTCTAGAAGATGTATATATGACCCAAACTGAGGGTTTGTAACTCCAAAGGATACAAAAAAGGTGTGCAAGTTGTATAGATCCATTTATGGATTAAACCACGCATCCAAGTCATGGGAAATTAATTTTTATGAGGACATAATAGAATTTTTTTTCATAAATAATGAATGTAAGGTGTGTGTCTATAAAAGGTTTTTTGGGAGTATAGTCATTTTCAAAATAGTATATGCTAATTTCATATTACTCATTGAAAATAAAATATATATCTTAAAGTCTGTTAATGCATGGTTTAATAAATTCTTCTCTGTAAAGGACTTGGATAAGGAAAAATATATTCATGGGATCCATATTCATTATGTTATATCAAAGAGGTTGCTCGACCTATGTTAAAGTACATACATTGAAAAGATACTGAAAATATTCAATATGGGAAAACCCAAGAGGGGATTATTTCTAAAGTCACATGGTGTTCATATTTCTAAGAAAATGTGTCCTCATACACATCAGGAAAGAATTATAATAGAAGGGATTCCATACCAATCAGGGATTGGTCCAGTCATGTATGTTATGTTATGTACTATCCAAGATGTCGCCTACATATTAAGTGTGGTGGGAAGATATCAATATGATCCAGGTTTTCTCCATTGGAAGGAAGTCAATACTATACTTAAGTATATGATGTATACTAATGATATGTTCCAGGTTTATAGAGGATATGAAGAACTAATCATCATAGGATATGAAGATGCTAGTTTTAGAACCAATAAAGATGACATGAAGTCACAAACAAGATACATATTTATTTTGAATAGAGGTGTTATGAATAGGAGGAGCTCATAGTAGGCTGTGGCTTCAGATTCTACATTAATATCCAAGTATACCATGGCTTCTGAGGTAGCTAAAGAAATCGTATGGATTCCAAAAAATTTCCAAGAGTATGATGTGGTACCTAACAATAAATATTAGGACATAATATATTGTGATAACACTACAGTGGTGGTTCTTGAAAAAGAGCCAACATAACATCAACGAGCAAAGAACATACTTCAAAAGTATCATCTCTTAAAGGATTTTTCTCAAAGAGGTAAAGTTTCAATGAGCAGTATTGCCATAGAAGACAACTTGGTGGACCCCTTGACTAAATCCTTGAGTCAGAAAAAAATGCATATCATGTTAGGTTTATTGGACAAAAAGTCATAGTCAATTGTCTTTCGTCCAAGTTGTATTTTTTTGGTGTTGGCTTCCAAGGATCGACTATTTGTAATTTGATTACATGTATATTTTAGGAACTGAATATTAATAAAACTGATTATTACATATTGATCATTATTTTATTTGACTCTAATATAATAATTTTAACAACCCAATGTTTTTTCAATAATTATTTCATATAATCACATGAATTCACAACACAATGAAGTAATAAGTACTAAGTGGACTTTAAACATAAGTTTGTCACTTCTGTGATTTGAATTTTCAAAATCTAACATACATGGTTGTGATTAGTAAGTTATTTGGAGTATAATATGACCAACTTAATTTTTGGTAAATAGTAACATACCCTTATGAATATTATTGTTACCCTTATGAATAGTGACATACCCTAATGAATAGTAACATTAACTATGAAATTATATAAATAATATTCAAGTTGGAGTACGATATACCTATATCTTGGAATAAAAAAATACATGTTTTAAAATTGTTATTTTTTGAGTAAATTTTGATTTTAATTAAAAACTAAATTAATCATATTTTCAAAATTATTTTTGAAAAATGGATTTCATTTTTGGATTCTACACATTGAAAAATAGTTAGGGTGAATTTTTGAGATTTTCCTGAAATACTTTATTTATTAGTTAACAGTAAAATACATTAATTTACCATATAAATAAATTATAATTTAAATCCACTATTCATGACATCATAAGTGATGTAATCACCCAAATTTCGAACTCACATTCATTTTTTACTATTCTTGGAGATGGAATCATCACAATTTCTTATCTTATGGAAATATAATAAACTAATGATTATAATATTATGAAAACCCCCTATCCTCCACCATAAATACCACCAACCCTTACCTCCTCTCTTCAATCCTCTCATGCCTTGTGACTTTCCTATATTCTACCCAAATATCACCTCAATATTTTCCCCCACGTTCAAAAGACCAAATCCCCTCCCATTAAGAGGCTCTCAAGGAAGATTTAACCAAGAGGTAAATTCCTCTTTTCTTTTCAAGTTCATTTGTTTTTTTTTTCTATCTTTACCTATTCTAATATAAATTATATGAATAATACAGTACCTTATATGTACTGGAATTTTTTTATTATAATTCAATAGTTTATTATCATCTCTAATTTACTCTTCTTTTATTTTTGTAGTAGATACACTATCCGAGATGTGTTAATTGACCACATTCAAGGACGAGGGGTTTTCAATTTCATTTATGTTCTTCAATTATGGTCATGAAACCATTTTCATGGTAAAACCATACTATAATATATGAATTATGCCTCATATATTGTTCAGAAATCCTTTTTTACACATTTTTTTGGTTTATAAAACAAAACGTGTTCTTTTTTGTCAAAAACTGTCAATTAACCCAACAGGTTGTCACTAAATTTTTATATAATGGTTCAACTTAGATCCAAGTAACCAAATTAAATTTTAAACCATGTAAGCTTATTTATGTTCAAAAATAAAATATTAATTCAATTATGGACAACCACCTTCATCATACATGTTTATCCAAACATGAATATAAGTGAACTGGTCATTAAAACCACGTAATAAAACAGACCCAAACAATGAGATTGAACCTCTTAACCAATCAAAATTTTTATAAATGAACTTAAAAGGGTTGTAAAAAATATTTTAAAAATATAATAGCTTCTGTAATTATTAATTAATGAACCTAATTTTATTATTCAGGTCATTAATATCAAGTGGACAACACCATCAGACTTAAGGTAAAAACTCCTCTCTATTTCCCTTTAATTCAAGAATGTCCTTTATGATATGACATTTTATGTGTAACCCCTAATGATGGGGTGTGATTTCTCAAATCACCCATACATACCTCAATATTTATATGTGATGAGAAACTCCATTCTCTCTCATGAATCTCTCTTAAGTATACCTGAAACCATAGTGATAATCCGTAAGGATTCTACCCGAACTGCCTTTATTCCTTCGGGTTGCTTTATCTTTCTTTTTACACAAATTAATTTGTCTATTATTTTTATGTAAAACTTTTAAATTATGTTAATATGATCCAAACTCATGTTTCAAGATCCATCCCTCATTCTCTTTTGGTTATATACATTCTTTCAATTGAATTCATCCTCGATACTTCTCAATAAGAAAACTCGTTTTAAGGGAAATTCCAAAAAATTTACCCAATTTAAAGTGCACTATATACTCAATTATAATCCACAATTTTCATTATAGGACAAGTATTTTTATTATGAAAACCTTCTTGGTTCACTTCTGGTTTTATATAAAATATTTCCCCCTTTTCTTTTTTGAAATCTCTATAGTATTTTCCTTAAAACCGCCCAAAAATGTTTTAAATGCTAAAAATTTTCAAATACATTTATTACATGTTGTCACATCATTTTCACATAACTTACCATGATATATGCCTATTTTACCTTATTAACATCCATTTATGTTCTAATTCCTTTCTTTCATGAACACTTTTATGATACGCCCATTGGTAATGCTTTATGTCATGATTGTGGTACCCAATTCTTTCCATGGGTAACACTTATGTTTAAGTAAGATTGATTATGTTTGATTATCTATATAGAAAAAATATTCATAAAATGTAAGATGGGTGCAACCAGATAGTGATCTAATTCATTGGGTAAAGTTGAGTCTCAAGAGATGATTATGTGCGACGGTCTTGGCAGTTAGTCTTGTCTTGTGCTACTATGTGCAAAGGTCTTGGCAGTTAGCCTTCGCTTGTGCAACTATAGGGAGACGATCTTGGAGGTAATCCTTGAATCATACTAAATTCGTGTTTTATGTTTCTACCACATTTCTACGATTCCATGTATAAATGATCCCATGTTTATATGTTATGATTCCATATGTTACATGCCTTTATATCATCATATTATGCCTTATAACCCATGTACTAAAGCTTTATTCTTATATTTATGACCTTGGTGGGCTTTTTAGCACATACCTTTGTTTATGTGATCCCCAGGGTACCCTATACAAATGTAAGGGCCCAAATGATGTTAGGATCTCTTTATGAATACTAAATAAAGAGATATTATATTTAGTTCCATGTTTTCAGTTTTATGTACCAAGTCTTCAAAGACACTAGACTTCATGATCCTCTTCTTGTACTTTGATGTATAATTATGCTTAAAATCATGTAATGTCTTTTGTAAAAGGCTAGGGTCAATATAGTTGGTATTAGAGGATGGCCTAGTTATTTTTGAAGATTAGGAATAGATCACATAAGTAAGAACTGTAAGGATGAGAAGAATAATAAGAAAACATGCCTAAACTTTTGTAAGTATAGAGTAAGTGGTTTATCAAGAAAATACATATATGTATATATAAAAAGAGGTTTATACGAATCCATCATAGATGTACCTAGGATTGAAATCTATGACAAGGAGTTTCGGTCCTGACCTTGGGTATCCAGGTACCCGACAACGGGCCTCACTGCACTCTTGGTTTGACACTCCTGGGGGATATGCCTTGATAAATTCATGAGCTTAATATAAACTATTACTAAGGGAATAAAAAATCCCATATGAGTATAATTTAATAAATATATCAATTATAACTTAGATTTAAACCTATGGAATCACGATTTAGGATATACTTCTCCTCAACAAGTTTATCCTTTTATGTTCAAAAGTTTACTTTATATATTTAATAACTAAGTATTCAAGACCTATAATTGTATGTTATTTTTCTTAGTTAATGGAGGAAAATAGATGAACACATTCCAACAATCAATTTGATAGGTAATGTGATGATTTCCCAAATGATATGTACAATATGATTGGAACAGGTGCTCAAAACATCATGACAGTACTTGGTCAGCTAGCTCAAGTTATGAATAATAACTTGAATCATGTGGAATTCCCTCATCCTCTAAGGAAAGTGAAATTTTCCATAGAATCCTTCATGCAGCAAAGGAATCCCATGTTTTGCGGATATTCTGATCTCCTCCTCGTGGAACAATTGATTAACTCCATTGAAAAGATATTCTCCATCCTCCAATTCACAGAAGAAGAGAAATTTGTACTTGCAGTCTATCATTTTGATGGGGAAGTTGATCAGTGGTGGACTCTGATCAAGAATACAAAGACCCATGAGGAAACTGATTCCAGGGATTGGAAATAATTCAATAGGATGTTTTTCAATAAATATTTTCCTCAAACCATCTATCTCTAGATGTAAATAGAGTTCATTTCCCTCAAGTGAAAGGAATATGAGTCAATCGAGGCCTATGAAGAAAACATTACAAGGATTTCAATGTATGCTTATGGCTTTGTCATGAATACTAAAATAAAGTTCAACCACTTATTTAGAGGGATAAAACCGAGTCTACAGAAGGTGTTGGTGATCAGAGACTTCGACATTTATGAGAATATTTTCTATTGTTCCCTCAAGGTTGAAATGGGGATTGGAGACTCTCAATGGTCTTGTCAGCCTGGTGACAAGAAGAGGAAAATGGAGAACAACATGGGTGGTTCAACAAACAAATCCCATGATTGAAAGAAGCCTAAATTTCCCTCTTTGTAATAGTTGTGGGAAGAAGCATCATGGGAGCTGTCTAAAGGGAACCTGGAATTGATTCAAATGTGGAAAGCTAAGACATCTAGCCATGAACTGCCAAAGGGATATGAAAAATATCACTAATTTGGAGTAATAAAGGATGGTTTATATCAATGCTCATTTAGTGGTGCAGTGTTACAACTAAAAGGAGCATGGGAATTATGAAAACAATTTCTCTAAGCCAAGGCTTGTCGGAGGAAATCAACAACAACCTCCAAGGAAACAAGGAAGGTCTTATGCTATAACTACTACTGAGGTGGATCCAAATAATGATGTGGTGATAGGTAAGTTAGTTATTCATTCAATAATATCTAATTTATTATTTGATTATTGTTCTACGCATTCATTCATATCTTGTAAGTTTAGTAGAACTATTCAAACACCACCTCAAAATTTGGAGGGAAAGTTATATGTGAGAACAGAAAATAGGGAAATTATTATGTCCATGGTTTATAACTCCTCCCTGGTTAATTTTTGTGGAATGAAACTCCTATAAAATCTTTTCATACTTCCTTTAGTGGATTTTGACACTATGATGGGCATGGATTGTATATCTTTATAAAAATACAACATTAACTGTTGGAAAAGGAGATCACTCTTCACATCCTAGAGAATCCTCCAATTATTTATATGTTTAAGGAAGAAGATGAATCTAATTTAGAATTAGTGTCTCAAGTGTGGATATTAATTCCTTATGAGAAATCATTTCTAGCATAAATAATTAAGACAAAGGAGAGAATCATGCTTGAAGACATGCCCATCGTGAGGGATTACACTACATTATTCACTGAAGAGTTTTCAGGTCTTTCTCTTGACCGAGAGGTTGAGTAATCAATTGAACTTGTTCCTGAATCTCTGCCTATATCAAGACACCTTATATAATGGCCACTATAGAGCTAGAAGAGATGAAGAAGTAGTTATAGTAGAATCTGGAGAAGGGTTTTATACGCCCGAGTGCTTCACTGTGGGGCGATCCAGTCCTCTTTATCAAGAAGAAGGATAGATCAATGTGCCTCTGCATTTATTATTGTGAGCTCAATAAAATCACCATAAAGAACAAGTATCTCCTACCACTAATAGATGACTTGTTTGATCATCTTCATGCTGCCAATTATTTCACTAAGGTGGACCTTCGGTTGGGATATCACCAATTAGGGGTGAGGAAAGAATATATTCCCTAGAATTTCTCTCGAATGAGGTATAGACACTATTAGTTCATAGTGATTCCCTTTAGAATCACTAATTCTGTAAAAATTTTCATGGATTTAATGAATAGAGTCATTAGAGATTACCTCAAAAAAAATTGTAGTCTTTATTGATGATATTATGATACACTCCAAGAGAAATGAGGAACATGAGGATCATTTGAATACTGTGTCAAAAACATTGCAAAGGGAGAAGTTGTATGAAAAGTATAGTAAATGTGAGTTCTGGATGGAGGAAGTATCATTCTAGGAAAATTATATCACTATAAAAGGGATATCTACGGATCGTTACAAGACAATGGAAATTGAAGAGTGGACCATGCCAACTTATGTTAGGGAGATCTGCTGCTTTCTAAGCCTAGCCAGGTATTATCGATGATTTGTGAAGAAATTTTCATGATTTTCAAACCCAATGACCAAGATGACACTGAAGGGAGTAAAGTTTTTCTGGACTCTGGAATGTGAAGACTGTTTCATGGAGTTGAAAAAGAGGTTTATCACTGTGCCAGTACTCACACTGCCAACAAGTGGAGAAATTTTTGTGGTGTATAGTGATGCCTCAAATAAGAGATTAGGGTTTTTGATAATGAAAAATGATAAATTGATAGACTCTTATTCAAGGCAGCTGAAAATCCCTGAGAAAAAACTATCCTACACATGATCTAGAGTTGGTGGCAGTGATATTTGCATTAAAAATATGGCGGCATTATCTCTATGGGGAGAAGTGTGAGATATATACTAACCACCAGAGTCTCAAATACATATTCACACAAAACAATATTAATATGCACCATAGAATATGGATAGATATCGTCAAGGATTATGACTGATCAATCCACTACCATCCCGGTAAGGAAAATAAGGTGGAGGATTATATAAGTAGAAAGAATCATGCATCTTTATCAACGGTGAGAACTAAAAATGATCTGATCTTCTTATATTTGCAGATAATGGTCATGGGATTCATTAAGGGAGGAACATCATCAATCCTTTCTCAAATTATTTATCATCCATCCATCACGGATTAAATAAAGGCTTCTCAAAGAAAAGATGCTAAACTTTAGAAAAGGGAGGAATCTGTTAAAAACGGAAAATCCTCTGAGTACGTGATTGAAAAGGATGGAGTTTTAAGATTTGGGTCAAAATTATGTTTACCATATGATCCAGAGATAAAGAAGGAGATTTTGAATGATTCGCCTAGCTTGACCTTCTCTATTAACCCAAATAGCACAAAGATGTATCGAGATCTCCGAGAAAATGTTTGGTGGGACAATATGAAAAGAGAGATTGCTAAATATACATCAAAGGATCTGGTATGTCATCAAGTTAAGGCTTAGAGTAAAAAGTCTAAGGGGATGATTCAACCACTACCCATACCAACATGGAAGTGGGAGAACATCACCATACACATTGTCACTGGACTTCCAAGGACATCCAAAGGAAACAATGCTATATGGGTCATTGTGGATTATATTACAAAGACGTATCACATTATCATGATTTGAGAGCACTTCTAATTAGATCAACTTGCATGGATATATATGAAAGATGTGGCAAGGCTTCATGTATTACCATAATCTATTCTATCTGATCGAGATCCAAGATTCACCTCGATGTTCTGGAAAAGTCTCTAACATGCTCAAAGCACTAAAATGAACTTAAATATGACCTATCGTCCTCAAACTGATGGCCAATCTGAGAAAACTATTCAAATACAGAAAGATATGTTGAGAGTATGTCCTATGGACTTCAAATGAGGATGGGACCAATATATTCCACAGGTTGAATTATCATACAACAACAGTTTCAACTCGAGCATCTGGATAGTACCATTAAAAGCCCTTTATGGGAAAAGGTGTAGAACACTGGCGTATTGGGATGAACACAGTGAGTGTAGCTACTAGGACCTGAAATGGTCGATGAAATGGTGGAGAAGGTGAAAACCATTCAACATCATATCAAGTCATCCGAAAGTCAAAAGAAGAGTTATGGAGATAATCATCTATGATATCTTGAGTTCAAAGTTGGAGAAATGGTATTTCTACTCATATATTTTTTGAAGAAGGTCATCAGGTTTGGGAAGAAAGGGAAGCTATATCCTAGGTACATCAATGCCTTCATGATCCTTGATCGAGTTGGAGGTGTGGCCTATAGACTGGAACTTCCACCTACCATGTACAAAATACATGATTTCTTTCATGTATCCCTCTTAAGGAAGTACATACCAGATCTTTCACATGTACTCTCTTTAGAGGTGGTACAATTGTTGGATGATCTTTTTTATGAGGAACAGTAATTGACAATCTCGAATTGTAGAGATAAAGTTCTAAGTAATAAGACTACTCACCAGGTGAAAGTACTGTGGAGGAACTATAAGTATGAATAGGAAACATGGGAACTGGAGGAGGCAATGAAGGAATATTACCCGCACATATTTATGTCTTAGAATGTAAAACAAAATTTCAAGGGTGAAATTTCATAAGGGGTAAGAATGTAAAGACCAAATGTTTTATCAATAAATTTTTTATATAATACCATGAAATCACAACACAATGAACTAATAAGTACTAAGTGACCTTTAAACATATGTTTTTCACTTCCGTGATTTGAATTTGGAAAATTTGACATACATAGTTGCCATTAGTATGTTATTTTGAGTCTCATATGACCAACTTAGTTTTTGGTGAATAGTAACATGCCCTTAGGAATAGTAATGTTACCCTTATGAATAGTGAAATATCCAAATTAATAGTAGCCTTAACTATGATAGTATATAAATAATATTGAAGTGGTAGTACGATATACCTATAACTTGGAATAAGAAAATAAATGTTTTAAAATTGTTATTTTTTAAGTAAATTGTGATTTTAATTAAAAATTAAATTAATCATATTTAGAAAATTATTTTTGAAAAATGGATTTCATTTTTTTATTCTACACATCTAAAAATGGTTAGGGTGAATTTTTTGAGATTTTTTTGAAATACTTGAATTTTTAGTGAATAGTAAAATAAATTAATTTACTGTGTAAATACATTATAATTTAAATACACTATTCCTAACATCATAAGGGATGTAACCTCCCAAATCATGAACTCACATGCATTTATTACAATTCTAGTTCATGGAATCATCACTATTTTTTTCTTATGGAAAAATAATAAACTAATGATTATAGTATTATGAAAACCCTCCTCTCCTCCACTATAAATACCACCCATCCTTACCTATTCTCTTCACTCCTCTCAAGCATAGTTCCTTTCCAATATTCTACCCAAATCTCACCTAAATCTCTTAACCCACATTCAACCACCCTTTTTATCCTCAAAAGACCAAATCCCCTCCCATTAAGAGGCTCTCAAGGAAGATTTAACCAACAGGTAAATTCCTCTTTTCTTTTATTTCTTTTTCTTTTCAAGTTCATTTGTTTTCTTTTCTATCCTTACCTCTCTTCATCAAAATGTTATGAAAAATAAAATAAATTACATGTAATAGAATATTTTTATGATAATGTAATAAGTTATTATCATCTCTCCTTTACTATTATTTTATTTTAGTAGTAAATCCACCATCTGAGATGTGTTAATTTACCACATTCAAGGACAATGGGTTTTCAATTTCTGTTACCTTCTTCAATTCTATCCCTGAAACCATTTTAATAGTAGATCTAGATAATAATATATGTATTATTCCTTATATATGGTTCTATAATCCTTTTTTACACATGGTTTTTTTTATAAAACAAAATTTGTTCTTTGTGGTAAAAACCCACCAATTAACCAAATAAGTTGTCACTAAAGTTTTATATAATGATTCAACTTCACTCCAAGTAACAAAATTAAATTTTCAACCATGTAACCTTATGTATGGTAAAAAATAAAATATAACTTCAATTATGTACAACCACCTTCATCATACATGTTTATCCGAACATGAATATAAGTGAACCGATCATTAAAACTAAGTAAGAAAATAGACCCGAACAATGAGATTGAACCACTTAACTAATCAAAATGGTTATAAATGAACATAAAAGGGTTGTAAAAAATATTTTAAATATAGAAAAAGTTCTGAAATTAATAATTAATGAACCTAATTTTATTATTCAGTTCATTAATATCAAGTGGAAAACACCATCGGATTTAAGGTAAGGGATCATCTCTATTTCACTTTTATTCAAGAATCTCCTCTATACTATGCCATTTTATGTGTAATACCTAAAGAAGGGGTTTGATTTCAAACCTCCCCCACACTTCCCTTATGATTTATAAGTGATGAAAAACCCATCTATCTCTCATGAATCCCTCTTAAGTACACCCAAAACAATGCCGATAATCCGTAAGGAATTTTACTTGAACTACCTTTATTCCTTCGGGTTGCTCTATCTTTCTTTTCACCCAAATGAAGTTGTCTTTTAATTTTATGTAAAACTTATAAATTATATTTATATGCTCCAAAATCATGTTTCAATATCCATCCATAATTCTATTTTGGGTATATATATGCATTTAAGTGAGTCCCTACTCGATACTTCCCAATAAGAAAACTCATTTTAAGGGAACTTCCCAAATATTTACCCAATTTCAAATGCACTCTATCCTCTATTTTAACCTACCAATGAATTTATAAAATTATTCCTTTTATTATAATAACCTTCTTGGTTCACTTCTAGTTTTATATAAAATATTTTCCCTTTTACTATTTTGAAATCTCTATAGTATTTTCTTTAAAACCGCACAAAATGTTTTAAATGCTAAAATTTATCAAATACATTTCCTTCTTGTTGTCACCTCTGTTTGAAATAACATTCCATGATATATTCCTATTTTACATTATGAATTTCCATGTATGTTCTAATTCATTTATTTCATGGAAACTTTCATGATACGTCCATTGGTTATGCTTTATGTCATGATTGTGGTACCCAATTCTTTCCATGGGTAACCGTTGTGTTTAAGTAAGATTGATTATGTAAGATTATTTATGTGGAAAAAATATTCATGAAATTTAAGATGGGTGTGCCCAGATATTTCTCCAATGTATTGGGTAAAGTTGACTCTCATGAGACGATGATGTGGGACGGTCTTGGCAGTTAGCCATGGCTTGTGCTACTATGTGCAACGGTCTTGGCGGTTAGCCTTCTCTTGTGCTACCATCGGAAATGGTCTTGGTGGTTATCCTTGACTCATATTAAATTCATCTTTTATATTTCTTTAACACTTAAATGATTCCATGTTTAAATGATCCCATGTTTATATGTTATGATTCCATATGTTACATGCCTTTTTATATCATCATGTTATTCCTTCTAACCCTTGTACTAAAGCTTTATTATTATGTTTATTACCTTTACGATACTTTTATCTCATCCATTTTTTCATGTGATCCCTAGGGTACCCTATGAAGATATAAGGTCTCAAAGGAAGTTAAGAGCTATTTATGAAGACTAAATAATGAGATGTTATATTTAGTTCCATGTTTTCAGTTTTATGTACCTAGTCATTAAAGACCCTATAATTCATGATCCTTGGATTGTACTCTGATGTATAATTATGCATGAAATCATGTAATGTGTTATATAAAAGGATAGGGCCTCTATAATAATTTCCATGAGTATATTTCTCATTGAAAAGTTCATAGAAGTTCCTCGCTATGATGAGATCATTGATGTGATATGATGATATTATTAAATAATATACTACGATGGGATACATATAGATAGTTAGGTGAGATCAATCATAACTAGGTGAGGATTGTTCTCATGAATATCGCTCTTGGTAATCTCCAAGATGAGAGATTATGAGAACAAACATTCCAGTTTGAATTTTCCATGTTTTGGTGTCATTGGATATTCCTATCTAAAAGCATGTGTGATGGTCCTTGGACTTTAAGATTATTATTAATGAAGTTTAAAACACATTTACCTAGACATATCTCATAAACCATGATGATAACAGTTCATGGTGAAGTTGGATACATTGTCTGAATCATGAGTCACATGTCATTAGTGGATTGGCTGATGAAGGATTTATCCCTTCCATCTTTATGGAAGCTGATATCTCATCCTTTTGATTGGATTGGAACCATAACCATAATTTTTATGGCCATGGTGTAATGACATGTTTATTTTAGATAGGAAATGAATTATGCATCGATCATATAGGTTGGTGGCACAGATGTCCAACCTGCTTGATAAGATATTGAGATTATGATATTATATTACATAGTGAGAATTCGTATGTAGTGGCCATCATTCTGAAATTTAGTTATTTCTCTTAGGTACCTTAACCCATTTCTAGATAGTAATCTTCGTCTTTAGGAAAACCTATACAATAACAATAATAAAGAAACCTAGAGGGTCACACACTAAGTGTTTCCATTGATCTCTATTAAATTCTACTTAAATTCAATTATTGGAGTAAATATTATTCTCAAAACTGAAGAATAATTTTATTCAAGTTTTATTGATCGGTAATATTCACAATGTAATAAAGGATTATTTTTTGTTAATAAATAATTTATTTCATTATGTAAATATATAAAAAATATTTATTCACTTTATTTTGATTAAAATATTAATTTTATTTATTGAATATTTTTAATAAATATTTAATTTCATGATTTTGAATAAAATATTTATTTTTTAACCAAATATATATTCAGTTGCTCAATAAATTCTAGAGGTTTTCAAATGGACCAAGATCTAGTCCAGGGATAAATATTAATCAACCAGACTGTTAAATAATATTTTTTATTTCGCAAGTTGGTGTGTGCCACAAACTAATAATAATGATATTATTATTATTGGGGGATGGGGTTTATTAATGGTTTTAAATGTTATTTAATGGAAAAAATGAAATTAAATAATATTTTAACCAAAACCTTAACTATATAAACAGATAATTATTTCTATTGAATATTGCATCCAAAAATTGATAATAGAGAATCGTTTAACACAACAAATTCTCTCTCAACTCCTCCTTCTCTCTACCTCTTAAGAATGATAAGTGAAAGGGAGATTTATTCAAAACTGAAGAATAATAGATCAAGAAAAAAACACTAGAGATTTTATTCACTATTCTGGAACCCAGTGATCAAGTGGTGTTTCTCAGAGATCATTAGAGCACATGTGAATCACTATTAAAGGGATTTTATCCTTGTATCATCACAGTGCAATGAAGCCAATTCAAAAGGGTAATTTTGAATAATCAATAATCATTTATTAGGAAAGTTATTAAGCCCAAGTATCTATTTCTTAAAATATTAAACAAATTAATTATAACTTTGACATGGAATATCCTTTCTTATGATTTTAGTAAATCATTATTAAAAAATTTAAATATATTTTGCACCAATATACTCTTATGTTTTGCCCTGAATCTCCACTATTAAGCTACATGATATAGTTGAGACTCATCAATGTAATAAAGAGAACCATGGGTTCAAAATGATAACATCCCAAACCTACTTGTAATTTATTATATGATGATAGTGGGGAATTTTTGACTCGGTTAAATCTTTTCAGAGAAAGGAGTGAGATTCTAACATCAGGACCGAACCTTCTAAAAATACCATGTGTTCACTTTACTTTATTTATATAATTTAATGTACTGTATGTGATTAGGTGGATACAAAAAGATCTTTTCACATTCTAATATTTTAAAAAGGATCAAATACCAAAGGGGTAAAAAGTTAAAAATATTAATTTAGGATTTTGTAAAAGTTTAGCCACACATGATTCACCCCATAGGTGTCTACACAAGTTCACTAGAACTCAAAAAATATTATAATGATAATTTATTAACATAATTTAATGGTTTTAATATATATATATAATTAATTTTTATATGATGTTATTAAAATCATTTAATGGTAAAAAGGGATATTTTTTAAAGGATTATTTATTAAAAAAATGTTGTGTATTTTTACATTAATAAATTAAATTGTTCACTATTAAAGGAATATTCTAAAAAATGTAATATATACATGTATTAAATAATATATTAAAACTCATTTAATTATTAATTGATATGAAATAATATTAAGTACACTTAAATTTTAAAATTTACCTTTTTCTATAAAAATAATTTTTTATATATTTATGTTTTTATTTAAAAATTAAATGTATTATATTAAGAAATTAAATTAGACTAAATGGATTCCAAATTTTTAATTCAAATATAAAAATTATGTCAGAGGTCCAATTTCATTTTTTGATATAAAATTAAGTTATTATGATAAAAAATGAGTTACCAGGGTAGAGGTAAAATGGAAAAAAAATGTTAAATTAATGGGTAAATACCAAAAATATCACTAAAAAATATCTATAAATGGGTGGATTAGGGTATGATTTACCTTTATTCATCAATTTTCCATTATTTTCTAATTTTTACCTACTTTAAATGTAAGAATACACCATTTACACATTAAGTAATTGGTGTTTATGAAAATTCCACTCAAACTCACCAATAATAGGAGCATTGCCCCACCACTTACAAAGCACTAATATCCTTTGGTTATCTCTTACCAAGACATTTTTTCCTCTCCTAAATTCTTCTTATATGTTTTGTAGTTTATGGTCCCAAGAAGGAGGCCTAAATTCTTCATTCCAAAGAAACCAATTTCTTGGAGGAGTGATTCTATAAAAGTAAGAATCTAAGATATTCTCTAACTTTTTAAATTAATATATCATATAAACTATTTATAAATCTCACAATACACTCTAATTATTTTTTTAAATCTTCATGGTTATATTAAAATGATATTTCTATTATATAACACTAAACTCTTGTTAATTGATTAATATAGCATGTTCTTATTTGTGTTAATTCTACCACCAACATGAACGATGTTATACCAACATCATCATTTTCATAATTAATAAGCATCATGATGTTAATACTATTAATATATTATATTAAGTAGTAATTTATTTTTGGAATATGGTTCTATAAGTGTGACAAAAAATGTATGGTCATTATAAAGAAACTTGTTATTATCAGTAAATTATGGGAAACATTCTTGTCATGGATTCCATTATCATAAATCTTACCCATAACTTCTATAAAATGAAAATAATACTTAATAAATCATTGAAATATAATTATCTCACTAAATTTAACAATTTGGGATTGATAAACTTGTTATCAAAAAATGAGGATCGACATCACCATTATGAAGCTTGTGTGAAACAATAAGAATTACAAACATCTGATGGTGAAAACAAAAAAAAACTAACTAATATATATAGTAAAGGTATATAGGTTAGTAGTATAAAAGGTAATAAATATGAATAATATTTTTAAATAGGGTATTTAAATGGTTATCTTTATTATATAGGAGGTAAAATAGCCTTTGTGGATGTCCTGAGTAAATGTAAGGGTTTCTTTTCCAATCTAATTTTGAAACCAATACTATTTATGTCTAAATTACTATTTAAAGAAGTTGTAAATTATTTACCTCTAAAAAATAATATATATTTCTATTCTATGGTTATTTATAGTTTTTACATGTCTTATTACCATTTCACCTCTTTTTCATTCACAACCCAACCAAAAAAATTCTAGTTAGTAGAGCCAACCATATCTAATATTTCAGTTTGAAATATTTCTCCTCCAAGTACATATTCCTTATATTTTTTAATGGATATAATTTTATATATTTATATGGTCATTTAATTTAATATCCTGTTCAATTTTAATTTCTTTATAAAATTTTAAAATTAATCTACTTTCTATCATATTCTACATGGGTCATTTTTTATTGACGTTAACTTTGATTATAAAAGTGAAAAATGAATATATTTTAAAAAATTTTAAACATTCTATCTTTCACCCTATTTTATTTATTTTTATTTATAAATATTTTATAATAGATTAAAATTTATCATCATATTACTCTATGTATTTAGGGTGTTGGAGATTTTGGGAGGTGGCCTGAAGGATAAATATTGGAGTTTGAGCTAAAATTTCACTTTGGAGGGCGGATTGTGGAAAAAGTCCTTATTATTCCTTGGGATATTGGATGGATGTTCTGGATGTGGTTTATTGCTAGTTGTTTTTTTAATAGGTACAAGATATATCAATTTATTTGGCCCCTAAATTTTATATACCAATGCGATATAGAGCTCTTATTGCCCCAAGGTTGAGTTCAAATGTCAGGAGGATGTGGAATGGATAATATTATTGTTCTATGGTTCTTATATGGATTTATAGGATCCATGGGAAGATATATGAGGTTTTCATCATGTATTTATATATGAATTTATATTAAGGATTATTTTTTCATATCTTACATTATCTCACCAAATTTTTATAGAAACCCCTAGGGGTTGTAGAATGACAATTTAACCTTGCATCATAATGTTCTATTTTTTCATAATTTTAATAAAATCATAAGTCTCTATTTTTTATATATTATTACTCTATTTTATATCCAATTTTGGGTGAATCAAAGGAAATTTTTTGATACATTTCATTCACCTCTTTCTTAGATTTGATCATTGGATTTAGGGGACCAAGTATTTGTGATATCTATTAAAACCTACACCTTTTTTCTATTTGGATTTATCTTTGGTCATTATCTAGAGAATGTTGTTTCTATGGTATATGATTTTATTGTGATATTTATAGTAGTTGTTTGATTTTGGGAACTATTAATTAGGTTTTGAAGTTTTTATTTGCATAATATTGATCTTTGGACCATCTCTTACTTAACTTTTATCCATGAAGCAATTCAGAAAGCTCTAGTTGTGTAAGGGGTTTGAGAACTCTCCCTTATTCTGTATAAATTATAGAATTAACATAATTTCTTTTTCTTTAGGTGATAATTATGGATTGACCTAATAAATATAATGAACTTATAATGAATGAAATTTTTATTAAAGTGGTGAATCACAAGTGTCTACTTTGTTTCATGATATTTCTCTCACGCCATGTGATCTCTCACTGTTATTGCTAAAAATCTTTTATGTTATTGTGAATTCTATTTTTATTCCATTTTTTTGTTTTAATTCACGATTTTTAAAAGTATAAACACTTAAATATGGTAACTAAACCGATTTCATAAAGTATTATAGTGTAATGATGTTGTTTTCAAAAGAGAAAATAGGGCTATAATAATAGTGTTTCAAAAATTTTTTTGTTAGGTGTTTATTATGATTATGTAGAATTATTGAGAATTTGTTGTGTATTTGATTATGTGGTTGTATGGGGGATGTTATATAGTGGTTTTTATGGATATTTTTGGATGCATTGTTTGAAAAGTGTTGGGAAGCAGTATTGTATTCGTTAGTATGTGATCGGCTGTGGGGATGTGTTGGCTGGCATGGGATGAATTGCGGGGTGGTTAAGTGGTGGTCAATTGATTTTGGATGCATTGTCGGTGTGGGTTTTTCATCTTTTTTATAGCTTTCTTACATCAGTTATCAAGAGCGAATACAATGTTCATTGTGGGGTTATGGATTTATTCATTGTTATAGGGTACATTATAGTTACTTGGTAGTTAAGAAATATAATGTTATAGGTAATGATGAAATGGAATGTGTAATTAGTTGGGGATGGGTTTTCATTAATTATATAATTGAATGGATTAATGAATGTAACATGGTTGGAAATGATGAATATGTAAATGGAATAAAAGTATAAATAATTTGGTTGTTTTAAATACTTATAGTGGATATTTTGTGTTGGAAAGTATGTTAGTTGTTTGTGATATAGATGGAAGTAATAGTGGTATATGGTAATGGTGGTGTAGTGATTATTACAAGTTATGATGGGGTTGTATTGGTGTGGACCCTCTGGGATAGTCTTTTATGTTATTTGTGTGTGTGTGTGTGTGTGATGTATTTTTTATGATTTATTTATAAACCCCACCTGAGTAAGATGACCTTAATAATACCCAAAAATTTAGTGTTCTAGGTGTTTTCACCCAACATTTAGTTTTGTTATGCAAAATGTATTTCTAAAAAGCTTTAAAACTCTCCCCTTTGGGTTTTTATTGTGGACATATTATTTTAATGGTGAGATGCGATATTATAGGGGACTTCCATAGTATGATGATGGGATGTGGTTGATATCCTTCATGTTTATGACGCCCTACTGTACTGGATATTTTATATGTGGGTGAGATATGTCTTGTGAAAGTGGACATAGGATGATAAGGATGATGTATATTGGGATTTTGGTATGGTTTTGTTTATTCTTTTCATGGAATGATGCCAACAAAGGATGTTGGACCATATGAGTGTTTGGGGTAAATAGGGTTGTGACCCAACCCACATCAGATATTGGAGGGATTCAAAAGAGTACATTTGATGTTGGTTCATGAGAGTATAAAATCAATGGGGAAGTTTTTTTGATGTTCCTTTTTTATATTCCTTGATAAAATTTTATGACGTTGGATGTGATATTTAGTGGGTGTTCCTTAGTGAATATAAGTTAAAATTTACCTAATAAGTGCTTTTTGGTTCTGTTGTTTCCCTATAGATGCATTAGCATTATCCTTTTTCATTTGCACAAGTGGTCCTGAGTATGATCCTATAGAGTATACATGTTATGCTCATCTCTATATATATAAAAAAAATTAGGTTTCTAGGGTGATTTTAGTAACCAAGATAGAGAGTAAAATATTAGATCCTGGGATTAGTTGTTTATTTTCATCATAGTATTTTATTGGTATTTTATTTTTTGGATTTCTATTTGTCTGAAATATTATTGTGTCATGGGATTATTATTGATCTTTGTTTATTTATATTATGAAATTGATTGGTAGATTTATTTATTTGTTCCAAGAACGTATGAGTGAAATACCTCATATATATATGTTTTATGCCCTAAATTTTGGTCACCAACTTAGGTCCTATTGGATAATAGTTTCAAAGCTCACTCTTATATAAAATATAGGCCCATGAGGGGTTCCGGGTTGGGGGGGATCACGTCGACTTCCTTTCTATATTTTCATGGGTTTCTAAAGTGATGTTTATTCTCATTTTTTTAATTATTTCCTTTGAAAGTAAAAGTTATCAAAATATTTAAAGGGTATTTTTCTAATTTATCAAAGTAATTTTCTAATTATATTATAAAGTGGCTTTCATTTATTTCAATATACTTTTGACATCTTTTTATACTTAACTGGGGATATGATCTAATTATATTATCCACATTTTCTCTATATTTATCTTATGATTATATCTTATATAAATTTTTATGAAACCTACTTTTTCTTATAGTTTATTTAAGTTATGATGGAATTATGAATGTAATCATGTTCACATAGAACACATATGTATAGTTTTTAATTATGTGAAGGGTGTTACTAGAATTATACAAGCCTCCAATGCATTGGGTAAACCTGTATATCTCATTACATAACATGTAAGGGATTGGGGGTAAACCCAATAAACTATATGATTTATTCCACTATGTGATGAAGGACTTCATAAGGATTCTTTAAATAATAAATGATTTTTATGCTTATGTATATGAAACATTATTATGCCATATTTATATATTGTGCAAAATATCTATGTTTTATTTTCATAAATCATCAATATGGAATCATGTTTCCACACTCTTATGAATCATTTCTTATGTTATCGAAAATATCATATATCATGAGTCATGAATTTCGATTTATGTTTTATTATGTATGATTTTGTTATGTTATGTTCACACACCTTGATTATGTTATCATACACACATGTTCATCTTATTATCACTTATAATCTAAGATTTTTATCATATATGTTTAGAATAACTTTTCTTATGATCTCAGACTTTTCTTATGTTTACATTATTAAAGTTATAAAGAAAAATATAATGTGTAATATTTCTAGAAGGATATCATGTTTGCAGAATATTTATAGGATCTATTGAAAAATGTTTATAAAATGAGTTCATTAAGTATCTAATATCTAAATACACTAAACCTATATGTTTTGGGTGTGTGTCTTATTATTATATGAAATTAATATTCATGTAAAATTATTATATATGTATATTTATTTTATTTTATTTTTATCTCAGATAGTATTAAGTAGGACTTCGTTAATTTTTGGGATTATTTTATGAATAATAATAAAATAAATCATAAATAAACCAAGGTTCAACCAAGAGTGAGTTCCATTGGTTGTATAAAAAGTGATATATGTTGAACATAAAGTTTATTGAGATTAAATAAATGTGTCATAGATTTAGAAATCATTAGATTTATCTTTTATCATAATATTTTTTCCAATATATATTATTATTTAGTACTCACAGTAACCATTTTTGGTTTTAGTAAGGGATTAAAAATAGGAATTAGGGGTTTAATAAGTACTATATATATTAAAAACATATTATTTGAGAAGAGTTATATGAATTCCTTCATACATTGAAAAATATATAAGATTATTAATTCATATCTTCAATAATTAGATATTAAATTATCAATGAAATATCCTAGGGGTGAAATGATTGCATCCCAATTCTATAAATCCTCTCTGATAGTATTTGGTGAGAATATTCTACCTAAAAATCTAATTACTCTATATTTATTCATATTTTATGTGATTTTGGGTATCTAATTTCTATCTATACATAGATCCCAAATTAATTTCTAGGATAAGGATGTCACATAATATATCTCAAATCAACCTATGATCGTATATCAGTGCTAGGATGACTATGAACTCCCCATGGAAATTACTTCTAGTATATGGGTATTTATACCCAATCATGCAGGGTATTCAGATCAAATTTTTGTGAAGAAACTAAATGTTTAGGATATTATGATTGTGAATGAATACAATGATGTTTTTTATAAATATTTACTAAGTATTTACCCAAATCTCATGGTCGAGTTTTCTATAGAACTCATTCTTGGTGGAATTTCAATATCAAACACTCCTTATTGAATGATCCAGATTGAATTGGAGTAATTAAATAATGAAATCCTATAGAATCATTATAAGGGTTTTATATACCCTAGTGCTTCACTAAAGACTACCCCATTATATTTTTTTAAGAAAAAATATGTATTAAGTAAACTCTACATTTATTATCATGAAATTACAAGATCAAAATCAAGAACAGGTGTCATTTATTTAATATTTATGACTTTTTTGAATAATTTAGATGTTATAAATTATTATAAAAGCTTTAAATATTATCTAGATATCATTAATTAGGGTTACAAGGGAGGAAATACCCAACACAACATTCTATAACAGATATGGACACTAATAATTCATATTAATTCCATTTGGACAAACAAAGTCCCTTATTATCTTTATGAATATGATGAAAATAGATATTAGATATTACCTCAATAAATTGGTGGTTTTAATTATAAATTATATTATGATATATTATATAATAAGTTAGTATCATTAAGATCATTTAAGTATTGTAACAAATATATTGAGAAAGTATAAATTGTATTCCAAATTTAGCATGTGTGATTTTTTGATATATAAAGTATCATTCTTGGGTCATGTAATCAAAATTTAAGTTATATATATTGATCCTTAAATGATATATGTAATTTAATAATGGACCATAACAACCACTTTAATATATATCTATAGTTTTATTAGATTTTATGGATACCATCAATGATTTTTGAGAAATTTCTCATTCCAATCCAATAAACTGACCAAGTGAACTCAAAAGGAAGAATATTTACTTTAGGTTTATGAATGTGAATAAAATTTAAAATATATTTATAAAATTTTAGTCATTGACCTTTACTCACACTAACTTGTGGTGGATAAGGGTATTTGATATACAATGATGCATCAAATGAGGGATCATGATGCATCTGTTTGCAAAATGACATTATGGTAGCATATGCCTTACGCTAATTAATGGTCTATGAGAAAAAATACATGACGCATGAATTGGATCTAATAGTGGTAATATTTACATGAAATATATGGATTTATTATAACTATGGTGAAAATTACTAAATATATACTGCAAAAAATATTAATGTAGATATGCACATGTAATGAATTGAACATGAAATAATGGTGATGGTTGGTCTTGATCAAGGTTTATGACTACTAAATACATTACCATCCTATGAGGGTGAACAAGGTAGTTTATGCTCTAAGTTGGAATTATTATACGACATTTTCCATGAATAGGATAAAAAAACACCCAATAATCATGGATTCGTTAATGATGGATCCTAAAATCACAAGGTAAGAGGAGAAATACTATCTTTCTAAAAGTGATTTTTCAACCATCCATCCATGAGAAGATAAAGGAGGTGAAAAGGTAGGTTTTAGATCCATAGAGGAAAGAGGGAAATATTCTATAGCTCAACATTGAAAATAATGTAATTATAATATTTTTTAAAATGAATATATATTCCTTCTATAATATAATTGAATAAGTATGTGTTAGATGAAGAACATATATCATCATTCTCTATCGAACCTAGAAGCATAAAGATGTATAGGTTTCTCAAGAGGAATTTATTATGGGACAAAATGAAGAACGTGATTGTAAAGTTGTTATTCTAATGTTTGGAATTCCCTAAAATTAAGGTAAAATGTCAGAAGACTAAGGGAATAATGAAATAATTACCCATACCTTTATGGAATTGGGATAACAACACCATGGATTTCATTATAGTTATTCATAATGATTTTTTTTGCCATAATTACATTTGGGTAGTAGTTAATCACCTTACAAAGTTGACACATTTTATTTATATTCATGAATATTTATTTCTAGATCAACTTGATAAGATATAAATAAACTGGTAAAATTTCATAGAGTGCCACTCTTAATTGTATAGGATCAATATATGAGGTTTACTATGAAGTTATATAGAAGAATTTAATATGAATTAGATACAATTTGGTGCTTTAGAATAGATTACCATCATTAAAATGATGGTAAATTTTAATGTAAAATTAAAACTCTATAATATATACTAAAATTATATATAATTGATTTTAAAGGAGGTTGGGATCAACATATTCTCCCAGTATAGTATGTATATAATAGAATTTTAAATTCTATTATTAAAATGGTACAATATGATGATCTATATAAGAATAGGTGTATAACTCCAATATGTTTGGATAAAGATATAGAATGTAAACTTCTCTTACTGGATATTTTTTAAGAAATGTTAGAGAAGTCACTTAATAAAACTACACAAAATCGATTAAAGAGATAAACTGATAATCATTTATAAGATTTTTATATTTAATTTAGAGATAACTTATTCCTTTGAATATCTCTATTGATGAGGGTTATGAGATTTGGAAATAGGGAAATTTTATCTCTAGAAACATTTTCTCCTTTCAAATCGATGATCATGTGGGGATGTTAGCTTATCATCTTGTACTTCTATCAAACCACTCCTAAGATCCTGATGGATTACTGTATCACTTTTACATATGTACATAACTAAACCTTCACATGTAATGAACTCATAGGTAATACTACTATAACATGATCTCCCATGTGAGGAACAATTAGTTGAAATCATGTATCATAAAGATAAAGTGCTTTGAAACAAGACCATTAACCTGGTTAAAGTTCACTAGAGGAATCATAGGTTTTAGAAAGAAATTAGATGACCTAAATATGTAATACAGAAAAAGTACCCTCATTTTTCTCATTGGAGTAACGAAATTTCAAGGTAATTTTTTTTTCAAAAAGGTACAATGTAACACCCCATAAATTTATATGTATTTCCCTTTAAATAAATATTGTGTGTTTAGTATCTTGTGATACATGAAACGTAAAACTAAACCATATGATAACTAAATAAATAATAATTTGTAAAATTACTAAATAAATGAAACCAAAATTAGATAAAACTATTATAAATTTGAAATCATCATCATCATGAACATCCATATAGATCATTTCATCAATGATAACTATTAAAATAATACAACACAATAGAAATATCATAAACATCTTGAAAAAAGAAATTAAATAATATGAATAACTATTTTAGGGATGTATGTAAGGTTATATATAGAAATTTAATATAGTAATTAGATATATGGTTATTGGATATATGATCATTGGAAAAATGATCATTGTACAAATGGTTGTTGGACATATGGTCAGTGGAAATATTTTAGTTTGACATATAGTCATTAGATATGTGGTTGTTGGAAATATGGTTATATGATATATGGGTTTTTGATATAATTTTACTCAAAAACTACATTAAATTTATGTAATTATTAGTAATAAATTAAAAATAAAATAATTCATACATGATAAAAAAAACTTTGGAATTAAATAAGGTGATAATACTTCATTATAAAAATATATATTTTTCATTATTATTATTATTAAATAATTATTTAATGTGTTTTTAAAAATAAAATAAGGATTGTAATAAAAATGGACTGATATAATTAAATTTTTATAATATTAATAATAAATTTTAATAGGATGTGATTAAAAAAAATTAATGTTAAAAGGGGATATTTTCAATGAATTATTTATTTAAAGTGTTGTGTATTTTCAATTAAATAAATTAAAATTATCACTTTTAAATTATGATTATAATATATTTTAATGTTTTAATGTATAAACTAATATTTAATTACTTATTTAACTACTAATTGGTATGAAATAAGATTAAAAAACATAATGTTTAAACGAGGAATTTTTCTATAAAAATATTTTCTATATATTATATGCTTTCATTTAAAAGTTAAAATTTTCATATTTAGAAATGTAATTACATTAAATGGATTAAAAATTAATAATCATTGTATCTAAATTATTTAATAAGATAAATTTAATTTTAGGTCATAAAACTTTGTTTCTGAGGTAAGAATTGAGTTACTACAACAAAGGTAAAATGTGATAAAAGTTTAAATTAAGGTGTAAAGACCTGTAATATCATTAAAAATAATATATAAATGAATATATGAGGGAATTATTGACCTCCACTCATTAATGTTCCCTCCTTATTCCACTTTGGATTTATTTTTCATGTAAATATACATTCCTTCCACATTAAAGAATGGGTATTTGAGAAAATGTCACTCAAACTCGCCTATAAAAGGACCTATATGCCACCCCTTATAAACAAATCATATACTTAATTTATATATTTCATACCTACCAATTTTACCTCTCCTAAATTACTATTAGACATTTTCTAGCTCTTTGTCCCTATAAGTAGGCTTAAATACTTCATTACAAAGAAACTCATTTCAATAAGTAGTGATTCCATCAATGTAAGTATTAATGTTCTTCTCAAAAATTTTCAATTACCATATCATCTAGAATGTTTCTATCTATAATTCAATAATAAAATTATTTTATATTAAAATAATTATGATTATATGAAAATGATATTAATATTATATAATTATAAAATCTTACTGATCCATTAATATAGAAAGCTCTTGTTTGGGTCTGATGACTAGTGACTAGGGCCTAATCCATAATTTGGGGAGAAAATACTCTCAAATAATAGTCATATAACAATAGAAAAATAAAAAAAGCAACCATCACATAATCACAGTATTCATAATAAGATAAACATAATGGTAACAAAATGAATCATGTGGAAGCATACAACCATACATCAAATGACCGCCCACTCGGTCAATTATATATATGAAATAAATAAAATAAAAAAATACAACACATTCACACTAGAACGACTAACATCCCCATTCCTCAAAACACCACATATTAACTTACACTTGAGTTTCTCAAGCCTATTCCACTAAATGTCCTATGTTATACAAGAAATATATATAAGGTCGGTACGTGCACAGGGGAGACCATGTAGGGTGTGTGAAAATACTTATCAATAGGGTATCGCTGAATTACCTAATGATATGTCATCATATATGTGTATACATGATGAAAATAAGTAAACATGTCATATATTCTCCTTTAATATTGTTTTCTATCCATGACACCGTGACTAACTACACATTAGGTCACAATGTGTTAACCAAGACACCATGACACCTGATCATACTTGCATTGATGCCATGCCAAAATCCACATTATTTTCTTGTCTATCTAATTTCATCATACTGATTCCCAGAACATACGTAAAGACTCATGTTTAGGTGGAATCCAACCTAAACCCAATTCCTGAAGATACCAGGAATGTTCATTCATCCACGTATCGAACCATGACATTATCGCTCAACATAGGGTCCATTGGTCTCACATCACATCATCCTCTAACCTGTCCACTAATGGGTGTTCTATTACCATGGAAGAAAAATCTCAGGTAAGGTATAATTCATATACACAACCCAACCCATGAGGTTAACCTTAAACCAATCCACTCATTACAAGGTCTAATTAATGCACATAACCTAGGCCTGAGGTGGTCCTTGATCAAATACACTCATTTAAAGGCCCATCATACACTTTAAAAAAATACAAATACACTCAAGGGAGATCACAAGAACACCAAACCATACCCATAGACTCTAGTGAGATAACAAGCAACTAATCCATCCTTGTATACTTTAAAGAAGTCACAAGAACACAACCCCATAATTTTAGTCTTTAGGGAGGTCACAAGCACAATGACCCATCCTTGAAGACTATAGAAAGTTCATGCCAATAAAAAAGGGCCACAACCCATCACACATATCTCCAGTTGATCCATTATAATTAGTTTATCAAGACTTATTCCCTCATCACAACACATCTCAACTTTCCTGTCAGGGTTCCCACAATGTCCTCAGACCTATCACGGTCTCAGGTCATCGATACATCTCACACCTATCACCCATCAGTGATATAAAGTCTTGAAGTATCCTCTATCATTAACTTCATGGTCAGATCCACATCCCTAAAAAGTCCATAAACACTCTTATTCTCATAGTCTAGGGATACTACCAAGCCATGATACTCTAATCCCCTGGGAATAATGATGAAAAGTGCTGAAAAAACATCGACATGCACTTGGGTCCCATCTCAAATATCAAATGGGTGACCTCTCAACCCATCACCCAAATAAAATCCATCTCTATCACACCTTTTACTGTCTTAGAGTACTTTCCTTACCCTCAATTCTCACTAGGACTCTACTCCACCCTCAAGAGGTTGGTCCCTATCAAACATGAGATGTGTTTTCATCTCATCTATCATCTCAGGTCCTAATCCTTGTCATGTATTCTCATAATCTCTGGGATCATAGGACTATTCTACCTAAATATTATCTCACATCCCGATACTACCTAAGGTCCCTCAATATGCAAAATGTTTCTATCACCCCTTAGAGACATAATCACCAAGATATTACAACTTACCCAAGGGCTAAAGATCACCTACCCTGTGTTTTGGAGACCCAATGTCATTATGTTTCCATCTCGAATTTATACCTAGGGCCTATTTATTCTACATGAACCCATAAAAAATTCATTAAACGTGAAACTCATACATAACAGGAACATGAGCTTGTATTAAAAGGGCCTCCTACCTCGATATTGAACTTAACCCCTTATTAAGCTCTATTATGCCTCATCCAAATCCGCTGATCATTTTACTCTCTCCCAGGAACCTATATTATCCCAATTAATATCCATTATTAATTATAAACATTTATAATTAAAATTAAAAATTAATTAAATAGTTATAAATTCCTAAAAACTCACCGGGCATCATTAGTAAACTAAAACCTTGAGAAACAGGGTGTTGTCCACACCTAGTGCACTCTTGACCCCAAGACCCAAGAAATACCCGATTATCATGCCTTCTCCAGTGGTCAATTTTATCAAAACTCACCATAAACCCTAAAAAAATTCATCATGTGATGTACCTTCATTTTAACAGAGAGAAAAGACATGCATGAATCATCTTGGGCCCTACTCTAGCCACCACGCATGATATCCTTTTTGTTCTCACCAAAATCCACCATGCTCTGGTAAAATAAAAACTAAAACACAATCTAAAATCACCCAAATTATTATGAAACAAAGGTAAAGTGATTGAGGAAGTATTTTACCTAGAAGCATCACCAAATTACACCAAGAACAATTGTGGTTCAAGGGGAAGGATGGAGGGGGAACTGGTTGAAAGACCCTCCCCACATGGGTGTTTGACCTAAAATGAGGGGGGGGGGGGGTACCCCCCACCCTTATTTAAAAAAAATTAGACACCTTTTACAATTTTAACCAACCATGTATAGGGACCAATCCCTATGTCTCTAGACTTTTATGGTGTAAACTTATGTTCATGCCGAAATGGTATACTACAATTCCTACCTATATCAAAACCTATTTTAATCTTACTTGATACTCTTTTTAACCCTCAAGATGTTACTTGAGACATAAACCCTATCTAAAAACATATTTTTAGGACCTTAAAACTCTTATAATCCTATTTCAATTCCCAGTTCTCAAAATGAAAGTGTATCTAAAACCAATAAGGTCATGCATCCAACTGATCATTCCCTCTTATCCTACCTTTATACCAAGCAAAAAGAATCCACATTCCTTTTCTCAGCTACCAAATTCAGTTAAGTAGAATTCCACCAATAAGATATATAATAGAACACCATTTAAGTTTTCTTAACATTTAATTACCCAAACACATTTCCAACCCACCAGGGTTTCATATCCATAGGGAAAACCTTTCCCATCCACAAACCATTACTCAGGCATCAAATGCCTATACTGACCCACTAGGGGTCCCTATACATCCCTTGAAATAGGGATTTAGTTTCCATTACTGAACATCCTTATACACCAAAATCCACATGAACTTCAATAAGATAAAATACTATGGCTCAATTGAGTAGTATTCCACTAACAAGTTATATGGGAAAATTTCATATAAGTTGTTATTGACACTTCAAACAACCAAACCCTATCATAAAAAAATGAATAACAAACAAGAAATATCATGTCATGTGCATCCTATATTCAAAATAATTATTCATGAACATGGTCCTCTTTCTAATGGAACAAGTGAAAACCCCATAAATAACAACTCTGGTAAACCAATCATATTAAAGAAAACATGTTAATAATAATATCACAAACTCAGAATAATAATCATATACACTTGTAAATTAGGACATCCCTCAAAAAATATGTTCATGAATTACTGGTCTTAGGTCTATCATAAGATATAGCGCATTCCTAGAACATATTTCTACTATCTCCCTAAATCATAAAACATAACAAATCTCTAATACCACCTTTAATTCCTTTCCCTGGGCTACTCATTAATTCCCATATCAAAAACCTCACAATAAATTAGGTGCATCTACCCATAGTCCATAGGCTTCCTACTAGTGTAACGATCCAGATACATACAGTAGAGATACTATTCCCTCAAGTCAGAGTCATACAATAATATAAAATAACCAAAAATTCTATCACATAATCAGAACACACATAATTAGATAAACAAAATGCTATAAAAAATATATCATGTTGAAGAATACAGTCATACATCATCAAATATCCCACTAGATTGATCACATATACAAAATAAACAAAATAACATAAATAAAATTCAAAAAATCTAGCCCTACTACCACCCTTGAGCATTAACATACCATATCTCCATACACAATCAATTTTCTTTGACCCAATCCACAGCATTTTATGTGATGAACATGAAGTAGATATATGGTCTACACACACATAGGGGTTATTATGTATGGTTTGAGAAAATACATCTCATTTTGGGCTCACCAAGGTCCCAAAGTATACGCTGACATATAAGTTTATGTACAAGTAAAATAAATGAACATGACACACAAGCACCTTGGATGTTTTATGCCAACCAGGCCACCATGACTCCTTGCACTTCAGGTTACTGTCTGCTAACCGGGACATAGTGACACCCAATCATACCCTATTTAGAACCAAATAGGTATCCGCCTCATCATCTCATTCATATCATGTCATCATATTGATTTATAGATCATACCTAAAGACTCCCGGTATGGAAAATTCCAATCCTTGAACAAATACCCAAATAGACTATTCATGGTCGTACATCCATATCTCGACCCACTGCCTTATCGCTCAAGGAAGGGTCTATCAGTCTTACCTCACATAATCCCACAACCTATCCCCTCATGAGTGGTCTACTACCATAATCCAATCCTCTTAGAGAAGTTTCAATTCATGCACATAAACTAGCCCTCAAGGTGATTCTCAACCCATTCCCCTCACGAAAATGTCCAATTCATGCTCACGACCTAGAATCTAGGGGAGTCCTCAACCCAAGACAGTCACTAAAAGGTCAATTATCTACACAAATCCATTTTCACACGCTTATGGGAGATCAAAATCACACTGAACCATCCCCACAATTTCTTAGGAGGTTACAAGAACACCTACCCATCCTTAAAGAGAATGTGGAGGTTACCGTCAAACTGGCCCATCCATGCATGCTCTAGGGATATCACAAGCACATAAACCCATCCTTGAAAGTTTAGCAGAGGTATCATAAATCACAAAAGGATATATCCTATCACACATATATCTAGATGGTCATGGTATTCTATTTACTCGAGACATGTCCCCTTATCACAACACATCTCAACTTGCCCATTTGGGCACCTAATAAGTCCACCATATCCATTATGATTTTTTCTCATTATTGCATGTCACATTTTTCACCCATCAGTGATAGTACTATATGAATTATAATCCATCTCAGACCTCATGGAGGGGTCCAAAAAATCAATAAGTCCCTAAATACTCCTAGTCTTACTTCCCAAGGAAAATCCCAATCCATCACACTCTAAGACCCTATGCATGCCAAAGCCAATTCCAAAAAAACCCAACCCACACATGTGTCTCATATCACATATCTTAAGGGGGAACTCTCAACCCATCACCCAAATGATACTCCTCAGCATCACACCTCATATAGTCATGTCTAACTCCAAACACTCACTTAGAGCATGCTCCACCCTTAAGAGGTAATTTTGTATCACACGTGAGACATATAGCAATATCATCTATCATATCAAGTATTAATACCTCTCACATATTCTAGATAGACATAGGATCATGTACCTAGGACTCCCACATACTATCTCACATCACAATACCACCCAAGGTACCTTGTCATCCAAAACATTGATCTCACCCCTTGGATACATATTTATCAGGTGATTCCAACTTACCCAAGTGATAAAGAGAACTTAACCTGATTATGGGAGACCCAACATCAAACTATATATTTTTCTTCTCCATCCTTAAACCTTATTAATTCAACCCAAACCCATGTAACATACATGAAACATAAAACAAATACATAATAGGTATATTTTGTATTAAAGGGACCACATACCTCAATAGTGGAGTTAACCTATCACTGAGATCTTTTATTACTCATCCAAACCAATCAAGCATTATCCGCACTTCTGGGAACCAATCTCAGGCCATTAAATGTCCATAATTAATTATAAACATTTATAATTAATTATAAAAAATTAATAAAATAGGAATTAATTCCTAAAAACTCATTGGGTTTCATTCTCCACCTAAAACCTTTAGAAATGGGGTGAAATTTAATTCTAGCACACCCAAAACCTTAATCCATAAGAAATTTCCTATTATTTCACCCACTCTAATGGTAAAATTTATGCTAAATAACTTAAAACCATAAATAAATTCACTAGATGAATTAAATTCAACCAAACAATGAGAAACATTATGTAGACATCACCTCAAGACCTCAAATAGCCATTGTGCATGAATGACTCATCATTCTCACTGAATTACACAATGCTTTGGTTGAATCAGAATTGAAACCCAAAAAAAATCTCAAATCATCACACAATGAAGGGGCACTATAATAGAGGGAGGATAATTCCCAAAATCACTGAAAAAAACACCACGAACCACCTGGGATAAAGGGGGAGAAAAAGGGGAAGTTCTAGTCAAACAGTCCTTCCTACATGTGTGTCTAATCTGAAATATTGGGGGGGGGTACAAACCCCAATTTATTTTTATAAAAGCTTTTTAGAAACATTTCAAGGTGTGATCCTATGGTTCACACCGTAAACTACTCATCCAAAGGGACCCCTCCATCTATACTTTAACATTCACGACATGAACTGATGTTCACATCATGAATAATCTTTTACAACTCCTAACTATATATCATTCACTCCATCTCCTCTATGATTATCTTCCAAACTTTAGGACATTACCCAATCTTTGAAAAAAGTCCAGAAAAATATTTTAGAGAAGTCAAGCACCCAAAATCCTATTCTAAGTACTGGTTCTCATGATAAACCAACCACGATATAGGAAAATTGATTTACTTCCCAAAATAATGACCCAAAAATCCACATTTCATTATAAGAATGAACTCATTATCAAATAAATGATTATTGACATAATTGTTAAAAAACTTGTATGAAATAATCAAAATTAATGACATATGATGATGAAAATAAATAATAATTAACTAATATATAAGTAATAAATTATTCTAATTTATGAGTATAAAAGATAATAGGTATTAATAAGGTTCTATAATAATTTATTAAGATGGTTATATTTATTATACAGGAGGTCAAGAAAATTCATGGAATTCAAGAGTAAATTTAAGGGTTTATTTTCCAATTACACATTGAAATTGAGATTTTCTAGGTCTAAATTCTTATTTAAGGAAAATATTTTTTTATTTATCTCTAAAATGCTATCTATTTTATAATCATCTAGTTATTTTTTTGGTTTACTTGTCTTCTAATCATTTCAACTCCCTTTTTTTAAACAAAACCAAAAGGTTTATTTTAAGTGGAGATGATATTATATCATTTTTTCATTCAGGAATATTTCTTCTCCATGTCTATATTATTTATATTTTTTATGTATAACCTTCCCTATACATATTCATCACACACATTTTCTAGGAGAAAAATTATCTCATGGATGCTATTGTAAAAAAAATGGTTAATTAGTGAAGTATTTATATTGTCTAATGTGTTTCTTGAAGATTTGGTACCTCTATATGAAAGTGATTATTCTAAAATACCTTCCTTCAGACTGTTTTAATTTTTTTAATTAATTTTAATAGCTTCTCCATTGGGAAAAGTTTTTTTCATAAAAAGGATATTATTTATTGAATTGTAATTTCAAAAAAAATTGAAATAAATCTCTCTGTTAACATTTTCCATACAGGTCGTTTTCTATTAATATTGACTTTTTTACAAAAGTATCAAAGAAATCTATTTTCTATCATTTTACACATGGTCACTTTATCCATCCATTTTCTTCAGTTTTATTTATGAATCTCCATTTAAAAGTTTTTTTTGTTTTCTAAATTAATTTTTATTCTCATTGTTTTCAAAATTAGTTCCTTAAAAAATAAAATATATTAAAAATATAAAGGGAATTTATTCTTATTTAGAAAATAAATTTTCTAATACTCTTATAAAGAGATTTTCAATAATTTCAACATACTTTGACATATATTATACCTCATTTGATATATTATTTGATTATAAAATTCATAATATCTCTCTATATATCTTATGACCATGTCTTCTAAAAATTAGTATGAAACCAATTTTTTCCTGTGGGTTAGTTAATCTATGATGGAATTATGAATGTGGTCAGATTTATATATCACATATATGTATGGTTTTTTGTTATGTGATGGGTGGTAAAAGAATTATATAACCCTCCAATTTCTTAGGTAAAGGGTTATATCTCATTAGATAAAATGTAACAGACTTGGGAGTGAACTAAATCCATTTTAGGACTCTATCCACTATGTTTATAGGAATAGAAAGTGAACACAATCAACTATGCGATTCTATCCTCAATTTGATGATGGTATTGGAAGTGATATTTGACCTAAGAAATATATTTATATTCTTATATATGTGTCATATCCTTATTAAAATCATTATCTTAAGAAATATATGTATGATATATTTTCATGGATCATGATTATTGACTCATGTTTTAGAACTCATATGAATCATGTATTATATTATTCCAAAATCCTTCGGTCATTACACAGTAGTTAATATCCATGTTTCATTGGGTATGGTTTTCATATACTATGTTCATGCACCTTTATTATGTTCTCATTACATTTTTCTCATTTATGATCTTATATTATTATCGCTTATGTTTACACATACAGAGCATCTCAGTTCATCCCTTTCTTATATTCTCATGACCTGGGTTATGAAGAAGAGTATAATCAATAATATTTCTATAAGGGTGTCTCATATAAATAATATTTATGGGAGATGTTTAATAATGTTTGTAAAATTAGTTGATTGAGTCTCTAGGCTCTAAATACACTAAACTTATAGGTTTTGGATGTGATATTTATTATAAGTCGTATTGGATATTCATATAAGATAATGTAATATTTATATATATTATAGTTGTGTTATATCATGATGAATATAGTTGATTTAAATGAAATCTATCAAATATTTTGTTTTGAAAATAATAATACACTTCACTATGAATTTATATTAACGTGATATTTTTATTTAAGTTCTCTTTATGATAATTTTGTCTTTTGGTTTACTAAGTTCTTATGAACTAATTCTAATGGATATGATTTAAAAAAAATTGTGAAGACACACTGAACAAGTGATATTTTGTTACTTCCATGTTTTTTCTAACTAAACCCAAATATCTTAGATGTTACCATTAGATTATTTTATGACAACATCTATTAATTCAGACTATGTTCTAATGAATAGAATATACAACAAATTTTAAGAGGGAATTTTTTTCTTGAATTTGTTCGTCACCCTGTTTCTTTTGGTTTCCTATTATTGTATTTTTTTTGTTTTATTTATTATATCTTCTACTTTGTGATTATTTTTTAAAAAACCTCTAGGTCATATTATTGTAATTATTTCTTACAATCCTATATGATCTAAGATATTCTAGGGTTGGAATCTATATCTTGTAAATGGGGTTTTTCATCAAATTCATGTTATGGACTTGATACCAACCATATTGATCAAAGAGGATATTGGGATGGAGCTATATATTTCCAATTGGTTTTCTTAATAATATCCTAGTGTCGTACTTGTATATTATGATTAGTTTATCTAAAATGTTATTGGTGTAAAAATTGATTATTCTAATGGTTTGTTACGAAGTTCCTGATGTGATACTTGTATCTATTAGGTCTGGTTACTAACCTTCCACCACTTTTGGATAAAAGCAAAGAGTTCCTATGAATTGAAATTTTTGATAATAATATCCTTTATAGAGATTTCTATACTATCATTTATAACTCTATGATTTTGTTTTCATTTTCTATATTAATTTTTTCCAATGGTTTTATTTATCTTGATATAATTTTTTAACTTATATGATTTTTATTTTCCTTTGTGTATACTCTTATTTATTGTACTCTATATTATTTTAAGTTTGTAAATTTTATAAAAATTACCTTTTCAAGTGGGTGAAAATTATATGTTTGTTTTTAGCTTCAATTTACCCCCTCTATAAGTTTCCATACTTTTTATTATCTAAGATAATGAATAAATGATTTGTTATGTCAATGATCCAAATTCCTATGCCACGTCTCTATATTATGAAACATACCTAGGTTAAGTTTTTATGGATCATTATTATTGACACATTTTTCAACACCCCTATAACTCACATATTAAGTTGTGCTAAAACCCTTATAGCATGACTCGTGAATTATGATCTATGGTTTATTGGGAATTATTTTTTTTTATATTATGTTCATGAAACTTGATTATTTTCTCATACCCCCATATTCATCTTAAGCTCGCTTATTTTATTCAATTTTAATCTCTTATTCTTACCTTTATTGAGAATCTAAGATTACCCATTAATTTTATTTCTATTCCCCAGGCCATGAAAATATTTTTATTTGTAATATATCTTGAAGTGCATCATTTGTGAAGAATATTTTTGGAAGAGTTTGAAATTTTTTTGTAAAATGATTTGGTTAAGTATCAAATCTCTAGACACTAGACCAATAGGTTTTGTGTGTGATTTATTGTGATATGTAATGAATATTCATATAGAATCATGTAATATATATTTATCATACTGTTGGGTCATATAATGAAGAATATCATTTATTCAAATGAATTATTTCATATCCCTTATTTTGAAATTCAAAATTCACTTCATTATGAAATTATATTAACTTAATATTTTTATTTATGTTCTATTTTTTCTTATTTTATCTTTTGATTCACTATATTCTGATGAACTAATTATAATGAATATGATTTCTAAAACTTTATGGAGATGCACGAAAAAGAATATACACTGATGATTTTTTATTTATTTTAACCCACCATGAAGATCTCATATATTACCATTGGATTTATATATAATGACATCTATAAATTGATACAAGGATTCAAGGAATAGAACATAAATCAAAATAAAAATACTAAAACAATTTCTTTTGTGAAGTTGTGAATAATCTTTTTCCTTTTGAGTGATTATGACTGTATTGTTTTTAGTGTATTTTCTTAGAGATTTAGATTTGTGGATAATATTTTAAAATCATTATGTTTTATTATTGTAATTTTTTCATATGATCTTGTGTGATTTAAGAGATTACAAGGCTATAAAATATATCTTCTGGATGGTTTTATTCAACATAATCCTAGTGTGGAATTTCTCTGAATCATGTTAATCAAAGAGGATCTTGAGGATAGTGCTACTTGTTGCTGGTAGGTTTATGGAGTATGTTCATGGAATGTAAGATATTTCTTCTAAGCTGTTATTGGAAATCAATGTCCTCAAAATGATCTAGAGTACCTTGATCAACCTCAATATTACCTTCTAAGGTCATTCCCAAAGACTTTAAGTTTTCAACCTAACTATGGTATTCTTTATTTGACTCAGGAGTCATTACCTCAAGTATTTTTCTCATAGACATAATCATCATGGGTTTGGGTAATTTGGAATAATCCTACTGATGTATTACATTTTTCCTTAAAGGAAATGAGTGGACCCCCTCTTTGATAAGGGCATTTTCCCATTTTTCATGACTAAGAGGAAGTTATCATCATCCTTGAGAACTTCCTCATTTTCAAATGAAGCCTCGGAGGTACCTTGTACATCCTCTATACCCTCTCAAGATTATTTCTTTATCTTCTTATAATAAAATAATTTTTACCCATCACCATCCGATAAATCCTCCTATAAATTCTAAAAATGATTTTTGATTTCAATACTAAATTAACATACTTTATCCAAATATTGTTTTGAGGTTGTACCTACAACATCTTGATAGACTAGCCGACTATATTTGATTGATTCCTAGAGAACATTTATATAAAAGAAATATGATGTGGTAAATGGATAAATATTATCAAATATTCCTTGGGATATCCTAATAAGACCATCCTCTGATGAAGGACTAGATACATCTAAATCTTAACATAAAAAGAAATAACTTTTGAAACCATGGGAATAGGTTTTTTTTAGGAACCTAAAATACATCAGTATTCTCTTTTCCTAAAATCATAGCATCAAAAAATGATATATAAACTTTGGGTGATTTAAAAATGGGCCCAACCATGGTGGAATGAGGGATAACATCATCCTGAAATGAAAATTATACTATATCACTGGTTAGATAAACTATATTCATTAATGACTAATAGTCAATGGTGGAATGATAACACACAATATAATTAAACCTATTCATCTAATAAAAGGTCATAAAATCAATATATTTATATTTGGAATCTTGTATAACTTATTTAGAAAACAAATCAATCAAATTAATTGGATTATATTCTTCCAAATAAATATTCTTCCATCATTCTATGTCTATAGACCCTTGATAAACAAATATTACAAAATTTATTTCTATATTCATAAAAAATGGGTTTCATAAAACACAGTTTTCTAGAGATAAAAATTCCAGTAAAATCAAAACATAGTTTATAATTTTTCTCCTAATGAGAAGGAAAATTTTAAATTGAATTTTAGAGTTCAAAATTTAATGTTATTTGATATTCAATGAAATATTTATAGACAAGTATCCTCATTTAGTATCATTTGTATAATTTTTAAGAAATTTAATGTCACAAACACTATAACATATAAATTACTATAAAAAAAAGATCTATCTTGAGAGATGATTATTAATCATGTGATTTTATACATGTTGAATTTATGGCTCAAATGAATCAAATATTTGTGACAGTTGTAAATAAAATGTATTCACTTCATAAAATATAATTATCATATAAAAAAGTTGTGGGAAATATCATTGATATATTACCAAAAGAGTGGGAATCAAAAAAGATATTTTAGGATAGAGAAATATTAAAAAGATATGCTAAGAAATAAAAGAAAAATAATAGAGTTTCTTTCACTATAAATACCAAAGATATAAATTCTAGAGCTAATGAATAAAAGAATACTATATTGAAGAATTGTTCTAAGAGATTCTTAGATATTAGTGATTTGAATCCTACTAAGGGAGAGTGTTATCAAAAGTCCATAATAATTTTTATAAAATATAATTTCAAGGGAAATTGTCAAAATTTGAAAAAATATTAATAGACATTTAAGTTCTAAAATGGAATAATATTTAAAAATTATATGATATGAAATAAATAATCCTAGTCAAATTAGATCATAGTATCCTAATATGAAAAAACTGATTGGAATTCTAAAATATATTTTTAATAATAATGGAAAGAATGTTTTATAAAATATTAATACCTAGAGTGTAAGTGAATATTCTTTTGGTTTTGATGGTTCATTGAAAGTTAGTGATAGAAGCTAGATAGTTACAACTTTTTATACTAGTGGACCTTGGTATGTAACGTGTTTTATGAGAAATATTTTGGTTGAAGCATTAGAAAATTTATCTTTAGATCCAAATTAATCTTTTTGCATGGAATGATGAATATGAGTGAGAGTAATCTTAATTGTTTAAATAGATGAAAATATACATAACGAAATTTGAGTATCCTTATCATAGATTATTTAAGAAATATATGGAAGTTAAATTATAAGTTTCTAAGGTGAATAATCAAAATGTTAAAAATAATTCAGAGTTGGTTGATTCTAAAAGTAATATTTAAAAGATAACTTCTTATAAAAATATTAATTTTATTTCAATTTAAACATTAGAAGACACAAATAAAACTATAATGTTTAAATTAAATTATAAATCTTAAATAAATTGTTATCAAACATTTCATTAGAAAGTAATTACGCTGAAAAGTTTTAGAAATAGTTAAATCCTTGTATTACATCTTATGGAATAATATATAAGACTACAAGAATATCTCATTTTCAGTTTAATTATGTAGAAGATTACAAAACTTTATTTTAATTTTCAAATAGGTGGGAATTGGATGAATAGGTTCTTGTTGAAATTTTTCAAATATTTCAAATATAATAAATATTTAATACCAAAGTAACTTATAGTAATTTAAAATAGAATATTTTTTCAAATGTGGGTGCCAAAAGTCTTTTTTGGGAGAATATATATTGAAATGTAGGCATGGATTCCACGAAAATAATTTATAATTCAAAGGATGAATTTATGTACCAGATTCTAAAACAACCAGTACTCAGTAATTTTACTCTTATTGTAACATCTTGACCCCAAACCATTCTCTTGGGTAGGACTGAAATTCCATTATCCTTAGGTGCATCCACCAGACACCATTGGCTTTTAATAAATTTTAAGGGTATGTATTAATCATGGGGACAATTTACCCATATGACTAACTCTTCCTAAAAAAATAACAAATAAAATAGAATAACATATATATGATGTAAGAATAAGACAACCCAATAGTGATAGAAAAAAATGAACAAATCCAATTTGTATTTTACTCAAAGTAAAAAATGATACATAAGTCAACATGATCTAAAAAATCCCAAAATATGCCAATGTTAAATAGGGTTTACAACTCCAAACTTCATACCATAATATTTTCCATGCTTCAGACTCCACATACCACAACTACTAAATCAAGGTAATCCATTAGTAAAGTAATAATACTTTCCCACACCTCTATCATGATAAATAAAACATCTATATTCACAAATGTGTATATTTAGGTGGTAAGTATACAACCCAGTTGATAGAACCTAAAGACTTTCCAAACATGCGACTAAGTCCAGAATAAGTCATTTAGTAATGATATAAATAACCAAAATAAATCATAGTAACCAAAGTATATGATATAAATAAGCAACAAGTAAATTAAAAATACCATGAAATACCCCACATCCCTTCTAATTAAATCTTTGACAAGAACCCAATATGTCCCTTTCCAAGTACGATCCCCCTGGGTTGACCAAAATCACAAGTAAAGTATTTTTCCAACCTAAATTAAGTCATCACTTGGTGGTTCCTATCCATGAGCCTCTTAATTTTGTACTGGAATCCAGGTTTTAACCAACAATACCCTGCATGTTAAATATATGAATTCATCCCAACCTTGAAATCCCATTTATGCATAAAAAATAGTTCTTTTTAAATTAGCTAACAAGAGAACAACTTTTAGGATAATTTAACCATAATTTTTAAAAAAAATTAAAGAATATAATTTTAGATTCAGAAGATATAAAGTCATAGATAAAAGTGAATAGGGGGAATCCAACTATCCCTAATGAATTTTTTTATTAGGTCCAATAAATAGTAGTTAAAATTTAGAAGAGCCATCCAAATTCACCTATGGGGTCATTCGGTTTGAGTAACTTAGTGAGGAGAAGAGAATGAGAGTTTTTCTTAGAAATTAATCAATATAATTTTTGAGTTAATATAACTTTATAAAAATCACACATGGTTTCTTTAATTTTGTTTAATACCCCCCCCCATAATCATTAAACATGTAAGTCAGTTCAGAAAACTAGAAAACTGAAACTATGGTATGGTGATACCCACTATGATTTTTTGTTCCTTTAATCATACATCATTCAATGGAGACCCACCATGGAAAGTTCCAAAATATATATTGAATTTCTTATCCATTTTTGGACCACCAAATTTACAACATGAAATGGTGAGTCATATCATTCCATTTTTCATCATTCATGCGAGGGAGAACCTACACCACCACTATTCCAAGAAACCTAGGATTTTTTCTTTTCCTATTTCCTAAAGATGGATTCTCAGTGCACCACTACCAATAAAATGGTGTCCTATATGGAGTGGTGATGTTTTTCCACCTATCAGTCTCATGATACCCATAGTCGAATATGGCCAGCTCCATGTAGAGTTTTATGGCTTCCACTACACTGAACACCATGGTGTGGTGAAGTCCAAATTGACTCAAACTCTATTTTCCAACAGAAAGACCTTGCAATACTTCCCAAAACCAATCCTTAAAAAAATAAAAACATAAAATTTCATAACAAAATATAAAACACTTCTTAAACTAGAGGTGTCACATTCTACCAACTGTTTAGATTTCCATCCTTTGAAAGTTGGAGGGTTATATTGTATATAAAAAGTTTCATGCATTATTATCACATATAATTTTCACATTCCTAAGTTTCCTCCCATGAATATAAATGATACAAAAATACTCATACCAGGTTTATATAGTTACCTGAAAGATCTTGTCTTGTGTATCCAAAATTTCAACATGACGTGAAAAAAATAAGATTCTGGTTCAAGAGTCATGTGATCCCAACTAATCAAATGAGTCGAATCCAACTAGAACTTCCAATGTTGAGATATTTTGAAAAAATTATGAAATAAACTAAATCTCAGCAGTAAAGATATCTCATAGGAATCTTCAACAATATGTTCAAGAATTTAAAATGCACCCATATACTAAGGATCTAAATTCCCCTACTTTACCAGATGATGATACCCCAACCATGGAGATACTCACAATAAAACATGTTCACCCACTTAAAAAGATAAGGGATGATAAAAATTACTATAAAATTATTTTTTATGGCTCTTGTTTGTTTCCATCCATTTCCAAATCATCTAGATTTTATCAGTTGTTCTATAAACAATATTATGTCCTATTATGGATATTTCCCCAATATCTACCCAATAAAGTGTGGATGGATATGGTTTATTATAAAATGCCTCAAATGTGGAATATGTATCAAATATTAATAACTATTTTTATATAAAACACTACTAATGGAATGTTCTCTTCTCAAGAACAACCATATTTCATTGCATGGCCTTAGACATGTCTCCCAAATTCAGATTTTTTTTTCACTCAGATTGTCCATCAATTTGAGTCTAGCATTATATAGTCAAGATCAATTCAGTTCTAAGTGATTGTTTTACCAATATCTAAAATAATGAGGTGAATATGGGGTCTTATTCAAAGGAAATCAAAACTAATACTCCATGAAACTTGACCACCCATAAAATGTATAACTTTACTAGCTCATCTACCAAATTTAGGTCCCTAATAGGAAAGAAATGAACTAACTTGTTAATCTAAAAATATATCTAAAATAGAATTATTCTTTCAAATAATCTTTGATAACCCAATAAATAATTATTTTTAACTCTACCTCACTTTACATATTGGAAATGGTAGTGATTACAATATGTTAGTGGGTAATTGATGTGCAGTCTTCACTTGTTGATACACGATACACTTCCCAATATGATTGAACACATTATTATTTATAAAAACCCCCAAAACTATCCCTTTATTGCATTATACATTTTTTGGATGACTGGGTGGACAACCCACTATAAATAATGGTAATCTAAAATGATTTATTCTTGTTAAAAAGGGAAAACTATAATGTCAAATTCAATGTGTAAGGTAGAATTCCTATCCTTTTTTCATCTATTAGTGGTTTACCCACTAATGAGGTTTTTTCTAATGGTATGGAAATTAGAATCCAACCTTTTAGATTTTATATCATTGTCTAAAAAATTAGGGATAATGGTGACTAGAATTATGACTATGGAATCATTCTGTTTTGCATAATCCAAATGTGTATCAGTGATCACTCCCATCAATTTTCAGGGATCTTGGGATTGTTATATCATTTGGATATATAATTTATTCCTAATGCATCTGCCACCGAATTAACTTTTATGGGTGTATAGATCATGTCAAAGTTAAGCATCTAGAGGTAAAACATCCAATTTCATTACCTCGTATTCAAATCATTTTTTTGAGAATATAATATTAAAAATATTATAATTATTGAACACTATGAAATTGTCTCCAAAGAGATAGTAGAACCATTTTTTAATACATGAAACACTACTAAGAATTATAGGTCATATGTTGGATAGTTATTTTCTAATACTCATTGTTTTCATTTGTCATAGGCTACACCATAGTCTTAATAGATTATAATTAAACCCTATCTCGATCCATACACATCACAGTAGAGCATGTATCACTATACAGTTTTTTTCAAGACAAGAATGGGTATCAAAGTGAGCTAAGTATTAAGATCCTATAAAGATTTTTTATTTCCTCCAATCAAATTTAATTTAATACCCATCCTATTTAATGTAGTTATATGCCAAATTAATCATGAGAAATAATGAACAAAAAATCGATAATAACTAGATAACCCTAAAAATATGTGCATCTCAAAAACATTCTTAAGAGACTACTGAGAAACAAAAACTTTAATCTTCTTAGGATCAACTGATATCCTTATATCATAATGACATATCAAAGGAACAGAGCTTCTTATATTCCTAAGTCACACGTAGATAATTTCAAATAGATATGGTGATATCATGATGTTCTCAAAAAAATATTTATATAAGTTTCATGGTCTTCTTTAGTTTGATAATACACCAGTATTTCACCCAAAAAAACTACTATAAAAGATTCCAAGTATCTGAAAAAGATATGGTTTATCAGTGTAATGAAAACTACTGTGGGTCTGTATGAACAAAAAATTAGTAAGTAATCACAATGTTCATAATGATATTGAAAATATTTCTTTATAATATCTTATTTCTTGATCTGAAGTCGACGGTTCCACAATCATAGATCAGTTTTGGAGAACATATTCACTCCTTTTAATTGATTAAACAGATCCTCAGTTTAAGGAAGAGGATATAAATTCATTATTATAACTTGGTCAAATTTATAATAGTCAACATATAATTAAAGGGTACCAACATAATTATTTACAAAATATGGGAAAATCCTATGGAGATGTATTTTTTATTATGAGTACCTTTTTTCTAATTCCCCCAACTAGAGTTTCAGATCTCACAATTTCACTTATGTCTTTCTATATGAAGGAAGAATGATAAACTTCTCCCTAATAGTTGTTTGATTAAAAATTACACTTCTCTCTTAGGTGGTAGTCCTGATAAAATTCCCCAAAAACATCAAGGTATTGATCTAATATATCTAGAAGATCCCTACATCCTATTATATCCATATCCCCTAAGGTTATCATTTCTAATAGGTATAAAATAGTTTCTTCTAATGTCACTAAAGGCCTAGCTCTTCTAACATTCATTTCCAAATACCCTTTAAATATATGAAAAACTCATGTAACAGATTTAAAAGTAATATTTCAAAAATAGAAGTAAATGTGAGCTTAAAATTCTATATTCCAATCCATTACCATGATAAGGTCAAAAATTGACATTTATAGGACGGTGAAATCCTATATAAACTAGATTTCATCAATAGTGATAAAATATTATACACACTTAAATACTTTTCACTGACATTTTCTAAGAGGTTTATTGAGCTCAGTACATGTCACATCATATCCATATATAACCCCATTTGATTTACCATATGATAATCAATGAAACAATGGGAGACACTAGTTTCAAATAAGTCTTGAAATAAATTAAAATTAATAAGAGTCATTTCTCACACCAATGAGGGGTCTGAATCTTTATTAACTAAGGATTATTTATCTCTATAATTTTACCATTCAATCCCTCCTAGATTATTCTTACCCCCATGATAATATTGAGCTTTCTTATAGTTATTGGTATTCATGAATCACTATTACTAGGTTGATGTTGTAGAAAATATCCACTTTGCTGAGATTATCTAGGTGGGTCATTCAAAGACTGAGTTAATTGGAATCACTATCATTATTAAAATTTGGTGGATTATTGTAGAATCATTTGATATACCACATTCAGACACCATTGTAACACTCCCTAGGTGTCATCATACATTCTCCTTTGAAATGGTCTAAATATCCATAATGGAAGAAACCCATTTAATTTTTTTTCTTTGAGAATTAGAATCCAACCCTGTAGATTTATTATCTGGAGCTTTGCTACATTGATATTCCCTTTCCCTCCTATTCTTATTCCCAACAGTGGAGTTTCCACTTTTTCTCAAATGTATAAAGGTGTTCCCTCTAGGAAGATTACATGTAATATATTTTTCATCCATCATCGATTTATTCACCATGTATGTATAATTGTTAATACATAATATAGTAACTCTCAAGTGAATATCTAGTCATATCCCCAACTCAAACATAGGTTCATTGAGAGATTCACTTGCTGACACCACTAGTGCAGAAAACATTATTTACGTCACCATTTTTTACGTCAGTTATATATAACCGACATGAGAATCTGTGAAACGTGGTTTTTTATGTCGGTTATTTAATAACAGATGTAAAAAATGCGTTGAGTAGCTTTTTAACGTCGGTTATTTTAATAACCAACGTTACAAATCGCGCATGTTCGGTTTTTACATCGGTTATTTTATAACCAACGTAAAAAACCAAAGCGCGGGGGTTTTTTACGTCGGTTATTTGATAACCGACGTAAAAAACGAGATATCTAGTCATTTTTTACGTCGGTTATTTTATAACCGACGTAAAAACCCAAAGTGCGGGGGGGGGGGGGGGGGTTTACGTCGGTTTTCAAATAACAGACATTATAAATTTAAAAAATAGTTTATAACGTCGGTTATTATATAAACGACGTTATAAAACATTTAAAAAATTAAAGCCCCGTGGACTGTCATTTACATTTTTTCGATCGACAGTCCGCCGGCTCGTCTCTCTCGTGTGGTAAACCCTAATCGACTCGTCGATCGACCTAATTTAAACTCATTTTGGCTTCATCGTTTATCATCTTTACTCTCCTCAGATCTATCATCTCAACTCGAAACACTCAAGTAAGCATTCCACAAATTTATTTCATTCGTTTTTTTTTTCGAATAGTCTATATTTATGTTTTGCGATTTTTTTGTTTAACTAGGTTAGATTCTTCCATTTAGAACCCTATTACATCTTTTTGAATATCATTGGCACCAGACATTCATTTTTATCTTGAGTTTCTTGTTTTTTTATTTCTTTATAAAACAAATTTTGATATATTACCTTGCATTTAATGACTCAAAATCCTCCTATGTTGGAAACATATTTGGGGTTATTTATTGAAGGACTATGGCGCAATTAAGGAATTATTTGGAAGATTTCCTGATTTGACCGGTTTGAATTTCATTATCAAAAAGAAATTTGAGGTATGGTTGATTCATCCATTCCTTTTATCCTATATTTCATTTAATGCTCAGGTTCATCTAACAATTTTGTAGTTGGATAACCAATAATTTTTATGTGATTAGAGAATTAAATGAAATTATCATCATATATAGTAAATCATCCTTGTTGAGTGTCTTATCATAGAATAGGAATCAATCATCCATATTGAAGATGTCATTTTTTTAGAAAACAAAAACCATTAATGTAAACCATTTATCATTCATTAATTGAACTAAAATAAATATTACACACGAGTTATAATGGAACATAATAAAATAAATATTTATCATTCACCCTCATAGAGTCTAATAAATCTATGATGAACCATTTGTTTTCTTTAATGGAAACAAATTCACTTTTACCCACTTTGTATTTTTAGAAGACACTAAACTCCCTTATAATTTCACCCTTTTGGGAAGTATTAAACATCATTATATCCCTTTAAAAAATCTAAATGTCACAGAAATATCGTGCATCCATTTTGTCTTACAGGACTCTAATATAGATAAGTATAACATTTTTTATATTATTAGTTATGATAAACTCTATAATAACATCATTAATATATGTTTATAAAAATGGGAATATCACAATTCTCATGATTTTAGTTGAGAATAATGATAATGTTTTTTATTAATGATGATATAGACATGGGTAATTTTACAAAAAAGAATGTGAACTTGAATAATGAATGTTACCTATATGTATTTCACAAGATTTTTTGATTTTATGTCACAAAACTAATTGATGATCGAATACAACAAATAATTGCACCACCAAACAAAGTGAAACAAGTGTATTGTTCTATTTTAGAAATTCAGGATTTAATCAATGAGATTGTGATTTATTTATTTTTTAGTGTTTCTGAATCAAGATACTATATTCTATTTCAAATGGGTATTTGTTTTTTTTATGTTTCACGATTTTATTTGATGTAGGTTTTTCTTTTTCAATGATTACTTCATAAAGTGGTCTCGGTTCATTTGATTTTGTGTTTCCTTTGACACCATCACCCCTCAATGACTATGATCTCTCATTGCCAGTTTTTCTCTAATTGTTCTCTCATACACCTTTTGGATTTGATGGTTGATTACAAACATATTTATTCAAATATTTAAGCTGGATTATATGCATTTTTAGGATTATATTGCTATTTAATGCCACTTTATTTATTATTCTATCCAATACTAAGAACCTTTCTAGTAAAAAAAATTTCATAAGAAATATGATTGGACTCTTCATCATATTTCCTGAAACGTTTTTAATAATGTCACGTTTTTTAAAAAAAATATGTTATATCAAAGATGTGGAAACGGGTGGTGTCTGAGGGGGTGTCCAAGGGGGTGGGTGGGTGTGAGTGGCTGTCCATGGGGGTGGGGGCCTGTCCAGAGGGTTTTGGGGGTTGTCCGGGGGGTGGGGGGCTGTCCATAGGGTTGGGGGTGTCCAGGGGGTGTTCAAGGGGTAGGGGTGGGGGTGGTGTCCAGGAGGGGTGGGGGTGCTGTCTAGAGGGATGGGGGGCCGTCCGGAGGGTTGGGTAGTGTCCAGGGGTGGTCCAAGGGGGTGGGTGGGTGTGGGGGGGCTGGCCAAGGGGGTGGGGGCCTGTCCAGAGGCTTTTGGGGGTTGTCCAAGGGGTGGGGGTGATTTTTAGGTTTACTCCATTTTCTCCAATTTTCTATCAACTATGTAGGAGGCATGGTTTTCTTTGATTCAATGAAATTTAAAACTATTATATCTAACTATATTTTGTTTTAAAAATAATATTCAAGCATATTTTCTGAAATACCCATAGATTTGTTTTATATTTTAAATTGTTTTACATTCAAATTATGATTTTTTTCATATAAACAAATATTTGTCTCTTCTTAAAAATATATATTTTTTGTTGATATTTGTTATAGGTAATAATGAGTCGAAGTTGGATTACAGCACATCGAATGAGCAATGAATTTGAGGAAGGTGTTGATGCCTTTTTGGAATTTGCAAAACGAAATGTTCCAAGTAGTGACATTTTTTTCTGTCCATGCCTGAAATGTTTGAATATGAAGAAGTTGAAAAGTAGAGATATAAAAGATCATCTGATTTGTCATGGTTTTAATCCGAGTTACAGCCCTTGGATTTCGCATGGTGAAACTGGACGGAATTTCACTGATAATGATGATTCACAAGATGGTAACTCCGATGGAATTGAAGAAATGATTCGTGATATTGTAGCAGAACAAATTGAGATAGAACAGACAGTTGCACGTCTATATGGTGATGCTGAAAAACCATTATATCCTGGTTGTACAGATTTTACGGTTTTGTCGGCGGTGTTAAGATTTATTAACCTGAAGGCGAAACATGGATGGAGTGACAAGAGTTTTATAGAGCTTCTACAATTGATGAAAGACATTCTTCCAAAAGGTAACGATCTTCCGGATTCACTTTACAAAGCCAAGAAAATATTATGCCCGATGGGATTGGGATACAAGAAAATACATGCCTGTCCGAATGACTGCATTATATATAGGAAGGAATATGAATTTCTGTCAGAGTGTCCTAAATGTGGGACATCACGGTATAAGGTGAAAGAAAAATCACAGGTTGGTGTAGAGATTACAAAGATCCCTTCAAAGGTATTTTGGTATCTTCCTATAATTAATCATTTCAAATGTTTATTTGCTAATTCACATGATGCAAAAAGGTTAGGATGGCATGATGAAGAGTGGGTATGTGATGGAAAAATACGTCATCCAGCTGATTGTCCATAATGGAAGAAAATTGATATGCAGTATTCTACATTTGGAAATGAAATTAGAAATATCATACTAGGGTTGTGCACAGATGGAATGAATCCATACCGAACCCTAAGTAGCACACATAGGTCATGGCATGTTTTATTGGTAATTTACAACCTCTCTCTTGAAGTTTGTATGAAGCGCAAATATTTCACGTTGAGTATAATGATCTCTGGTCCAAAGCAACCTGGTAATGATATTGATGTTTCCTTGTCACCGTTGATTGATGATTTGAAATTGTTATGGGCTGATGGTAGTAGGGTGTATGATTCTTATAAAATGGAATATTTTCAACTGCATGCAGTGCTTCTGTTCACTATAAATGACTTCCCAGTGTATGGAATTTTTTTTGGATACAGTGTTAAAAGGCATAAAGCATGTCCAATTTTCGAACAACAGACGTCATATTGTCAATTGCATCATGGGAGGAAAACAGTGTACATGGGTCATCGAAATTGTTTGCCTATGGAACACCCTTATAGAAGACTAAAAAAGGCATTCAATGGCTCACAAGAATTTGATACTGCTCCAAAAACTTTATCCCCTGATCTGTATTTTGAGAGGATGAAAAACCTTGATGTGACATTGGGAAAGACACAGAAATCTGGTAATGATAGACATATTTGGAAGAAAAGGTCAATTTTTTTTGAGCTACCATATTGGTGGTTTCATGAAGTTAAACATAATATTGATGTCATGCATGTGGAGAAGAATATTTGTGATTCTTTGATTGAACATTGTTAGATATTAAAGGAAAGACTAAAGATGGGTTGAATGCAAGATTAGACTTATTATCAATGGGAATACGTTTGGAGTTGGCTCACACTCCTAAAGGAAGACGAACATTTCTTCCCCCGGATTGTCATACATTATCGAAGAGGGAGAAAATTAGCTTCTGTTAGTGTCTTCATGATACCAAAGTGCCTCAAGGTTATTCTTCTAATGTAAAATTTTTTGTCTCATTGAAGGAATTGAAGTTGATAGGTATGAAATCACATGATTTTTACATCATGATGCAACAAATTCTACCAGTTGCATTGCGTGGAATATTGAACATTCGTGTTAGAAATACTATAATGAAGTTGTGTTATTTTTTCAATTCAATTTGTAACAAGGCGATTGATGTGAATGCTTTGAAAATTTTGGAAATGGATGCAATTTTTATACTTTGTCAATTGGAAATGTATTTTCCTCCAACTTTTTTTGATATAATGGTGCATTTAATGATTCATCTGGTTCGAGAAATAAAGCTTTGTGGACCTGTATATCTTTGTTGGATCTATCCTTTTGAAAGTTATATGAAAATATTAAAGGGGTATGTTAAAAATCTATATCGAACTGAAGCCTCCATTATTGATAAGTATATTTTTGAGAAGGTAGCAGAGTTTTGTATAAGCTACTTGGTTGCGGCGCAACACATAGGTTTGCCTCCATCTCACCATGAACGAGTTAATAATGAGGGAAAGGGGATTCGCGGCTTGAAAGTCAAATCATTGTCAGCTGAACAGATGAAGAAGTTAGAATCATATATCTTGAATAACACAGCTGATTCTCAACCGTATATCACATTGCATATTAATGAGTTGAAACAATGTCATCCAAAGAAGAAAGAAATGTGGATTTTGAATGAGCACAACAAAACTTTTTTGTCATGGATTAAAAAGACTTTGCTTGGTAGATCAGATGTATCAGAGACATTAAAATGGATAGTGGGTGGTCCATGTTTAATTGTGATAACATGGTCCGGTTATGCGATTAATCGTTATACATTTCATATGAAAGCTTAGGACAACAGAAGTGCAGTTCAGAATAGTGGTGTATTGGTGTTTGCAGAAGCAATGCATTTTTTGAGTGCTAAGGACAAGAACCAAATTTCTGCATCAAGTGCATATTATGGAGTGATTGAAGACATATAGGAGGTTGATTACTTTAAAATTAAAGTTCCCGTTTTTAACTGTAAATGGTTTAACGGTAACAAAAGTGTTAGACATGATGAATTTGGAATGACACTTGTTAATCTAAATAGATTGGAAGACACAACTGATACTTTTATAATGGAAACACATGCAAAACAAATTTTCTATGTAGTAGATCAATCAGATATGTAGTGGGTTGTTGTTTTACAAGGGAAAAAACAATATGTTGGTGAGGATGAAGTTGATGAATATGCCGATTTATGTGAGATCCCTACTTCCATGGAAATATTAACAGAACATAATGATGATCATGTTGAAGACATAGTTTGTTCCATAAGGAACGATCACGAAGAAGGAATTTGGGAAAACAATCCATTTCTACATTCCTAAAATTACAGGTAACATATGTTTATTTCTTGTTTACATTTATTTTTTCCATAAATGTTAGATATTGTAAGTTTTTTATTTATTAAAACATGTTTTAAAACAAAATAAGTATATGTTTTTGTTTGTTTTAAGTTTTTTTAGTTTACTTTATCATGTTTATAACCATTACATGAATTATATATCTATTATTTTTGTTCACCGACAATTACTTTACCATGTTTACCATGTTTACCAGGTTTACCATTTTTACTATGTTTACCATCTTGACCGTATTTACCATCTTTACTATCTTTACAATCTTTACCATTGTTTAACATGCTTATCATATTACCAATGTTTACTATTATGTAACTTAGTACACTTTTCTATTTTCTGATTACAGTAGTATTAAAATATTTGAATTTGTATATTTGTGAACTGACGTTTTTTTTATGTGAAGGATAATGACAGATCATTCATTTGATCAACCACATGATTCTGGAGAGGAGCATATTGCTGGTCATACCTCTGGGGATGAACATTCACATACTCCTATTACGACAAAGAGTTCAAAGGTTGGTAAACGTGGGTGCACACATTTACCAAAATTATCACTTTCCCGTACTCTGGATCAGAGGATAGTCATTGAGTTTGATGATGATGATATTCCTAGAGGTCCGAATGCAAAAGATTTTAAGAGTTTTGTAGCAACTCAGTCTAAGAGTAAAGTAAGCAGTCTGTATGATGATTAGAGAAGTGTGGATAAAGCGATTATCTCTTAGTTGTGGGAGACGATTTTGGTAAGATCTTTTGTCATTGTTTGACTATTCTTTTAATGTTTCTAGTATATATAATATGTTTAACCTCTTCTTTATCATATGACATTTGATATTCCTGACACTGGAGGAGTCAGGAAGAAATGATTATCGTTGGCTTCCAGGAGATGAAGGGATTTCAAATCAACCCTCTCATCTGATTTCATTTATGGTCATAGGAGTCATGACAATCCATGTCGTATATATCCTTTTATAGATCAAGACACATGGAGACAGTTTTTTGAAAGTAAAAGAAAAGAGTCATTTCTGGTAACTGAAATGTAAACTTTTATAAACTTTCTTATATAAATGATTTTATTAATGTTTTGTTAATGATTTATTATTCTTAAATTACAAAAAACAAGGAAATCTCATCAGGAGATCCAATCTAAAAATGTATACCCTCATTGTTTATCTCGGGGAGGGTATGCATTATTGGAAGAACAAATGATGGAGGAAATATTTCAACAACTAAGAGCTGAGTCTTCAAGCTCTGGAGAGGTGGCCCCTCCATCCCCTCCATCTAGACATGAAAAATGGAAGAGATCTCAGAAGGGAAAAAGGGCAATATCTTTCGGAAGAATCGAGAATCGTAGATGAGAGGATTGTAAGATATCTATTTTATTTATTTAAGTTAACTATTTTCTTCATATAATTTCAATCATTACAGAAATGTTCAATTAATTAATACATGACTCTCTTGAGGAGTAGAGTTCAGAGGGGACATTTACAGCTACTGGGAGGGAAGATATTTTATTTGTAGCATTGGGAAGGCCCGAACATCCTTGTCGTGTAAGAGGATATCTGGTAGGTGTATCAGTAAGAAAAGTGTTTCCACGTTCTTCAACTTCTAACATTGAGGGGGTTTATAGAAAAAATAGAATCCTTGGAGGCTGAAGTTCATAATATTAATGTGACGATGGAGGAAAAGATTAGACAGTTGGTGCAGTCTATGTTTGCAGAAATACAAAGACAATTTTAGACTGCAGCTCCCACTCGTCCACCTCCCCCTACAGACCCCATTATTTATCCTCCACCTCCACCAGTAGCTCCAACTCCCCCACCTCATCCTATAGACCCCATTTTTTATCCTATGCCTCCGCCGCAGCTTCCTACTTATTGCTGGTTGTATGTTGATGATTCTCAACATCATATAGTAGCATATGAGTTGGTATATTGTATAGGAGATACAGTTCATCATCAATAATTAGAGGTAGAGAATCAGAGGGTCATTGTATAGGATATTATAGATAGATCAGCTAGGGTACCAATACCTACAGATGAGGTGGTGACAGTTGGACAGAGTATCGGTCATTTCTTAATTTGGCCATACAGACTTCTTCGACTCATTACCATAGAGGTATGAATGTTATATATTTTATTTTGTTTTTTTATTAAATTTTTTTTATCATTTGAAAACTAATATATTTTTAAATTTTTTTTTACAGGAATAATTCAAAGGTAAAGAAATACTGTATAGACAACAACAAAGACAAATGGTTATGACATCAGATACAGATTCTAATGGTCTTGACAGATTGTCAAGATATTCACATTTATTGTCGGGTTATTATGAGTTTCCAATGGAATCTCATGTTTGTGGAAGTGATATAAGAGTGGGGATTATAAAAACTGATATCATGGAGCTTGTTACTGGAGATAAGTTGGGAATCAACGTGGTGCAAATGTTTTCCATGTAAGTCTTAACACCTTTTCCCTGCAATATATTTATTAAAAATGTATACTTATGTATGTTTTGTATTAGGTATCTTTATAAAATTTGTGAGAGGAATGATCTGACAGAAGTATATGGATTCATGGACCCGCAATTGATTTCCCCTGAAGCATGTGCATTGAATGAGGAACAAAGAATGGTTTATAATGCTGAAAGATCTGAAAATAATATAATCACACAATGTTGGATGATTCCTTTTTGTAAGAGGTATGAAACACATTTCTCTCAAAGAGTTAATTATCTTTTAACATAAAAAACCACTAACGTAAAATTTCCTTTTATCAGTGATCAATGGATGTTAGGGTTTTTTTGCCCAAGGGAGAAAGCCCTTTATTGGATATGCTCTATCCATGGTGATGTGCGGGAAAGTTTTAAGAATATATTGGAAAATTAAGTTTCAATTTCTCAATAGTTTTATATATTATAATGAATTTTAAATTTACCCCATTCGTATTATTTTCTAACAGTGCATGGGTCCACTTTTGAAAAAACACAAAGAAAAGAGGTGAAAATATCAAATATGTAAATGCGAAGGTAAATATCCATTTATAATTTGTACTTTTTGATTTATTACATAAAAATAATATATTGAATTTACACTCATTCAAATATAATTTTCATGAACAAAAAGGCCTCATCAAATGTAGATATTATATGTTAAGATTTATGTATGAAATAATAACAACTGGGACAGTTATGAATTTTGACCTGGTACAATTTCCTCTTAAACTTTTCCATAATATTTCAATTTGATTTATTAATTATACACGTTAACTACTTTATTTTTCATTTGTAGCTTTTTGATGACCCTAAACCCTATACTACTGAAGAAATCAAATACTTAAAAGTGGAGTGGTAAAATTATTTTATAGGTTTGATTAAATTTTAGTTGTTTGTAATGTAAAATGTAATTGTGAATATTGTCATTGTAATTGTGTATTTGGTAGTTGTTTAGGTTGGATTTAGTTTTTTTTTGAAGTTGAAAGTGTAAGTTTTGAATGTTATATAAGTGAATGTTTAATTTTTCTCTGCTTATTGTTTTGGGTTACTTGTGATGGTTTTTCTGGTATGGATTTGGGTCTGTTGGGGAGGGGTTCCAAGGGTGTGGGGGTGTGTTCAGTGGGGTTGGGGGGTGTCCAGCAGTCTGGGAGGGCTGTCCGGTGGGATGGGGGGACAGTCCAGGGTGGTGGCAGGGCTATCCAGGGGTGTGGGAAGGCGTTCCAGGGGTGTGGGAGTGTTGTCTAGGGGTGGGGGGTATACATGAGGGTGGGGGGGTTGTCCAGGGGTGTGGTGGGGGCTATCAAGTGGGGTGAGTGGGTGAGGGGGTGCTGTTCAGGCGGGTGGGGGGTTGTCTAGGGGTGTTTGGGGCTGTCCGGGGGTCAGGGGGCAGTCCAGGAGTGTGGTGGGGGCACCAATGGGGTGGGGGAGGGCTGTCCAAGGGGTATATATGAGGGTGGGACCTCCAATGGGGTGGGGGAGGGCTGTCCATGGGGTATACATGAGGGTGAGGGCTCCAACGGGGTGGGGGAGGGCTATCCATGGGGTATACATGAGGGTGGGGGATGTCTAGGGGGTAAGTTTTATATGTTATCAATGTACATGCTTAATTTTGATCTACTTCTATTTTTGTGGTACGATTTCTTGATTTGTTTTCTAGTTGATTCTGGTGGAGAGCAGATGACTGCATTCAATTTTAAAAAAAAAATTGGGTTTATCATGTCGGTTATTTAATAACCGACGTGATAAAAGGCCTGGGAAATGGTAGATCACGTCGGTTATTTAATAACAGACATGATAAAAGGCCTGGAAAGTGGTTTAACACGTCGATTATTTAATAACTGACTTGATAAAAGGCCTGGAAAATGGTTTATCACATTGGTTATTTAATAACCGACGTGATAAACCACCTCCCCCCGGTTTATCATGTCAGTTATTTAATAACCGATGTGATAAACCCCCTCCCCCCGGTTTATCACGGCGGTTATATAATAACTGACATGATAAACCCCCCTCACCCCGGTTTATCACGGAGATTATATAATAACCAACGTGATAAACCCCCCTCCCCCCCGGTTTATCACGTCGGTTATTAAAAAACTGACGTGATAAACCCCCCGCCCCCCGGTTTATCACGTCAGTTGTTTAATAACTGACGTGATAACCCCCCCGGGTTATCACGGTGATTTTATAATAACTGACGTGATAAACCCCCCACCCCCCAGTTTATCACGTCAGTTATTTAATAACCGACATGATAGACCATTTCCTCGTCCTTTTATCATGTCTGTTTTTTAATAACCGACGTGATAAACCATTTTCCAGGCCTTTTATCACGTCGGTTGTTAAATAACCGATGTGATAAACCCTTCCTATTTTATTTATCACGTCGGTTCTGAAATAACTGACGTCATAAAAATTGCTATTTTATGTGTTTGACGTCAGTTTTTAAATAACCGACGTCAAAAACGTTATTTATAACGTCGCCCATATTAACGTCGTCTAGAAACCGACGTAAAAAATGAAAAATAACCGACGTAAAAAACATTTTTTTCACTAGTGCACCTCCAATAAAAATGATCTAAATATGAAAATTGATCTCTATACTCCAAGATTAAAAGGAATTGTTAATTAATATCAAAGAAATTCATCATACATGATAATTTGAAAGTATATGGATAAATTTTTTTACTAATAAATATCTCAAATTCCTCCCATGTGAGGCCTTGATCAATATTTACATCAACTAACAAGTCCCACCATTTTTACTCCAAATCCTCACATATATAAAGTACAAACTTGGCCTTAATATTAATAGGAGTACCTAAGAAATCAAATAATTGATTCAACCTTCCTAGACATGCATTAACCTATTCGGAACATGAGAAACCCTAAAATATCATTCAATTATACCTTTTAAAATTCTGTAAGTGATCGTCATGGAATGTATCTTCTGTCTAAATTCCTTTTCCCACAACTTAAAAATACATTAAATTTCTTTTTATGATTTTCAGATTGACATTTTCTTCATGTAGAATCACATCTCAGTTTCTATATCCTATTGATTTCTAATTCTCCTAACATGTTTAATTATACTATTATAATAGTAAAAACCACCACCCATTCACCTCACATCTACTCAGTCATAGATTTTATAATTTACTCTATTATAGAAAGAAAGTCATAATATGGAACTTCTAAATCAGGAATCATGAAATATTATGTAAAGATTGATTCCTAGTGGTATGTCTCTTTTATAATTCATGATGTGTAAACCCTATCAACTAAACCCATGATGATGAGGTGAAAACATTATGAAAAGTGTCTGAAAACACTCTTCATACCCGAACTACACTGGTAACTCGAAGTTCAATATAAAGAGGTTATCTATGCCTTTTTAAACTTTAAATTTCAACTCTTGAGGCATCATGTCTCCATTTCTACCATCCCAATAAATGGATCATGCCAAAGGGATACCATTTTTAATATTTCAACCCCAACCCATTGGATTATGAAGGATTGAAATACCACTAACCTTAAGTTCATCCCCCAGACATCAAAGTCTAGAAATAAATTCCAAGGATATGTATCAACCTTATGAGATATTTTACTCTTATGAATAACTCTTCGTGGAATAGTAACTGAAAAAATTATATAACATAAATATGATTCATGAATAAGATAAATCAATGCTAATTAATACAACATGAACAAAGAATAGTTGTCGTAGATTATAAATAAATAAAATGTATAAGTCAACATGGTATAAAAACACCCAAAATATTCCAAACATTCACAGTTATCACTAGTCCAGACTCTATTCCACAACCTCCTCTATGATTTAGACTCTACAAAACATGATCACCACCTCAAGGTTCTCCAACAGTGAAGTAATAAATGTTTCCATTACTTGTATCATGAAAAATAATTTATATATGCACACCAAGGTTCATGTATAGAGGGTGATTATACAACCCAGTAGATAAACCATAGATACTTCTAAAACACACCACAAATATAAGAACAAGTTATATCACAATAAAACACATAATGAGAATAAATCATAATAACCAAAACATATGATATAAATGAGTAATAGGTTAGTGAAAACACACATGTAAATCATTACATCCCTTCTAATGAAAGTATATATATGAACCCAATACATCTCCTACCAAGTAGGATCCCCATAAATATACTAAACTCACATGAGGAATACCATTCCAACCTCACCCAAGACATTATTTGGAAGTTCCTATCAATATACCCCTAAATTTGACACTGGTAGCTAAGTTGGAACTAACAAGGACCCAAACATGAAAGATATGAATGAAACGCATCCATAAAATCCAATTTATGTACATAAAAAACTTTCTTTTGAAATATAGTTAATAATATCAACACTTTTAAGAAAATTACCCAATTTTTTTCATCAAAAAAAGATACTAATTTTAGTTGCATAAGTTTTCACGTTCTAGATTGGACTGAATTGGGAGGGCAGTCATCCACCTCCAACAAGTTCATCTATCAGGTCCTAATAAAGAGTATTTCAAATCAAGAAGTTTTATCCAAAATCATCTCTAGAATTATATGGTACAAGAAAAATAGTGATGAAAGGATAATTATATTTCTTCTTAGGAAGTAATAGATTTAATGTTGAGTTAATATCCATCCCCAAGATTTCCATAATAGTTCGTAACCCCCCCCCCCCACACACACACACACAATCAGAGAAAATTTCATTTATTTCAAGAATCCATATGACCTAAACCACGATGTGGTAATTTCTACCATATCCACTATTCCTTTGACCATGCTTTGCCCCATGGAGACCCACCACAGTGTGTACCGCAACATAGAAGTGTGGCCTTATCTATTTTTAGAACACTACTTCCTATACCACCATGTACTGAGTCCTATAATATTGGTTTTCATTATTCACACAAGGATAACCTTGTACCACCACCTTGCCCACTCACTTGGTCATTTTTTCTTGATCATTTACCATAGGGGGACACTCAACACACTATTCCTAAAAAATAGTGGCCCGTATTGAATGGTGATGTATTTCTACCCAACCTAACCGCCACACCAACATGCCAACATGATCATATACACATCAAGCACTATGCCACCATGATACTGGCCATCATGGCATGGTGAAGGCTAGATTTCCCAAAAATCATTTTTCTAACCACACACCATTCAAAAACTGCCTAAAAACCAATCCAAAACACCACAAAACATAGAAGTCCACAATAAAATAGAAATCATAACTCAAACGGGGGGTGTAACTCTTATACTAAAATTATTTACTTTTGATTATTTTATTTTACTTTTACATATATTTGTTTAAAAAAATTCTCATTCTTTTTTCAAGTCCTTGGTAAAGAATTTTTTTTTTTGTTTTGTTAACTTCTATATAAAACTTTTTTATATTTTCAAAAATTTACATAGAATATAAGATAATATTTTATAATTTCTTCAAGAAACATATTTTTTGGAAGAATATCATCCATATAAATTATAAGATAACTCTAGAAGGGTATAATATTTTTTTCATATCTTATTGGAACCTAAAAACATTAACAAACCCATTTTTTATTGTATCATGTGGTTGTTATTTCCATATAATTATAAATTTCAATGTAGTTTCATGTTATAACATTAACTATTATTGATGTGTCTTATATTTCAATAATTTTAATCATTTATTTATGGATGATTAATCAATAGTTATTCTTAAGGAAGTTATCACCTATATTTAATGTTTTTTCTTTTATTAGTTTCATTTTGATAATACCAAAAGGGAGAGAAAGTTTTTATGATTTATTGTTTTACTAAGAGAAACAAATTAATTTCATCTAAAAAGAGAAGAAGTTACAATCCTATGATATATTTTTTGTTTGACATAGACTTTGGGGAGAACTCTAAAGTTCATAGAGAGAAGATTGAATAAATTCAAGGGAGTGATATTATAGAAATGAAAAGGATAAATTCGAGAAATAACTTTTAGTGCATATTTCAAATTGAAAGTAAGTTTAATTAAGGTAACATAAAGCTTTTATGATTTGATTTATTTAAATTGGTTTTACTTATTTTTAACATTCAGAGTTATTTCCTTAATTTTTATGTTTTATTGATTACTTCTCTCTTTTTGAAAATAAAAAAGGGGTGAAATTGACGAAATAATGATTTTTTCTTTCATTAGGGGGGAATTTATTTATACTAATGTGTTTTATAAGTTGTGAGGGATATAATATTATTTTTATCATATGTTAAGCTCATGTACAGTAGTTCTATATAAAATTAAAGGGAGTTCATTCTTATATTTATTTGTAAAACTTACTATTTATTGTTTTATTATGTGCATTGTGGTTGTTAACAAGGAGGATATTATAGGGGTCTGAGTTTTCATGAGACCTTCCATTGTCATCCTGTGTTTCTAGTGTTTTGTGAGTGATTTCATAAATTTTGGAAGTTTCTTAAAAATTATTTTTTAATTTATAAAGAAGTTTTAAAAAGGTTTTAAAATTTATAAAAGTAAATTCAAGGTTTTAAAAGTTGATTTTGAAAAAATAATTGGATGTTTTTAAAGTTATTATAATATTCTAGAAGGGTTTTTAGAGTTTAAGAAATAATTTAATTAATTTTTTAAGTGTTTTGGAATTTTTATAAATGATAATGAAAAATTTTCAAAATTATTTATAAGTTAGATTAATTAAAAATAAAATATTTTCAAATAAATATTTACCCTTACACATGAAATTGAAGTTTCATATGGGTAATGAAATTTTTAAAGGGTTTTATTAGGGTAAAAGTTTATTTCCTTGTATTTTCTAAGGGTAATGGTGGTTTTTAATGAGTTGTGTATAGGTAATCAATCATCACATAAGGGTCGCCTCAAAATCTAGCTGATTTGTACAAGTAAGGTCCATTTTCTTATGTTGAATAAGGGTGAAAATAAGTTTATAAAGCTTATATATGGGTGGTTTGAGTGATTCATATGGGTAATCCTTCCTTCTATAAGGGAAATCCTTTATAGCATAATTGTAATCCGCCCTCGCATAAGGGTAATCCTTCCACGGGTAAGGGTAAGCCTTCCTCATGTAAGGGTAAGCCTTCACCGTGTACAGTTTCTCCCAAAGCCTATGTAAATGTAGCCAGATATATAAGGGTAAAAACCTATTACCCTTACATAGTGTGTATGAGTTTTGTATGGGTATAATATATCTACCATTATGTAAGGTAAAAACAAGTTCCCCCTGCATAGTGTTAGATTGTCATGTATTGGTAACTTCCTTACCCATATTTCTAGGTTTTTCCTCTCATTTCATTATGTAAACCACATGAACCACTTTTCAATGATATTTAATTCTAAAATCATGGGGATAAAATCCTTTTTATTTTTTTATTAAATTAATTATTTATAAAGGTTTTAAGAACTCCAAATTTAATATTTGAGTTATATAGAATTATATTGGCGGTTCTGAATATTCTTTATTTCTATATTCCAAAAACATGATTTACTATTACTTTAAAAATACTGAAACCTCCTCCTCTAAATTTTCATTAAAATTCTCTATTGTTTGGATGATCAATCCACTTTATAGGAGTATTTGGAGTGTTTTTCATTGATTCTGATCCATTATTGGTTGGGAATTAAGATCTATGAAGGATGAGTTTCCTCCCCCCCTTATTTTTGGGTAGCATGAAAGCTCATTATTCTCTAGGAAGAGGATATAAATACATATAATTATATCTTCTTCAATTGGGATTAATGAATATTATTGTTTTTTTTCTTTTTAATAGTTTTTTTATTCTTTGGGGTGTTTTAGTTTATGGGAAATGGAAGGATTGTAAGAAAACCTTAAAGGGAGTAAGAAATTAATGAAAAAGATGAACTATTTAATGAGAAATTGATTGGGAAAAAAGGGGAATGGTGTGTTATTTATATTTTTTCATATTATTTTAAAATTTCAACTCATTAAATTCATTTTTAATGTGTTTATTGTCTCCATGGGTATTTATTATTGTTTAATGATATGTCCACTTTTATTTATAATGGACTTTGGAACCCCCAGAATAAATAATCACTTAAAAAAAATTTATGGGATGGGAAAATTCTATAATGTTAAATATAAATTATGATTCTAAAATTATTGGGGCCTTTCAATTTCATTTATGGTGTTTTCATGTTGAAAAAGTGGTTTTGGTAGCATTGATGCTTATTATAACTTCCTGAAATTTAGGTAAAACTAGTTTTTAAAAATTGAAATCAAAATCTTGAATAAGAGACCAAAAGGGAAAGTGGGTTGTTGATTAATATTTTAAAAAGTAATGAATATTTATGGATTGAATAAATGTGATTAATAATAAATATATGAATCTTGGATTTGATATGTAATGATTAATTGTTGGGAATGGATTAATGAACAAATGGAAAATTAAATATTGTAGGGAACTGGTGGTTAATAGAAAAATGGAATAAAATGGTTGAGGAAACTTTTTATATTTAACCCCTATATTATGATTATTGTTTTTGGTGGTGTTATTACCAAATTACACCTTATGTTAACTAACGAGTGACTATTATGTTATGGATGGAAATTATAGAAGTGGTGTGGAAGAAGGAAATATGTTGTGGAATGTATCATGGTCTATAATGGATCACAATGGTTACAAATCATCAATAGGATATAGTTTCTCAAATTTGATACATATTTTCATGGAATATAATGGAATGAGGTTATTTTACACACATGGTTTGTGATGTCCAAAAGTAAAAAAGTACACAAGTAGTAATATTGATGAGAGGATTTGGTGTTCCATAGTTGGGGTTGTGCATTATAGGAGAGGTCATGAGGTAAATTCTCTATGTATTCCCCATTCCCTACTATTGAGAATATAATATGGAGTTTATATGAGAATGGATAATGGCGTTGTGTGTTGTCTTGGGAGTTTCCCAAAAGTTATATAATTCTATAAAATTAGGGTGTTCTAATTAAATGAACTTCAGTTGGATTTAATGGTTTGAGAATAGAAAAAAAATTAATTGTCAATTAGAAGGATATGTTTAATTTTATTATTGAAATATTATTAATGAATATGAAAATAGTTAGTAATTGATGTGGATAAATTAGAAATATAAAATTAGGCTTGTGTGTGGAAGTTGTCTGGTGTAATGCATTAGTTATGGATAAGTGGGACTTTAGTGATGTGTTTGTAGATGTATGGAATTATGGTTGATGATATATTGTTGGTGTTAACTCATACTTGCATCCCGATTCTTAAAATAGTATGATCCAATTGGATACCTACCAGTTTGAGTGGGACAATCCATGGGTGACAGGAGGGAGTTGAGATGAGTATAATTTGGGCTGAGAGAAGGAAGTTTTGTTGGAATTACTATAGACTAGTGTTTTGATTTTATTTTCAAATATAGGTTTGTTTTTGTATGTGTTAGGGTAATGGAAATAGAATAGTGTATATGGTTTCATTGATGCTTCTTCTTTATTTATTATTTTATTGCTTTTGGTTTTTCCAAATACCCTTCTTTCTTTTTTTAATGATTATGTTTGACTATTTTCTTGGTTTATTTCACTATTTCTTATTATTTCATGTTTATTAAACATGGATGTTGATATATTTAGAGGGATTATCCTACTAATTACTCCCAAGTGCTCACTCCACCATAGTTTTCTAGTATTTTCTGGTCAAATCTTTATAGTTGAAGTTATTTTTTGGGCATCTTAGATAGTGTTTGTTGTTGGATTGGAGTTTAGAGTTTATTTTGTTTGTATTTATATGAAATTAAATGCATTGTGGGATATTTTGGATTTTATAATTTTTTATGTTATGGGGTTGTTTGTTGGTTGATATCCTATCTCCAAATCATGCTAATCTTTTGTGGGTAATTCCTTCCATATGTGAGATTTTTAAACCCTTAGTTCTTATCTCTAACATGGGGCCTACTGAAAGTGAGACTCAGGGGGTTATTATCTCTCTTCCTTCATTTTTAGCCCAGTATGGGTGCCTTCAGAGGGAGTGTCCAGGAAATAGTGTTATCGTAGGTTTTTGTTTAGAGATAAAGTGGAGATTAAAGTTAGGAATAAGTAAGGGTACATGGGTTTGGTTGGAAAGTGGTGGAACTTGATCCCAACATGTGATGAAGGAAATGGTGGCTGGCTAGGAAATAGATATTTCAGGATCCCTGTGATCTAATGTAAAGACTTTGACAATAAACTAAAATTTTTATGTGAAAATAAAACTATTATAGGGTATAAATCCTAGGAGAGGTGAATGTATCATGATTGATTGGATTTTTGATTGAATAAGGTTATTTTGGGAAGTTAAGGTATTTAATTAAATAAATCATAAAATTATATATTTGTTCCTGTGATTTTTCTAATGTTGTGGTTGCTAATTAAATGTTATAATTTTCCAAATTATTCTAATAATATGAAGGTAAAGATAAATTTTTTGATTAACTAGCATGAAATATTTATTTAAATCATTGTTGATACTTAAATATTTAATTCCATTTCCTTTTTTAACATGATTCTCAATTTTTCCTTTATTTAAATATATAAAATTATATATTTTTTAATTAATGTATATAATTATTAGAAAATATTTATCAGTATATTTTTTCATGAAGAACTATAAAATTTTGAAAACCATTATAAATCATGTTAACTTTAGTGGATTTCATACTACCATACAAAAATGATTTTTTTTAAAAAAATTATTAATTGTATTCTAGTATCCATATGATTAAATATATTTTTAATTTATTTACATTTGTAATTTATCATGACCATGTGTTATGGACTTTCTATAAAACATATTTTCGGACATTTAAATTTGGAAATTCTAAAAAATGGTTATCATGATTATTTATCATTCATATAAATATTTGGAAACATTGAAAAAAATAGAATTGAATCTTATTTTTTGGAATTATTATAGTTTTATGGTATTAATATAATCATAATTTTTAATCATGTGTTAGTCTAGAAATTCATGTGACAGTTGTTTCTATATTTTGGAATATGGTAATAATTATTAGTAAAAGACATTTTGATTTGAAAATTTTCCAAATCATAAATATTTTTCATTCACCAATCATGGTTAAAAACTTTATTATTCTATATTATATATGCTATTAAACATCAAAATGTAAATTTAATTCCTTGTTCCACATTTCTAATCATTAACTTTATCTTGTATGTGTTGGAATTTTATTGTATGGATAGACCTTGTTTGATTTAAATTACTAGAAGATAATAAAAATTCTTTATGATAAACTATTGAGACTCAAATATTTTAAATGATTGAACTTATTCTTTTCAAGAATGATACAAATTTAGTATTGAGAAGATTTTGCCTCTCATTTTAATCCATTGGTAGTTTGTTATGGGAAGCATGTCTATAGTTGAAAACATTTTTGTGCTAAAAATGGAATTTCTAGCATATGAGTCTTATGCATGTACCATGTTTAATATGTTGTATTTATAAAATAAAATCATGTTATGTACTAATCATGTGGTATTTAAATATGGTATTAAAATAATTTTACACTTATAGTGTTATATAATCATGTATCCATACACAATGAAATGTTTCAAGAATTTTTAGTTCAAGAATGAAAAACCATGACACATAGTAATACAATATTTGTAGTTTTAATTTTATGATATGAGAGTATGATTTATCTTGATAATTATGAAATCATATCATATATGTAATGGGATATTTTAATTGAGCATAAGAAACTAGAATTTACAAATTTTTATATGGATTTGGAAGTTTGTTTCCTAGGTAATAAGATTGTCTGAGAATGTCTTGTTTAAGAATGTTAAACATGATTAATAATATAATTCATTTTCAATTTCATCTTTAACTTGGCTACATGTTATAGTTATTAAAATTCAAGTAATTTTGTTTCCTACAAAATGACTTGGAAATTTTAAGTGTATTTTGGGGTTGTGTTGTTATTGTTTCATTTAAGTGTTGATATGTTTATTCATATACAATGGAATTTTAGGGAAATTACCTTGAGAGGGGGTGAATCTGGGTATGCACTATAAATTGAAATTAAATCACTTACTCTTTTAAATGTATCAATTTCCTTATAGGTTTTTTACCTCTCAACCTAGAGGTTCACATTGTTAGACTCTTTAGTTGGATATGATTAAGGGTACTCAATATATTTTTGTGTTTATGCGTAAAGTAAATATGGACAAGATTATTTACATATTTCACCACAAAGAGATGGTCCAAGGAATATGCAACCAAATTTATGTTAATTCAAAAAAATCCAAAGTACATTGCTTGATGGTTTAGGTTAGGTTATTCTTATGCCCAATCTAGATGCCTTACAAGTTTAGAGATAGCTCACTTCACCCTAAGGGTCACTCCTTCAAATGTTCCTTTTTTGGATCACTACTGGTGGAAATGATCTTCTTTTTCCTCCTCCTTTTCCCACTACTCTAGAAAGGATCCACAAAACATTTATAGTCATGTAAGTCCCCTCACTAGTAACACAAACATTGATTTTATCTTAATGTATGAATATATTCCCTTATTGATGTTATATTGAGATACTATTTTACCTCTTGTGAAAACCACTTGATGTAGTACCTTCTTCTTTCTATAATACCAAGTACAACTCAATTTTTTATAGTCATAGAAAACAATATATATATTTTTCTATGTCTTCAATAGTTTCCAAATCTTCTATCCCATCATTGAAAAACATCCATATTCTTATCTTCAAGGAATTTTGATCTTTAGGAAATCATATGTTTATTTTTCTTTATTATTTATTTTTTGTATATATTGGATGTGAAAAAAGAATCCTCCTATCTACTTTATTCCTGATTATATTCCCTTATTGATGTAGGGAGGATATTCTCCCATTAATCGGATTCCTACTGAGATCAGTTAGGGTATTTGAAAACACCCCATAACTATATAATTCTTCCCTAATTTCTAGAAAATAACTACTGATAACTAAATTCTCATGGTCATATAAGACACCAGGTTGTGGCATATTCTAAAGGACTATGGTATAGCACCTCCAATTGTGAAACAGCTAAAATGTGTTCTTGTTAACCACAGTGTAGCCTTCAACTCATCAAACTCTATTATGGAATGGTCTGGCACATTGCAGCATATTCTAGGATACTAAATAATGTTCTACCACACTATTGTATATACTTTTTTACTAGATCCACAAAACTCATCTATTAACTCATCCATTATAACATGATCTCCTATTTCTTAACTCCTCTTAATTTTTCCATGAAAAATTGACTATGGTGTAAACCAATTCTACTTCAACATGGAATCTTGTAAGATTGGAGAATCTAAATTTTTCTCCTTCCAATTTTAGACACTCTACATTTCAAGGAATATATATGGTTTGGAATTATTCTTATCTAAAGAGTTTATTGTGTTTCCTTCTCTATTATTGTGTGGACACCACAAAAACACCAATGTAACCAAAACATCTATGAAAAATGACATGTTCCATGGTTATTTTAATTTTGGAATATCCTAAGAACACCTCGTCACACATCGGAAATTCCTCCCAATTTCTCAAGGTATATATACCTCCTCACTTCCTCGAATTTTCCAATTGCGAGTAATAGGGTCCATTCCTGGCCATCTCTATGCTTATACCCTGAAACATGGACAAATGTATCTATTTTTACACCCCCTATAGAATAGAACACTGCTCTCATTCACACATTAACCCACATTATTTATTTTACATTACATGAACCATTCGTGGAATCCTACTCAGCTATGTGTCTCCTGGTCTCGGCCATCTTTTTTCACCCTTCCATATAGCCTTACAACATAGCTAAGGAAACTAAGATGTGGACATACCTCCAACATCACTACTATGACATATCCATGGAGACTGCTGCATGGAAATTCCTCTAACATTACATTTGTTGTGTATCCATGGTGACTACAACATGAGCATGCCTCTGTGGTGTAGCCATTGTTACTACCACAGTCAATACTATGGGATTATTGCCTATTTCTAGCCATCTTTCACTCTTATGAAACACAATCCACTTCTATAATTCTTCTAGACACCTTCCACTTAACCACTCATCACTTTTTCAACACTTACATAAATCTTGATGTCAACAACATACCTTGGATAATCATCTTTAGGGTTAACCAATCTCAAAATAAACACTCCAATACTATTCATCTTCAACGTGAATTGTCAACAATTATATTGTAAAAAAATCAAAACTACTTTATTAAGATTCCAATACACATCTTGGTTATCATCTTTTACTATCCTTGTTAAAAACTCCAATATCAATCACCTGGGATTGATAACAATCTCCCTTATTTTAGTTTTTTAATAATACACAATAAACATACCCTTATTCAATTCACCCTTGGAAGTATTTTTTCCCCCTTAATGATATCTTGTCCCTCTCAAGATATCTTCTTATACCCCTTACTTAAAAATAAATACAAAGGGACTTTAGAATGTAAAGGGTATCTCAAAACATACTTAGGTAAATATAGGGATAAAATTTTCTTCCTTCTCTTCCTCATTGGAGGGAACATCATCTCTATATCATTTCCCCAATAATATAGTGAATGATTCCAAAGGGGATCAACTCCCTGTTTATGGATATCTTCATCGAAATATGATATTTTCTCCACCTATTTTAAAACAACTTCATTATTTTTCATCAAAAACATGTTTATTATCCAAATTAATTGAAGGAACATGTTATGTAATCAAGTCTTCTATCCAGTTTTATTTTCACAAGAGATTCACTAAGTGAATTTACCACTTGTAACTTAAAAAGTAAATAAATCCTATAAGCTTAAATATCTAGAGACCGGTGTATAAAATAAGATTTTTTATAGACATTAATAAGGTTTTCCATTTCACTCATGAATACCAATAAACACACATAAATACTTTGGTTTTAAACTTTTAAAAGACAATAAATTCTCACCATCACCTCACACCAAACCATTAGTATAAAACATTAAAGTACTTGTTTATGGAAATATATAATCTGATACAGTGATTGATACCTCTTGAAAAACATTTTCCAACTATTGTTGAAATAACGGTTCAAGTTAATCAAATGACATCATTTAAACTTTCTTCCTTTTAGATCTTCACGGTCTTTAAAAACATCTGATAAATCTTAATATTTTTTATGTTCAACACAATTCCCCCTGAGTCTCTAGATCTTGACCCCATTTGATGATATCACTTTTTGGTGTAAAAAATTGGAATAAAAACTATTGGAATAACTCTTCCAATTAAAATTGTTTTGGATATCCTGAAAACATCAGAAGATACCAAACTCTGAACCACTTATTAGAAAGATGGGTGTATAAATTTGTATTTAATTTTTGGGGTTACTTCTATTTCATAGTTTTCTTCTTCCTTTTTGAGGCCTAATTAGAACATAAACTTAGATAAAAAAATTTTGAACACCATCCCGGACATCTTTTCATGAAATTTTAGCATGGAAATTCTATACATGAAAACAATTTTCATGCACATTTCCAAATTTTTATTTTTATTTTAATCCTCTTCTGCTTTTATAAAATAATGGTTCATGTTTTTTTCAAGAATAACCACACCATATATCATTTATCCCTTATAAATCTACACACCTTCACAAACTGTTAGAGTAGTTGAATCATATGGGGATAGGGGTACCTTGAACATCTACAAGCTAAAGATGATGATGATTCATTAAGGAACAACATTTTTCCTTTTTCTTTAATCATAGAATCCATCATCTAATCTAAAGTTAATTTGATAGAATCCAACCAACTTTCATAATCTTAAATTTTTTTCTCATTCACGCAATCTATTTTTTCTTGACTATCATTACCAAAAATGTAATCTTTTCCAATAATATGAAGATTTTCCCTTCTCCAAACCTTCTCACAGCATTAAATTTTCCTTGAAGCATTATCATGATTTTTAATTCCTTCATTTCTTTATAATTTTCCTGTATCATAGGACTTCTTGAATTCATCATTAGGTGATATATTTTCGTACTTCTAATCCCTTTTCTAATCTCTCTAATAAATAAATTTTTAAGAGATACATTTGGATCTTTTATCAATATTGGATTTAGAAAAGTATACTTCCTCATATAATCACTAAAATCTATTTCTGAAGAAATTTTTTACCCTTTCATGCATATACTCTAAAACTTACACTTTTAACATGGTTAAAAAGGTAATAATTATTGGGATAAGACCTATAAAACCCAATGAATTTTTGAAATTTTTTTTCTTAATTTAATTTAAATTATTTAATAGAAAGTGTTATAAAAAAATATACGTTATCTTACATCACAAGCAAAAAAAAATTATATTTCATTTCACATAACTTATAGCCCCTTTGATAACCTATGATACATGCAATTTTTACTCTTATAAAACAGTAATATAATTTTGATTTCATTATTTAATATAAAAGTTGTCACCTAGATGTTATATTGGAAGGTCTGAATATGAATAACTATAATTTTTAAGAACATTTTTATAAAATGTTTTTACATTCATCTAATAAATTTTATAGGCTTAAAATAAGAATAAATATAGTTTTTAAGCATAAAATGTTATATTTTGTTTAACAGAGAGTTTTTCTACCTTTTAAAGTAAAACCTATTTTAAATAGAATTTTTGATAATTTTATAATTTTTATATGAAAAAATAAACTTAATTTTTAAAATTAGAATATAAAAACTTACTTTGGTTGAATTATTTGTATTTTTTAGGAAGTTTCATTTTTTTGATGAATAGTAAAAAAAATACAGCATTTTAGTGGAAAATTATCTTTTCTATTTAATAATTATTAATAGAAAATTATTTTTTAATTCTATTTTAAAGTAACAATATATTAATTATATATCTATTAATCTAATTTAGATAATTAGAATAATTTTTATAATAAATATATTTATAAACTCTTAATGATGTTTTGAACTTTTTCACTTTAAAAATGAACTTTCTGGTCACATTTATGGGATTAGAACTAAATTTAATTGTTCACTTCTATGGATTGAATTTGAAAAAATATACATAAAAGTTTGTAATCGTTATGAAATTTGTGGTCTAATAATATCAACTTACGTTTTTGACCAAAAATATTAGTGAAGGTGATTAAAATTAATTAAAGTGATTAAGTTAAAATTATGTTTGATAACAGACTAAACCTTAATCCTAATGGCCCAAATAACCTATAAACTTTTCAAAAATCCATCGGATGCCCATATTTATACCATATCTTATTTTGGTTCAAATTCTATGATTTATTAGGACACATGTTCCTAAAAGTGACCCATATAAAATGTTATTAAGGAAAAATCCAAAAAGGAACTCTCCTTACCTTTAATATTTATAAATATTTAGATTATATAAAAAGCTATATAGTTTTAGTTAAAAATTTATTTTGAAAGGTAATGAGTTGTTTTTATCATGGTAATTTAACCATTAAATTTTAGAGATGATATAATTACATTAAACACTTAATCAATTCAAATGCATGGATTATTTAGTTAATAAATAAATAAAATAAATGGTGCTAAAAACATTAAAGGTAAATTTAATTTAAGTAATTATTGTATTTAATTAAAACTAAATAAATAATGTAAAAATTAACATTAAAGTTATTTTAAAATAAATGATATTTTATTAAATGTTTTTAAATTAATAAAAATCTTATCTTTTTCTAAGTGAATTTTATTTTTTAATAAGTATAAAATATTTTCCATTCAAGGACCAATTTATCTTTTATTATAAACATATTTACAAATAGATAGTAAAAACATGGTTAGCATGGTCCGAGTTAAAGCTATGTTTTTGTGTGTTACATGGACTTGTTTTAAAATTAATTTCCAACACCAATTGAATTTTTATTTTTTAAATTATAAATAATATTTATAATTCATTGGGTCTATATTTACTAATAAATCTCATGTTAGTTTATCCTTAATGGTAAAATTACTTTGGTTGGAAAACTAGTTACCTAAATGAAAAACCAAAATGAAAAATATAAGGAAACATAAAGGATAAGGAATAAAATTATAAAAATGCACTTATTTTTGTGTGTTATATATTTTTATCAACCATAATATCACTTTAATACATTATTTTCTATTTTTATAAGCCCATGAGGTAAGTTAAACCTCCCAATACTGTTACCTTTTGGTAATTATTAGAATTCCACTCCCCCTCTATTATAAAATGGCATTCACTCTTCCCCATACTCACACCTCTCAAGACAATTTGGATCATCCAAACATGAAAAACGTAGTCTCCAAAAATCTCTAAACTTGGCCTATAAACCTAAAATTTGGCAGAAATCCAACCAAGAAGTCCATTGTTTTAAAACAAAAGGAGTTACCCAAATAAGAGGTAACTTTCATCAACATGAATTTTTACTTAATTTCCTCATTAAATCCCTTAATATATTATTAATAAATGATTATATAATAGTCTTAGTATCATAAATATAATAATATGTTTTTATGTTAAGGTTTAGACTTTAAATTTCCCACACTTCAATATAATGGGTAATGAACTTACCGTTTATGTGTACGACGAACAACAACTTAACAAAATAATGATTTTTCATTATTCCTTTACCACCTCTCATTGATAGAATCCCAAATGATTGTTCATTATTCCGGAACTCATTGATGGCATCCCTAGTCTTCATATTTCAACCTCTGAATTCACTGAAACCTCTGCCCTCCTAAATCTCACACTGGTTTCCCGCTTCAAGAAGAGGAGACCTCCGGTTGATGCATTTGACAGGTTTATATTTGGCTCATGGGATCTCCAAGAAAGGGCGACCATCGGTTTTCTCGACAGTCAACACATTATGATTCGATTCGAATCTGAATTGGACCTCATCAAGGCATGGTCGAGCGCTCTGTGTAACATCAATGGGTCCCGATTTTTCCTCCGATGGTCATTTGACTTTCATATGAATTGTGATTCTCCATCTACGGTGGTTTGGGTAAGTTTTCCCAACCTCCCTTGGACATTCCAGAATCCTTTTTTTATTCGCATTCTAGGTAATCTTGTAGGTAGATTTTTGTGCTCGGACAGTCGCACAGAAGCTGTGTGCCACCCGGTTAATCCAATGGTTTGTGTGTAATTAGACGCATCTCGAACACCTTTTGATTATGTTTGGATTACGATTGGAGAGGAGTATAGGTGCAGGAAACGGGTCATCTATGAGAGCTGGACCAATTTTTTCTCTTCATGCAGTCGTTTGCGGCATGCTTTGAAGGTTTTTCATAAGGGTCTTCCAACCCAGGACATATGTCATTGAGAAACTCAGTCTGTAGTAAGTAGGGAGGTGAGTGGGAAGGGTAAAGCTCCTGAAGTCAGAGTTGAAGCTGGCCCGATGCAGATGATTAAAGGTAAAGGCAGTGGTAGGGATTTTCATTCACAACGGTTGGTGGAGAAGGATCAACCAAAAGGCAATGATAACAGTGCTATTGAGGCCACTCAAGGGCCGGAATTGCGGAGGCACGTTATGTCTCCCCAAGTTGGTTTTTTAGGGGGGGCACCCATTTGTATGAATCAACTACGGATGTGAAGGAACAGGATCCCGGGGCACCTGTTGTTAAGGCGAATCAGTCTAATCTGAAGGTTTCAGAGGTTCTTCAAAGGCTAAGACATGACTTAGAAATACCTGCTTCTTCCATGGTTAGTCTGGATATAGAGCAGATTGGGGAAGGAAGGGTTTCCAGCATTGCAGTGGTGGTCATCAAAGCCAGTACTAAGGATCCTAAATTTCTTGATCCTCTAGATAAACATTTTATATCTCTAAGTAATAGGTTTGAAGGGTTGTCTGAGGATATATTGGCCATGGAACTAGAGGAGTATGTCTTTGTAGGAGGTGATGGTGGTGCGGAGACCTTGGAGGGTCACCATGCTGAAGGTAGGGGGAATGAATCGGATTACTGCAAATGTAAGGGAAGTGTTGGGATGATTGAGGACAGTGTTGCAGAGATGGTCAGTGGTAAGAAAACCCAGGAGGGTATAAAGGTTGAAGGAATCCATTTAAGAAATAGGTTTGAAAGCCTTGTCAATGTCAATTTGGGCTCTGGTTTATGTGCTAATTCAGAAGGTGGCGGTGCGGGTGTTGGGGTCTCCGTGAAGGAGCCGATTGGTGGCAGTCTGAGACAAGAGGAAATTTCCAGAGATGTGGAAAATTCTGCTGATGGGGTTAGATATCTTACCCAGATTGGATGGAATACTTTGAACCAAAGAAGGAGGAGGAATAGCAGGTGCAATGGCATTGGATCTGAGGAATTCCTAGATAAAGGGAAGGACCAGGATGAGGGTGATAAAGAAAATATGAGTGGACCGGCTATTCGTTCATATAGCGATATAGTACAAGGTGGGAATAAGAGGATGTATGAGCATGAAGGAGCATTATTTGAAACTCCATGAAGACGAACTAGGAAAGAATATTCTTAACTTCCAAGCCTGGCAAGAACCAGATATGCTTTTAAGTGGGATAGCGGGGTGATTCTTCCATTTAAAAAAGATAGCTTGGACGACCAGTCCTATGAAATCCAACCACCTCTGGTTCAATCAAGGAGTTGGGAGCTTGGTGATATTGGGAAGTGGCACAGACCTACTTCTGTTTGGGAATCAGCCACTGCGGATGATGAATCTGGTTTGGGATGCAAAGACGATTACAGGTACTATGATATGTAGTGTAGCTCTTTCTCTTTTGATTTTGTTTGAATTGCAAGTGTCGTTTTGTGGTATTGTAGGTCATTTGGCATAGTTATGTATTTGTTTTTGAACCCTGTTTTGGGTACCGGTAACCCATAATCCGACTTTTAAAATGAAAAAAAAATTAGGAGTAGTTATTACCCTTTCTCAAATTGAAAACGTGATAGCGTCATTCGTGGATGTGTGCACTAGAACCTCCTCGACGTGATGTGATTACTTTTATATCAAAATAATTATATATATAAGTATATATTATTAAATAATATTTTATTTATGATATAATAATCATTCTGGAAAGATAAATATTTCTTTTCTTCTTTCTATGATGATCATTGTAAAATGAGAATGTTACTCATGTGTACGTACGGCCTACTGTCACCATGATTGAAACATTGGTACATTTTGCATTACCATCATTCATGATTAATTTTAAAAGTATAATAAATTTATAAATATTATAATTATTCATTATTATTATTTTTTATATGTTTATATAATGACCCATTTGACCATATTTGACCTACCAAAGTCGTTTTTGACTGATAAACTGAATATGGTCAAAACACTCGACATAAACTTAATTTTTTAAGTAGTTTATTAAAACAATGTTATAAGAGAAATGAATGTAATAATAAACATGGAAAATATTTTTAATAAATTATATAATTAAAATAAATTTATTATTTTGGAAGATAGAGGAAAATCATGACAAATCGGACTCAAGGTAAGTGATTTTCATCTCACTTTTTACATTTGTGAGATAAATGTCATATTTACCACTTAATTATTTTTTGGGGTGTATCTAATACCATTTTTGATATATTATATCATGAAATATTGTATATTCATGTTATTTAAGTGTTTTATTTAATTATTATTATTTAATGGGGTTTATGATTTCAAATTTACCAAAGTTGTAATGGATACTTGTCACAATTTTCCTTATTTGTGATGTTTGTTATGTTAAAAACCAATCTTGTTATATATAATTTATATACATCCAATGAATGTATGTGATTATTAATATACTTAAATTTATAGGGTTTTACATATCCTTTTGATGATATCCCTTTCATGGGGTTTATGGTTTCGACATTACTAAAGCGGTAATGGACTTTTGTCACAAATTTCCTTCTATGAAACATTTGATATGTTATAAACATATCTTACCCAAGTTTTAAAGAATAATTTTGAATGATTTACATATATAAAGTATTTAATAAGGATGATTATGATGAAATATAGTGAAAGAAGAATATCTGAGTTTAGTGGGAGAAATTTTCTTTTAATGACTTATGAGTCCAAGTTGATATGAGTTTTTTATGTAAGAGTCTTACCTAATTATATAAAACTCTAAAACTAAATGGTACTGTATCATTTAAGTGATATAATATTTCCTTTTGATTTTTTTAGGTTTTGAAGGAAAAATTTGGGTCATAATTATCAGCATCATAGTCAGGAATTTAAAGTTATGAATTTCGTCATAGGATCTGGGATTGTGGGTTCTAGGATATTAAAGTTGGTATCAAAGGTCAGTTTAGATAAAATTGTAGATTATGATTTTTTCATATAATATTATCTTGAGAGTTAAGGATATCTTCATATGTCTATAATTCTAATGATGATTATATGTTCAAAGCATTAGGCACCCCATTGAGGTTTTAAGTAATGAGATCTTATTTTTTTGTATGAGGTATATTTAACCCAAAGGATCAACATGAATTATTTTTAGGGAGGATTTATTTTTAGGGATTAATGAAACAAAAGTAAAATGCAGAGGCTAGGTGACAACCTATCGAATCCAAAAAGGTTGTGGGGTTGAACCCATAATCAAAGTAAGACAAGGGTGTAAATCCTACCACTGGCCTACATTATATCCGGGTTAGTATGAAATTTTTTTCAAGTAAATATTATGTTTTTATGGAAATCATATGGTATTTTATTTGAGGAATAATGGTTGATTTATCATTGAAGAATATATGAATCCTTCTAATCATTAGGTTTCAAACTTAGTTAGGAATTCTTTGCAGAATATTAACGATAGTTATTTATGGAATAATTTAGTTAGAAATTTGGTTATTACTATTTAAATTAGATTATTAGTGTATCATTTAAAGGTTTATGAATTTTGGAAATTATATTACCATGTTTTAAAAAATAGGGTTTTGGTTAATGTCTAAATACAGATTGAATATCTTGACCGTCCCTTTTATGAATATATGTTCTTTAAATCATGATTTTAGTATTTCAATAAATTAAAACTTCATATTGAATACTCATAAATTGAATAAAATGATGATATTTTGGTTTAAATTTATTAATGAATGAAATTTCACTCATTAAATAAGTATATTTTCTCTTAGACTAGATAGTAAGAGAATTCTTTAACTCTAATAGAATGATCTTGAACGGAATTTTTTTATCCTAATACATTCAATTATGATGAACTGGTAGTCTTTTATATCATCACATATTTATGTTTTTATGTCCCTTAACATTCCATTAATTATTCACTTGTTTTTTATCGGTGAACTCAATCAATCACTATAATCATTTACAGTTTTCTTCCATTCCCACCTATGTCCTCCCTTGGTGGAATCCTAATAATGCATAACATCTGGTGACCTTTATATTTTCCACTTTTCCTTCTCAAGATGATGTTTTATTATCTATTTTTATGATGTGAGTTTTAATAATGGAATACTATAAATGATAATAATTTGATAACCAAGATGAGTTTTGAGGGGGAAATTCATTTTAAAGGGGGTAGGATGTAACATCTTGAGATTTTATGAAATATATACTTTTAAATCAATGTAAATTATTTGATAGATTGTATTTCAAAAAATAAATAGTTTATATATCATAATATGAAAGAAAAAAATTATCTTTTATTGCACTTAACATCGATTCCCTTTGATAACTTATGATACATGCAAGGTCGAGTCTTAACGAACAATAATATACTATTGATATTATTATTTAATATGGAAGTTATCACCTAAAAGTTATATTTGAGGGAGTAAATATGACTAAATATATTTTATTTAAATATGCTTATAAATTTTTTTAACATTCATCAAATAAATTTAAAAGGATTAAAATAAGAATAAATCTGGTTTTATGCATAAAAAACTGCATTTTTTAAAGATAGTTTTACCGCATTTTAATAGAGAACCTATTTTAAATATAATTTTTGAAAATTTTCAAAATTTTATATAACAAAATAAAATGAATTTTTTAAATTGGAATATAAAGATTTACTTTGGGTGAATGTTTTTTATTTTTCTAAGAAGTTTCATTTTTTTGATGCATAGTGAAAAATACACTATATTAGTGGAAAAATGTCTTTTCAATTAATTAATTATTAATGTTAAATTATAAATTAAATTTTTGTTAAAGTCAAAATAGATCACTTATATATAAATTAATCCAATTTATTTCATTGGAATTATTTTTATATTAAATTTCGTTATAAATACTTAATGAACTTTTGAACTTTTCCACTTTAAAACCCCGATTTCTCATCACGTCTGTGGGATTAGCACTAAATTTAATTTTTACACATGTGTGGATTGAATCTGGAAAAATATAAATACACAGTTGTAATCATTATTGAATTTTTTGTCTAATAATATCAACTTAATTTTTTGACCAAAAGTATTATGGAAGGTGAGTAAGATTAATTACAATGATTAAGGTAAAATTAAGCTTAACAAGGGACTAAACCATAATCTTAAGGGCCAAAATGACCTAGAAACTTTTTAAAAATCCATTTAATGACCATAATTCGACCATATCATATTTTTTGAAATTTTTTGAGTTGGTGGGACACATTTTCATGAAAGTGGCCAATATAAAAAGTTAAGCAAGGAAAAAGGAAAAAAGGAAACTTCCTTACCGTTAACATTTATAAAGCCTTAGAGTATGGAAGAAGCTACATAATTTCAGTTATAAAAATTATTTTCAAAATTAATGTGTTGTTTTATCATGGTAATTTAACTTTAATTTTTAGAGATGATATAATTAAATTAAACAATTAACAAATGCTAAGTCATAAATTATTTAGTCAATAATTAAATAAAATAAATGATGTTAAAAACATTAGAAGTAAAGTAAATTTAATGAATTTTTTTATTCCAATATTTTCATAGATTAATATATAATTTTACATATATTTTAACTTAATGTATTTGAATTCCAATAATTTTTTTATATTTTTTAATTTAAAATTAAACAAATAATGTAAAAATTAACATTAAAGTTATTCCACAAAAAATGATATTTTATTAAATGATTTAAAATTAATAAAAAATATATCTTCTGAAAAGTAAATAATAATAGTTAATAAATATAAAATATGTTCCATTCATAGATCAATTAATCTTTTATAATTAACATATCAACCCATAGATAGTAAAAACATTGTTAGCACAGTTCGGGTTAGAGAAGTGTTTTTGCGAGTTACATGCGCTTGTTTTAAAATTAATTTCCAACACCCATGTAATTGTTTTAAACTATAAATAATATTCATAATTAATTGGGTATATATTTTCTAATAAACCTCACCTTAATTTAGTCTTAATGGAAAATTTACTTAGGTTGGAAAACTAGTAACCTAAACAAAAAATCAAAATGAGAAATATAAGGAAACTTAAAGACTAAGGAATAAAATTATAAAAATGAAATTATTTTTTTGTTATGGTGATCTTGATCAACCATAATTTAAATTTAATCCTTTATTTTTACTTTTTATAATCCCGTGAGTTACGGGAGACCTCCCAAGAGTTTTACCTTTTTGTAATTATAAGAGTGTCACTCCCCCTCCATTATAAAAAGGCATTCAATATTTCTCTTCCTCACACCACTCAAGACACATTGGTTTGTAAAAAATCTTCCCAAATAGTCTCCAAAAATACATATCCTTTATCTAGATTCCGGAAATTTGGAATAAATTCAAAAAATAATTCCTTTCGTGCAAACCAAAAAGAGTTACCCAAAGAAGAGGTAATTTTCACTAACATGAATTTTTGTTTTTTTCATTCTTCATTACCTTTATTTATTATTGTTAAATTTTTATATAATAAACATAGTATCCTTAATATAATGATAGTTTTTTATGTTAATTTTTATACCTACACTTACACACACTTCCATCTAATGGGTAACAAACTTACTGTTTATGTATACGGGGAACTACCACCTCATGAAACTATGATTATTCATTTCTCCTTTACCACCTATCATGGTGGTAATTATGAAGTAAAATATGTTTATATATGATATATATGATAATTATTATTCTTTTATACTTCTTTAATTCTTTTATAATACATGCCTTTATGAGTTCCATTTGGTGTAAATATGATAACATCCTTTGTGGATGTGGGGACTACCCACTGCTCAAACCGATGTGATACGTTTGCATATTACATGGGATTTATTAAAGATGGTTTTAATTGAATATATGTGAAAAAAATTACATATATATGATACTAATTTCAAAATTAAATTTTTGGAAATATAATTTATCATTTTCTTTATTTCCCTTTCTCACATTGAAAAAGTGATAACATCGTTCGTGGATGTGTGGACTACCGCATCCTCGATGCGATGTCATTCATTTTATATCAAAATAATTATATATATAATTATATATGATTAAATAATATGTTATTTATTATATAATAATCATTATATAAAGAAAAAATTTACTTTTTTTCTTTTTATAAAGATCATTGAAAAATGAGAACGTTACTCATGCGTAAGTACGACCCACCATCTCCATGATTGTAACGTTGGTTAATTTTTAATAACCACAATTCATGATTGTTTTTAAAAGTAAAATAAATGTAAAAAATGATAATTATGTAGTGATTATTTTTCATAATATGTTTATATAATGAACCATTTGACCGTATATGACCTGCCAAAGTCATTTCTGACACATAAACCGAATATATTCAAAATACCTGATGTAAACTTAATTGTTTAGTTTGTTGTTTAAAACATTATATTAAGTAAGATAAAGTAATAATAAACAAGTAATTTCTTTAATAAATTATATAATTAACATAAATTTATTATTCATGAATATAGAATAAAATCATGATAAATCATACTGAAGGTAAGTGATTTTCATCTCACTTTTTACATTTCTGTGATAAATGTCATATTCACCACTTACTTATTTTGTCTAGTGTATATACTACCATTTTTTATATATTATATCATTAAATATTATATATTCATGGTATTTAAATGTTTCATTTAATTATTATACTTTCATGGGGTTTACTATTTTAAATTTACCAAAGCAGTAATGGATTGTGGTCATGATTTTCCTTCTTTGTGACATTCATTATGTTACACAACAATATTCTTTTATATGATGTATATAATGCCCATTAATGTATTTAATTAATATTATCCTTAAATTTATTGGTTTTTATATATCTTTTTTAAGATATCTATTTCATAGGGTTTGTAGTTTCGACATTACCAAAGCGATAATGTACTTTTCTCACAATTTTCCTTCTTTGAAATATTTGAAATATTATACACCTATAATATTATAAGTGGTGTATATACTTATATTTTGACATGTAATATCATGAATATACTTATTATATTGATATTATTTATTTTATTTATTTTTATTCCATTCATGGGTTTAATGGTTCAAATATTTTATAGTGGTATGTGATGCTTTGGAATGTTTAAAGACTATTTTTCTCAAGAATGTTTTAATGATATTTTAATGTTATTTAAATTCATCAACATTAAAAACCCTTATTGTTAATTTTCCTTAACTAGTTATATCTTGTATTTATTCCATTATCATTCATTCTTTGGATGGATTACGTTTTTTTTAATAATATTATTACTTAACCCATTTCTTTTCCATCATAAAATCATGTTTCAAAGAGATTTTTATTTAACCCATCTATTTTCCAAAGGTTAATCATGTTTCAAAGAAATTTTTATTTAACCCATTTATTTTACATGGGATAATCTTGTTTCAAATATATTTTCATAAAACCCATCTTTTCCATGTGTTAATTGTGTTTCAAATAGATTTTTATTTAACAAATTTCATTTACACACAGGTAAATTATGTGTGATGATTTGAAATAGTAATTGGAAATTTTATGGGTTGTTACATGATAAACGAATGATAGGTAGTTCCACGATAGATCAAGGATGGGTTTTTCCATGATATCTCTCCAACTCATTGGTTATAGAAGTTAGTTGTATCACTATTCCATTTATAAGAGTGACATATATGGATGTCGACTACATGGTCATTCCATTTATAAGAGTGAAAAGTATAATTATGTCCCAAGATACCTTTTTGTGTTTATATATTCTTGATATAGGTTTATAATGTTTCTAATTATTGAGATTAATATTGCATCGAATTTGATTATTGATTCTGATGACTCTTTCCTTTTTCATGTTTTTATATTTTATTTTCCATGTTTTGATGGGTATTAGTTCCTTTATGTTTCTATAATTCACTTTGAGTATGTCATCATACCATTATCCACTCATATGATCATTGATGACATTTAATTATTAATTCTTATGTTTAACATTACTGATTATCAGATCTAACCCTTCATATGTTTTATTTTCCTTGTGTTTTAAAGAATAATTTTGAATAATTTATGTCTATAAAAGATTTATTAAGGATGATGTTGATGACCTATAGTGAAAGAATAAAATTTGGGTTATATGTGATAAATGTGATTCCAATGACTTTTTAGTCTAAGTTGATATGAGTTATTTATGTAAGAATTTTTCCTAATTATCAAAAAATATAAACCTAAATGGTCCTCCAGTATGTAAGTGATCCAAGATTTCCTTTTGATATTATTAGGTTTTGTTGGAAAAAATGTGGGTCACAATTATCAGCATCAAATCCAAAAATGTAATGTTATGGATTTTAGGATAGGATTCAGTAGTGTGGGTTTTGGGATATTATAATACCCATACCTACTTTTTTGTCTTTGGTGACTTGGTCGTTTAGGTTTTCCACCATATTCACATCATTTAATATATCCCGATGGCTAAGCACAAAAATGGAAGGTGTGCCCATGTACCCCACAAAAGTAACACATGTTACCATATTTTCCTTGAGTATTCATTTGGTTTTTCTACCTCTTTTTGGGTCCCTTTTATGTCAATTTACATCACCTTCAAAATTATCCATTTTCAGGGAAGTATTCATTGTTCACTTATTCTCATTCCTTGATAGAGTTTATTTATAGCCAGGAAAAGATTTATCCATGACGCGTGATCTTTATAACCTATTAATCCCATATTATTTATCCTATAAGAGGAAATATATCTTCTATAACGAACCAACCTGGGTCAAGCCTAAACCGGTCACCCGAGACGATCTACGGCAAGGCCCAAGAGAAGTTCTGAATCCTCCTGGGCTGGCGAAAAGTGCCAAAGCATCAATAGAGATTATGGGAACGATTTCGACCAATACAAATAAATAAAATAGAGGAAATAAAAAAGATAAGTGCAGTATAACTAAACTAAAAAAATAACTAAAGAATAACTGAGGAAGATAAAACTAACTAACCTCGACGTCCTAACTAACTCCATGTGACCCTACGGGTCACTCTTCGACTGAATGATCAAACATAACCCAAGTAGATTGCATCCAAGTTAGATCTTTTACATGGACTAAAGACAGAAAATAACAATAACTGTGAGTATTAAAACTTATTAGTCAAGCCCGATATGCTATTTACCATTGCAATACCATTAAAAATAAGAAACATCAATTCTATGTTTGAACTACAACATATTAAAGTATGCATTTCTGTAATTTTTACTTAAAAACAAAGTACAAACCAATCCCCTTAATAATTTGAAAAACCAGAATTTAAACTTAAGTGTTCCCATTCTATTTCAAGGGCAAAGAAATGATTTTATTCCAAAACCAGAAAAAAGAGTTTGAAACACATTTTCTTTTTAAAAAAATATTTTCATAGGAGTTAGGAAACCAAAATGTCGCTTTTCATGAGAAACACCACACAAGGGTACCAAGGCAATCATAGCAAGGGAAATATAAATAGGTATGAAAAAATATCAGAAATCGTTTAATAGATAAAAATCAATAGACATAGGTAAACTTGGGAGATCGAGAATAATTGAGATGACACTAATACATGTGACCCCATCTACAGTAGCATGACACATACGATGAATTCTAATGCTCCAAAATTCTTGGTCATCCTTTCATTGGTAGGCCAAGGGAAAATCCAATAGCAATAAACCCAAACATATCTGAATACTATGGGACATTGGTCAGTACCAAAACCTACCAGTGTTGTACTCATCTCAGACAATTCTCTCAATATTTGAGGTTCGTATGTTGTAATTATAAAAGGAGGTTAGCCAACAGATTCTGTCGAGCATCAAATCACAACCGATACTTATAATAATAATTCACAACTAGACTCACCCCAAGTCTCTCTAAGGAAAACTATCTTTCCTTAAAGTCAAGATAACCCAAGGGTTCCTAACCAAAGGACCCATATAATGGAACATAGGTATTCTATACTAAGGACATCCCAACCATCCCATGTCAAAAAGGCACCAGGAAGATCCACATGGGTTTTTTGAGAAACACTTTTCACAATTTATTTCAAAGTGGCCAAACAGGCCCTTAAACATTATTTACAATACCCACTTTTATCAAAGGTACAATTTCCACATTTCCAAAGGATGTGTAAACACATAATTTATCACATTTAAACATTGATAAAACTCTTTTTAAAATAGTTAGATTACACACTCAAGACCCGAACATTTTTAATAAAATTCCAAAACATGATAAAATGCAACACAGACTTTTGTAAAACCCATACCACTTGGGAAACCACAGAAAGAACTGAAAACATTATTCTGCATGCTTCTGACACATTTTTAAACCCCAAAAATTTATTTTACATTACACTTTACTCCTAAAATCCAAAAAAGAATTTATATATATATATATAAAAGACACAGGGCATGAAATATTTACCAAAATAATTTCTATTTAATACAAAACAAAGTATAGACACAAATTTTATGCATTAATTTTATTTAAATTGTTAAACAATGTTTTAACATTACAGACCATTTTCATAAAACACCCAGTGTTCACAACTCGACAAGACATACTGCACATTAAAATCAATTTTTAAAATAATACGTACCCCAGAAACACTCTCTTTTATAATTAACACTACCAAAATAATTTAATAAATGTTTTAACAATTCATAAAACACCAAAAAGAGTCACAAAAAGGTTCTACATCAAAACACGCCCAATTTTACACAAAAATGCTAATTTAAATTAAATTTACTATAAGACCATACCAAACAAGACTTAAAATGTCGACCGCATACCAAGAAACTAACCAGAAGGTTGCACAAAAATATTTAACATATATACGAATTGCGAAAAACATTGAATTATATTTTCTTAAATTAAAAAGAGAAATTGAAATTGAATTCATACCTTGGATACATGGCGCAATGAAACACCCACTCGAAATCACGTCACGCGGGTCCTAAAATCTCAAACCTACCAAGAAAAATCACAAATGAACAAACCAACCCTTAAAAAAACAAAACCCCTATTTCAAACAAGAATAATTAGAAAAAATGAAGTTGTGTAGGTGGCGCTGGTTAGAGCGGGAGGCTAGGGCGGTGGCAGGGAGAAGGAGGCAGGGGTTGGCACTAGAAAACAATGTTGTAGGGGTATCGTGCTGGGGGAGGTTTCTGCGGCTGGAAGTAGGCTGGAGGGGTGTGCTGCAAGGGATGTTGAGGGCCGATGGAGGGAACTGCAAAGAGGTTAAGGGCCAAGCGTTGGGTGAAAGGGAGCAGTGCACAAGAACAAGGAGAAATGAGGGGTGCCAGAACAATGTGAAATAGCCAAAGGGGGCCGCTGGGGTCATGCATACACCAGGCGGGAGGTGGAGAGGCTGAGGTGGCATGGCGGGTGAGATGCAAGGGAGGCCAAGGCGGTGTGTTGGGGTGAGGGAGGAATAGTAGGCTAATGGGAGGTGGCCTTCTCATGCGCTACAAAGGGAGTTGAGACGGTGTGATAGGGTGAGGGAGAAAGAGCCAACCAGCAGGAGGTGGCCTGCTCGTGTGCTGCAAAGGGAGACAAGACAGTGTGCTACCGCACTGTGAAGGAGGGCGATAGGGAGGAAAAAAATATGAGTGAGGTGGATGGGTCTACTCGCGCTGCACATCAAGGAAAAGGAGGGTCAACTGGGAAACCCTACAAAAATACAATAAAACTAACGGAAAAAAATAAAAAGGAAAACTAACTATAGTTTTAACATCCTAATAATAACAATAATAATAAAAGGAAATTAATAATGATAACAACAACAACAATAATAATAATCATAATCATAATCATAATGATAATATTAATTATAATAATAATATTAAAACAACAATAAAATAATTGCTAAAAATTGTTTTAATTAATATTAATTTTTATTGTAATATTTAGAATAACAATAACAACATGGTTATAAAATTAAAAATAATAAAAGTATTTATTTCATTTCAATAATAATAAAATAAAAAATTTTAGTTTTCATCTAAAATAAAAATATTAAAATTTTTAATAACCACAAAAATATTAAATGACATAATAAGTTAACATTTATTTATTCACTTTAATTATTCGAAGATGAAAAGGGTACATAGTTGCTCGGGAGAAGCCACGTGGCATCGCACTCCACCCGAGCACCCAATGACGTCGAACCCAAAATGCGCCCTTTTAACATATACTCAAAAACTGTGTTTGGGACTCATCCCAAACCTCAAAAAAATTATTAAAAACCAAGAAAATAATAAAATAAGAGAATCACATAGGTTGGAGTGTTACAATTCTCCCCACCATAATGTTTTCCACCCCTAAAATCCACAACACTATCCATATGATCGATCAACACCTAAGTTTTTCAAAAAAATCATGATCCAACCTCTTAACCCAAGTAAATTATATAGACCACTAATAGGACTCAACCTCATTGCCTGAAATAGATCCCTGGTAGAAGGGAGGTCTGAACAGACTCCCAACCATAAGAATTCAACTATGATAAAACCCAAAGACACTCACGGTGGGTCTCCCCACTATAAATAACAAACCTATACACATCCAAACAGAAATTCAACTTAGACATGAACTAGGACTTACTAAAGATAAAAAAACACAACAATATCACCTTAACCACTCACTTGAGTCCAAAAGGGAAAATATCTAAACCAAAAACTCCACACGAACCAAAAACCATCACCCTGTGGGTAGGGAGGGAGGTCCCAAGGATTGGATCAATGAAACCATGACGAAAACCTACTCATCACTCATCACTTCAGGATAGAAACAAACCAAATCTACAACTCATTCACATGGGTGGTCCACGCCAGGCAATCAACAACTCGCATCCAAAAAGGCACAATTATTGACTTTGTGTGAGGGATAAGTCCATTGATCTCTTTGCGACAAGAGGAGAATTACAACAATAGAGAAACCAAAATAGAAATACTAAAATTGTCTCACCACAAAGATAGAGGAACAACCTTAACCAAACTCCTTAATATTCACCAGGGGTTCTTGACTAAGTGTCGTCTTCACTCCGAGGCCTTTTGGATGGAGCTTTGAAGGATGAATCATCTCCTTCCTCACAGTCAGGTTTTGAAAATCCCAATAATAAACATAAATATTTTGATCTAATAGATGAAAGGACAGGATTTTGAAATAACAACCACGCTGGCATTGAAAACCAGAGTTCATGAAAAGATCCACAACATTCCCATACATTTAAAAACCCAAAACATCATCACTACACTAAAATGATGAGAGATCCCTTAAACTTGGAAGGAAACATACAAAAGAAACTTTAAAAAAAATCCCAACACCACATCACTCCGGAGAACTTCCCCCACGATAAATTCTAGCAACACCCCGACAGAATCGCCGAAAGTGACCCAGGTATCCAAATGCCTGGCAGGGCTTTGGAGAAATTGAACATGATGACTTTTTGTGACATGGCTTTCCACACTGATAACACATGAAGATCTCTCACACCGTAGAGGTTGATGAAATATCTTAAGGCCTTTTAATTCTATGACCTTCTCTATCCACTTTCAACTGCTTCCTCATCCCCTTTCTAGAATCTTCACCACTGCTCATGGGGATTGAAGGAGGGAGGACTACTTCGAGCACTCCCACCATCACAACTTTGACATGAAAAGCTTGTCTCGCCACATCGGAAAAATAATATAGGTTGGACTCCGATACCATTGACTATAGATCGGGGTGGAGACCCACCTCGAAGTGTCGAGCCTTTATGGAGACATCTTTGACATACCCTGCATCATAAGGGACTAGCTCCACAAATCACTAGAAATATTCCAACCTGGATTTGTCTGAAAATAACACATCTCCATCCTCTTTCTCACCCTTTATTATTCAGATAAATGCCGACGAATAAAAAAAGCCTGGAAAATCTCCCAAGTAATCTCTTGACAGGGCTTGTTCTGAGACAATAACTTCCACCACATCCATGGTGAACCATCAAACATGAAGGTTGAAAACTTAAACTTCAATGACTTGGGAAAATCAACGAGGTTAAATTCCATTTCGATCATTCACATCCACTCCTCCACCACGGAAGGGTCTGCTTGACCATAAAAGAGAGGTGGATCTAGCTTTTGAATCTCAAGCATAAAATCTTTAGGTTGATCAACTGCACTATGATCACCCATTGAAGCTTCAATGGGACAACCACTAGGCAATAAAATTCATAAACCCAATCAAGGCCCAAAAAAATATAAAATCATTAAAATCAAACACCACAATGGTGAAAAGCTCTAAAAACAAGAAAAAAAGCTATCATGACATCAAAACATTCCTTTTTGAAAACATCTTTAATTTAAAACAAGCATGGTGGGTTAATCCCACTCCACTGGTATTCTTTAGAGTCTCACTCACATGCATGTTTTCGTGCCACCCCGGACATCCATCTGCCATACCAGACATCCATTCATATTACAACATTACACTATGCAAGTGAACACCCCTAATAACACCAAGTCCAAAACATAACAACTTCATTTTCAAAAAACAAATCATTTACCCCATTTCTTTTAAAAAATCCCTAAATTATACATGTCATTTCAAACAACACCTTTTTTTTTCAAAACCAATTTTTATGATTCAAATAACATTCATAAGTTAGAGGAGACCCAAAATACTTTAAACAGGGAACTAGTGTCAGTGGGTGACTTACCATATGGTTGGAGGCCATATGTCAAACACATCACTAACAAAAAGAACCATTTAGGACCATTCCCCTAGCTCCACATGGCATACCAGGCCATGCGGTCTCACAAGGACTATTATCCCAACTCCCTTTGTTGTATCCCAATCAAAAAACATTCCATAAAACCCCCAAAAACTAGTTAAACCAAACTTCCCATGGAAACCCTAGGATCAGAATGAGAAAGAGATCAGGATGCTCTTCCCGCACCTACCCCCAAGTCCCGACATTCATACTCCTTCTACCTTGACATCCCAAATAACAAATGACGCTCTAAAAAAGTGAGGTCTGCTAAGAGATGACCTCCCCTGATACCATTTTTTCACGAACCAACTCGGCTCGACCCTGAACCAGTCACCTGATCCGATCTGTGGCATGGCCCGCGAGGTGTTCCTGATCCTCTCGGGCTGGAAACAAGCGCCAGGGCATCGATAGAGACGATGGGAACGATTTCTCCCAATAGAAATAAATAAAATAGAGGAAATAATAAAGAGCATCGTGGAATAAATAAACCAAAAAAAAACAAAACAAGAATGGAAGATGATAAAACTAACCAAACTCGATGTCCGAACAAACTCTATGTGACCCCACGGGTCACTCTCCGACTGAATGATCAAACGTCGCCCAAGGCGAGTGTATCCAATCTAGAGCCTACATAATAACTAAAAATAAAAAATAACTATAGGTGTGAGTATTAAAATTCAGTAGGCTAGCCTGATATACTATTTTCCAATGCACTACCTTTAAAACTAAGAAACTTCAATTCTATGTTTGAACAAAAATATATTAAAGTATGCATTTCTATAATTTTTACTTAAAAACAAAGTACAAACCATTTCCCTTAATCATTTAAAAAACCAGAATTTGACCGTAAGTTTTTTCATTCTATTTTAAGGGGAAAGTAATGATTTCATTCAAAAACCAGAACAGAAGAGTTTGAAACACATTTTCTTTTTTAAAAAACATTTCCATAGGAGTTAGGAAACCAAAATTTCACTTTTCATGAGAATCTCCACACAAGGGTACCAATGAAGATATAGAAAGTGAAATGTAAATAGGTATACAAGTATCTTAGAAATGATTCAATATCTAAAAATCACTAGACATAGTCGAACCTGGGAGATCGAGAATAATCCATAAGACACTAACACCTACAACCCCATCTATAGTATCATGCAACATATGATGAAATTTAATGCTCCAAAATGGTCGGCCATCCTTTCTCATGCAGGCCAAGTGAAAATCACATAGCTATAAGCCCAAACATATCCACCAACTATGGGCCACTGGTCAGTACCATAACCTACCAGTGCAGTACTCGTCTTAGACAATATTCTCAATATTCCCGGTTTGTATGTTGCAATTATAAAAGGAAATGAGCCAATAGATGTCGTTGATAAAAAAAATCAAAACCCGTACATATAATAATAATTCACATCAGGACTCAACCCGAGTCTTCCCAAGGATTACTCTCATGCCTTAAAGTCAAGAGATACCAAGGGTTCCTAAACGAGGGACCCGTACAACAAAACCCAGAGATTTCATACCGAGGTCATCCCAACCATCCCATGTCAACGAGGCACAAAGAACATCCACGGGGGTTTTATGAAAAAAACCTTACATCATCTGTTTCAAAGTGTCCAAACGGGCCCTTAAACACTATTTAAAAAAACCCATTTTTATCAAAGGTACAATTTCAAAATTTCCAAAGGATATGTAAACACATAATTTATCACATCCAAAAATTGATAAAACTATTTTTAATATAGTTAGATTACACACTCAAGACCTGAATAACTTTAATAAAATGCTTAAACATGCTAAAAGACAACACACACTTTTGTAAAATGCAAACCACTTGGGAAACCATAGAAAGAACTAAAAACATTATTCTGTATATTGCTGACACATTTGTAAACCCCAACAATTTATTTTATATTACAATTTAATCCTAAAAGCAAAATGGGCATTTTTATATATAAAAAAAGACACAAGGCATGAAATATTTACAAAACAAAATTCTATTTAACAAAAAACAAAGTATAGACATCAATTACATGCCTTAAATATATTTAAATAGTTAAAAAATATTTTAAAATTATATATCGTCTAAATAAAACACCCAGTGTTCACAAAACGATAAAACATACTGTACATTAAAATCAATTTTTAAAATAATACTCACCCCAAAAACACTCTCTTTTATAATTCACATTACCAAAATAATTTAATAAATGTTTAAGCAATTTATAAAACACCAACAAGAGGCAAAAAAAGGTTCTACATCAAAACACACCCAATTTTACACAAAAATACTACTTTAAAATTAACTACATAATAAGATCATATCAAACAAGACTTCAAACGTTAACCGCATACCAAGAAACTAACCATAAGGTTGCACAAAAATATTTAACATATATATGAAGTGCGAAAAATATAGAATTAGAGTTTCCTAAATTAAAAATGGCAAGTGAAAGGGAATTCCTACCACAGATACATGATGCGAAGAAACGGTCACTCAAAATCGCCTCATGCGGTTCCTAAAAACTCAAACCTACCTAGAACAACCACTAATCAACAAAACAAACCTTAAAAAAACAAAAACCCTATCGTAGAAAAGAAGAATTAGAAAAAGGGAGGATTATAGTGGTGCATAGGTGGGGCTTGTCAGAGTGGGAGTCTAGAGCGGCGGTAGGGAGAATGAGGCAGGGGTTGGCGCTAGAATACAATGCAGCAGGGGTATCACGCCGGGGGAGGTTTGTGCGGCCAGAAGTAGGGAAGGGGTACATTCTTCAAAGGAGGTTAAGGGCCGGTGGAGCACGCTGAAAAGAGGTTGAGGGCTAGGAACTGGGTGCAAGGGAGGTGGGCACTAGATTGGGGAGAAAGGGGGTGAGGGAACTATATGAACTAGATGGAGGGGGGCCACTGGTGTTGTGCGCACACCGGGTGGGAGGTGGAGAAGTTGAGCAGGCATGGAGGGCGCGCTGCAAGGGAGGTCGAGGTGGTGTGTTGGGGTGAGGGAGTAAGAGACGGCCAATGGGCGGTGGCATGCTCATGCGCTGCAAAGGGAGCCGAGGTGGAGTGCTGGGGAGATGGAGGAAGAGCCGACCAATGGGAGGTGGCCTGCTCGTGCGCTGCAAAGGGAGTCGAGGCGGTGATCTACCGCGCTATGAACGAGGGCGACGAGGAGGTAAAATAGGAGGCAGGCGGCTAGGTCTACTCACGCCGCACACTAGGGAAAAGGAGAGGCAACTAGGAAACCCTACAAAAACACAATAAAACTGACCTAAAATAAAATAAAAAGGAAAATTAACTATAGTTTTAACATCCTAATAATAATAAAAATAATAAGAAAAGGAAAATAATAATGATAACAACAAAAACAATAATAATAAAAATAATATTCATAAAAAGAATAATAATCTTAATAATAATCATATTAATAATAATCATAATAACAATAATATTAATAAAAAATAAAATAATTCCTAACAATTTTTTTAATTAACCTTAATTTTAATTGTAATATTTAGAAAAAAATAATAACATGATGATAAAATTCAAAAATAATAAAATTATTTATTTCTTTTCAATAATAATAAACTTAACAATTTCAGTTTTCATCTAAAATAAAATTATTAAAATTATTAATAACCATAAAAATATTAAATGACATATTAAATTAACATATATTTACTCACTTTAATTCTTAGAAGATGAAAAGGCCATGTAGTTTCCTGGGTGAAGCTGCGCAGCATCGTGCTCTGCCTATGCGGCCAATGGCGTTGAACCCAAAACATGCACTTTTTCACATAAACTCAAAACTTTTGTCTGAGACTAAACCCGAACCTCAACAAAAATTATTCAAAAGAAAGAAAATAATAAAATAAAATAATCACACAGTTCGGGGTGTGAAATCTTCTTTGCTTTATCATCTCCTATAAAAGGGTGGTCAAATAACAAATATAAGTCATTCGTGAGATGAGTCTTAGCCTTAGCATCTAATAGGTTCTTGGATGAAACTAATTCTTCTTCTAACAACTGGATCTTCATGTTCCTTGATACAATTTGACCACTAAATGTGTCCTTGAGAGTCTTTCAACAATACATATCCTCTTCCAAGGCTTGGTTAATATTATCCAACATGTTATCCTACTTCTTAATGTAAGATTTAATTTGAACAATATTAACTTTAAATCATACCATTTGTTATTGAAACCTTTTATTCTCATCAACCACTTTATCTATATAACCATCCATCTCATCCTTCTATGCCTTCAAATTAGGAAAATATTAATAATTTAGACTCTTATCTTTTGAATCTTATCTAATTTTCTATACCTTTTTGGATATCATCATTAACTCTTCTTCTTAAGAATCATTCTTGTACCCAAGGTCATTTTAAACTTCAGCAATACTTTTGTTTATGCCTCTCATATTTTCTACCTCATTATCCAGCAATTAAATCTTAATTTCCAGGGACTTATTTTCCTATTTAAGTATAAATAATTATTCCTTTATTTTATTGTACACTTGTTCTGATAAATGGTCAATTTACCTTATTATCCTTCTTGGGATTACCTCGTCATTAGTGGTCCCAATATCACTTGGTTGATCAGGCTCCTCACTCATACCTGAAGTATCATTGAATTAGTGAATAGATTCACAATATGAATCTTTAATACCTATATTATCCACATTGTGGTATTCATATATCTAAATCTCACTACACCCAAAAATAGTACCCCACATATGGATTCCAATTGATTTGGGCTTCTTCTTTAAAGGTGAACCTTTTTCCATGACACAACACAACAAAGGGTCAAACTGAAACTTCAACATAAAAACATATTAACAAGATTATAAAAAATAAATCAAGTAACGTAACCAACCATTTGATACTAATATTTAGTCTTATACAAGATACTTAGAGTAATATTAACTAAGAGTGGGTGAATCAATGTATTCACTTTCAATCACAATTAAGACACTTACTCTATTAAATTTCACATTTTCCCTATAAGATCATGACCTCCTAACCTTGAGTTCCACTTTATTAGGATCTTTAGCTGGATAAAATTAGGTTTTCTTAATTTATTTTAGAGTGGATTCATATATTAAATTTGGAGAAGTGAATTTACTTGGTTCTCTATGAAGGGATAATCTAAGTCCATGAAACCAACATTTTGTTGGTGCACTAAAATTATTGAACTCCTAACTTGTTGGTCAGTGATAGGTAACTCTTATTTCTAGGATCACTACCTTAAAAGTTTATGGATATATCTCTACTTCCCAAGGGTCACTTCCTAGAATGTTCCATCTTTAGATCATTTTTGGTGGAAAGGACCACCTTATTCCTCTTCCTTTACTTACTACTTCAAAAAATATCCATTCATTTTTTAGATATATAGGTCCCCTCCCCAAAAATAAGTATATTTGATTGGATCTTTAGGTATGAAGGGACTCCATTTTTATGTTATGTTTGGATAATTATTCACTACTTTTGAAAACACCTTGGTGAATAACTTTCTTCGTTCCATAATACCTAGAACAACTCAAATTTTTATAATCACTGCAATTAATATCCTTATTTTGGTATATCTTCAATGGTTTCCAAATATTCAAGCTTCTAAACCCTCACTGGTAAAGAACCTTCTTTTTCTCTTCATGGAATTTGGAGCATCAGGAAAACATATGTTCCAATGTCTCTATTCCTTTTTTATAGATATATAGAATGTAGGCAGAGAATCATCCCCTCTAATTTATTCCAATTTCTCTTACCTTCTTGATATAGTGAGGTTGATTTCCCATCAACTGGATGCTTTTTGAGATCATTTATGGGATTTAAAAACCTCCCATAACTCCTATATCAATCCACCATTCTTTCTAAAAATAACTACTAAAAAAGAAATGCTTGTGGACTCAAAAATCACCTGTTTTTAGTGTGTTCTAAAGGAATTTGGAGTAGTTTCTCGTATCATGAAACCTATATGGTATGGTATTTTCAACCATGATGTAGCCTTAAACTCTTCATACATCACTATAGCTTGTCTATCACACTATGTTGTGGACTAGGAAAATACGGTGTGGTCTATAACACTTTGATGTGATCTTCTATTTTGATAAAATCCACAGAACTCAGTCATTAACTCCATCATTATACTATAATCTCCTCCGCATTAACTCCTCTTAATTTATCCACACTAATCAGACTATGTTGTAACCAATTATTCTTTAAAGTGATATTCTGTAAGATTAGAGAACCCAAATTTTTCTCATATTAATTTTGGACACCCCATGTGTTGAGGAATAGTTATGGAGTGGATATGATTGATCACATTTTTTGTAATATTTTGTTTTTTAGGATAAATTTAAGAATCTTAATTTAAAATGGACATTTTTTCCATGGATGATGAAATTTATAGGCGAAGAAGATTTGGCCTTCGTCTCATTAAGTTGATGTGGAGCCCACAATTCAAGCCCAATGAATCTAAAATTTTAACTAGAGATATATAATATTATGGAGAACATTTAATTCAATTTTTTCTAGATCTAATTCAGATGTTTGAAATGGAATCCAGGTAATTGAAGTTGAAGTTTAATTTGTGCCCCATATTTCAATGACAAAAATTTCATCCCAATATTTTGACCATAAATTACAGATGGATGATACAATTGAATTGAAATTGTTACAAAATTTAGAGGACACCTAGAAGAAAGTATTTTTATATTGTTAACTTCTCATAATTAGCTATATTCAATGTAAAATTTACATATCAACAATGGGGTGAATACGCATCAAATTTTTTTAGTCAACATTGAGAATTCCACTTTCCAATATTATCACCCACCTTTTGACAATACTAATTAATTTAGATGAGATTTAATGATGGGGAATCAACCTAAGTCTTATATATTTCCAATTTAAGTTGGTGGAGGTGAATTAAATTCAATTTGAAGTTTTTTTTTAAATTGTATTGTTATGCTATCATTTTATAATCGCAAGTCAATTTTTCTCATGTAAATTTCTTGAATCACACTAGATTTTTAATAAACAAATTTCTTATTATCCAATTTTATGCCCTTTTTTATAACACGTTGATACCATTCCTTTAATGTGTAAATTTATTTACACCAACATTTTTCAAATTCCTCACAGAACGGTGGAGTGTTTTATTTAATTATTTCCACCTATTCAATACATCTTATTTAAGTGAACTCTCTTATTACATTGATATATTTGTATAAATTTAAGGATAATCCATATATAGGATGATATTAGGAATTTTTTTGGTGATTGATTGGATTTTATTTAATTTTATTTAAGGATATAATCAACTATTTAATCTTGGAGCTCCATTTAATGTCTTAATTTATTCTTCATCTTATCAAATTTTAATGATTACACATGTTGAGTCCTAGCATGATCTAATTCCATAGATTGATCATGAAATTTATCCTATAATTTCATTGGTTATTGTCCTTATAATTTTGTATGGATTAAATTAGTGAATGATGTTAGGGAATTATATCATTGATTAAATACTTTTAGAACCACTGAGATGAAATTTCAGAGGAAAACATTACACCCATTATATCCCTGGAAATAAACTAGGATCATCCCAATGTAATTAATTATTTTAGATCAATACTTTGTGTGTTAGTTTTATTTTATTTAAATTAACTCATTAGTTATAAAAAATCAACCCAATTAGTTTTCCACTTTATATCCAACCCCGCCAAAAAATCTTAGTGTCTCATGGTTACTTATTTAGTCCTCGTGAATTCAACCCCTACCTATACTACCATGACTACTTCTACCTATATGGTAAATTTGTTCTTGACCAAAAACCATTTCCTTTATCAACACATGTTATATTAAGACACATTTCAAAACCATATGTGTGAGTTAGTACTACCTAAAGTGGACAATATCATGGGGTGGTGTATGGGTTCTGTTGATTTGTATACTTATGGAAGCTCTGTCAATGTTGAAATAAGTCCTTATGTTGGTTGAGAAATGTTATATGAAATTTTTGGAAGTAATGGAATTAACTTTTGAGAAATTGTAAGAACCTGGATCTTCTTTTTAGGTATGTATTCCTTTTCAGTTTTTTTTTTGAGAAAAAGATAAATTTCTGGAAATTTTTTAAGTACACATCGTGTACTTTATGAGTACATGTCGTGTACTCCGTTGTCGCATGAAGCTGTGTGCTGGCCGTGTAATGGCTGCACACACAGTCATGTGGGGGTGACCTGGAGGCCTTCTAAAGTGGAGTACGGAAATGGTAAGTACACATAGTTTATTTTATTTTATTTTCATTTAACATACCGGGGTTCCGTCTAATCTCCAGAAAGGCCTTCATCTCGACATAGTTCATCCGAGAGAACACGTATGGGCGCGATCTTCCTCTGATCCCCCTACCGAGCATTTGATCTCTGATTCGACAGTCATCAATTGTGTTGGGATCGCCTCTGTAATCTCTTCCTTCATCTAGAGCTTTATTTCATGATTCCTCATCTTTCTCAAGATATCCTTGGTTGAAGATTTTGAGCATGTTTGTAGATCTACCATGTTCTTGGGTGATTGAAGGCTTGAGGTTCACTTATAGTGATCTCCCTACACCGAGGTAGTTGGTTTTTTCCTTTTTGTTTAATGTCATTGAGTTATATGTGAAAATTTGTTCAATACCCTTGAACGGGGTCTTGTGTGTTTACTATTTTATCCCTGTTAATATTATGCCATGCTTGTGTGCTTGTGTAGAGGCTATTTGAATGTGAATAGGGTTGATTATTATGCTTTGGAAGTGGTTTCCCATGCATGGTCTGTTTATGACCGTTTGGTCCTGTTTAGCCTGTTAGGATTCCTTAATGTTTTCCCATGCCTAGTACTATAGTATGGAGTGATTATTTTATCTAACATTCTTGATATGTTGTAGACTATTTAGCCAAGTAGTTCTTGAGGTTAACTTTGGCTATATTGCATTGCTATGCTCGTTTGATGTACACAGGGTCATGAGAACCTGGTGTAGCCGACTATAAGTTGTTGGATCAGATTATACTAAATATACACAAGAGGGGGTGAAATTTGACTTTACAGAAATCTTTGCGAGATCATGTTCTTCCCTTTAACTTCAATTAGATGAATTAATTCAGTGGAAGTTTAAATAGTAGACACACAAGATATATAGTGGTTCGGGGAACAAAAGTACCCTAGTACACTCCACCAACGCTCTACTCCACGAGCTTGGTGATTTTCACTATCTGGTCCTCGTTTCCACAAACCATTTCACAACTGAGTACAGGAAGTTGACACCTTTACAATCTAAGGAAAAACAAAGCCTTCTGGTTCACTCAAAGAACCTACACAGCTTAGTACGGGAAGACGGTCACTCGAGAATAGAAAAGAAAGATATCTTTACATTTGAAAATACTTTCCAGTTGTTCTTCACAATTGCAATAGAATGAAATTGACAGTAGATGGATCGTTGCCTTCAGAAATAATTATATTTAAATAACATTCATTCTAAGTCGATCATGTTGTAGTAGATATAGAAATATAATTAAAAACTTTAGCAGTAGCATATTCACATATGATCTTTGATGTAGAACGAGTGAATCTTCTATCGTGATTCTTCTTCATCAACAAACAGAGCTTTGTCATTCTTTTGAATCAGCAGATCTGTGTTTTTTTAATGATTTACTGATACAATTTAAAAAAACATCTATATAATAACATCGAGAACTTCTCTTATAAATTTAGATCCACAAAAGTCACCTTATGACTCGTGATATTCAAACATTAAATTTACAGAGTAGTCGTAACCTCCCTTGAATTTATCCAAGAAAAGATACTTTTAATTTGATCCTTAAATGACTCTTAACTCGTCAAAGACACATTTTCAAATCAACTTTTAATCTGGATTGAAATCATCCTAATAAACAGCTTACTGACCATTGCATAATAATATCGATTTTAAACTCTCTAATGCCAAACGTAAGGTTTATTTGTACAGTATGCATCCTCTGAACGTAACATAGATAATAAACATAATATTGATGACATAGCCTTCAAACGTAAGGTTGTCAACGTATGGTTAATCACAAACTTAGGGTTGATCATAAACGTAGGGTTGGAAATGTATGGTTGATCACAAATGTATGGTTTATCATACATACTTTTTCTCTTCAACTTTCAAACTAATTATAAAATATCCATACTTTTATAAGCTTTCAAACAAAAGGTACTTGATCCATACTTTTTTATGAACGTATGGTTGTTTACAAAAGTAAGGTTGATGAACCATACTTTTGAGAAACAAATGTAACATTTAAAACTAACATACGGTTCTTCTTCCACACTTTTTCAATAACCCAAACGTAGGGTTCCTTCCTAACTTAGGGTTCCTCTTCCATAGTTTTCTGATAACTCATAAATTATACACTACATTTCATCCTTACTCTACGTTTCTCCATATATGGTATGAACAGTGTTTCCAGAACACGCTAAAGCAGATCCTGAATATATAGAGGATGAAAAGTGTTTCCAGAACATGCTAATTCCAATACTTTAGTAATTAATCCTCATTGTTCAAGAACATAAATATTTCATCCAGAAATAAAAATATAATGAATAAAAAATTCTTGCAACATACTTAACAAATAAAATCATTAGAAAATTATTAAGAGTATTTGTGAGCATCAAATTATCATAAAGATATATAGTATTTTTCTCAACAAACTCCCCCTTTAAATAAAAACATTATGTATTGTTGAAAACAATACTTGCACAACAATATCCCCCTTTTTGATGATAACAAAACCCATAAAATAACCAATGAAATTAACTTTCAAAAGTAATTACATATAGTTTTGAATTTTTAAAAGATAAATACAATATTAGATTTAACTTAATTCTTCCCTCTAATTTCTCCGACAATAAAGAGTAAAAAAATTAAAAAAATAATATGAAAAAATTAAAATAAAATGTTGTGTTTATCCAAATTTCTCCCGCTTTTGTGATATAAAAAAGAATCATAGAATATATAATAGAACACATTTAATTTATCATTGAACTTAAGTAAATGCAATATTATTAATCGTTTTTTCAATAATTAAATATGGATTACTTGCATATCGAAAGGACACTAAAACAAATAATAATAAAAAAATGAATCCATATTTTCATTGAGAACATGGAATATGTACAATCATGAATAACACATGAATCAAGGTTTGGTAAGAGTATGAGATAGGGTCTATCTCCTCTAAACTAAGGACTTGATTTCTGTCAACTGCTCCCTTAGCCTTTTCATCATTCCATCACCAAGCCTAACAATAAGATCCATGTTCTCTTGAGTCATATGAATGTTTTCTATGAGGTTTACTTTGGAAAACTCATGAATTCGTTCTTCCTTTTCCACAAAAAGGGACAGCTTGTCTGTGAACTGAGTCAGAACATTTCTAATATTTGGTTCACTCGAGGTCAACTGATCAACCAAAAATTTATGATTATCTAACAAGACTGATAAAGGAGCATTGTTACAATGAAGATCATACAATCTGTCATTCATATTTCTCATGGAATTTGTGATAACCTAACACCTTATGATTAAATCAGGTGAAGTACCTGATCCACTAGCAGCACTAGTCCCGAAAGATGCAAATTGTGTCTCCATAAATTATTTAAAATATAACAGATCTGAATTCTTTACCATTTCTGATTTCAGCTTGTATACCTCTATCAACATCTCTTGCTTAAAATTTTCAACTTCTTGTCTTGAAACTATACTTCCCTTAATTCTCTGAAATTTTAATTGTTCTATTTATAAGGCTCTCCTTAGAGTAACATTTTCAGATTCCAAATGAGATAACTTTCTATACGGCTCTTCTACTTCCTTATTCACTGAAGTAGAGGCACCCGGTGCTTGAATCTCATTCTCAGTTTCAATGTGATGCACAGTACTAAAGGCAACGAATCTGCATCAGATTTTTATTTTTCCTTATCCTAAGCTGGTTGATCCAAATATTTTTCCTCAAAGCCTTCTCTAGACTCTTCCATAGAAAAATCCCCATGAATTACTTTACTTTGAACTTTAGAAACATTCTCATCACAAACATCAACAATCTGTTCCTCCATTGGATTTTATAAAATAATATCTTCTTGATTTTCATGAGGACTGGCCACTTCCTCACCAGGATCTGCCTCTTTTTCCTGTTGATGTGTAAATGCAGCGTCAGCTACAACTTGAGGTTCAATTTCAGTTTGGACTTGTGGATTCGCTATAATTGGTGCAGTATCCTCTTCCTGTGGCTTTTTAATAGATTTTTCTCTGACAAAACTATAAGAGATTAAATCTCTTATTGTCATTACAAGGGAAACAAGTTCCTCATTAACATTTCTTTTTCTTTGAGTCTAAAGTCCCTCCTGACTTCTTTCTTCTTGAGTGTCTTCAGTTTTAAATCTTATTCTTCTTGTAGCAGTGGTTACTCTCGATTCTACCTGTCCATATTTGGACTTAGCAGGATGAGATTGTGCACTTTCTGCTTCTTCCTCAGCTCCTACTAAAAAAATATTACCTTTTAATGTTCTCTAGAAATAGCCAATTTTTCTCAGGGTCGCAGCACCAAAGGTGTTACTGTGATGGCATCTAACTCTGGCTTCCACTAGCCTCACCATATCCTTTTTGAACATAAATTTTTAGATGAATCTACCAAATGGATAAAAATGCATTCTATCTTCACTTTGACAGCAGTAATGAAGTTATCTTATCACGTACCTAGGAAAGATAAGCCTTATATCACTCATTAACAGAAACATTATATTTTATCTGGATATAATATGTTTTCCAAATCAGACATCCTCGGTGCAATCCATGTTTGCACAAATTTTACTAGAATTTTCTGATCTTGCTCTAGGTCCTTTATGAACATATTCTTTATATGAGTAGAACCAAAAAGAAAAGACATTATATCTTCAGACTTATGCACGAAATCTCATATATTTTTCAAATCAAAATGAAAAACTCCCTCATGAGGGAAGCTCAGAATTTGACCAATCTTCACAGAGGATATCGAGACATCTTGATCATCTATTTTAGCTACCATAGTTTCCTCATCATCTCCCAGACTAAATTATATAGAATTAAAGAAATATCACAGTTCTACTTCATACAAAAACTCAGACTTCTCACCATTGAAGTTCTGCTCTAGATTTTGAAAAGCGAGAGCTTGTTTCAACAGAAGATTCATCTGATATAGCCATTCTAGGTCTATGACCTTTCCTTGAAAAATTTATCTTCCTTCAGAGCGCTGTTTCTTGATGGTGCTGGTCTCAACCTCATCGGTTCTCTTGGTTTTGGCCATTTCTGCAAGAAATATCTGAAGGTTCGAAAGAGGATTAGAGTTTCAAAGGTTTTTAGGTTCGAATGGACATATATTGATAAAGAGCCACGAGTTCGAAAGAGTTTTTGGTAGAAATGAAACGATTCACAATTCGAAAGGTTTCTTACAGCCTTGAATCTCGTGTCATCAATAATTATTAATTAGGTTTTAAAAACTAATAAAATTGATTGCGCAGGGAAATTTTTTTATTATGTTTGAAAAAAAAATAACAAATTTATTTTAAAATAGTATTATGATAAATAAAAAGAATAATAAAATAAAATTTTATTTGAAATTAAATAAACCTAGATCCCCCTTAATAAAATCAAACCATGCAGTGGGAAGTGGTTTAGTAAAAATATCAACTAATTAAATTTCAATACTTACAAATTCCAAAAAGATATCCTTTTTAATAACATGATCTATTATAAAATGTTTTCTGATATCAATATGCTTAGTCCTAGAATGATTAATAGGATTTTTTTGAAATATTAATTGTACTAGTATTATCACATAAAATAGGCGTATTATTAAAATTTAGTCCAAAGTCCATAAGAGTGTTTTTCATCCACAACACTTGTGCACAGTAACTGCCAGCAGAAACATATTCTACCTCAGCTATTGACAGGGAAACTGAATTTTGTTTCTTACTTGACCATGACACTAAGGATTTCCTTAAAAATTGACAAGTTCCTGAAGTGCTTTTTCTATCTAATCTAAAACTTCCAAAGTCAGCATCTGAATATGAAATTAAATTAAAATCAAAAGTTTTGGGATAAAGAAGAGATTGAAAAACATTTCCTTTTAAATATCTAAAAATTCTTTTAACAACAGTTAAATGGGATTCTTTAGGATTTTATTGAAATCTTGCACAAAGACATACTGAATACATTATATCTGGTCTGACAGCTATAATATATAATAAACTACCAATAATACCTCTATATAACTTGTGGTCAACTGATTTTCCGGTTTCATCCAAATCAATTCTTATATTAGTACATATAGAAGTTGTATATGTCTTGTTGTTTTCAAGTCCAAATTTATTCAGTAAATTAGTAACGTATTTACTTTGATTTAAAACATTTCCAAAATCTTTTTGATAAATTTGAAGTCCTAAAAATAAATTTAATTGTCCCATCATACTCATTTCGAATTATTTTTGAATTATATTTGAAAAATCATGACAAAGGGATTTATTAGTTAATCCAAAAATTACATCATCAACATAAATTTGAACCAATAAAATATTAGAATTTATAGTTTTCTTAAAAAAAAATTGGATCTTCTATTCCAACAGTAAGATCATTTTTCATAGAAAAGAACTTAATCTTTCATACTTTGCTCTAGGTGCTTGTTTAAGGCCATAAAGATATTTAGTAAGTTTAAAAAAAATCTGGTTTTTTTTTGGAATTTTCAAAACTAGGAGGTTAATCAACATAAACTTCCTCCACTAAATAACCATTAAAAAAGGAAGACTTAAAATTCATCTGATATAATTTAAAGTTCATATGAGATGCATAAGCTAAAAAATTATAATGGCTTCCAATCTAGCTACAGGTGAAAAGGTCTCATCATAATCTATACCTTATTCCTGATTATATATTTCAGCTACATGTCTTGATTTATTTCTAATTATTATTCCTTGATCATCTTATTTATTTCTAAAGACCCATTTGGTTCCTATCATAGGATAATTCTGTGGTCTTACAACTAATTATCAGATTTCATTTATTTTGAACTAGTTTAATTCTTCTTGCATTTCTGTGATCTAGCTTTCATCATCTAAAACTTCTTCTATAGACTTGGGTTCTAATTGGGATAGAAATTCAGAGAATTCTACAAGATTTCTTATATTTCTTAAAGTTTTTATTCCTATGTCTAAGTCACATATTATAGTTTCTAAAGGGTGATTCTTTAGGGTTCTAGTCTTTCTAGGCTGTACACTTATAGGTTCTTCAGTATCATGTTCTTCTGAACTGGACTGTATTTCATTTAAATATTTTTCAAAATTATTTTTCATTTTCTCAAGTCTCATGTAATAATTAGAGTCATATTAATCCATTTGATATGTCCTTTTCTCAAAGGGATCAGATTCATCAAATTTCACATGAACTGATTCTTCAAAAATCCTTGACTTCTTATTATAGACTCTATAAGCTTTGGAAGTAGCAGAATATCCTAATAAAATTCCTTCATCAGATTTTGGATCAAACTTACCAAGACTGTCTTTGGTGTTTAAGGTGTAAACCTTGCATCCAAAAACTTTAAAGTAATTTACTTTAAGTTTTCTATTATTACAGAGTTCATAGGGTGTCTTTTTCAGAATTGGTCTAATTAAAACTCTATTCATTATATAGCAGGTTGTGCTTACAGCTTCTTCCCAAAAATAGGTAAGAAGACTATATTCATTTAGTATAGTCCTATCCATTTCCTAAATAGTCCAATTTCTTCTTTCAACAATTCCATTTTGTTGAGGCGTTCTTGGTGCAGAGAAGGTGTGTTTAATACACATATTTGAGCAAAAGGAATTAAATTCCAGATTCTCAAATTCTCCACCATGATCATTTCTTAATGAAATTATTCTAAAAACTTTTTCATTTTGAACATCTTTAAAAAAACATTCAAATAAAGAAAAAGCTTCATTTTTAAATTTTAAAAAGAAAATCCATGTAAATCTAGAATAGTCATCAACTAAAACATATACATATAATTTACCAGCCAATCTTTCTACTCTCGAAGGTCCAAAAAAATCCATATGGATATGTTCTAGAGGTTTAGATGTAGCAATTTTTTTAACAGATTTGATGGATGATTTGTGTTTCTTGCCAAGTTGACATGCATCACAGAATCCATCACTTTTAAATATAAGACTAGGAAAATAAGAAACTAATTGTTTCTTAGATAATTTATGTAAAAAATATACATTACAATGTCCAAGTCTTCTATGACAGATCCAGGATTCATTTATTTTACCAGTTAGGCAGTTTACTTATTGTTTACACAAGGAATTTAAATCCAGGGTATACACATTGTCAGTTCTAGGTGATCTAAATTTAAGAAATTTATTTTTTAAAACAGAACATCAATTGTTAGAAAAATAAATAGAATAACCATCATCACATAGTTGAGAGATACTTATCAGATTGTGTTTCAATCCTCGTACATAAAGTACTTTGTTGATTGAGACAGCTTCTAGATCTCCAACTGTTCCAATACCAAAGATTTTCTCTTTGGCATTGTCACAAAAAGTGACAAGTCCACCATCTTTTTGAGTGAGTATAGAATAATTTATTGAGTTTCCACTTATATGCCTTGATCAGCCACTATCCATATACCATATGTCATTTTTTCTTTTGTGACCTTCTCCCTCGTCTGTTTCTGCCATAAAACACATGTTAGCTTTCAAATATGCTTCTTCCTTTTCTGAGTCTAATTCAGAAGTGCTACTGGAGTCTTTAGATACACTCCTTGTAGCTTTATTTTCTTTCTTTTCCTTATGCTCATAATCATTTCCTTTGAAGACTTTCTTTTTTTGTCTTCTTTTAGCTGAGGAAAGTCAGGTCTGATGTGCCCCATTTTCTTACACTCATAACATATGACTTCCTTGTCATACTTTTTGAAGGATTTTCTGAATCCCTTCTTCTTTCTATAGAATTTAGTGAATTTTCTAGCTATCTGAGCTAGTTCCACATCAGAATTTGATAAATCCGAACTTTCTGATTTCACTTTTACACTTTTCTTCATCTTTCTGTTTTTTCTATGTGATGACACTTTTAAGGCAGTGTCATCTCTCTGTAGGATCGAAATAGTGATGTAGATGCTCAATATACAAGAGGGGGGGTGAATTGTATACTTTAAAAATTCCTTTGGAGCCTTTAAAGTTAGTTAAGAATAACTATGTTTTCCTTAAGAGAAGGAAAGGGCTACGTTTAACAAAGTTAAACTAAGAAAATTCACAACACCTCTAACTCCAAATGCAAACTTGGAAAGAGATTCCGAAAGTAGGTTCCGGAAATATGGTTCTGGAAAATTGGAACTTAACAAAAGATTACAATATGAGATTCTACCTTAAAGCGTATATAATCTAAATTAAACAGAGTACAAGTAAGGAAGTATAAGAAAGTTATACTTTCCTTATATTAAAAAATGCAGCGGAAATAAAACAAGTAGTTAAACTACAAGTAACAAGATATAAGTCTTTTAACCCAAAAAGAAGGGTATCCAACAACCTTCGATAAAGGTCCCTTGATTTATACTTTCAAGCAAGTCTGTCTTACCCAAACCAGGGTAAACCCTCGATAGGAAGATCGGAGTCTCTGTCTTGCTATCCCCGCAAGCCCTCAACATCAAGGTAGTTGGCAACCTCTGTCTTCCTCAGCAAGGAAGCCCTCGAACTTCAAGGTAGTCGGCAACCTCTGTCTTCCTATCCCTGGAAGCCCTCGAATGTAATCACCAAAATTCGGAGTCGCATGAAGCTTTGAGAGTTAATAAGAGCCTCTCTCTCTAGAATTCACTTCAACAACATGTATGCACAAAACCAAGTTGTTCATCTGTCATCAGTATTCTATATCGATCTCTTTCAAATGAGCTCCTATTTATAGGTAAGGTCAGCTCCTTCTCCAACGGTCATATTTTCCTTAAAGATCGGAGGGACCTGTACACGTGTCACTTAGACAACGGTTAATAAGAAACAGAATAGACGACATCGTTTTATAACAAAACAAGTGTAACAGAATGTACGACATCGTTTTAAATTCTAACATAAAAGTTTGGAATGAAAACTTCGGAGTAAAGGTTCGGAGTGTAAGGAACAATAATAAAGAGTAGACAAATTTTAGAAATGTAAGCAATAATAAAGTTCGGAGTCTAACCAAAATATTTTTCGGAGTCTGAATTGATTCAGAGTGTATAAAACAAAGATACTCAAATTCTGTTTAATAGGTGAATTCAGAATGGGAATTCGGAATGAGAATTCGTCATCAGAATTTGTAATGAGAATTCTTCATCAGAATTCATAATGAGAATTCTTTATTAGAATTCGTAATGAGAATTCGTTATCAGAATTCGTAATGAGAATTCGTTATCGAACTTCATAAGAATTCGTATCCTGAATCTGGAATAGAACTTAGTCAGAGTTCATATCCGGAATTCGGAATGAAAACTTCCTTATAGTTCTTATCCAAAAATCGGATCTTAAAACAGAATGCCTCATATCAAAGTTTCAATGATTCCGTAAAAATGAATCCGAATCTCATACTTAAGAAAAAATATGGATGAAAATATGATAAGGATAATTTTTCTTATAAAAGCGATTTTCCTTAAGAAAGCAATTTTCCTTATAAAAGCAATTTTCCTTAAGAAAGCAATTTTTCTTATAAAAGTGATTTTCCTTAAGAAAGCAATTTTCCTAAATATAAGGTGTTTGTGATTTTCAAAACAAGAAGGAATGGAAAAGTCATAAGTAAAACCTTATTGAATCAACAATCTCTCCCTTTTTGGAAAGCACAAACATCCTTACGAAAAATAAATTCTAAGAAGAAATAAAAACATTAAGGCTTATCTCCCTTTGCTTTGAGTATATTGATGAATATGACTAACTCCCCCTTAGGCTTTGAAACTCTAAGGATCGTATTCAGATTTCCGGAGTGATAGATAAGAATGTCTTCTTTAATGAAAAAGATCCCCCTAAAACAAACTCTTATTAGAGTTTTTCTTCTTCTTAAGGATCTTTTTCTTCGCCCCCTTTGATAAACTCTTATTAGAGTTCTTCTTTTTCTTAAGGATCTTTTCCTTCTCCCCCTTTGTGATTTTCAAAAATAATTGGAGGGAATGGAAAAAAATAACAAAGTACCTGAAAAATTAGTAATGACAAAAATAGAAACGACAAGCACGACTTTCATTAAATTTGAAATCTCAGCAACAAAAAGAATACAACAAAAAGATCGGATTTGGTTATTTCGGATCTTTTTCCTTCGACATGATCCCCTTTAGAATAGTTTTGATCTTCTTCAGGTCTTTATGATCTTCTTCATATTTCTTCTCTAAGACAACTATTCTTGCGGATTGAGCTTCAATTTTGTCTTCCTGGGCTTTCAGCTTTTCTTCCTGATCTTTGATCTTCTCTTCCTGAGCCTTCATCCTTTCTTCAAAATCGATCTGATGATCCCTTTCAAACTTCCAGTTTTGAGAAACGGAATTCAGCTTCACATTCAGATCTCTCACTTCTTGAATCCGGAAGTTCTTTTCTTCTGTCAACTTCTCTTCAAAGGATGTAGTTAACTCATTTATCTTCTTGTCCTCGGTTTCAAAAGCATCTTTAACATTGTCTTGAAACTCATCGAACAAACTCATCTCTTCCACAGTCTTCTTCGACCAGTTTGTCATCCTCTTGGAAGATCTTCTATGAGCTTCGTAACCAACAAAAAACGTTTTGAACTGAGCCTCTATTTCAACACACTTGTCCATAACCATAGATACAGAGTCAGTTTTCTGATTCAAATCATGTTGGAGCATCTGGCATCTTGAGTCAATACTAGAGAAGGTCGGAATAGTTCCCACCAACTTCTTTAAAGATTGAACAGCAAAGTCATGCCCCAACGAGGATGACTCCGAATTCGAAACTTTTCTTGGAGAAATTTCTTCTTCAACAAGTTCAAGCTTTCTCTTTGAAGAGCTACCAACTTCCTTCCTCTTCCTCACTTCTGAGCTCGCAGTATCGGAAAGAATTTTCTTTCCCTTGTCTTTTTCTGGAATTGACTCCTGTTCCGGAGTTCTCTTCTCACTATCAGAAACTTGAACAACATTATCTTCTTCATCAGCGACTTCCTGAACACCAACCCCTTCGATTTCCTTCTGAGCAACATCAAGTAAAAGATGTTCTTCTTCTCCATGATAAGAAACTTCTTCTTCTCCTTTCTCTTCTTCCATTGCTGGAGTAACTAGCTTCGAAGATTCAGCTTCTGAAGTTCGGAGTGATAAGTGTTCCGAAGGTGTCCCCTTGTAATCATCTACTTGTTTCAGCACATCTCCGGTTTCACCACTTACTTCATCACCCTCTTCTACTTGTTCCACTTGCTCAACTTGCTCTACTTCCTCAGTATTCTTAGAAACAGCTTCTTCCGGAGCAACTAAATTTCTTCCTGGAGTCTCAGGTAGAGATTCCAAGGAGAAAGATCTCGGAACAGGAATAGTTGCTGAAACCAACTCATTGAATTTCAACAAAGCCTGAGCTACCTCAGCCTCAGACATCTTCTTCTTGAGCTTCTTTTGCTTTGCTTGTTTTTCAAGCTCATCAGCAGTTCTCTCCTTCAAGGCCTTAGCCTCCGCAGGGTCCAATCCGAACTGCAGATCCCCTTCTTTCCTTTTTTCTTTATCTTCTCTCCACTTCATAACAACCTCATCAGGATAGGCTTTCTTCTTATTTGGTTTTGGAGGTGCGGAAAGGACTTCCTTAGACTTAGGATTCTCTGCTTCTATTTCCACTTATTTTAGCTTTCTCTTCCTTACTGGCTTAGATGATTCCGGTTCAGCAGCCTTTGGAGCCGCTTCTTCTTGATTTGGCAAATCGAAGAACTCACCAGTTTCCTTGTTGAAAGCCACATCCATCCTCTTAAGAGTACCATCTGTCACGGGACTTGGCCTTCTCCCAAGCTCTCATGCGGCACCCAGCTAGCTTTCCTTTCACAAAGCCTAGACGAGTTCAGCCTTTCGACACTCACAACGGAAGTAAGGATCGTAAGGGAAGTGCTCGACAAGCTCACAAGACACAAGTGCAAATAAGCTCTCAAATGCTCTCAACTTCTGTGTGTCCTTACAAATGAGGAGCCACTCCCTTTATATAGGGCTTGGTGGCAAAGTCTACAACATTCTAGAATATGTACATATCCACATGATTCTAGAGTATTCTAGCCCACTCTACTAGAATATACATGGAGCATTCTAGAACCCGTTGAGATCCACAACCTTCCATGGAGGCCTAGAATGTTCCGACCCTTCAAGGCCCAAGGGGTGTTCCGCAATACTCCGGAGAAGTCTGGAATATTCCGGAACTTGGTGGAGATGTAGAGAACTCTAGAGGATTCTAGAGAACCTCACCACTGGGTCTCCTCTCCAGTTGGTGGGGTGTGACATCCTCCCCCACCTATTCTGGCGACGTCCTCGGCGCGTCCATGATGATACTCCTCGATTGCCCGCGCGAACTGCCACAAGTTGTCTGCAGGTTCCCAGGTTGCCTCACACTCTGGTATGCCCTTCCACTTGATCAAGTACTCCTTGCTTCATGGAACTCCATGTCGCCAAACAATCCGATCATCGAGTATGAGATCCACCTGCTTATCATATGACTCGACAACCGCTGTAGGTGCCCTTGTAGACACCCCTCTGCTCGGGTCCTCCATGACTTCATGATATGGCTTGAGCATAGTCACATGGAAGACTGTATGGATCTTCATCTTGGGAGGAAACTCCAAGCGTTACGATACCTCCCCAACTCGGTGCACGACCTCGTATGGTCCCTCATATCGTCGAATCAGGCCCTTGTGCACCCTCCGGAAAGCTTTGTGCTGCTGAGGCAAGAGTTTCACCATCACCTTGTCCCCAGGCTAGAAGCTCACATCCCTTCGCCCTTTGTCGGCCCACTTCTTCATCCTCTTGGCAGCCTTGTGCAAGTGGGTTCTTGTCATGTCGGACTGCTCATGCCACTCCTTGGCCATAGTGTAGGCGGTTGGGATCCTTCCTTGGTACTTCTCCCCAAGTACCGCTTTGTGAGGAGTAAGGGGTTATTGTCCGGTCACCACCTCAAATGGAATCTTCCCCGTCGACTCACTCCTTTTCAAATTGTAGGAGAATTGAGCCACATCAAGCAACTTGGCCCAATCTCGTTGGTTGGAACTCACAAAGTGCCTCAGGTAAAGCTCCAATAAGGCATTCACCCTCTCTGTTTGCCCATCCGTCTGGGGGTGAAGGCTCTTAGAGTAGTGGAGCTTCGATCCCAACAATCCGAATAGCTCAGTCCACAACTTACCAGTGAAGCGTGGATCCCGATCGCTGATGATGTGTCGTGGTATCCCCAAATACTTCACCACATTCTTGAAGAGTAGCCTTGTGGTGAGCTCTGCCGTCACATCTGCTGGAGCGGGGATAAAAGTGGCATACTTCAAGAATTTGTCCACCACCACGATGATGCTCCCATACCCTTCGGACTTCGGCAATGCAACGATGAAGTCCATGGTGACTGCTCCCATGGCCTCTCTACAATGGGCAATGGCTGCAACAATCCTCCAGGCAACTGATTGTCCACCTTGTCTTGTTGGCACACAAGACAAGTCTTCACATAAGACTCTACATCATCCTCCATCCTCGGCCAATAATATGCTCCCTCTAGCAAGGCCTTGGTGCGGTGCTTCCCTGGATGTCCTACCCATCTTGAGTCATGACACTCCTTGATGAGATCCCTTCGTAGATTCCCCCACTTTGGGACAAATATCCTCCTCCCTGTGGTAAGAAGAGTGCCATCCTCCTCCCAAAATCTCCTTTTCTTGCCCTCCGCCGTGAGAGCCAAGACGTTCTTCGCTATAGGATCATGTGACATGCCTTCCTTGATCCTACCCAAGATCCCGTCATCCATACATGACAAGTGGCTGAACACCATCTTCCTGCTAAGTGCATCGGCCACCACATTTGCTGTCCCTGGCTTGTACTCCAAAGAATAATCAAACTCGGCCAAGAATTCCTGCCATCTTGCCTACTTCGGAGTCAGCTTCTTCTGGGTTTGGAAATATCTTGTGGAAACATTTTCAGTATTCACCAAAAACTTGGACCCCAAGAGATAATGTCTCCATGCCCGAAGACAATGTACCACGACTTTCATCTCTTTCTCTTGCACTGTGTACCTCCTCTCGGTGTCATTCAGCTTTTGGCTCTCAAAAGCTATGGGATTTCTTTCCTGCATGATCACACCGCCAATAGCAAAGTCTGAGGCATCGGTGTGTACCTCATAAGGCTTGGTCGGATCCGCCAAGATCAAGACCGGTTCCTCCATGACCGTCTTCTTCAATCCCTCAAATGCCTCCTCGCATTTGACATCCCACTCCCATGACTTGTTCTTCTTTAGCAAGTCGGTGAGTGGAGCCGCCTTCTTTGAATATTCACAGATGAATCGCCGATAATAATTCACCAACCCAAGGAAGGATCTCAACTCAGGAACCTTGGTTGGCCTCTCCCATTCATCGATAGCCCGGATCTTCTCATGATCCATCATGAGCTTGCCTCCTTTGATCTTGTTCCCCAAGAAGAGAACTTCATCCCTTGCAAAGGAACACTTCTCCTTCTTCACATATAACTCGTTTTCCCTCAATACCTTGAATACGGTTTGTAAGTGTTCCACATGATCCGTCATTGTCTCACTATAGATGACAATGTCGTCCAAGTAGACTACCACAAACTTCTCCAAGTATTGGTGGAAGACTTTGTTCATCAAGGTGCAAAATGTCGCTGGGGCATTAGTCAAACCAAATTGCATAACAAGGAACTCATAGGATCCGTACCTTGTCACACATGCGTTCTTCGGCACATCTTCCATGGCAATCCGAACTTGATAGTATCCCGACCTCAAGTCCAACTTGGTGAACACCCGTGCCTTGCCCAATTGATCAAAGAGATCCGCTATCACTGTGATAGGATACTTGTTCTTCACTGTGACTTTGTTCAATGCCCGATAGTCCACGCACATCCTCAAGGAGCCATCATGCTTCTTTTGGAATAGAACGGGCGATCCATATGGCGACTTGGATGGTTGGATTTGTCCCGCATCCAACATCTCTTCCAACTGCCTCTTTAACTCCTCCAACTCGGGTGGAGCCATACGATAGGGTGCCATGGATGGTGGCTTTGATCCTGGCACCAACTCAATTTCACGATCCACCTCTCTCTTGGGTGGTAGATTCTTGGGCAACTCCGGTGGCATGACGTCTCTAAACTCCCTTAGCACGCCCTTCACCTCCTTCGGCAACTCATGGTTGTCGTCCACCGACCCATCATCTTTCAAGGAAACCAAGTAGGTCTCCTCTCCCTTCTTGAAACCCTTCTTCACTTGCATGAAAGAAAGTAAAGACAAGTCATGATTGCCACATACCTTCGTCGTCACCATGCACGGGTTTCGCTCCTCCATGATCACCATTTGCTCCAAGTGAGGTGTTGGTATGGACTTGGCTTTCTTGAAGAACTCCATCCCCAACACTAGCTTGAAGTCATCCATGGGAACCACCGTGAGATCAATAGCACCCCTCCATTCTCCAATGCAAAGGGTCACTCCACGGACAATGCCACTCGCCGGTTGAGGTGTGGCATTCACGGCCTTCATGTGACTAGTTGTCTTGGCCACAACTAGCCCATGTCTCCTTGCCTCATCTTTGGCCACAAAGTTGTGTGTGGCTCCCGTGTTGGGCATCGCATAGGTGGACTTCCCATTCAACTCCGTCTTTGCATACATCAACCCATCCTTAGGTGGCGCCTTAGGTGGGTTCTTCACCTCCAACACATTGAAGAGCCTTAGAGTCCCCATTTCCCACTCCTTGGGAACTTCCTCCCTCTCTTCAAACATGGAATTGAGTGCCTTCCTCTTGGGACACTCCTTCCATGTGTGAGGCCCATCACAAAAGTAGAATCCTCGGGGCTTGAATTCCCTTGAGAAGTCCTTGTTGTGCTCATTGGACTTCCCCTTGTCATGGGCATCTCAATTCCACCTCCTCTCTTGGTCTCCCACACCTTTACCCTTGAACTCTTTCTTGGGCTTAGGGGGTTCAACCTTCTTCTTGTATTCCACCAAGGACTCGGCAGTGGACACGGCTTCGGTGAACGTCTTAGGCCGTCGACCTCGCACCTCTTGTTGTGCCCATGGCTGAAGACCTTTTACGAAATCATACATATGATCATAATCAGGCTTTCCACGTACCTGGAGCTTTAGTGAGACATACTTCCCGAACATACTCATGGATTGTCCCCGTATGCTTCAAAGTTCGCAGCTTGTCCCTTGCTTCCCAATCAGCTTCCTCAGGGTAGAACTGAGCATAGACCCATTGCTTGAACTCTCCCCATGATGGAAGTGCCTTCCCACCATCCTTGAGCTCTTGGTGCTTCATCCTCCACCATAGAGAGGCATCATCACCAAAGTAAAGAACGGCGGTCTTCACACGGCTCATGTATTCCATCAAACCTATCGCCTCGAAGTACTGCTCCACTTGCCAAAAGAAGTTGTCTACCTCCTTGGCATCTCTCTTGCCATTGAAGTGCTTTGGACGAGGCACATCAATCTTTGGTGTGTCCCGCACAAGAACCCCACTAGCCAACTCGCCACGGTAATTTGACCACTCTCTCTTAAGTTGATCAAGAGTTTGGTCGTACCTGGCCATCACATCCCCATGCTGTGCTAAGATCCCCTTTGTCCAGTCCATGAAGGCATCTTTCTCGGCAGCATTCTCCTTGGCGTACCTCTCAACTGATTCCACTCGGTCTTGGAGAGTGAAGAGCGCATCACGTAGGCCCATGACGCCTAGTGCCCCTTCCTCATCGTCTCCCTCGACATACTCGAGCCTTTCTTTCACATCAGCAAGGCACTCCTCCGCCCTTAGGAGACACTCCTCAAGAGTCGCCACGGTCTCACGAGACTTCCCGGCCTTCTTCTTAGGAACGGTCGGCATGGCCTCCTTCTCGGACATAACAGGATCCTCCACATTCGAGCCTGCCATCGCGAACACTTGCCTTGAACACCTCTGATACCAACTGTCATGGGACTTGGCCTTCTCCCAAGCTCTTGTGCGGCACCCGGCTAGCTTTCCTTTCACAAAGCCTAGACGAGTTCAGCCTTTCGACACTCACAACGGAAGTAAGGATCGTAAGGGAAGTGCTCGACAAACTCACAAGACACAAGTGCAAAGAATCTCTCAAATGCTCTCAACTTCTGTGTGTCCTTACAAATGAGGAGCCACTCCCTTTATATAGGGCTTGGTGGCAAAGTCTACAACATTCTAGAATATGTACACATCCACATGATTCTAGAGTATTCTAGCCTACTCTACTAGAATATACATGGAGCATTCTAGAACCCGTTAAGATCCACAACCTTCCATGGAGGCCTAGAATGTTCTGGACCCTTCAAGGCCCAAGGGGTGTTCCGCAATACTCCGGAGAAGTATGGAATATTCCGGAACTTGGTGGAGATGTAGAGAACTCTAGAGGATTCTAGAGAACCTCACCACTGGGTCTCCTCTCCAGTTGGCGAGGTGTGACACATCGCTGATCAGCAGGATCTTGCAAACTCTTGGCTTAGATTTTCAAGCCTCCTTAAAAGACTCAAGGCACCGAACAATCAACTTGGAGAGGATTGCTGGATACATAAGAATTTGAGCTCTCAGATTTCCTTTCATCAAATTTTCAATAGTAATAAGAATGTGCTTCATCAAGTTAAACTTACTTAGATTTATCATGAAATCTAAGATATAGATCTCACTCTTCTTCAAACTGTCTTTATCACCTTTCCTCAGTATGATAAGACCTTGTACCCATAACTCCAGAATCCAGAAATTTGTAGATAAACTGGCAATCTTCAGAGCCTTGTCATCAACCAGTCCGAGAGTTTCTAAGGCTTTTTCCTTGTCGAAGCTACCCTTAGAGTCCGGAAACACAAGCGAAATAAATTCGGCTTCTCCTTCATAAGTCATTCCTACCAAGCTTGCAGCCTTGGTGTGAGAAAGCTTGTAAGTCTTGCCATAAGACTTAAAAGAGAACTTCTCCATATTATCTTCCTTAAAGAAGGAAACTGATTCATAGAACTCAACAAGTAAGTCTGAATACACTTCATCTTGGTTCCCGGTTTTTGACACCGCAACATCTTCCCAGCCATTCAACTTAATGTTCTTTGAAATAAGGGAATCGTAGTTGTTGAAGAAATCCGGATGGACTAACCTTTCTCTGTAAACTAACCATTGCAAAATAGGCTTAGTGGATGACATTTCTTGAGAGGCTAACTCTGCAGACATTCGGATCTGTAATCCTATGAGAAGTTCGGAAAGGAGAAAACTGAAGATCGGAACGGAGACAACTGTAGTTCGGAACGACCTTAAAACAGAGGGGCAGAGCTTCGGGACGCGAGAGCTTGAGATCGATGTGGGACGAGTATTTGGGTCCCCTTTATATAGGCAACGAGATGACGGTTCACCTTCCACGGTTGATCTAACGGTTGGAATAAGCTGAGATCAGATCTGACGATTGAAAACTTGAATCCGATCTTTTTGAGGTTTTTATTAAAACAAGGAACTAAGTAAACTAAAATCCGAAAACATAATACAAGAAAATTCCAGAAAGTAATGTATGACTACGAAAACATGAGTAAGGAAATCATACCATTCGGATTGGCTGAGGAGGATTATTTGTAATGGGTAATATAACAAAGACTAAAAAAAACTTTATTACGAGAAGACAGATTTCGCAAAAATTTTTCTACGGAAAATAATATCCGTACGAAAAACTTAGTACGAAAAATCATTACGGAAAATAAATTATGGAAAACTCAGTATGAAAAACAAACTTAGTAAGGGGGAAAAATCAGTACAAAAAACCCAGTACGAAAAATTTAGTACAAGAAAAAAAAATGGTACAAAAATCTGGTTATGAAACTGCCAGTACGTAATTTTCCATTCCGGAAATTTTAATACGAACACTTTCATTCCAGAAGTATTCTGTACGAGAATGTCCATTTTGGAAAATTTTAGTTCCGGAAGTTTCATTCCGGAAATTTTTGTTCCGTAAAGTTTGAAAACAAATTTTGAAAATCTTTGTTAAACAAACAATCAAATGTACTCCCCCTATGAAAAGGAGTTTATTACTGTAAGGAGAGTTTTTCAACAGAAAGTTACTTAAGGAGGATTACCTTACGGTTATCATCCCTAACTTCTGTTTAATATATTCAAATCTATCAGAAGGCAAAGATTTTGTGAAAATATCAGCAAGTTGATCTTGCGTACCGATAAACTGAAGAATAATATCTTCTTTAAGTGTGTGATCCCTAAGAAAGTGATGCCTAATATCTATGTGTTTTGCACGGGAGTGATGTGCAGGGTTCTTACTGAGGACAATGGCACTTGTGTTATCACACAGAATTTGAGTTTTAGTAAAACTCAGGCCATAGTCTGTGAGTGTGTGTTGCATCCACAACACTTGAGCACAACAATTTCCAGCTGCTACAAATTCAGCTTCAGCAGTGGAAAGTGCTACAGAATATTGCTTCTTGCAGGACCAAGAAACTAAAGAATCTCCTAAGAAATGAAAAGTTCTGGATGTACTTTTTCTATCCATTCTACATCCACCAAAGTCAGCATCAGAAAAGCTTTTTAGAACAAAATCATTTCCAGAAGTATAAAATAATCCTAGATCCATGGTTCCCTTAAGGTAGCGAAAAATTCTTTTTTACTGCCTTTAAGTGAGATTCCTTAGGATTGGATTGATATCTTGTACATAAGCATACTGAAAACATTAAGTCTGGTCGACTAGCTGTTAATTAAAGTAGACTTCCTATCATACCTCTAAAAGATGTTTGATCTACTGGTTTCCTAGCTTCATCAAGATCTAAAAAGTTTTAGGTACCAATGGGAGTACTTATACTCTTAGTGTTGTCATAACCATACTTTTTCAGAAGATCTTTAATATAATTATGTTGAGATATGTACGTTCCTTCTGGTTTTTGAGAAATTTAAAAACCAAGGAAAAATGTTAACTCACCCATCATACTCATTTCAAACTCAGATTTCATTAGACTTGCAAAAGAGTCAGTCAAAGATTGCTGAGTTGAACCAAATATAATGTCATCAGCATAAATTTGAACAATCAAAACATTTTTCTTATCTTTCTTTATAAAAAGGGTTGGATCTGCATTTCCCTTAACATAGTTATTTTGAAGCAAAAATCCGGTGAGTCTATCATACCATGCTCGTGGGGCTTGTTTAAGTCCATAAAAGCTTTGGTAAGTCTAAAAACATGATCCGGATGTTTTGTATCTTCAAAGCCAGGAGGTTGTTCAACAAAAACTTCCTCTTGAACATAACCGTTAAGAAAATCACATTTCACATCCATTTGGAAAAGTTTGAAATTAAAGAATGCTGCAAAGGCAAGTAGAATACAGATAGATTCAAGTCTAGCTACTGGAGCATAGGTTTCTTCATAGTCTATTCCTTCTTGCTGATTATAGCCTTTAGCAACAAGTCTATCTTTATTTCTAACAATGACTCCATTTTCATCACATTTATTTCTGAAAACCCATTTTACTCCAATAACAGAAGTTTCCTTAGGTCTTTCAACCAAGGTCCAGACTTTATTCCTTTCGAATTCATTTAGTTCATCTTGCATGGATTTAATCCAATCATCATCACCTAAACCTTCATCAGTGCTTTTAGGTTCTAATTGGGAAAGAAATGCTAGATGTTCTACTTCATTTCTTAAGGAACTTCTAGTCCATACAGGTTGATTTACATCACCAATGATACTATCACTGGGATGATTCTTAAGAAAAACCTGATTTGGGTTTTGTAAAACATGTTCATCAACATAGGGTAGAAAATCTTCTGGGGTAAATGTTTCAGAAGTATCTTCTTGAACAATTTCCTTATCAGAAGGTTATTCTATCAAAGGTTGATAATCAGTTTTTGAAAACATATCCGAAGATGTAAGTTGAGATGGTTTAAAAACAAAAGGATCTGATTCATCAAATTTCACATGAACAGTTTCTTCAACAGAGCAAGTATTTTTATTAAAAACTCTATAATCTTTAGAGGTTGTGGAATAACCTAAGAAAATTCCTTCATCAGACTTTGGTGAGAATTTATGTAAATTATCTTTAGTATTCAAAATGAATACTTTGCAACCAAAAACTTTGAAGTAGGAAAGTCTTGGTTTTCTACTATTCCATAACTCATAAGGAGTTTTATTAAGAAAAGGTCTAATTAAAACTCGATTTATAGTATAACAAGCAGTACTTACAGCTTCAGCCCAGAAATGTCTAGCAATAGAATATTCACTCAACATGGTTCTAGTTATCTCTTGAAGAATTCTATTTCTTCTTTCAACTACACCATTCTGTTGAGGAGTTATAGGTGCTGAAAAATTGTGAGTAATACATTTCTTACTACAGAAAGTTTCAAAATCAGAATTTTGAAATTCTCCTCCATGATCACTATGAATAGTTTTCAATGGAAGGTTTTTCTCATTTTTAACTTGAGCTCTAAAACATTTGAAATAATAAAAAGCTTCAGATTTCTTTGCTAGAAAATAGACCCTAGTAAATCTAGTGTAATCATCAACTAGAACAAACACATAGTATTTGCCTCCAATACTTCCAGTTTGTGTTGGACCAAAAATATCCATGTGCACTAACTGTAATGCATCGGTTGTTGAGACTTCACCGATTGACTTAAAACTAGATTTATGTTGCTTTCCATATTGACAAGTATCACAAACTTTATAAGAATCAAATCTAAGCTCCGGTAGATCCTTAACTAGTTTCTTCTTAGAGAGTTTACATAGGTTTCTAAGATTACAGTGACCTAGTCTTCTATGCCATAACCAAGAATAATCTTCCATTGCACTTAGGCAAGGTAAATCTTGGCTTCTGTGGTCTTCTGAGTTTAATGTGTAAACATTCTCTTGCCTATTGGCTAAGAGAATAAATTCTTCCTTGGAAATGTGAACTAAACACTTATTATTCCTAAAATTCACAAGGTAACCTTCATCACATAACTGACTTATGCTAATGAGGTTGTGCTTAAGACCCTTAACAAAAAGAACATTTGAAATCAAAAGAACAATATTACCAATACCAAAAATCTCTCCCTTAGCATTGTCTCCGAAAGTTACCTTTCCTCCTTTCGTTTTGATAATCTTTTCAAAATATCTTTTATTACCAGTCATGTGCTGGGAACATCCACTATCCATGTACCATGTATTATTGCTAGTACATTCTTTATTATCCTGAAATCAAGAAGAAAATTAGACTTTCGGAATCCAAACTTGTTTGGATCCGAGATTTCCAGACAATAAAATTTTTGGTACCCACATCTTCTTAGAAAAGTAGGCTTTGTGAAATCCTAGAGATTGGGTTTTGTTTAAAGAACAATTATTTGCCCAGTGACCACCACATTGACACTTGGTACAAAATGGGGCACTTTGAGGAACAAAATAATTGTTACTGAAAATAGGTTTTGCATGGGTATAACCAAATCCGGATTTATTTCTTAAAGGTTGTATTTGGGAATACATCTTATCAAAATTTTCCTTTCCATGGGTAATGTTTGATAAACACTTCTTTAAGGAAAAAATTTCGGACTTGATTTTTACAACCAAGTTTTTATCCTCGAAATCATTAGTTTTAGAACTAGAGGTAGGCTCGAAAACATTTTTCTTAGAAATTACTTTTTCTAATTCATTAGAATGTTTATTCTTCTTAGAACTTACTTCCTCAAGATTTTTTGAAATATTTTCAAAATCAGCATTTTTCTTATCAAGATATTTAGAAATATCTGATATCTCTTTTGTAAGAATAGAATTCCAAGAGTTTGCTTTATCAAGTTTCTTATTGAGTTTGGAATTCTCAATCTCAAGAAGTTCAGCAAACCTAGAGACTTCTTCATAAGTAGGTAAAGTATTTTCTTCATCAGAAGATGATTCTTCATCAGAAGAGTTATAATACTTACTATCATTAGAGTTTAAAGAAACATTGGTCAAAGATTCAGCATTTCGTAACTTAGCCATAAAACAATGATTATCAATAGGTAATCTGGATATGAGACCAAGATTCTTCTATCCTGAAGATTCATAATCAGAAGATTCATCTGAAGAGTCACCACCACTGGCACTCTAGGCGTCATTAGCTTTCAGAACTTTCTTAGCTTTAGCTTTATAATAATTCTTCATGTTCCTGTCTGAATGCTTTTCTTTTCTTTCTTTCTTTTTGAGCATAGGGAAATATGGTCTAATATGTCCAGCTCTTTTTCATTCATAACAAGTAACTTCTCCATCTTTCTTATCTTTCCTTTCCTTTTTCTTATACTTGGATTGAAAATTTCTCTGTCCAGCTATCTTGTTCATCCTTCGAGCAAGATTTGCTAATTCATTTTCTAAGACTTCACTCTCACTAGATTCAGATTGGAAAATAACTTTCTTAGACTTGGATCTGGTTACTCTCTCAGGAGTCTTGGCTTTCATCTGATTTGAAGTTGTTGTAAAAGCAGCAGTACCATTTCCATTCTTTTTCTTGATATTGTCAGCATCTCTCTTCATTCTGGTTTCATGTTGTAGAAGAGTTCCAAATAATTTATCAAGAGTAATTTGAGTGACCTTCCTGTTCTCATCTATAGCTGTTCTCTTGGACTCCCACTCATTGGGAATAATATCAATTATCTTGTCCACAAGAGCTTCATCATCTAAACCTTTTTCTCCCATAGATTGTAGACTGTTGACGATAGTCATAAATCTCTGTTGGACTTTACAGATAGGTTCACCATAAGGAAAATTGAAGCCATGATATTCAGCTCTAAGCATAGCTCTTCTAGTCTCAATCACTTTAGAAGTCCCAAAGTGTGTAACCTCTAACTTCTTCCATATACTGTTAGCTGCTTCACAAGAATAAATTTGGCTATATATATTTCTGGTCATTGAACATAGTAGAGTATTGCGTACCTTATAGTTGAGTTGATATTCTTGATTTTCCTGGTTAGTAAAGGTTATAACTTCCTTGTCAGGAATTTTATAATCACTAGTAAGCATAAAAAAGTTGTCTACTCCAGTATTGATAACAAAAGTCTTCATATGATCTCTCCAGAATTCATAGTCATTACCATCAAATATTGGTGGTCTTGTAGGATTCAGATTATCAATTGATCCAACATTAATTCCTACCATACTTAATATAACTTTGCACACAATCTTGTTAGTAGCAAAAGTTTGTAATAACAAAGTTCGGAATGAGAAAGTCTGGAATGGACAAATTCATAATGAGATAGTTCGGAATGATAAAATGAGCAAGAAAAACTTACTCGTGAGTATAAGTATTTCAGAGACCTGCTCTGATACCAAATGTAAGATTGGTATAGAGTATGAGGTTTCCAACCTCTGATACCAATTGTAGGATCGAAATAGTGATGTAGATGCTCAATATACAAGAGGGGGGGTGAATTGTATACTTTAAAAATTCCTTTGGAACCTTTAAAGTTAGTTAAGAATAACTATGTTTTCCTTAAGAGAAGGAAATGGCTAAGTTTAACAAAGTTAAACTAAGAAAATTCACAACACCTCTAACTCCAAATGCAAACTTGGAAAGAGATTCCGAAAGTAGGTTCCAGAAATATGGTTCCGGAAAATTGAAACTTAACAAAAGATTACAATATGAGATTCTACCTTAAAGCGTATAGAATCTAAATTAAACACAGTACAAGTTATGAAGTATAAGAAATTTATACTTTCCTTATATTACAAAATGCAGCGGAAATAAAACAAGTAGTTAAACTACAAGTAACAAGATATAAGTCTTTTAACCCAAAGAGAAGGGTATCCAAGAACCTTGGATAAAGGTCCCTTGATTTATACTTTCAAGCAAGTCTGTCTTACCCACACCAGGGTAAACCCTCGATACAAATATCGGAGTCTCTGTCTTGCTATCCCCGCAAGCCCTCAACTTCAAGGTAGTTGGCAACCTCTGTCTTCCTCAGCAAGGAAGCCCTCGAACTTCAAGGTAGTCGGCAACCTCTGTCTTCCTATCCCCGGAAGCCCTCGAATGTAATCACCAACAGTCAGAGTCGCACGAAGCTTTGAGAGTTAATAAGAGCCTCTCTCTCTAGAATTCACTTAAACAGCATGTATGCACAAAACCAAGTTGTTCATCTGTCATCGGTATTCTATATCGAGCTCTTTCAAATGAGATCCTATTTATAGGTAAGGTCGGCTCCTTCTCCAACGGTCATATTTTCCTTAAAGATCGGAGGGACCTGTACACATGTCACTTAGACAACGGTTAATAAGAAACAGAATAGACGACATCTTTTTATAACAAAACAAGTGTAACAGAATGTACGACATCGTTTTAAATTCTAACATAAAAGTTTGGAATGAAAACTTCGGAGTAAAGGTTCGGAGTGTAAGGAACAATAATAAAGAGTAGACAAATTTTAGAAATGTAAGAAATATAAAAGTTCGGAGTCTAACCAAAATATTTTTCGGAGTCTGAATTGATTCAGAGTGTATAAAACAAAGATACTCAAATTTTGTTTAATAGGTGAATTCAGAATGGGAATTCAGAATGAGAATTCGTCATTAGAATTTGTAATAAGAATTCTTCATCAGAATTCGTAATGAGAATTCTTTATCAGAATTCGTAATGAGAATTCGTTATCAGAATTCGTAATGAGAATTCGTTATCGAACTTCATAAGAATTCGTATCCTGAATCTGAAATAGAACTTAGTCAGAGTTCATATCTGGAATTCGGAATGAAAACTTCCTTATAGTTCTTATCCAGAAATAGGATCTTAAAACAGAATGCCTCATATCAAAGTTTCAATGATTCTATAAAAATGAATCTGAATCTCATACTTAAGAAAAATATGGATGAAAATATGATAAGGATAATTTTTCTTATAAAAGCGATTTTCCGTAAGAAAGCAATTTTCCTTATAAAATCAATTTTCCTTTAGAAAGCAATTTTTCTTATAAAAGCGATTTTCCTTAAGAAAGCAATTTTCCTAAAGATAAGGTGTTTGTGATTTTCAAAACAAGAAGTAATGGAAAAGTCATAAGAAAAACCTTATTGACTCAACAATCTCCCCCTTTTTGGAAAGCACAAACATCCTTACGAAAAAGAAATTCTAAGAAGAAAGAAAAACATTAAGGCTTTTCTCCCTTTTCTTTGAGTATATTGATGAATACGACTAACTCCCCCTTAGGCTTTGAAACTCTAAGGATCGTATTAAGATTTCTGGAGTGATAGATAATAATGTCTTCTTTAATGAAAAAGCTCCCCCTTAAACAAACTCTTATTAGAGTTTTTCTTTTTCTTAAGGATCTTTTTCTTCTCCCCCTTTGATAAACTCCTATTAGAGTTCTTCTTTTTCTTAAGGAACTTTTCCTTCTCCCCCTTTGTGATTTTCAAAAAGAATTGGAGGGAATGGAAAAAAATAACAAAGTACCTGAAAAATTAGTAATGACAATAATAGAAATGACAAGAACGACTTTCATTAAATTTGAAATCTCAGCAACAAAAAGAATACAACAAAAAGATCGGATTTGGTTATTTCGGATCTTTTTCCTTCGACATGAGACCCTTTAGAATAATTTTGATCTTCTTCAGGTCTTTATGATCTTCTTCAGCTTGCTTCTCTAAGACAACTATTCTTGCGGATTGAGCTTCAATTTTTTCTTCCTGGGCTTTCATCTTTTCTTCCTGAGCTTTGATCATCTCTTCCTGAGCCTTCATCATTTCTTCAAAATCGATCTGATGATCCCTTTCAAACTTCCAGTTTTGAGAAACGTAATTCAGCTTCCCATTCAGATCTCTCACTTCTTGAATCCAGAAGTTCTTTTCTTCTGTCAACTTCTCTTCAAAGGATGCAGTTAACTCATTTATCTTCTTGTCCTTGGTTTCAAAAGCATCTTTAACATTGTCTTGAAACTCATCGAACAACCTCATCTCTTCCACAGTCTTCATTGACCAGTTTTTCATCCTCTTGCAAGATCTTCTATGAGCTTCGTAACCAACAAAAAACGTTTTGAACTGAGCCTCTATTTCAACACACTTGTTCATAACCATAGATACGGAGTCAGTTTTCTGATTCAAAGCATGTTGGAGCATCTGGAATCTTGAGTCAATACTAGAGAAGGTCGGAATAGTTCCCACCAACTTCTTTAAGGATTGAACAACAAAGTCATGCCCCAACGAGGATGAATTCGAATCCGAAACTTTTCTTGGAGAAATTTTTTCTTCAACAAGTTCAAGCTTTCTCTTTGAAGAGCTACCAACTTACTTCCTCTTCCTCACTTCTGAGCTCGCAGTATCGGCAAGAATTTGCTTTCCCTTGTCTTTTTCTGGAATTGACTCATGTTCCGGAGTTCTCTTCTCACTATCAGAAACTTGAACAACATTATCTTCTTCATCAGCGACTTCCTGAACACCAACCCCTTCGATTTAGTTCTGAGCAACATCAAGTAAAAGATGTTCTTCTTCTCTATGATAAGAAACTTCTTCTTCTCCTTTCTCTTCTTCCATTGCTGGAGTAACTAGCTTCGAAGATTCAGATTCTGAAGTTCGGAGTGATAAGTGTTCCGAAGGTGTCCCCTTGTAATCATCTACTTGTTTCAGCACATCTCCGGTTTCACCACTTCCTTCAGCACCCTCTTCTACTTGTTCCACTTGCTCAACTTGCTCTACTTCCTCAGTATTCTTAGCAACAGCTTCTTCCGAAGCAACTAAATTTCTTCCTGGAGTCTCAGGTATATATTCCAAGGAGAAAGATCTCAGAACAGAAATAGTTATTGAAACCATCTCATTGAATTTTAACAATGCCTGAGCTACCTCAGCCTCATACATCTTCTTCTTGATCTTCTTTTGCTTTGCTTGTTTTTCAAGCTCATCAGCAGTTCTCTCCTTCGAGGCCTTAGCCTCCGCAGGGTCGAATCCGAACTGCGGATCCCCTTCTTTCCTTTTTTCTTTATCTGCTCTCCACTTCATAACAACCTCATCAGGATAGGCTTTCTTCTTCTTTGGTTTTGGAGGTGCGGAAAGGACTTCCTTAGACGTAGGATTCTCTGCTTCTATTTCCACTTCTTTTAGCTTTCTCTTCCTTACTGGCTTTGATGATTCCGGTTCAGCAGCCTTCGGAGCCGCTTCTTCTTGATTTGGAAAGTTGAAGAACTCACCAGTTTCCTTGTTGAAATCCACATCCATCCTCTTAAGAGTACCATCTGTCACGGGACTTGGCTTTCTCCCAAGCTCTCCTGCGGCACCCAGCTAGCTTTCCTTTCACAAAGCCTAGACGAGTTCAGTCTTTCGACACTCACAACGGAAGTAAGGATCGTAAGGGAAGTGCTCGACAAGCTCACAAGACACAAGTGCAAAGAAGCTCTCAAATGCTCTCAACTTCTGTGTGTCCTTACAAATGAGAAGCCACTCCCTTTATATAGGGCTTGGTGGCAAAGTCTACAACATTCTAGAATATGTACACATCCACATGATTCTAGAGTATTCTAGCCTACTATACTAGAATATATATGGAGCATTCTAGAACCCGTCGAGATCCACAACCTTCCATGGAGGCCTAGAATGTTCCGGACCCTTCAAGGCCCAAGGGTTGTTCCGCAATACTCCGGAGAAGTCTGGAATATTCCAGAACTTGGTTGAGATTTAGATAACTCTATAGGATTCTAGAGAACCTCACCACCGGGTCTCCTCTCCAGTTGGCGGGGCGTGACATCCTCCCCCACCTATTCTGGCGACGTCCTCGGCGCGTCCATGATGATACTCCTCGATTGCCCGCGCGAACTGCCACAAGTTGTCTGCAGGTTCCCAGGTTGCCTCGCACTCTGGTATGCCCTTCCACTTGATCAAGTACTCCTTGCTTTGTGGCACTCCACGTCGCCGAACAATCCGATCATCGAGTATGAGATCCACCTGCTTATCATATGACTCGACAACCGCTGTAGGTGCCCTTGTAGACACCCCTCTGCTCGGGTCCTCCATGTCTTCATGATATGGCTTGAGCATACTCACATGGAAGACTGGATGGATCTTCAGCTTGGGAGGCAACTCTAAGAGGTATGATACCTCCCCAACTCAGTGCACGACCTCGTATGGTCCCTCATATCGTCGAATCAGGCCCTTGTGCACCCTCCGGAAAGCTTTGTGCTGCTGAGGCAAGAGTTTCACCATCACCTTGTCCCCAGGCTGGAAGCTCACATCCCTTCGCCCTTTGTCGGCCCACTTCTTCATCCTCTTGGCAGCCTTGTGCAAGTGGGTTCTTGTCATGTCGGCCTGCTCATGCCACTCCTTGGCCATAGTGTAGGCGGTTGGGCTGCTTCCTTGGTACTTCTCCCCAAGTACCGCTTTGTGAGGAGTAAGGGGTTGTTGTCCGGTCACCACCTCAAATGGACTCTTCCCCGTCGACTCACTCCTTTTCAAATTGTAGGAGAATTGAGCCACATCAAGCAACTTGGCCCAATCTCGTTGGTTGGCACTCACAAAGTGCCTCAGGTAAAGCTCTAACAAGGCATTCACCCTCTCTGTTTTCCCATCCGTCTGGGGGTGAAAGCTCGTAGAGTAGTGGAGCTTCGATCCCAACAATCCGAAGAGCTCAGTCCACAACTTACCCGTGAAGAGTGGATCTCGATCGCTGATGATGTGTCGTGGTATCCCCCAATACTTCACCACATTCTTAAAGAGTAGCCTTGCGGTGAGCTCTGCCGTCACATCTGCTGGGGCGGGGATAAAAGTGGCATACTTCGAGAATTTGTCCACTACCACGATGATGCTCCCATACCCTTCGGACTTCGGCAATGCAACGATGAAGTCCATGGTGACTGTATCCCATGTCCTCTCTGCAATGGGAAATGGCTGCAACAATCCTCCAGGCAACTGATTGTCCACCTTGTCTTGTCGGAACACAAGACAAGTCTTCACAAAAGACTCCACATCATCCTCCATCCTCGACCAATAATATTCTCCCTCTAGAAAGGCCTTGGTGCGGTGCTGCCCTGGATGTCCTTCCCATCTTGAGTCATGACACTCCTTGATGAGATCCCTTCATAGATTCCCCCACTTTGGGACATATATCCTCCTCCCTATGGTAAGAAGAGTGCCATCGTCCTCCCAAAATCTCCTTGTCTTGCCCTCCGCCGCGAGAGCCAAGACGTTCTTGACTATAGGATCATGTAACATGCCTTCCTTGATCCTACCCAAGATCCCGTCATCCATACATGACAAGTGGCTGAACACCATCTTCCTGCTAAGTGCATCGGCCACCACATTTGCTGTCTCTGGCTTGTACTCCAAAGAATAATCAAACTCGTCCAAGAATTCCTGCCATCTTGCCTGCTTCAGAGTCAGCTTCTTCTGGGTTTGGAAATATCTTGTGGCAACATTGTCGGTCTTCACCACAAACTTGGACCCCAAGAGATAATGTCTCCATGCCCAAAGACAATGTACCACGGCTGTCATCTCTTTCTCTTGCACCGTGTACCTCCTCTCGGTGTCATTCAGCTTTCGGCTCTCAAAAGCTATGGGATGTCTTTCCTGCATGAGCACACCCCCAATAGAAAAGTCTAAGGCATCGGTGTGTACCTCATAAGGCTTGGTCGGATCCGCCAAGCTCAAGACCGGTTCCTCCATGACCGTCTTCTTCAAGCCCTAAAATGCCTACTCGCATTTGACATCCCACTCCCATGACTTGTTCTTCTTTAGCAAGTCGGTGAGTGGAGCCGCCTTCTTTGAATAGTCACAGATGAATCGCCGATAATAATTCACCAACCCAAGGAAAGATCTCAACTCGGGAACCTTGGTTGGCCTCTCCCATTCATAGATAGCCCGGATCTTCTCATGATCCATCATGATCTTGCCTCCTTTGATCTTGTGCCCCAATAAGAGAACTTCATCCCTTGCAAAGGAACACTTCTCCTTCTTCACATATAACTCATTTTCCCTCAATACCTTGAATACGGTTTGTAAGTGTTCCACATGATCCGTCATTGTCTCACTATAGATGACAATGTCGTCCAAGTAGACTACCACAAACTTCTCCAAGTATTGGTGGAAGACTTTGTTCATCAAGGTGCAAAATGTCGCTGGGGCATTAGTCAAACCAAATTGCATAACAAGGAACTCATAGGATCCGTACCTTGTCACACATGCGGTCTTCGGCACATCTTCCATGGCAATCCGAACTTGATAGTATCCCGACCTCAAGTCCAACTTGGTGAACACCTGTGCCTTTCCCAATTGATCAAAGAGATCCGCTATCACTGTGATAGGATACTTTTTCTTCACTGTGACTTTGTTCAATGCCCGATAGTCCACGCACATCCTCAAGGAGCCATCATGATTCTTTTGGAATAGAACGGGCGATCCATATGGCGACTTGGATGGTTGGATTTGTCCCGCATCCAACATCTCTTCCAACTGCCTCTTTAACTCCTCCAACTCGGGTGGAGCCATACGATAGGGTGCCATGGATGGTGGCTTTGATCCTGGCACCAACTCAATTTCACGATCCACCTCTCTCTTGGGTGGTAGCTTCTTGGGAAACTCTGGTGGCATGACGTCTCTAAACTCCCTTAGCACGCCCTTCACCTCCTTCGGCAACTCATGGTTGTCGTCCACCGGCCCATCATCTTTCAAGGAAACCAAGTAGGTCTCCTCTCCCTTCTTGAAACCCTTCTTCACTTGCATGACAGAAAGTAAAGACAAGTCATGATTTCCACATACCTTCGTCGTCACCATGCACGGGCTTCGCTCCTCCATGATCACCATTTGCTCCAAGTGAGGTGTTGGTATGGCCTTGGCTTTCTTGAAGAACTCCATCCCCAACACTAGCTTGAAGTCATCCATGGGAACCACCGTGAGATCAATAGCACCCCTCCATTCTCCAATGCAAAGGGTCACTCCACGGACAATGCCACTCGCCGGTTGAGGTGTGGCATTCACGGCCTTCATGTGACTAGCTGTCTTGGACACAACTAGCCCATGTCTCCTTGCCTCATCTTCGGCCACAAAGTTGTGTGTGGCTCCCGTGTCGTGCATCGCATAGGTGGACTTCCCATTCAACTCCACCTTTGCATACATCAACCCATCCTTAGGTGGCGCCTTAGGTGGGTTCTTCACCTCCAACGCATTGAAGAGCCTTAGAGTCCCCATTTGCCACTCCTTGGGAACTTCCTCCCTCTCTTCAAACATGGAATTGAGTGCCTTCCTCTTGGGACACTCCTTCCATGTGTGAGGCCCATCACAAAAGTAGCATCCTCGGGGCTTGAATTCCCTTGAGAAGTCCTTGTTGTGCTCATTGGACTTCCCCTTGTCATGGGAATCTCGAGTCCACCTCCTCTCTTGGTCTCCCCCACCTTTACCCTTGAACTCCTTCTTGGGCTTAGGGGGTTCAACCTTCTTCTTGTATTCCACCAAGGACTCGGCAATGGACACGGCTTAGGTGAAGGTCTTAGGCCGTCGACCTCGCACCTCTTGTTGTTCCCATGGCTGAAGACCTTTTATGAAATCATACATATGATCATAATCAGGCTTTCCACGTACCTGGAGCTTTAGTGAGACATACTCCCGAACATACTCATGGATTGTCCCCGTATGCTTCAAAGTTCGCAGCTTGTCCCTTGCTTCCCAATCAGCTTCCTCGGGGTAGAACTGAGCATATACCCATTGATTGAACTCTTCCCATGATGGAAGTGCCTTCCCACCATCCTTGAGCTCTTGGTGCTTCATCCTCCACCATAGAGAGGCATCATCACCAAAGTAAAGAACGGCGGTCTTCACACGGCTCATGTATTCCATCAAGCCTATCGCCTCGAAGTACTGCTCCACTTGCCAAAAGAAGTTGTCTACCTCCTTGGCATCTCTCTTTCCATTGAAGTGCTTTGGACGAGGCACATAAATCTTTGGTGTGTCCCGCACAAGAACCCCACTAGCCAACTCGCCACGGTAATTTGACCACTCTCTCTTAAGTTGATCAAGAGTTTGGTCGTACCTGGCCATCACATCCCCATGCTGTGCTAAGATCCCCTTTGTCCAGTCCATGAAGGCATCTTTCTCGACAGCATTCTCCTTGGCGTACCTCTCAACTGATGCCACTCGGTCTTGGAGAGTGAAGAGCGCATCACGTAGGCCCATGACGCCTAGTGCCCCTTCCTCATCGTCTCCCTCGACATACTCGAGCCTTTCTTTCACATCAGCAAGGCACTCCTCCGCCCTTAGGAGACGCTCCTCAAGAGTCGCCACGGTCTCACGAGACTTCCCAGCCTTCTTCTTAGGAACGGTCGGCATGGCCTCCTTCTTGGACATAACAGGATCCCCCACATTCGAGCCTGCCATCGCGAACACTTTCCTTGAACACCTCTGATACCAACTGTCACGGGACTTGGCCTTCTCCCAAGCTCTTGTGCGGCACCCGGCTAGCTTTCCTTTCACAAAGCCTAGACGAGTTCATCCTTTCGACACTCACAACGGAAGTAAGGATCGTAAGGGAAGTGCTCGACAAGATCACAAGACACAAGTGCAAAGAAGCTCTCAAATTCTCTCAACTTCTGTGTGTCCTTACAAATGAGGAGCCACTCCCTTTATATAGGTCTTGGTGGAAAAGTCTACAACATTCTAGAATATGTACACATCCACATGATTCTAGAGTATTCTAGCCTACTCTACTAGAATATACATGGAGCATTCTAGAACCCGTTGAGATCCACAACCTTCCATGGAGGCCTAGAATGTTCCGGACCCTTCAAGGCCCAAGGGGTGTTCCGCAATACTTCGGAGAAGTATGGAATATTCCGGAACTTGGTGGAGATGTAGAGAACTCTAGAGGATTCTAGAGAACCTCACCACCGGGTCTCCTCTCCAGTTGGCGGGGTGTGACACATCGCTGATCAGCATGATCTTGCAAACTCTTGGCTTAGATTTGCAAGCCTCCTTAAAAGACTCAAGGCACCGAACAATCTACTTGGAGAGGATTGCTGGATACATAATAATCTGAGCTCTCAAATTTCCTTTCTTCAAATTTTCAATAGTAATAAGAATGTGGTTCATCAAGTTAAACTTACTTAGATTTATCAGGAAATCTAAGATATAGAACTCACTCTTCTTCAAACTGTCTTTATCACCTTTCCTCAGTATGATAAGCCCTTGTACCCATAACTCCAGAATCCGGAAATTTGTAGATAAACTGGAAATCTTCAGAGCCTTGTCATCAGCCAGTCCGAGAGTTTCTAAGGCCTTTTCCTTGTCGAAGCTACCCTTAGAGTCCGGAAACACAAGCGAAATAAATTCGGCTTCTCCTTCATAAGTCATTCCTACCAAGCTTGCAGCCTTGGTGTGAGAAATCTTGTAAGTATTTCCATAAGACTTAAAAGAGAACTTCTACCTATTATCTTCCTTAAAGAAGGAAATTGATTCATAGAACTCAACAAGTAAGTCTGAATACACTTCATCTTGGTTCCCGGTTTTTGACACCGCAACATCTTCCCAGCCATTCAACTTAATGTTCTTTGAAATAAGGGAATCGTAGTTGTTGAAGAAATCCGGATGGACTAACCTTTCTCTGTAAACTAACCATTGCGAAATAGGCTTAGTGGATGACATTTCTTGAGAGGCTAACTCTGCAGACATTCGGGTCTGTAATCCTCTGAGAAGTTCAGAACGGAGAAAACTGAAGATCGGAACGGAGACAACTGTAGTTCGGAACGACCTTAAAACAGAGGGGAAGAGCTTCGGGACGCGAGAGCTTGAGATCGATGTGGGACGAGTATTTGGGTCCCTTTTATATAGGCAACGAGACGACGGTTCACTTTCCACGGTTGATCTAACGGTTGGAATAAGCTGAGATCAGATCTGACGGTTGAAAACTTGAATCCGATCTTTTTGAGGTTTTTATTAAAACAAGGAACTAAGTAAACTAAAATCCGAAAACATAATACAAGAAAATTCCAGCAAGTAATGTATGACTACGAAAACATGAGTAAGGACATCATACCATTCGGATTGGCTGAGGAGGATTATTCGTAATGGGTAATATAACAAAGACTAAAAAAAACTTTATTACGAGAAGACAGATTTCGCAAAAAAAATTCTACAGAAAATAATCTCCGTACGAAAAACATAGTACGAAAAAGCATTACGGAAAATAAATTATGGAAAACTCAGTATGAAAAACAAACTTAGTAAGGGGAAAAAATCAGTACAAAAAACCCAGTACGAAAAATTTAGTACAAGAAAAAAAAATGGTACAAAAATCCGGTTATGAAACTGCCAGTACGTAATTTTCCATTCCGAAAATTTTAATACGAACACTTTCATTCCAGAAGTATTCTGTACGAGAATGTCCATTTTGGAAAATTTTAGTTCCGGAAGTTTCATTCCGGAAATTTTTGTTCCGTAAAGTTTGAAAACAAATTTTGAAAAACTTTGTTAAACAAACAATCAAATGTACTCCCCCTATGAAAAGGAGTTTATTACTATAAGGAGAGTTTTTCAACAGAAAGTTACTTAAGGAGGATTACCTTACGGTTATCATCCCTAACTTCTGTTTAATATATTCAAATCTATCAGAAGGCAAAGATTTTGTGAAAATATCAGCAAGATGATCTTGCGTACCGATAAACTGAAGAATAATATCTTCTTTAAGTGTGTGATCCCTAAGAAAGTGATGCCTAATATCTATGTGTTTTGCACGGGAGTGATGTGCAGGGTTCTTACTGAGGGAAATGGCACTTTTGTTATCACACAGAATTTGAGTTTTAGTAAAACTCAGGCCATAGTATGTGAGTGTGTGTTGCATCCACAACACTTGAGCACAACAATTTCCAGCTGCTACATATTCAGCTTCAGCAGTGGAAAGTGCTACATAATATTTCTTCTTGCAGGACCAAGAAACTAAAGAATCTCCTAAGAAATGAAAAGTTCCGGATATACTTTTTATATCCATTCTACATCCACCAAAGTCAGCATCAGAAAAGCTTTTTAGAACAAAATCATTTCCAGAAGTATAAAATAATCCTAGATCCATGGTTCCCTTAAGGTAGCGAAAAATTCTTTTTACTGCCTTTAAGTGAGATTCCTTTGGGTTGGATTGATATCTTGCACATAAGCATACTGAAAACATTAAGTCTGGTCGACTAGCTATTAATTAAATTAGACTTCCTATCATACCTCTAAAAGATGTTTGATCTACTGGTTTCCCAGCTTCATCAAGATCTAAAAAGTTTGAGGTACCAATGGGAGTACTTATACTCTTAGTGTTGTCATAACCATACTTTTTCAGAAGATCTTTAATATACTTATGTTGAGATATGTACGTTCCTTCTGGTTTTTGAGAAATTTGAAAACCAAGGAAAAATGTTAACTCACCCATCATACTCATTTCAAACTCAGATTTCATTAGACTTGCAAAAGAGTCAGTCAAAGATTGCTGAGTTGAACCAAATATAATGTCATTAGCATAAATTTGAACAATCAAAACATTTTTCTTATCTTTCTTTATAAAAAGGGTTGGATCTGCATTTCCCTTAACATAGTTATTTTGAAGCAAAAATCCGGTGAGTCTATCATACCATGCTCGTGGGGCTTTTTTAAGTCCATACAAAGCTTTCGTAAGTCTAAAAACATGATCCGGGTGTTTTGTATCTTCAAAGCCAGGAGTTTGTTCAACAAAAACTTCTCTTGAATATAACCGTTAATAAAAACACATTTCACATCCATTTGGAAAAGTTTGAAATTAAAGAATGCTGCAAAGGCAAGTAGAATACAGATAGATTCAAGTCTAGCTACTGGAGCATAGGTTTCTTCATAGTCTATTCCTTCTTGCTGATTATAGCCTTTAGCAACAAGTCTAGATTTATTTCTAACAATGACTCCATTTTCATCACATTTATTTCTGAAAACCCATTTTACTCCAATAACAGAAGTTTCCTTAGGTCTTTCAACCAAGGTCTAGACTTTATTCCTTTCGAATTCATTTAGTTCATCTTGCATGGATTTAATCCAATCATCATCACCTAAACCTTCATCGGTGCTTTTAGGTTCTAATTGGGAAAGAAATGCTAGATGTTCTACTTCATTTCTTAAGGAACTTCTAGTCCTTACAGGTTGATTTACATCACCAATGATACTATCACTGGGATGATTCTTAAGAAAAACCTGCTTTGGGTTTTGTAAAACATGTTCATCAACATAGGGTAGAAAATCTTCTGGGGTAAATGTTTCAGAAGTATCTTCTTGAACAATTTCCTTATCAGAAGGTTATTCTATCAAAGGTTTATAATCAGTTTTTGAAAACATATCCGAAGATGTAAGTTGAGATGGTTTAAAAACAAAAGGATCTGATTCATCAAATTTCACATGAACAGTTTCTTCAACAGAGCAAGTATTTTTATTAAAAACTCTATAAGCCTTAGAGGTTGTGGAATAACCTAAGAAAATTCCTTCATCAGACTTTGGTGAGAATTTATGTAAATTATCTTTAGTATTCAAAATTAATACTTTGCAACCAAAAACATTGAAGTAGGAAAGTCTTGGTTTTCTACTATTCCATAACTCATAAGGAGTTTTATTAAGAAAAGGTCTAATTAAAACTCAATTTATAGTATAACAAGCAGTACTTACAGCTTCAACCCAGAAATGTCTAGCAATAGAATATTCACTCAACATGGTTCTAGTTATCTCTTGAAGAATTCTATTTCTTCTTTCAACTACACCATTCTGTTGAGGAGTTCTAGGTGCTGAAAAATTGTGAGTAATACCTTTCTTACTACAGAAAGTTTCAAAATCAGAATTTTGAAATTCTCCTCCATGATCACTATGAATAGTTTTCAATGGGAGGTTTTTCTCATTTTTAACTTGAGCTCTAAAACTTTTGAAATAAGAAAAAGCTTCAGATTTCTTTGCTAGAAAATAGACCCTAGTAAATCTAGTGTAATCATCAACTAGAACAAACACATAGTATTTGCCTCCAATACTTCCAGTTTGTGTTGGACCAAAAATATCCATGTGCACTAACTGTAATGCATCGGTTGTTGAGACTTCACCGATTGACTTAAAACTAGATTTATGTTTCTTTCCATATTGACAAGTATCACAAACATTAGAAGAATCAAATCTAAGCTCTGGTAGATCCTTAACTAGTTTCTTCTTAGAGAGTTTACATAGGTTTCTAAGATTACAGTGACCTAGTCTTCTATGCCATAACCAAGAATAATCTTCCATTTCACTTAGGCAAGGTAAATCTTGTCTTCTGTGGTCTTCTAAGTTTAAGGTGTAAACATTCTCTTTCCTATTGGCTAAGAGAATAAATTCTTCCTTGGAATTGTGAACTAAACACTTATTATTCCTAAAATTCACAAGGTAACCTTCATCACATAACTGACTTATGCTAATGAGGTTGTGCTTAAGACCCTTAACAAAAAGAACATTTGAAATCAAGGTTTTACCTAAAAGAACAATATTACCAATACCAACAATCTCTCCCTTAGCATTGTCTCCGAAAGTTACCTTTCCTCCTTTCGTTTTGATAATCTTTTCAAAATAGCTTTTATTACCAGTCATGTGCTGGGAACATCCACTATCCATGTACCATGTATTATTGCTAGTACATTCTTTATTATCCTGAAATCAAGAAGAAAAGTAGACTTTCGGAATCCAAACTTGTTTGGATCCGAGATTTCCAGACAATAAAATTTTTGGTACCCACATCTTCTTAGAAAAGTAGGCTTTGTGAAATCCTAGAGATTGGGTTTTGTTTAAAGAACAATTCTTTGCCCAGTGACCACCACATTGACACTTGGTACAAAATGGGGCACTTTGAGGAACAAAATAATTGTTACTGAAAATAGGTTTTGCATGGGTATAACCAAATCCGGATTTATTTCTTAAAGGTTGTATCTGGGAATACATCTTATCAAAATTTTCCTTTCCATGGGTAATGTTTGATAAACACTTCTTTAAGGAAAAAATTTCGGACTTGATTTTTACAACCAAGTTTTTATCCTCGAAATCATTAGTTTTAGAACTAGAGGTAGGCTCGAAAACATTTTTCTTAGAAATTACTTTTTCTAATTCATTAGAAAGTTTATTCTTCTTAGAACTTACTTCCTCAAGATTTTTTGAAATATTTTCAAAATCAGCATTTTTCTTATCAAGATCTTTAGAAATATCTGATATCTCTTTTGTAAGAATATAATTCCAAGAGTTTGCTTTCTCAAGTTTCTTATTGAGTTTGGAATTCTCAATCTCAAGAAGTTCAGCAAACCTAGAGACTTATTCATAAGTAGGTAAAGTATTTTCTTCATCAGAAGATGATTCTTCATCAGAAGAGTTATAATACTTACTATCATTAGAGTTTAAAGAAACATTGGTAAAAGATTCAGCATTTCGTACCTTAGCCATAAAACAATGATTATCAATAGGTAATCTGGCTATGAGACCAAGATTCTTCTGTCCTGAAGATTCATAATCAGAAGATTCATCTGAAGAGTCACCACCACTGGCACTCCAGGTGTCATTAGCTTTCAGAACTTTCTTAGCTTTAGATTTATAATACTTCTTCGTGTTCCTGTCTGAATGCTTTTCTTTTCTTTCTTTATTTTTGAGCATAGGGCAATCTGGTCTAATATGTCCAGCTCTTTTTCATTCATAACAAGTAACTTCTCCATCTTTCTTATCTTTCCTTTCCTTTTTCTTATACTTGGATTGAAAATTTCTCTGTCCAGCTATCTTGTTCATCCTTCGAGCAAGATTTGCTAATTCATTTTCTGAGACTTCACTCTCACTAGATTCGGATTGGAAAATAACTTTCTTAGACTTGGATCTGGTTACTCTCTCAGGAGTCTTGGCTTTCATCTGATTTGAAGTTGTTGTAAAAGCAACAGTACCATTTCCATTCTTTTTCTTGATATTGTCAGCATCTCTCTTCATTCTGGTTTCATGTTGTAGAAGAGTTCCAAATAATTTATCAAGAGTAATTTGAGTGACCTTCCTGTTCTCATCTATAGCTGTTCTCTTGGACTCCCACTCATTGGGCATAATATCAATTATCTTGTCCACAAGAGCTTCATCATCTAAACCTTTTTCTCCCATAGATTGTAGACTGTTGACGATAGTCATAAATCTCTGTTGGACTTTACAGATAGGTTCACCATAAGGAAAATTGAAGCCATGATATTCAGCTCTAATCATAGCTCTTCTAGTCTCAATCACTTTAGAAGTCCCAAAGTGTGTAGCCTCTAACTTCTTCCATATACAGTTAGCTGCTTCACAAGAAGAAATTTGGCTATATATATTTCTGGTCATTGAACATAGTAGAGTATTGCGTACCTTATAGTTGAGTTGATATTCTTGCTTTTCCTGGTTAGTAAAGGTTATAACTTCCTTGTCAGGAATTTTATAATCACCAGTAAGCATAACAAAGCTGTCTACTCCAGTATTGATAACAAAAGTCTTCATATGATCTCTCCAGTATTCATAGTCATTACCATCAAATATTTGTGGTCTTGTAGGATTCATATTATCAATTGATCCAACATTAATTCCTTCCATACTTAATATAACTTTTCACACAAACTTGTTATTAGCAAAAGTTCGTAATCACAAAGTTCGGAATGAGAAAGTCCGGAATGGAAAAATTTGTAATTAGATAGTTCGGAATGATAAAATGAGCAAGAAAAACTTATTTGTGAGTATAAGTATTTCAGAGACCTTCTCTGATACCAAATGTAAGATTGGTATAGAGTATGAGGTTTCCAACCTCTGATACCAATTGTAGGATCGAAATAGTGATGTAGATGCTCAATATACAAGAGGGGGGTGAATTGTATACTTTAAAAATTCCTTTGGAACCTTTAAATTTAGTTAAGAATAACTATGTTTTCCTTAAGAGAAGGAAAGGGCTAAGTTTAACAAAGTTAAACCAAGGAAATTCACAACACCTCTAACTCCAAATGCAAACTTGGAAAGAGATTCCGAAAGTAGGTTCCGGAAATATGGTTCCGGAAAATTGAAACTTAATAAAAGATTACAATATGAGATTCTACCTTAAAGCGTATAGAATCTAAATTAAACACAGTACAAGTAAGGAAGTATAAGAAAGTTATACTTTCCTTATATTACAAAATGAAGCGGAAATAAAACAAGTAGTTAAACTAAAAGTAACAAGATATAAGTCTTTTAACCCAAAGAGAAGGGTATCCAACAACCTTGGATAAAGGTCCCTTGATTTATATTTTCAAGCAAGTCTGTCTTACCCACACCAGGGTAAACCCTCGATACGAAGATCGGAGTCTCTATCTTGCTATCCCCGCAAGCCCTAAACTTCAAGGTAGTTGGCAACCTCTGTCTTCCTCAGCAAGGAAGCCCTCGAACTTCAACGTAGACGGCAACCTCTATCTTCCGATCCCCGGAAGCCCTCGAATGTAATCACCAACATTCGGAGTCGCACGAAACTTTGAGAGTTAATAAGAGCCTCTCTCTCTAGAATTCACTTCAACAGCATGTATGCACAAAACCAAGTTTTTCATCTGTCATCAGTATTCTATATCGATCTCTTTCAAATGAGCTCCTAATTATAGGTAAGGTCGGCTCCTTCTCCAACGGTCATATTTTCCTTAAAGATCGGAGGGACCTGTACACGTGTCACTTAGACAACGGTTAATAAGAAACAGAATAGACGACATCGTTTTATAACAAAACAAGTGTAACAGAATGTACGACATCGTTTTAAATTCTAACATAAAAGTTCGGAATGAAAACTTTGGAGTAAAGGTTCGGAGTATAAGTAACAATTATAAAGAGTAGACAAATTTTAAAAATGTAAGCAATATAAAAGTTCGGAGTCTAACCAAAATATTTTTCGGAGTCTGAATTGATTCAGAGTGTATAAAACAAAGATACTCAAATTCTGTTTAATAGGTGAATTCAGAATGGGAATTCGGAATGAGAATTCGTCATCAGAATTCGTAATGAGAATTCCTCATCAGAATTCGTAATGAGAATTCTTTATCAGAATTCGTAATGAGAATTCGTTATCGAACTTCATAAGAATTCGTATCCTGAATCTGGAATAGAACTTAGTCAGAGTTCATATCCGGAATTCGGAATGAAAACTTCCTTATTGTTCTTATCCAGAAATCGGATCTTAAAACAGAATGCCTCATATCAAAGTTTCAATGATTCCGTAAAAATGAATCAGAATCTCATACTTAAGAAAAATATGGATGAAAATATGACAAGGATAATTTTTCTTATAAAAGCGATTTTCCTTAAGAAAGCAATTTTCCTTATAAAAGCAATTTTCTTTAAGAAAGCAATTTTTCTTATAAAAGCGATTTTCCTTAAGAAAGAAATTTTCCTAAAGATAAGGTGTTTGTGATTTTCAAAACAAGAAGGAATGGAAAAGTCATAAGGAAAACCTTATTGACTCAACACTCTCTTGATAAACACTTTATGATCATTTCCTTCATCTTGAATCTCAAATTCATACATCATTAGTGTTCCAATCAGTTCTCTCATGGTTAAGTCTTTGACAGGTGTTGACTGTCTGATTGTAGCAGAGATTCCATTCTATCTTGTAGGTAGTACTCTCAGTACTTTTAAAGCTTGATTAGCTTGTTTAATGTAATCTCCCAAGGTGGTTATGTTATTGACAATCTCTATCAATCTACTATTCATTTTTGTAGTACTTTCACCTTCAACCATTCTGAATGTATCAAATTTAAGCTTAGCAGTATCATATCTCATTTCCCTGATATTGTTAGTTCCTTCATAAGTAACAGTAATAGTTTTCCACATCTCATATGTTGTTGGGCATTGAGATACTCTGATAAATTCATCAGGTCCTAGACCACATATAATTTCATTCATTGCCTTCGATTTCATATCATATTCTACTTCAGTAGCCGCACTCCATGTTTCAGGTTTTTCTAGAATTTCATATGGAGTCAGAATCTTAGAATATACTCTGTATCCAAGGATTTTCAGATAGATAATCATTCACGACTTCCTGCATCCATAGTTTTCTCCATTGAAGTACGGTGATCTGACCATAGAAATTCCCTCTCTTGTATCAGTCATCTTTCTCTGTGTATAATCAATTTCAGCTTGTTAATGATTTATCATAAATCACAACCTTTGATACCAATTGTTGGATCAGATTATACTAAATATACACAAGAGGGGGGTGAAGTGTTTCTTTTCAGAAATCTTTGTGAGATCATGTTCTTCCCTTTAACATAAATTAGATGAATTAATGCAGTGGAAATTTAAATAACAGAGACAGAAGATATATAGTGGTTCGGGGAACAAAAGTCCCCTAGTCCACTCCACCAACGCTCAACTCCACGAGCTTGGTGATTTTCACTATCTTGTCCTCATTTCCAAAGACCATTTACAGGCAGTAGACACCTTTACAATCTAAGTAAAAAAATCCATCTAGTTCACTCACAGAATCTACACAGCTTAGTACGAGAATTCGGTCACTAAAGAATAGAAAAGAAAGATATCTGTACTTTTGAAAATACTTTCCAGTTGTTCTTCACAATTGCAACAGAATGTAATTGACAGTAGATGGATCTTTCCTTCAGAAATAATTATCTTCAAATAAGAGTCATTCTGAGTTGATCCTATTGTAGTAGATATAAAAATATAATTCACAACTTCAACAGTAGCAGATTCAAAAATGATATTTGATGTAGAACGAGTGAATCTTCTATCTTGATTCTTCTTCTTCAATAAACTAAGATTTTTCATTCTTTTGAAACAATAGATCTGTGTTTTTTTAATGATCGATTGATACAGTTTAAAAAACATCTATATAATAATGTCGAGCACTTATCCTGTAAATTTAGATCCACAAAAGTCACCTTCTGTCTCGTGATATTCAAACATTTGAATTTACAGAGTAGTCATAAATTCCCTTGAATTTTGCTAAGAAAATATCCTTTTAATTTGATCCTTAAATGACTCTAAACTCATCAAAGACACATTTTAAAATCATCTTTGAATCCTAATTGAAATCATCCTAATAAACAGCTTGTCAACCGTTGTATAATAATATCGAATTTAAACTCTATAACGCCAAACGTAAGGTTGAGTTGTGAAGTATGTATCCTCTGAACGTAACATAGATAATAAACATAAGATTGATGATGCATCCTTCAAAAATAATTTTTTCAATGTATGATTTATCACAAACATATGGTTGATCACAAAAGTAGGGTTGGAAATGTATGGTTGATCACAAACATAGGGTTGATCATCCTTACTTTTTCTCTTCAACATTCAAACATATTATAAAATATCCAAACTTTTATAAGCTTTCAAACAAAAGGTACTTGATACATAATTTTCTAAGAATGTATGGTTGTTTACAAAAGTAAGTTTGATGAACCATACTTTTGAGAAACAAACGTAACGTTTAAAACTAACGTACGGTTCTTCTTCCACACTTTTTCAATAACCCAAACGTAGGGTTCCTTCCTAACATAGGGTTCCTCTTCAATAATTTTCTAATAACTCATAAATTATACACTGAATTTCATCCTTATGCTACATTTCTCCATGTAGGGTATGAACAGTGTTTCCAGAACATGCTAAAGCAGATCCCGAATATGTAGAGCATGAATAGTGTTTCCCGAACATGCTAATGCAAATACTTTATTAATTAATCCTCATTGTTCAAGAACATAAATATTTCATCCAGAAATAAAAATATAATGAATAATAAATTCATGTAATATACTTAACAAATAAAATCATTAGAAAATTATTAAGGGTATTTGTGAGCATCAAAGTTATCATAAAGAGATAGAGTATTGTTCTCAAAAAATTCCCCCTTTTAAATAAAAACATTATGTATTGTTGAAAATAATACTTGCTCAACATAAGGGGAATTGACCATGTGAGCTTCCTCAGAGAGTCTTTGATCACTTTTGACTATATGGGGAATTGTCTGTTTGAGCTTCCTCAGAGAGTCTCTATCACTTTTGACTATAAGGGGAATTAACTGTGTGAGCTTCCTCAGATAGTCTTTATCACTTTTTACTATAAGGGGAATTGATTGAGAGTGCTTCCTCAGAGAGTCTTTATAGTATCCTTATAATTGAACCAAAGGGGATAGGCTGTGTGTACTTCCTAGAGGGTTATCTGCTTGATTAGCTACTTATGTGATATGTGTAATTGAATGCTTTGAAACTGTGGAATTGTTTACTATTGAGTACTTCCTTGTTTATTTCCTTTTAATTATTTCCTGTGAAATATATTCACTGACTGTGAGGCATAGATTTTTTGGTGGATGCTAACTGGGATTAGTCTCAAACCCTGTTTGGGTCATGCTTTTGGGCCCAAACAGATTATATTGATGCAGGTATAGATAAGGGAAAACTCCCTTCTACTTTTGGATTTTGTCTGCTTTGAAGTTGGTGAGCATGGGACCAAGCATAGGCTTGCGATGATGAGGAGTTGTTATCTGTTTACCTTGTACTTGGTTTAGTACTATTTGTATTCCATCACTGTGGTTGTTTGGCTGCTTGATTAGACATATGTTTCATGCATCATTTATATATGTGCTCCAGTTACTTGTTACTTTCATTCTTCTGCTATTTACTGTTGTATGTGTGTTTACTGATTCCGCTTTTGTATATTTGTTTATTATTTCCATTGTGTGCTCTGCCAATGAGGGCATAGTTTCCCCACTATCACACCCAAGGCCCTCGCTGCTAGTTGGCAGCCTCTGGGGTTTGGAGAAATACACTTAAGGCCATTTGACCTACTAGGTACGGGGCGTCTCTGGGTGGCTTCTGGAATCAGGAAATTACAATGTGGTATCATAGGAGGTTCTTTTCTTCTTGATTTACAGTTTGCAGCCTATAGATAGGGATGGGAAGGAATATGTACTTGGTAAAAAGTTGTGCCCAGGAGTAGCTAACCCATTTACAGGGAAACACCAATCTACCTCATCTAATGTAACTTTTTTGGTTTTCAACATTAAGGTTTATTTGATTTCACCTTGAGTGATTCACATGTTTCGTGTTGTAATCTTTGATGTTATTGAGTTTCTATTTCTGTCACAACCCGATGAGATGAGGGTATGTTATCTCATGCATCATACAGGCACTTGCTAGAAAAATCAAATGTCATGCATTCTTTCCATGACATTTAGGGTGCATTAGTGATTGCATGTTGTTTTGATAGGTTTTGTGTTAGATATGCATGTTGTTGTGATAGATGCCTTGATAAAATACCTACATTTTGATAGGGTATTGTTTGTGCAAGTTTTTGTTTGAATGAATTCCAAAATTTGGTTCTTGAGGTGTTATGGGCCCGCATGGACCAGAATTTGGTGGATCATTGACTTTTTTCCTTGTATATAACATGTATAAGATGACAAGATTCAATTCGCGGGGAGTATGGGCCCTCACGGATCGGAATTTTCCACTTTCACTATTCGTTGCAATGTTTTCTGGGTTCTGAAGTAGTTTCTGAGGCTTACTGTCTGGAAAAACCCAGAATACATGCTGTGTGATGTTAAATACATGCCATGTGTTCTTATGTTCAGGAATAAACTATTTTTATTAAGTACACGCCGTGTACCATATGTACACACCGTGTAGTCCCTAACCGAGTCTCAGACTATGTGGGCAGGGACACGGGGTTTGGGAAATTTTTAGTAAAACACATCGTGTACTGGATGTGCATGCCGTGTTGTAGAACCATGTAACCAGTCATGTCACTAACAACACAGGTCAGTTGAGTCTCTTCTAATATATGCCATGTCCATAGGGAACATTTAGTGTAGTGTGAGTCTTGTGTCCGGCCGTGTCACTAACAACACGGGTTGGTGAAGCTCTTCTAGTACACGCCATGTCTGGCACAAACATGTCGTGTAGCCTTGTTCTAGGAGAAACATTTGGGTTAGCCATGTAAGAAAACTTAGGCAGGGGAATAGAATTCATGTACACGCTGTGAGTTAGGAAAACACGCCATGTGTATGGGGTGTTACACGACCAGTTTTGGCAGAAGTACACGCCCATGTGAAAGGCTTCAAGGAACATGTCATGTAGTCATTATACACACCATGTATACATGTTTTAGAAGACTTAAATTCTTTCCTTATCTTGTTCCCTTTTTACACATAAAATTTCTGGTCCCTTTTAATCTTAATCAAAGATGTGCGCTTGACTGTGCAGAGTCATGCCATCGAGACGTCCTCCGGTTGTACGCCAGTTACAGGGCGGTGATCAGACACTGGAAATGGATAATCAGGGACTGCTGGTAGATCCTCCAGTTATGGCAGTCTTGGCACCAGCAGTTATACCTGACACAGGTGCTGATGCACAGTTTAGAGAGGGATTTATGAGGATGATGCAGACCTTTCAGGGGGCACCGTCTCCTTCCCTATCGATGTCAGAATTCACGCGGGTCTTTCAGCAACAACATCCTCCCACTTTCTCATAGGATGGAGGACCCCAGGCTATAGATTCATGGATAGAAGCCACACTAGAAATATTTGAGCATCTAGAGATGCCTCGAAGGAGGAGGTTCAAGCTCTCTACCTTCATGCTTCGAGACTCCGCAAGGAGGTGGTGGGATGTGATCTCACAGGCGGGGCACTAGAAGAATATGGTTTGGGATGAGTTTCAGCACACCTTCTATGATTACTACTCTCTAGAGACCTTAAGGGCCGATCGAGCCCAATATTTCATGATTCTGGAGTAGGGTACTCTTTCTGTTATGGATTATTCTTCTCGCTTCACCGAGCTGTAGCGCTTTACACCCTTTTTAGGAGGATATGTGTTGTTCCTTGTAAGGAAGTTTGAGGATGGTCTCAGGTAGGACATTTGATCCCAGGTGAACATCTTCAGGTTGAATTTAATGTCCTCTGTAGTCAACCAGGCGTTGATCACCAAGCGCAATCTGAGGGATTCTGGAGATGGGAGCTAGGGCAGTTCGGCATCCAGAGTTGATGCTCCGCTAGCTGATAGCAGGAAGCGCCACAGGGAGACTGCACGTGGTGATATGAGTAGGGAGGATGCATCTTCTGGTATCCAGGTGGTGTGCTACAAGTGCGGGAAGAGTGGGAATACAAGACCACATTGTCCGGGGGACCCAGTGGAGTGTCGATCTTGTGGCAAGATGGGTCATCTTCAGTGTTTCTGTCAGTTCTTTTCACCAGAAGTTGGTGACAGGGGTTCTCCTATGACTCAACATACAGGAGCAGCACCACCAGTTTTCCACCAGTCTGGGAACTAGAGTTCCTCTGGTCGTTCAAGCCAAGGTGGAGGTCATGAACGTGGTAGTCAGTTGCCAAGAATTCAACGACAACAGGTTGGATCATCTTAGGGCGGACAAGTAGGGTCACAAGGCCACGGTGTAGTCAAGAATTTTGCAGTGGAGCAAACCCAGCAGGTCCAGGATCTTGGAACCTCTACAGTTTGAGGTATGATCCTAGTTTCCTCAGTTTTATCTTCTGATCTTTTTGATACAGGGGCTTCCCATAACTTTATTTCTATTGCTGTTGTGGAGAGCCTTGGGCTCTGCATATTTTATTTTGCTGATATCTTGATGCTATACACTCTGTTGGGGACTAGAACAGCTAGTGTGTGTCAATGTGAGGATTACCCTCTAGAGGTTGGTGGGTGTCACTTCTTATGGGACCTCTATGTTCTAGAGATTATGGGCCTTGATGTCATTCTCAGAATGGACTGGTTGGTTCCCTTCCAGGTAGTTGTCGACTGTTATCACCTTAGGGTGAGTTTCACATCACTACAGGGCGGATCGTTTCTTCATAAGGGAAAATGGGATGTCAAGGTGAGCAGAGAATGACCCGAGCATCATGGGTTAGGAGGAGTTACAACCCAGATTGCTAGTCTATATCTGGATGACCAGAGAACTTCACAGATGGACTCTCCTCCAGTGGTGGATCGTTTCAGAGATGTATTTCCAGAGGAATTTTCAGGTTTACCTCTGGAGCGTGAGGTAGACATTTATTTTGAGCTCGTGCCAGGAGAGGCACCGGTGTCCATTCCTCCTTATAGGATAGCTATACCAGTGTTTCATAATCTCAAGAAGTAGTTGGAGGAGTTGTGGGCTAAAGGTCTCATCTGACCCACTACTTATCCTTGGGGTTCGCCTGTCCTATTTGCAAAGAAGGAAGATGGTACCCTCAGGCTTTGGGTGGATTATTGGAAGCTAAACCAGTTGACGGTCAAGAACCGATATCCCTTGTTGAGGATTGATGATCTCTTTGATCAGCTTCAAGGATCCCGGGTGTTCTCCAAGATTGTTTTGAGATTCTGTTACCATTAGTTACATATTAAAACATTAGATATACCTGTTACGGACTTTCGGAGCAGGTATAGTCTATATGAGTATTTGGTTATGTCCTTCGGTCTCATAAATGTGCCTACATTATTCATGGAACTGATGAACTGAGTGTTCCATCCATACTTGGATTCTTTCATGGTGGTTTTTGTGGATGATATCTTGGTGTACTCTCACACTCGACACGACCATGATACCCATCTTGAGATCACTCTGAGTACACTGAGAGAGTATTAGTTATATTCTAAGCTCTCAAAATGCCACTTTTTGGATGGACAAGATTCACTTATTTGGCCATGTTATCTCAGAGTCAGGAGTATCAGTCGACCTAGAGAAAGTGAGAGTAGAAGTTTATTGGGAGTAGCTGAAGAACGTCTTTGAGGTATGGAGTTTTCTAGGGCTGGATGGTTACTAAAGACCTTTCATACAGGACTTTTTACTCTTAGCATCACCACTAATGGGTTTGACTAATAAGGGTGAAAGGTTCTCATCGTCAGATTCTTATGAGTCAGCCTTTCTGGAGCTGATAGGGAGATTTACTTCAGCACTGATACTAGTCTTTCCAGAGCCGGGCAAGAGCTATACTATTTATTGTGATGCTTCAAGTATCGGGCTGGGATCTATGCTTATTCAAGGAGAAGGAGTCGTCGCATACGGGTCTCGGTAGTTGAGGCCACAAGAGAGAAATTACCTGATGCATGATCTCGAGCTGGCGGCAGTTGTTCATGCTTTACACTATTGGAGACATTATCTTCTAGGAGAGCATTTTGTGGTTTTCACCGACCACAAGAGTCTCAAGTATATATTCACTCAGAATGATCTGAGTTTGAGACAGCAGAGGTGGGTTGAGTACCTTCATTATTTTGACTTCGAGCTTGACTATATTCCTAGGAAAGGCAACGATGTGGCTGATGCACTGAGCAGGAGGACTCAGATACAGGCAGTTCAGGAGGCCAGCACTGAGTGGAAGATTATGGATCTATTCTCTGATATGCATTTTAAGGTGCACAATAGATAGGGGAATACTTTTCTTTCTTCTGTAGTTGTTACCTCTACTCTTCTCGATCGAGTGCGAATGAGGCATCTATCAGATTCCAAAGGCCTAGTCCTATGGGAACGTGTTTCAGGAGAGGACCATATTCCTGGATGGACCATAGGTGAGGATGAGATCTTTCATTTCTAGGGGAATGTATGGGTGCCAGCAGACATATGCGAGGAGATGATGTTGGATTTTCATTCCTCAGTTTGGGAAGTTCATCCATGTGTCACCAAGATGAATCGTGATCTATACTTCTAGTATTGGTGGACGGGTATGAAAAGAGAGGTTTCTAGTTTCATCATTAATAGTTCCACCTCTTAGTAGGTGAAGGCGGAGCATCAACAATCATAAGGGATTTTTCAACAGTTACTCATTCCCAAGTAGAAGTGGAATGATGTCATGATGGATTTCATGACAGGGTTACCGAGGTCGCCTCGAGGGAATGATGCAGTATGGGTTGGCATTGACAGACTCACAAAGGTTGCTCACTTCTTGCTGATCAAAGAGACCTTCAGTGTTGATGAGTTGGGATGGTTGTAAATTTGGGAGATTTTGTGCTTTCATGGAGTTCCACACTCCATTATTTCAGACAGAGATGAACATTTTACTTCTCGGGTCTGGAAGGGGCTTCAGAAGGCTTTGGGTACACAGGTGCTTTTGAGTACAGCTTACCATCCCCGAACAGATGGCCAGTCCTATCATATGATTCAGGTGCTTGAGGACATGCTTCGAGTGTGCATCCTAGATTTTGGAGGTTCTTGAGAGATACATATACCTCTTATGGAGTTTTCCTACAATAATAGTTTTCAAGAATCTATTCATATGGCACCTAATGAGGCTTTGTACGGTAGTCCGTGCTGATCACCCTTATGTTGGATGGAGGTAGGAGAGGCATCTATGATGGGACCTCATCTTGTTCAGGAGACCATAGAGCCAAGAGAGTTGATTCAGAAGAGGATGAAAACTGCACAGTCTCGACAAAAATCTTATGCTAATCAGAGGAGATGACCTCTGGAGTACGAGGTTGGGGATCAGGTTTTCCTACGTCTCACACTGAGGTTGGGGCACATAAAGATTAGGAAACAGGGTAAGCTTTCGACGAGGTACGTCGGGCCATTTGAGGTTTTGGAGAGAGTTGTGTCAGTTTCATATGAGTTGCAGTTACCTCAGATTTATCAGGCTATGCATGATGTTTTCCACATTTCTCAGCTTTGATGTTACTTATCAGACCCGTCTCATGATTTCCAACCTGAGGAAGTCAAGTTGGATATGGATGCATCTTTTGAGGAGTATCCTATCCAGATTGTTCATTGAAGTGTGAAGGTTCTCCATGGCTGGTATTTTCTATCGGTATGAGTGCTATCACAGCACGGGCGAGTACAGGACGATACTTGGGAGAGGGAGGTCGATGTATGATTGTAGTGGCCAGAGTTGTTTGGGGTATCTTCTTCTACGCCTCCTTGTTAGGGAAATTCGGGAAATAATTTCTTTAATGGGGGAAGTTTGTAAGAACCCAGATCTTCTTTTCAGGTATGTTTTCCTTTTCTGCTCATTTTTTAGAAAAGGAGGAATTTCTAGAAATTTTTGAAGTACTGGCTTTGTACTTTGTGAGTACACGCTATGTACTCGGTTTCCACATGAAGTCGTGTGCTGGCCGTGTAAAGGCTGGACACATGGCCGTGTGGGGGTGACCTGGAGACCGCCTAAAGCGGAGTACATAAACGGAAAGTACACACCATGTACTTCCAAAGTACACGCTATGTACTTAAAAATTACACGTCATGTATTTTATTTTTTTATTAAACGTATCGGGGTCGCGTCTAATCATCATAAAGGCCTTCTTCTCAACCTAGTTCACCCGAGAGAACCCGTACAGCCGTGATCTTCCTCTGAGCCCCCAACCGAGCATCCGATCTCTGATTCGACCATCATCGATTGAATTGGTATCACCTCAGTAATCTCTTCCTTCTTCTAGAGCTTCATTTCATAATCCCTCCTCTTTCTCAAGTTATCCTTTGTTGAAAGTTTTGAGAGTTTTTGTAGATCTACCATGTTCTTGGGTGATTCAAGGCTTGAGGTTCACGTATTGTGATCTCCCAACACTGAGGTAGGTGGTTTGTGCCTTTCTGTTGAATTTCATTGAGTTATATGTGAAAATTTGTTCAATACCCTTGAACGGGGTTTTGAGTGTTTACTGTTTTAGCCCAGTTAATTGCCTTCCATTCTTGTGTGCTTGGTTAGAGGCTATTTGAATATGAATAGGGTTGATTGTTATGCTTTGGAAGTGCTTTCCCATGCATGTTCAGTTTATGACCGTTTGGTCTGGTTTAGCCTGTTAGGATTCCTTGATGTTTTCCCATGCCTAATATAGTAGGATGGAGTGATTATTTTATCTAACATGCTTGATATGTTGTAGACTATTTAGCCATTTAGTTCTTGAGGTTTACTTTGGCCGTATTGCATTGCTATGATCGTTTGGCATACATAGGGCCGTGAGAACTTGGTGTAGTAGTCTATAAGGGGAATTGACTATGTGAGCTTACTTAGAGAGTCTATGACCACTTTTGACTATATGGGGAATTGACCGTGTGAGCTTCCTCAGAGAGTCTCTATCACTTTTGACTATAAGGGGAATTGACCGTGTGACCTTCCCCAGAGAGTCTTTATCACTTTTGACTATAAGGGGAATTGACTGAGAGCGCTTCCTCAGAGAGTCTTTGTGGTATCCTTATAACTGAACCATAGGGGATAGGCTGTGTGTACTTCCCAGAGGGTTACCTTCTTAATTAGCTGTTTACGTGATATATGGAATTGAATGCTTTGAAACTGTGTAATTGTTTACTGCTGATTACTTACTTGTTTACTGCCTTTTACTTATTTCATGCCATATATATTCACTAAATATGAGGCACAGATCTTTTGGTGGATGCCTATTGGGATTTGTCTCACACCCTGTTTGGGTCATGCTTTTGGGCCCAAACAAATTATATTTATGTAGGAATAGATAAGGTCAAGTACCCTTCTACTTCAGGATTTTGACTGCTTTGGAGTTGGTGAGCATGGGGCCAAGCAGAGGCTTGTGATGCTGAGGAGTTGTTACATGTTACCCTTGTACTTGGTTTAGTACTATTTGTATTATGTAATTGTGGTTGTTTGGATTCTTTCTTAGACATATGTATCACACATCATTTATATATGTGCTCTAGTTTCTTCTTACTTTCAGTCTTCTGTTGTTTACTGTTGTATGGTGTGTTTACTACTTCCGCTATTGTATATATATTTATTATTTCCATTGTGTGCTCTTCCAATGAGGGCATAGTTTCCCCACCATCATACCCAAGGCCATCCCTGCTAGTCAAAAACCTCTGGCATTCGGGGAAATGCGTTTAAGGCCACGTGACCAACCAGGTATGGGGCATCTCAGGGCAGCTTCCAGAATAGGGATGTTACATAAATGGATATTGGAATTTTAAATTCCTTTTAATTTTTTCATAATTATTCACCAGGTAAATAAGGTTTTGTTAAAAAAAACTTGGGAAATTTTACATCTATATAAATTGGGTTGTTCCAACCTCTTGTTTTATTTGGGATTCATGTCATATGTTAAATTTGGTCCTCCAAATTTTGAATTTTTTTGTTGATATGATTTTGGAACCCTTTTTTGTGATTTTTCAATATAACCTTTAATGAGATCACATAATACTGTATATCTGACTACTAAATTGATTACCCAGGTAAATTATGGTTTTTATGAAGTTTCACTTGAAAAGTAAAGAAGTAAATGAAATGAAAGACCATTTTATTGAACTAAAATGAAATATGTGAATGTTTTTGTGATGTGTGGTTGTGATATGTGGTGAAAATGATAAGAAAGTGGTTGTGATGTGTGGTGGTGGTGGTGGTGGTTAAATCATGGGTATTTATAGACATGAAAATGGGATGATAAAGAGGGGATATTGGTACGACATTGTGTTATGCTAGTTTCTTAGTAGTAAGGAAGTTAAATAGTAAAAATAAAAATGAAATGGACTGTTAAACTCTTTAATTAAAATGGAATGTGTGGTTAAAGTGGTTGATGATTAATATGAAGTGAATGTGATTGATAAATAAAATTTTTTGTTAATGGGAATTTTTTTATCAGCTTTCTTTTCAACTAAACATGTTTTAAATTGGAAACATCATGATGAATGTCTGGTAAGTAAAGAATCGTCAAAAATCATGTTTAGGGTTTAAAATCCTTAACCAACATGACTTAAATGTTTTATATAGAATGTATATATTTTTTAATTAATTATTACTCAATCATGATAATATATTTTGTTCTTGACCTGTTAATAGTGATAATTTTTGAATGTTTTGAATTTATATTTGTTGGCATAATAAATGAGGATAAATCATGTATAAATATTCATATGATGGAATTCCTGAGAGAATTTGTTGAAGTGAAAGATGAGATAATTTTCTCTATTACATTAAGTTCAATGATTATTATTCACAATAATGTATAGTAGTTATTTCTGAAGGTATTCCTCTATATGTTGTCGTACTTGTTTGATTTTTATGTATTTCTTGTTAGGTTTTTTATAGTGACCCATGTGACCTTGTCCCTATTTGAGAGGTATGTCCCATAAGATATGTTTTATAGATTCATTGTTATATTCTAAATATAGTGAGATCATTGAGAGTTATATCACAAGGTGGTTGATTTATCCCCCATATTTCCCCTCTTTTTCCTGTTGTTGGTTTAATTCTCAAGGGTAAGTATTGTTTGATAGGTATCTGATCTAAGGGTTTGGGTTTTGCAAACCCTTTTTCATTCTAGTGTGTTTGGTGGTTTGGGTGTGATTTCATAAATTATATAAGTTTCTATAAAATGATTTTTAAATTTATAAAGAAGTTTTAAAAAGCTTTTTAAAATTATAAAATAAATTTCAATGTTTTATGTGATTACTTGGAAACCTAATTGAAATTTTTTAAGTGATTAATATATTCTATATTTGATTTTAGAGTTTTAAAAATGATTTAATTAATTTTGTAAGTGTTTTGGAATTTTTATAAATGATAATAAACATTTTTAATAATTATTTATACATTATTTTAATTAAAAATACAATATTTTCAAAAAATTCTTACCCTAGGGAATGAAATTGATGTTGTGTAAGGGTAATGTTGTTTTTAAGGGGGTGAATAATAGTAAAAGTTGATTTCTTTGTGTTTTATAAAGCTAATTGTGGTTTTTAATAAGTTTCATTGGGGAAATCAATTATTACTTAACAGTCACATCAAAATAAAACCATTGCGTATAGGTAAGGCCCCTTTTTCTTGTGTTGTCTAAGGGTAACAATATGTTTATAAGGCTTATGTAAGGGTGGTTTGAAAATTGTTTAAGGTTAATCCTTCATCACATAAGGATAATCCTTCCTCACATAAGGGACATCCATCCTCATGTAAGGGTAAGCCTTACACTCATAAGGGGAATCCTTCCTCACATAAGGGTGATCCTTCCTTGTGTAAGGGTACACCTTGTTCATATAAGGGTTCTCCTAGAACCTATGTAAAGGTATCTAACAACATAAGGGTAAAACCTCATTACCCTTATTTAGTATATATAAGTTGCATATTGGTAGTGGATTTTTACTACTGTGTAAGGGTAGAATAAGTTACCCTTATGCAGTGTTATATTGTCACGTAAGGCTAAATTCCTTACCCATTTTTTCGGTTTTTATTATCTTTTGGATCTGTGAACTATATAAACCCCATTTCAGTGATCATTAAACCCTAAAATCATGGGGATGAAATAATTTTAATTGTTTTATTAAATAAAATATTTATTGACATTTTAAATACTCCTCGTTAAAGATTTTTTTTCTACAAAATTAACTTGGTGATTTCGATTATTGTGTATTTCTATATTCCAAAAATGTGATCTTATATTATTTTAAAAATACTTAAACCATCCCATCTTAATTTTCCTTCAAATTATTTAAAATTTGGATAATCATACCAATTTCTTGTAGTCTTGTTAGTCGTAAAAACTAGTTTTATCCACCTTTCATTGTGAATTCAATATCTTGGAAGGTCAAGTTTCCTCTCTCTAGCTCTCCCACCCCCATTGATTTTAGTGACATTTGAAATCTTCTTATTTTCTGGGTAGGGGATCCTAACACTTATAATTATATCTTGTTAAATTAATATTCTTGAATATTATTCTTTTATTTTCCTTCTAATTATAATATTTTGATTATTTGGGTGGTTTTGGATTATGGGAAAGGGAAGGATTTCAAGAACACCTTAAAGGGAGTAAGATATTAATGAAGATGACGAACAAATTAGCAATAAATTGAATGGGTAAATATGGGTCTTGTGTGTGATTTATTTTTTTCATATTATTTCCCTTTTGAACCGCTATTATTTATGTTTAATGTTGTAATTACTACCATGATAATTTATTGATTCTTAACGATGTGCCCTTTGCTAATTCCAATGGACCTTACAACCCAAAAAATGAATGATCACTTAAAAAAGGAAATCAAGATGGGAAAATAATGAATTTGAAATATATATTATGTTTATGAAATTATTGGTGCCTTAAAATTTCATTATTGATGGTTTCTTGATAAAAATGGGGTGTGGTAGAATTTATGTTTGTTATAACTTCCTTGAATTTAACTAAAACCAATTCATGAAATTGAAATTGGAATTGTGAAAAAGAAACCAAAAATGGAAGAGGGCTCTGGATGAATGGTTAATGAAAGTAATTAATTGTTACGGATTAAATAAATGTGATGAATAATTAATAGATTAATCTAGAATGGTACATATAATGATGAATGGTTGGGAATAGATAAATGAAATAATGACAAGTTAAATATGGATGGGAATTGATGATTGATGGGAAAATTGAATGAAATAGTTGAGGAAAATTGTTATATTTAACCCCAATCTTAGAGTATTGGTTTTGATATTGTTATTTTCTTACTATGCCTTGTGTTAGTTGATGATTGAGTATTATGTTGTGGATATAAATTCTATAAATGGCATGAAATAAGGAAATATGTTTTGGAATGTCTCATGGTATATATATCTCATAATGGTTATAAATATTCTAAGGTTTATAATGGCTCATAGAGGTTACATATTTTCATTGGTTATAATGGCTCGAGGTTGGTGTACGAGTACAGGTTGTGATGTATAGATATAAAAAGTACACTACTAGTAATATTTATGAGAGGATGTGGCAGTCTATAGTGGGTTTCATGCATAGTAGGGGGAGGGCATAAGGTTGATTGTCTATGTGTTAATTCTACCCCACTATTGGTAATGGAATATGGAGTTTATATGAGAATGTTAAATGGAATTGTGTGTTGGCATGGTAGTTTCTTGATAATTATAGAATTATTAAAAAGTTGTGAGTTATAATTAAATGAACTAGGGTTAGACTTAATGGTTTGGGGATGGAAATAAATCAATATTAATGGGGATGATTACGTTTAATTTTATTATGTAAATATCATTAATGAATATGGAAATGGTTGGTAATTTATGTTATTAAATGAGAACTATGAAATTGGGCTTGTGTGGATTGTGTATGGTAGTGGTGTGATGTGATGCATTAGTTTTGGATATGTTGGATTGTGGTGGTGTAGTTGTGCACGATTAGTATGATGGTTTAGAATATATTGTTGTTGTTGACTCTTACTAATGTCTCTATTCTTACTAGAGGATTATCCTACTGTCTAGCTATCGGTTTGAGTGATAAAACACATGGGTGACAAACTGAAGCCGAGATGTGTATAATCTGGGCTGATAGGTGGAATTTTTCTAATGATGATTATAGATGGGTGGTTTGGTTTATTTATAAAATATGGTTTTGGTTATGTATGTGGTCAAGGAATAGAAATAAAATAGTGGTTATGTTTTGATCGATGATTCTTGTTTACTTATGATTTTGTTGCCTTTGGTGTATGCATGTGCCCTCCTTGTTTTTTTATGAATATGTTTGATTTTTTTTATTATAGGTGTCACTCCTACTTATTCTTGAAATTTTATAGCACACTAATTTTTTTTTCATTAGAGGTTGTATCCTATTTAGTAATCCCAAGTTCTCACCCCACCACCGTTTTCTATTATTTATAGGTTAAATCACTGAAGCTGAAACTATTGTTTGAGAAACTTGGATAGAGTTGGTTATTAGATTATATTTTTGTATTTCTTTTATTTTTATTCATATAACATAACATGAATTGTGGGATATTGTGGTTGTTACCATTTTTTTATGTCATGGGGTTGTTTGGTGGTTGATAACCTATCTATTCATCCAACTTATCTATTGAGGGTAATGCCTTCCAAGAGTGAGATTTTTACACCCTCTCTGATGTTCACCAACTTGAGGCCTACTGAAGGTGGGACATGGGGGAATTATCATTCTTATTTTATTTCTGACCCAAGTGAGGTACCTTTGGAGGTAGGTTTTGTGACAAATATTTTGGAGTCAAATGACTTTTTTGTATTTTTATTTTCAAAATAACAATACAATTCACTCTGAATTTATATTTACTTGTTATTTTTGTTTAAGTTATATTTGTTTTTATTTTATCTTCTAATTCACTATGTTCTGATAAACATATTTTCATGGATGTAATTTCTTGAACTTGGTAAAGATTCACTCGATGAATGGAATCTTGCTCCTTTCATGTTTGAATTAAAAGTTCCTAGTGTATAACATAAGTATTATAATGGTTTGCCGATGAAGTTGCTAATGTGGAACTTGTATCCTTTAGATATAGGTCATGAAATTCATTCCACTTTGGGATAAAATCAAAGAGTTATTGTGAATTGGATCTATTGGTAATAATATTCTTTAGAAGGGTATTTATATTTTCATCTTTAACTTTGTGTTTTTTTCTAGTTTCTTTATTCTTGATTTCTAATGGTTTTCTTTATCTTGATTTATGTTTTTACCTTAAAAGAGTTTTATTTTATATTTTTATACACTTTTTTTTACTCTTTTTTTGATTTTGTAACTTCTATAAATCTTTCCTCTTCAAGAGGTAAAAAATATTAATCATGTTTTAAACTTCAATTCACCCCCTCTAGAAGTTTTTATACTTTTATTATTTGGAAAAAACGATATGATTTTCTATTATTATGTATATAACAAATTTTTTTGAGAAATATATATATTATGAAACAAACCTATGTTATGTTTTCATGGGTCATGGTACTTGACTCATGATTCCAGACTCCTCTTACTTGTGTATTAAGTTTTTCCAAAATACATTTTTCATGACTCATGATTTGTGATATATGTTTTATTGGTTATGATTTTATTATGTTATATTCATGAATCATGATTATGTTCCCATAACATAGTGTTCATCTCATACTCACTTATGATATTTTATTATCATCTCTTACATTTACCCTTATTGATCATCTGAGCTCACTCCTTTTTTAGGTTTCCATTACCCAAGTTATGAAGAAGAATATTATGTGTAATATGTCTGAAAGGTTATAATATGTAAATAATATTTGTAAGAGATTACGAATATTATTTTTAAAATGATTTGATTATGTATCTAATCTATAAATACACTAAAACTATAGGTTCTAGGTGTATGATTTATTATGATATGTAATGAATATTCATATAAAATGATATAATATGTATGTGAGTTATGTCATCTCATGATGAATAATACTCAATCAAATTAATTCTTATATATCCTTTGTTTTTAAAATCACAATACAATTCATTTTTATTTTATGTCAACTTGATTTGTTTGTTAATGTTTTATTTGTACATGTTTTATCTTCTAATTTACTAAGTTCTGATAAACTAATTCTATTGCATGTAATTTCTAGAACATTATAAAGACACACTAAATAGAAGATATGTTGTGGATTTTGTTTCTGTTTTAACCAAACCTTATTATATTAGATATTAAAATTGGAGTTTTTTATTATGAATCCTATAAAATGAGATTTATATTTAAGGAATAGAACATAAAACATATTAAAATAGATGAAAATTATTACATTTATAAAGCTATGCATCAGATCATTTATTTTGAGTGCTTATGTTCGTATTGTTTTTTAGTGTGTTTTCTTAGAGCATATGCTTTAGGAAGATTATTTTAAAGGATTTAATTTGTGTTATTCTAATTGTTTTCTAATTATATTATGTGATCAAATATATTCTAAGGCTAGAATATGTAACTTCCAAATGGGGTTATTCGATGAAGTCCTTGTGTGGACTTATTTCCAATCATTTATATCAAAGAGGCACTTGGGGATAGAGCTACCTACTATAAATGGTTTCTTCAAATTAGTTATTAGTTCCAAACTAGTATCTACCAGTGTATTTTTCAATGAAATACCTTTTGTTGAACTTATATCTTTGAATGTATTCTCAATGAAGATTCAAGTGTATAACTTGCATCACATAGGTTTGGTTACTAGCCTTCCTATAATTTTTTAACAAAAATGAAGATATCCTATTAATTAGGAATATTGGTAAAAATAATTTAGAGGGTTTTAGTATTTTCATCGAAAACTATGTGTTTGTTTCCCTTTTCTTTTTGTTTAATTTTCAATGGTTTTCTTTATCCTATTTTAATTTTTTAACTTTTGAGAGTTTTATTTTCCACTTCATATACTCTTATTTGTTTTTTGTGATCTGTTCAGAGTATTTTCCTTGCAAACATCTTACCTTTTCAAGAGAGTAAAAGTTATAAGTCTGTTTTGGACTTCAATTCACCCCTCAAAATCTTCCATACATTTCTTATTTGAGAAAATACATTATATTAAAACATTCTTTTATATTTTTTCTGATGAACTAGGTATCAAATCTAGTTTTAATGCCTAATAAAGTATCTATAAATAAAATATCATTTGGATATTATATTTTATTTTTTATTTTTCAATACAGTTTTTCATATTTTCCTTTCACAAACCATGTAGTAGAGGAACGATTTTTTATTTTTCTATGATATGTGTAAAACCATTCATAACTTTAAGAAATCCTAATCTAAATTTACCACTGGTATTTGATGGAGTATATTATGAATATTAGAGGTATTTATTTAAAATTTACATCATAAATTTTGGATTTAATAACTTTTTTAGGTTTACTAGTAATTAAAGATTCTAGATAAACAAGTTCATAATTTTAATCATGACGAGAAGGAATAATTTCAACTGAATTTTGGAGTTCAAAATATATTGTTATACTTTATTTAGAATAAAATATATATTCAATAATCCTCATGCATAACAAATTAAGTAATTTGGTTGAAATTGGAATCCACACACTTTTAAAATTCTAAAGTCTTAAAAATGAAATAGATTTATTGATAGCTAATTATCAATTATTTGATTTTCTGCCAGCCAAATTTTTGGATCAAAGGAATCAAAGCTTCATTATAATTTTCAATGGATTACAGTCTCTTAGTGAAAGAGAATTATTGGATAAAAATTTTGTGGAAAATATTTCTGATATATTTCCAAAAGAGTGGTAATCAAAAATAATAGATATTTATGATTAAAAGCATATCAATAAGATTTGTTTACATTATTTTACAAGAAAAATCATATTGTATAACAATACATTGAAAATAGATGTTTAGAAATAAAATAAAAATAATGGATTTACATTCACTACAATTATCAGAGATGTAACTTCTAGATCTAATACATCAAAGTTTACTAAAACAAGGTGTGGTTATAAGAGAAGTTTATATAGTAGTTCTTCATAACTTATAAATTAAGAGTTTACCTAGATAGAAAAATAATGTTTAGAAAATAGAATATTTATCGTGTCCTTTTAAATATAAAACGATTATAGACATGATAGATCTGAAAGGGGATATTCTTTGAAAATTATATGTTATGTATACAAGAATCCTAATCATATTATACCAGACTATCCTATGATGATGACACAAGATAGAGTTTCAATAATAACTAAAAATAATAAGGGAAATAAATTTTTATATTCTATTAATACATGGAATGTGGGTGATACTTCTATTACTTATGATAGTTTATTGAAACATAGTGATGAGGGTTTAGTAATGATAGTTTTCTCTTTTAGTATAATGAGGTATGATAATTTTTTTATGATAAATATGATAGGTGAATCTCTGTCATATTTATCATTGGATCCTACTTTTTATTTTTCAAAAAATGATGAATATGAGGAAGAGGAATCTCAATCATATAAAGTGATGAAAATCTATATAATATAATTTAAATATCCTTATAAAATATTATTTAAGAAATATATTAAAGTTAAATTATATGTTTCTAAGGAAAAGAATGAGAATTTTAATCATACCTCAATGTTTTACCAAGTCTAAAAGTAATATTTTTAAGCTAAATTCTACTAAAAATAATAAGGTTATTTTAATTTCAACTTCAAAAGATAAGAATGAAACGGTGAAGTTAAAAATAGTTATATAAATTTGGAATAAATTTCTATCAAACATTACAACTATAAGTATTTATTTTGAAATTTTTTGGAGATTCTTAAATCCAAGAAATAAATCATTCGAAATTAGGTATATAACTACTAGAATATATCATTTTTAGTATAATTACTTCATATAAAATAATGCACCAATTTTTTTTATGTGTCACAGAGGTGGAAGTGGAGAAATATATTCTCATTGAAAAAAGTTAAATATTTCTAAAATTATAAATAATTTATATCAAATGAACTTAAAGAAGTTAAACATAAAATATATTTGAAAATATCAATGATAAAAGTCTTTTTTTTAATATCACTAGATTAAAGTAAGTTTGGATGTGAAGATATTAATTTATTATTCAAAGAAATAATTCATGTGTTAGAAGATAAAATAAATAGTAATCATTATTTTTACTCTTATTCTTAAAGTATTTATTTTCACATTTTTCATTTTACTTTTATATAAGTTTTCTTAAGATTTTATCAATAGAATTTTTCAAAATACTTTAGGGAGATAAAGGTTTTTGTTTGCCTAAATTTCATACAAATATTGTCCATATTTTTTGAAAAATTCATAGAATAATATGAATTATTATAGAATATATTCCAAAAACAATATTTTTTAAAAGAAAATCATTTATGTATATCATGAGATAAATTTGGGAAGGGTATAATAGTTTTTATTATCATTATGGAACTTAAAAACTCTATTAAGCACATTTCTTTTTATTTTGTAGTATCTCCCAATTGGCATTCCTATATATTTTTGAATTAAAATTATGTTTCATGTTTTAACAATAACTATATTTTACATATAATTAATCTCTTTCTGATGTATTATGTAATTTAATTACTTTAATTTTTGATTGATGGATGATTTATCAGTAGTTATTCTTCTGGAAGTTATCAGTTGTATTTAAATTTTTTCCATTTATTTTCTTCATTTTGATAATCCTAAAATAAAGAGAAAGTATATGTGATTTTATTTTATTTTTGGGAGACAAAAGAAATTATTTCATCCCAAAATAACAGAAGTTAACAACCTAGGGAGATATTGTTTGTTTGAAATTGAATTTTAATAGAATTCGGAATTTTATAGAGAGAAGTTTGGAAAAATTCAAGGGGCATGAGATTAGTAAATTTGTGTGAATTAGAGGAATAGAATTAATTTTTTATTTTAAATGGATGATAAGTTTTACATAATTTAAAATTATTTTTATTATTTTATTCATTTAAATATATTTCAATTATTTTTTACTTTCAAGATTATTTCAGAAATTTTAATACTTCTTCTTTTGTTTCTCTCTTTTTTAAAATCAAAAGGGAGGAGAAATTAATATAATTGTAAGTTTTATTCTCATTAAGGGGGTGACATATTTATATTAAGATTTTTTTATGTTTTTTTAAAGGAATACGATTTAATTTTTCATAGATGTTAAACTCATGGGGAGTAAGTCTATCCGAAATTATAGGGAGTTAATTCTTTTAATTTTAGTAAATCATACCTTTTCTTGTTTTCTTATATGTCTTGATATTTTAAAAAGGGGGATATTTTTTATTAAAATGAATTATTTAGTATCATTTATTTTGAATATAAAAATACCCTTTATTAAAAATTTATGTTAACTTGATGTTTTTATTTATGTTTTTATCCAAATTTAATATTTCAATTTAATAAGTTGTGATGAATTCTGATTGATTTTATTTCCATACATTTGTGAAGATACACTGAATATAATATGTATAGTTTATTTTATATTAGTTTTAACTAAATGTGAAGATACTGAATGTTTCCATTTTATTTTATTATGATGATTACTATAAATTGAGAATGGTTTTTAAATAATGGTACATACAAGATACTTAAAGATATGGAAATAATTACTTTCATGAAGTTTTAAATAATCTCATTGATTTTGAGATATTACAATTTTATTTATTTTCAGGGAATTTTCTTGTATCTTTCACTTTGTGTTGATTATTGTAAAAGATATAATTTATATTATTGTGATTGTTACTTTAAATCCTTTGTGAGAAAAGAGATTTTGGGGCTAGAATCTATATCTTCCGACTTGGATTTTTCAATGTAGTCATAGTTTGAAAATTGTATCAATCATGTTGATCAAATAGGAGATCATGGATAGAGTTACCTACTGCCAATAAGTTTTTAAATGAGGTTGCTAGGATAGAAATTTCATATTCTAATAAATTTCTTAAATAAGTTCTTACAACAAAACTTGTATCCTTTAAAAGTTTTTAAATGAATTTTCTAGTATGAAAATTATATCCTTTAGGTTTCGATACTCGCCTTCTTACTTTTTTGGGATAAAATTTAAGAATTTATATTAGTTGTAATTATTGGTAATAGTATCTTAAGGAGGGGTTTATGGATTGTAATTTGAAACCACATGTTTCACTTCCATTTTTTTGTGCTTAATTTTCATTGGGTTGATTCATTTTAGGTACAAGTTTATAACTAGAAAGTGATTTATTATCCACTATGTATACTATTATTTTTTATACTTTGATATGTTCAGTGTCTGTAAATTTCAAGCATCTTACCTTTTCAAGTAGGTGAAAATTATAAGTCATTTTCGACCTCAATTCACCCAAACCCATCTTGAAGCTGGTATACTTTAATTATATGGGAAAGCAAATAAATTATTTTATATTCTTATGAATGTACCATATTCTTATGTCGCATATCTATGTTATTAAATACACCTGTGTTATATTTTCATGCTTCATGATTATTGAATCATGTTTCAAAATTACTAATTCTCACGCCTTATGTTATTCCAAACACATTATATCAAGACTCATGATTTATGATGTATATTTTATTATATATGAGTTTATTATGTTATGTTCATGGAACTTTATTATGTTATTATTCCCACATGTTCATGGAATACTCACTTGTGATTTTAGATTTCTTTCTCTTTTTTTACCCTTACAGAGTGTATGAGCTCACCCCATTCCAAAATTTCTATTCCTTGGGTTATAAATAAGTGTATTATGTGCAATATTACTATAAGGGTATCATGTGTGAATGATATTTAGGGAGATATTAAATAAATTTTATAAAATGAGTTGATTAATTATCTAATATCTAATAACACTAAACCTATAGTTTATTGGTGTATGATTTATTATAAGGTGTAATGAGTATTCATGTAAAATGGTGTAATATGTATATATGTTATAATTGTGTCACATGGATCATCTCATGAAGAATATTGTTGCGTAAAAAGTATTTTTTTTTATATCCTTTATTTTAAAAATATACATACACTTCATTCAATATTTATATTAGCTCTATATTTTTATTTAAATTATTTTTGTGTATATGTTATCTTCTAATTCACTAAATTTTTATAAATTGATTTCAAAGGATATAATATCAATAATTTTTTAATACACATTGAACATAAGATATGTTTCTTCTTCCATGCTTTTAACAAAACAAGAAGTTATTTATTTTTTTATTGGAATTTACTATGAAATTTTTTATAAATTGAGTCAAATATTTTAGTAATGGAACATACAATATGTTAAAAGAGTTAAAAAAAATTATTAATGAAATTGTTAATTATCTCATTGTTCTGAGTACTTTTGGTTATATTTTTTCAGTGTGTTATCTAATAGATTCTTATTTGAAATTATTATTGTAAAATATCTAAATTATATTATTGTAATTTTTTATTTTGATCCTGCATGATCGAAGAAATTCTAGTGATTGAGTCTACATCTCTTGAACATGGTTGTTTGATGATTTCCCAATGTGTACATTTTTCAATTGGGACGATCAATGAGGAGTTTAGGGGTAGAGTTTCCTAATACTAATGGGTATTTTGTGGAGGTTGTGGGTGAAAAACTTGTATCACGTGACTACTTTATCAAATAAATTCCTCTTATAAAACATGTATGTTTAGATGGTTTTTCAATAAAGATACTTTTGTAGAAATTATAACTCTTAGGTATGGGTATTTAACTTTATGCTACATTTGGATAAAATCAAACAGTTACTATGAATTAGAATGATTGGTAATAATATCATTTTGAGGGGTCTCTGTATTATCATCAACAACTCCATGTTTTACTTACATTTTCTTTGTTCTTAATTCGTAATAGTTTTTTATTTAAGTTTATGTTTTTAACTTTTTAGAGTTTTACTTTTCAATATATAGAGTCTTATTTTTTATTATCTGATCTTTTTGGAGTGTTTAACTTCCAGATAGCTTACCTTTTCAAGTGGGTGAAAATTGAACATCTATTTTTGGATTTAATTATCCTCCTCTAGAAGATATCATACTTTTCTTATTAGATAGAACACTTGGTATTATAGCTTTCCTCTATATTTTTTCTAATAGACTTGGTATCAGATATAGTATCTATATTTAATCTTACCTAATGTATTTTAGATCACATATTTTGGATATTATATTTTATCTTTAGGTTTTTTATCTAGTTTTTATATTTTCCTTATATTAACCATGTATTAGAGGAAATGTTTTTTATTTTTTTATGGGAGGTGTTATATCATTTTTAATTTTAAAAAATCCTATAATTAATAGACTACTGGTATTTAATGGAGTGAACTTTGAATATTAGTGAGATCACATGGAAACTTAAATCATAAATTAAAGAGTTAAGAACTTTATTATACTTACTAATGAATATAAGAATCCAGATAAACCATTTTATAATTTTACTCTTGATGAGAAAGAATAATTTCCATTGAATTTTATAGTTTAAAATATATTATTATGTTTCATTTAGAGAAATATTAATATTCAAGTATCATTATATAAAACTTATGATAGAATTTAAAAGAAATTGTAAGTCATACACTTCATAACTTATAAATACCTAGAAATATAAGAGAGTTGAATTGAGAACTGGTTATTAGTCATTTTATTTTTTATTCGCTGGATTAGTGGATCAAATGCATATAATATTCCTTATAATTTTGAACATCTTATAGTATATGTGTTAAATAGAATTATAAAATTAATAGATGATGGAAAATATCATTAATATATTACTAAAATTGTGTAGATAAAAAAGAACATCCATTAATTATACAAAGAATATCTATAGGATTAGATTAGATGATTTGATTAGAGCTATCACGTGGTATGAAAAGAGATACTCCCAAAAAATTAATGGAGTTACTTTCACTGAAACTACTGGAGATGTAACATCTTGATCCAATACATCAAATCCTATTACATTGATACATGGTTATAGGATATTTTCATATAGTAATTCTTCAAAACATACTAAGGGAGAGTTTACTAAGACTTCTAGAATAACGTTTAAAATATATAATTTCAAGAGAGGCCATCATAATAGAAAATAGAAGGATAAGCATGATATATTTGAAATATAATATTCTGCAAAAACTATATGTTACTAATTCTAGAATTTTGTTCATATTAGACTAGAGTGTACTAACCTAAAGATAAAGGATATAGATTTTTTAAGATATTAAAATAAAAATGGAATGAATGTTTTATAAGATATGAATACATGAAGTGTGAGTGAATATTTTTTTTACTTCAAATAGTTCATATAAAGATAATAATTACAACCAAAGAATAAATTCTTTCTCTACTAGTTTACCTCAGTATGAAAATTGTTTTATGGGATTGATACCAATTGAAGTTATATTGAGATTATTTTTGGATCCTAATTTTTATAACACATTAAATGATGAATATTAGAAAGAGTAATCCAAATAATATAAAGAGATTAAAATATATATAATAAAAGTTTATTATTCTTATAAAATATTATTTAAGGGTGTACTCTTTTTTAATATCTTTATGAAACTTAGAAATCTTGGCAACCTCATTAAATTTTATTTTTTTTCATCTTCTAAATTTTATTTATATATATTTATGAATTTTAATTATATTTCATGTTAAAACATTAAATTCTATTGATATATGACATAAATAATATTAATGTATGTTGTGTTTTAATTTCTTTAATCATGGATCAATAAATGATTTATTAGCAGTTAATATTTTGTATTTTATCACCTATGTTTAACATTTTTTCATTTATTGGTTTCATTTTGAAAATTCCAAAAGGGAGATAAAGGTTTTGTTATTTTTCTATTAAGATAAAATAAGGTATTTAAATAGAAAATAAGATAATTTAACATCTCTAGGGAAGATTGTTTTCTTGATATAGTATTTGGGAAGAATTTTTAATTCCATAGATTAAAGTTTGAAAAAATTCAATCAGAATGTGATTAGAAAAATTATGGAAGATAAATTTTAGAAATAAATTACATTTTATACTTCAAAGGGATAATAAGTTTAATAGACGTTAGGGAAGTTTTCATGATAGGTTTTCTTTAAACTGTGTTTACTTATTTTTAAACCTCATTATTATTTATTTACTTTCAATGTTTCTTATTTTATTTCTCTCTTTTTGAAAATCAAAAAGGGGGATAAATTAAAGAAATGGTAAGATTTCCTTTCATTTAAGAGAATATATATTTATACTAACGTTTCTTTTTGTGTTTTGATTTATTGTATTATTGGGTGTATTTTGATTGTAAAAAATAGTAGATTATTAAGTCAAATGAAATTTTTTGTATCCTTTTTTTTAATTATAATAAATTTTATGAATTTATGTTAAATTTTTTTTTATTTAAGTATTATTTGTGATATATTATCTTATGATTCACTACGTTATTAAGGGTTTCATTTTGTAAATTTTTTTAAGATTCATTGAATAGAAGATATGTTATTTTTTCGTGTTTGTTTTAAATAAACCTGATGGTCTCATATGTCCCCATTGAAGTTTGTTATAACAACATCATAAAATTGAGACTAAGGTTTTAGTAATGGAACATTCAACTTAACTAAAGAGAAAAAAATTACCTATGTGAAGTTGTGAATAATTTTTTTGCATCTTAGTGAATATAATTGTATTATTTTTTATCATGTTTATTTAAATATTCTACTCTATGGGGATTATTTCAAAATATCTAATTTAACATGTTTTAATTGTTTCTTCTAATCATGTATGATCAAATAGATTTTAGGGATTGAATTTGTATATTTTGAATGATGTTATTGGATGAAGTCTTGGTGTTGAATTTTAACCAATAATACTAATCAAAGAGGATCTCAAGATTAGTTTTTTCCTTTTGGAAATGGGTTTTTCAAATAAGTACCTAGTGAATAACATATACCTTATAATGGGTTTATGAAATAAGTTCCTGGTTTGGAACTTGTATCTTCAGATAGTTTTTTTGACAAATCTCATGGTGTGGAACTTATATCCCTTAGGATTGGGTACTTACTGACCACCCTATTTTGAATAAAAGTGAATATTTATGATGAATTAGAATTGTTTCAAATAATATCCTTTATAATGGATTCTATATTTTCATCTAAAACTTTGTGTTTCATTTCAATTAGAAATGTTCTTAATTTTAGGTGGTTTTCTTTATATTTGTTTGAGTTTTTAACTTTATAAAGTTTAATTTTTTACTGTGTATTATCTTATTTTTTTAACTCTAATCTATTCAAAAAATTTAGCTTTCATATAGGTTACCTTTTCATGTGTATGAAAATTGTAAATCCATTTTTAGATTCAGTTAATCCCCCCACCTCTTGAATCTGCAATAATTTTCCTATCTAGGGAAACATAGAAATGATTTCTATACTTATGTATATTCCACATATCAATATTATGGGACATAACAGTGTAATGATTTTATGGATCATAATTATTGAATCATGTTTCCACACTCATATGACTCATGTATTATGATATTCCAAAATCCTTATATCATGATTCATGATTTATGAACTATGTATTATTAGGTATGATTTTATTATATTATGCTAATGCACCTTGATTATTTTCACATGCCCAAATGTTCATCATATTCTCAATTATGATCTTCAATTTTTATCTCTTATGATTACCATTATTAAGAATTTTATCCCCTTTATTATGTTTCAATTCCCTAGGTAATGAAGAAATGTGTTATGTGTAATATTTAAAGATTGGTATCATGGGTGAAGAATATTTTTTGGAGATTTTGAATAATTTTTTTAAAATGAATTGATTAAATATGTAATATCTAAATACAATAAGCCTATATGTTTGTTAAGTTTGATTTATTATGAGATATATAAAAATCATGTAAAATTATGCAATATGTATGTATGTTATAGTTGGTTCATCTCAACAAGATTCATTCCATTGAAAAAAATAACACATGTCAACTAAAATCTTTACAATCTGACAACAATGAAATTAGTGTAAAATTGGTTATTTAAGATTATTTACAAATATAATGGTTGGGTGTACTATTTAAAAGTGAGGTTAGTTGTAAATGTCTACAAGTAAAATCTAGGAATTGATTATATTTAAGGTATTTTCACTAGTTTCGAAGATGGATACCATCTAAATCATTTTAGAACTTAGAGCCTAGAATTGGTGGAAAATTCATTAGATGGACGTCAAATTGGCATTTTTCAATGGTTTTTTAAGAGAAGTTATACATGGATCAACCTCTCACTTGTGTTAGAAAATGATATGAGAGTTAAGTTTACAAGTTAAAAATGTATTGAATAGTTTGAACCATGCACTTCTTATTTGGTATATCCATATTAACATGTATATAATACAACATGGTTTCAAAAAATTCATTTTTGAGAATGAATTTTATATTAAATAAAAAACTGATGGAAATATATTTATTTTTTTCATTTATAACATAATATTTATAAATAATTTAAAAGAAATTTTTTCTGAATTCAAGGAGGAAATGGTCAATTATCTTGAAATTATGGATATGGGATTAATGTATTATTTAGGAATTAAAATGAAGAAATATATATAACATATATTTATTTTTCAAAATAAATAGATAAATTATATTTTTATGTGTCACATAATGGATTTTTTAATTCACATTCAAACTCTAATGATGAAATTATTTAATTTGAAGAAATAAGGATTTGGAAAACTAAAAAATTCCATATATTTTAAACTCATTGTTAGAAACTTATAATATTTGGATTCTGAAAGAAAATATATTATTTATGAAGTTGGGATTATTATTCAATTTATGTAAAATATTTATTAATTACATTTTCAAGTGGAAAAATATATTTTATAGAATTTCAATGGTATTTGAGATCATGAAATTTTTTATATGTATTCTAATGATTTTGGTATAATTTTATATAAATTTTTTGATTGGGTTGCTAACATGGAAACACATAAAAGTACTTCTGGGTATACTTTCTCTATCGATACTAGATAAGTTTCTCCGTTTTCAAAAAAGGAACAATATATTTAATTATCAATGATAGAAGTAGAGTATATAGTTGTGATAACTACAACATGTGAGGAAGTTTGGATATGGAGGATTCTCAATGAGTTATCACATGAACAAAATAGTCCCATAGAAATTATTTATGATAAAAATCAATTATTTTATTAGTTAAAAATACAATATTTCATTGATTTATAAAACACATCGGCATCAAATATCATTATATATAAAGTCTTATCAATAATGGAACTTTTGAGCTAAAACTTTATAGAATCAGAGATCAAATTGTAGAAATTTTAACTAAACTATTGGTGGTAGATTTATTTGAGTCATTAAAAGTGAGGTTTGATTTTATGGGAAAATCATATTTATGGTAGGAAGTTTGAATTAAATTAAATTTAACTTATTGGGATTATTAGAGTGGGATAATTTATTAGTTTAAATTAAAGATGTTGACAATTTTTATAATTCTTATTTTTATATGGGGTGGTTGCGATTTTTATTACAATAAATTATATTTAACGTGTAATTTGTGTTAATTTATAAATAGGATGTTGGTGTATAATTATTTTTATATATTGAAATTAAAAAAATTGTTGTAAATTATCCTTTATTTCACTTCCCCCATTTTCCCTAAAAATATATCATTTATAATCAAAGTTAAGATATAACGAATCTAATTTATGATAAATTGATTATGAATTACATGATGTATCAAAATGGAACCCTAGAAGTTTATGAGAAATGAAATTCATTATGAAACATCTAAATTGATAAAACTATAGATAAAAATGATTGAATTTTTAATCAAGTCAAAATTGAATCATAACATATAGATATTAATAGGAAAAAATGGATAGAGATATCATATCACCATTTGAAGTTGAATCGGTCAGTTGAAGTGGATATCATAAGATTCTTGGAACTCTAAATCAGTGATGACTATGAGATTAATGAAATATTGGGAAAGGTACTGGGATAATAAGGCCAAATCCATACATATTTAATTCATTTTAAATCCCTAAAACTCCCTTAAATAATTTTTAAAATTGCAGAATTATTTTAAGAAACATATCAGCCCAAATGGTCTAACTGGTTGGACCACTGATTAGTGGATCCCCCAATCCAATGAAAAGTACATTATTACACAATTAAATATTTTCACTTAATTCATATATTATGTGAAGAGCATGAAATTTTATAGGTGATGGAATTTTAATAAAATATTTGGAAATAAAATTAATTTATTTACTTAATTTATAACATATTCTTGAACTATAAATTTAAATTTATAAGTTAGATACATGTGATTGAAGCCTATTTTCAAGAAAAAAAATATTGCGAGGTCTGTTATGGATTTTAAGATTTAATAAAGTGGTGACCAATTAGTTATAGAATGATTTTTACATTGTAGATATTAGGAAAGGTCAAATGACAAGTTATTTTTATCCCTTACCAATTATTAATTATGATTAATCATTATTCTAGGAGAATAAGTAATGTGAGATTGATTTATTTTTTATCTTGATGATGAGAAAAAGTGGGGTAAAATAGAATGATTTTATGTGTAAATTAAAAAACTAAATATATCTAAGTTGAGAAAATAGAAAATAAGTAGAAATCCTAACATATTTTGAAGAGATTCAAAGGGTTGAGGAATATTTAGATCTTGAATATATTTTTCTGTGTATTAATTAATACATGGATCAAAGATAATATAAGGATGAAATTCTTTTCTTTTGGGTTTGACTGATAGAATCCTTTTATTATTAAATATCTATTTTAGTTTCTAATAGCATATATAGTGGGATCAGTACTTTAACAAATGTTCCTTTATTATACAAACACATCTTTGTTAGAATACGATGAAATAGAGAACAAGTGGGATGATATATTTGGCTATAAATATTTGAATCATAAATATAAGGATGATACATTCTCTAAAAACATTATAATCCCTATATAAAATTAGTAGATTATATTTGATTTAGATGATACCATTTTTATAGTAAGAATTGAATCACCCAAATGGGGGAAATATTATAAAAGAATTTGTTCTTATTATTTTATTTAATTATTTTCAAATAGTTTAAAAAAAATTAAAGTAAGACATGTATTTGTACTCTAATATGTATATAATGAATTTTTTAGAAGAAATTATAAAATTAGATCCACATTGATTCACCTCTACCCTCTCTTTGTTGCATCCTTTTTCTTATTAGGAACTTTAAATTTAATATGTTTCTATTATTATAATTATCAAAAATTATATATTGAGTTTTTATTTTTACATAATTTATTATTTAAAAATCAAAATTTTGATCATGACTAAAAATTAAATATATAATATTCAAATTAAGATATTAAAAAAATTATAAGGAATATAATTTTAACATGTATAGAATTAAAATGAGATAAATTATTGTCAAACAATTACTTGAATATACTCTTTTTTGACTTAAAAATAGGTCAATGGTCCTAATAATTTCACCCACTTTTTTAAATATTCATATTGAGTTATTCCATAAGGGACATAATTTAATTATCATCAATGTTGAGGAAAACTTCATAGGTGAAGTTTCAAGTGATCTATTACTCCCTACTATCTATATTAAACATGAATCCTTATATAGATTTGCATCTCTATAAGGTGGGATTTATAAGAAAACTAAATTTTTCACATTTTGGATGAAACTTGGAACCACAATAGAGAGATATTTAAGTGAATTTAATAATATTTTCATGATTTTAAAAATATAAATGTCAAATTAAAATATTAAAATTTAAAAATATTCCTTATATAATCTTTTTATAAATCAAATCTAATCCTAAAATAAATAATAATGTATTATAAAGATATTTTAACTCTAGATGAAGTATAGTCTTTCATTATAGGGAGCTTCAATTGATGAAATAATATATGATATTTGGGTAAGGTTTGATAGCTAGTGGTAGATAAAATCATATGAATAAGAAAACTATTTTCATTTAAACACCAATAATTAGAATAAAATTAGAAAATTAAATTCATAAGGTAGATGCTTATAGTGTTGATTTTTCTATAAATAGGGACATTTTAAAATAAATTATCTTAATAGTCTAAGCATTTGTAACATCCCATACTGGTTTAGGTGTGGTTTTATTTGAATTTTTCACAAAAAAATACAAACCTATATAAAATATTTCTTGAATATGAAATTTTATATTAATTACATATTAAAATGTTTTGGGGTTGTTATTTAAGGTTTTATATCCAGAAATTGTTATTTAGGTTAAACTTTGGGTCAACCATGGGTATTGGAACCCAATAGAGGTGTTGGGGTGTCAGCATAGGCTAAGGAATAATCCTCTGGGTTTTTCCAGGCTATGGGGTTTAATTTTTTATAAAATCATATTGTTGATGCTTCCACAATGAATCTATAATTATTTAATGTTTTAGACATATTTGGAAGGGCTAAAATAAATTTTTAATTTTTTTTGGGGATTTTGGGAGTTGTAGTATATTTCTTGATATTTGGTAAAAGAAAAAAGTGTAAGGGTCATTTAATAGTGAGTAAGAGACATTTTTTCTAGTGTTTGTTGAAAAAATGAATATGTATGGAAACTTACGAGTCACCCTGTATGATTAAGAGTAAAAATTTGTGAAAGGAAATGAACATGAGTTACTTTTTTCAAGTATAAATTTTTAGTAATATTAACATTGTTTTCAATAAGATTAAATATTTGAAAAAGGAAAAATGAATAAAGGTAACTTTGGAGTCACACTGTATAAGTACACATAAAATTTTTTCAAAGAAAATGAGTAAGAGTGACTTTTTTAGTAAGAGTAAATATTTAGCAAATGATAAATGTGTAATGGTAACTTTGGAGTCACCTTGTATGAGTAATAGTAAAAAATATTCAAAGGAAATTAGTAAGAGTAAATTTTTAGTAAGATTAAATTTATAGTGAGACTAACTTTTATGTAAGTAAGGGTCCCTATGTTTGCTAAATTTTCACTATGATGGCATTTTCCATTATTTTTCAAAATAATAACAAACTGGTTATTTAAGTTGAAAAAAACGTATAAAATTTAAATTAGGTCTTTTAATGAATTTTACATAAGGAGCCCATCTATAATAGAGTTCTACCCCCACCCCTCTTCATCTCTAAGTGAGTTGTCTCTTATTTCTCAAAAAAATTAAAGGGACATTCATTCCAAGTGGTGGATAAAGGAAAATTTATCACTTCATAGCTATGAAAAACTAGGTAATGTTAATTTTAAATCAATATCAAGTCTTATTAATGTTCATAATTATATTTTATGGATTCATATTAAATATAATAATTTCATATAATTTTTTAGTCGAAAATGAAATAGCTTTATTCTAATTAAATTGGTTTCTCTAAATTATATTGTTTTATTTAAAAGTTAAATTTAAAAATTTTGAAATATTAATTTGATAAAATTAAATTAATTTTTTGGATTAAAAAAGTCAAAATTTTCTTATGGTAAATTTTGGAGATTTTCAGAAAGAGTGAATTTTTAGGTGAGTAATTACGAGTTTTGTAAATATTATCACTTTCATGACATTATCATGACATAAGAATGAATTGAAAATATTTGAAACATATTTTATATAATAATTATATATTTAATAATTTAAATAAAACATTTAAAAATATTGTTTTGAATTTTTAAACCTATGTCAGTCATTTTGATATCTAATTAACATTTTATTTATAATAAAAACTATTTTTGATTATTTTCTTTTAATTAAGTAATTACAAGGTTCCATTTAGTAATGGATTGTTTTAAAATTCAAATTTATAAAATAATTATTCATAAACTAGTAGATTTCATGAGGATAGATTCTATACATGATTTTGGTGTAGATACATTTTTTATTTGGAAAAATGAATTTTTCTCAAAGTTGTTTTTTGTTCCATTTAATGTATTATATTAAAATTAATTTTTATTAGTTATAGAAATTGAATCATGTAAAATTATATTTTATATTTATAAAAAAATGTCTAAAAATTTTAATGAGGTAAATTTAATTTTTCTTCATAAAAATAAGTTTCCATAGTTAAAAAGAGAGTCCCCACAGTGGAAGGTTAAATGAGGTAAAAGGGTCAAAACTATGGGATAAGGTCCTAAATATTATATATAATATTATTGGATTAGTTTATTTTGATAAAAACTATTCAATAGTTGATTTTATTTATTTTGGACCAATTTTATTTCAATGATACCTTAATATTATTTCCAAAACGTTGAATATTTATAACAGTGTCACTACCCTCACTAATAAAAGGATCCCTTCACCCATCACTTTTATACAGACTTTGAGCACATTAGATAGAAAAATATCCACCAAAATCTTTCCTAAACACTTTTTATCATGTTCTATAAGTTCTAGGATTCCCAAAATACCAATCCAAGAAGGATTATGGAGATATCCAAGGGATGATACCCAAGGATGAGCTAATAGTGTAACCAAACTCTTTAAAATTTATTTCTTATTCCACATTCTTAAAATATATTATAACCAACCTAATATAATTTTAAATTAATATTTACTATGATTAAATTTTATTTTTCTGATGGTATAACCATTATATCTCTCTCTCTTACATCTAATAGAAGGTGAAAATATTTTTTTAAAGGTTGGGGCCGAAGCCTGAATTTATTATTTAAATCAAAGACCTCTTTAGACTGGGTAGAGGGAGACCCATTACATAGCCTGAAAGCCCAAGGAAAAGTGGCCTGAAGACAAGGCTTGAAAGCCCTTTTTTTGCCCAAAGATCCCCTCGGTGAATAGTACTGCTATAGTAGTCGGGCTGCTACAGTTCTTGCTAAAGTATCGTCTCCGCTACTACAGTACTGCTACAGTGCCCTACTACAGTGCAGCTACGGTACCCGGAAATTAGTCCCTACTTGGATTTGATCCTGGGTCTTTTGGATGCCAAGCATAAGGTTATACCACTAGGGTACATGCTCATTGGCAATGGAAGGAGAAAATATTACTCGTGTGTACATTCAGACCATCACCTCCATAAAGTGACATGTTTCATTTTCCATCATCACATCACATAGATGGTAATATAGATAAATTTAATGATTATATATGATATTTATTATATAATTATCATTATATAATAAAAAATATTCTCAAATTTCCTTCCCTCTCATCTATTGGAAAATATCAACCTCGCTTATGTGTACATGTGGACTACCACCTCCATGGAATAACATATTTAGTTATTCATAACCTCTGTAAATGTTTGGTTGTAAAAGTATATTTAATTTTTAAAAACCATTATTATAAAATTATTAAGACCTATTTATGATAGAACCATGAACCCTCTTATAATGGTAAACCTACCAAAGTTTTTTCTGGAAATTATGAACTGAAAGACCTCAAAACATTCGATGTGATGTTAACTGATTTAGACTCTAAATAGAGCATGGTAATAAATGAAATAGAAAGAACGATAAGAAAATAATAAACATTAAAAAGGTTTTTAAGTTTATAAATAATTAATATAATTTTATTATTCATGAAATTAAAAGGCGTACATGGTGAGTCGGGACTCAAGGTAAGGGATTTTTCTTTAAAGCATTATTTTTAAATATTTAAACTATTTTTCTTCCACGTCCATGTTATTTTAAATGTTTCAATAATTTTATTACTTATAATAAAATGATTTTTCCAACCCATTTAAAATATATTTAAATTTCTTTATAAAGGAATATTTTTAACATTTTCTATATGGATCATTTTTTAATTTCATATAAAATGTATTAAATGATTTTTTTTTACATTTACATCATAACCACATTTTCCCACCATCGTGAACATTATTCATTATGAAGCTTCATATTAAAATTTTCATGGTTTTACAAAGAAAATTTTATTCCCATTATTTTGGAAGAAAAATTATTTTTTAACTATTTATCAAAATAAAAGGGTATTTCATCTTATTTTTATGAGATGTTTGTAAGTGATTTTGAATATTAATTCAAATGAGTTTTATGATAAAAATAAAAATATTATATATTTTTTAAATCATGTAAAGGTTCTTGTAAATTATATATTATTAAGGTTGGGGTGAGGATAAAACCTTTTCATGAAATGGGTAAGGATTTATTCTCTAGAGAAATGATGATTGGGATTAACTTATTATATATTATTCTATATGGGTCAAACACAAGTGAACATGGGTGATGAATATGATTTACCAAATTACCTTCATGATTTTTATATGCTTAATATTATTTTTAAAGGTTTTATTTAAGAAAATAATATTTTCACATGTGATTATATTTTATTCATGAGCTCAAATAATTAGTAATTGAAAAGGTAAATTTTATTATTTTTCTTCTTAGTTTTCAAAGGACTAAAGATTTTTCTTTATTTTTTTATCCTTTATTGGGATTTTTTACTCATTTAATGTTTTTAAATGTTTTTATAGTGATTAAGGTTGATTAAGTACATTAACAAATCAAATTTCATGTTATGATGAATTTTTTTAAACAAATCAAGTGTTTTGTTAATGAATCCAAAATATAAACTTAAGAACCTATTTTTATGGAAAAAAATTTATTGAGTGGAAGTGTCCACATTTTTATGTATCTATTTTCCTAATCCTATAAAACTCTAAAGCTAAAATATAATGGTAATATAATATGGTTTAAAATACTTGTTTTATACCCATAATTATTTGTTAGTTATGTATGGGTTGTTATAATTGGTATCAAGTCCAGTATGTAAAGAATATGTTTTTAGCACTGGATATGGGTATATGATTTTGGGGTGTCATGGTTGGTATCATATAAATGTTTAAATAAAAAAATAGGTTAGTATTGTGTTAATAGAATAAAATTTATGAATGTTAAATTATTGTTATATTATCATGATATTTCCTTAAGTGTTTTCATATCACTTCATCTAATCTATGTATGCATTATAATGGTGTTCCATAAAGGTAATAGGGTGAATGGAGTATGACGGAAGTAAGATAAAAATATCCTTATGAATCAATGGCCTGAAATGGTTATATTTATACTTGAGAAGTTTTTTTATATGTTAACTCTATTAATGTTAGTTATAAATAGTGGACCCATGAAAGAGAGAAACTAACTTCTATATAGAGGTACGTGTTGATAGTAGATAATTTCATAAAATTTAACCCTATTGAATTTAGTAAAACCTCAAACCTAGTGGTAGTTAAAGGATGGATAAATGATTTAGAGAAGATATTTTATTTTTTTGGTTTTTCAAATTTTCAAAAGGTAACACTTTCAGTTTATCATTTTGAAGTTAAATTCAATCAATGATGAACTTTGATTAAAAATATTAAAGAGGGGAATGAAATTTATACCATAGAGTGGATATTATTTAAATATATCTTTTTAAAAAATATTAAAGTTATTTTATAAATATTAAAAAAATTATATAGTTTGGGAAAAGGGAAGAAGTCTCAGGTTCCACTTATGAAGAAAATTTCACCAGATTTTCCCCGTATGCACCAAAATTTAATCTAGACCATGAGAGTAAAATTTATCAGTTTTTCAAAAATATTGAAACAAAATACAAAGCATTGGCCTCTTGTGAATTCAAATGTTATGAGGAAGTTATATAATGTGTTGAGAATGTTAATATGGAGTTTTATATCACTTATTTATATTATGAAATCAGTAATTATAAGTGGTCAAAGTTGAAAAATAGAGAAACATTCAATAAATAAAACCTAGAGTTAAGCCCCTTATATGTACCAAATGTAGTAATAAAAATTTTAAGTAATGTTTAATAAGATTGGGAAAGTGTTATTAGTGTGGTAATCTTGGACATTTGGCATGTGACTCGAAATAAATGATCTCTGATCATACATGTAATGGGAAATCAGAAAGTCAGATAGTAGTGAAATTTTTAATTTTTAATGATTTGGGTCATTATACTAATGCATTCCCAAATTTAGTTAATCAAAGTGAAAAATATAAATATCACAAAAAATGTGTGGGAAAGTTATTTTCTACTTTAGTGGAAGATAATGGACCATTAAATGAAGTGGTGACAACTCTAGGGAGTGTAGTGATTTTTTAATATTAATCTCAAGTTTGGATATCATCAGATAAAACTAAAGGAAAAAAATACATTCTAGGGATGGTGTTTCAAACTATGTATGATCATTATTAGTTTTTGGCTATTCCCTTCAGGTTGAAAAATTCTATTATTGTATTTATGGTTCTTATAAATATATTTTTCTATGTGTAGTTGAATAAATTTATAGTGGTATTTATTGATGATATTCTAGTATATTCTCAAATTTAGGGAGATCATGAGAAATATCTAAGGATTGTTCTGTATAAACTAAATCAAAATAATTTGTAAGGAAAATTTAGTAAATTTTAATTTTGGTTGTAGTATATTTCTTTCCTTGGGTATATTATAACGAAATATGGAATAACAGTTGATCCGGCTAAGTCTAAAATAGTGTAAGAATGGAAGAGAACTACTACTGTCACTAAAATTCATATTTTTCATGAAATAGTGGGTTATTACTGATGGTTTGATGAAAATTTTACTCAATTTTATAACCTACGAACCAAGTTAACTCAAAAGGGATTTAAATTTATTTAGAAAAATCATTGTGTTGAATGTTTTTTGAAATTTAAAAACATTGATTAATGCTACAGTATTGGTAATGCTATTAAGAAATGGAAACTTTTTTATTTACATTGATTTTTCTTTGAAGGGTATTATTTTTGTTTTGATGCAAGATAATTGAGTAATTGCATATTCATCACGATAGTTTAAGCCTCATGAGTATAATTATGTGATTCCTGACCTTGAGATTATAACAATATTTTTTCTTTAAATATTTGGATGAATATACTATATTGGGTGAAATAGAATTTATACATGGATCATAAAAGCTTAAAATATATATTCACCCCAAAATATTTAAACATGAGCTGGGGAAGATGGTTGGAGCTGATAAAGTATTATGGTTTCATGATTCAAAATAATCTAGGTAAAGATAAAAATGTATAATATATATTTATTTGAAATGATAATGCATCACTAACCATACTACATTTGTAACATGAACTAATAGTTAATGATTTAGTGTATCTATGATTGGAAGTTAAGTATTTAAAAACCCATTCTCTTTTTATGAAAGATACATCAGAACCTTTCATAAATAAGCAATAAAAAATATGGAAAGTTAAATAAAAAATAGAAATTATATTTAATGAATAACTTGAACATAATATGGGAAAAATAAAAATGATCAAATAATTACATATAAATAATGACATCAGCTAGAAAACATAGCCACGGATATTCTACTAATCTAATAATCACATGGAAATCGATAACTAATTTCATAATGATGGAGTTAATAATTTTGGACATCTAAAACATACCATTGAGACTTCTTACCAGGAATCTAAAACTATCAAGGCTTCATTCCAAGAATCTATCATCCCTAAGGCTTCATGATAAGAACCTAATAAATGGGTAAGGCCTTGGATAAAACCAAATATAGTTTGTCTCGTGAGACCTATCGATGCAAAGAGGGTCTATAGAGGGTATCAACCATCACTTAATAAGTCCAATAGATTCCTCATATGAAAGTATTGAAACATAATCAAAACATACATTTGTATTTAAAATAAAATAGTAAATGTAAAAAACTTTCCCTATTAAGTAAACATAATCACAAACCATCCATAGTAATATGGTCAATGGTATCAAAATAGTATAAACTAATAAATATCAATTTAATAAAATATGGAATATGGCATCATAATACATAAACCTCAATGAATATAAATATTCAAAAAAGGATGTTGATATATACGAAAACACTTTAAATGAGATCCTTGAAATTTTCTTAAGGAAAATAATCTTTAAACATTACAAAGTGTCCCATACCACTTTGAAACATTTGAGTTATAAGACCCATGAAGGAATAACATTAAAAAAACTTATAATATCATTATAATAAGTATATTCATGATATAACATGTTGAAAGAGTATTATATACACCAAACAATAAAAATAAGTGGTGAATAAGTAATATAACTCACAAAAGTAAAAGTGAGATGAGAAAATCCCTACCTCGTGCTTTTCTTTAGTGGAGCATACATTTACCTCATGAATAATGGATTAAAGAATATTATTAACTCATTAAAAAACTATATTCATATTTATATTAAATTATATTATGATTTTATAACATATTTTGATTCATTCATTAATAATATTTCATTATTTTCATTGTTTTGGGTGCGTTCGTTTCATGTTTCCTAATTGGTTCATTTGTGTAAAATTATGGATGTTCTTGTAAAATGAGATTAAAACTTTAGAAGATAAATTAAGTAGTATTAATTTAATTAAATAATTATAAATGGTCCTATGTATCATTTCTATTTCTTACATGATAAATACTCATTAGATAAAACGTTAATGATAAATGTTTAGATTACTTTGGTGGTTTTTCTCAAACACCGCGAACTAGTTTAAATGTTTTTACCATTATGAGTATATATTAGTTCCAAAAAATTAAATAGGTTATAATATAAATATTAAAATATTATTTAACTATAATTATAGTTCTATGACCATCCATGAATTCATTAGTGTAAAAGGAACTAAAATATTATTCACAGGGGTGATTAACCGGTATAACTTGGAAAATAGTTTAGTTTCTTTGAATAAGAAGAGGTAATAAAAGGGGTGTACATAAGATATTAAATTAGAAACATATGATAATTATCCTATACCAAAGTGGTAGAGGCTCCTTCTTGAGGAGGAAGGTAAGGGGCGGGATGAGAGAAGTGTCACTTTCTCTCTATACGAATCGATGCAGCTAGGGTTTTGGATTGATAATGAAGTCGATGACAGTTTTGGATATTCTTCCTCATGCTAGGTTTGAATTTAATAGATCTATTTCATTGAATGGTGTGTGTGGAAAGATCTTGTATTCTTGTAAAGTGACGACAGTAACCAGATTTTACAGTGATGGGATCTCGGTGGATGAAGATGGCACAGGTGTCATGGCGGCAGTGACATCTAGTGATGTGAGGAGGGTCATGTCTATTAGGGATATGGTGAGCAGAGGGATTTCCCCATATAATACTATGAGGGAAGTTGTGAATCGCGGATTTGAATTGATGGAGATGATAGATGTTTCAGGTAAGGAGACAGGTGAAAATGTGCCTTCTCTGGTTTCGATGAAAACCGCAGGCGGCACGAGCTCGGTTACGATATGTGCGAACGGCTACGCTACTGTGGTACCTATTTTGGTCAGTTTCAAAGGATTATCCATAGTGGTGGCTACTAGAAAGGATTCCACAAATGATGGACCTATACCCACAATGTTGGATGGATCTGTATTTTTTGGAGCAGGTAATCATGATCTAGTAACGGAATTTCTTATGTCAATTCACTGGGAGGGCAGTGGTGCCCACTCCTTTTCTTGTCTCAAATGTACGCTTGATTATTCCATCCAAATAAAATGAAATTTTGTTCACATCAAATAAAATCTCATTACGGTCTCTGAATGGCTTAAAATGGGTGAGTTCTCAATTATTTCTCGACTTTTCCTTCCTAAAGGTTCACAACCTATGAAAATTGATGAAGTCAACAATTGTATCTCATTGATTTGGGGTTACTCATCATGGAAGTGTGTCTCGCTTGGTCAGGGATATGTTCATATGATTTTCCCCGTGGATGAATTAAAAGTTCAAACATGGGGCTTTGGTACCATTGCTCTCAAACTGGGAACTATTCACTTGTGAGAATGGGATAAAAAATTCAATCCCTTAAAGGTTGGTAACACTAAAACTAAAATTTTGGTAAGAGTTTATTGTTTAAAACGGATACTCTGACATCCCAAAATATTGTATAATATTTCCTTATCCCTTGGTATCCCAATTAAAATTGATAAGGAAATGAAAGTTCCTGTTTTGGCCACTTTTCTAGGTTTATGGTTGAGGTTGAGCTAGGTTTGACTCCTATTGGCAAGGTGATGCTTGAAACTGATGATGATATTATTGACGTGAAGATCATTTATGAAAAAATTCCTAAATTTTGTAAGGACTTGAATGTTATTGGCCATGTGTTATCTTATTTTCAGTGTTCTATATTTTGCAGCTTTTGTGCGTTGCATGGTCATAATGTGAATAATTGTCTCAAGAAGAACAAAACTACCTCTGCTTGGAAAACTGACCAACAATTATTGCATTTGGATGATAATGACTTATGTAGGAGTATGGAAGATCTGGGCACTATTTCTAATCCTGCTGAGAAAGTGGTGTAAGGTTCCTCTCATGAAGTGGCATTTAAAGTCTATAAAAAGGGCGACCGCCCAGACTCACCCAAGTTACATTCTTCCACATCTTAAAACATGAAGAAGTCTTGGGTTGATATTTATATGGAAGAGGAAAATGTCCACCATGTTGATTCTCTTAAAAAAAGGAAAATATAAAGTAAGAGAAGAATAAACACAACTTGTTTTTTATCAAAAACTCTTATAGGAAAGGATGGTTTTCTCAGTGAATTGAAAATGTAAAAAAACATTAGATTCCAACTCCCCGGTCATCTCTAACGCTTTTCATTCTTAGTCAAAGCCAATTGTGGATAAAGAAGGCTTCTAGTTTGTTTCTTACAAGAAGACATAGCCCCATGTTGTTTCCCCAACAATGGTTGAGCTACCGATTGCAAAAGAAATGAAGATTCCAATGACAAAATATGCTTCTCCTAAAAAATAATATTAAGAAAAAGAGGATAGATTGGGTTTAGAGAGAACTTATACTGAGACACTTTAATAAAGGCTTTAATATCTCTCGAGAAGGGTAAGTGAAAGTAGAGGGAGATTGAGAGGTCGATGTTGAGGTCATTGAAGAGTGTCTCTAGATATATTTAGATAAGAAGAAACAAGGATAACTGAGTGACTCCTGAAAAAGATAAACAAATAGTTTTTTTGTTTTGGTTTTTCACTGTTTTCTCGTACTCCCTCCTTGGTTACTTTCTTTTATTTGATTTTAATAAAATAGTCATAACCTCTAACTTTTCCAAAAAAATAGAAAAATAAAAATCTATTATCTACATGTTTCTAGAATAATTATTCCTTTATGGATGAAATATATGAGGAGAAATTATAAGAATAAAATAAAGTAAGAGAGTTGTTTTGAGAAACTTACATCTTGAATATCACCTCCTTGAGAGACCATTGAGGGCCTTAGATTTGTTCATTTGGTGAGACCATAAGAACATAGACATAGGGAGAGTGATTAGGATAGGTTATGGAATATATTTTAGGAGATACAAGGCTTTTGGGGTGAAATGGGGTGCTAAGTGGTGGTTTTTATATATGAGGAGAGGTGGGTTTGAGTGATTAGAAAATGGATATTTTATATTTAAAGCCAACCACTTTGAGGTGGAATTAAATTAAACATTGGTTGGAAATTAATATTTTAGAGCCTAGATAAGGTATATACACACCTAAACCAGCCAATAAATGTTGTAGTTTTTAGGTATTTTAAGACTTTAACATTTTAACTTTAACCTAATTAAGTTTTTTACCTATACCGCGGTAAATAATAATTTTTTTACCATGGTAAATTTTTTTATGACTAGAAATAAAAATGACCATATAAATTAATTTATAAATTATTATTAAAAATATTGAATCCATTTTACCAAATTCAATTCACATGATTATAAAAATTATAATTATAATTAATCCCACATACACAATGAAAAACAGGTTCTTAAAGTGAAAAGTTCAAAAAGTTTCAAATGTTTTTATATAAAATTTCAATGTGAAATTTATTAAAATTACCTAAATAGGATTTAATGATTTATAAGTGAAATAATTATACATTAAAACAAATTTTAATAATAATTTAACTATATAAATAAATTAAACAAAAAAGCAGTTTTCAAATAAAATGCATAATTTTTTACCATTCCTCAAAAAAATGTTACTTATTAGAAAAATACTAAATATTCACAGTAATATAATTTTGATATCCTAATTTCAAAAATTATGTTTATTTTTTCATATAAAACTTATAAAATTATCAAAATTTAGATTTAAATTAGGTGAGCCATCAAAAGATGTCAAAACTACCTTTAGAAATGTATAACTTTTTATACTTAAATTGGATTTATTCTTATCTTAAGAATATAAAACCTATTGGTTGAATTTAAATAAAATAATTGAATATGTGACATAAATATAATTCATATCTTTCACTAATAGTTATTAATTTAATTTATTAGGATAAAATGTCATTGTGGTCATAAAAATAGTATTTTATAAAAACAAATCATTTATGTTAAATTGGTTCCCATTTTTATTTATAAAAAATTGGTAACAAATAAATTCATTTTATAAACATATTTAAACATTATTTTCATAATTTAGTTAATCTAATTCATTCCCTCTATTCCAACAGCTAAGTAATACCTATCACAATTAAATAATAATATTGAATCATTTGTTTAATCTTTTAGTTATGCGTAACGTAATCCATCAAAGATATTGAATTAAAAAGGGGGTGTACCATAAAATATTGGGGTTCTACATTCTCTCCTCCTTCAATAAATTTCTTCCTTGCAATTTAAAATTTCACTTTGAAAGATAAGGTTGGTACTTAAAAATTCCTTTGTGGGAAAACCCACATCATAAATAGGGTTAATAAAATATACCCTTAATAAGATTGAAAGGTAAATGTGAAGGTAGCCACAAAATTAGGATTTTTAAAAGGATAAAATTAGTTTGAAGTTAAAACTAAGACATGGAAGAGAAATCAAGAAATCAAGTTCTGATGGATAGTGATAGAGAACATGGTCATCATAAATTTTACCATCACAAAACCATAAATTTTTTATTGGTTATGAGGCCATTGATTTCAATATATGAAAAATTAAATGAACAATGTTTTCAGTTCCAAATTCCTTTCCTAGAGTTGATGGATTCCTTTACTATTGAAATAATAACTTGAAAAAAATAAACTTACTTGATTACATTCCATTTCATGATCATAATCTAATCCTTTGGTTTTGCTTTTATTTACTTTCACTTCATCCCTTCACACTTGGAGATAGATATTCAACATTAATATTAAATACTTGGAGAACTTTAATGAATCATAAGATCTGAAAGTCATTATTTAAGCCTTTAAATATTCACTGAAACCAAAATGGTTAGAACATTTTATGAAATATGATAAATCATACTTTAACTAAAAATAATAATATCCAATGTTCAACTTAATCCATTCCATAAGTAGCTAATATTAAGACACATCCAAAACATGTATTTCCAAATTCAACGAAAAAATTTCGAAGGAAGGTCACTAGATTTCCAAAATAAAATTATTATTTGATTCCCCAAAAATAATTTTACTTTTAATTTCACATTCCAAATATATGAATATCATGATCACTTTAAAACCTTAATGAAAAATTTTGTTCTCAAAAATAAAATCTCATGTTGTAGAATATAATCCTTAAATCCCAATATGTAGTAAACCATAAAATCACTAACCACATTCACGGTCACTAATACTATCCCATAAACATATATTTATTATTATCTCAATATCAACCAAATATTTATGGTTATTTTTTCCAAATAATGTGCCTTCCAAAAAGAAAAACTTTCCACTTAATCACTTTCCAGGTTATCTGTACCATTCAATATGTTCTCTGAAATCCTTAAAGAAGAAGAACTACAATATGATCCTTATATATCTCATGATTATTATAAAAATAATATCATTGATAAAATAATTTTACAATATAATTATTAAATCTAAAAAATACTTTATTTATTCCACTTCGACTATAGTAACAGTATATGTTTGACCTTGATTCCTTTTCTTCTTCTGAGGTGTATTTCCTTGACTCTTGAGGAATTAATTTTCATATTTCACCATATAATTACATTATAATCATTGAAATTTGGAAAATTATTTCTTTTCCTTGCAATCATGAGCTGGTGGCCTTTTCCTCGCACTTGAAACAAACTCATTTTCCTCTTAACCATGTACCTTAGTGTTTCCTTCCACTAGTACTACATGTTAGAAAATACTTCTTTCTCTTCTTCCCTTTATCTATCTCTTACTCTGGCATTCTCTTCTATCTTTCTTTAACTTAAAGTCAAAATAATTAGATAATTCTTTCTTTGTCTTAATAGAACATGAGACTATATATTCAAGTGATGACAAATTTTGGGATGTCATTTCCCTTCTTAGGAATGGTTTTAACCCATAAAATAAATGATCAATCTTACTCCTTAGGTTACGTATATAGTCCAAAGCATGCCTTTCTACCCTTATAAAGTTGGATTCATATTTTGAACCATTCTTATCCTTCTTTTTCCTCATATTTAAGAATTGTCTCTCCATATTCACTCTCTGTTCATGAGGGAAATTTTTTTCTAAGAAATTTTCATTAAAATCATTTCATACCTTGTTTGTTATTTCCTCCAACTTCTTAGTTATTTGAATCAATGGAAATCATTGATCTGTATCTCCCAAAATATGATAAACTTCCATAATAACCTTTTCCCTTCTATTACTTCCCAAAGTGATATATATCTTCTCTAAGGAACTTATCCACTTCTCAGCTACAAATAGATTTGTAGTCTCATTGAATGATGGAGATTGTTTTCGCATGAAGTTGACTAAAATTGTTACACCATGTTGTGGATCAGGCTATTCCATATGGGCATTGTTATTTCTCATAACTTGAGTCAGTAGTCTCAGTATAGTTATAATTTTTTTATCTCTATCGTCAACACCATTATCTTTCCTAGGTATCGATTTCCTTCATTGATACGATTCAAATTCCTTCCACTATGATATATTTTAAAATAGATGCATACACTATATTAGATCATAACATTATGGAACATAACTTATCATCTCAAAACTACTGAGATACTTAACAAAAAATGAAAACTCCATGTGTAGCTAATCACATAATCATAAACATTGTTTCTTTAGGATGTTATTCTTTACTTATCCTCATATAATATCTTAGGGTTATGTTTCATAATCTATAATTTCCTAAATCTTGTTCTCAAGTTTTCTACTAAGCTTCCTTTCATACTAACTATAACAACCTCGACCATAGTAGCCTGGAGCCAGTGCCATTCTTTATTACATTGGCAATATTATAAGGAATCACATCTCAAATGACCTAATAGTTAGGTAGTTTTGGAAAACTAGATACATGTTTGAAACTTAAATTAGAATTAAAAATATAAAAAAACATAGTTAATTTTTTGGTAACATAGTTAATCTTCTATATTAACCCTGTAAATCACTCATAAGAAACTTATTGGCATCCTGGTGAAAAATAAAACATAAGAAAGCAGTGATCTCAGATGCTCTGTAAAGTTTAATTATATAGTGGAATCTATCATAAATAATAAATAAAAACTATGGAAAAGAAAATAACTAAAATAAATTACATTTAATCAATAACTTGAGAATAATATGGATGGAATTAAAGATAATCAAATAATTCCATATAAATAATCACAGGATCTAGAAAACATAAACATGGATATACTACTAATTGAATAATCACATGGAAATCAATTACTAATTTCTTAATTATGGAATGAATAATTATAGACATCAGAAACATACCTTATAGGATATGTACCAAGAATATAAAACTATAAAATCTTTTTTCAAATAATATATCATCATCAAGCCTCCATTCCAATAACCAAATAAATGGGTACGAACTTGGAAAAAACTAATATAATTTGTCTCATGAGACCTAATGATGCATCGAGGTGATATAGTGGGCCCCTACCATCACTTAATAAGTCCAATAATTTTCACATATGAATATTTTTATACATAATAAACAAATAAATTTGTATAAAATCTGTCATACTAAATGTAAATAAGTTTCTGGATTAACTAAATGTAATCCAAAACCATCCAGAATAATATGGTTAATGTAATCAAAATAGATAAAACTAATAAATATAAATTTAATAAGATATGGATGGTAATATTATATGATATCAACCTCAAAGAAGAAAAATATTCAAAAAAGTATGTTGACATGGATGAAAATACTATAAATGAGATCGTTGAATAATTCTTGAGGAAAATATTCATTAAACATTGCAAAGTGTCTCATACCACTTTGAAAATTTTGATTTATAATAACCATAATTTAATAACATTGAATTAAACTTATAATATCATTATAATAAGTATATTCATGATATAAAATGTCGAAAGGGCAGTATATACACCAAATAACAAAAATAGTGGGGAATAATCCATATATCTCACAGAAGTAAAAGTGGGATGAGAAAATATTTAACTCATTATTCCCTTTAATGGTGTGTACTTTAAACACTTGTATAAGGGTTTAAATAACATTATTAACTCATTAAAGATCTATATTCATATTTATAGTACCTTATATGATGATTTTATAATATATTATGACTCATTAATTAATATTATTTCATTATTTTCATGGATTTTGGTGTGTTCATTTCATGGTTTCATGATCAGGTCATTTGTATAAAATTATGGATGTTCTTGTAAAATGAGATTAAAACTCCAAAAGTGGAATTAATTTGAATTAATTTACATAAATAAGTATAAATTTTCCCATATATCATTTTTATTTCTAACATTAGTGTTGGTCAGAGTAGAGTACTCAAGAGGGGGGGTGAATTGAGTATCTATAAAAATTTATGTTAAAAAGTTTTCTTAAAAATATTCCCTATTAAAAATAAATACAGCCCATTCAATCAAGTTAATATAGTTATAAAGGTTTAACTATTCAAATGACCTATCAAAATATTGATTAATTCTTAGTAATATAAGAATGAGTTATTTATATTACTTTTGAAGCTATTCTAATAAGGAAACACAATTATAACTTCTATCCAAGATTAACTTTGAAAGAAAATCTAATGATTTCTGAAATATACAATAAAACATAGAGAGACTAAATTAAATAGCACAGAAAATAAAACAAGTGGTTCAGACTCAAGCTGAGACCTAATACGCTCCACTTAGTGATTACTTTCCACCAAACAATTTATATTAATAAACATGATCCACACCCTGTATCGGGGTAAACAATAGTGCACAGGACTATCCAGGTCACACGACCTCTTCCACAGTTCTTCATGGGTAAAAACTATTAGGTTACACAATTACCTCTTCCAACCTTATCCATGGGATTAAACAAGTGTAAAAATATTTAAGAGGAAGGATATCTTGTATCCTTCAGTTTTTTGCAGGAGACGGGGTTTGTTTTTAATACAGATACACACACTGATCGAAATCTAGAAACAATACACAACAGAGCAAATATGATGAGATAAGGTTAGAAGTGCTCTGAGTGTTAATCTATGCAGATATGGACTTCTATGATGAATTATATGTAATAATCAAGTCCTCTTGAGAAACAGAGTATCGCAAGTCTAGTGCTCTAGTTTCCAGTTAGATCTAGCTTGTGTTCTTCATGGATTTGGTATTGTGAAGATGATTTAGCTCTGATCTGTGTTATTCCAAAAAAATTATTCAAGAATTATTCGTGTGTTATTCAGATATATCTTGGTTCATGTATTAGTCCACTTTTCATGAATTCTATCACTTTTTCTATACACTACTATTCGTCGTCGCTTGTTTTAGGGCCACACTTTTCTTTTTATTCATGGACTACATGTGTTGGAGCAGACAAGATGCATATATCCTGCACCTCATACCTCGTACTGTCAAGTGATATGTCTAAAAAGAAATATTAACTATGTCAGTGCATTTAAAAGACTCAAATATGACCGTTAGAAATTAAATTTAAAAAGGAAAAAAATAGATTAAAGATAGGTGTCACCGTCTGTCTAGAAACGAAGTCACTTGGAAATGGTGTCATCATGAGACAGTGTATTCTTCTTTTCCTTTGAGCAGTGAGATAGTCATGATGGAATAATTGTATTGAGATCAGGAACTATTATCACATATGTGGTGTTGGGATCATAGTGTCTGGTCCTTTTCCAAATTTTGAATGGTGTTTTAGCATGGAACCGGTGTCACATACTTCATGAGATTTGGAATTGGTTATGGTGTCTGGTCACGGTGTCTGGGTCACAGTGTCTAGGTTATAGTGTCTCGGTCACGGTGTCCAGGTCACGATGTTTGGGTCATGGTGTCTCGGTCACTTTCCAGAAAACCAGAACCGGTGGCATACACATGTTTTCTAAGACATTTTCAAATATCTATATATAGACTAAATCAATAATATTCACCGAATGCATTAGACTTAATCATTCATAAAGGAAATCACTATAGACCAAAGTTAAATATACTTTACAATAATCAATCATGATTTATAGGAATCAAGATCTTGAGAAAATTTATTTGAATCATAAAGGAATCAAGAATATCAACACTTTATATGAGATTGATTAAACAGGAATGAAAATTTTTTATCATAAAAACATGATTAAAACATGAGGAGTCCAATAATATATCCCTTTTTGATTATCACAAATTATATGAGTGAGATATCTGTTCTTAGTGTGTTGTCTCTCCCTTATTGTATGTGTCTCTCCGCCTTTTGGGATTATCAAAAAGAGTACAAAAGTAATTAAGAAAATAGACAATAAGAGTTCACGGTTGCGGGGGTTCGAAAGCCGAACTGATCACACGGATTAGATCATGCGTGGAATTATTGGATAGCCTGAATCTGATCCCATCATAATTTCATCATCCCACATCGAAACGGAGGGGCTTCAGTGGCTCCATTATAGGCCCGGGACTCTAATACATCACTCAGATTACTCCCCCTCCCCTCCCAGTACTGCCCCATACTGGGTTCTTCTATGTGTGCGCTTCTGCACCCACTCATGTCGTTGTGCCTCCCCGCATGGTGGAATGCTATGGTCCTTGCATACACACCCATGAAAGCCAAGGGCAAGCTATACTTCTCATGTGCATGACATAACACACACCCTGCATGTGCGCTGCCCCTGGGCCATTGCCTGGGGGTTCTGGTTGAGATTCCCATCATGGATTTGAGGGTTGTCGTAAGGTGGTCCTCGGCTAGGTGGGGTACTCCCCTATAATTAAGCTATGTAAATATTTATTTTTGTGTTAAATATAAAAATAAGTTTTCATATATATATATGTATCTTTAAAATATAAATTATATACTATAACTACATATCTTTTTTATTTTTATAAATGCTGAAGTTTTAAAACATAAAGTGATAAATCAATGTTTAATACATCATTAATAAAATATTATATTAGAATTACATAAATCAAAAACACAATTTTAGTTAAAACCTTGGTTTAAACATCAAGAATGAAAACATTTGTAAACTCTTTTCAACACATTTGAAATATTTGAAAGGTATTTGAAATATACCTAATTTTGAAATCACACTAATTATAGCTAAAAGAGTTTATATGTTTAAAGTTATAATTTCAATTCATACTTTAAATATTTTGGAAAACATAATATACCTAGATTTTAATTTAAACCAATAAAAAGACCAATGAATATACTTATATCCATTAGAGACTCAATGGTTACCTAAAGAGGCAATGGTCAGATTAAGGCTTTATATAAACATGAATTAGAGTGTTCCATCTCTACAACGACTTGGCGAAGATGGTGCTTATTATTACACCTATGCTCAGTACAACTATCATGGTTCTGGACATGATGTTTTTCTTTCTGACTGACCTGAAGGATTTTCACTATTTATCGGGTCTCATTGTTGCGTTTGGTGGCCTCCCAGTGGCTCTAATAGGGATTTTAGTTCGTATTTTTGGTTAGTTGGAGCAATGTAACCATTTCAGTGTTCATCAAATAAAGTAAGTATTGTGTTCATTTGCAAGTTTTGTTTGGATTGTATGAAAATTAAACAGAGTTAAACAATAATATTATTATGACATGAGAAATATGTTTTGGGGCATTGCATTATCTCCCCTTCAAAGAGTTGTGTCCTAGCAATTCTAAAATATTCATACACAACCCACTAGAAAAACCAGGCTCACATCACCTCCCATATCCCCTCAAAAAGTTAGGAAATGAGGTCAATCTTTTGAATACCCCCAAGTGGATTTCTAGATTGGTTTATAGTCCCTCGACTTATTTGACCCAAATACACTGAGAGCACCGAGAGCAGCTAGGATCATCCCTATTCATAAAGCATTTGGGTTTCTAGAGGAAGGCATTTGCAGTGTGGATATTAGAGATCTGAGAGTGGACCAGATCTCTATAAATACCTCTAACAATGTCATGCTTGAAAATTTGGATGTCATGGAGCATCCTATACATAGAAAAACTTAGTATTTTGTTCATATAGTCCGCTTGGTAGTCACCTTCAAAATCAGCTTCTTGAAATTTCCTCAAATCTTGATAGTTCTTAAATAGGGTGAAACATAAGAAAATTCCCTCATAGTACTTTCCCCTTTGCCTAAATTTTGAAAATTGAGTAGTTGAAATACAGTGGTAGATGTAGCTTTCCCCATTATAGTAACGTAGAATATTCGATCTAAGGTATACATTATAAAATCTTTTCCAAGTTAGGTGTAGGTTTGAAAAAGGTTCATAGTCTTATGAACTTGCCTCAACAGTTATAAGTTATAGTAATTGGGTATGGAGAGATAAGATGTTGGATGGTGGATGCATGAATCTGTCAAAACTCAATTAAAGAGATGTGCAGATCATAATAGTTCTCAACAAATTAAAAACATTTTTCTTGCTGCTGTCTCTCAGCTTCAGCATGTGATCTGGTATGATAGAAATTCTATTATTCATAATAAATGTTCATCCAGTATTAATGTAGGAAAAACTGGGATTCTCATTACCATTTGCGAAGGTGCTTCAATCCAAAAGGATCACTACAACAACATACTGCAAGACTTTAGAATCCCTCGATGTTTACGTATTGCTGGAAATTTTTTCCAACCTCACCATACTTTTGAAGTCTTCTGGCATGCCCCTCTTCTAGGATGGATTAAGTTTAATGTGGATGGTGCATCCAAAGGCAATCCTTGGCCTGGGGGTTGTGGCGTCATCTTCTGGAATGACACTGGTCAGATCATTGGTTTCTTTTATGGTAGTTGTGGTATTGCTCCGTCTCTGGAAGCTAAAATGATGGGTATGATTCATATCGTCTCTTTTTCCAAACAACATGGTTGAAACAATCTCTGGATAGACACTGATTCGACCACTATTGTGCAAGATGTTTGGAATGGTGTGATACATCTTGCATGGCCGATCACCACTCGTTGGATGGACTACATCCATTCTCTTCATGACATCAACTACATCATCACTCATATATATTGTGAAGCTAACATGGTTGTTGATGGTCTTGCAAACAAGGGAGTCAATCAAGACATTACCTGGATTGATGAACTCCTTGTTGACTTACTTTCTTTTCATAATAAATATTGTAATATTCTTCCATCTTTCAGACTTTTGTAACTCTTTTCTTTTATATTTATAGTGCCTTGGTTTTCTGGCCAGGCACCATCTTAAAAAATGGCTTCTATCTGAAAATTTTAAAAGATGTGTTTTATTCATCAAGTCATAACCATATCAAAATAGATACTTTTTTTAAATAGCATGTTAAATAATCAAAACATATAACATTATTTATTTTTAAAAAGTTCATAAACCCAAGGTTTTACATATCTACTCGCTCACTCACACAACACTAGTGTGGATTTCCTAAAGTCCTCCTTTACGAGGTCCACAATCATCGATGAATTTCTTGGTAGGTTCTTCTAGTTAGATTGATCCCAAAAACATTATTAACCTCCTCAATTTCATTCTCCTAGATAAGCTTCTCATAGCTTGAGTCAAACTCATAAGGGCAACAGTAGGTCCTCGAAAGGGTGGTACGGGAGGTGTAGAGTTCTAAGATATCGGAATGAACATGGTTCCGATAGACCAATCGGACGACTTGGTTTTCTAAAAACCGGAAGTTTTAAAGTCTCCCATACCTACTGAAACTAAAGACATTGAGCATATAGGTCGCATGGGGGTTTCCCGCCTCTATAGCTTCTCAAAACTTCTCTAGGGACAAATAACCCTCAGATAGAGTGAAACACAAGAAGAGGACTTCATAGTAACTTCCTTTTTGTACATAAAAATAAAGTTGAGCTTGAAACATGAGGTATTAAATGTGACTCAGTCCTTGATAAAGTCAAAGGATATTTGGGTTGTTAGAAACTTGATAGAGGCATTTATAGGTTAGACTCACGTTCACAAATGGCAGGTACGTCTCTGAACATGACTAGACAATTATATGTTCTAGTAACTTGGTGAAGAGAGACAAAATATTTTTTTCATCTATCATCTGAGAATTTTAAGATAACCTCTAATTGGTGAGACATAAACAAGTTTTTAGTATTGTTCTAATTTTCTAGGGTTCCCTAAACCAATCCTTTGATACCAACTATCACGCCCCAGCCCCGGACTGCCCCAAAGATTGTGCAGTTTCATTGAAAACATGGTGTGTAAATGTTTTTTGAAAAAGGATAAGCTGAAATAACACACACATGTTCCACTAGAGAGGTTCGTTTTGGTTTAGGACCTAGAGAATTAGATACAATTATTACAATTCCTTCATAAATGAACAAAAATGTCTTCATTAAGTAGTCTCCAAACAAAGGAACTTAAATCTACTAAACCTATAAAATAAAATAGATTGAAAATGTAGGGTGAGCATACGAATGCCCAGTAAGGGGTTTTAAAATAACATAAAATACCAATTATAACTTTTTTAAAACATTCCTTTAAAATTTTCCATAAAACATTTTCTTAAGGAATTATTTAACACTTTTATCATAAAACAACATTTAGTCTAATAATTATAAGATCACATTTCATGGAATACTAACATATTTATAAGGAAACATGATTCAAATATAAGAAATATCATTCAGATTAATAAGTTAGAGACATTCTAACTTTAATAGGTATGACATGTGAATATTCAAGTACAAAATTAATAACTAAGAGTAATACATGTTCAGAGTTGTGCAGAAAATAATAAATTCAATTTCATCCTTAACTAAAGTGAAACATACATTCGCTGATAAATCTCTAAGTGCTGAATAAATAATAATCCATAATCTTTTACTTTCTCTAATACACATAGGTATAGGCTCTTTAACCAATCATATTCTCCAGTTGAATACACACTTGGTTAATTAAATTCTATAAAACTCTTAATCAAGCATATTCTCTAGTTGAATACACACTTGATTAATTAAATTCAATGAAAATCTTAATCAAGCATATTCTCTAGTTGAATACACACTTGATTAATTAAATTCTATAGACAAAATGACGGAACGTATAATGTCATAGCTAATCAAGACCTCGTATTAAGACATGAAATGTCATTGGCCTCGTTCCATGACCAAATTCTCTCATGGGAACTATCGATGCATTGAGGGGATTTCATTAACCGGTCCCCAACCCATTATACCGAGTCTAATACATTCCTTATATGAAAAAAGGGTTGTATATTCAAAATGTCTCATACCACTTTGAATATTTAATTTCTCATTTCATATTATTCAATGTGTCACATACCACTTTGAATAATTTAATTCTTAATTCCTTAAAAGGACATTTGAGTTTGATTACATTATTTATCATTTAAATATACAAAGTAAATCATGCATATAAGTGTTAATAATAATACTATCAATGTATGAAAATAAATGACAAGTATGGTGGACAACACATGTGTCAATTACTAAAGCACATTAAAAACTAGTTTATCACCTAAAATGACAATCCCTAAAATCTTTATTATGAATGTAAACATTTTATATTTCAGAATGCACAATTATAAAATTAGAATAATTGTCATTCATATTTAAAACTCATGCTGATAAATGGACCTATTTAACAAAATAGAACGTAATTATTGAAAAAATTTATTGCGGCAGATTCAAGTGCTTTATAAAAATAAATATATTATTTCATTATTCTAAAAAATATATTAGGAGGGCATCCACTGGGGTGAAAAAAATATTATTAAATAACCAAAAAAATTCTACGAAAACATAATCAGTTTATGATTAAAACCAAAAGATGCATATTCATATAGCCATATATACATATATAAGAGTTTTGTACAAAAATATAATTCTTTGAATTTTACAAAACTACTTAAACTTTGAAACTCGGTATATTAGGAGTCTTAAAATCAAACATAATAGTGGCTTAACCAAACCTGTTTGAATATATATTTATAGGTAGATATATATAAATGATTATATAAATTATATATAGTATATATAAAGGATCTTAAATGAAATTTTTAATGGCACTTGTATATTTCAGACCCATTAGGGACATTAGTTAATCAAGGGTGAATAAATTAAAAAATTTACTACTAAATATAGAATGTTTTTTTTATGAAATATTTATACGTACATATATATATATGCTCATGTATTTATTTAAATTTCTGTAAAATTTCAAAACAACACACATCCCATGTATATAATGAATTAAGAACTTCATGTAGTATTAAAGACTCGCCATATTATAAAGAATTTGCAGGTCTTATGTTCAACCATATATCTGTATACAAGTTTATACATCTATATGTATATATATATATATAAACACAAACTGAATCAAAGAAAGACAACATAAAACCCTTTCCTAGTTTGAATGTGGAGGAGAGGCTCAGGATGGCTAGAAGGAGTCTTGAGAAGAGGAAGAACCGAGAGAATGGAAGTGCAACAAGATGTATATATAAACTATATTATACAAATTGTATAAAATAATTTAAACCCACTTACATTTAAATAGAGACCCGCTCGGTTTATAAAATGATTGAGGGTGAGTCTTTGTGGAAAATGAGAGCAAGGGACGCCTACTATGCAACGCAAAGATTTAAAAATGGACGAATGGTCCAGATTAGATCACATTAGATCAGATGGCTCAGGACAACGCGGTGATTTAAAATAACTTGTAAAACTGTGATTAGATCATGATCATATTGGACAACACAAACAAAATGCAGAGGATATTTGTGGTCGTGGGGGTTTGAAAATTGATTTGATCGCATGGCTCATATCACGTGTGGCATGATCAGACGGCCTGGATCTGATCCCAACTGAATTTCATTTTCCCACATCAAAATGCAGGGGCTTCTGTGGCTCCCTTATAAGACTGGGACACTATACCATCGCTCAGATTACTCCCCTTCCCCTCTCAGTACCTCCCCATATCGGGTTCTTCTGCGGGTGTTCTCCTGCTCCCACTCACGTCGTTGTGTCACCCCGCATAGTGGAAAACTCTGGTCCTTGCACACACACTCGTGCATGTTGAGGGAAAGCTATGCTTCCTGTGCGTGCTAATTAGCACGTACCCTGTGTGTGCACCTCCCTTGGGCTATTTCCATGGGGTTATGGGTGAGATGCCTATCAAGGATTTGAGGGCTGCAACAAGGTGGTCCTCAACTAGGTGGGGTACTCCCCTATATTTTAGCAAAGTAAATATTTATTTTTGTGTTCATTATAAAAATAAGTTTTCATTTATATATATATATAGGTATCTTAAAAATATGAATTCTCTATTATAACTACATATCTTCCTTGGTTTTATAAATGCTAAAGTTTTAATAAACAAATTGATAAATCAATGTTTAATACATCATTTAGAAAATATTATATTAGGATTACATAAATCAAAAACACAGTTTTAGTTAAAACCTTGGTTTAAACATCAAGAATAAAAACATTTATAAATTCTTTTCAACACATTTGAAATATTTGAATGGTATTTGAAATACATACCTAATTTTGAAATCACACTAAGTGTAGCTAAAAGAGTTTATATATTAAAAGTTATAATTTAAATGCATACTTTAAATATTTTTGGAAAACTTAATATACCTAGATTTTAATTTAAACCAACAGAAATACCAATGGCTATACTTATAGTCGTTAGAGACCCAACGGTTACCTTAAGAGTTAATGGTTGGATTAAGGCTTTATATAAACATGAATTAGAGTGTTCCCTCTCCACAAAGACTTGTCAAAGATGGTTCTTATCATTCCACTAATTCTTAGTACAACTGTCATGGTTCTGGTCATGATGTTTTTTATTTTGACTGAAATAAAAGATTTTCACTATTTATAGGGTCTTGTTGTTGCGTTAGGTGGCCTCCCAGTGGCTCTAATAGGGATTTTAGTAGGAATTTTTTGTTAGTTTTTGAAATGTAACCATTTCAGTATTCATCGAATAAAGGAAGTATTGTTTTTATTTGCAAGTGTCATTAGAATAGAATGAAAATTAAATAGAATTAAACCATAATATTATTATGACATGAAAAATAAGTTTTGGGGCATTACATTTAGTGTTCTAATAGCTCTAGAAAAATAGGCACTAGTGATATTTGTTTCATCAGTAGGTTCGGGTTCACTATGACTTGGATCTGGAGAATTTCCAGAACTTGAAGTTTTCAAAAATTCCTTTATAGGATGGTTAGAGGATTTAGCATTGATATCCAGATTTTACATATCGTCCTCTAGGTTCTCTAATGTGGTCTTAGGCTCATCTGGATCTATCTCATCAAACTTGACATAGAAATATTCTTCTACACATTTAGTTATTGGGTTAAACACTCTATAGGCTTTACTAGAGATTGAATATCCTAGAAAAATTCCTTCATCAGTATTGGATGAAAACATGTCAAGATTGTCTCTAGTATTAAGGATATAAACTTTTCAACCAAAAACTTTGAAATATATTACTTTGGGTTTTCTATTATTCCATAACTCATATGGATTTATTTTAAGAATAGGTCCAATCAACACTCTATTAATAATATAGCATGTTGTATTTACTACTTCAACCCAAAAATAAATAGTTAAGACATATTCACTAAGCATGGTTCTAGAAATCTCTTGTAAGGTTCTATTTCTTCTTTCTACAACTCCATTTTTTGAGGTGTTCTAGAGGTAGAGAAATTGTGACTACATCCATTTTGTGAACAAAAGGATTCAAACTCTTGATTTTCAAACTCAAATCCATGATCACTTCTTAAGTATTTAATTCTAAGTCCTCTAAGATTTTATACAATTTTATCATATTTGGTGAAATGAGAGCATTCTTCACTTTTGTGATCCAAAAAGAAAGTCCAAGTATATCTATAAAAGTCATATACAAGAACATAAACATAGTTCTTCCCATTTAAACTAGAAACTCTAGATGGTCCAAACAAATCCATGTGAACCGGTTCGAGATGTTGAGATGTTGACACTTATTTATTTGGTTTGAAGGAAATTTTGTGTTGATTTCCCTTTTGAAAAGGATTACACACTTTATCATTTGGAAACTAAAGTTTGGGTAGGTCTTAAACAAAACTTTTTCCAGTTAACTTTCTAAGGGAGTGAATACTACAGTGTCCTAGTCTCCTATTCCAAAGACAATACTCTTAGTAAAATACACTTAAATTTGAATCATTTTGAGAAACTAAAGAATATAAGTTAATAGAGTATATATTTTCATTTCTCAATGCAGAAAACACTAATTCCTTTTTGGAGTTAAAAACATTGCAAGCACCATTATCAAATTTAACATGATATCTATCATCACATAGTTCTGAAATACTAATAAGATTATATTTCAATCCATCAACAAAAAGTAAATTAGAAATTAAAACAGATTTAGAGTTACCGATTTAGCTAAGTCCAATAATTTTTCCTTTAAAATTGTCACCAAAAGTGACATGTCCACCATCAATTTTTATTATGTTCTTGAAGAATGAATAGTATCCTTTCATATGTCTTGAACATCCACTATCCAAGTACCATAAGATTTTATAGGATCTCTTTAAATAATTTTCCTAAAAAATAATCAAATAAAAATAGACTTTGGTACCAATATTTGTTTGGGTCCAGTAATATTAGTGACTACTGATTTAGGAACCCACATCTTTATCATAGGTTTCCTATAAGAATTATGTAAAATACTTGAAAAATAAACTCTATTTGGTCTAGAAAATCTTGAAATAGTAGAGATTCTATCATAACTTGAACTAGAATAATGTTTTCCTAAACTAGGAGTAAAGTTGTATGTCCTAGATTTAGAAACAAAATTAGTTTTTTCAAAATTTCTTTTACCAGGTTGATAGCCAATACCAGTAGAATATTTAGGAGAAATATTTTTACATAGAATTTGGACCAAAATATCTTTACCATTAGTAAAACTTTCAAGGTCCCTCTTTAATTTCTCATTAGATAACTTTAGTTCAATGTTTTCTTTGAGTAATTGAACATTTTTCTCTTTTTCTACAGTAAGTTCAGAATCAACAATTGAGGTAAGAGCATGGTGTTTCTTTATAGACTTGTATTTATCTTTTTAGTTCATTACATGTATCTTTATGAATATTGAAATACTCAATATTTCTTCATTAATATATTTTTAGAATCACTTTCATCTCTAGAATATTAGGAATTTTGTACAGAAGAGGTCAGGGTTACCTCATATTTGTTTTCCATGAAACACATATTGGCTTTGTCAGCCTGTTCATCATGTGAAGACTCTAAGTCACTTAAACTATCCTTAAAATCACTCCAAGTTGCTTTTATTACCCTTTTAAACATTCTATCTTTGTCCTCATATTTATTTTTATACATCATCTTGGGACAGTCAGCATTTATATGTCCCTTTCGCTTACATTCATATCATACTATCTCATCATACTTCTCACTTCTTTTCCAATCATTCTTCCAACTTCCCTTTTGATCATATCATCCTTTTAAGTTAGGATTTATGAAAAATTCATTATTCTTGTAAAATTTCTTTAACCTTCTGGCTAATTGAGCTATCCTTCCATCACTATCAGGTTATGATTGTTCACTTTTGGAACGTTCTAAAGAGACTTCCAATTTCCCTTTTTCTTTGTGTTTAGAGGTGGTGGTATTGAATGCAACATTTTTTTATGATCATCCTCTTCTTCCTTGTTGACTTTCATCACCTCTTCATACATCATTAGTTTCCTAATGATTTCTTTGATAGGTAATTTTCTGATGTCACATGACTCTATAATAGAGAATTAGGTTCATATCCATCTATCAGGTAGGCATCTGAGAATCCTCATGATTTTTTCTTTGGCAGTAACTTCTCTTCCAAGAGAAATCATTGTGTTGACAATTTCATTGAACATGTTATACATGTCCGAAATAGGCTCACCAGGTTTCATTTTAAAGTTATCATATTTAATAGTATATGTATTAAGTATCATTTCTTTCACACTAGAAGTTCCTTCATGTGAAATAGACAAAGTATACCAAATTTCATGGGAAGTTTTAAATTCATAAATTTTGTTAAATTCCTCATCTCCTAAATATAAATATAAATCATTCATGTTTTTTTAATTATTATTGTAAGTAGTCTTGGTTGGGTCATCCCAAGTAATTCTATCAGTAGCAGGAATCTTATACTCATCTATAATTGAAGATCAAATTTCAAAACCAATACTTTCTAAATGAATTTTCATTTTAATCTTCCATTAGGTATAATTAGTTCCATTAAAGAATGGTGGTCTATTTTTTACATCACCTTTTAGTCTATTATCCATAATAAAGAGATACTTTTAAAGAGAAAGAAATTTAGAATTTATATAAATTTAAAGATCTATAAAGTACAACTAAATCATAGTTTAATAGGTTTTAAAATGGAGTCTTAAAACACTCCTTTGATACTAAATGTTGGTTGGAGTAGAGTACTCAATAGTGGGTGAATTGGGTATCTATAAAAATTTCTATTAAAAATTTTTCTTAAAAATATTCCCTATTAAAAATAAATACAGCCCAATCAATCAAGGTAATAAGGTTATAAAGGTTTGACTATTAAAATGACCTCTCAAAATATTGATTAATTCTCATTAATATTATAATTAGTTATTGATATTACTTTTGAAGCTATTATAATAAGGCAAAACAATTATAACATCAATCCAAAATTAACTATCAAAGAAAATCTTGTGATTTCTGAATTATACAGTAAAATCGAGAGGGACTAAATTAAACAACATAGTGGATAAAACAAGTGGTTCAGTCTTAAGTCGAGACCTAATCCACTCCACTTTGTGATCACCTTCCACCATGCTGTTTATATTAATAAACTTGATCCACACCCTAGATCGGGGTAAAAAACTGTGCACATGACTGTCCAGGTTACACAACCTCTTCCACAGTTATTCATGGGTAAAAACAATCAGGTCACACAAGGACCTATTCCACCCATATCTGTGGGAGTAAACAAGTGTAAAAATATATGAGAGGAAGGATATCTTGTATAATTTCGTTTAGTGTTGGATACAGTGGGTTTTTTTAAATTAGATACACACACACTACTCAAAAGATAAAAACAATACCCAACAATGAAAAGATGATGAGATAAGGTTAGAAGTTATATGAGTGTTAAACTATGCAGCTCTAGACTTCTAGGATAAATAGATGCAAGAATCAAGTCCTCTTAAGAAATAGAGTATCACAAGTATGGTGCTCTAGTTTCCCATTAGATCTAACTTGTGTTCTATATGGAGTTGGTATTACAAAGATGATTTGGATTTGATTTTTGGTATTCCAGATTTTTTATTCTAGAATGTTTCATTTATTCTTTATATGTATCTTGGCGCATGTATCATTCCACTTTTCAGGAATGATCGTGCTTCTGCTACACACTGTTATTTTTCATTTCCTATTTCAGGGCTATGCTTTTCTTTTTATTCTTGGAGTGCATGTGTTGGATTCTATAGGATGCATGTATCATGCACCTCAAACCTCATACTATCAGGTGATATTTCTACAAAGAAATATTAATTATTTCAGTGCATTTAAAAGACTAAAATATGACACTTAGAAATTAAATTGAAAACAGAAAAATAGATTAAAGAACAGTGTTATAGTCTGTCTTGAAACGGCGTCACTTGGAAACGGTGTCACCATGAGATAGTGTCTTCTTCTTTGCCTTTGAGTAGTGAGACAATAATGATGGAATAATTGTATTAATATTAGGAACCGATAGCACATACGCGGTTTTAGGATCACGGTGTCTAGTCCTTTTCCAAACTTCGAATGGTGTCTTACTAAGAAAATGTTGTCATATACTTCATGAGATCTAGAACTGGTTACAGTTTCTGATCATAGTGTTTGGGTCACGGTGTCTGGGTCACGGTGTCTGGGTCATGGTGTCTGGGTCATGGTGTCTAGGTCATGGTGTCTAGGTCAACTGCCAAAAAACCAGAACCGGTGGTGGACTCATGGTTTCTCAGAATTTTCCAAATATCTGTATATAGGATTAAGAATTAATATTCACCAAATGAATTATAATTAATCATTCATAATGGAAATCACTATAGACCAAACATAAATATACTTTACAATAATCAGTCATGATTTATAGGAATTGAGATCTTGAGAAAATTTATTTGAAGCATAAAGAAACCAAGAATATATACACATGATATGAGATAGATTAAACTGGAGTAATAATTTGTGGAAACATGAGGAGTCCAACAATTAGGATGATTCCTTAGATAAAACATTAATGATAAACATTTATTTTATTTTGGCAGTTTTTCTCGAACACCACAGACTAGTTTCATTTTATTTACTATTATGATTATATATTTGTTACATATTAAAATATTATTTAACTAGAAAATATTTCTATGACCATCAATGAATGTGGTAATGGAAAACGAACAAAAACATTATTCACGTGGGCGATTAACCAGTATAACATGAACAATAGTTAAGTTTCTTTGAATTAGAGGAGGTAAAAAAAGGGGTGGTCTAAGTTATTCCATTAAAAAAATAAAATTACAGTATATACATGTTTCTATAATTATTATATCTTTATATATGAAAGATATGGGGATAAATTATAAGAATAAAATATAGTAAGAGATGTGTTTTGATTAAATTTCCTCTTGAATATCATCTCCTTGAGAGACCCTTGAGGACCTTGGATTTGGTATTTCGGTGAGACCAGCAGCACTTGTAAGTGGGTAGAATAAGTACAAGAGTTTTGGGTAGACATTTTAGGAGCTAAAACTCTTTTGGGCTGAATTGTGTTGGTTAGGGTGGTATTTATACTTGAGGAAAGGTGGGTTTGAGTGATTAAAATAAGGAATATATTAAATTTAAAGACAACCACTTTGAGGTGGCATTAAATTCAAATAATTTGGATGGAAATTAATATTTGTGATGATGGATAGGTTCTATATACACCTCAAATAACCATTAAATGTTTTATTTTTTTAGTTATTTTAAGCCTTTACCATTTAACTTTAACCTGTTTAATATTTTTACTTATACCGTAGTAAATAAAAAAAATTACCAAGGTAACTTTTTTATTCCTAAAAATTAAAATGAAAATATAACATAATTTTTAACTTATTATTAAAAATATAAAATCCATTTTATCAAATTCAATTAACATAATTGGAAAAATTAGATTTAAAATTAATCATCCAGACACACCGAAAAAGATGGTTTTTAAATTGAAAAGTTCAATAGATTGAAATTATTTATATCCAATTTCACTATGAAATAAATAAAATGAACTAAATTGTATTTAATTATTTATAATTTAACTAATTATACATTAAATCCAATTTAAAATATAATTTAACTATATAAAAAAATTAGGCAAAAAAGAAGTTTTCAAATAAAATGCAGTGTTTTCACTATTCATCAAAAAAACTGAAAACTTATAAAAAAAATATCAAAGATTCACCCTAAGATAATTTTTATATCCTGATTTTTTTATTTTTATGTATAAAATTTATAAAATTTTCAAAATTTCTATTTAAAACAGGTGCACCGTCAAAAGGATAAAAACTTTCATTAGAAATATATAGCCTTTTTATGCTTCAAATTTGATTTATTCTTATCTTAAGTCTATCAAACATATTGGGTGAATTTAAAAAAATTAATATATTAAATATAAATATCATTATTATATTTAACTAATAATTATTAATTCAATTTATTAAGATAAAATTTCATTATAGGCATACAAATAGTATTTTAGAAAAATACATCATTTATCTTCAATGAATTCTCATTTTTATGTCTAATTAATTGGTAACCAATGTATACATTTTATAAAAATTAGTAAACACTATTTTCATAATTTAATTAATTTCATTCATTCCCTCCATTATAATGGCTAGGTGATAACTATCAAAATTAAATAACAATATTTAATCATTTGTTTAAAATTAGTGTTCTGTATAATGTAAGTTATCAACGAGATTGAATTTAAAAAGAGTAATTCCATAGAATATTAGGTTGTTACATACTCTATTTGTATGAATAAGAAATTTTGATTCCTCATGAATTGATTTACCTCATATTTAAATATAAAGCCTTATTTCTTCTCATTAAACAAAAATTCACACCCTTATAATAGAAAGACATTCTCTAACAACATCTTTTTTCCTTTCATCCAAGCCATGTCCAAAGCCTTTACTGCAAGAATTTGACATGGATCATCACCTATTTAAAATAATTAAATAAAATAATATTGAACAAAAAAATTCTTTCCCCCAATTTTATATAAATTAAAGGTTCAATTTATTATCTAAAATTGAATTAGGAATAAATAAATATATAAGCATAATTCATTTTAAAAATAAACTAAAATAGAATAAATTCATGATATATTAAAATATAAAGAAATTATTAATTAATATTAAAATTAATAAATAATTATGATATAAAAAATTCAACTCATTTAAAGTCAAATAACCCCAATTATCTCTTAATAAAATAAAAACATTCGCAAGTAAGGGGATTAGTAAAAGTATAAACTAATTGGTTCTCAGTATAGATAAATTTAAGAGAGATGTCTCTTTTTTAAGTGTGATATCTCAAGAAATGATGTTTTGGATCTAAATGTGTTTTTCTTGAATGGTCAATTGGAGTCTTGGAAATATTTATATCACTAGTGTTATCACATTTGATTGACACTAGATTATAATTAAATCCAAAATCCAAAAAAGTGAATTTCATCCACAACACTTGTGCAAAAAAGCTACTAGCAGTTATGTATTCTTCTTCAGTAGTATATAGTGCAACTGATTGTTGTTTCTTACTAGTCCAAGATACCATATATTTATCTATACAATGATAGGTTCTTAATTTATTTTTCATATATAGTATATAAATACAAAATTTGAAATCTGAATATGATGTCAAATTAAAGTTGAAGGTTTTTAGAAAATTTAAAGAAAGATAAATTTTTCCTTTTAAATGTCTTAAATTTATTTTGGAAACTTTTAAATGTGATTCCTTGGGATTATCTTATAATATAGCATATAAGTATACTAAAAACATAATTTCTTGTATAAAATTAATTAAATATTGTATATTCTTAATTATTCATCTATAAAACTTGTTGTAATCTAGTTTCTCAACATCATCTAAATCAAATTTTTCATTAGAACTCATATAAGTTTCATATACTCTACAATTTTAAAGTCTAAACCACTTAATTAATTCAAGTTTTTATTTAATTTGATTCATAAAATTTATAAATTCCTTTATAAATATAAAAAACAAGAAAAAAATTGAACTCACCCATCATTCTTATTTAAAATTCTTTTTGTATGAGTTTTAAAAAATCAATACATAATTTTTTATTTGAAGACTCAAAAATCAAATCATCAACCTATATTTAAACTTATAATATATCTGAAGATGAGGTTTTATTAAAAAGATTCATATCTTTCACTCCTAATAAAAATATATTTGATAAAATAAAAGAAATTAAACACTCATACCAAGCTCTAGGTGCATGTTTAACTCTATAAATACAGTTAAAAGTTTAAAAACAGAATTTGGAAAATGAGAATTTTTAAAATTGGGTGGTTGTTCAACATTATCTTAATCCATAATAAAAACATATAAAAATTAATATTTCACATCCATTTGATATAATTTAAAATCCATATGTGATTCATAGTCTAGGAGAATCATTATTGATTCTAATATAGTTATTGGTGTAAAGGTTTATTCGTAGTCTATCCCTTTTTCTTAGTTATACCATTTTGCCAATAATTTCGCCTTATTCTCATTGATCACACCAATATCATCATATTTATTTATAAAAACACATTATATTCATATAATAGGGTAATTAGAGGGTCTATAAAATAATTCTTATACCTTATTCCTCCTGAACTAGTTTAACTCTTCTTGCATAGCTAAAAAATAACTTCCATCAGCTAAAGCTTTGTCTAAGATCTTAGGTTCTTGGCAAGATAAAAAGGTAGAAAATTATAAATGGTTTCTTACACTTTTTATAGTTCTAATTACTTCATCTAAGATTTCTATAAAAATATCTTATAGATTATTTTTCAAGTTTCTAGTATATCTAGGCAGCACACTTTCAGGTTCACTAGTATCTATCCTTTCGTGATTTGATTCTCCAAAATAAAGTTCCAAATAATCATTATTTCTATTTTAAAAAACATATTTTGGTCTCATGTTTTCAAATTAATCCTTAACTCATCAACTTGAGTCATTTTATGATCAATTAGATCACTTTCATCAAATTTCACAAGATTTTATTAAAAAAAATATTTGACCTTTTGTTGAAAATTGTATAAGCCTTGGAAGAAGTAGAATAACTAAGGAGGATTCCATCATTTTTATTTGGATGAAATTTAAAAAGATTATTCTTGGTTTTATAAATGTAATATTTTTATCCAACCCACTTAAAATATCCAACTTTTTTGTTTTTTGTTTTTTTTATATTTTATAGGGTTTTTCTTCAAAATATACTTAATTATAACTCTATTAATTAAATAACATGCTGTATTTATAGCTTCAGACCAAAATGGGGTGGGAATATTATATTCAGATAACATTATCTTAGAAATATCTTGTAAGGACTTATTCCTCCTTTTAAAAACACTATTCTATTGAGGTGTCCTGGGGCGAGAGAAATTATGTTTCATACCATGTTTTGAACAATAATAATTGAACTCATGGTTTAAAAATTCTTCTCTTTGGTAACTCCTCAAAGAAATGGTTTTATAATCTTTATATTTTTAAACCAAATTATAAAAACTTATAAAATAAAACATGATTCCCATTTTAGACTCAAAAATAAAACCCAACTAGATCTAGTAAAAACATTAACTAGCACATAAAAAATATTTTTCTCTTAGGCTTGTTATTATAGATGATCCAAAAAAATCAATTTGGAATAAATCACATAGTTTCTCGTTATTCAATTTAAGATGAGGTAAATATAAAATTAAATTTTTTTAGATAATTTTCTAAAATAATAAACATTTCAATGTCCAAGTATTATATAAAAAATAGAAGATTCATTTTTTTATAATTTAAATAGTACCATTTTTTTCTACATAAAGAACTAAGATCAAAATTATAGTCATTATCAGTTTTAAGTGACTTAAAATTAAGAATTTTTTATTTAAAAAAATAACATACATTATTTGAAAAATCTACTGAATAACCTTAGTCAAAAAAATTAGATATATTTATCAATTTGTGCTTAAATAATTCCATATAAATAACTTTTTGATGAGAGATAATCTTGAATTTTCAATTGATCCAACTACTATAATTTTTTCCATAGCATTGTCACCGAATGTGACATAGCCTCCATCAATTTTGGATAAAGAATGGAAATTTGATAAATCATCACTCATATTCCTTGAGAATACACTATAAATATACCAATTTTCATTGATTATATTGAAACTTTTTTCATAAAAAATAAATCAATGATGAAATTTTTTTGGTACCCATATTCTCTTAGGTCCGGAAATATTAGCAACAATATATATAATAACCCAAATCAGCTTCTGTTATCCAGAAATTCTAGCACTAAATTTTGATAATATTTTTGAAAAAAAAGATTAACCCCATTGAAATTATTTTTTTTTCTTAAACTAAAACCATTTTTATAGTTTCCAGGTTCTCCAAAATGAAACAAAATAATAGTAGAGAAGTTTTTGTTCTTTCAACTGGGCACAAAATAGTTTTTATATAGTTTCAAATTTTCAACTTTAATTCCTATTCCAATATTATGGTTTTAGATTTTACTATTACTAAATATTTTATTTAGGTAATTTTATACTTTTTTGAAAACACTAATAATGTCTTTACAAGATTTAAATTCTTTTTATAATATTTCATTTTTATTTCCTTGTTCATCACAAGATGCAACAGAATTTTCCAACTTAATTTTTAAATCAAGAATTTGATTGTTTAAGTTCCTTTTTCACTTGAAACAACATTATAATAATTTTTTAGGGGTTTATTTTTCTTTTTTATTATTTTATATATAGTTTCAAGCAAAGTAGTATTTTAATTTAATTATTCAAAAGAACAATTTTTAGTTTTATAATCATATTCATGTTCAAAGGGGTAAAATGGGTGTACCTCATCTAGGTGTGCCATAAATCACATGTCGGCCTATTTATTTGAAATTTATTATTATGATTCAAAATATTTTTCATTAATAGAATATTCAGAAGCACTCTATATGGCATTCATGGACTTTTTTCTTTACTTATTGTATTTTTTCTTCTATTTATACTTTTTGAATATTTTTCTTATCTTGAAGTTGTCGAAAATATAGTTTGATATGTCTAAGGTTTATATACTGATAAAACATTACTTATTAATAATTTCCATAATATCTATTATAATTATTGAAGGATTTATAGAATCCTATACTCTTATTGTATAATTTTTTGAAATTATTTACAAAATGAGAAACCTCACTATCTAAAGCAGAACTGTTTGTGGTGTCTTCATCAAATGATTTAGAGAATTATATATATATTCTCTTGTTAACATTATTTGAATTGGACAATTTCAAAGAATATTTCTTCTTTCTATTCATTCAATGCTCCCTAAATTCATCACCCATTTATGCCTCTTACATTATGAGTATTCTAAGGATATTTTTTATTTTAAAATATTTCACATCAATAGATTTAATAATGTAATCAGATATTAAACTCTACTTGGATGGTAGTACTCCGAGATTTTTCATTTCATAATCAGATTCATTAATTGGTTCCCCGAGATAAGTAATATTATTCAAAATCTCTGTTAATTGACCATTCATCTGAGTTATTGATTCTTTATAAACCATTTTAGATGTTTCAAACTTTAAATTTATAGTATTTTCCCTAATATGGATTACATTATTAGTACCTTCATAAGACACTAGTATTTTTTCAATGTCTCATAAGATTTTTAACATTGATAAACTCTGTTAAACTCATCTTGACCTAGTCTACATATTATAGCATTCATAGCTTTTGAGTTTAGATCGTATTTACCTTCTGGCATAGTATCCCATTTCTCTAGATCTATTTTAGGAATATATTAAGGAATAATTACTTTTAAATAAACATTTATAATATGGTTCTTTAAGTAGATAATCATATGTCACTTCCAACATCCAAAATTTTCACAATTCAAATAGGGATCTCTTAAAATACACACACCTTCTCAATTATCATCCATAGCAACCACTTGAAAACGATATTAATAATTTAACCTTTTAGAGTTGAGAATTAAAAAGTTACAACCTCTGATACCAATTTATAGTAAGTTAATAATTGCTCTAAGACTCAATAGATGGATTAATTGAGTTCTTGAAATTTTATTCACTTAAACCCACCTTATTTTAAGGTATACAACATTATAATATTATCTTAGTATAGGAAATTTGTTAAAATAAAATAAGTACAAAAAGGATCAAATATTGGAGATTTATAGTGATTTAAGGAACATAAATCATCTAGTCCACTTCACTACCACTCAACTCCTAGAGCTTGGTGATTTTCTTAAAACCAGTAATTTTTCCAAGGAATGCCCAATTGAGTGAAAAAACCCATCACTTGGTATAAAAATAAGAGCTTTTTTTAGGCTCCTATAAGGATTTACAAAACACTATCCTTCAATACTCAGTACAAGGAGTTCTGACTTCTGGTGGTAGGAAAGAATAAATAATATATTATAAATGAAGCACATAGTTGCAAGATAAAACTAATAGAAGAGAATATTTCTCCAAGAGAGAAAATAATAATGAAGTGTATCTCAAGAATAGTCTTCTAAAATATAGTGAGGTTTATCTTGAAATCATAGTTATAGAAAACTTGACTTATCATATTCTTTTTCTTAGTACATAAAATCATAACTAAAAGTTTTGAGACAAAGTGTGTGTATGTGTTTTTGGTATGTTCTTATTATTCTCAGAACTTTATTTTCTCTTTTTATAATACTCTTTATTATGTTCTCACTTACTTTTTCACAAAAAAAAATATCCCATAAAATATGCCCTCAGAATTAAATTCTAGATTTTATTTTCTCAAAAATACCTCAATAATAGAAAAGAGAAATAAATTATTATGTACTCTTTTCTTCTCTTGATACTTGAGACCTTTTGTAAATTTATTTTTCCATAAATAAGTATTAAAATATTTAAATCAACAATTACATCATTAATTTCCGCTTAAAATTTTCAAATGGTAAAAAATATTCAAGTTTTCTAGATGATTTAGTCGATTCTAGATCATCACGTATCTGAATTTCACATATTTTAATTCCATAGTTGAATTGATCTTCATAATAATTTTTAATAATTCTTATTTACTCACATAGAAAAATCACATAGTCATATTTCTCATATAGTTAAATTTTACGTAGATGACTAAATCGCATATATGATTGGAACCACATGCCAAATATACCATGGATCTAAATCATGTAGATGATTACTCCGCATACCCAATTTATGTATCCATATGATTGATGTATTCATTTACTCAAATACACGATTTATCATCATTGGTGATTTTAAATTAGTCAATTATACAATGTCTCAGATTGATGTAGGTGATTCCTTTATGTAGTCAATTGATGTAACTGATTACTTCATGTATCCAAATTTCCACATATGTAAATTCCTCACATAACTGAATTTTCTAGACTAAGGAAAATTTTAGAAAACATCCAAAAATGAAAAATTATAGTATATATGAATAAAATAAAACCTGATAAATAAACATAAAAACAAAATAATTAAACACATGTGAAGGGTTTTATATATCATCAAAACATAAAGTACATGGGATATGTTAGAGAAACATTAGTAGTCAAACAGTAACATGGTGAATGAATTAAGTGGAAAGTAAAAGAATAATATCCGGTTTAATTATTAAAATTAAACGGTTAGAGTTGGAACTTGGGGATTTTTTGTAGTGTTTACTCAATTAACATGAGCTATAAATAGTGGAACCCCTGAAATTGAGAAATTTAATTATATATAGAGGAATATATTGATAAAGGATACTTTGATGAAATAGAACCCTTCAATATTTAGTGGAGCATTGGAACAAGTGGTATAAAAAGTATGGATACATTCTTTGGATAAGATATTTGATGTTTTGGGTTGTTCGGTGCATCAAAAGGTAACTCTTTCATTTTATTGTTTTGAAGATATATTCAGTCAGTGGTGGTATTTAATTAAAAATAGAAAAGATAATAATGAAATTGATACCATAGAGTAGATTGTATTTCAATATTTATTTCATGAAAAATATTTCTCTAAATTTCTTCAACTTATAATGGAAATGAAATTTTTATTGTTGAATCAAGGGGAATAATACTTATTCATTTATTATGAAGTAAATTTTATCATATTTTACAAGTATGCAATTAATTTTATTCAGCTCCATAATAGTAAAATTGATAGGTTTTTCATGATATTGAAACCAATATTATAAATATATTTATTCTCTAATGAGTTTAAAATTTCTGAGAAATTTTTCTGATGTGCTGAGAAATATTAGATGGACTTGATGGAACTTATATATATCATAACATTAAGAATAAGAAGTGGTCAAGGTGGAAAATAATTTAAATGGAATCAATAAGGAAACATGGAGGTAATCCCCCTAAATATCCCAAATATGGGAAGAAAATTTTTAAGGAATTTTAAACAGGATTAATAAAGTGTTATTGGAGTTGTAAGTTTTTTCATTTTTCACCTGACTACAACAAAAAGAGTTCTGATCAAAATAGTAATGGTAAATCATATCATTGGTTGTAAGTGAAATTTTTTTATTTTACTGAGTTGGTTATTATAATAATTTATATCTAAAGTTAGTTAATCAAGGTGGGAATCATCAAGATACAAAATAGAATTTATAGAAAATTCATTCACTACTATGATAGTGAATGCTAGAATATCAAAGAAAGTGGTGAAAGCCCTAGGGATAATAGTATTTTTCAAAGTTTGATCTCATGCCTGGATAAAATCAGCCAAAATTAAAGGAATAATACATTCCATGGGTGGAATTTTAAAAAATTTATAGCCACTATGAGTTTTTTGTAATTCCCTTCAAGTTGAAAAATGAAATTATTGTATTTATGGATCTTATTAATAGAGTTTTTTTATAATATTAGGATAAATTTATGGTGATATTTATTGATAATATTCTATTTTATTCTATAATTTATTAACATCATGAGAAACTTTAAACTATTTTTCTATAGACCCTAAAATAAATGAAGTTTTATATAAAATTTAGAAAATGTAAATTATAGTTATAGTAGATTTATTTCCTCAAACATACTATAACTAAAAAGTGAATATCAATTGATCCTTATAAGACTAAATTGGTGCGGAAATTTCCAATACTTAATAATTCCAATTAAATTTTTATTTTTCTTAGAATACTGGTTATTACATAAGGATTTTTAGAAACTATGCTCGGTTAGCTAACCCACACACTATGTTAACTTAAAAGGGAGTTAAATTTATTTTGAAAAAGAAGTGTGGTGAATTTTTTTAGGAATTGAAAATAATATTCGTTAATACTCCAATATTATCCCTACCATTAAGAACTTGTAACTTTTTTATTTATATTGATACTTCTTTGAAGTGCCTTTATTGTTTTTTGATGAAATATGGTTATGTAATTGCATATACATCATGAGAGTTGAAACATAATGAGAGGAATTATCGAACGCATAACCTTGATTTTAAAGTAGTATTTTTTCTTTCAATATTTAGAGAAATATTATATATAGGGAGAAATGTGAAATATGAATAGATCATAAAAGATTAAAATATATATTCAATCAAAAATATTTTAACATGAGGTGGAGAAGATGGTTGGAACTGACAAAGAATTAAGATTATATGATTCATTTTCATCTAGGTAAATCTGACAAGGTAAAAAATTCCTTGAGATGCAAGGATAATACATCATTAACCATGATATATTTAGCATATGATCCAATATTTAATGATTTAATGAATATGTTATGGGATGTTGTGTATTAACAATCCCCTTATCTATTGTCTTAAGAATCAATACATTCATCCTTATCATAAATACTGAAAGAAGATCATGGTTTGTAATAAATAAAATAATTGGTTAAGGAAAGATATCTAAGTGTAATATTGACAAATAAGGTGTTATAAGTCTTAGAAAGGGTTTATGTGAACTAACTTATTTTCTATTAAAGAAAGAATTATTGATTGAGGTTCACAACCCTCCATTTTTTTCATCTCGAAAACATTATGATGTATAGTGACCTTTAGAAATATTATTGGAATTTAAGAATAAAGAAATATATTAATGATTTTACAATAAAATGTTTTAATAATCGATAGGTTAAATATAAATGAAAACTACTAAAGATAATTCTTCATCCATTTTAACTTCTTGAATAGAAATGGTAGAATATATCCATTGATTTCCTCATGGGATTACCAATGACATATCAAGTTAATAATAGATTTTGGTTTATTATTTATTGTGTGACTAAATCTACACATTTTCTTTTAATTTATGATAATATATCTTTGTATTAGCTTTTTGGACTCTAAATTAAAGTAATATTAAGGTTACATTTATTCCCTCTCTCTATTTTATTAAATCATGATCCCAAATTTACATCTAATTTTTAATAAATTAATTCATAATTCATTGGGTATTGAGTTAAGTTTTAGTGTGAATTTTTTCCCATAATATGAAGTATAATTAGAGTGGATAATTCAAAAATTATTGGATATGATCCAGGATTTCTCATTGAATTATCAGGAAAGATGGGATGAACATCCTTCATTAGTGTAATTTTTTTATAGTGACATTTTTCATTCTAACATACATATATAATCCTTTGAGTTGTTATATGGAAAGTAATGTCGAACTACAGAATGTTAGGATGAATTCAAGGAGAAAATGTTGTTGGGATTGGAATTGGTAAAAGATTTAGTTGAAAAGTTAAAGATGATTAATCATGATATGAGTGTAGTTAAAAGTATATAGAATAGTTATACAGATAACAGGATGAAAGGTATTTATTTTAAGGTAGGTGATCGTGTTTTCCTTATGATATCTAAATAAAAAGGTTTAATGTGTTTTTTTAATAAAGTTAAATTAAGTATGTAGTTTATTAGACCATATTAAATTCTATAGAAATTAGTATTAGTTTCTTTCTGAGTAGCCTTAACTCCAAGTTTGTCTCAAGTACATGATGTATTTCATGTTTTTTTGTTAAGAAAATATGTTCTGGGTGTACCTCATGTTTTAACCCCCAAAGTAGTTCAGTTGGAGAAAAATATTTCTTATGAGAAAAAAAATTGATTCTTGATAATAAATATCATGTGTTGTGGAATAAGATAAATCTTCTAGTTAAATGTTTTTGGAAAACCCCTATGATTTAAGAAGCAATATGGGAATCTAAAAAGGTTATGAGAGAAAAATACTCTCACCTATTTATTAATGAATAAAAATTGTGAGGATTAAATAACTTTAAGGGGAATTTTTTTGAAAACACATATAATTTCAATAGTAAATCAATTTCATGTCTTATTAATGTTTAGAATTAGATTTTATATAATCGTATTTAATATCATAATTTCATATATACTTTCAGAAAAAAATGAAATAGTTTTATCCTTGTTAAATTATTTTGCAAGAATTATATATTTTTTTTAGATTAAAATTTCTAATATTTGGATTTTTAATTTGAAAAAATTGAATTCATTTTTTTATTAAATAATTCAAAATTAACTTGGGGTGTATTTTTGAGATTTTTTAGAAAGAGCATATTTTTTGGTGAACTGTGAAAAATATTGATCTTGTAAATATTATTAAATTCATTACATTAGAATGATATAAGAATAAATTATAAATATATAAAACCTATATTATAGATTTTATATATATTTAATAAATGAAATAAATCATTTAAAAATATTATTTTTGAATTTATAAGATGATGTCTTTCAATTTAATATTTAAGTAATATTTTATTTATAAAAAAACTATTTTCTGACTCTTTACTTTTAATTATGAAATTAAAGGGTTATATTAAATTATATATTGTTTTAAAAGTCAAATAACTCTCCTTTTTTATTCATAAACCAATAAATTCATTGAGTATCAATTCTATAAATTATTTTGGTGTAAATTTAATTTTTATGCTTAAAATTTCATTTTTCTAAAAATGGTTTTTTGTTGTATTTTATGAATTCTTAATAACATTAATTTTTACCAATTATTAAAATTTAATGTTATATAATTATTTTAATATTTATAATCATAATGTTCATATTTTTTATTGACATTAATTTAATTTTTGGTGATAAAAATAAGTTACCGTGGTAAAAAGTGACTCACCTTGGTAGAGGGTTATATGAGTTAAAAAGGTTAAGAATATTATATATCGTCCCAAAATATTATTTATAATTTTATTGAATGTGTCTATTTTAATTAAAATTTTCTAATCCTCAAACAAATCTATTTTGGACCAATTTTATTTGAATGAGACCGTAATATTATTTTAAAACATTGAATATTTCCAAGACACTCACTCCCATCACTTATAAAAAGAGTCAGTAACCCCTCAATTCTCTACGCACATTGATAACCTTATCTTAAACAAGCTCTATAAAAAATCCTCCTCAACTCTATTTCATATATACTATAGTTTTTTTTTTCAAAAATACAAATCCCTGAAGGATTAAGGAGATATGTGGGTGAGTATTTCCAAGGAAGAGGTGATCATGTAACCAAAATCATTCGGGTTTATTTCTTCTTATATATCCTTCAAATATATTATAACCATCCTAATATAATAAAAAATTTAAATTTAATATACTGAAATATTATTATATTTATTTTATAATAATTTTATATCTATTTTCCATCCAATGTAAAATGAAAACATTTATCATATGTATATGCGAATTACCCCTTCGTGAAGTGTTGTATTTCATTATTCATCACCACCTCACATAGGTTGTTATATAGATGGATTTGATGAATATATATATATATATATGATATTTATGATATAATTTGGATTCTGTGAAGAGAAAATATTATCTAATTTACTTCCCTATCATCTAATTAAAAATTGAAATGTTGCTCATATGTATGTACAGACTACCACCTATATGAAATGATATTGAACATACTAGGTTTAATACCCTAATAGGTGGTTAATTAGGGTATTATATATTATAACACTTCACTATTTGGATCTTGTTTCATCGTTAAATAAAACAATCTTCTGTATCCTTCTCATAGCTATGTGTGGTAAAAAACATAAAAACATTCACAAGATATAACAATTTTACTTTGTCCACCCTTAACTAGGATAGAACAAGGAACATAAAAAGGAAAAGTTATAATGTACCAAATCCACTATTTATATTTAATGTTACAAATTTTACATCAGACTAACTATCCCTTCTATTTTATAATCATTCAAACTTTGAACGCTTTATGCTCTCTCAATAGAAGTGAATGCATTTATCCTCCAAATGATTACTTCATTGAACTGAATAGCCTCAAAAATATTTCACACATATGTGATTGTTCTATAAAACTCTTCCCCCAACTTATATATAAATCCTCTTCACTATGTATAGATTTATTTATGTAAGCATTTTTCATAAACTATTCTTATTCCTTCATGAATTAATTTAATCCATATATGAATTATTGGTGCATCTCAAGGCGCGAGTTCTTCAAGAACTACCTTTAATTATTGTATAGATGATTACTAATGAAAAAAATCCTTTATGAGCTATATTCCACTAAAAACTAACATTTCTTCATGAACTCAACTTCCTTCAGGAACTCCGGTACTTTTATAACCACCTTCAGACTTATCCAAATTTTTACAGTAGTGATTCTCTCCAACAAACTTCCCTCTTACAAGGGAATTGATTAGGGGTCCTTTATATAGGAAATTAAATTTTAAAACCCCTTTATTCACAATTACAATTATACCTTCTATGAATAATAATTTAATGCACACTACACCGATTTCATGGTTTAAATAGAATATAAATTCCCTTGCAGCAACCTCATAATAACAATATTTTATAAACATTGATAACCCTTTAAGGTGTCCTCAAAATCATCACCATTATGCCATAAATTATAGGTCACATCCATGAACTTTATTTGAAGTTTTCAAACATGTTGTGTTGCTCAATTCCTTTTCCAAATTTCCTTCCCTGTGAACATCCCACATAGTTCCTGAGCTCCCTTTGTATCCACCATATAATTTCTATATAGTTTCTGATTGGTTCACAAAACTCCTTTTAAGTTTCACTTATTTGATATGCAATCCATGAATCTTTTAATGTGGGAATATTCCCTTTTCTACAAAATCAACTCTAATATTTCATAACAAAAAATTTAGAAAACATTAGGAAATTCTCCCACTTTCAAAACACCTTCTTTGGAATCAAACCTATTGGAACTTTGTGAAATAACTTTTTTAACAAACATAATCAACCCAAAAACTTTCAAACACCACTAATAGGAATTTTTTTCCAAAATATCCCCTTTGAGTTTTATGATAACACTTAAAAACTGTTACAAAACAATTTTTGAAAAACATTCATTCACATTCAATTTCAACAACCATTTACACACTATGACTCAAAAAATCAATCATATACTTAATAAACATGTAATATAAGCATATATGATCCAAGATAATCAGGATAAATAAGTTTAACATGTAAATTTAAACAATAAACCACTTTATTATTGATATTCCGTGATGATCCTTTCTTGATGCCAACTGCTCATGAAAGCCAATACAAATTGTTGCATTTTGTTGGCAATCAATCCAACTATTACATTGTGTGGGGCACACAAGAAGACTAATTTATTCAACTAAACATCTTGAAATACTTGTATCATGAACTCCTTCTATGATTTATATTAATTTAACAAACTTCTTTAACATTGTTGGTTTTAAAAACACTCTCCTAGTGTCTATGGTCTACCTAATAACTTGTTTTTGTCTCATTAACAAAACTTCTCCCCCTTTATCAGTGAACTTGGAGGTTAATATTTTATTATCTTGAGGAGAGGGATCCCCACATCCACAATTTTTAAATTTGATAAATCAAATGGACTCCAACATCCATTTGATGTTGTCCAAATGCTTATTTGGGTAAGGCCTTCATCAGGATGCCTACAAACTATAGTTCAATGGGAACATGCTCCAACTTTACAAGCCCATGCTCCACATTCTCTTTTATAAAATGTTGTTTTATTTCGATATAATTCATCCATGAGATATAGAAATTATTATTTTTTATTTTTAGAAGACAATTTATCATAATGTATTCTGATTGGAGACTTCACTTCAACTTTCTTATCTTTAAGATATTGCTTTTTCCATAATAAATGCATACAAGCTTGAGTGGATACAATGTTTTCATATTATACTATGGATAGAGAAATGAAATATTGTTTCTATCTTATACATGAAATATACATTCCACCATCATAGAATAAACCACTTATTGTTGAAATTATAGCATCTGATGAACCATCCCAAATTTTATCTTTATAACCCTATAAATCTTATTATGATTTTTCATTGTACAAAAAACCAAAATCCACAATGAATTTGATATACTTAAGTATTCATTTCACTTAAAGTAGGTAGATTTCATTGGGATTAATTTTATACCACTACACATGGTATTCATTAAAAAAATTTCAAATCCTATCACTGTTAATTATAATAAGCTTTTCATGAATTTCACGTATTATTCAGCATTAACTATATCACCCTCATCATCCCTTGAAATTTCATCTTAGTAAAAACAGGTATTGTAATCTCCTTGTAATTTTCTATTCCAAATATTCTCAAAACCTATGTAGTATATTTATATTTATAAATATATATACCATACCCTCCTTGTATTTCCTGCACTACAAAAAAAACTCATCAATCATTAACATTTCAAACTCACATTTTATGAATAAAAAAATAATTTTTGCTAATATTAATTAAATACATCAATGATTATCTCATTTTCATACACCATAACCATCATCCTTTGATTATAATCATTTTCGACATAGATATTTTAATCAACTCCACTACGTTGTAAGAAAATATTCTTTAAATACTGATCAAGTCAGAAATACCACGGTCTTGGTGCCTACTTCAATCCATACAGTTCTTTCTTCAGGTAACAAACTTTTTTCTCATCTTCCTGGACAATAAAACCTTTCAGTTTTTTGATATAAACCTCTATAACTTCATTCATAAATTCAGATTTAACATCCATTTAGAAAAAATTAAATTCCCTTTACACTATTGTGGATAAGAATAATCTAATAGTCTTTATCCTTGAAATAGGTGAAAATGTATCATCTACTTTAATTCCTTTGATCTGGGAGTATCTATTTAACACCAGTCATGATTTTTTTGAATAACCATGTCATCATCATTTGGTCCATCCCAAAAGACTTATTTTGTCCTGATGATGTTCTGATCTTTCATCCTTGAAGTAATCTCCCATGTTGGATTATTTTTTATTTTTTCAATATACTCATTCTTTTCTTGAACCTAGTTCTACTTTTTTTTAGCTTCTTCAAATCATTTTAGTTCTACCTATGATTGGAAATATTATTACTTTTTTAGAGACTTCATTCTCCTTGTTTGTATAGGTGTTGTCTGGTCACTAATGATGTTATGCCTATGAATTTTATCTTGGATCTTCTACTTCTATGCAGATACAGGTTTAACATCATACTACTCATCATTTAAATATTCTTTATAATCTTCCTTAGTAACTTGTACTTCCCATGAGATGATCATCTCTTCTTCGTTATCCTCCAAACACTATTCAATAATTTTCTGAAAATATGTCTAATTATTTACCATAATCAAATCATTTATCTCCACAGAATTTACTAGACACTTATTAAAGAATTCATATTCTTTTAATTTTACTAATTACCCAAGAAATATCATTCCATCCCTTGGGGATTCAAACTTCCTATGTTTCTCTTAATTTATAATGAAACACTTACTTTTGAAGACTTGAAATTACTTCAATATCAGCTTCTTTACATAACAAAGCACATATGAAGTCCTCTCTTCCCTCATACCCAAAAAATTTGTAACACCCTAACTTTTTAAAATGAGGACTATGTTCGGTAGTGTATACAATCCATAACATCGGGTTTAAATAGACCATAAGAAACTATTTAAAAATGACCATTATAACACGGCCATTAAAATTGGTGGAATTAACAGGAATAACCACTTTATAAAAATTATGTATAAATATTTTAGATGAATAAATATATTGGTAAGTAAGCACTCAACTTTTAGTAAGTCCTTTACAAGATTCAAAAATATATTTTTTGTCAAAAATTTTTATATTGCTTTATGTGAGAAAATAATATAATTAATTTTTTTCCAATTATAGAAATTTTATTATAGAAAATGAACTTAATTTTTTAAATAATCATATAAAAATTAACTTAGGATGATGCTTTTTTAAAAAAATAACTTAGGATGATGATTTGGGATTTTTCTAAAAAGTGTGATATTTTAGTGAATAGTGAAAAATACCTCTTTGGGTAAAATTTTCATTTCTTTTCAATAAATTAATTAATTTGAAATTTACATTATGATTTTAATTTAATTTTAAAGAGAAATAATTATTATTTAGTTATATTTAATATAATTAATTATATTTGAATCATCTTAATATTGGATTTTGGTATATGTTTATTTTTATTCTTAAAAACACATTTTATAAAAACAGTTTTTAAGTGCATAATGTTTCTCAATTTTAATTAATTAAAATAGCACATAATAAGGAATGATTTAAACTAAATTTTAAGATTATATATCTATATATGTGGATTAAAATTCATGTAATTATTATTAATATTCATAGAGTTAACGTAATATCATCTTATGCTTGAAAAATGCATTTCTTAAAAACCTCTTTTTAGACACATTTTTGGGTTCATTTTTAAATTAAATTATAATAATTATTTTATATTGAATTTAAAAAAAATGGATTAAATATTATTAATCAGAATAATTAATATTATTTAATAAGTTTAACTTAATTTCTGGTCATAATGAATAGTAAAAATAGTAAAAATTAATTATTGTGGTTATGGTTAAAATAGAGTTTTGCACATTACATCCGCTTTTGTTAAAATTAATTTTCCACAAACATGGAATTTTTTATTTTATAAATTTGATTTAATATTAAAAATAATTGGGTAAAAATTATATAATAATTCCCATTTTATTTTAGTCTTAAAGGATAAATTACCTAGGTTAAGAAACTAGTTATTATAGTAAAAAATAAATTGGTAAAATTGAGTAACCTTGGAAGTAAAGGGAATAATATGTTTAAAACATATTTAGTTTTAGTTTTGGAGGTTTGTATCAAACTTATCTTCTATCCACTCCATTATTTATCAATTTTTTAGTCACATGAGTTAGGATTGACTTCCCATTATTGAATAGTTTTGGGTATTTACCAAAAATGTCACTCCTCCCCAATTATAAAAGGGAACCACTCCCCTCACTTATTCAAAACTATCAAGCCATTTATCTCAAAAAAAACCCTACCAAAATATCTCTCAAAAATCCTTAGACACATTATAGATCTACTTTTCTTCCCAAAATACCATCCATAGGGTTCTTAATAAGAGGTCCAAAGTAGGTTCTTCTAAGAAAAGGTAATTGTCTTCATCAAACTCTTTCTTTTTTACTTCTTAATTTATCACCATAAATTATGTATTAAAAATTTAAATATAATAACACCAGTATATCATATATAATTATATCTAATAATGTTGATGGAATAATATTTTGCACATATTTTTATCCATAAAATGAGAAACAAAACCATCACTTGTGTGTAGGTGGAATACTGCCTCCCGAACCAATGTAATTTGTTTTCCATAACTGACTCACATGGATAGTAATAATGATGTAAATAATGAATATATATGATAAATATTACATGTTATTAATTCTTTAAAATTAATATATCATCTAAGTCCTTACCTTTTCACCTATTATAGGAATTATATCATCACTCATGCTAATGTACATCCAACTGTCTCCAAGAAGCGATGTGATTCGTTTTCCATGTCCAACTTTCAATAATGGTTATAAAAAGGAATCTAATGAATATATGATATATTTATAGAAATTATATAATTATGTATATGATTTATCATAGTCTGATTCACAAGTACTAGAACTTCTATGAAAAAACATGCATGAAAAAATGAAGCAGTTAACACCCAAAACATTGGTCATAATGAAATATTATTAACGAACGGTTGATAAGATGTTATAAAAGTATAATATATGATATTATAAATTTGAATATGGTTCTAGTATAAATTAATAACATTTTTAAAACCATTATATAAGAGGTTAAATCATGATCAAGTAAAGGTAGAAAAGAGGTAAGGGATTCCGTCTCAATTTATTTTCATTGAGGAATATTTTAATGTTATAAACCAATTTATTATATGTGATGTATGTACTGGATATTTTATATATTATATAATTAATCCTTAAAAATTCATAGTATTTTAGTTTTTAATTAAAATCGTTTCATCCAAGGTGGTTTTACTTGAATGTTTTCTAGTTGTAAGGGGGTTCATAACTCAATTTATATTCATTGGGTTATATTACTTATTAATTAACTTTAATATTATAATACAGTGTGTGTAATAATAATTGATTATTTTATATTGTATTTACACTTTTTTTATTTGGATTTATATTTGATACACATAATCAATTAATTGATTAATTCTCACTTCAATGATATGATCTGTATAAGAGATTTCTTCTAAATTTACACTCCATTGTGACATAATTGTTATTATGCACCTGTTAACTTTTATGTGGTGTATATGCTTCATATTTCATGAATTTAACATGAGTGAATATTTATTCATTATGATTAATGTTTTAATTCAAATATATTCTTTCAAGGAATTACCATTTAAAAGTTACCAAAGCGGTAAGATTTTATTTTATAATCTTACTTTCTTTTGGGATTTCTTTTATTTACCTTAAAGGAATATTATCATTTATCCTTAATAATATCCTATAATTTTCTTATCCATTATATATCAAAGGATTTTAAATATTTTATTCTATATTTTCTTCTATTTGGTACTTCATTCAAGCAGATAAATGTTTAGAAGAAAAATCAATTTTATTTCTCTTCTAATCGAATATATTTTTCTTCCATATCCATGGATTTAAAAATAGTTTTACAAAAGTAATTTTATTTACTCAAATGATTTATTAAGTAAATTTTTAGTTATCCTTTTAATTTTAAAAAACGATTTAAAGGAATATTTCTATTATTTACTAATAGGTACATTTTAACTTTCTTTATGAAAATTAAAAGGTAATGTTTTTTAACATATACGATGATAAAGGACTTCCCTTCCACCATAAGCACTTTACGAAATTTAGCTTCTTATACACCTCTTCAATTTTTTTAAAAAGAAAACTCTTTTATGAAATATTATTTTAATATTTCACTTCCATTCTCTTTATTATTAAAAATGTTGTGATTGTATTATAAAACATATATTTCTCGTGAACTGAAGGTCATATATTTTCTTTTATTAGTTTTGTGTCCATTATCTTCTCTTGAAAAAATTCATTTTCTTATGATAATTGGAAATTTAATTTCCATTAAATATCTATATTCTTTAAAATGGATATTCTTATTTCTTAAACTATATATCATTTCTACATATGTTGTTTTACTTTGAATGTTATTTGATTAGCTGGGGAAATATTGATATTTAAAATTAATTATTCAAGGTGAACATTTATTGAAAAGGAATATTGTTAATGAATTAAATCAATCATTGGATATATGAGGAATTATTTGGAAACACAGTGATAGGTCGGTCCTAGAATTATATAACCCCTTATTGCATTGAAAGGTCTCATGAGTCAAATTAGTTGGCCAAATTAAATGGGTTTTTAAAAATGGTTTTAAAATTTCTTGGTGAAAGATATTGATAGCATATATATCATGATTTTTAAGATCATAATGTCCAATATTAATAATTTCATTTATTTAAAATTTATTTATTATTATCCATGATATTTTTACCTTATTATAATCCATGGTTTTATTTTGTGCTCAAGATATGTATTAAATGAAATGTATTTTCATTTATTTACCTTGACATACTATTTATTCAATGTTGATTTATGATATATTCTACTATATGTAACCCTTACTAAGTTTTTGAGCTCACCCTTATCTTGTTTTCCTTTGCCTATGATATGAAGAAGGAATCTTTAAATGAGTTCAAGGATGTAAAATATTTACTTTCACTATGATGTAATTTATGTTTTAAAATTTAATATTAGATTAAATTATGTATCCAATTTATCAATACAACTAAAATATTAATTCCATTGGGATATGATCGATTTTATCTTATGCCAATGTAATAAATTAACCACTAATTATTGGATACTGGATTCATGGTCTTTATAGTTGTTATCAAAGAAAGTTTAGTAGAAACCATGGGAACTAGATTTAGGAAAATGTAGATTAGGTAATATATCCCTATGACAAAAATGAGGATAATTATAATAATAGGATAATATCGTAAAGTGTTGTTAAGGTAGAGATTATGTGTTCTTCCAAGAAATACAACACTTTCTGGATAATACAAGTGGGTGTGTCTCTAGAACATTTCTTCCTAGGGGTAATAACATCGATATGGTTGCATTGGGATATGACTTGATCATCAACTAGTACACAAAAAAGTCTCTTGTTTCACACTTAGTTTGAAACTCCCAGGAGATATTCTTGGGTTAATTCACATTTTCTCTATAATAAATTATGATGAATTCAAGAATAAAACCTATGGAAGCCTATGAAATTTCATTGTTATGTAGGATAAACCTAAATCTTCTTCGTATGATATTTTTAAGGTTAACCATATTTTTAAAAGCATGGATACTCATTTTGCGATAATATGTGTTGGTATTTTAACACGATTATGGTTTTTTAGAGACATTTATGGTAAAATAACCCTTAAGTTTAACATAAAGTATTATTTGAGGAAGATTACTCCTTTTATAAGTTTAAAGTTATTTATAACCTTTAGGGTTAATATAATCATTTATGTTAATTTAATAATGGTCAATTAAGATTATTTTTTTCCTGGAAAAAAATAAGTCATATATAAAACCCTTATGATGAAAAATTGATTTGATGATGAATGTTATTTTTGAGGATGTACATCATATTTTTGTTAATGTTATAGGAGTTATATTAATATTGTTTTAGAAAAGGTACATACCTCATTTCGGGAAAAAAAAATTATCACATCCGGTGAGGCTGCAGGGCTTGAACCCACAACTAAAGGGAAATAAGGGTGAAACACCTAACACTAGCCTATGTGATGTTCTAGATAATATGAAATTATTTTTACTTAAAATATTTGGTGGATAAATTTGAAGTTTAACATTGGGTATAACTATTTAGGTTTTAGAGGTTAATGTATTATATTGGATAACTTCTGTTAACCCCTTTAGTTTTGGTAAATATTTAGAGATAAATGGAAAGACTTGTCACTCTTTCATGAATTTTATGATCTATTAAAAGTTAATTTTAGTGCATAATTCATAAAAAAAATCATCTTTTATATTCATTTATTAGAGTTTAAAATGAATTGGAAATTGATTAAATCAAACCTAAAGGATAAAATTGTTCTTATGAAATAAAAATATTTCAAGTAATTATATTTTTTGGTGTTATCTATCTTGATAGTAAAATAATCCATAAACATTAGAAAAACCAACTTGAAATAAAATTATTATACATTTACCTTCATTTCCAATGAATTAATGGTCTTTTCACCAAGGATAAATTTTTGGCTTGTGGACATTAATTTTCTCCTAACAATGTCCTCTATAACTCCCTATTAGTCATTGGTCATTAGTTTTCTCTTCCATGTCAATATTTTCACTTCCCATTAATGTTATAGTATTTTTAAACATAGTTTTTTTATTCTATAAGACCATCATATTTCACTTTCCCTCTTTTTTGGAGGAAATTTTACAAACCCTCCTACAATGTGTGTTTTCTACAAAGGAATTTTTAAATGTCAAAACCTTGTTTTTTAGAAAAAGTTCAAATTGAGAGGGAAAAATTTATATAATGTGGTAATAATGTAAAACCCTGAGTTTTTAAAATGAATAGTATGTTCGATAGCATATACAATACAAAACACCGAGCCTAAAAGAACCATGAGAAACTATTTAAACATGATCATTATAACCTCACCATTAAAATCGGTGATATGAATAGGAATAAATACTTATTGAAAATTATGTATAAATATTTTATATTAATCAAATATATTGGTAAATAAGGACTCAATTTTTATTAAAGTATTTATGTTCTTCCAAAATACATTTTTTTGTGAAAAATGTTTTTACTACTTTGTGAGAGAAAATAATATAATTAATTGCTTCCAATTTGATAAATTTTATTGTAAAAAAAATAAATTAATTTCTAAATATGTATTTATAAATTAACTTATGGTAATGTTTTGGGATTTTTTGGAAAAGAGTGATTTTTTAGTGGATAGTGAAATATACCACTTTTTGTAAAATTGTCATCTATTTTCAATAAATTAAGTAATTTAAAAGTCCTAATATAATTTTAATTTAATTTTGAAGTAAAATATGTATTATTTAGCTATATTTAATCTAATTAATTACATTTTAATCATCTTCATACTATATTTTTGAATAAGCTCATTTTTAGGATTAAAACGCATTTTCTGAAAAAATATTGTTAAGTGCATAATTTTTCTCCATTTTAATCAATTATGACTCATAATGAGGAATGATTTAAATGAAATTTATATATTATATATCTATATATATGAATTTAAATTCATATAATAATTATTATAATTCATAGAGTTGTTGTAAGATTATTTTATTCTTGAAACTACATTTCTTGAAATTTAATGTTTTTGACATGTTTTGTAGGTTTATTTTAAAATTAAATTATGCCAATTATATTGAGATAATTTGATAAAAATTATTCCATATTTGTAATTATTATAATTAATATTATCTATGTTCAAATTAATTTCTATTCAAAATTATTATTAAAAATAGTAAAAATTAATTACCGCAGTTAAGGTTAAAATCGGGTTTTGCATGTTACATACAATTGTATTAAAATTAATTTTCCAAACACATGAAATTTTTCTTTAAAAAATTTTATTTAATATTATTAATACATGGGTCCAAAATATATAATAATTATCCTTTTATTTTACTCTTAAAGGATAAATTACCAAGGTTTAAAAAAAACTTGTTACCATGGTGAAAACTAAAATGGTAAAAGTGAGTAACCTTAGAAGTAAAGGGAATAAAATTTTTAAAAAATGTTTATTTGTAGTTTTGGAGGAGTGTATAAACCTTATATTTTATCCAACACATTATTTATCAATTTTTGAGGCACATGGTTTGAGATTGACATTCCATTATTGAATAGTTTTGGGTATTTACAAAAATGTCACTCCTCCTCAATTATAGAAGGGCACCTGATACCCTCACTTATTCACAAATATTATGAATTTTAACTCAAAAAAACATATATAAATATCTCCAAAAAATCATTTTACACAGTATATATTTTTTTTTATTCCCAAAAAAATCATCCCTAGGGTCTTTAATAAGATATCCAAATGAGGTTCTTCTAAGTAAAGGTAATTATCTTCCCTGATATCTTACTTTTTACTTCTTCTTTTATTCCCTTAAATTATGCCTTTAAAAATACAATATAATAACAAAAATATATCCCATATACTGATATTTTATTATGTTTATGTAATAATATTTATCCACTTCCTTCTCCATCAAATGGGAAATAAATCCATCGCTTATTTGTACAGAAGACTACCACCTCAGGAACTGATGTAATCTGTTTTCCATCACCGACTCACATGGATAGACATAATGATATAAATAATGAATATATATGATACATATGACATTATATAAATTCTTAAAAATTAATATATCATTCACTTACTAACCAATTCTCCCATTAAGGGAATGATATCATTACTCATGCATACGTACGGCATACCGTCTCCATGAAACTATGTGATTCATTTTTCATTTAAAAATTTAAAGAATAGTTATAAAAAGATATATAATAAATAAATGCAATATTTATAACATTGATATAATTCTTGATCTGATGTATCTATATCCTATTCATAAGAATTATAACTTCCATGACAAAACATGCATGAGAAAATGAAGTAGTTAACATGGGAAGCAATGGTAATAATAAAATATTATTAAAAAATGGGTGATAATATGTCATAATAAGATCATATATGATATTATAAATATGAATACGGTTTTGGTATAAATTAATAACATGTTTAAAACCATTATATACAGGGTTAAATCGCGATCAACTAAAGGGAAATGTGAGGTAATGGATTCTGTCTCAATTTCCATTCATTGAGGCATGTTTTCAATATTATGCACCATTTAATTTAAAATGTTGTATATACTGACTCTTTAAAAATATATATCATGAATCATTCATAATTAATCATATTTTAAGATTCAATTAAAATTATTTCATCCAATGGGACATGACTTGAAAGTTACTAAGCTGTAAGAGGTTTCATAACTCAATTTTTATTCATTGGGTTATATTACTTATTTATTGTATTTGATATTCTAAGATTATGTGTGTAATTTCATTTGATTATTTTATTTTGTATTTCCACATTTTTTATGTGGATTTAAATTTTATAAACATAATCAAATCATTTATTAATTCTCACTTCAATGGTATGATCTTTGTAAGGGATTTCATCTCAATTTACACTCTATTGAGACATATTTGTTATTATAATCCTATTCACTTTTATGTGGTGTATATGATGAAACATTGATGTATTTAACATGAATAAATATTTTTTCATGATGATTAATGTTTCAATTTAATTATATTCTTTCAAGGTTTTACAATTTAAAAGTTACCAAAGAGGTAATAAACTATTTTACAATCTCACTTTCTTTTAGGGATGATTCTATTTTCATTAAAGTAATGTTATCATTTATCCTTCATAAGATCCAATAATTTTATTATCCATTGTATATTTAAGGAGTTTACATATTTTATTCAAAATTTTTCTCACATTGGTAATTGATTCAAGAAATTCAATGTATAAAAAATTGATTTTATTAATCTTCTAATAGGATATGTTTTTCTTCCTCGTCCATGGTTTTCAAAATTGTTTTACAATAGTCTGTTTATTTTATCAAATGATTTAGAATATATATTTTATGTTTTCATTGAATTTTTAAAAAGTTTTTTAAAATAATATTTCTACTATTTTCTGAAATGGTAGTTCTTGTCTTTCTTTATAAAAATTCAAAATGATTGTTTTTTAACATATGTGACAATAACATACTTCCTCGCCTCCATAACCATTTTATAAAAGTTGAATTCTTATAAAAAATTTCAATGGTTTTATAAAGAAAACTATTTTATGAAATATTATTTTAATATTTCAATTTTATTCCCTTTATTATTATAAAAGACATGATTTTATTACAAAACCTATATTTCTAGTGAACCGATGGTCATCTATTACCTCTTATTAATTTTATGCTCATTATATTATCCTGAAACATTCACTTTATTGTGATAATTATACATTACATTTACCTTAAATGTATATATTCTTTGACATATATATTCTTATTTCAAAAAATTTATATCATTTCTTCATATGGAGTTTTACTTTGAAAGTTATTTAATTGATTGGAGAAATTTTGATATTCCATATTCTTTATTCAATAAGAATATGTATTGAGAAGGTATATTGTGATTGAATTAAATCTATCATTCAAAATATGAGGAATGTTTTGGAAATTTATTTATGAATGGGGATTGGAATTATATAGTCCCATGATGCATCAATATATCTAATGATACAAATTAGTTTTCCAAATTAATTGTGTTTTTACCCATAGTTTAAAGCTGCCTTGGAAGAAGATCATGACAGTATAGATATCATGATTTCTGAGATCATGATTCCCAATATTAATAATTTCCATTATTTAGAATTAAATTATTATTATCCATGAGATTTTTGTATTTATATTATCCATGGATGTATTTAGTTCTCAAGTTATTGATTAAATTGAATGTGTTTTCAGTTATTTACTTTATCATACTATTTATTCCTTATTGATTCATGATAGATTCCATTGTACAAAACCCTTATGAATTATTTTACCTCAATATTATTTTTATTCCTTTCACTAGGATATGAAGAATGAATATTCAAATGAGTTAAAGGATATAGAATATTTACTTTCACTATGTTGTAATTTATGTTTTCAAATGTAATATGAGATTCAAGTATGTATCTAGATTACCATGACAAATAAAATATTAAATCCTTTGGGATTTTATCACCTGTATATTATGTAAATGGTAAACATTAACCAATAATTATAGGATAATGGATTTCGGGTCTTTACTAAATCTCTGTTAGATATGTACTAATGGAAGAACTTCTTATTCCTAAAACTTCTCAGGTGGGTCTTTCTTCATATGTAATGTTTTTTGATATTGTTGATGACATAGTTTATTCTCTTAACCACCCTATTTTTTTAAGTAACTCTCACTACTAATAATTGGTGTCTTATCCTATTAATCTCAATATAATCCTCCACTTATATATTTTTTTAACTCTATGTCATTATCAGTTTAGAACATTCAATTTTTTTACTAAACATCTTTTCAACTTCCCTCCAATATTGTGTTATGAAAATTCACACATCATACTTATTGGTGATGACCTCAATACATGAAATCATGTTGTAATAATTAATGATAATGATATAATATATCTTTCCATGTATAGATCTTGGTGATATAGGTCTATATACATCAATATGCACCAGTTTAAGCACCCTTTTTAACCTTTTCCCTTTATCCATGTATATATTTTGAGTGATTTTTCATTATTGGAAAGAATCACATGTATGAGTATGATCATGTGATAACTTAAGTAGACCTAAATCAGTATAACATATCACCAGACCATCCTTGGATGGTTAGAAAAAATGGAGAAGTTTTTTATGCCACAACCTGTTTTCTTTCTCATTAGATTGAAAAAAAAATCTTCTTATAAACTCACAAGATATATATTCTCCTTCTACATCACCACCATACCATATTTTCCCTTAATGATACAGACCTTATTAGTAAATATTATTTTAGGTCTTGAGTCACATAGTTGACTAGAACTAATCAATTTGTGATTGATACCTTCAATGACCAATAATTATACACATCTCCCCCAAAAATGTATTTTTCTAAGCTAATAATCATCAATCATTTATCATTACAAAATTTGATGACACCTTCATTATAATACTTTATTCTTATGATAAGATCATTATATTCCATAGTGTGGGAAGTTCATCCACCATCAAGTATATTTACACCAACATGATCTAACTCTTTTAGGTAAATCTATAAAACTACTACCTATTCATATCTTTTCATTTTAATCTATATATTTGTAATTATACATAATGTTGATTTGAATTCATGATATTCCTTAGAGTATAATGCACCAATTTCATCTTTCAAATATATAAATAGATTTTTCATTTTTATCTTATTCGATAATTCCTTGATCTTCTATATACAACTACTCTGAGTCTGTTTCAGCATATTCCTCTGCATTTTTAATGAACAATATCTGTCCATCTTTCCAAATCTTACACACCAAAAATAGAAACCATCATAATAATTCCTATAATATTGAATACTTTTTAGCTACCACTATTTCTATTATTTTCTTTAGTGGCTCTTGTATATGGAATACACATTTTTGAAATGTCCCATCTTTCTACCACAGTAGCACATAATTAAAGGTGTTACCATGTGTGTCATTATTGTATCACCAATTGTCCCATGGGTTCTTTGAATATTCTTAGTTGTACCTAAATAAAATTTCTCTTTTATCATGGATTCTTCTATTCTTGCATTAACTATATCTATTTTATGTTTATGATCAAGCCCCATACCATACATTTCATTTAGATATTACTTTTTCTTTTTTTCTTATAGACCTTTTTACTCTAATTTCATATTTTATATCACCTAAATGATCTACTTTCCTGATATAATATCAGGAGTAAAAAGTATATCTGGATATTCAAATTTTTATCATAGTCTGAAAACTTCCTACCCAATATCTTTGATATATTTAACCATATCTTTCATCTGTTTTGTCAAATCATTAATAACCTTATTCTGTTATTCAACATTCATCATTTACTCAATAACCTTCTCTAAGTTTTTTGGATTTCAATATTTTATATTTTAAATTGTTGGATTCATCTCAAACTTTTATTCTTCTTATTTCAGTATAAAGAGTTTTGAATTATGAACCACTATATTGGATTTCTTCGTTTTAGCTCTCCAAAAATTTATCTCTTCAAGAGGGACCTCAAGATAGACATGGAGATCAAGTATTCCTTCCTCTTCTCCTTCAACAGTGTCTCTCTCATCCCCTGTCTAGGAATTTATGACAAATACCACCATTTTATTTTATCTATGGTATTTTTAGTCTTCAATTTCCTCTACCTCAATTTCTTTTGAACTGTAATTTTCTTGTGAAATCAGGTTCTTCTTCTTGAAGTAATGCTTAGTTCTTTTCCTACCTTTCACATTGGATGAATGCCTATTTATACTAATTTTACCATCATCCTCATCATATTCTTGAAACTTATTAGGGTACTTTAGTACAAGGTTTCCATCCTTTCCACATCAAATGCATGTGAGTATAAGTATCCCTTTAAACATTCATTTCCCTTTTTATATATTTGAGTAAAGGAATAACATAACTTCATCCACCACTTATTATTTTAGGTCATCCTCTATGGTGATATTTTTCATGTCCTTGAATTCCATCACTTTAGACTTCTCCTTTTCCATAACCTCATTATCATCATTTCTTATCTCATATGCAACAAGAGTTTTATTTAAACTATCTAATATCATCTCTTTTGTCTCTTTTTTCACCAATACAGAGACTATAGAATTAAACCAAGGTTTTATTATTCTCAATATGTGCTTTATAATCATAACATCATCAAGGATTTCTTTATGACTATGAATGTTCTCCCTGGAAACATTCACTTGATCAGACAATTCATCAACGGACTCATTAGGGTGCATCCTAAGGTCTCTATAATTGTTCCACATGATCTAAAATATAGATTCTCAAACTTTTAAATCCCCTTCATAGATATTTATCAAATTATACCACATAGAAATTGATAACTTACATGACCTCACCTTTTTGTATATTGTGTTAGATAAGGCTTACCTTAAAGTACTGATTCCTATGATGTCATTATCCAATTACCCTTTTTCTACTTCTAATGAAGCTCTATTGACTATACTGGACAAAATACCACACATTTTTGAACCTAAGTGTTGCATTTGCTTTCACAATGTATCAATATGTGTTTGATTAATTTTATATGAATTGTTGTGTTTGGTGAGTTCTGCATGAAGTGGTGATGCCTAAATATTTGTTTTGAATCCATCATATAGCAATTAATGACACACTTGGATACTTATTCTTGGTATTTTAATTGTGACAATTGTTGTTTTGATCTTAATTACTAAAGACAGGTGTCAATAACGAAACATTGATTGCAAAAAGTGTATAAGATTTTAAGGAAGATGAATTGATGAAGGCCACGCAAACATATAATATATATTTTTCATGATGAACATGAGGAAGATAGATGAGGATTTTTATCTTTAAAGTTGAATTGAACTTATTATTAATGAATCTTTCGAAGTAATACAAAGGAGAACTCAATTTAAAAAATTAGGAAAACCCACATGGAAGCCTAGTCTACTCAATCAAAGAAACATGTGGGACATGTAGTTAAACCAATCCCAATGAAGAATCCATGGCCAAGCCTGTGGGTGGAAGAGTTCCCACAAAGAGAAGGTGGTACCATGTATAGGTCCAGCAGAGCGCATTCATGTAGGTGTGCATGGGTTGGGCCAGAAGCCCATATTGGAACATAGGAGAAGTGGTTCCACCATGTGGGGTAGCACAATATAAGGGGGTTTATATTTCTAGTTGATCAAAGGTGTGACTTGTATGTTATATTGTGGCCCTAACATAATCCAAAACTGATGTGAGAAGGCGCCTCATGGGTTGTAGAGACCCGAAGCTTAACGTACATGGAAATTAAATTACTTTTGTGGAATACTTAGTACATATCAAAAACACACACACAAGGACCTTAATAGTTTAGTGTCTTTGGAAACTCGGAATATAATCTTCTAATCGTGGTGAAAGATCTTCAACATCTCCCATAAAGATCTTCCCCTTTTGTTTTCATACCTAAAACCTTTCTTTTAATCCTGGGGGAAAAGAAAACATAAAAAGGGTGAGCTTAAATGCTCAGTAAGGGTAAGCATGGATAAAATAAAACATACCATATACATTTGAACTAAAAAAACACGAATATTAAAAATCATAAGCAACGACATAAGACATGGAAGTACTTAAGGCATAGATCATAATGGAACATAAATCATGATAAAATAGCATGGGAATAAAACATGTAATTGTGGAAACCATTAAGCACATGATATGATTTCCATAGTAGCCAAGGCATTGCTTCCAAGACCATCTTAGTGGAAAAAGTCCCTTTCTGAATCAAGTTCATTCCTCGTTCCAGTCCTGTATTACTGAACCGGATTAACATTCCGTTCCAACCATGTCTATCTCATGAGATATAAATCTTTACCCAATGCATTGGAGGGATATATAGGTCCCACCCATCTCATAATGAAATCATTCTTACTTGTGCCACAATATAATCATAAATCATTCATCATAACCCAAGAATAAAATGGGTTTCATAAACATCATTCCATCATAACGTAATCCATACAAAAAATTTGGATATAATTTCATCATTAGAAAATTGAAACCATTTAAATCATAGATACGTGATACTTGAAACATACACATGTGAAATAATGTCATCTTATATGAAAATGGTTTTTGATAAAACACTTGAAATGAATTCTTCAGGAAAATATCATTTTTTCTTCAAAATCATTTTCTTTTCAAAAAATGTCATGCAATTTTAAAAGAAAATAATTTTGTTGAAAATAGTCATGAAATATTTTGGAATAAGCTTCATGAAAATAAGGCTTTATAAAATCGTAAAAATCCTTTCATGCCGTATACGTTAAAAAAATTCTTCTCGTACTTTTGTCGGAAAAGTCAAAAAGTACCTCGTAACGTAAACAAAAGAAGGATTCCTTACATACCATGTAGTAAAAGTCAAAAATTGGTAAAAAGGACTTTAAAAATACATAAAAACACTTTTATAAAACATGGAAATGGTTGATATAAATAATCCCAGTAAATTCTTACGAATAAGCAATCTCGGATAAAAATGAGATTTGCAAAATTATCCCTTACCTTAGGTCCGATATGCTTCATATGTATCATAACCCCCTGTATAATTATTTAAATAATGTTATTGAATTATTAAAGAATTATATTCATTTTTATTATATCATATATGGTTCACTTATGACTTTATATTACCAGTTCTTTTGTAAATTCATGTTAAAGTAGCGTTTTGGGTAAAATTGTCTCATTTGTCGTTCGTGTTTTAACTTGTAATTATTAATATGATTACTTGGATCATGATTAATTATATACATAATTTAAAACATGATTTATTTATAATATATATTCAGAATATAAATATATATAATAGATCTATAAATGGAAAGAAATACACCGTTCATAGAGACGGTAGGCCGTACATACGCATGAACACTGTTTTTGTTTCCTTATTAAATTGAATGGAATTACGTAAATGACATACATATATATATACATAAATCCAGTATCATTATTATGTCATATATTTCATGATTACTTATTATATATACTTTATAATCATTCATGAATGGTTAATCATTGAGAATGAATCTCATCGCGTCGTGGAGACGGTAGTCCGTACGTACGCACGAGCGATGATATCATTCCCATGATAGTGGAATTGTATTCAAGTGTATGTATAATATTTAAGAATCAATATCAATTTACAATAATCATATATAGTCATTATTTACACCTTTATACCCATCCAAGTAAGGTGGTGGTGGAAAATAGATTACACCATGGCGTGGAGACGATATTCCGTACGTACACACGCGCGGTGATTTCGTTTTCCGTTGGATGTATAAATGGTGAAATAGGGTTGCTTCATACTTATAATAACATATCAGTATATTAGTGATACTGATGTTATTACTTCATAATGAAACAACTAAAGAATAAGAAGTGGAAGAGGAAATAAAGATAAAAGAATCGGTAACGGAAATTACCTCTTCTTTGAAGCGCCTCTTTGAGACCTCCTCTTAGGGCACTAAAATTGGTCTTTGAGGATGACCAGAACCTCTAGGATGTTTATAGGGAAGTTTATAAGAGAATTTGGCATAGTTTGGCCGAGCTTTAAGGCTAAAAGTGGTGTGAGGAAGAGAGGAAAGGGGGTGCCCTTTTATAAGGGAGGAGAGGAGCACCATTGGAATAACTAAAAATATTATTTTATTATAAAGCCAAATTCAGTTTTAAATAGCTCCAAATTGATTTATTTCTAAGCTAAGGTGGGGATGGGTCGCAATCCTCTCATCCAATATAATTTATCCAAGTTTAGGCTCCTATTGTAACCTTATCATTTATATTTAATTTTAAGTTAGATAATTTTACTTTTACCGTGTCTTCTTGTTTTCTTACACTATAAGGTTAATAAACTTACTATATCAAGCCAAACGAACCCCAAGTTGTTTATTATTAATATATATAACCTTATATAATTCATTTAGCCAAACCTTAGATTTTTAGGAATAAAATAACAATTAATAATATAATATTTTTTAAAAAAACTATTTTATGTCAATTTTGACACTATTTAGTAATTGATTTTTGTGAAACTCATAACAGATTTATTAGTTAGAAAAAAGTTAATTAAATCAATAATAACATGTCATATTAACATATAAAATTATTTTAATTCATAAAAAGTCTTAAATTACATTTATTTGGGTATTTATAACATCAATTATGTCAATATTTCATTAATAAGACAATTACTGCATCATCTTTGTGTCATAATAAATGATAATTATTTAATCCCTAAAAATTCTAAATAAATTCCTATGAAGTATATAATTGTATTATAGTTCTTGAGACTATTAATGTTCGATGTTTCATGAAGTTTATCACTAAATTAAAATTATTATACTTATAAGATTTAAGAAAGTGACATGTTGTCACATTCTTTGGTTTTAATAATAATTAAATTATTTTCATGGAAAAAAGTCCATTAAATGAATCTAATCCGACCCTTAGGTGATATTGGTTGAAGTTTAGTCATCCAATAGGATTTTGACATGTGTTAGGGTAATTTTATAATATTATATTTACCCTTAATTACCCGATTTACCTTTAACTATGGTAAATAAAATTTACCGTAGTTACTATTCATAATTACCAAAAATAAAAAGTAGCTTATTAACATAATTTGGATCCAGTGATTACAAATATGGAATCCTTTTTTCCAAATTCAATACAAAAAAGTTGCAGAAATTAAATTAAAATGAACCCCGTTGTCGAAAGAAAATGGGTTTTTCTTTAAAACATTGTAAAAGATTGAATTGATTTATCCTACGAATTCAAGGTAGAATAAATGCTAATGACATACATTATATTAAATGGTAAAAATATATTCTATTTATACTTTAAAACCATTCAATATTATAATTTAACCACATAATATATTATGATGAAAAAAGTTGTTTTTAATTAAAATATAGCGTGTTTTTACTATTCATTAAAATATGAAAGTCATCAGAATAAAATGAAAATTTTATCCAAAGTAAATTTTTATTTCTTGATTCCAAATAATAATTTTATTTTGTCAAATGGAACTTATAAACATTTCAAAAACTAGATTTAAATTGGGTGCGCCATCAAAAGGCAGCAAAACTGTATTTTTTGAAAAATACTTATTTTACCCGAAAAATTTATTTTGTTCTTATAAAATGTTCTAGAAAAAGTGTAAGATGAATAATAATGTTATAAAATTCAAATTTTAGTTAATACTATTCATAATGGCTAGTTCATAAAAATATTATAATAATATATCATTGTTTAGTAACACCCGGTACTGCGTACAACACACGCTATCGAGGAAGGTCGTGATTGCGTGTAATGCAAGCCAAGTCAGGGTTGCGTGTTGTGCAAGAATATTTAATTGTTTCGTATAACAGAATCCAACCATATTTCATTTATACATTAAATATATATATATATATACTCAATTTTGCATAGAATAACTATTATCAAAATTGTGTGTAACACGATCCAAGAATAGTGTTGCGTATACTGTAAGCTAATACGGTGTTGCGTATAGCGCAAGGTAATCTTGGTGTAGCATACACCACAAGACATTAATGAAATTAAATGAATATTTTTCATAAAATCTCGGGGTGTTACATTCTACCCCCCTTAAAATTAATTTCTCCCTCGAAATTCGTCGGGGTTATAAATGGTTTACTACTTGAAAGTTTGTTTAATAGAAACCCACATCGTAAAAAGGAATACCAAAACATGGCTATAAAAACTAAATTATGAAATGTAACGGTTACCCAAATTAACTCATCACTGGGTTTCCACGTAGGAGAACATAGGTAAAATTATGGATATAGAATAAAAATCTAACCATCAGGTTCTGATGGAGAGTGGTAGAGAACATGGCTATGAAAAAGCCAACAATCACAAAGATATAGATTTGTGATGATCTAAGGTACCATATGATTAATCGGATATAAAGGAACTAGGACAACATTTTTGGTTTTCAAGATCATTTCCCTAAAGTTGATGAATTAAAAGAAATACTTACATGATTTTGGTAAAATCTCACTGTTGTTCGTGAATTGAACAATTTCCACTTCATCTCCTAAAGAAATGAAGTTGAATTTGTTATTCGTGATGTGTTATCAGATCATGTGATAGAATGATGAGTCATTCCATCTCTTTCAAACAAAAGGTTAGCAAAAGTTATAAGTCCATCTTATGGTTAGATTAATCATATATGGTTCCAAAAATGAACTTATACTTCATATATCATACCGCTTAATAAAATAAAACTAGTTTCTACTAACCAGGGACTTCCTGTAGGCCAGTGGTAGGCGATAAAGGCCAGTCGCATTTCGGTTGTGAGTTCAATTCCCACATCCTTGTCCGATGCGATGGGTTGTCTCACGTCCTGTAGGTTGTCCTTTTTCTAAAACTATATTACTATAACATCCCATCAATAATATCGAAAAAATGTCTATCCTTAAACAATACTAACTTATGTCCAACATAATCCATTCCAATCTTTAGGCTTATCCATAATACTGCAGTCCACTCTCATAATATAGTGAAAACTATTACTAGATATTTAATACCATCGTTGATCCCCATATATCATAAGATATGTCTTGTTGGTCAAATTACAAACATGTGAATACCTTAATCATGTATTATCTTGAAGAATGAATACCCATTGAACCTTAGTGAAAACATGAATGCAGTCAAAATTTAACTCTTTCCACATACCGAAATCCAAAAATTCTATATACTCAAACCATGATATAACCTTCTCCTTATATCAGTCATGAGCTCATGAATACGGTCAAACATTTCATTTTCTCGTTTTCCTTTCATTATGCGCATATCATCTTTTTTTCCAAAAATATCTCAATCACATTCCATGGTTACCGGTACCATAAAATTATTGAAAACCACAATAGACCAATACATAAATATTCTAATATTCCACGATACTATATACCACATTATTTTGGAATCTCATTACATAAACACTTAATCATTCCACCACATCATTTTCATATTCAACATCGCCAATAGTGATCGCATATGACTTCCCTTTGTCCTTTGCCTTAAGTGGTTTCTCATGTCGATCATCACTAACCCTTGGATTAGGGAATTAATTAGCATAATGCCCCATTTCCTTGCACATGAAGCATTGAAGTGTTGGTGGTGCGTTCTTTGCAGTATTTTCTTTATTCACATCATTAGAAACCCTTTTTCCATTACTTCGACACTCAGCTACTCGATGACCTTCTTTTCCACACTTAAAACATTTTCTAGTCCCTTTAAGACAATCTCCACCATGATTCTTTCCACACTTTGAGCATAAAGAAACATTCATCTTCTTTTCACCATTATTCTGAGATTTCTCCTTGAACTCCATCTTTCGTTTCTTGTCAAAACTATGAGATGGATAAGTAACACCAACTTCCATTTCTACCTGGATAGCACAACGCACAATTTCTTCATAGCTATTGAAGTCTCTTATAGCTAATTCCATTCGAAGATTTGGTTTTAAGCCACTGAAGAATTGATCAACTTTACTTTCAGGTTGGATGATAAATCCAGATGCATACCTGGCAAGCCTTGTAAAATTCGCTTCGTATATACCAACTGATTCATCATCCTTTTGCTTTAGTTCAAGAAACTCCTTCTCCATATTTGTTCGAAGAATACGAGGGAAGTACTTATTGAAAAATAAGTTCTTGAACTCATCCCATTCCATGGACTCAATTTCATCTCTTGGCCTTGTATTCTTGATAAGATTCCACCACTGATCAGCTTCACCTTCCAAACGATATACTACTAAGATGACTTTATCATGTTCTGAACATTGAAGAACTGAAAATATCTTTTCAGTAGTACTGATCCATTGTTCAGCAACAAGTGGATCAGAAGACCCACTGAAAGAAGGTGGACATTGCCTCATGAAGGACTCAATAGAATATTGTTCCCTTCTCTGCTCATTTGGAAGTCCAGAATGATTCATATCTTGTGTAAGTATAGCAATAAGATTTTTCACTCCATCTCCCATAACATTTGTTTGTTCAGGAGGAAAATCATTGCATTGTCCATTACATTGATCAACATGGCTCCTTCGGGTTCCAGCCATCGTCTAAAACCCAAAAAGAATAGTGTGAGAGGTAAAAATCACGCTAGGGAAAACAATATAATAAAGGGGGAGTACATTCAATATCTAACATCTTAGGTTAAATTCTAAGATCATTACTGTAGTTCTAGGACTATATCCTATACGTATACTTATCTTTAGGGACATCCCTAGACATACCTTAGAAATATCTCTAGGGATCTCACTAACGTTTTCGCATCCTAATTTCCAAGGGTTTACTAAACCTTTCCTCTGATACCAACTATAATGGTCTCGAATTACTTCCAGTGGACTATAATTGATACCTATCAGGGCACTCCATGGGCGGCTTCACCCCCTGGGCGGGACACACCACCATCCCCAGTGGCAGCCATTTCCTCATGAAGCCCTTGGGCGGAGAGCCATGCTTCGTCCAACGCTCACATGTGAGAGTTCCCAAGGATTGGATACATTCCAACCTCCTTTTCCTCCGATACCAACTGTAGAGACCCGAAGCTTAACGTACATGGACATTACATTACTTTTGTGGAATACTTAGTACATAACAAAAACACACACACAAGGACCATAATAGTTTAGTGTCTTTGAAACTCGGAATATAATCTTCTAATCGTGGTGAAAGATCTTAAACATCTCCCATAAAGATCTTCCCCTTTTGTTTTCTTGCCTAAAACCTTTCTTTTAATCCTGGGGTAAAGAAAACATAAAAAGGGTGAGCTCAAATGCTTATTCAGGGTAAGCATGGATAAAATAAAACATACCATATACATTTGAACTAAAAAAACATGAATATTAAAAATCATGAGCAACAACATAAGACATGGAAGTACATAAGGAATAGATCATAATGAATCATAAATCATGATAAAATAGCATGGGAATAAAACATGTAATTGTGGAAACCATTAAGCACATGATATGATTTCCATAGTAGCCAAGGCATTGCTACCAAGATCATCTTAGTAGACAAAGTCCCTTTCTGAATCGAGTTCATTCCTCGTTCCAGTCCTGTATTACTGAACCGGATTAACTTTCCGTTCCAGCCATGTCTATATCATGAGATATAAATCTTTACCCAATGAATTGGAGGGAGATATAGGTCCCACCCATCTCATAATGAAATCATTCTTACTTGTGCCACAATATAATCATAAATCATTCATCATAACCCAAGAATAAAATGGGTTTCATAAACATCATTCCATCATAACGTAATCCGTACAAACAAATTGGATATAATTTCATCATTAGAAAATTGAAACCATGTAAATCATAGAGACGTGATACTTGAAACATACACATGTGAAATAATGTCATCTTAGATAAAAATGGTTTTTGATAAAACACTTGAAATGAATTCTTCAGGAAAATATCCTTTTTTCTTCAAAATCATTTTCTTTTCACAAAATGTCATGCAATTTTAAAATAAAATAATTTTGTTGAAAATAGTCGTGAAATATTTTGGAAGAATCTTCATGAAAATAAGGCTTTATAAAACCGTAAAAATCCTTTCATGCCGTATACGTTAAAAAAAATTATTCTCGTACTTTTGTCGGAAAAGTCAAAATGTACCTCGTAACGTAAACAAAAGAAAGATTCCTTACATACCATGTAGTAAAAGTAAAAAATGGGTAAAAAGGACTTTAAACATACATGAAATACTTTTATAAAACATGGAAATGGATGATATAAATAACCCCAGTAAATACTTACGAATAAGAAATCTCGGATAAAAATGAGATTTGCAAAATTATCCCTTACCTTAGGTCCGATATGCTTCGTACGTATCCGAACCCCCTGTATGATGATTTAAATAATGTTATTGACTTATTACAGAATTATATTCATTGTTATTATATCATATATGGTTCACTTATTACTTTATATTACCCGTTCTTTTGTAAATTCATGTTAAAGTAGCGTTTTGGGTAAAATTGTCTCATTTGTCGTTCGTGTTTTAACTTGTAATTATTCATATGATTACTTAGATCATGATTACTTATATCCAAAATTTAAAACATGATTTATATATAATATATATTCAGAATATACATATATATAATAGATCGATAAATGGAAAGAAATACACCGTTCATGGAGACGGTAGGCCGTACGTACGCATGAACGTTGTTTTTGTTTCCTTGTTGAATTGAATGTAATTAAGTAAATGAAATACGTATATATATACATAAATCCAGTATAATTATTATGTCATATATTTCATGATTACTTATTATATATACTTTATAATCATTCATGAATGGTTAATCATTGAGAATGAATCTCATCGTGTCGTGGAGATGGTAGTCCGTACCTACGCACTAGCGATGATATCAATCCCATGATCGTGGAATTGTATTCAAGTGTATGTATAATATTTAAGAATCAATATAACTTTACAATAATCATATATAGTCATTATTTACACCTTTATACCCATCGAAGTAAGGTGGTGGTGGAAAATAGATTACACCACGGCATGGAGACGGTATGTCGTACGTACACATGCGCGGTGATTTCAATTTCCGTAGGATGGATAAATGGTGAAATAGGGTTGTTTCATACTTATAAAAACATATCAGTATATTAGTGATACTAATGTTATTACTTCATAATGAAACAACTAAAGAAGAAGAAGTGGAAGAAGAAATAAAGATAAAAGAATTGGTAACGGAAATTACATCTTCTTTAAAGCGCCTCTTTGAGACCTCCTCTTAGGGAACTAAAATTGGTCTTTGAGGAAGACCATAACCTCTAGGATGTTTCTAGGGAAGTGGAGAAGATAATTTGGCAGAGTTTTTCCGAGCTTGAAGGCTCAAAGTGGTGTGAGGAAGAGAGGGAAGGGGTGCCCTTTTATAAGGGAGGAGAGGGGCACCTTTGGAATAACTAAAAATATTATTTTATTATAAAGCCAAATTAGGTTTTAAATAGCTCCAAATTGATTTATTTAGAAGCTAATGTGGGTATGGGTCTCAATATTCTCATCTAATAGAATTTAGCCAAGTTTATGTTCCTATTTTAACCTTATCATTTATATTTAACTTTAAGTTAGATAATTTTACTTTTACCGTGTCTTCTTGTTTTCTTACAGTATAAGGTTAATAAACTTACTATATCAAGCCAAACGAACCCCAAGTTGTTTATTATTAATATATATAACCTTATCTAAGTCATTTGGCCGAACATTAGATTTTTAGGAATAAAATAACAATTAATAATATAATATTTGTTTTAAAAACTATTTTATGTCAATTTTGACACTATTTAGTAATTGATTTTTGTGAAACTCATCACAGATTTATTAGTTCGAAAAAATTTAATTAAATCAATACTAACATGTCATATTAACATATAAAATTATTTTAATTCATAAAAAGTCTTAAATTACATTTATTTGGGTATTTATAACATCAATTATGTCAATATTTCATTAATAAGACAATTACTGCATCGTCATTGTGTCATAATAAATGATAATTATTTAATCCCTAAAAATTCTAAATAAATTCCTAAGATGTAGATAATTGTATTATATTTCTGGATACTATTCATGTTCGAAGTTTCATGAATTGTATCACTAAATTAAAATTATTTTACTTATAAGATTTAAGAAAGTGACATGTTGTCACATTCTTTGGTTTTAATAATAATTAAATTATTTTCATGGAAAAAAGTCCATTAAATGAATCTAATCCGACCCTTGGGTGATATGGGTTGACTTTTAGTCATCCAATAGGATTTTGACATGTGTTAGGATAATTTTATAATATTTTATTTACCCTTAATTACCTAATTTACCTTTAACTATGGTAAATAAAATTTACCGTAGTTACTAATCATAATTCCCAAAAATAAAAAGTAGCTTATTAACATAATTTGGATCCACTGATTCCAAATATGGAATCCTTTTTTCCAAATTCAATACATAAAAGTTGCATAAATTAAATTAAAATTAACCCCGTTGTCAAAAGAAAACGGGTTTTTCTTTAAAACATTGCAAAAGATTGAATTGATTTATCCTGCGAATTCAAGGTAGAATCAATGCTAATGACATAAATTATGTTAAATTGTAAAAATATATTCTATTTATACTTTAAAACCATTAAATATTATAATTTAACCACATAAGATATTACGATGAAAAAAGTTGTTTTTAATTAAAATATAGCGTGTTTTTACTATTTATTAAAATATGAAAGTCATCAGAATAAAATGAAAAATTTATCCAAAGTAAATTTCTATTTCTTGATTCCAAAGAATAGTTTTATTTTGTCAAATGGAACTTATAAACATTTCAAAAACTAGATTTAAAGTGGGTGCGCCATCAAAAGGCGGCAAAACTGTATTTTTTGAAAAATACTTATTTTACCCAAAAAAATTATTTTGTTCTTATAAAATGTTCTAGAAAATGTGTAAGATGAATAATAATGTTATAAAATTCAAAATTTAGTTAATACTATTCATAACGGCTAGTTCATAATAATATTATAATAATATATCGTTGTTTAGTAACACCCGGTATTGCGTACAACACACACTATCGAGGAAGGTCGCGATTGCGTGTAATGCAAGCCAAGTCAGGGTTGCGTGTTGTGCAAGAATCATTCATTGTTTCGTTTAACAGAATCCAACCATATTTCATTTATACATTGAATATATATATATATATATACTCAATGTTGCGTAGAATAACTATTATCAAAATTGTGTGTAACACGATCCAAGAATAGTGTTGTGTATACTGTAAGCTAATACGGTGTTGCGTATAGCGCAAGGTAATCTTGGTGTAGAATACAACACAAGACATTAATGAAATTAAATGAATATTTTTCATAAAATCTCAGGGCGTTACATGGGTACTATTCAACCATCACTTAAAAACTTATAAATAATGGTGGATATTCAATATGATGTTTTGTTTAAATGAAATTCACCCAATATTCATGGGATAAATACTTCTTCCTTCTAAAAATGGTCCTTCATGATCAAACCCCTCACAAATGAGCTTTTTCAAACTAAGCTTCTACAGAACGCTTGACTGCTATGTAGGATCTTTCTATCTATTTGGGGGTTCAAAATACTACTATGTGTGAATTTTATCAAAGCATAAAAATGATTTGGATATATTGATAATGTTATGTGAACGATTCAATTAAAACTATAAAAATGCTTCATGGATGCAGGAGTTTCTTCCATTAGGGACACTTCTTCACGGTTCATAAAAAATCTCATGATCATTCACAAACGACATGCTTTGTGGGTGTTTATTTGTGGGTGGTGATGCTTTGTTGTGAAGATCTTTTATGGGTGATGTTTCTTTTTGAGTGAAGTTAGTTGCAGCGGACATGCAGTAAATAGATTTCTATGTAGATTCATGGTACATATAAGATAATATCAATTCAAGAGAGTTAATTTTCAAATCATTTAAGGAGATGAAGTCATCTGCATAAGATGGATTGTGTACAACACCTATGTGATCATGAAGTAGATGAATATTTGAGTTTTCAGTTTATAACCATGATATGTGTGAGAATTAGAGTATACAGAGAGCATACTATTTGAGTTAGTTTCTATACAGTATTTTTCCATGGGAAGATATATTAAAATGTTAGAGAACCACTTTAAAACTGACTTTCACGATCATATAATTTTCATGTGATAACTGGTTCAATAACTATTTCATTAATTCCAATAAATAGATAGGTATATTCATGGATAAATATGATTAAAATGAGAATAAGGAAATTGAGTAGTGGGGATAAAGATCAATGTAGGAAATATTTTGATAAAATCATTTGACGCTCACTGGTTAAGATCATGATCGTGAAGAAATAAAATTATTTGCAGCCAGTATGCATCAGTGAATGTGAGCGCAGTCATTAGTTTGTGAAGCATTATATTGTTGTACAGACATTTTTTCGAATGATACATATGCTATTCCATAATTATTTAAAGCACATAAAGATAATTTAGAATACCATATGAGTAGTTTATAATTGATAATTCAAGAGACGGAATTTTGAAGAAGAACATGTTCATTGAATTCTTCAGTTTGTAAGCATATGATATTTTATTTATCTTAAAGCCACAAAATAAATATCTTCATCAGTTTTTTCATAATGAGTAAAAATTCATAAGTGGACTTTCTTGTGTTGTTGTGTAATCATTTTTGTAACAACTAAGTGTGAAACTATTATTCTAACGGAACTCTAAAATGCTTACTGGTACTCTATTCTAGTGAAGAAATGTATGTTGTAATTTCATGTGTTTATAGTTGAGATTCTGTGATTAGGGATTTTAACCAATCAAAGTAAGGAGTATGAACATTTTGAGACTGAACCCTTTTAAAATATTGTGTTCTTGTGCCATTTATTTTTACTAAATTCATGAGGGGTGAGATATCATAAGAGTGTATTGGATTCTAAAAGATCAATAGAGTTTAATTTCAAAAGAAATAAAAATTATAAAAAAACACCACTAATTCAACCCCCTTCTCAGTGTTGAAACTCCTCCTGGGAACTTCAATTGGTATCAAAGCAACAGGTTCCCTCTATCAAGATATACTAAGTACTAGAGATGAATAATCTGAATTCTATCAATAACTGAGGTGTTACTACTTTCTATGTAATGAACTACCATAGTTATAAGAATTGGATGTTTCCTTATATCTATTGGAATTGAAGTTAAAGGTGTAGTTTCTATTGAATTCCCACCTATTTTTTATGAAGTTTTTATGAATTTTATCGAGAAGATAAATATAGAAGTTATTACAAAGATCAAAATTACATTTTTATGTCTATTTCAAAAAAATCCTACATAATATTTATGGGACTCAAAAATTCCAAGGAAATTTGGGATAAATTGGAAATAAGTTATGAAGGAAATTTGAAATTAAAGGATTATAAATTGAAAATTTTGAGAAGTAAATTTAAAGATATCTGGATGGGTAAATAAGAAAATATTGATTAATATTTCAAAAGATTCAATGAAATCTTCTGTAATATTTGGGGTTTTAATGAAAATATGAAAGATTAAAATATTGTAAAAAAATTAATGAGAATTTTTTCTGATGAGTTTAATCCTAAAGTATCTTCTTTAGATAATAGATATGATCTTACTCTTTATTAATTACATAACATACTCATTTCATATGAAAGGAAGACGATCCAAATCTAGAGAAAAAGATCAAATTTTAGATATCTTTTGAATCCATAAGAAATATCAAAATCATAGATAATGAAATATTAGAATCAAGTGAATCAGATTATGAAAATGAAGATGGAGATTACAACAAAATCATTTCTCTTTTTCAAAAAATATTTAAGAAGGTAATGTTTAGGGGTAAAAGTAAATTATCTCTAGGGTTCTACAACTATAATGAAATTGTACATTTTGTTGTAAATTTTGCTAAAAATAAGTATGTGGAACCTCATACAGACGATGAAAATCACAGAAAAAGATAAGGGGTAAGAACTTAAAAGGCACAAACAAATTTCATGGAAGAAATAATGAATTATTTAAATGTAAAACAATAATTTTAATGAGCAAGTAATATGAAGATAACTCCAGTACAAGCATCCAATAAGAATATGAAACTAACTTTATGCATCATGATAAAAAGGGGTTTGAAACTTCAAGAAGTGAAGATAATGAAAGTGCATGAATAGTAAAAGAGAATATGTTGAAAAATTAATTAGAATCTTGTCTTTAGAAAAACATAAATGTAAAGAAAGAGAAGATATTTTTATTAAAAGAAAAAATAAATGATAACTGAGTAAAAGGTAGAATGTGAAAATAATTAGATTATTTACAATGAATAAATCAAAATATAAAAAATAAAAGTGAATGAAATGGAAAATATGGTAAAGGAACTTGAATAAAAACTCTCTCACAAAAGAAGAATAATCTCAGAATTAATATATATTTCTTGAAGAATAGAACATCTTGAAATGGATCAAAAAATATTTCAACAAGGTAGTTGAGTTCAAGGATGAATCATCACAAACTAGTAAAAAGAGGGGTTCAAAGAAGCAAATTTATTCAGAACGCTTCATTTCTCAAAATAAATCTATTATATATAACAATACAGGTCCAAATATAAATTTTTTACAAGTATAGAACATAAATACTTATGAAAAACATATTCTAATTCAAATTAATAAATAAATTATCCAAGAAGACTTTTTTCCTTGAGAATAAATAAAATCTTAGTATATGGAAATATAAAAACAACAATATTCAAGACATGTCTATTATCAATTGGTAAGATCAAGATTTAGATGACACTACTGGTTTTGGGGAGTTTTTTATTATAAATAGTATTCATGTTTTTATAACATGTTCCTACCAGAAATGATACATGAACCGGGGGATATTCTGAGAATGGGAGAGAAATTTTTAAGGTAAGAAAGAATTTATCAAAAATTCATCTTTTTTTCCAACGCAGAATAAATTTGGATGTTTAGAATAAATATGTGCAAATTTTGATTAGAAAGGTTATATTATTGAAAAGTTTATAATTATTCTCCCTAAAAAATATCCAAAATTATTAAAGGTAAGGGAGTTCAAAATTTTAATGAAGAAAAATCATGTTTCACTAATGTTTCTTGGAAACATAGTAGAAAAAAATTCATGGATTATTTATAGTGGATGTTCATCACACATGACTAATGACACAAAAATTATGAGCAACATTGAGTATCATGAAGGGGGAGCAACGAACTTGGGAAATGATTTTTCACTAAAAATTAAGGGATGTGGAAAAGAAAATATTGAAGCCTAAATATGAACTCAAATAATGTGTTATATATTAAAGGGATGAAACATAATTTTTATATTTTCATCCAAATTTGTGATGATAGATATGATTTGTTGTTCAAAAAGGGTTCATGTATCATTATAAGGAAAAAATGATAGAAGGATCATCACTCAATGAAAAATAACCAATGGTAATTTATTTCAAATTGGTGATTCTATCAATTCATGTTATTTGAGTTCCAATGATAAAAAAAACCTATGACATAGAATTCTTTTCCTACTTGTTCAAAGGGGTATAAGTAAAATCTTGAAGTATGATATTGTGAGAAATTTTCCCAAGCTAAATCGAGAAAGGGATGAAATCTATGAATCCCGACAAAAGGGAAATTAGCCAAAAGTTCACACAAAGGGGTGGATATTATATCTTATAGGCCCCTTAAACTTATTTGGACCAATGAGACAAAATTATAATAGAGTTAATCTTTATTTCATTAAATTTATTGAGGATTATACTCAGGTGACTAATGTCATGTTTATTAAGTATAAGTCAGAGGTAACAAAAATGTTCAAAAAAATAGAAGGAAAGTTAAGAAAGAGATGGGTATCTATATCAAGAAGCTGAGATTAGATAATGGAAATAAGTTCTCTTGTGATTATTTTGAAACTTATATTTCCAAACATGGAATCAATAATCAATAAAACACACCATATACTCCAAAATAAAATGGGGTAGCTAAAAGAAGGAATATAAGAATAATTGAGATGGACAGGACTATGTTAGATGAACACAAAACCTTAAATTATTTTTTGATATAATATATATATACTACTATACATATATATAATAGATGTTCACTAAGACCAAAAAGGAAAAAGATAACATATAAATTATGGTAAAAATCCAATTATTAAATACTTCAAAGTTTTTGGAATCCCTTGAATTATAAATATCAAGAACATCAATCTAGGAAAATTTGAAGAAAAGGACGAGGAAGGAATTTTCATGAGATACCTATATAATGGTAGAGGATATATATGTTGGAAAAAATGGCTGAACAAATTGGTTGACTATAGTGATGTCAAAATTGTTGAAAACTAGATCAAATCATATATCATAGTTGATGTAGATTTAGATGATTTCACAGAAAATGGTATGAAAATGAAACATAATAATGATGAATCTATTGAGAAAGATCTAAACATTGCTGATATTAATTCTAAACATACCAGTGATAAAGATGAAGTTGATGAAAATAAGACAAAATGGTATAATAAATTAATGAAACATGTTGAGACTGAAAATATCCTCGGAAATCAACAGTCTCCAATTCAAAAAATAATAACAATGATAATTGAATGTGAAAATGAACTAATTTCTCAAATTTAACCAGATAAAATGGTATAATAATTTGTTCATGAGGATTTGATTCAATCTATGAATGAGTATCTTGATCAGATTGAGAAGAACTCCACTAGGGATCTTTTATCAAGACCTAAAAATAAAATAAAAATTAGCACCAAGTGGGTTTTCAGGAAAAATCTAGATGACAAAGGTGAAGTATCAAGAAATAAAGAAGATATACTGGTGTGAAAAAGATATTCTCAAAAGTAAGTAATTATCCTTAAATAAAAACTTTCACTAGTAGAAAGATTAGAAACCATTATAATGTTCTTGGAAATAATTTCATGCAAACATTTTAAATTTTATCAAATGGATGTGAAATATTTATTTAAAAATAGTGATCTTAAATAAGAAATCTATATTTAACAACATGATTATTTTTTATTAGAAAATTATTTTATTACGGTATACAAATTGAGGAAGTATTTTTATGGTTTGAATAGGCCCCTAGATCCTGGTATTCAAAATTATTTTGTTCTCTAAGAGATATGAATATTTTTAATGGAAAAGTTGATAGTCACCTTTATGTGAGAGGAATTTCCAATGGTACTCTAATAGTCATTGTATAAGTGGATGACATAATATTTTCTTGTGACAAGTAATGCCTATGTGAAGAATTTTTTAAGAAAATGAAAGGAAATTTTGAGATTTCAATGCTTGGTTAAATGCTATATTTTTTAGTATTTTAGGTTGAGAAGAAGCTAAATTTCATATTTATATCATGGGAAAATTATTCTAGATAATTACTAAAATAGGTTGGAGTGGAAAATGAAAAAAAAATCAACATACATTTCAGTTGGAACTAAATTATTTAAGGATGAAGCTAGAAACAGTGTTAATCAAAAATAATTAAGAAGAATCATTGGGATTCTGCTTTCTCTCACAACATCAAGTCCAAATATAACTTATTCAGTGAGTCTATGTGACAAATTTCAGAGTGATACAAAATATTCTTAGTTATTTTAAGATGTTATTATTTTGATATATGTGAAAGGAACTCTGAACTATGGGCTTTTATAAAGACACAATGTAAATTTGAAACTGTTGGGGTTTAAAGAGGTTGATTGAGAAGGTGATTGTATAGAAAGTGGATCAAATTTAGGTGGAACCTTATTTATGGGATAAGGATATAGAAGTTGGTATAGTAAGAAGCATAATTCAGTAACTTTGATCATGGATGAGGCTGAATATGTTGTAGCTACACATTCATGTAAACAGATTATCTGGATGCAAGTACAGTTAGAAAATTTAAAATTTTAAATTGACAGACCACTAAAAATTTCATGTGATAATAAAAGTGATATTGTATTATATAATAATAAATTAAAATATTCAAGATTAAAGCATATTAATATTAGGAACCATTTTATCAAAGAAAAGGTGGAAGGTTGAGAAATTAAAATAGAATACATTTCTACTAAAGATTAAGTTACGGATATTTTCACTAAAGCAATGCCAAAAGAGATTTTTGTTGATTTAAGGATAAAAATTCATGTACATACTTATCCTATCCCTTTAATAATATGAATTCGTAACTCCTTATTCCCTATAAATTTATGTGTATTGTGCTAATAAATCATTTAATTAAAGGATAAGTTATTTTCATCATAGATGTCAATTAATTCCATGAAGATGAAAGTGGATGCATATCTTGAGGGTGGCATTTATAAGGTTTGACTTATCTAGTAAAACTTTTATCTAATAATAAATTAAATTTATTTAAGATGAGTGTTTTACTAATGAATTACCAAGAAAATGGGAAATTATTATTGTGCACCTAAACTTTCTAATGTGTTTGATAAAGTGTTTAGGGTCTTGTATTTCTTTTGAGACATTCTGAGATTAATTTAACATGAATTTATATTTAAAATAAAACTTATATTACCTTGGTTATATCTCTCTTATTTTCTTCACTGTATATGCCCAGGTATACTTAGAGGTGATTAACTACAGACTCTCTTTCCAAGTATCATGTGATGTCATTCCTTCTTTTAAAAAACTAAGAGAATAAGTTTTTTAGAAGACAGGGGAGATAAGAAGACCCCGCTTCCCTTTTAATTTTATTTTCATTAAGGGGGATTAAATATGATACAAACATATTTTATTTTATCTGATATAATATATGTTAAGGTATACTAACAACAAAATACAAAGGGTGACATTTTTTAACCAAAGGGTTTCATTTGTTGTCACAGTCTGTCAAAATGTGTTTGGTGACTTCAAGATGAAGTGGTGATGCCTAAATAATTGTTATGTATAAATAGGTGATGACTAAATATTTTTTATGGATCCATGTTATAGCATTAAATGTCATACTTAGACAGCTCCTCTTGATATTTTAATTGTGATGATTATCAAGTTGATCTTAATGACCAAATATATGTGTCACCGAGGACACATTGTTAATAAAAAGTATAGAATATTTCAAGGAATATTAATTGATAAAGGCCATGAAAACATATAATATATATTTTTCATGAAGAACATGAGGAATGTAGATGAGGATTTTTGGATTTATAGTTTAACTGAACTTATTACTTAGGAATTTTTCTAAGTAATACAAAGGAGGACTCAATTAAAAATTTAGTCCAACCCACATGGTAGCTTTGACCACTCAACCAAGGGCACATGTGGGACCCTAAGGTTAACCACACCCAATGGAACATCCTTGACTAATAATATTCATGGAATAGTTCCCAAAAGGAGTGATAAGGCCCCAATATAGGTTACACAGAGTGTGTGCCCATAGGCATGCATGGGTTGGGCCAAAATCCTATAACAGAACATAGGAGAGGCAGTACCACCATGCAGGGAAACATAGAGGCAGAGGGTCAAGATTTCTAGCTGATCAAAGGTTTGTCTTGTATGTTATATCATGGTCCCATCATAATACAAAATCAATTTTGGGTGATTCGTCACAGGTATTGTTCACTCATCATTTAAAAAAATGGAAATAACGGTGGACTTATGATATGATCTCTAGATTAAATGATATTCTTATGATCTTTGTGTGTTAACGTCTTCTTCCTCCTATAAAAGATCCTTAATGATAAAACCCCTCTAAGATGAGGGATTGTAGACCAAGATTCTATAGAACACTCAACTATCATGCGATATCTTTCATATCTATTTGGGATTTCAAAGTACAACTAATTGTGAATTTCTATAAAGCATAAAAATGATTTGCGATCTTCATAATGGTATGTGAAGGATGCAATGTTAAATGTAAAAATTGTTTATGGATTAAGGAGTTTTTTCCATGAGGGACACTAGTTTTTTTGGATAAAAAATTTACGATCATTCACAAATGACATGCTTTTCAGGTGTTTCTTTGTGGGAGGTGATGCCTCACAGTGAAGCTCCTTTATGGATGAGGTGCTTTATGAGTAACATTCGTTATGGAATACCACGAATTATATAGAGTGTTACACTTATTCATGGTATTAATATGAGAATAATATTACGTGAGAATAGATTTTCCAATCCTGTGTGAAGAAGATGAAATCATCTATGGGAGATGGTTTGCAGATAGAACCTATGTTGTAACATCCCAGGTAAATAAAGAATAATACATTTTCATATTTATTAATATTTGCGAATTAAATATTAATTTTACTTTAAAGGGGTTGCTATGTTCGATAGCGTACCCGATACGCAACAAAGAGTTTGTTTGAAATCGTACGTTGCACACTAGTAATAAAATAATATTATTTTAAATGTTAGTTAACACGTAGTCATTGTACTGGAGGGAATGGATAGAAATAACTAAAATATGATTATATATGTTTTTTAAATGTTTTTACATTTATCTAATAAAGGATAAAGGCTTAAAATACGAAAAGAATTCAATTTTAGGCCTATATACTCTAATTCTCATGAAAGGTCCACTTATCAACATTTGATGGAGAACAGCCATTAAATATAGTTTTGGTCACTCTTATACATTATATTGGACCAAATAAAACTCTTCTTTAGAATTGGTACATCAAATATTACTTTGTGTAATTTTTTGGTATTTTTCCGATAAAGTTCATTTTTTAATGAATAGTGTAAAATGTTGTATTTTAATTCAAAACCTCTTTTTAATCTAATTTATTAAGATGATTAGATTATCTTTTGAATTTTTTTTAAAGTGAAATTAGAATATATTTTTACCATTTAATCCAATGGTGGTAATTGGAATCATTTTCACTTTGAAATTGGACTTAAACTGGTGTCAATCTTTTGATACTTATTGTTTCATAAAAACACGCAATTTGTTTTGACAGTGGGAATTAATTATTAAATTAATTAATGAAACTTATATGTTTTGAATTTTGTAAAATGGACTTCATTTTTGAATTCGGAATATCAAATATAGCTTAGGGTGATGTTTTGGTTTTTTTCTGAAAATCTTCAATTTTTGATGAATAGTGAAACCGCAAAGTGGCGGTTACAAAATTTGATTTTTCGTTTAAATGGGACTTTACCACTTCTGTGTTTTGAATCTAAAAAATCCAATTTAAATGATTTTCATTATTAAGTAAAATTTGGTTCAATGGGATTAAAATAAATTTTGGTGAATAGTAACTTTTATGTTTTATTAATCACAATTAAAGGTAATTAGTGTAATTTAAGGTAAAAATGATATTATAATAAAATGAAAATATCTTGACACTTGTCCTAACCATATTGGATGAGTTATGGCCGACCAATACAACCCATGGGTCGATTTTGGGTACCCCATAGAGCCACTTGGGTATGATAATGACATTTATGCCTTTTATTTAAAGTTAAAGTAAAAATGACACAAACATGAGATGTTTTACTAAACCAATTTTTACATGGGGTTATACAAGTCATATTTTTTACTATAAATATTAATTGAAAAGCTAAAAATATTTACTACATCATAGTAGTTTTTTTATAATTTTTAGACATTAAATAAATTAAATTATTTATGACACCATGATGATGCAGCGATTACCTCATTATTTAACGATTTAAATAAAATGGAAAGATAATGTAAAATCTAAGACCTACACATGTCCAAAACCTATTTTATGGGTATATTTTGAACCCTTATCACCTTATCCTCGAAAAAAATCAATGTGGGACCATTAATAACCGAAACGCATTCTAAAATAAAATAACATTTCCTTACTTTCCAAGTGTGCCCCTCCTCTCCTCTTATAAAAGGCCCCCACCTCTACCTCATTACCCACACTTCCAAAGCCTTTGGCTCAACCAACCCCTGCTCATTTTGTCTCTCCTCATCCCTCTATTACTCCTTGAAGCCTCACTTTTGGTAGAAGTCTTCCCAAGGAAGCCTTTGAGCTCAAACCAAAGGGAGTTACCCGATTATAAGGTAATGTCTTCACTTGAGTAATTTTGTTTTATTTTTCTTCTCCAACCCCCTAAACTCTTTTTATTCATTTCTTTTGTAACAACTCCAGTATCTTCCATATACTAGGATTTTGTTATAATAAGGATTTGATCTACACATACACACACCTACGTCTAATGGTTAAAGAACATACCGTTTCCGTGGATGGTGAATTTCTGCCTCACGAAATGATGATTGTTTGATATTCTTCTAACACCTTCAAAGGTGGCCATTAAGATGTTACTATATTTATATATGATATATAATATGTTTATGTTTTCCTTAAGATTCTGTATTTTTCATTTTGGGCATACCTTTATGGTTTCCATTATGGGTAAATGCGATATCTTCATTTAAGGAAGTGCGGACTACCGCCCCCTCAAAGTGATTTGATTCGTTAATGCCATATGTGGGATGTATAAAGGATGTATTTAAAGTTATTATAAATGATGTTATACTGGAATTATAATATACCTCTATATCATTATTATTTCTTTCCATTAAATTATGAGATAGAAATGAAAGTAGCGTTTATGCGTACGTACGGATTACCGTCTCCATGAACGGTGCATTTCATTTCTTATCCCCAAATGTAATGTACTATTATAAGTACATGTATATAATCGATATATATGATGAATGATACATCTAAATGATGAATATAATTCTGGAATTAAAATATAAATACCTCCCATTTAGTTTTAATTCCATTAATATGACAAAGAAATGAAAGTAGCGTTCATGCGTACGTACGGCTTACCGTCTCCATGAACGGTGCATTTCATTTCTTACCTCTAAATGATTATGTAATATTATAAATACATGTATATGCTAGATATATATGATATATATGATATCCAAATTAGGAATGTCATTCTGGATATAAAGAACCTTTGAGCACACGAACAACATATAATTGTAAGAAATCCACCTTTGACTTAAGAACCAAATATCGACAAAACAAACATTATAAACTTAAATGGTTACATAATGTTTATAACATGGCAATAAGTGATATAAAAGGAATAATGAACTTGAAAAAGGTTCTTAACCAAATATAAATTAACTCAAGTTTATTATTCAGGACGTTAAAGAACGATCGAGTCAAGTCAGACCCGAGGTAAGGGACTTCATCTCAATCTCCTTTCATTGAGGCATATTTCGTTTTATACACAACTTTCTTTTATAATGGTGTATAAACCCCTTTGAATTTTACTTTTATACAAAAGGAATCTTTTTCTATGAATCATTTTACAAAACTACAGAAAGGAATGTTTCTTTTAACGTACGCGGTGACCACGACCTTTTCCGCCGCCGCGAGTATTATTTGGTCTTTGGCTTCCTCAACAAGCCATAATGTTTTTAAAATAAAATAAATACCATATACTCTTTTATGTATTTTGGTATTGAAAATGGTTTTGATAAAGGATTCTATTATGTCAATATATTTATGATATATTGTGATTGAAGTGTGGAAATGTTTTCTTTCCATTATATTGGTTTTATGTTTTATGATTTTATATTGGTACTTGGACATTTTACGGGTGGTTACGTGATAAACAATATGACAGGTGGTGTCGTGAATACCAGGACGGGTGGTTACATTATAACCTCCAATGCATTGGGTATGGAAGTCGGCCGTATGGCTACTCCATTAAGTATGTATGGATGTTGGCCGAATGGCTATTCCATTAAGTGATATGTGTGGAAGTCGACCATATGGTTATTCCACTTAAGTATGTTTATGTCCCAAGTAACCTTTATATGTTATGTGTTCTTTATATGGGTTTTATGGTAATCTTTTGGTTACAAAAGGGTAACTAATAATCTTTTATTCAGTGAAGAGTTTTTACTACTTCATAAAGGTGAAAAGTATTACTTTGATAAAGTATATATGGTTTACTTTTTGTTTTGATAAACTAACAGTTTTTATTCTTTGTGTATCACGTACTGAGCTTTTTATGCTCACCCCAAGTTTATTTGAAATTTTTTTCACAGGACTTAATGTGGAATAGGGTCAAGGATGGGATCAAGGGAATGTCATGCTATATAAAAGATGGAACTAGACATGTTTCTTTTTAAGAGTTTTTTTTTATTATATGGAAACTTAGTAGAAGTGTCTACTTTGTAATCTTTTGAGATGTAATAGTTATGTTATAATTCTATAAAACTCTAAACCTGAAAATATCCTCAATGTGAATTATTCATTTAATTCAATATTAAGTAAGGTTTAAGGTCGGGGCCTTATAGTTGGTATCAGAGGTCGGTTTAGACAACTTTAGGAGTTAGAAAATTGTTAAATTATAAGTTAATTTATGGTATGACTGAAATGATATAGCATTTAAAGATTACCATGTTGCTTCGCCTAAGATATTTCTATGTTCAGAATGGCTTTCCGCAGAGGAAACAAAGCATCTATGTTGGGACGACATCAGGAGGAAGACAACCTTCCAAATCAGCAACTTGAGATGGTCGGAATCAGAACTGAACAGTTTGTTGCAGTGATGGCACAGTTGACTCAGGCTATAAATGGTGGTGGTATCCATGCACGAGATCAGCCAGATCAACCACAGAGGAACATGTCAGTGGTGGAACATTTCATGAGGCAACATCCCCCATCATTCAGAGGATCATCTGACCCCGTGCAAGCTGAAGGGTGGATTAAAGTACTGGAGAAGATTTTTGATGTCATGGGGTGTTCAGAACATCAAAAGGTTAGTCTTGTTTTTTACCGTTTTGAAGGTGAAGTTGATCAGTGGTGGTCGATGGTAAAAAATATCAGGGATAGTGATGAGATTGAGGATCTTCACTGGGATGAATTCAAAGGTATGTTTCTTGAGAAGTATTTTCCTAAGGCTGTTTGACTTAGGATGGAAAAGCAATTCTTGGAATTGAGGCAAGAGGAAGACTTAGTGGCTGCCTATGAAGCAAAGTTCACTTGATTGGAAAGGTATGCTCCAAACTTCATACGAGATCTTGATAGTAAAATAAACCATTTTTACTCCGGGTTAAAGCCAAAGTATCGAAGGGCTTTAGCTTCTCGTGAGTTTAAAAGTTATGAAAAACTTGTTCGATGTGCGGAGAAGGTGGAAATGGAGTTTGCCGATGATCAGGTGTTCTATGAAAAAAAAATAAGAGGTCATGTTGGCAGGAAAAGGGGAAGAATTCACCAAAGAAGCAAGGAGGTAAGAAAACAAAATATCCATCCTGTGAGAAGTGTGGTAAAATGCATCCTGGAGAATGTTTATCCAAGTCTGGTAAGTGCTTTCGGTGTGGTAAGTCTGGTCATATTACTCGTAACTGTAAGGAAGATGATCAAGTAGGCAATGAAAAGCCAGCAGTAAGTTGTTTTAAGTGTAATGAAATGGTTCATTATGCAAATTAGTGTCTAACAAAGAACTCAACTGGGGGAAATCAGCCAGACTATAAGCAGAAATGGGTGGTGAAATCCTTTGCAACAACCTCAACAGATGTTGGGCCATCGAATGAAGTGGTATCAGGTACACTGTTTGTTTGTTCAGATTATGCCAATGTGTTTTTTGATTCAGGGTCTACACATTCTTTCATTTCTAAGAAGTTTTCTAGTAAATTGGAAATTCCATCTCAATATATGAACCCTGAACTTATGGTAAAAACACCCGGAGGGAACGTTGAGACAAAAAGGAATTACAAGAACCTTCTTATCCTTGTGTGTGGAAAGAATCTACCAGAAAACCTTATTCTTTTGCCTCTAGTAGAGTTTGATGTTATTTTGGGCATGGATTAGATTTCTGTTTATCATGCTAAGATTGACTGCAGAGCTAAAATGGTTTCTTTTCAGAAAGATTTTCAGTTTGTGTACAAGAATGAACCCTTGATTTTGATAACATATCAGGAAGTTGAGAAACTAGTAAAATATGGAAATGAATGTTACCTTGCACATATTTTTGAAAATAAAGGAACTGTTCAGATTAATGATGTGCCAGTGGTAAATGAGTATCTTGATGTTTTTCCTGATGAGTTGCCTGGTATTATTCATGATCGGGAAGTTGAATTTACTGTTGACTTAGTTCCTGATTCTAATCCAATTTCAAAACCCCCTTATCGAATGGCTCAAGTTGAACTTTTAGAGGTAAAGAAGCAATTGTAAGAGTTATTAGATAAAGGTTTCATTCGACCTAGCACATCACCATGGGGTGCTCCTGTCTTATTTGTTAAAAATAAAGATGTCTCAATGAGACTTTGCATTGATTATATAGCCTTGAATAATATTACTATTAAGAAAAATTATCCTTTGCCTCATATCGATGATTTTTTTGATCAGCTCCAGGGAGCTCAGTATTTTTTGAAGATTGACTTGAGTTCGGGGTACCATCAGTTGAAAGTAAAAGAAGCAGACGTTCCGAAGACTGCGTTCCGTACTAGATATGGCCATTATGAATTTGTAGTTATGCCTTTTGGGTTAACCAATGCACCTACTGTATTCATGGACCTTATGAATAGAATTTTCCATGAGTTCTTGGATAAGTTTGTGGTTGTTTTCATTGATGATATTTTGGTGTTTTTTAAAAGTAAAGAGGAGCATGAAATTCATTTAAGGGTTATCTTGCAAACCTTAAAAGAAAAGAAACTATATGGAAAATTCAGCAAGTGTGAGTTTTGGTTACAACAAATTTCTTTCCTGGGTCACATTGTTTCAAAAGATGGCATAACTGTTGATCCTGCTAAAACAAAAGTTGTTGAAGAATGACCAAGACCCACAAATGTAACCGAGATCCGTAGTTTTCATGGTTTGGAAGGTTACTACTGAAGGTTTGTTGAAAATTTTTCACGGTTATCTAGTCCAATGACTAAGCTAACTCGTAAGGGTGTTAAGTTCATCTGGACAAAAGAATGTGATGATTGTTTTCGGGAATTGAAAAGAATATTGGTGAATGCTCTAGTTTTGGCACTTCCTTCCAGGAGTGGTGAGTTTGTTATATACAGTGATGCTTCATTGAAGGGACTTGGTTGTGTCCTTATGCAGAATGATCAAGTAATTGCTTATGCTTCACGTCAGTTTAAAACTCATGAGGTAAATTACCCTACACATGATTTGGAATTAGCTGCTGTTGTTTTTGCTTTAAAAATTTGGAGGCATCATTTATATGGAGTAAAGTGTGAAATATATACTGATCACAAAAGTTTAAAGTATATATTCACTCAGAAAGAATTGAACTTGAGACATAGGAGATGGCTAGAATTAATCAAGGATTATGATTGTACAATTCAATACCATTCGGGAAAAGCAAATAAAGTGGCCGATGCTTTGAGTCGAAAAAGTAATGATTCATTAACCATGCTACGTTTGGAACGAGATCCTTTGGTTTTTGATTTGATGAACTTTGGCATAGAAGTTGTTGGTGAAGGAAGTTATTCTATTTTGTTTCAGGTATCAGTGAGATCATCCCTATCAGATAGAATTAAGCAAGCACAGAGGGAAGACAGTGAGTTGCAGAAAAAGGTAGAGCTGGTTCAGAAGGGTAAGTTTCCTGAATTCAACATTGATAGTGATTGTGTTTTGATATTTGGGAAGAAATTATGTGTGCCTTGTGATTCACAGTTGAAGAATGAGTTTTTATGTGAGGCTCATAGTTCCCCGTTTTTAGTTCATCCTGGCAGTACTAAGATGTACAGAGATCTGCGGGAGTATTACTGGTGGGATGGAATGAAAAGAGATATTGCTGATTTTAATGTGAAGTGTTTGACTTGTCAGCAGGTTAAGGCAGAGCAGCAGTTACCGAAAGGGATGCTTCATCCTTTACCAGTGCCATAGTGGAAATGGGAGAATATATCCATAGAATTTTTTGTGGGATTACCGAAGACATATCGAGGTAATAATGCAATCTGGGTTATTGTTGATCGCTTGACTAAATCTACTCATTTCCTTGCCATACGAGATAATTTTTCCCTAGATCAACTTTCCCGTTTGTATCGTAAAGAGATAGTCAGGTTACATGGAGTTCCTCTCTCCATTGTATCTGACCGTGATCCCAGATTTACTTCTAACTTTTGGAAAGGCCTTCAGAATCCGTTGGGTACTGAATTAAATTTTAGTACAGATTTTCATCCTCAATTAGATTGGCAGTCAGAACGAAAAATTCAGACCTTGGAGGATATGTTACGAGCTTGTTCGATGGATTATCAGGGAAGTTGGGACCAACATATTTCTTTGGTTGAATTTTCATATAATAACAGTTTTCATTATAGTATACAGACGGCACCATTTGAGGCATTATATGGGAAGCGTTGTCAAACTCCAGCATTTTGGGATGAAGTGGGTGAAAGGAAGCTGATGGGACCAGAATTGGAAGAAGAGATGGCAGAAAAAGTTCAGTTGATTCAAAAACACATGAAAACAGCTCAGAGCAGACAGAAGAGTTATGCGGATAACCGGAGGAAGGATCTATCTTTCGAGGTAGGTGATCATGTTTTTCTCAAAGTCTCACCATGGAAAAGTGTGATGCGGTTTGGTAAGAAAGGAAAGCTGAGTCCAAGGTTCATTGGACCATATGAAATTCTGGAGAGAGTTGGATCAGTTGCATACAGAGTGGCATTGCCTCCGAGTTTATCTCAGGTACACAATGTTTTTCATGTTTTGATGTTGAGGAAGTATATTCCAAATCCATCTCATGTTTTGCGCCTAGAGGTAGTTCAGTTGGAAGATAATCTCTCTTATGAGGAACAACCGGTCTAGATTCTTGACCATAGGGAGCAGGTGTTACTGTAACACCCCGAAATTTTATGAAAAATATTCTTTTTAATTTCATTAATGTCTTGTGTTGTACGCTACACCAAAAGAAGCTTTCACAACATGCATCCTTGACTTTCCTTCCATTACACACAATCACGACCTTCCTCGATAGCGTGTGTAGTACGCAATAACGAGTTTCACTAAACAACAATATGCTATTAAAATATTATTAAAACTAGCCGTTATGAATAGTAATAACCACTTTTTGAAATTTTGTATATTTTATTTTTCAAAATGGAATTCATTTTTGGATTCATAATATCGAAATTATCTTAGGGTGAAATTTTGGTACTTTTCGGATAACTTTCATTTTCTGATGAATAGTGAAAATTACTAAATTTTAATTAAAAACAACTTTTTTAATAGAAATAATTAATAGTGATAAATTATTAATTTGAGTGGTTTTAAAGTATATCTGGAATATATTTTTACAATTCAATACAATGTTGGTCATTGGATGTAATTTCACATTTACACCAGACATAAACAAATGTTAATCTTTTGATAGTTATTATCTCTTAAAAACACGCTATTTGTTGTGACAGCGGAAATTAATTATAAAATTAATTAATGAAACTTATATGTTGGTAATTTTGTAAAATAGAAATCATTTTTGAACTTGGAATATCAATTATATCTTAGAGTGAAATTTTGGCATTTTTCTGAAAAACTTCAATTTTTGATGAATAGTGAAACTACTAAGTGGTAGTTAAAAAAATTAATTTTTTCATAAATCTTAATTTTACCGCTTCTATGAATGGAATTTCAAAAATCCGAGAGACACAGTTGATGTCAGTAAGTAAAATGTGGTTCAATGAGATGAAAATAATTTTTGGTGAATAGTAACTTTTTACTTTTATTTACCACGGTTAAAGGTAAATAGGGTAATTAAGGATAAAAATAATATTAATATTACCCTAACACATGTCCTAATCCTATTGGACAAGTGTATCTCGACCAAAAACAACCTTAAGTGTAAAATATTATCATTTAGGCCCACTTGGATTAGATTAGGACATTTATTATTATTTAATTCAAAGAAGTGTTAAAAGAGTTAAAATCAATGTTTATTTGCTAAAACATTTTTAATATAGGGTTATACATAATATAATTTCGACTATAAATATTCATTATAAAGCTAAAAAGATTTCCTACATAATGGTATTTTATTTTTAATTTTTATACTTTAAATAATTTTATTTATTTATGACACAACGATGATGCAGTAATTACCTTTTTAAGAAAATATTAACATAATTGATGTTATAAATGCCCAAATAAATGTAATTTGAGACTTTTTATGACTTAAATTAATTTTCTAGGTTAATATGACATGTTATTGTTGATTTAAGTAACTTGGTTTGTACTTATCATTCTGTTAAAAATTTCATAACAATCATGTACCAAATAGTGTCAAAATTGACATAAATTAGTTTTTAAAAAAAATATTATATTATTAATTGTTATTTAATTCCTAAAAATATAAGGTTCGGCCAAATGACTTAGATAAGGATAGATATATTAATAATAAACCACTTGGGGTTCGTTTGGCTTGATATAGTAAGTTTATTAACCATATAGTGTAAGAAAACAAAAAGACACGGTAAAAGTTAAATTATTTAACTTAGAGTTAAATCTAATTGATAAGGTTAAAATAATAACCTAAACTTGTCTAAATCCTATTGGATGAGAGGATTTCGACCCATACCCACTTTATCTTCGAAATAAGACCATTTGGAACCATTATAAACCGAATTTGACCTTAATATAAAATAATATTTTGAGATTTTCCTAAGATGCCCCTCTCCTCCCTTATAAAAGGGCACCTACTCCCTCTCCTCCTCACACCAATTCGAGCATTCAAGCTCGGCCAACCCCTGCAAAAATCTCTTCTCCACTTCCCTAGTATCATCCTAGAGGTCCTGGTCTTCTTCAAATACCATCCTTAGTTCTTTAAGTGGAGGATAAGTGAAGGCGCGTCAAAAAGAGGTAATATCCATTACCGATCTTTTTCAATTTCTTTCTTCTTCAACTTCTCCTTATTTAGTTGTTTCATGATAAAGTAATAACATTAGTATTTATTATATACTGATATGTTATTATAAATATGAAACAACTCTAATTAACTTTCTATCCATCCTACGGAAAAAGGAAATTACCGCGCGTGCGTACGTACGGAATACCGTCTCCACGCCGTGGTGTAATTTATTTTCCGCCACCACCTTAATAGGATGGGTATAATGGTGTAATGAGTAACTATATATGATTATTATAAAGTGATATTGATACTGAAATAGTATACATACACTTCAACACAATTCCATGACCATGGGAACGATATCATCGCTCGTGCGTACGTACGGACTACCGTCTCTACGAAGCGATGAGATTCATTCTCAATGATTAACCATTCATGAATGATTATAAAGTATATATAATAAGTACTAATGAAATATATGACATAATAATGATACTGGATTTATGTATATTTATATGTATTTCATCTACTTAATTCCATTCAATTCAATAAGGAAACGAAAACAGCGTTCATGCGTACGTACGGACTACCGTCTCCATGAACGGTGTATTTCTTTCCGTTTACTGATTTATTATATATATTTATATTCTGAATATATATATGTATATAAATCATGTTATATATTCTGGAATTAAGTAATCATGATCTAAGTAATCATATGAATAATTACAAGTCAAAACACGGACAACAAATGAAACAATTTTACCCAAAACGCTCTTTAACATGGAATTTACAAACGAACGGGTAATATAAAGTCATAAGTGTACCATATATGATATCATAACAATGAATATGATTCTGTAATAAGTCAATAACATTATTTAAATCATTATACAGGAGGTTCAGACACTTACAATGTAACACCCCGAGATTTTATGAAAAATATTCTTTTTAATTTCACTAATGTCTTGTGTTGTACGCTACACCAAAAGGAGCTTGCACAACACGCATCCTTGACTTGCCTTGAATTACACGCAATCGCAACCTTCCTCGATAGCGTGTGTGGTACGCAATACTGAGTTTCACGAAACAACGATATGCTTTAAAATATTATTAAAACTAGCCGTTATGAATAGTAATAACCACTTTTTGAAATTTTGTAAATTTTATTTTTCAAAATGGAATTCATTTTTAGATTCGAAGTATCGAATTTAGCCTAAGGTGAAATTTTGGTACTTTTCGGATAACTTTCATATTCTGATGAATAGTGAAAATTTCTAAATTATAATTAAAAATAACTTTTTTAATCGAAATAATTAATAGTGATAAATTATTAATTTGAGTGGTTTTAAAGTATATTTAGAATATATTTTTACAATTTAATACAATGTTGGTCATTGGTTGTAATTTCACATTTAAACCAGACATAATCAAGTGTCAATCTTTTGATAGATATTGTTTCTTAAAAACACGCTATTTGTTTTAACAGCGGGATTTAATTATAAAATTAATTAATGCAACTTCTATGTTATGAATTTGGTAAAATAGACTTCATTTTTGAATTCGGAATATGAAATATAGCTTAGGATGAAATTTTGGTATTTTTCTGAAAAACATCAATTTTTGATGAATAGTGAAACTACTAAGTGGTAGTTAAAAACTGAATTTTTCATAAAACATAATTTCACCACTTCTGTGAATGGAATTTCAAAAATCCGAGAGACACGGTTGATGTCAGTAAGTAAAATGTGGTTCAATGAGATGAAAATAATTTTTGGTGAATAGTAACTTTTTACTTTTATTTACCACGGTTAAAAGTAAATAGGGTAATTAAGGGTAAGAATGATATTGATATTACCCTAACACATGTCCTAATTATATTGGACAAGTGTATCTCGACCAAAAAACAACCTTAAGTGTAAAATATTATCATTTAGACCCACTTGGATTAGATTAGGACATTTATTATTATTTAATTCAAAGAATAGTTAAAAGAGTTAAAATCAAAGTTTATTTACTAAAACATTTTTAATATAGGGTTATACATAAGATAAATTCGATTGTAAATATTCATTAGAAAGCTAAAAAGATTTCCTAAATGATGGTATTTTATATATAATTTTTAGACATTAAATAATTTAATTTATTTATGACACAATTATGATTCAGTAATTATCTTATTTATGAAATATTGACATGATTGATGTTATAAACACCAAAATAAATGTAATTTGAGACTTTTTATGAATTACAATAATTTTCTAGGTTAATATGATATATTATTGTTGATTTAATAAACTTGGTTCGAACATATAATTCTGTTATGACTTTCACAAAAATCAAATATCAAATAGTTCAAAATTGACACAAAATAGTTTTTAAATCAAATATTATATTATTAATTGTTATTTTATTCCTAAAAATCTACGGTTCGGCCAAATGACTTATATAAGGATATATATATTAATAATAAACAATTTTGGGTTCGTTTGTCATGTTATAGTAAGTGTATTAACCATATAGTGAAAGAAAACAAAAAGACACGGTAAAAGTTAAATTATTTAACTTAGAGTTAAAATCTAATTGATAAGGTTAAAATAATACCCTAAACTTGTCTAAATCCTATTGGTTGATAGGATTTCGACCCATCCCCACTTTAGCTTCGAAATAATACCGTTTGGAACCATTATAAACCGATTTTGACTTTAATATAAAATAATATTTTGAGATATTCCTAAGGTGCCCCTCTCCTCCCTTATAAAAGGGTACCTCCTCCCCCTCCTCCTCACACCAAATTGAGCACTCAAGCTCGGCCAACCCCTGCCATTTTCTCCTCTCCACTTCCCTAGAATAATCCTAGAGGTCCTGGTCTTCTTCAAAGACCAATATTAGTTCCCTAAGTGGAGGATTCAAAGAAGCGTTCCAAAGAAGAGGTAATATCCATTACCGATCTTTTCAATTTCTTTCTTCTTCAACTTCTTCTTCTTTATTTGTTTCATGATAAAGTAATAACATAAGTATTAATTACATACTGATATGTTATTATAAATATGAAACAACCCTAATTAACCTTCTATCCATCCTACGGAAAAATGAAATCACCGCGCGTGCGTACGTACGGAATACCGTCTCCACGCCGTGGTGTAATCTATTTTCCACCACCACCTTACATGAATGGGTATAATGGTGTAAAGAATAACTATACATAGTTATTACAACATCATATTGATTCTGATATATTGTATAATCCACTCCAATTCAATTCAATAATTATGGAAATGATATCATCGCTCGTGCGTACGTACGGACTACCGTCTCCACGACGCGATGAGATTCATTCTTAATAATTAACCATTCATGAATGATTATAAAGTATATATAATAAGTACTAATGAAATATATGACCTAATAATGATACTGGAATTATTTATATTTATATTTATGTCATCTACTTAATTCCATTCAATTCAATAAGGAAACGAAAACAGTGTTCATGCGTACGTACGGACTACCGTCTCCATGAATGGTGTATTTCTTTCCATTTACTGATTTATTATATATGTATATTATGAATATATATATATAAATAATGTTTTATATTCTGGAATTAAGTAATCATGATCTAAGTAATCATATGAATAATTACAAGTTAAAAACACGAACGACAAATGAGACGATTTTACCCAAAACGCTACATTAACATGAATTTACAAAAGAACGGGTAATATAAAGTCATAAGTGGACCATATATGATATAATAACAATGAATATGATTCTGGAATAAGTCAATAACATGATTTAAATCATTATACAGGAGGTTCGGACACTTACAAATCAAGTCGGACATAAGGTAAGGGAAATATCACAATCTCATTTTTATCCGAGATTGTTTATTCGTAAGAATTTACTGGGGAGTATTTTATCATCCACATCCATGTTTACTGAATATTTAATATTATTTCCATCCACCTACAATTGTTTAAATCCAATTTTACCCTTCGGTGAGTTTTTAGTAAAGAATATGAAAGGAATCTTTTGTCGTTTTTCGTACGAGGTACTTTTTGACTTTTCCGACAAAAGTACAAAGAATGTTTTTTTTAACTTATACGGCATGAATGGATTTTTAAATAATTATTTCCAAGAAGCTTCCTTTACAAGTTTTCATGTTTATTTTTAATGAACTTCTTTTATTTTAAAGTTGTATGACATGTTAAGAAAGGAAAAATGTTTTTGAAGTAGAAAGGATATTTTCCTCAAGAATGGAGTTCAAGTATTTTATCAAAATTATTTTCCATCTAAGATAATAAAAAGGGTTCTGTTTTTATCCCTATTATTACATGGATTTGATTATGTTGTGATGGAAATATTTTTATGAATTCCTTTATCTTATATGAATTGTTTTATGATGTCATGTTGTTTAAGAATCCCGTTTTTATTACATGGGTTACGCTATGATGTATGGTTTATGATTATGTGGAACACATAAGAAAGGATTCATTATAAGATGGGTGGGACCTATATCTCCCTCCAATGCATTGGTGAAAGATTTTATATCTAATGAGATAGACAGGGCTGGAACGGTAGGTTATACCGGTTCAGTGAAACAGGACTGAAACGAGGGTTACTCGATTCAGAAAGGGACTTTGTCTACTAAGATAGTCTTGGCAATGAGTCTTGACTAACAAGAAATGATTATCTATGATTATGTGTGTATGCCACAATGTTTCATGTTTTAAGTTATGATTATTGGGATTTCATTTAACTACTATGATTTATCCCATGTTATGAAATTATGCTCTCTTTTGCATGTTAAGATTTCCAAAAGTTATGTTCTTATGAATATTATGTGATTGATTTTTCTTTTGTATACCCTTACTGAGCATTTGAGCTCACCCTTTTATGTTTTATTTTCCCCAGGATATAAAGAAAGGTTTTAGGTAAAAAAAAGGAAGATCTTTATGGGAGATATTGAAGATCTTTCACCTCGATTATAAGATTACGTTCCGAGTTTCCAAAGACACTATACCTATACGGTCCTTTGTGGTTTTGTCATATGTTGTAATAAGTGTGCTTCAATTTTTAATTATTAACAACGTATGTAAAGTATGGGTCGTTACAGTTGGTATCAGAGGAAAGGTTTAGTCAACCTTTCGAAACTAGGATGCGAAAACGTTAGTGAGATCCCTAGAGATATTTCTACGGTATGTCTAGGGATGTCCCTAAGGTTAAGTATACGTATAGGTTATAGTACTAGAATTACGCTAATGATCATAGAATTAAACCTAAGATGTTAGATATTGAAGGTACTCCCCCTTTATTATGTTGTTTTCCCTAGCATGATTTTTGCCTCTCACACTATTCTTTTTGGGTTTTAGACGATGGCTGGAACCCGAAGGAACCGTGTTGATCAATGCAATGGACAATGCAATGATTGTCCTCCTGAACAAACAAATGTTATGGGAGATGGAGTGCAAAATCTTATTGCTATACTTACACAAGCTATGAATCATTCTGGACTTCCAAATGAGCAGAGGAGGGAACAATATTCTATTGAGTCCTTCATGAGGCAACTTCCACCTTCTTTCAGTGGGTCTTCTGATCCACTTGTTGCTGAACAATGGATCAGTACCACTGAAAAGATATTTTCAGTTCTTCAATGTTCTGAGCATGATAAAGTCATCTTAGCAGTATATCGTTTGGAAGGTGAAGCTGATCAATGGTGGAATCTTATCAAGAATACAAGGCAAAGAGATGAAATTGAGTCCATGGAATGGGATGAGTTCAAGAACTTATTTTTCAATAAGTACTTCCCTCGTATTCTTCGAACAAAGATGGAGAAGGAGTTTCTTGAACTAAAGAAAAAGGATGATGAATCTGTTGGTATATACGAAGCGAATTTTACAAGACTTGCAAGGTATGCATCTGGCATTATCATCCAACCTGAAAGTAAAGTTGATCGATTTTTCAGTGGCTTAAAACCAAGTCTTCGAAGGGCATTATCTATAAGAGACTTCAGTAGCTATGAAGAAATTGTGCGTTGTGCTATCAAGGTAGAAATGGAAGTTGGTATTACATATCCATCTCATGGTTTTGACAAGAAACGAAAGATGGAGTTCAAGGAGAAATCTCAGAATAATGGTGAAAAGAAGATGAATGTTTCCTTATGCACAAAGTGTGGAAAGAAGCATGGTGGAGATTGTCTTAAAGGGACTAGAAAATGTTTTAAGTGTGGAAAAGAAGGTCATAGAGCAGCTGAGTGTTGAAGTAATGGAAAAAGGGTTTCTAATGATGTGAATAAAGCAAACACTGCAGAGAACGCACCACCAACACTTCAATGCTTCAAGTGAAAGTAAATGGGGCATTATGCTAATAAATGCCCTAATCAAAGGGTTAGTGATGATCAACATGAGCAACCACTGAAGGCAAAGGACAAAGGGAAGTCACATGCGATCACTATTGGCAATGTTGAATATGACAACGATGTGATGGAATGATTAAGTGTTTATGTAATGGGATTTCAAAATAATGTTGTATCATTGAGTATTGCAATATTTATTGATGTGGTATTCAAAGTGATTGAGATATTTTTTGGAAATAAGATGATATGCGCATAATGAAGAGAAAATGAGAAAATGAAATGTTTAACAGTATTCATGAGCTCATGATTGATATAATGACTAAGTGATATCATTGTTTGAGAATTTTGAGGATTTTGGTATGTGGAAAGTGTTAAATATTAACTGCATTCATGTTTTCACTAAGGTATTCAAGATAATACATGATTAAGGCCTTTGAATGTTTGGAATGTGACCAGCAAGACATATATATGGGGATTAACGATAGTATTAAATCTCTGGTAATCGTTTTCACTATATTATGAGAGTGGACTGCAGTATTATGGATAAGCCTAAAGATTAGAATGGATTATGTTGGACATAAGTTAGTATTGTTTAAGGATAGAAGATTTTCGATATTATTAATGGGATGTTATAGTATTATAGTTTTAGAAAAAGGACAACCTGCAGGACGGGCGACAGCCCATAGCTTCGGACAAGGCTGTGGGAATCGAACCCACAACCGAAGTGCGACTGGCCTTTATCACCTACCACTGGCCTACAGGAAGTCCCTGTTTAGTAGAAACTAGTTTTATTTTATTAAGCGGTATGATATAAGAAGTATAAGTTCATTTTTGGAACCATATACGATTAATCTAACCATAAGATGAACTTATAACTTTTCGAACCTTTTGTTTGAGACAGATGGAATGACCCGTCATTCTATCACATGATCTGCTAACACTTCACGAATAACAAATTCAACTTCATTTATTTAAGAGATGAAGTAGAAATTGTTCAAGGCACGAACAACAGCGAGATTGTACCAAAATAAAGTAAGTATTTATTCTAATTCAAACTCTTCAACTTTAGGGAAACGATCTTGAAAACCAAAAATGTTGTCCTAGTGCTCTTATACCTGATGAATCAGATGGTACCTTATATCACCAAAAATATATGGATTTGTGATTACTGGCTTTTCCATAGCCATGTTCTCTACCACTCTCCATCAGAACATGATGGTTAGATTTCTCTTCCATATCCATATTTTCACCTATGTGGAAACCCAGTGATTATTTTATTTGGGTAACCGTTAAGTTTCATACTTTTGTTTTAAAATATTGGTTTTGGTATTCCTTTTTACGATGTGGGTTTCTATTAATTAAACTTTCTAATAGTAAACCATTTATAACCCCAACGAATTTCGAGGGCGAAATTCATTTTAAGGGGGGTAGAATGTAACACCCCGAGATTTTATTAAAAATATTCTTTTTAATTTCACTAATGTCTTGTGTTGTACGCTACACCAAAAGGAGCTTGCACAACACGCATCCTTGACTTTCCTTGCATTACACGCAATCGCAACCTTCCTCGATAGCGTGTGTGGTACGCAATACTGAGTTTCAAGAAACAATGATATGCTTTAAAATATTATTAAAACTAGCCGTTATGAATAGTAATAACCACTTTTTGAAATTTTTTAAATTTTATTTTTCAAAATGGAATTCATTTTTAGATTCGGAGTATCGAATTTAGCCTAAGGTGAAATTTTGGTACTTTTCGGATAACTTTCATATTCTGATAAATAGTGAAAATTTCTAAATTATAATTAAAAACAACTTTTTTAATCGAAATAATTAATAGTGATAAATTATTAATTTGAGTGGTTTTAAAGTATATTTAGAATATATTTTTACAATTTAATACAATGTTGGTAATTGGTTGTAATTTCACATTTAAACCAGACATAATCAAGTGTCAATCTTTTGATAGATATTGTTTCTTAAAAACACGCTATTTGTTTTAACAGCGGGATTTAATTATAAAATTAATTAATGCAACTTCTATGTTATGAATTTGGTAAAATAGACTTCATTTTTGAATTCGGAATATGAAATATAGCTTAGGATGAAATTTTGGCATTTTTCTGAAAAACATCAATTTTTGATGAATAGTGAAACTACTAAGTGGTAGTTAAAAACTGAATTTTTCATAAAACATAATTTTACCGCTTCTGTAAATGGAATTTCAAAAATCCGAGAGACACAGTTGATGTCAGTAAGTAAAATGTGGTTCAATGAGATGAAAATAATTTTTGGTGAATAGTAACTTTTTACTTTTATTTACCACGGTTAAAAGTAAATAGGGTAATTAAGGGTAAGAATGATATTGATATTACCCTAACACATGTCCTAATTCTATTGGACAAGTGTATCTCGACCAAAAAACAACCTTAAGTGTAAAATATTATCATTTAGACCCACTTGGATTAGATTAGGACATTTATTATTATTTAATTCAAAGAATAGTTAAAAGAGTTAAAATCAAAGTTTATTTACTAAAACATTTTTAATATAGGGTTATACATAAGATAAATTCGATTGTAAATATTCATTAGAAAGCTAAAAAGATTTCCTACATGATTTTATTTTATTTATAATTTTTAGACATTAAATAATTTAATTTATTTATGACACAATTATGATTCAGTAATTATCTTATTTATGAAATATTGACATGATTGATGTTATAAACACCAAAATAAATGTAATTTGAGACTTTTTATGAATTACAATAATTTTCTAGGTTACTATGATATATTAGTGTTTATTTAATAAACTAGGTTCGAACATATAATTCTGTTATGACTTTCACAAAAATCATATATCAAATAGTGTCAAAATTGACACAAAATAGTTTTTAAATCAAATATTATATTATTAATTGTTATTTTATTCCTAAAAATCTAAGGTTCGGCCAAATGACTTATATAAGGATATATATATTAATAATAAACAATTTGGGGTTCGTTTGTCATGTTATATTAAGTGTATTAACCATATAGTGAAAGAAAACAAAAAGACACGGTAAAAGTTAAATTATTTAACTTAGAGTTAAAATCTAATTGATAAGGTTAAAATAATACCCTAAACTTGTCTAAATCCTATTGGTTGATAGGATTTCGACCCATCCCCACCTTAGCTTCGAAATAAGACCGTTTGGAACCATTATAAACCGATTTTGACTTTAATATAAAATAATATTTTGAGATATTCCTAAGGTGCCCCTCTCCTCCCTTATAAAAGGGTACCTCCTCCCCCTCCTCCTCACACCAAATTGAGCACTCAAGCTCGGCCAAACCCTGCCATTTTATCCTCTCCACTTCCCTAGAATAATCCTAGAGGTCCTGGTCTTCTTCAAAGACCAATATTAGTTCCCTAAGTGGAGTATTCAAAGAAGCGTTCCAAAGAAGAGGTAATATCCATTACCGATCTTTTCAATTTCTTTCTTCTTCAACTTCTTCTTCTTTAGTTGTTTCATGATAAAGTAATAACATCAGTATTACTTACATAATGATATGTTATTATAAATATGAAACAGCCCTAATTCACCTTCTATCCATCCTACGGAAAAATGAAATCACCGCGCGTGCGTACGTACGGAATACCGTCTCCACGCCGTGGTGTAATCTATTTTCCACCACCACCTTACATGGATGGGTATAATGGTGTAAAGAATAACTATAAATAGTTATTAAAACATCATATTGATTCTGATATATTGTATAATCCACTCCAATTCAATTCAATAATTATGTAAATGATATCATCGCTCGTGCGTACGTACGGACTACCGTCTCCACGACGCGATGAGATTCATTCTTAATAATTAACCATTAATGAATGATTATAAAGTATATATAATAAGTACTAATTAAATATATGACCTAATAATGATACTGGAATTATTTATATTTATATGTATTTCATCTACTTAATTCCATTCAATTCAATAAGGAAACGAAAACAGCGTTCATGCGTACGTACGGACTACCGTCTCCATGAAAGGTGTATTTATTTCCATTTACTGATTTATTATATATGTATATTCTGAATATATATATATAAATCATGTTTTATATTCTGGAATTAAGTAATCATGATCTAAGTAATCATATGAATAATTACAAGTTAAAAACACGAACGACAAATGAGACAATTTTACCCAAAACGCTACATTAACATGAATTTACAAAAGAACGGGTAATATAAAGTCATAAGTGGACCATATATGATATAATAAAAATGAATATGATTCTGGAATAAGTCAATAACATGATTTAAATCATTATACAGGAGGTTCGGACACTTACAAAGCAAGTCGGACATAAGGTAAGGGAAATATCACAATCTCATTTTTATCCGAGTTTGTTTATTCATAAGTATTTACTGGGGAGTATTTTATCATCCACATCCATGTTTCCTGAATATTTAATATTATTTCCATCCACCTAAAATTTTTTAAATCCAATTTTACCCTTCGGTGAGTTTTTAGTAAAGAATATGAAAGGAATCTTTTGTCGTTTTTCGTACGAGGTACTTTTTGAGTTTTCCGACAAAAGTACAAAGAATGTTTTTTTTAACTTATACGGCATGAATGGATTTTTAAATCATTATTTCCAAGAAGCTTCCTTTACAAGTTTTCATGTTTATTTTTAATGAACTTATTTTATTTTAAAGTTGTATGACATGTTAAGAAAGGAAAAATGTTTTTGAAGTAGAAAGGATATTTTCCTCAAGAATGGAGTTCAAGTATTTTATCAAAATTATTTTCCATCTAAGATAATAAAAAGGGTTCTGTTTTTATCCCTATTATTACATGGATTTGATTATGTTGTGATGGAAATATTTTTATGAATTCCTTTATCTTATATGAATTGTTTTATGATGTCATGTTGTTTAAGAATCCCATTTTTATTACATGGGTTACGCTATGATGTATGGTTTATGATTATGTGGCACACATAAGAAAGGATTAATTATAAGATGGGTGGGACCTATATCTCCCTCCAATGCATTGGGTAAAGATTTTATATATCATGAGATAGACAGGGCTGGAACGGTAGGTTATACCGGTTCAGTGAAACAGGACTGAAACGAGGGTTACTCGATTCAGAAAGGGACTTTGTCCACTAAGATAGTCTTGGCAATGAGTCTTGACTAACAAGAAATGATTCTCTATGATTATGTGTGTATGCCACAATGTTTCATGTTTTAAGTTATGATTATTGGGATTTAATTTCACTACTATGATTTATCCCATGTTATGAAATTATGCTCTCTTTTTCAGGTTAAGATTTCCAAAAGTTATGTTCTTATGAATATGATGTGATTGATTTTTCTTGTGTATACCCTTACTGAGCATTTGAGCTAACCCTTTTATGTTCTATTTTCCCCAGGATATAAAGAACGGTTTTAGGTAAAAAAAAAGGGAAGATCTTTATGGGAGATATTGAAGATCTTTCACCTCGATTAGAAGATTACGTTCCGAGTTTCCAAAGACACTAAACTATTACGATCCTTGTGTGTGTGTTTTTGTTATGTACTAAGTATTCCGCAAATGTAATGTAATATCCATGTACGTCAGTCTTCGGGTCTTTACATACAAATCAAGTCGGACCTGTGGTAAGGGAAAATTTCACAATCTCATTTTTATCCGAGATTGTTTTTACTTTGGCATTTACTGGGGTGTATTTTATCATCCACATCCATGTTCCCTAAATATGTAATATTGTTTCCATCCACTTACAATAGTTTAAATCCAATTTTATCCTTCAGTTAGTTTTTAGTAAATAATATGAAAGGAATCTTTTGTCATTTTTCGTACGAGATACTTTTTGACTTTTCCGACAAAAGTACGAGAAGAATGTTTTTTTTAACTTATACAGCATGAATGGATTTTTAAAGCATTATTTCCAAGAATCTTCCTTTACAAGTTTTCAAATTTATTTTTAATCAACTTCTTTTAGTTAGAATTTTATGACATGATAAGAAAGGAAAAGTGTTTTTGAAGAAGAAAGGATATTTTCCTCAAGAATGGAGTTCAAGTGTTTTATCAAAATTATTATCCATCTAAGATAATAAAGGGTTCTATTTTTATCCCTATTATTACATTGATTTGATTATTTTGTGATGGAATTATTTTTATGAATTCCTTTATCTTATATGAATTATTTTATGATGTCATGATGTTTAATATTCCCATTTGTATTACATGGGTTATGCAATGACGTATGATTTATGATTTTGTGGCACACATAAGAATGGTATCATTATGAGATGGGTGGGACCTATATCTCCCTCCAATGCATTGGTTAAAGATTTTATATATCATGAGATAGACATGACTGGAATGGTAGGTTATACCGGTTTAGTGAAACAGGACTGAAACGAGGGTGACTCGGTTCAGAAAGGGACTTTGTCCACTAAGATAGTCTTGGCAATGAGTCTTGACTAACAAGAAATGATTATCTATGATTATGTGTGTATGCCAAAAAGTTTCATGTTTTAAGTTGTGATTATTGGGATTACATTTCACTTCTATGATTTATCCCATGTTATGATATTATGAGCTCTTTTGCAGGTTAAGATTTCCAAAAGCTATATTCTTATGTATATGATGTGATTGATATTTCTTTTGTTTACCCTTACTGAGCATTTGAGCTCACCCTTTTATGTTTTCTTTTCCCCAGGATATAAAGAAAGGTTTTAGGAAAAAAAGAAGATCTTTATGGGAGATATTGAAGATCTTTCACCACGATTAGAAGATTTTATTCCGAGTTTCCAAAGACACTAAACTATTACGGTCCTTGTGTGTGTGTTTTTTTATGTACTAAGTATTCCACAAAAGTAATGTAATATCTGTGTACGTTAAGCTTTGGGTCTCTACAGTTGGTATCAGAGGAAAAGTTTAGTCAACCTTTGGAAACTAGGATGCAAAAGAGTTAGTGAGATCCCTAGAGATATTTCTAAGGTATGTCTAGGGATGTCCCTAAGGATAAGTATATGTATAAGATACAGTCCTAGAACTACGGTAACGATCATAGAATTTAACCTAAGATGTTAGATATTGAGGATACTCCTCCTTTATAATGTTGTTTTCCCTAGCATGATTTTTGCCTCTCACGCTATTCTTTTTGGGTTTTAGACGATGGCTGGAACCCGAAGGAACCGTGTTGATTAATGCAATGGACAATGCAATGATTGTCCTCCAGAACAAACAAATGTTATGGGAGATGGAGTGCAAAATCTTATTGCTATACTTACACAAGCTATGAATCATTCTGGACTTCCAAATGAGCAGAGAAGGGAACAATATTCTATTGATTCCTTCATGAGGAAATGTCCACCTTCTTTCAGTGGGACTTCCGATCCACTTGTTGCTGAACAATGGATCAGTACCACTGAAAAGATATTTTCAGTTCTTCAATGTTCTGAACATGATAAAGTCATCTTAGAAATATATCGTTTGGAAGGTGAAGCTGATCAATGGTGGAATCTTATCAAGAATACGAGGCCAAGAGATGAAATTGAGTCCATGGAATGGGAAGAGTTCAAGAACTTGTTTTTCAGTAAGTACTTACCTCGTATTCTTCGAACAAAGATGGAAAAGGAGTTTCTTGAGCTGAAGCAGAAGGATGATGAATCTGTTGGTATATACGACGCGAATTTTACAAGACTTGCAAGGTATGCATCTGGCATTATCATCCAACCTGAAAGTAAAGTTGATCGATTTTTCAGTGGCTTAAAACCAAGTCTTCAAAGGGCATTAGCTATAAGAGACTTCAGTAGCTATGAAGAAATTGTGAGTTGTGCTATTAAGGTAGAAATGGAAGTTGGTGTTACATATCCATCTCATGGTTTTGACAAGAAACGAAAGATGGAGTTCAAGGAGAAATCTCAGAATAATGGTGAAAAGAAGATGAATGTTTCCTTATGCACAAAGTGTGGAAAGAAGCATGGTGGAAATTGTCTTAAAGGGACTAGAAAATGTTTTAAGTGTGGAAAAGAAGGTCATCGAGCCGCTGAGTGTCGAAGTAATGGAAAAAGGGATTCTAATGATGTGAATAAAGAAAACACTGTAGAGAACGCACAACCAACACTTCAATGCTTCAAGTGCAAGGAAATGGGGCATTATGCTAATAAATGCACTAATCCAAGGGTTAGTGATGATCGACATGAGCAACCACTTAAGGCAAAGGAAAAGGGGAAGTCACATGCGATCACCATTGGTGATGTTGAATATGACAATGATGTGGTGGAATGATTAAGTGTTTATGTAATGGGATTCCAAAATGATGTTGTATCATGGAGTATTGGAATATTTATGTATTGGTCTAATGTGGTATTCAAAGTGATTGAGATATTTTTAATAAGATGATATGCACATAATGAAGGGAAAACGAGAAAATGAAATATTTAACAGTATTCATGATCTCATGATTGATATAAGGACTAAGTGATATCATGGTTTGAGTATATAGAATTTTGAGGATTTTGGTATGTGGAAAGTGTTAACTTTTAAATGCATTCATGTTTTCACTAAGTTTTAATGGGTATTAATTCTTCAAGAGAATACATGATTAAGGTATTCACATGTTTGTAATTTGACCAACAAGATATATCTTATGATATATGGGGGATAAATGATGGCATTCACGTGATTGTTCTGTGACATTTCAAGTAATCATTTTCTTTATACTATGAGCTTGGACCGAAGTATTTTAGATAAGGCTAAAGATTATAATGGATTATGTTGGACATAAGTTAGGATAAAACGTTTTTATTATTTATGGGATGTTATAGTAATATAGCTTTAGAAAAAGGAAAACCTGCAGGATGGGCGATAGCCCATCGCATCGGACAAGGCTCTGGGAATCGAACCCACAACCAAAGTGCGACTGGCCTTTATCGCCTACCACTGGCCTACAGGAAGTCCCTGTTTAGTAGAAACTAGTTTTATTATATTAAGCAGTATGATATATGAAGTATAAGTCCATTTTAGGAACCATATATGATTAATCTCACCATAGAATGACTTATGTATATTTAATAACTTTTGCTAACCTTTTGTTTGAGACAGATGGAATGAACCATCATTCTATCACATGATCTACTAACACTTCACGAATAACAAATTAAACTTCATTTATTTAAGAGATGAAGTAGAAATTTTTCAGGGCACGAACAACAGTGAGATTGTACCAAAATAAAGTAAGTATTTATTCTAATTCAAATTCTTCAACTTTAGGGAAACGATCTTGAAAACCAAAAATGTTGTCCTAGTGCTCTTATATCTGATTAATCAGATGGTACCTTAGATCGTCACAAATTTATGGCTTTGTGATTGCTAGATTTTCCATAGCCATGTTCTCTACCACTCTCCATCAGAACATGATGGTTATATTTCTCTTCCATATCCATATTTTCACCTATGTGGAAACCCAGTGATTAGTTTATTTGGGTAAACGTTACGTTTCATACTTTTGTTTTTAAAGATTGGTTTTGGTATTCCTTTTTACGATGTGGGTTTCTATTAAAGAAACTTTCGAATAGTAAACCATTTATAACCCCGACGAATTTCGAGGGCGAAATTCATTTTAAGGGGGGTAGAATGTAACACCCCGAAATTTTATGAAAAATATTCTTTTTTAATTTCATTAATGTCTTGTGTTGTACGCTACACCAAAAGAAGCTTTCAAAACACGCATCCTTGACTTGCCTTCCATTACACGCAATCGCGACCTTCCTCGATAGCGTGTGTAGTACGCAATAACGAGTTTCACTAAACAACAATATGCTATTAAAATATTATTAAAACTAGCCGTTATGAATAGTAATAACCACTTTTTGAAATTTTGTATATTTTATTTTTCAAAATGGAATTAATTTTTGGATTCTTAATATCGAAATTAGCTTAGGGTGAAATTTTGGTACTTTTCGGATAACTTTCATTTTCTAATGAATAGTGAAAATTGCTAAATTTTCATTAAAAAAAACATTTTTAATCGAAATAATTAATAGTGATAAATTATTAATTTGAGTGGTTTTAAAGTATATCTAGAATATATTTTTACAATTCAATACAATATTGGTCATTGGATGTAATTTCACATTTACACCAGACATAAACAAATGTTAATCTTTTGATAGTTATTATCTCTTAAAAACACGCTATTTGTTGTGACAGCGGAAATTAATTATAAAATTAATTAATGAAACTTATATGTTGGTAATTTTGTAAAATAGAAATCATTTTTGAACTTGGAATATCAATTATAGCTTAGGGTGAAATTTTGGCATTTTTCTGAAAAACTTCAATTTTCGATGAATAGTGAAACTACTAAGTGGTAGTTAAAAAAATTAATTTTTTTATAAATCTTAATTTTACCGCTTCTGTGAATGGAATTTCAAAAATCTGAGAGACACGGTTGATGTCAGTAAGTAAAATGTGGTTCAATGAGATGAAAATAATTTTTGGTGAATAGTAACTTTTTACTTTTATTTACCACGGTTAAAGGTAAATAGGGTAATTAAGGGTAAAAATGATATTAATATTACCCTAACACATGTCCTAATCCTATTTGACAAGTGTATCTCAACCAAAAGCAACCTTAAGTGTAAAGTATTATCATTTAGGCCCACTTGGATTAGATTAGGACATTTATTATTATTTAATTCAAAGAAGAGTTAAAAGAGTTAAAATCAAAGTTTATTTACTAAAACATTTTTAATATAGGGTTATACATAATATAATTTAGACTATAAATATTCATTATAAATCTAAAAAGATTTACTACATAATGGTATTTTATTTTTAATGTTTATACTTTAAATAATTTAATTTATTTATGACACAACGATGATGCAGTAATTACCTTTTTAAGAAAATATTAACATAATTGATGTTATAAATGCCCAAATAAATGTAATTTGAGACTTTTTATGACTTACACTAATTTTCTAGGTTAATATGACATGTTATTGTTGATTTTAGTAACTTGGTTCGAACTTATCATTCTGTTAAAAATTTCATAACAATCATGTACCAAATAGTGTCAAAATTGACATAAATTAGTTTTTAAAACAAATATTATATTATTAATTGTTATTTAATTCCTAAAAATCTAAGGTTCAGCCAAATTACTTAGATAAGGATATATATATTAATAATAAACAACTTGGGGTTCGTTTGTCTTGATATAGTAAGTTTATTAACCATATAGTGTAAGAAAACAAAAAGACACGGTAAAAGTTAAATTATTTAACTTAGAGTTAAATCTAATTGATAAGGTTAAAATAATAACCTAAACTTGTTTAAATCCTATTGGATGAGAGGATTTCGACCCATCCCCACTTTATCTTCGAAATAAGACCATTTGTAACCATTATAAACCGAATTTGACCTTAATATAAAATAATATTTTGAGATTTTCCTAAGATTCCCCTCTCCTCCCTTATAAAAGGGCACCTCCTCCCTCTCCTCCTCACACCAATTTGAGCATTCAAGCTCGGCCAACCCCTGAAAAAATCTCTTCTCCACTTCCCTATTATCATCCTAGAGGTCCTGTTCTTCTTCAAAGACCATCCTTAGTTCTTTAAGTGGAGGATAAGTGAAGGCGCGTCAAAAAGAGGTAATATCCATTACCGATCTTTTTCAATTTCTTTCTTCTTCAACTTCTCCTTCTTTAGTTGTTTCATGATAAAGTAATAACATCAGTATTTATTATATACTTATATGTTATTATAAATATGAAACAACTCTAATTAACCTTCTATCCATCCTACGGAAAAAGGAAATCACCGCGCGTGCGTACGTACGGAATACCGTCTCCACACCGTGGTGTAATTTATTTTCCGCCACCACATTAATAGGATGGGTATAATGGTGTAATGAGTAACTATATATTATTATTATAAAGTGATATTGATACTTAAATAGTATACATACACTTCAACACAATTCCACGACCATGGGAACGATATCATCGCTCGTGCGTACGTACGGACTACCGTCTCCACGACGCGATGAGATTCATTCTCAATGATTAACCATTCATGAATGATTATAAAGTATATATAATAAGTACTAATGAAATATATGACATAATAATGATACTGGATTTATGTATATTTATATGTATGTCATCTACTTAATTCCATTCAATTCAATAAGGAAACGAAAACAGCGTTCATGCGTACGGACGGACTACCGTCTCCATGAACGGTGTATTTCTTTCCATTTACTGATTTATTATATATATGTATATTCTGAATATATATATATATATAAATCATATTTTATATTATGTAATTAAGTAATCATGATCTAAGTAATCATATGAATAATTACAAGTCAAAACACGGACGACAAATGAAACAATTTTACCCAAAACGCTCTTTAACATGGAATTTACAAACGAACGGGTAATATAAAGTCATAAGTGTACCATATATGATATCATAACAATGAATATGATTCTGTAATAAGTAAATAACATTATTTAAATCATTATACAGGAGGTTCGGACACTTACAAAGCAAGTCGGACCTAAGGTAAGGGAAAATATCACAATCTCATTTTTATCCGAGATTGTTTTTACTTTGGCATTTACTGGGGTGTATTTTATCATCCACATCCATGTTCCCTAAATATGTAATATTGTTTCCATCCACTTAAAATATTTTAAATCCAATTTTACCCTTCGGTGAGTTTTTAGTAAATAATATGAAAGAAATCTTTTGTCGTTTTTCGTACGAGGTACTTTTTGACTTTTCCGACAAAAGTACGAGAAGAATGTTTTTTTTAACTTATACGGCATGAATGGATTTTTGAAACATTATTTCCAAGAATCTTTCTTTACAAGTTTTCAAGTTTATCTTTAATCAAATTCTTTTAGTTAGAATTTTATGACATGTTAAGAAAGGAAAAGTGTTTTTGAAGAAGAAAGGATATTTTCCTCAAGAATGGAGTTCAAGTGTTTTATAAAAAATATTTTCCATCTAAGATAATAAAGGGTTCTGTTTTTATCCCTATTATTAAATTGATTTGATTATTTTTGTGATGGAATTATTTTTATGAATTCCTTTATCGTATATGAATTGTTTTATGATGTCATGATGTTTAAGATTCCCATTTGTATTAGATGGATTATGCAATGATGTATGATTTATGATTCTGTGGCACACATAAGAATGGTATCATTATGAGATGGGTGGGACCTATATCTCCCTCCAATGCATTGGGTAAATATTTTATATCTCATGAGATAAACATGACTGGAATGGTAGGTTATACCAGTTCAGTGAAACAGGACTGAAACGAGGGTGACTCAGTTCAAAAAGGGACTTCGTCCACTAAGATAGTCTTGGCAATGAGTCTTGAGTAACAAGAAATGATTCTCTATGATTATGTGTGTATTCCACAAAGTTTCATGTTTTAATTTGTGATTATTGGGATTACATTTTACTTCTATGATTTATCCCATGTTATGATATTATGAGCTCTTTTGCAGGTTAAGATTTCCAAAATCTATATTCTTATGTATATGATGTGATTGATATTTCTTTTGTTTACCCTTACTGAGCATTTGAGCTCACCCTTTTATGTTTTCATTTCCCCATGATATAAATAAAGGTTTTAGGAAAAAAAATAAGATCTTTATGAGATATATTGAAGATCTTTCACCACGATTAGAATATTTTATTCTGAGTTTCCAAAGACACTAAACTATTACGGTCCTTGTGTGTGTGTTTTGTTATGTACTAAGTATTCCGCAAAAGTAATGTAATATCTATGTACGTTAATCTTCGAGTCTCTACAGTTACGGAATAAGGTGATTCATCAGGTAAAGGTTTTGTGGAAAACCCATATGATTGAAGAGGCAACATGGGAATCTGAAAATGCTATGAGGGATAAATACCCCCACTTATTTTGATAAGTGAATAAAATTATGAGGACGCAATTCCCAAAAGGGGGGAAGGATGTAACATCCCAATTAAATAAAGAATAATACATTTTCATATTTATTAATATTTTCGAATTAAATGTTAATTTTACTTTAAAGGGGTTGCTATGTTCGATAGTGTACCTGATACGCAATAAAGAGTTTCTTTGAAATCGTACATTGCACACTAGTAATAAAATAATATTATTTTAAATGTCAGTTAACACGTAGCCGTTGTACTGGCGGGAATGGATATAAATAACTAAAATATTATTATATATGTTTGTTAAATGTTTTTACATTAATCTAATAAAGGATAAAGGCTTAAAATACGAAAAGAATTCAATTTTAGGCCTATATACTCTAATTGTCACGAAAGGTCCACTTATCAACATTTGATGGCGACCCGTCATTAAATATAGTTTTTGTCACTCTTATACATTCTATTGGACCAAATAAAACTCTTCTTTAGAATCGGGATATCAAATATTACTTTCTGTAATTTTTTGGTATTTTTCCGATAAAGTTCATTTTTTAATGAATAGTGTAAAATGTTGTATTTTAATTCAAAACCTCTTTTTAATATAATTTATTAAGATGATTAGATTATCTTTTGAATTGGTTTTAAAGTGAAATTAGAATATATTTTTACCATTTAATCCAATGGTGGTCATTGGAATCAATTTCACTTTGAAATTGGACTTAAACTGGTGTCAATCTTTTGATACTTATTGTTTCATAAAAACACGCTATTTGTTTTGACAGCGGGAATTAATTATTAAATTAATTAATGAAACTTATATGTTTTGAATTTTGTAAAATGGACTTCATTTTTGAATTCGGAATATCAAATATAGCTTAGGGTGATGTTTTGGTTTTTTTCTGAAAAACTTCAATTTTTTATGAATAGTGAAACTGCAAAGTGGTGGTTACAAAATTTGATTTTTCGTTTAAATGGGACTTTACCACTTTTGTGTTTTGAATCTCAAAAATTAAATTCAAATTATTTTCATTATTAAGTAAAATGTGGTTCAATGGGATTAAAATAAATTTTGGTGAATAGTAACTTTTATGTTTTATTAATCACGATTAAAGGTAATTAGTGTAATTTAAGGTAAAAATGATATTATAATAAAATGAAAATATCTTGAAACTTGTCCTAACCCTATTGGATGAGTTATGTCCGACCAATACAACCCATAGGTCTATTTTTGGTACCCCATAGAGCCACTTGGGTATGATAATGACATTTATGCCTTTTATTTAAAGTTAAAGTAAAAATGACGCAAACATGAGATGTTTTACTAAACCAATTTTTACATGGCATTATACAAGTCATATGTTTTACTATAAATATTCCTTGTAAAGTTAAAAATATTTCCTACATCATAGTGTTTTTTTTTAATATTTTTAGACATTAAATAAATTAAATTATTTATGACACCATGATGATGCAGCGATTACCTCATTTTTTAACGATTTAAATAAAATGGAAAGATAATGTAAAATCTAAGACCTAAACATGTCCAAAATCTATTGGATGGGTATATTTCGAACCCTTATCACCTTATCCTAGAAAAAAAATCAATGTGGGACCATTAATAACCGAAACGCATTCTAAAATAAAATAACATTTCCTTACTTTCCAAGAGTGCCCCTCCTCTCCTCTTATAAAAGGCCCCCACCTCTACCTCATTACCCACACTTCAAAATCCTTTGGCTCGACCATCCCCTGATCATTTTGTCTATCCACATCCCTCTCTTACTCCTTGAAGCCTCAATTTGGGTATAAGTCTTCCCAAGGAATCCTTTGAGCTCAAACCAAAGGGAGTTACCCGATTATAAGGTAATATTTTCACTTGAGACCTTTTGTATTATTTTGCTTCTCCAACCCCCTAAACTCTTTTTATTAATTTCTTTTGTAACAACTACAGTATATTACATATACTAGGATATTGTTATAATAATTATTCGAGCTACACATACACACACCTACATCTAATGGTTAAATAACATACTGTTTACGTGGATGGAGAATTCTTGCCTCACGAAACGATGATTGTTCGATATTCTTCTAACACCTTAAAAGGTGGCCATTAAGATGTCACTATATTTATATATGATATATAATATGTTTATTTTTTCCTTAAGCTTCTATATTTTTCATTTTGGGAATACCTTTATGGTTTCCATTTTGGGTAAATGTGATATCTTCATTTAAGGAAGTGCGGACTACCGCCCCCTCAAAGTGATTTGATTCGTTAATGCCATATGTGGGATGTATAAGGGATGTATTTAAAGTTATTATATATGATGTTATACTGGAATTATAATATACCTCTATATAATTATTATTTCTTTCCATTAAATTATGAGATAGAAATTAAAGTAGAGTTCATGCGTACGTACGGCTTACCGTCTCCATGAACGGTGCATTTCATTTCTTATCCCAAAATGTAATGTACTATTATAAGTACATGTATATAATCGATATATATGATGAATGATACATCTAAATGATGAATATAATTCTGTAATTAAAATATACATACCTCTCATTTAGTTTTAATTCCATTAATATGACAAAGAAATGAAAGTAGTGTTCATGCGTACGTACGGCTTACCGTCTCCATGAACGGTGCATTTCATTTCTTACCTCTAAATGATTTTGTAATATTATAAATACATGTATATTCTGGATATATATGATATATATGATATCCAAATCAGGAATTTCATTCTGGATATAAAGAACCTTTGACCACACGAACAACATGTAATTGTAAGAAATCCACTTTCGACTTAAGAACCAAATATCGACAAAACAAACATTATTAACTTAAATGGTTAGATAATGTTTATAACATGGCAATAAGTGATATAAAAGGAATAATGAACTTGAAAAAGGTTCTTAACCAAATATAAATTAACTCAAGTTTATTATTCAGGACGTTAAAAAATGATCGAGTCAAGTCGGACCCGAGGTAAGGGACTTCATCTCAATCTCCTTTCATTGAGGCATATTTCGTTTTAAACACAACTTTCTTTTATAACGGTGTATAAACCCCTTTGAATTTTACTTTTATACAAAAGGAATCTTTTTCTATGAAGCGTTTTACAAAATGACAGAAAGGAATGTTTCTTTTATCGTACGCGGTGACCACGACCTTTTCCGCCACTGCAAGTATTATTTGGTCTTTGGCTTCCTCAACAAGCCGTAATGTTTTTAAAATAAAATAAATACCATATACTCTTTTATGTATTTTGGTATTGAAAATGGTTTTGATAAAGGATTCTATTATGTCAATATATTTATGATATATTTTGATTGAAGTGTGGAAATGTTTTCTTTCCATTATATTGGTTTTATGTTTTATGATTTTATATTGGTACTTGGACATTTTACGGGTGGTTACGTGATAAACCATATGATGGGTGGTGCCATGAATACCAGGACAGGTGGTTACGTTATAACCTCCAATTCATTGGGTATGGAAGTCGGCCGTATGGCTATTCCATTAAGTATGTATGGAAGTTGGCCAAATGGCTATTCCATTAAGTGATATGTGTGGAAGTCGACCGTATGGTTATTCCACTTATGTATGTTTATGTCCCAAGTTACCTTTATATGTTATGTGTTCTTTATATGGGTTTTATAGTAATATTTTGGTTACAAAAGGGTAAGTAATGATCTTTTATTCAGTGAAGAGTTTTTACTACTTCATAAAGGTGAAAAGTATTACTTTGATAAAGTATACATGGTTTACTTTTTGTTTTGATAAACTAACAGTTTTTATTCTTTGTGTATCCCTTACTGAGCTTTTTATGCTCACCCCAAGTTTCTTTGAAATGTTTTTCACAAGACTTAATGTGGAATAGGGTCAAGTATGGGATCAAGGGAATGTCATGCTATATAAAATATGGAACTAGACATGTTTCTTTTTAAGAGTATTTTTTTGTTCTATGGAAACTTAGTAGAAGTGTATACTTTGTAATCTTTTGAGATGTAATAGTTATGTTATAATTCTCTAAAATTCTAAACCTGAAAAGATCCTCAATGTGAATTATTCATTTAATTCAATATTAATTAAGGTTTAAGGTCGGGTCCTTATATATGTGGTCATGATGCGAATGAATATTTGAGTTTGTAGTTTATAGCCACAATATGTGTGAGAATTGAATAGGAGATAATATTATTTTATTTATCATCCATAAAGTATGTGGCCATGCAGAGATGTATTAAAATGCCATTCTAGGACTAGTGAACTACTTTAAAATTTCCTTGCACGGTCATATAATTTTCATGTAATAACGAGTTCGATAACTCCTACATTAATGCATATAAATTAATAGGCTTATTCAGGAATAATATGATTAAAATAAAAATAAGAAAATTAAGTAGTGGTTATAAATTTTGACACATATAATTTTCTGATAAAATCATTTGTCACTCACAGGTTGAGATCATGCTCGTGAAGCAATAGATTTATTTTCAGTCAGTATGCGACTGTTTATGTGAGTGCAGTCATCAATTTGTGAAGAAATATATTATTGTGAAGATAGTTCACTGAATGGAACATATTCTATTCCATAATTATTTAAATCACATAATGATAATATGGAATACTATATGAGTTGTATATAATTGAGACTACAAGAGACATAATTTTGAGTAAGAACCTTTTTAGTGAAGTTCTCCTATTTATGATCATATGATATTTTATTTGTATAGAAGTCTCAAAAAAATATCTCCATTAGTTATTACAGAGATATTCAATGTTCAGAAGTGGTCTTTCTTGTGTTGTGTAATCTATTTTGTAACAAGGTAGTGTTAAACTGTTGTTCCAATGGAACTCTAGAAAGCATATAGGGACTCTATGTTATTGAAGAAATGTATGTTTTAATTTATTGGTTTTATAGTGTAGAATATTTTATTGAGTATTTAAACCAATCATATAAAGGAGTGGGCTCATTTTGATACCAAAATTTGTAAAAAAAATTGTTCTTTTGGAATTTATATTTACTAAATCTGGGAGAGGTTGAGATATCATAAGAGTGGATCGGATCCTAATAGATCAACATAGGTTAGTTTCCAAATAAAGAAAAATTGAAAAAAAATAAACACTGATTAACCCCCCCCCCCCCTCTTAGTGGTGCAACTCCAAATAGTAACTTCACACATCACAGTTGTAAAAAAACTTCCATTCTTAATGATTATAAGTAGGGTTTCATTTGATTCTTCCATAGATGGAAATTATTTCCAATGAAGATCAGAATCCCTTAGTTATTAAACACTTTCACTTATTCTACTATGAGAGAAACATTGACTTTAACATCCCTTTGATACCAATTTTTTACCTTACTAGTTTCAATACAATATTATGGGGGTGAATTAGGATATGATAGATTAAAATACTCCCAAGTTTATACGCTTTTTCTTTATTAAACAAAACACGTTTCTCTATTCTTCTCATAAAAATGTATGAGTAGAAATAAAAAAACAATGAGACTGAGAAAATTTAGTTAGTTAACACTTAACTATGCTAGTATAAGGAGCATGCAAATAAAATTTTCTAATGTACCAAATCCACTATTATGTGCTTCTATTATAATGTTTGGACTGAATTCACTATCTCTCATGGTTTATAACCATTCACACTTTAAAATATCACTACTCCCTCAACTGAATTGTAACACATTACTCTTATAGAAGATTATTTTATTGATCTAAATCGCCTTAGAATTGGTTTACATATATATTACTGTTCTATTAATATCTTTTTTCACTTGAGAGATAAAATCCAATTTTCTGCATAGCATTTTATTTTTTGAAACTCCTTTAATAAATTTTTTGTATTCCATCAAAAACTACTTTAATCCCTATGAAAACTTCCAATGAATTATGTAAAATGAGTGATTCATGAACTAAATTTGATTCATGAATGAAATACACCTTTAAAAAAACCTCTAATTTTCAAGCTATAGTGCACCACAAACTAACACTCCTTCACCACTCAACTTCCTTCATGATCTACAATTATTTCTGAACTACTTTTGGACTTAGCTGAATTTGTCCACTGATAATGCTCTCAAATTATGTTTCCTCTTCATAATTAATTTATTAGGTGTCATTTATGTAGTAAATAGAACTTTAAAAAACCCACTAATCAAAATTACACTTAATACCTTTCATGGATCAGACTTTACCATATACTACTACTATTATATGGTTCATATGGTGCATAAATTACCTTGTGGAAGCCTATAAATCAATATCTTTTTCAAATTATGAGAACCCTTTATGGTGGATACAAAAACACTGCATTTCTTCTATAAACAAAAGTACTCCTTTATGAACATGATTTTGGGTTTGCAAACTTGCATTGTGAGCTCAATGCCTTTTCCAAATTTCATTTCCCCCTAACTTTTCATACTATTTGTGGGCTCCTTTTATAGTCACTATATAGTTTCTATATAGTTTTTTATTGGTCTACAAATCTATTTTGTAGTTATGTATAGTTGTTATGTGGTCAAGGAATTTTGCTATGTGATAATCCTCTCTAATCAATAAAATCATCTTCAAAACATCATGCCCAAAAATTTTAAAAAAACATTGGGAAATTATTCAACCTTAAAAACACCTACTTCTGAGAAAAACAGGTTGGAATGTTTTCAATTAGATTTATCAACAAATAAAATCAACCCAAAAACCTTAAAACACCTACAAGAGGGATTTTTTCCCAAAAAATGATGTATTTTTTTCATAAATTCTTTAAGTGGATGTTTCTAAAAGTATATTTAATATATTAAAATAAAAATTATGAAATTATTAAGTTTATATTAATTATGTTACCATGAACCCTTTTACCATGGTAAACCTATCGAATATGGTTTAAAAATTGTGCATTGAATAACCTCAGAACCCCCTACATAAACTTAACTGATTTAGTAACTAAATAAAACATCATAATAAATGAAATAAAAGGAATAATAATTAAGGAATAAACATTAAAAATGTTCTAAATAAATTAAATAATAAATATAAGTTTTTTTTTTCAAATTAAAAGACATACATGGTGAGTCAGAACACGAGGTAAGGGATTTTTATTTCAAACCTTATTTAAATATTTTAAACTCATTTTTCCCTCATGTCCATATTCTTTTATATTTTTCAAAAACTTTCTTCCTCACACTTGAAATATTTTTCAAATTTATTTTCAAATATATTGGACTTTATTTAAAATGGTTTTAAAAGTAATATGTTTTTTGGTTTTTTTATGAGTCGTTTTTTACTTTCATACATAATGTGTGAAAATGGTGTTTTTTTACATTTACCACATTATCACTTTTTTCATCATTATGATCATTATTCATTATAAATATTAATCTTTAATTTTTCATGGTTTTCCAAATTAAATTCAATTCTTATTGTTTTGGGGAAAAAATTTAATTTTTGTCAAAAGAAAAGGATATTTCAAATTATTTTTATGAAAAGTCTCAAAGTGCTTTTGAATATGGGTTTAAATGAGTGTCATAATGAAAATTGAAATCTTATATATGTATTTCTAATGTAATTTTACTTCTAAATTATTGATGATGATGAGTGGGCCCAAGATATGTCCCTATAATAAATTAGGTAATGATTTATTCTCTAGAGAAATTATTATTCGAATTAACTGATTATAATTTATTATATACGAGTTAAACAGAAGTAAAAATGAGTAAATAATATGATGTTATATGATTCCTTCATGGATTTTATATGATTAAAGTGTGTTTTAAAATTTTTCTTTGAGAAAATATTATTTTCACATGTGATTATGTTTTATTCATGAGCCCAAAGTTTTATTATTTAAAAAGGAAAATTTTCTCATGGGTTTCATATTTTTTAAAGGACTAATGGGTTTACTTTATTTTTATATCCCTTATTGAAATTTGTTTTAGTCATCCTATATTTTTAAATGTTTTTCAAAGATCTTAAATATGTGTAGGTAAATTAATAAAGTCAAATTTCTATTTATAGAGAACTTTTTTTAATAAAGTGTTTAATTAATGAAATAGGAATAAAAAATTAAGAAACTGTTTTGGGGGAAAAGTACACTTATTGTAAGTTTTCTCTATATTATGTTATGGTTTTTCTAATTTTATTCAAATATAAACCTAAAACATCAAGGTAATGTAAGAAGGTTAAAAATCATTTCTTTTAAACTAGACATTATATGTTAGTTATGTATGGTTTATTATAGTTGGTATCAAATTGAATGTGTAAATAATATGTTTCTTACACCAAATCTTGGTATTTGGGTCTGGGGCATTATATTTGGTGTTAGAGAAAGATTTAGATAACTTTATAGGTTAGGGTGATATTAATATTAGACACTTTTAAAAGGTTAAATTAAGGTTGTATTATCAAGAGATAGTCATGAGGGCTTCCATGTTTCTTTATCAAGTCTGTATCTAGTTTAGAATGGTTCATAGAGGTAACATGGTAAATTAAGTTAAAAAGTAGTAAGAGAAAACTATCCTTCATAATCAGTGTCCTGAAATAGTTGTAGTTTCAACTAAGTAGATTGTAGATATGTTAACTCAATTACCATGGTCTATAAATAGTGGAACCCATAAAATAGAGAAACCAAATTCTCTATAGAGGAAAATATTAATTATAGTGAATTTCATGAAAAAATAGCCTCCTGTATTTGGTGGAACCTTGGAAAAGGTTTTAGATAAAGTATGGATAAATTATTTAGAGAAGATATTTGAAGTATTTTTTTGTTCATAAAATCAAAAGGTAACTCTTTTTGTTTATCATTTTGAATTTTAACCTAGTCAATGGTGGTATTTCATAAAAATTATAAATAAAAGAATAAAATTGATATCATCAAGTGGATAGTATTTAATGATCTATTTCTTGAAAAATATTTTCCTAATGTTATTTGGCTTAGAATTGAAAGGAATTTTTTCATCTAAATCATAAGGAAAAAAGACACATTTAGAACTTACAAAGAAATTTTTACCAGATTGGATAGGTCTGATTCATATTTTATTCTAGACTATGAAAGTAAAATTGATAGGTTTTACACATGATTCAAAGCATTTTTACAAAGAGAATTATTTTCTTGTGTGTTTAGAAGTTATGAGGAAGCTGTTTGATGTGCTAAGAATGTTGATATGGAGTTTCTTGACACTTATGTATCTCATGAAATCTAGAATAATAAACGATCAAGGTGAAAATAAATAGAGAAAAAATCAATAAGGAAACTTGGAGATACACCCCTCACATGTCCAAAATATATTAAGAAACATTTTAAGGAATGTTTAATGCATGTCTGAATTTAGTTTCTCAATTTTTTAATCCTAAATATTAAAAAATATATGTGGAAAAGTTATTTTCAACTACTGTGGAAGATGTTTGACCATAAAATGAATTAGTGATAGCTCCAGGGAACACATTATTTTTCTAAAATTTATCCCAATTTTGGATATCATTAGATAAGATTAAAAGATGAAAGTATTCCAAGGGGGGGTTAAAAACAAGGTATGTCCATTATGATTCTATGGTTATGACCTTCGGTTTAACAACTGAACTCATTTTATTTATGGATATTGTGAATAGATTTTTACATGAGTGTTTGGATAAAATTTTGGTGGTGTTTATTTTTTTTTTTCTAGTATATTCTAAAATTTATGAGGACCATGAGAAACATATAAATATTATTCTATAGTCCCTAAAATAAATAATTTTTTATGGAAAATTTATAAATATGAATTTTTTTTGTTGTATATTTCTTGTTTTATGCATATTTTAATTATATATGTCATGAAATTTTAACCTAGTAAGACTAAAGTGGTATAATAATGGATAATACCTACTAATTTCTTTTAAATTAGTAGTTTTCTTGGTCTAGTGTGTTATTACTTTTCGTTTTTTGAAAAAATTTCTCAGTTAGCTAGCCCAATAACCAATATAATTTGAAATAAAGTTAAATTTTTTTAGATAAAGGAGTGTGATGATTATTTTAAAAAATTTAAAAGAAGATTGGTTAATACTACATTATTATACCAACTGCTAAGAAATGTTAACTTTTTTATTTATAGTGATTCTCCTTTGAAGGTACTTATCTATGTTTTGATACAAGATGATTGAGTAATTGTATATGTATCATGATAGTTGAAACCCCTTGAGAAATATTATCCAAAGTATGACCATGAGATTGAAACAATAGTTTTTCTTTAAATATTTATAATAATCTTATATTTGGGGATAAATGTGATATATACATGGTTCATAAAATATTGAAATATATATATACTTGAAAAGAACTTAACATGAGGTAGAGAATCTGGTTGGAACTAATAAAGGATTATAATTTCATGATTAAATGTCATCTAGGTAAAAGTAATAAGGATGAATATTCCTTTGATTTCAAACTATAATGCATCACTAACCATGAAATATTTGTACCATAATATAATATTTAATGATTTAATGAATCTAGTATTGGAATGTTTTTACCTAAAAACCCCTTCACATTAGGCTCAAGTATTATTACATTCATACTTTTCATAAAGAATTATGAAGGTTAAGAAATAATATCTTGGTTTTCAAGAAAGAATAGAATTGGTTAAGAATGGAAAGTTATATGAGTTTATTATAAATAAATAAGCTGTTATATGACTTAGAAAAAGTTTTTTTGTAGAGAATTATTTTTAGTTGAAGAATGAATTATTGAGTGAGGCTCACAACTCTCTATTTTCTATTCATCTCAATAATGATAACATGTATAGAAACCTTTGAGGATATTAGCGGCGGGAAGGAATAAATAAATACATTATTTATTTTTCCTTCAAATGTTTAACTTGACAAAAGGGAAAAGTTTAATGATGGATATTGAATGGAATAATTCAGAAATTTCTAGTTATTGAATGGAAATGGGAGAACATATCCATGGATTTTGTGGTGATATTACTAAATACATCTCTGGGAAATGATTTAATTTGGGATATTGTTAAATATTTTACTAAATCTATGAATTTTATTATAATTCAAGATAATATGTATTTGGATGATCTTGATAGAATTTATATTAAAGATATAGTCATGTTATATGTATTCTCTCTCTCTAATTTATCAAATCGTGATCCCATATTTACATCCAATTTTTGGAAATGACTTTATAAGTCATTGGGTAGTAATTTAAGTTTCAGTACAAAATTATCATACTCAATCAAATGAACAATAAAAGTGGAAAATTCAGAAATTGGAGGATATGATTTGGGCTTTATCACTAGATTATAAAGGAAGTTGTGATCGGTCTGTTTTATTAGTGGAAGTTTCTTATAATAATAGTATTTATCCCAGTATACAAATTATGCCATTTAAGGAATTATATGTAAAGTCGCGGCAGACTACTACATGTTGGGAAGAAGTCAGGGTAGAAATGTGTTGGGATCAAAGTTGTTATAATTTTGGTTGACATAGTAAATATGATTCAACACCATATGATAGAAACTCAAAGTTAAATAAAATAGCCATACAGATAACCGGATGAAAAAAAATTCTTTTGAGGTTTGAGATCATGTTTTCTTTAATATATTTCCATAGAAATTAGTGATGAGTTTTGGTAATAAAGGGAAATTAATCCCATGGTTTATTTATCTATATAAATTAATATAAAAAGTGGGATCAATTTATTATTTATTAGTCTTTCCTATAGGTTTTTCTCAGCTACATAATATGATTCATGTTTCATTATTAGGGAAATATATATCAATCATGTCTCATGTTTTGAGTCTTGAAGTAGTTCAGTTAGAGTAAAATATATCTTTTGAGGAAAATACATTTTTGATTATAGACCATAGAGAGTAGGTGTTACAGAATAAGTATAATCACCTAGTTAAAGTTTTATGCAAAAAAACCATATGATTGAAGAAGAAACATGGTAATTTAAAAAGGTTATGAGAGAAAAATGTACTCACCTATTTATTAATGAAAAAATAATTATAAGGATGAAATATCCTTAAGGGGGATAATGTGACAACCTAAGTAATGTTAATAGTAAATCAACTTTATGAATTATTAATGTTTTAATTATATTTTCTTTATTCAAATTCAATATAATAATTTCATATTATTTTTCATTTGAAAAATAAATGGTAGTTTTATAAATAAATTGGTTTCCATGAGTTATATAGTTTTATTTAAAAGTTAAATTTATAAAAAAATTAATGTGAATTTTATAAAACTAATTTAATTTTTTTTAGTTAAAAATTCAAAATTATATTAGGGTGAATGTTTATGAATTTTCAAAAAGATTCGATTTTTTGGTAAATAGTGAATAAATGCTAATTTAAAAAAACTATCACTTCTATGCCATTGGAATGATATAAGAATGACTTGAAAATATATAAAACCTATTTTATATACTAAATATGTATTTAATAAGGGGAATAAATCATTTTAAATAATATTTTTAATTTAGAAACCTATCATGGTCATTTTGATATCTAAGTAATTTTTTGGTTCTAATTAAAACTATTTTTTATTATTTTTTTTAATTAACTAATTACAAGCTTCCATTCAGTTTTGGATTTTTTTTAAAAGTCACATAACTCTCCTGTATTTATTCATAAACCAATAAATTTCTTTATAATCAATTATATACAATATTTTTGTGTAAATTCAATTTTTATGCTTAAAATCAATTTTACTAAGAACTGTTTTTCATTGCGTTTTACATAATTACATTAAAAGTAATTTTTAAAAATATTTTTAATTTAATATTGTAAAATTATTTTCATATTTTTAATAAAAAGGTTCAAATTTTATAATGATTTAAATTTAATATTTGGTCATTAATATGTTATCTGGGTAAAAAGTTAGTCACCTCGGTAGAGGGATAAATACGAAAAAGGGTTAAAACTATGAGATAAGTCTGAAAATATCATCTATAATATTATTTTAGGGGTATATTTTTACCAAACTTATATCATCATTTAAATTTTCAATTTTTTACCAATGTTTTTTGAAGTATACATTAATATTATTTTAAAATTTTGAATATTTACAAGAGTACCACTCCCCTCACTTATAAAAGGATTCTTTCACACATCACTTATCCACACACTTTGATCACTTTATATCAAACAATATTTACCCAAATCCATCATAAACTCTTTTTCCCACATCCTAAAGGTTTATTTATTCCCAAAATACTAATATATGAATTCTTAAGGAGAGATCCAAGGGAGGATTCCCAAGGAAGAGGAAATTATGCAAGAAAAATATTTTTAGTTTCTTTCTTATTCCACATCATTAAAATATATTATAACAATATTAATATAATTTAATAAGTATATTTAGTATAACAAAATTTTATTATGTTGATGTTATAACAATTTTCTATCCCCTTTTCATCCAATGGAAAATGAAAACATTTCTTGTGCGTATGTGTGGACTACCATCTCCATAAAGAGACATATTTCATTTTTCATCACAAGATCACATGACTGGTTATATATATGGAATTTATGAATATATATATTATTTTTAATATAATTTTGTTTTTTTAATACAAAATATTACCTAATTTCCTTCCATCACATCCATTGGAAAATGGAAACTTCTCTTGGGTTTGCTTGTGGACTACTGCCATCAAGAAACGATGTATATCATTTTTCTTAACTTTCTTAAAAATATGGTTCTAAAATTATGTTTAATATATAAAAATAATGATTATGAAATTTTTTTGGATTCTAGTGATGATGGATCCACGTCCTCTTTTAGCATTGTCAACCTACTGAAGTCATTTTAAAAATTATGAAGTGAACAACCTCAATACATCTAACTTGAATTTAACCGATTTAGTATCTAAATAAAAAAATATTATGAATAAAATAAATGGAATAATAATAAATTAATACACATGAAAAAGGTTCTTAAGAAATTAAATATTTAATATATGTTTATTATTTAGTAAAGTAAAAGATGTACATGGCCAATTAGGGCTCAAGGTAAGGTATTTTGATTTAACAACTTAGTATTAAATTTTTTAAACTCTTTTTATTCCTTATTCATGATCTTTTAAATGTTTCAATAGTGTTACCAATTATATTGAGCTTAGTTTTGAAATTCACTTTCAACTATTTTGGACTTTATTTAAAAAGTTTTTAAAAGGAATATTTATAATGTTTTCTATACAGGTCATTTTTTATTTTCATATAAAATGTGTGGAAAGAATGATATTTTAATGTTTAATAAATGACTACATTTTCCCACCATCATGAATATTATAAATTCTAAATGATTATCTTCATATTTTTATGTTTTTTCAATTTAAATTCAATTCCAATTATTTTGATGATTTTTTTAAAAGAGTTATCAAAATAAAAGGATATTTCATATTATTTTTAAGATATGTTTGAAATTAAATTTCAATATGGGTTTAAATGTGTGTTATAATGAAAAGGGAAATATTATATATGTTTGTTCATGTAATTTTTCATGGAAACTATAGATGGTGATGAGTGGGACCATGATACATCCCTCTAATTCAATGGGTAATGATTTATTCTCAAAAGAAATGATGATTAGAATTAGTTGATTATAATTTATTCCATACATTTGAAACAAGAGTGAACAAAAATGATGGATATGGTTTCTAAAGATACCTTCATGGTTTTTCTTTTATTTATATGAATTTTAAAGGTTTTATTTGAGGAAATATTTTTTTCATATGTGATTTCATTTTATTCATGATCTGGAATATTAATTATTTAAAAATAAAAAAATTTCATGGGTTTTCATTTTTTATCAAAGGACTAATAGGTTTCCTTTATTTTTATATCCCTTAATAATATTTATTTTACTCATTTCAATTTTTAAAATGATTTTTAAAGGGATTAATGATGATAATTTACATTAAAAATTTCAAATTTCCAGTTATGTATAATTATTTTTAACAAATCAAGTGTGTCTAGAATGTAAACTTAAGAACCTATTTTTGTGGAAAAAATATACACTTCTTAGAAGTGTCCACTTTATTATGTAATTATTTTTGTAATTCTCAAAAACTATAAACCTAAAATACCATGGTAATATAATAGGCTTCAAAATTCATTCCATTAAACTCATCGTTATGGGTTGGTTATGTACATGTTGTTAAAGTTGGTATCAAATCCATTTTGTAAAGAATATTTTTCTAGCATTAGATCTAAGTATATTAGTCCAATGAATCATAATATCCTTTCTCTATAAGTTTTTCAAATTGTTTCATAGTATTGCAGCAATTATAGTTGTTTATGCTCAATTTTAGGATTTTCATAGATTGTTCAATTTCTCTCATTTGATATTAGATTATTTGTCGATATTTAATGAGTATATTTCTTTAATATTAAGAGATGTATTCCCTCTGTTATCCTTAAATTCTTGTTTATTTTACATGTGTGTATGATGTGTAGTCACACTGAACTAATGTGCGCTTAACCTAAAACTTAAATAAATGATTTATACTTTTATTTCTTGTGAACAACCCCTCCTTTAGGATACAATTAGTCGATTGTTGGATTTATGTCTAGACCCTTGGAAACTAAATAGGGTGAGCCATATTTTAGATAATAATTTGTATTAAAATACAACCCAAAAGGTGATTTAAATAGAATGATAATATACTATATATTTAGGGTGGGTTCCATTCCCCATGAATATGATATATGAGATATATAGGGTGGGATCCATTCCCATTTACTATGATATATAACATATATAGGGTGCAAGTCATTCCCCCCGAGTATATTATATGATATATACAAGTCTATCATCATTCCCCCTGAGTGATATGATATATGAAATATATAGGGAGGGTTTCATTCCACATGAGTGTGATATATGAGATATATAGGGTGGGAATAATTTCACCCCTAATAGAAATTATATGCAAGATATGTGGGGTGGTAACCATTCCCCCCAAGTAAGATATGATGAGATAGTTATAGGGAGGGGTGTCATTTCCTCTGGTAGTTATATATATATCATGTTTGAAGACATATGGAACTGTCTAAAGAAGGTGTGGTTGATCCTTTGTGTCACCTTAGAAGTCTAGGGTTGATATATTATTATTTAATTTAATTATAATTTCATATCATCATGCACTTTATTTAAATGAGGTATATTTATAAATATCACTAGTAGTGACTTACTGAGTTTTACTCACACCCTTCTCGAGACACCATGGGTACCTGAGATGGATACATAGTTGTGGTATAGGATAAGAGAAAAGTTATTATGATCAATGGTTCATTGTCTTAGATGATTTGGATCATAGGATATGGGTCCAAGATAAGACTCAGAAAAAATTGTGAATTTTTATCAGTTTTTCGTATTTTTATATTATTTTTGGATTTACTGTATATGATCTTCCCACAAGGAATAATTATTTGGTCTTTATAACTTGTATAACTTGCATAGGATTTATTTTTAAATATAATGGGTTGTATATGTTATTTTTTTGTGATTTTCATTGTTTCTGTTATAATTTACTCATGTGGATGTATGTCGTCGTTATTGTTTTCACTTTTAGTGAACTACTAAGATATGAGAGTATAGTATCCCCATAGTATCACCTTAGACCCTCGTTGATATTTAACAACATCTAGTATATGGGGAGGCACACTTGAGGTCATATAGCTCTCTGATTTGGTTATTATATAATAAAATATTTTAATATGTTTCAAAGTGGTATTAGAGAATTGTTATTTTTATTTTCTATTACTATTTGGTCAAGGTAGATATGAGATAGAATGTTTTCGAAACTTGGAAAGGATCTTATACCAGTGAGTAGATTTCTTATGTATAATGTATCTCTAAGTTACCATGGATGAGACTATTATTTTTATATTTTGATATTACAGTTGAGACACTTCTCCTAGTGTGGCACATTTTATTTTTTATTTATGATGTAAGATATTTATCTTGAACTAGAATGGAAATAGGGTTTTCATCCATGCATTATATAAGTCATGTATAATTCATATTTTAATTGTTATCTTGCATCTTATTGGTTTCCTGGGTTATGTTATCAGGGTGTATTATTTAAAGAGTTAGTATAAACTTATATATTATTTTCCCATATAACTTGATGGCGGAAATTTATCAAACTAATCCTTTTTATGGTTTCATTATGATCATTAATTATAAAATAACCTATTTATAGGTATATAGGGATAGATATATGACTTGATTTGTGAGAATTTTATATTATATAGTGTGTAGGATAGTTGGATTATATGCATGTTACTTCTTTCCCTGAATAATGATATCAATAACTACAATAGAAATGTATTTTGACCCATGTGTTTTACATTGTAAAGGGATCCCTCCATGATAGCATCTAGTGTAGCATTAGAAGGGAGAGGATGAGTATTCTCCATCAATGGTTGGGTCGAAGAGTCTGTTTATACTGGGATCAACGACGGATAATTAGCTATGTGAGATATTACGATGAGTCATGTAGCTTATGGAGAGGGAGACCCTATGGGATGAAGTTTCTATGTCAGAGCAGGCCCAAGAGTTTTAAATATATAACCCAACATTATTTATTATTAAGGTTGGTCCCTAAGAAGTTAATCTCTAGGTATATTCTATCCATAATAATTTTTTACCACCTTGAGAAACCCCTGGGGAGGTGGTAGAAGTTGGTTTTTATATGTGCTTTAAGGCTTATTAAAGCACTGGTGGGATATTTTGGTCTAAGTGGACTATCCCAAGCGGTTTTCTTGGGAGAAATTATAGACCTATCTTTTGAATCACTTCTTTTGGTAGACATTGAGGGTGGATAGGGCCCAGTATTTTATGAACTTCACACAGGGAGGTATGTTATTCATGGACCATGCTTCTCATTTCACTAATTTTCAACATTTTTTCCTTAGTAATTACTGAGGATAAGGTATCTATAGTGATATGTTTTGAGGATGGTATTAGGTATGAGATCCAAGTTTAGGTAAAAAAACATTCATCTACCTATGTTTTCAGAGGTTATAAATCAGTCCCCCACCATAGGGAGGAACCTAAGTGAAGAAAGAGGCTTGGGGTAGGTGTATTATGATTATGGGACTAGTAGTGGGTCCTCAAGTAGCCTGAATCACATATTTGAAGTTTAATGAAAAGGAAGTGATGGATAGAGTTGATAGATTAGTGATCCATCTCTTCCTCCATAGAGATGTTATTTAGTATAGTTTCATCAATGTATTAGGGCAGGCTATATTCATACTCATTGTGACCAGTGTCCCATTGAGTGGGATGATGGGGAACCTATAAATATTTTGAAGGATTTCTCAATGGTTACCTGGTGATAGAGGATCCAAATAGGAATAGGGTTTAGGGGATAGATCTGGTATGCTATTGAAGGTGAGTAGATGGAGTTCCAATAGATGTTCGGGATGGGGTGGAGGAAGTGGTGCCCAAGGAAAGGTGTAGTAGTGCTAGTGGGGGAGTAAATTCTAGTTGAGTCAGACCAGAGTGTAGCATTGATGGTTTTTCAATTTCATCTCATCGAGCCTACTCCTATTGATTATGATGATAGACCATATTCTATATAAGGTGTAATTTTAGTAGAATTTACCTTAGAATCTATCTTGTTTGATACAACTGCATCATATTATTTTATATTTTTTTGTTCATTGATGTATTAGGGCTATCCATTGAGTATCTATATGGGGTGATGTTAATTGATACATATTTAGTGGTATGATTCAAGGTTATTCATAGGTGTATGTATTTCACTATAGTGATTGGTGGCTATATGTTCCTCTGAGATTTTATCATGATGGATGCGAGAGGTTTTAACATGATCCTTGGGATAGATTAGAAATCTTAGTATCAAGCCCATATTGATTATCATCATCGATAGGTTTTATTTACATAAATTGAGGGAAAAGTTGTGTCTATATTGGAGAGTGGGACACGCAGGAAAGTCGTGTGTGTCATAGCTATCGGTAGCTAGGTTAGATCACATCCCATGTTTTTAGCCTTATTTTTCATGATGGGGAGAAGGATATAGTAGTTTTTACTCCCAATTTTGGTAAATTTTAGGATGTTGACTTCTCAAGATGTCCACCTAAGTGAGAGTTTGGGTTTAAAATTATGATCAATCTATGTGTAGAGCCCATATCTATTCCTCCTTATAGAATAGATCTTATAGATCTTTGATATTTGAAGGCTTAACTTAAAGAATTTGTGGCATAGGGTTTCATATGACATAGTACATACCCATGGGTTCTCAAGTGTTATTTAGTAATAGGGTGGATGGATCTTTATGATTATTTGTGGACTATTAGAATTTGAACCAGTTAATGATCATGGATTTATATCCAATCCCTCGTATCAATGATTTATTTGATCAGCTCAGAGGATCCATAGTGTTCTCTAATATTGACTTGATATCAAGCTATCATCAACTAGGTATGATGACTTATAACATACCTTTCACTACATTAAGAAGAAATTATTGTCTATATTAATACCTAATGATGTTGTTTAATTTGAGGAACATTCCATCGGTGTTTATATAACTGATGAATCGGGCCTTTTAACCATACCTAAATAATTTTATTGGAGTATTTTTAGAAGATATTCTCATGTATTCTTAGTTGATGTAGGATAATTCTTGTTATCAGGAGATCATTTCGATCACACTTAGGGATCATCAGCTATATTCCAAGCACTCAAAGTGTTAGTTTTGGATCAACCAAGTTCACTTCTTGATTCATGTAATATTAGAGGTTGGAGTATTAGTAAAACTAGAAAAGTTTGAGGTTTTATTATCTTAGGAGATTCCTGAGAACATTTTTGAGATATATATATTTTTAGGATTGTCTATATTTTACTAAATATTCATCCAAGGCATCTCTCTTGGGAGATTAATGACAAGCCTGGCCAAGATGGAGGTGAATTTTTTTTAGTCAGATACTAATGATAAATATTTTCAAAAGCTAAAAGGGATATTGAAATATTTTTTGATATTGACCTTACCTAAGTCGGGAAGTATTATACCTTATATTTTAAATAATATGGAGTTAGGATAGGAGAATTTATGATGTAGGGTGGTTGAGTAGTCACTAATGGCTCCAAGAAGTAGAATTTGTATAAACAAAACTACTTGGTTCATGATAGTGAGCTAGAAGCAGTGGTGTACATCATAATATTTTAGATGTATTACCTTTTTAGTGAAAATTTTGTGGTATAAAATGACCATAAGATCTTGAGGTATATTTTCTTATAGAGAGACCTAAACCCTCAACGGTGATAGTGGGTTGAGTATTTATAGTCCTTCAACTTTGATCTAGAGTATAACCCTGAGAAGGGGAGAGTCATTATAGATTCACTTAGTATAAATACTCAAACTCAGGTAGTGAGGTACTTGAGTAATTAGTAGTATATTATGTCCTTATTTACTGAAATGTAAATTTATGTCTAGGGGTACCAAGGTCGAATGACCCTTATGCCTTTATATGTCACTTCTTCACTCCTCTCTAGGGTAAATATGGGTCATCTATCATATTCATACTATCTATTCATGAGGAAAAATATATATGGTGGGGGTACATCATAATATTGGTCTCTTAATAGTGATCGGTTTTTTGTATTTGAGTTACTTTTTTGGTCCCTACGAGCATGCATGAGTAGATGATGAGGGTCTCACACACCTCAAGGTAGGTTATAAATTTGGGTTTGTCCAAGATGTATCATGATATATGTAGGAAGTATTGGTGGCCTAGGATTAATAGGTATATATAGGGTTTTATCACAAATACATTAACCTATCAGTAGGTGAATACTTAACATCAGTAACTCAATGGTATTCTTCTGCCACTACCCATACTATATTGGAATTGGGATGATGTGACAATGGATTCCATGATGGGGTTTCTAAGGAAACCCTTAGGTGGTGATTTATTATGGGTGATTGGGGATCATTTGACTAAAGTGTCTCATTTCTTATTGATTTGAGATACCTTCTCCATTAATGAGAAAGGAAATATATATTCTTGAGAAATAGGATGCCTATGTGGAGTGCCTTTGAGTATTATCTCATACAGGGATGCTCTATTTACTTCATGTCCTTGGAAAGGATTGTAGAAGGTGATTGACATGAAAGTACAACTGAGAATAGCTAATCATCCTTAGATAGATTTTCAATGTGAGTAGACCATATGTATACTTGAGTACTTTCATTTTTCATGTATCCAAGATATTTTGGGTTCTTGGGAGAAACATCTAACACTTATCAATTTTTTCTATAACAAAAGATACTAATCATCAATTCCAATGGAAACTTTTGAGGATTTATATGGAATTGTGTGTTGTTCAAATATATATTTCCTAGAGGATGCGTATTCATAAGTTACCAGGTTGAGTATTGTATAGGATACATTAAAGAATATCTAACTAATCAAGAACTAGTTTTCAACCAATCATATCATGTATAGGTCCTATATCGATCGATGACATCATCATATAGAGTGTGAGGTGGGCGATTAGGTATTCTTGTGAGTATCCATAAATTATGAAATCTTTTTATTTTATATAGAGGCTATAGAAGTTATAACCTAGGTATATAGGGATATTTTAGATCATGGATAACATCGGTATAGTAGAATACCCATTGTCACTTCTTCAATATTTCAGTGTAATGCATGATGTATTCCATGTATCATAGATTTGGTGATATCATAATGATCCTTCTAATGTGATTAATACTAATGAAATCAATCTTGAGATCGATTCATCCTTTGATAAGTTTCTATTTTATATAGTGGAGTGTAGTGAGAAGACTGCATGGGAATATAGTTCCTCTAGTGTGCGAGTAGTGGTAGCACGACTGTATCTAAGAGGAGACATGGGAGCTTGAGTATGATATGTGGGTGAAATGGTAGGATTTTTTTATAATATTTACTTTTTATGTATAGGAACACATCTTTAGTATGTGTATCTATATGGTGGGGAGGTTGTAACACCCTAGACCAATCTAGGTGTGGTTTTATTTTAAATTTTGGCCAAAACCCAAACCTATTTATAATTTTACTTAAATTATAAATTTTATATTAAAACTTTATTTAAATATTTTGGGGATTTTATTAAAGGTTTTATAACCTAAAATAATAATTTAAGTCAAACTTTGGATCAACCATGGGTATTGGAACCCCATAGAGGTATCGAGGGTGTCAGTATAATATGGTGAACAAGCCTCCTAGTTTTCCCCAATCTTAGAAGTTTAAGTTTTTTATTAAATTTTATTTATAGTGTTTTCAACATGAATAAATAGTTATTTAAGTGTATGGACATGTTTAAAAGGGAAAAAATTAATTTTTTAAGTTTTATGTGATTTTGGGAGTTGTAGTAGATTTCTTGAAATTTGGAAGAGGTAAAAATATATGGGTTATTATGTAGTGAGTAAGAGTAATTTTTTCTAGTGTTTGGTGAAAAATGGATAAGTTTGGAAATGTAAGAGACACCATATATGAGTAAGAGTAAAGATTTGGAAAAGGAGATGAGTGAGAGTAACTTTTTAGTTAGATTTAGTTTTTTGTAAGTGTAACTTAATTTTTTGTAAGAGTAAATATTTTGAAATGGAAAAATGAGTATGGTTAACTTTAAAGTCATTGTGTATGACTAAGAGTAAAAATTTTGAAAACGATATGAGTAAGAGTAAATTTTTATAAGATTGTATTAAATTTAGTAAGAGTAAATATTTGGAAATGTGAAATAAATTAAGGATGACTTTGGGGACACCTAGTATGAGCAAGATTAAAAATGTGCCAATGTAGATGAGTAAGATTATTTTTTTAGTAAGAGTGACTTTTATATGAGTAATGTTCCCAGTTTTTTCCAAATTTTCACTATGATGGTATTATTATATATTTTTTCAAAAATTAATAAAATGGTTATTTAAGATAGGAAAACACTATAAAAGAGAAATTAGGGATTATGTGAAATGTAAACACTAAACTTATCCAGAATAGAGTTATTGCCCCCCTCTTCACCTCCAAGTGAGTTCTCTATCATTTCTTAATGGATTCAGGTATCGTTAATTTTTATTGGTGTATAAAGGTAAATATGTCACTTCAATCCTTTATCTTTAAGTTTATTAGTAAAATTCATAGTCTTATTATAGTTATTGTTGTTTATCCTATATTTCAAGGTTTTTTCAAAAACTCTGATTTATCTCATTTAAGCTTGGATTAGTAATCAATATTCAATGATTATCTTCCTTAAAGATTAAGGTAGGTGGTCCGTGAGTTATCCATAAATAATTTTTTATTTTTTATGTGTGTATGATGTGTGGTCATTGTAAACTAAGTTAAGATTGACCAAAAACTTAAATAAATGGTTTATACTTTTATTTATTATGAATAACCCATCCTTCAGGACATGGGAATCCTATTGGTGGATGTATGTCTATAATACTTTCCGCCAAGTAGGGTGATCCTTATATTAGAGAAATATATGAATTGAAAGTAAAATTTAGGGTTTCCCTAAATAGAATAATGATATACGAGATATACGGGTGGGAACTATCCCCCCCCAATAAGATATATGAGATATATGGGGAAATTTTTATTCCCAAAAAGTATTATATATGGAATATATGGGGTGAGTTCCATTCCCCCTGAGTATGATATATGATATATTGGGTGGGTTCCATTCCTTCCAAGTGTGACATATGAGATATACGGGGTGGGAATCATTCCCCCAAATATATATGATATATGAGATATGTGGGTGGGCACCATCCCCACCCCCACCCCACCCCCCAAGTTTGATATATGAGGTATAGAAGGAGTGTTATTCCCAGGAATTGATATGATATGTGAGATATACAGGGTATTCATAATTCCTCCTGAGTTTGATATATGGGATATACAAGGTGAGAATAATTCCCCCTGATAGATATAATGTATGAGATATATGGGGTGGGAATCATTCCTCATAATTTAGATATGATGAGATAGTCATATGGAGGGAATTAATTACCCCTATTATTTGTATATGTTTCATATTCAGAAGAATCTGGCACAGACCAAAACAAGTATGCTCCATCCTAAGTGTCACCTCAGAACTTGAGGGTTGACATTCATTCATTTATTATGATTTCATTTTTCTTTTATGGTACATCACCAAGAACATTATTCAGACCAAATATATTTATATATTCCATTGGTGGTGGCCTAATATTTGTACTCACACACTTCTCAGGATACCATGGGTACCCAATAAGACTTTATGGTTGTAGGATAGGGTAAGGGAAAACGCATTATGATTGATGATTGGTTGGACTAGTTTATTTGGAACTTGAGATATGATATCAATCTATTATTGAGGACTAGTTATGTGGATTTACTAGTTTTTCTTATTTTTTGATTATTATTTTTATTTATACAACCGCCTATGATGAATCATAACTTGATCTTTATGACTTATACTATATTAATTTTGATATAACACAACTTTTATATGTTGTTATTTGGTGTTTTTCGTGGTGTATTTTATAATTTACTCATATGGATATATGTTTTCATTATTATTCCCTAAATTATTTCACTACTATGATAAGAGGTCATAGTTACATCAAAATATTACTTTAAACCTTCATTACAAGTCATATACCTCTATAAAATGGAGAGGTGTTCCTATGGTCAAATTAATAAACAAAAAAATAATAAAAATTTGTGTTTGACTAATGACAAGGTATATGATTATAAAGTTTTAAATGTAATTGATTCAAATATAGGTAATGAATGGGGTATAGAACTTTATTGTTCTTTTTACAAGTGTCTTGTTAAATAAAGGTTTAAAAGGATCCAAAAGGTGGTTTTGTGAACTGTCATATTATGAAATAATAAGACTTGAAAAATCATAGGAAATGAGATATTAAATTTTAAACTCATAGTGGTTGAATAAAATTATAAGTGATAATGTTTATTCCAAATCTTAATAGAAACATAATCTCTTTAGGAATGGTTGTAATATTTAGTTTCCCTTTTAGACCACTGTTATGCCAAATAAAAAAATTAAAGGGATCCAAATTCTTGATCCTCTAAGTAGATATTAAAAATAAAAATAATCATTTATACATATTTAGTACATCAACTTATTGTTAACACATTTTCTATAAACTAAATATTATTATGATATTAGAGGTTAGATCATGTGAGCAAGAGAGGGTCAGTAGAGTAGAAAAAATAAGATTTTTTAAAATATATAACTACAAATAAATTGCCTTTCTATGGATACTATATTTATGGTATATATATATAAATAATATTTAAAAGATCAAGACAATTTTATAAATAAATTTTAAATTGTGTCTATATAGTACTTTGAGGTCCAATTTGGGTGTTCTTTCATGGAGGGGAAAATTATTTCTTGTGAATCATAGATGATTGCACTAGGAAGGTATGAGTTAACATACATAAGAATAATTATGAGATACATAATTATTTTAAAATTTATAAATAATTAGTTTAAAATAAAATTGGTAAGATATTTAAGATATTTAGAATTAATAATGGGTTGGAATTTTTATTAAATAAATTTATGAAATATTTCAAGAGGGAAGGATTCCTTAAGAATAATATAAACAAATAAAACATATAAAATGACAAAATATAAGATATAATTGATATAAAAATCCTAGAAAGTTTGAGAAGTATGATTTCTTATTTTGGATTGCATAAAACATTTTGGTAAAAGACTATTAAAGATTTTTTTCACAAAATTAATAGGATTATATTAGTTTCCATATATTTTAAAATACCTAAAGAAATATTAAGTGGAAAACCACTAAATTATTGAAGTTCCCTTTATAATTGTTGATGGTTATTGTATTTATTGTCAATATTTTGAGAGGATATGTGAAAATTGGTTGGAATATGATTGGAGTGTTTTTAAGAAGTTTGGAGATAACTAGTCTTCTTTTGGAAGAGGTTTTGTGAATTTATGAAGGAGTTTAGAATTATATGGTTGTCACTGGAATTTAGATAATTCAATCTATATACACATCATCCTATTGTTGTGTAAGTATCATTCAGTACTGCATATTCATAAAGTATGATCTATATAAACATGATCTACCTCTTATTAAGCATCAATCTTGTCTATGTAAACATTTTTTCCCCGAATAAACATAATTTGTGTAAGCATCATGTTCCATGCATAAGCATTATATACATATACATAATTTATGTATGGATGATTTCAAAGATTCATACTAATGATTTGGACACTATGTAAGAATCATTCCAAAATAATAAGGATCAACACTTAAAGAATTTTTTAGAGTTTCTCATGGATGAAATTATCATCTCCATAATTATTTTTTAAAGAGGAATCAAAACCAAATGATGCATGAGTTTTTCTACAGTGATAAAAACATAAAATTTATTATGCGATTCAATAAGTATGAAAAATAAGTAATCTTAATTACATAAATAACAAGATCAAACGTGATAAAACTAGATTATATAAACTCAAAATGAAACTGATCCTATTTCAAAGAATAATGTAATGTTAAATTTGATGATACTTTATTGATCCTCATTACCATAATCACTTGAAATTGTTTTAGTGATTTAAGATGATTTAATTTTAAAAGGTATGATTTATTTAAATATTCATCTATAAAAAAATTATCCACGTCAGTGTAGGTCTACTAGGAATGTGTGAATTTGGATATTTAAATGATTTTTATGGATTTTTCTAGTGATTTATGTGTTTCGATCTACTGAGTTATAATGTGAAGCTAGGAGATGATAGTTTAAGAAGGCTAAAAAATCAAGGGTAGTTGTGTAAAATTCTAGAGATGAAGGGAAATGAGTAAAAAAATAATGTTTTGGGATTTATGAGAAGATCCTATGATATTATGCATAAATAAAAATGGTTAAGTTATCATTTTACTTTGTTTTGGTAGGCTTGATGCAGCTTGGAGTGTTCTATTTTGGGTAAGTTTAAAAGAAAGGATATATTAATTTTTTCACCCATACAATAAAATTTAATATCAAAAAAATAGAAAATTTTCTTAAAGAAATAAAATACTTTTGATTGGGAAGATGAGATATAGATGAGATATCACACGTGTGTATGTATGAGAAACTGGGTGCAAGAGAAGTAGAAGTGTCTTAATTTGAGGGTGTGTGATCTATATAAAAATATAAATACCCAATATTTCAAATATGATAAGAATGATAAAGAGGAGATATTTTAATTAAGTTAGTAATCATATTAAAATTTGTTTTACCTTAGCATATAGTTTTGATTCTTAGAGAATAAGACTAAGAGGGATCATAAAGGGTATTGCATGAAATGAGTTGAGCATACTAAGTTATTCAAAGTTTATTTAAAATTAGACTCAAGAGTGGTTGTTCTTAAAAAGGATGAACTTTATATTCTAGATACTCTATTTTTGGATCAATGTGTATGTTCTCTCATCTATGGTTGAAGAAACCTATATTCAATGGAATACTGATAACATCTGGTGTTTCTTATATTTCATTATAACTATGGGGAAACAATGGAACCTGTGGGAGTAGTGTATGTGTTGGGAAGTGTGTTTTTTAGGATAATAACATATAAAAACACTAGTATTCATAAAAAATAGTATTATAAAATCTATAGAACAAGATAATAATCAACTGTAATAAGAATTAAGATCTCACATTGAGGTTGAACCTTTTAAAAACTTTTTTTGTACTTTATTCATCTTAATTATTCATTTCACTTAGATGAGGATGATATTTTTACATGAGAGATACAAGCCTTAACTGAACAGAGAGGTTTATTTTAAAGAAATAAATTATAAAAAGAAGTTTTCACTAATTCACTCCCCTCTCAATGTATCCATTTGAATCGTGGGTAATTTTAATTATAATTACCTAAAGGTCTTTTAGTGTATTTTCTAGGAACACACATAGAATTACATACTTTAAATGAGGGTTATAAAGTGTATCTTTATCAGTTATCTTGAAATTGTTAAATGGTATAAGATATTTTTAAATAAACTTGACTTTTCTAAATGTATAATAATTAAATATATGAATTTTTATGAATCAATTGTTCTATAAAGAAGAAAATTATTCAAATTTTGTTTGAAATAAATGATAAAGGGGTTTTCCAAGTTGAGTTAGAAATTTATACTTCACCTAATACTATACCTTATTAACCCTAACATGAGGAGTTTTTACCCAATTATATCCATGTCTCTAGTGAAACTCTTTATTATCAATTAATTAGGGATAGAGTAAGGAGGTTAATTGATTAGGCTTTCTGTCATATTTGACAATGTTGAATTGATTTACTATATTTTTTTATTGGATAAATAATTCCATGATAATAAACCTAAAACATATAGATTTATCATATAGGGTAATGATTTTGAAAAATAGGTGTAAATAATTGATTAAGAAATAATTTTTAAAAAAAAATTGTGAATTAAACATAAAATTTGATTAAATTAAATATAAAATAGGATTGGTAAACAAGGAGTTTTTATAAAAAGAGAGAGATGATTGCACTAGAATATTTTCTCAAGTGGTAAAACATGGATCTATTAATTTATTATTTTCTTTTATTATTTACCTTGATTTTAATTTATAAAAAAATGAATATAAAATTATCTTATATGCATATAAATTTAAAAGAAAAAATTATATGAAGTCTATTAAATTGTATTTGAAAAGTTTTTATTTTTTATAAATTATGTTAACTTAAAAAATATTTCCATGGTATTTAAAAAATTTCAATATAGTGGTATAAAAAAATTATTATTCCATAATTTGTAGTGTTTTTTGAACAACCTAGGTGTTGGATTATATGTTTAGTCAATAAATAAGGCTAATATTGTAATAATGGAATATCAATATGTGTTGGTGAAATGAGAAGATGAGTGAGATTATTCTATTGTACATGGAAAAAATATTATAAAGAATTTATAAATTTGTTTTGAATAAATTTTAATTTTAGTATTGAGGTTGAAAATCAGAAAAGTATGGAATTCTGTATAATAGACTTGTAAGGTGCAATGGTTTTTTTAGAAAAGGGTGAGTTTATATGAAAGACTTCATTCATACGAACTGGAAACTATTTCATATGAAAATGAAATACTTCCATATGATCTTGGAATTATTTTATATGAGAATATGAGATTTTATATGAATAATACTTTCTTATAAACTTGTAAGTTATCCAATATGATATTGAGGTTGTTATATGAGGTTGTAATATTTATCTCATATAAATATGGAAGTTTATCCTACTATGGATCATATGAAACATTTACTTTGGGAGATTTATATGGATGAAGGAAGAGATTTTCTAAAACTATTATACTTAGAGAAATTAACTTTTAAGATTATTTATAATTTTTTTCCAAGGATTAAAATATCATGTTCATTTAAATAAATCAAGATCCCGGCTGGGAGAATTAATCGGTCCGATGTTGATTTGATATGGAGTGCTGAGATGAGTCTCCGGATACAATGTATAAATACATGCACACATATATGGATATTTAAAAATGATTTAAAGACTATGTATTTTATAGAAATAAGTATACCATGATATTTTAATATCATGTGGAGAATGAAAAGCTGAGCCATAAAGAGATTTAAAAGGAAAATAATGACTTGATTTGAATGAGTTTTTATTGATTTCAAATATGATAATACCAAGTCATAAATCATATATTTTTCATATATTGAATATGAAAATAATATTCATGATATTATTTTTGTGAATATATATTTTTTAGTAGAAGATGAAAATTAATTAATTGAAAGGAAGACCCTAATACAAAAACTTTAATGAGGGGAAAAATTTTGTTTCAAAGAATATAACATGATCACATCCAAGATAACATGTAGATAAAAGAACTAGGTAAGATGTCGAATGCATCCAGCAGTTCATGTGCATAAAATAAGTTTGAGAAGAAAAATAGCACTACAAATTAAATGCTGAAGAGAGAAAGGTTGATGATCCTTGTAATTTAGAATAATTGGGAACAATAACTTTAGGAGAATAAGGCTGAAACACTACTACACAAGAAGATATAGGGAATCAAATATTTATTCATAAAGGTTGTGAAGGACCCTTGAAGAACACAATTCTAATCATGAGGACAGGGTAATGGGAGACTCAAAATAAAAAATATTGGGAGGCTAGGAACTATGTGATGTGGTATAAATACCCACCAGTGTGATGTTGGAGCACATGATGGGATGTTATCTATGTATAGTGTTATGTTATTTCATTGTAACTAATTGTGTTAATAGTAGTGGAATCTATAATCGGGGCGAATAACTGATTGCAATAAGGAGTAGTATTTCAAGGATAAACCTTGTAAATCATTGTGTCTTGTTCCTTTTTCTTTCTGTATATTCAGGTAAGGTTTAAAGAAAATATGAATCTTGGATAGAGATATTAACTAATCAAAAAGGTTGAATTTAAAGTAATTAGTTCATAAAAAGAAAATTCATCACTAATCCACCTCATAACCCTCTCAGTGATCTCACTAGATCACACACTACAAGTGGTATCAGAGTGAATTTTCCTGGTGAAATTCCCAATATTAATGAATAAGAAATAAATGAAGTGAAAATTTGAGGATAATTCAGAATTTACTCAAATTGATAACTCTATCACTATCCCTAAAAAAACTTAGTAAAGGTTTTAGTAAAAGTTTAAAATAATATAAATAAAAAGAAGTAAAATAATAATAAAAATTCAAAGGAGAAGAAGGATCGATCGCAACTTGAATCTAATTAAAGTGGTAAGTGCTCACCAAATAAGTCATTTGAGGATGATCATTTTAAAGAAAAAAATTCAAGATGTGATGAGTATGAGGAGGATAAGTTTATAAAAATAGTTGAATAATTTTATTATCAAGTTAAAGATTATTTTCAGAATGTTCCTTTTAAATTAGTCACTTATATACTTGTATTTTTCAAGAAACTATTTGATCAAAATACACTGTTGAAAGAGGAGGCTCGTGAAATGGATAAATCTCTTTCCAAAAAGTTCCAAATATGTAAGACTCTCACAAAAATAATAGATGTCAAAGAATAAATCATGGTTCTTTTCAATGAAAAAATTTATTTAACCAGATAAAAGATGAAAATAATTTATTGTGAGTAATTTGTGAGAAAGTTTTTGGATAATTAATACATGCACCGGAGAAGTTACATAGTACCTTTATGAAAGTCAAAGATTCTCAATTAGAGGTTAAGGTAATGAAAATAAAATAACTTGAACATTATTTAAAATAATCAATAAAATTGCATCAAGATAATATTGAAAAAATAAATAAATATTCGAAAGAAATTTTGAGTACAATTGAGTGTGATAATAATTCATTCGACATGAATTGTCTTGATATTGAAATGAAATTGAGAGATCTGTAAACAAAACCAGCTAAAATATATCATTATGTTAAAAAGAAATATTATGCCACTAAATATTCTTAAAAGAAACGTCCTTAAAAAGAGACTTATATTACTGGAAAAAAGAGTTTGAGATCCTCAGGATAATAATAAACATTGATCTCTTGAAAGAAGTTAAGCCATTATCTAAAAAAATCATGTACTGATTCTTTCTTAATTGATTGTAAAATTTTTATAACAACCCTACTTTTTGTTACACACTTAAACATGATTTATTACATAAAATCTTCTCTTGATGAAACATAGAAGATCAAGAGGTCTAGTGTCTTTGGGGCTTAGGATAATTACATAACAACTTAAAACATGAAATACAACATCTTTATTGAAAACTTCCTTTACATGACCACAAAATTCCTTGGTACTTAACATTGCATGGGATAACCTGAGGACATACATAAGAAAGGGGTGAGCTATAAATCCCAATAAGGGAATAAACATGGAATTACATGAGGAATACAATACATGTTATAAAATAGGCACGTCAATGGAGCACAAGGTAAACATGAACATAATGGAAGGATAAAGCATGATAATCCTAATATAGAGATGGGGCAACAACTCTTAACATGGAATTAGCATGAGACAAGGCACATTTCACATGGAGTATGAGTAAACTCTCATTGCACATGAAGCACGAGTAAACCCTTGTTGCACTTAAATTATCATGAATCAACACCCAATGCAAATGATGTATCATGATACTATACTTTACCCAATGCATTGGAGCACTATTAGGGTGCACCCTTCCTAAACATTTCATTTCATGCATAAGTGTGCCACATGGATTATACAACATGGAATCATTAAAAATCATCATTTATTCCATGATAAAGGAATGTGGAATAAATACATAAAAATATTTAAGCAGTAAGTAAATTTTCATAAAGGTGAATACCCTTGATAGAGAAATGGGCATGGTATTCACTACACAATGATTTTGCCTTGGAAAATGGCGGTGCAATTTCGGCAGCATAACGACATGACATAAGTCTTCATAAAAAGGTTGATGAGAGAGAACAGGGTGTCTCATAATATGTAAATGAAATGTCCAGTAAGGGGGTCATATAAATACATGTCCCAACATAAGTAATGGAATTTGGATTCATAATACAAAATAATATCTTGAATGTAAAAGAGGAGAAATAAATTCCATAAAGAATTTTGGCATGGTAACAGGTGTACATGGGAAGCATTAATGAGAAATAAAAAGGGTATCTCATCATTCAAACATAAATAGGGCAGTATGGGGTTGGTGTGAAATCATACCAAAACATTTATAATTAAAAATAAAAGGGCATAACAATATTAAGAATCTTTGATAAAATGAGAAAGGAAGGAATCCCTTACTTGGAAGTGTGATCCCAAACACATGAGAGGGGCTTTAGAGAGGCTTCTTGAGAGCTTGGGGCACTTGGGAGGATTATAGAGAGATAAGGATAGGGTTTAGTCGAGCTCCAAAGTATTTTAGTGAATAGTAAGTGGTATATTAGGTGGGTTTATATAGGAAAGAAGAGGGAATTCTTTATTATTTAGGTTTGGGTCACCACACATTAAACTAATCCTAACCACAAACCAGACCATGGTTATTGCCCATGTTTTTTACCAAAGGAGAGTGGAAAATAATATTTTATAATTAAAATGTCCAAAATTCTTAAAATAATAGGGTTGCTTATGTGGAGTTGAGTCACACTCTCAAGGAAATCAATTTAAAAATCTAAAATATTTTATAAGTCTTGGAGGGTCCACTAAGGCTTTGTAAAATAAATCAAACAAACAAAAAATCACATTATTTTAATGGTAAAACATATATTTTCCGAAAATAATGTTTATAGTATTTTATTACCTCACTATTGGGTCATTATGAGGTCATAAAACATATTATATATTTTAACGATATTTAATTTTTACCCAAAAATTCGACTATCTCAGAAAATTATGAAAAATTCACCATTGGATAATTTTGATGTCCTAATTTAAAAAATAATATTTATTTTATTCACATAATTTTATAAATATGTGAATTTTCACTTTTAAAATAAAAACCGACATTTATCAAAAATTCATGGGTTTTAACAAAAACATCTTTCAAACCTTAATAAAAATTACAATTGTATTCATAAAAATTATACAATCATTTATACTTAATAAAAAGTAATTTATTAATAATAATATTTTATTAAAATATTATTTAATTTAAAATTCCATAAATTTATCAAAATAGATTTCTTAATTGAATATTAACTAAAAATAATATTTTTTCTGTAAAAACTATTTACAAAGTAACAACAATAATAAAATGAATGTATATTATTTATTATATACAAAAATAATGCACATAATCATAGTGATAAGGTCTTGTTACATAACCCCTTATAACACCCACATAAGACTGAAGGGTAAGGTGTGCGATGGTGAAAAACTCTTGGGGTGGCTCGGATAACATCGCTCGGGTGGTAATCTCAATCAACTTCCACTTCTCCCATAGGTGGTTCTGTTCAAGATTAACGTGTTGAAGCTCATCTTGGGATTGGTCAAGAGATAAGCCCAATGATGCCACCTCCTTTATGAGCTCTAAAAAATGGGCTTCGTATGGGTAAAGTCTATTGGATGAGTTCATCACTTCCTTTGTCTGAGTAAATTGGATTTGTTAAAGCCCTATATTTACATTAATCATGTGATCATTGTTCAGCGACTATATTAGCAATGGTCACAATTCTTAATAGTATTTTAAATTCCAAAAACATAAAACCAAGTAATTTCATACGTTATAGAACCATCTTATATAATAATACATTTAATTGGATCAAGAGGAATTTTCATTAATAAATGTTTGGGTCATTACAATTTTCAAGTCAAAATATGGGAATATATGGATGGTGAAAATTGTTGATAAATTAACCAAATCATAAATGGTGAAAATAGAATATATATAAATAATAAAACCCCAATAAAATCCCAAAAATCATAGTGTTACTATCCAAAAACAACAAGGTGTACAACCAAAGAATCAAGCCAGATTGAAACCAAAGTGAGAAAACAACATTTATAGGCTATTTTTGGTACTAATAGAAATTAGGGAAAAGGATTACTAAATATTGGCATAATTATTCTGCTTATGAACGATTTAGAAGGACCATATTTAGGGGATAATATTTAAAGTTAAAGTAAAACCTATTATATAGAAACATATTCCATATAATAAAGGAAATATGTCTCTTAAAAATAGATTTGAATACTTAAATAACTTTTTTATTTCATTGAAAAGTATTTTAATAGTTATGATGAGTGTTGATATGTATCTATCATGTATAAATACTTTTATGAAAAAATAAGAAGACAAGAACATCAAAAAAAACAAAATAATAATTAATATAATCCTTCTTTGAGAAATTTTCTAAATAAAAAGGCAGATAAAATCAATTTTAAGAAATATGAAAATAAATTGTCCAAGGATGTCAAAAAACGTGGAAATTATTCTACTATGGGAGAAATGGATACAACATGTACCATTTTAAATAGTCTATAGAAGTCAAAATTAAATAAATCAAGTATAAATCATGATAGGAATCAACATAAGAGAGAAATAATTAGATTTAAATTCTAGAATACATCTCTGAAGATGAAGTGAAGAATATGGAAAAATGGAGTAACCCAAAATTTGTGACAAAACAATATGGAAGCTCTAAGAAAACATAATATTTTAAAAATTTCCTATCCATTTGTCCTAACCAGTTTAAATTTTCTAAAAAGATGGAGAAATTTCAGGGGGAATAAAAATAAAGTGAATAATTGGAATGAGAATAGGTTGTTCTACATGAAGATGAACATGAATTACATAAGAGGTTTTCCAAAAGGGATAACCAAAAAAACTTGGATACATGTGTGGAAGGTGCAAGAAGGATGGATATGATGAAAAGACTATATGATAATCATACCTACTCTACAAGAAATGTTAAAGAAGTTAGAATATATATGTAATATAAAGTTTAAAAAAAGGGAAATAGTTGAGGCTATAAAAGTTGTACAATAAAAATAAGAGTTCATCATGTAGTTAGTTTTATGAAAATCAACCATGATGAGAAGCTTAAGTGATTGCCTCTCATAGGGGTGGGGATATAAAGAGGGGTGGTCATAATTTTCATTTTTTACAAAATCTATAATTCCAGAAAACTCCATAAAAAATGAAGATTGAGGTTTCCCAATCATACTTTTATATCCTTTCCTTGTTTATAACAAATAAGTTTATCAAGGGAGAGTTATAGTTTATGTTTAAGATAATATAAATTGAGAGTAGTGTGTCTTTCACTTTAATTACTATTGATGTATTTGTTTGAGATGAGTGAAGGTTTAGCAATTATTGAAGAATATATTTGTAAAACCCCAAGTTTGAATAATTTTGAAACAGTTTCACATTATAGATGGTAAAGGAAACCTTTGATGTCTTTGAAAAATATCTCTTTTTTCTAAATTAGGTTAGCCCACATAGAATTTATAACATGTTGACCTGGCTCATTGGTTTCAGAAGGATTGAAATTCTTTGAACCTTAGGTGATATCCCCTGGACACAAAAGGCTGATAATAAATTCCAAGGTATTTATTAAAAATTGGTGAATGATTCACCCTCAAACATCCAATGTGAAACCTGTAACAGACAATCTATATAGTACACATACATAAACAAGATGCATGATATAAAAACAAAGGAAACCTAAAAACATGATACCAGAAAAAAAAATCCATAGGCATAATAAGAGTATAATTGGAGTACTATTAGAATACAACATGATATAGTATCTAATGAAAAACCCAAAGACAACAAGACCCGAGTACCATGGTGGTACTAATCTAGACTCCAACACTCAACTGTCTCCAATTTTCATCCACTAATTACCACTGCATCATGATGTTTTTCTAGAGATTTAATAAATCTTCCCCATTCATGTATCATGATAAATGACATCTTCATATGCACTAATGTCTAATTACATGGGTGAGTAAATCAACTCAATAGTAAATCTACCCGAAGCCTCCCACACATTCCACTAAGACCAAAAAAAGTTAGTGAAATTTTTATAAAATAGGAAAGTGTATAAAACCAGTTACCAAGTGTGATAATATAAAATCTATGAAATAACCCACACCAAAATTACACCTAATTCATGAACCCACTCTCCCATTAAACACACCACCCAATACATCTCCCTTCAAAATGGTCCCTCTGAACAATCCAACTCATGAGCAGTACTCATCCCTCCAAACACAAGTCATCACACGGTGGTATAATCTAGTGTTCCTTGATCGGCATGGTAACTAGGTCTGAACCAACAAGGATAACCTATAATTAAGTATAAACACATTCCAAATATTATTGTTCCATGTTCGCACAACAAAATTTATTCTTTATTTCAAAATCCCCATTTAAATATATAATCAAACATGTTTTGGGTGAAACCCACAACACATCAATTTAAAAAAAACAATAAAACATAGGATTTTTCCAAAGAATTTTCATTAAATTATTCTATCAATAATATAATAAATAAACTTTAGAAAATGATTCATCAAGTTCCTGATAATATTATAATGTGAGAGAATCCACTAACCTCAATATGTTCTTTACAAATAATAATACTACAACCAAATAGATATGGGTTCTCCTTTCCCCTCCTTTCATAAAACCCAAATAAATTCTATAAAAAATCACTAGACCATATATTTAGGCCCTATAGGCTTGGTATAAGGTTTTTATCAAACAAAAATGAGAGAAATGCAAAGAATGATATGAACTAAAATCATTACCTTTGATTACCTAGGTTTGATGCCCAAATACTTGATGAAGCCAGTCTCTGAATGGAGTAGGGTCACCAAAATCACATAGAGAGATCTTGGATTTTAAGGAAAAAATAGGAAAGTATAATTATAACTCAAGGGTGCTATAATTAAAAGGGATGGCTAAAATTGGCTAAATTAACAGCATGAAAGATTATTTCACACCGTGAATCTTCAGGATATCCATATATATCTAAATTAACATAGCCTCACTTAAAATACCTAAAACGCAATCATGTCTTAAATATAAATCATAAAAACTACAAAGAAAACATTCATGCCTTGAATTAGTAATTTGTGACATGAATCAACTCCCTCATTTAGATTCCATCTTCCACCCTATTTTCTCCTCCAAAAACTTTCTACGATTTAACCCAACCCCTTCAAACTCAAAAGGAACAACATAAAATAGGTACATACCTCAAATCATGGGTGTTTCATTCTCTCATTTATTGGGATTCCATTCCTCAATAATTTGGTGATTCACGATGTCTTGGAAGATTTTCGGTCATTTATCCAATATAAACCATTTTTGTTCCCAAGTTTCCTCTTGAATATGAATATGATTCCATAACACCCCTACCAAAGAGATACATCTTATTCGCATGATCTTTTCTTTTCTATCCACAAGATGAATTGGGGAATGTGTAAAAGTGGAACATGGTCCAAGTTTAATGTTATCCCAATGAATAACATGGGTAGTATCCCATTAGTAATTATTTAGTTGGGACACATGGAAAACATTATGGACAGCATTGAATCTCATATTTGGAACAAAACAATATGCAAATTCATCAAATTTTTTCAAAATATTCAATGATCCAATGTACTGAGGATCCAACATTACTTTCTTTCCCATAAAGAGGTCACCTAGTCTCTGTGAAACTTTCAAGAATATATGGTCACCTATTTCAACAGATAAGGGTTGTTGGTGATGATATAAATATGATTTATAATGGATTTGAGTTATTTTCATCCATTTATTAATCATCTATATTTTCTCTATAGTCTCATGGACAATATTAGGTCTAATTTTTGAAGGTTCCCACATGTATACCCGATAAGTAAAGATCGACATCGATGGTCATACAATTCCTCAAATGGGACTATCACTATCATGCCCTGTTAGTTGTAATTATATTAAAACTCTACTAAAGGAAAATGGTCTTCTTATATACTAATGAAATTCATAGCACAAACTCTGAGAAAATATTCTAGTTTCTAGATAGTATATTCTAACTGGCCATCCATATAAGTATGATATGTCATGCTTATGTTCAACTGAGTCCCAACAGATTGTTTTAAGGATTTAAAAAATAGTGAGGTCAATCTAGAGTCTTATTTAGAGACAATATAAATCAATACTCAATGATAATTCACCACTTCTCAGATATAAAGCTTCACCAAGTCTTCTACTGTATTATACTCTCAAATTGGAAGGAAATGTGTCGACTTTGTAATTTAGTCAATGATCACTCAAATTGTTTCACCCTTCTAGAGCATCAATGGTAGACCTGTAAAAAATTCCATAATAAGTTTTCCCATTTACCTAAAGATATGGGAATTTACTATAACAAGCTAGTTGGTAATTGATATTCAACATTCACTTGATTAAAAGTAATACTTCTTGCTACATAGTCAGCCAACTTCTTTTTCATACTTGACCACTATAAATGTTCCTTAATTTTCTTGAACATTTTTGGAATATCTGGGTGGACATCCCACTTTTATTTGAATTTAAATAAGAAGAAAGGAGAATCTTTAATAATGATTAAGTAATTATGACTTGATCTCAAAAGTTAAGCATGAATTTTTCATTATTTTTTCAACCTACAATGGTATCCCCACCATAGAGGCTTGACCTAATGGTAATGTAATCTAGGACTGATTGATGAGAATCCTTGGTTGGGTTAACCAAAACATGAATAAGAGTAATTATAATGATAACAATTCTTCATTCCATTCCATACAATCCAAATTCATGTCAGTAATTACTCTCATTAATATCCACTAATCTTAATATTTTTAGACCAATTGGTTGTATATCCTCTGATTCAGTGCATCTACTAATAAATTTCCTTTTTCATATTTATAAACTAGGTTAAAGTCGAACATCTAGAGATACTTTATCCATTGGTGTTTCCTCATATTCAGGTCACTTTGGGAAAATATCTATTTCAATCTATTATGATCATTAAAAATAGAAAAAAATCACTAAATAGGTATTTGTTCCATGTTTTTAATGCATGGACCACAACACCTGATTCCAAATCAGGCATTGGGTAATTATTTTCATGTGTTTGCAATTGTCTCAAGTCATATGCAACGACGTTTTCTCCTTGCATAATAACATAACCCAGTCTATATCTAGATGCATCATAATATACCGCATAGCATATCCTAGTTCTGGTAATATTAGGATAGGTGTAGAAGTAAGTTGATCCTTAATCTCATGAAATGATTTCTAGAAATCATTATTTCATTTTAAAGGAATACATTTCCTTCAAAACATGCACATAGGAGAATAAATTCTAGAAAAAGGGAAAATAATAGTCTATTAATCCCATAAAGCTTTGTACCTTGATGAATTTCTTAGGATCTTTCTAGGAAATGACTGCTTCTATCTTTCTAGGATCAACTAATATGCATTTTTTAGAAATAACATGGATAAGGAAATAAAATTATTATATCCAAAGGTCACACTTAGATAATTTATCATAGATTTAGTATTCACACAATGTGATAAATACAGTTTACAAGTTCTTTTCTGGAACATATTAGGTTTCATAGTATATCAAAATATCATCAAAAAATACCATGATAAAAAATCCAAGGTAACTTTATAAGATATAATTAATTAATTCCATGAAAATTATAGGTTAATTGGTAATACCAAAGGGAATTACCAAAATTTCATAATTTCCATAATAATATTTAAAAGTTTTCTTCAGTATATCCTCCTTCCTAACTCAAATATGGTGCCACCCCGATCATAGATCAATTTTGGAGAACCATTTTGAACCCTTAAATTGATCGAATAAGGAATCAATTTAAGGAAGTGGGTATCAATTATTGATTGTGACTTGATCTAGTTTTTGAAAATTAATACATAACTAAAGAGAACCATATAACTTCTTTTATAATTTTATCAGGACTACCCAAGGCAATGTACTTAGTCTAATAAATCCCTTTGTTTTTCAATTCTTCCAGTTGGAACTTTAATTCCTATAATTATATTAGTGTCATTATTTATGAAGGAAGTGAAATACGACTATTTTCTAGAAGAATATTGATAAAAAACTCAATTTCCCATTTGATTGGTAACCCAAATAAAACATTGGGAAAGACATCAAGGTATTGGACTACTGTAGTTGGAAGATTACTATTCTAAATTACATCAATTGCACCCATGGTCATTACTTCCAAATTATAAGATATAGCTCCATCCATGGTCACCAATGGTCAAGATCTACTAGTATTCATATCCCAATCCCCTTTAAACAAATGAATAATACCATCTGTGGATATGAAGGTTTCTTTTTGGACATAACAATGGATATAAACATTGAATTATACCAAATAGTCTAATACAATGATTAAATTGAAGGTGTAAATATCTAAGATGGTATATTTACACTGAAATTTCATTATATATATGGTGATGGAACATGTTGGACACCTAAATCCTTTGTATTATTGTTTCCAAAGAGGTTTCTTGATACACAATATATAGAGACGCAAGCATTTTATTCATAAATATTATATCCTAATAGATTAATATTCATTAAAGAACATTATGATCTATGCCAGAACTATAAATTATTAGTATATTTAGAGAATAGATACATGAAAATATTATTTAATAATATTATTCAACATCTACCATAAATTTATTCTCAGTTTATATGAGACCGACATACCCTTCTTAAAAGATTTCTTTATAAACTGGGAAAAGTAAACAAAAGAAAGGGTGGTCTTGGATACTCAGTAAGGGTAAACACGGAATATATCAATCTATGATCATAATAAAGAATAAGATAAGAATAAGGGTATGTGACCATTATTATAAATTACAAAGTTCATAATGTTAGGACCAAGGTGATAAGGATAATGACTGTATTCAAGTGTTTTCCATTGATGTCAATAAATTTTAAGAAGATAATAAGTCCCCGCACTTTTTATTTGATGAAAATCGAACTCACAATGGTTAAATAAATTCAATCATATTGAGAGTTTATTTTCTAAATGAAAAGGTTCATCAGAATTACCTTGGGTCTGGAGTAGAATAGATGATCATAATAAGGTCATGCATCAGAGTCTGCTTGAATTTTATGAAAATGTGACAATGATTTAGTGATATTTGAGTTCTCATAAATCATAAGTATTCTATAAAACTTTTGATGAAATATTGATAAAATAAAGGGGGGAAAGGTTTTGGAAATTGTATTTAATCTACTTGTAATCATATCAATCATATTCAGGATGAGAGGGAAAGAAATATTATGATTGGAAAGTTACAATACTATCCATTGTAACTTAGGTGATACTAAAGTTGATCTTCAATGTAATCAATGTAATTAAAGAATTCATGACACAAGCTAAAGTTTTTTAAAGAATAAATCTGTTGAAGTTTAATTTTTCCAGTCTCAAGATCATCATAATGAGTTTTCCATATGCATATTTGTTTAAAGTCTAAGAAGGATGGTCATAATGAAGAAAAGAAAGAATTTTATAAAGTCAAAGTTGTTGGAAACAGTTCATCATATTTATTAAACCATCTTATTTATCAATGGAAAAATTGTTTTCATCAGGAGATATTGGGACTAATGATAAAGGGATTTAGATTTTTGAAGCCGATTCAAAAATAAATTTCAAAGACCAGTCAACAATATAGTCAACCATTCATCAGGTTGAATTTTTTTTATTTTAAATGGGTCAAGATCCATCATATTAAATTTGACTCTAATTTTCCTAATGAAGGTGATACAAATAATCAGAAGTAACCTAACACTGATAAATTAATTGGATTCGGGATCATCATCCTAGAGGAAACAAGAAGAAGAATGGACATGTTTAAAGACTTTTTGAAAGTGTTAACAAAGGGATCAGGAAAATTTAAATGTTTTAAGTAGAATATGTTTGTTTTGAATTGATGCAAAGTAAGGTATGGATATATCTTCAGTTCTTATTTGTTTGAAAGAGGGTCAATAAAATTAGAGTAAACAATTTCACACATCGTAATAAAGATGTCGTACTGAAAAATCCTAATTGAGAATCAAAATCATAGTAATATTTGTAAAGAAATTTATAAACAAGAGTAAGTTTTTATAAGATTCGAGAAGGATCAAGAATAAATGATAAGAGTTATGAAACGATGATGAAGTCAAGATGCACACGAAATTCAAAAGAAATGTATGATTCAGGTAATTTGGTTGAGAGGGAAAAATTTCATGAATCCCACCCAAACTATTTTTGGGGTGAGTATTAAAGGGAAAGTACCTTGTAATTTTTAAAGATGTATTATTCATTGTAAAGAAGAGAGAAGAAGAATATCTAGAGATAAGAAGAGGTTTTCTGGATTTTTTTTCTTGAATAAGTTGTGTCGTATAGAAGATAAAGAAGAAGAGACAATATTGAAACATATTCAGTTGATCATCATATTCATGATTATTATCGTATTTAATTATTCATCTATACATATTAATTGTTGGACTGGGAAAATAATATTGGGATTTTTTGATTGAAGAAGAAGTGGTTCACAATTTTCTTAACTATATTCTGAAAGAGTTATACTTTTCTGTATTGAGCAATCGGATTGGGAAAATCAGACTAAGTTTTATTACAAAGTCCAAAAAGTTCTTAACAGCTTTTAGATAATAAAGTGAAGAATTTTTTTTAAATTTTATATTTATGAAATTTGATAAAGAAAAACCATAACATATTTTGTTACAAAACTTTATATTACATCATGTGTGAATAAAGGAGCACACGAACTATTGAATTGTTTACATGGTGCTACAAGATTAAAAGGGCATATCCTACTCATTGTATTCCACACAAAAGTATTTTTTTCAAGTGGATTGTGTGGTATTGGATCATTTCCAAACCATAATAAGGACATAGATATTCTTATTAAATAGTGAACTATGAAAATTCTTGAGTTTCTATAGATGTGTGGTTGAATTTTTTTCAACAGGGAAGAAATATTTAATAGGAGGTGAATGTTGTTTCTTAAGTAAACATAGAAGAAAAATATATTACTAATTCAACCCTCCCCCTCTCAGGGATACAACTACATTGACTGGGAAATTACAATTGGTGTTAGAGTTGAAGGTTCCCATCATTTATTATTTACATAAGTTTTGAAAAGAATTTGATGAAGAATTTGAATTGTGTCAACATTAAAGTTATACCTATTTTTAATGGTAAAAACTATCATATCTAGAAATATAGAATTTTTCTTTATCTTATGTTTATTAGGTATGATGTTCTAGAAGCTGAAACAAATGGATTTCCTTCTATTGATGATCAGATTCCTCGTACACATGTCTATAAGAATAATATTGAGAATGATGAAAGAGCTAAAAATGATTTACTCTCATCACTTTTTGAAAGTGTGTTTCTAAGAGTAAAAGGTGTTGTCATAGCTAAAGGTATCTGGTATAATCTAAAAAACATCTATGAAGGAAATACAAAAGTGAAGAAGGAAAAATTACAAATCTAGAGGCTAAAGTATGAATATTTAAAAATGGGTGAGTATGAATCTATTGGGGACTTCTTTACCAGGGTGAATTACATTGTCAGCACTATCAGATGTCTTATTAAAAAGTTAAAATATTTTATAATTGATGAAATGATGTTCAGAATCCTTCCTAAAAAGTTTGATGATAAATATTCCTCATTATAATATAGAGATCTTGAAACATTATCTCTAGATGATTTTCACATCACTCTCATCACTTATGAAAAGATAATGGAGAAAGTTATGAAAATAAAAACAAAAGTTGATAGAGAAATTTCATTCAAGGATGCCAAGAAAGATAATTCAAAGAATATTCTTATTGAAGAAGAAGCTGGTGACTCTAACTCCAAAAATGAGGTATGTAAAAATATTGATGAAATTTTATCCTTGTTTTCTAAATATGTGAGAAGAGGTACAGGTAAATATAAATGGAAACATCCCTTGAAATTATTTGAATTTGGAGCTATTTGGAACTTTTTGGATAATTTTCCTTGAAGAAATAAAGAATAGGATAGTGGTGAAGAAGAAATAATACCAATAATATCATGAAATAAATAGGGTGATCAAGATAAATATTTTTCTAGAGGGAAAGATAAAAAGTTATTCAAATATAAAAGAATAATTTTCTTACATAAAGATGAATAAGAAGAAGTCAGTGATGGTGAATTTGAAACATTTTCTAAGTATGTTGGTGAGAATAATTTTATTTCAACAGTTAATAATGTATAATTTGGAAGTAATAGTTTATAAGAAGAAGAAACTCGATTGGAATATCATATAAAATAATGATTAAAATAATGTCTAAGAAAGATTTGAAGGAAAGAGAAAGAAATTATGAAGTTTAAACATAAAAGTTCCACAAAAAATAAACAATAATGTTTTTATAAAGAGAAATTTTAGATGGTGAAAGAGATTGATTATTTGAAAAAGTATCTTGAATAAGAAAATAATCATAATGAACATCTATAAGTTAAACTGAAGGCAAAATAAGAAGAGACGGAACTTTTCCAAAAAAATCTTTCTCAAGTTCAACATTGGGATAAAAGTTTTAATTAATATATCTCTGAAGTTATTGAAATTTATTTTAATGAGAAACCTAAGAAGGATCAACAAAATTTACCCTCAAATTTTGATAATAAATCTACAATTGTTTTTTAAAAGAAGAAAGATGGGAAAGGTATGTATGTGGCTAAGACCAAAAAAGTTAGAAATTCATAAGTTTCTAAAAAACCTTAATCTGAATTTTTTTTAAACATTCTAAATATGAAAAAGTTTTTATTAATTTTGGTTCTAGTAAGGATGAAAATAAAAATAATATTTTGATGGATAACAAAATTAGTGATCAATAAAGCTCAAATAAGAAAGAAAAAAAGGTTTTTGAGAAATATGTTCACAACTCTGGATAGTATGGAAGTTTCATAGGAAAATACTCTATTTATGGGTACTTTTTGGTATTATATTAGATTTGGTCACATGTAAAATATGTGTTGGTTCAACCAAAAACATTACTAATTTTTCAAAAATTATATAAGGCAAAGTTTGAGGGGGATTCCATCACATCAAAGAAAGAAGTCTAAGAAGTTTGTTTTGAAGAAACCTTATAAGGTTGGTATAAAGGTTTAAAATAGGTTCCAACCCCTAGAAACTATTTTTAAAATATGTAAACAACCTGGAAATCTTGAAAAAGGTTGTCTTTTTTTGTTACTATCACAACAAAAGGTTGTTAATAATTCTCAAAATCAGGATATGAACAAATAAAAATATTTTTTGTAGAAACTGATCTGAAAGATACAAAAGGAGAACAAGTTTGGGTTATTTATAGTGGGTGTTCTTTTAATATGAAAGAATATTTAAATTTTTTAAATAATTTTAAATACTTTAGGAGGGAATAGTGAAATTTAGAAATGATGAATCCTTGAGAATCAAAGGTGTTGGATCAGACATCATTAAGAACGAAAATTTGAAATCCAAGAAATATTTATATATTGATGTGTTAAAACACAACTTTCTAACTATTTCACAAATTTTTTATGAGGGTAACATTGTTATTTTCAGAAAATATGGATTTTTTTAAAATGGTGTAAGATGGAAAGATAGTTACAAGAGGCCAACGTACAATAGGAAACCTATTTCAAGTTGGTGAAATACAAAACTATTATTATTTGAGTATGGTGTAATAGAATTAGTCATGACATAAAAGGATAGGACACATGTTTCAAAGAAAAATGAGAAATTTATCAAAGTGAGATAGTGTTCAAGATATTCCTGATTTTTTAAGAAGAAGAGATTCATGCTGCACTATTTTCTATAGGGGAAAATTTACAAAATTAGTGCATATGAAAGTTGAGATTTGTTCAAAACAACCCCTAGAACTTATTCATTCTAATATTTGTGATCTAATGAGTAAACAATAAAAAAATTTATATAAGTACTTTATATCTTTCATTTATTATTTTACTCACATTACTTTTGTTATTTATATGAAACATAAGTCAAATACTCTAAAAAAATTTAAAAGTTTCAGGTGGAAAGCTGAGAAAGAATATGATCATTCAATGAAGAAGTTGAGAACTGATAATGTTGGTGAGTATAAGAATGAATAATTTGAAAGTAATCTTGAGAATTATGGAATTTAAAATGGGTATAGTTCCTCATACACTCCTCAACAAAATTGGGTTGCTAAAAGGAAGAATAGAAGTATGGTGGAAATGGGGAGAACTATGTCACTTGAACAGGGTCTTTCTTATTACTATTGTAAGAAAGCCATGAGTACTTCTATATATATATTAAAAACCTATGTTTCTACATGCTAAATTCACATATGAATTCATATTAAATTTTTTATGATAAAAATTAATGTTTGAGTCACTAAAGAGTTTTCTGGAGTCCATGCATTATAAAGAAGAAAGGTGGAAACCATGGAAAGTTTGAGCAAAAAGGTGAAGATGGAATTTTTCTTGGATATGCACCAAAAGGAATCAGATATGGGTGTTTCAACAAACAAATAGGAATAATTTTTTATTCTATTTATGTTAAAGTTTTTGAAAACCCAGAGGAGGATAAACAGACTCATGCAGATAATGAAGTTGAGCAGGATATAGTGATTTTTCTTAACAATTCTGATAAGGATACAAAAAATTATAATCCTAATCAAGAAGAAGAATCATGCTGGCCTCCTCTAGTTTTAATGCTCATAAATCATGATTTATCAAGTTAAATCATGTATAATTATGTTTAGTCATGTTAATATATAATCTTAATGTATTCTGTTCATATTTTACATCATAATATGGGTTAGAAAAATATGATATGCCATTAAGGTTGAGTCATCATTTAGGTGGACTCATTGTTGGACATCTCATTGATGGTAGAAAATCAGCTAAGTATGAGATACCATTGATATAGACTCACTGTTGTGATGTATCACTATCAAATCTCTCACCGTCAGCACAGATTCTGAATTTTGACAAAGGACGAGACACTTTTGCATCAAGCTACCAACAGCCTATCAAAAAAATTTCTAACTATAAGACATTGTTGTATCAAGATACCAATAGCCTCTAAAAATTTATGCTAATTATGAGACCCCATTACATCAAGTTACCATCAGACTCAATCTATATTTTTCACGAAGTATGAGTTATTATTGGCATGAGTCACTACTAGGTATACCTACTGATAGAAACAAGTCACTGTCAAGTCGACCTACCAACAAAGCGACCTACTACTACATGACTTACCATTCCTGATTGTAGAATGCATTAAGTATGATACACCATTCCAAGTCACCATTTAAAGACACCATTCCAAGTCACCATTCAGATACACCATCAATTCTACCTTTTTCATTTCAATTTAAATTTCTTTCTAATGGTCATTTTTGTGAAACATAGTACTACTAATTAATTTAATGAATTTTCTTTTTAAAGACAACATTTAAATCAATGTAGGTATATAGTACATCATAATAGGTACCTATATATGATATAGATCATGATTCTTGTTAGTTTTAGTATATAAATAAAATGATTTATTAAAAAGGATCTTACCTAGAATTCATGAAGTGGTGCATCGGAGAAAAACACAAGAACTACTAGTTATTGATATGAGAAGATACTACTGTGAACTCAAACCAAATAATACTTTGTTTCAACAAACTAAATAGAGAAGAAAACACCATCAAGAACATCAATACCACAGTAGAAACAGAATAAAATATATATCACGATGCTCTGTTTTGTTGTCTACTTCTGAAATTCAACTCAAGATGCACTTCAAGATAACTTCTAGGAGTCTCAATCTCCATTGCATATCACACAGAGCTTTCTAACTCTATTATCTCTATTTTTCTCTGCTTTTGTACTGTTTTTAAATTACGAGAAGTTTGTGTCTCTCTGTTTTATGAACACAAACTGACTCAAGTGAAAAAATGGAAGATATATAGATATTTCACAAACCATCTTGTACACCTTACACTCCCATGGATAACAGTGGAAGAGGTCCCTCTATGGCCTGTTTATTTTTTCACTCCCATAAAAAATTGTGGAAGAGGTTTAGTTGACCTAGAAAGTTGGGTATGTTATTTTTTACCTCGATCTAGGGTGTGGATCAAAGTTTATTTATATAAACTACTTGGTTGTAGATGATTACAAATTAGAGAGGATTAAGTCACAACTTGAGATCGAACATCTTATTGTCAATTTCATTATGCCTTTTAAAGTTATGTTTTCACTGCTTTATCTATTTACAAAATAAAACATTTATTTCACATTGATATTTAATCTTATATAGTTTTTATATTTGAATTTGATTTAGTAAATTTATTTCAAAAGTTAAAATATAATTTCTTATTATTTCAACTGAGAACTAATCACTCTTTGATAAATCTTTTAAAAGATAAAAACTTTTATAAATCATCTACATTGGTTAACTAGGATGGTTTTATTTCAAATTAGGTACTTTTAAATAAATATTTTATACAAAAAAATTTATAGGATCTCAATTCACCCCCCCCCCCCAAAGTTTTCTACTCTGACCAACATTTGGTATAAACAGATTCTTTCTTTTGGGTTTCAAAGTTTTAATGTTAAAAAATATTTTCAACTGTGATTTTAGTTTTGTTTTAAAGATGTCAAAATTTCTGTCAATTCAAAAATTGTAGTTATTTAAAGCTTTTTCTTATTCTTTAACATGGATAATATATATAAAGATTCAACTACCAAAAGATATCCCTATTTCAATGGCACAAATTATGCTGAGTGGAAAATAAAAATCAAAATTCATTTAGAAAGCATGGGTTTTGAAATTTGGCCTTCATTTGTATATGAATATAAGATCCCTACTATATCTATAAATACTTGTGATGACCCAACTAAGGTATCCCATAATAATAATTACAATGCTTTGAATGCCTTATATTATGCTATAGGTGATGAAAAATTCCACAGTATTTTTGCATGTAAAATAGACTTTGAAATTTGGGATACTTTAGTTGTTTCACATAAAGGTACCACTAATGTGAAGGAAATGAGGCTTAACACATATAATATTAAATATGATAACTTCAAAATGAAGCCTGATGAACCTATTTCTAACATATACCTTGGATTAAATGAGATTGTAAATACAATGATCTCACTAGGATAGATAATCACTGCAAAAGAACAGATCATGCAAATCTTGAGATATCTTCCATAAAGGTGGAGAGGGACATCATTCTCAATTATAGAATCATGTGACATCGAATCACTTCCTGTAAAGAAACTTATAGTAAATTTAATGATGTATGAGGAAGAGATAAAGGTTAACAGATAAGAAGATAATGATCCTAGAATAAAGACAGTGGATTTCAAAACCATTACATCCAAACAAAAGGAGAAAATTCAAGTTCATGTTGAAAGTTCCAGCAATGAAGATTCATCAACTGACAGTGATAAGGAAATGGATAATCTATCCAAGAGATTTAATAAACTCTACATAAAGAAGAAGTTATTTATAAAGCCTTTCTATAATGGGAAATATAACAATAAAGGTAACTGGAAAAAGGATTGGAAATGAAGTGAGAGTAAAAATGAGATAATCTTCTATGAATGAAAAAAAAGTACATGTGAATGCTGACTATCCAAAACTGAAGTACAAGAAGAAATATGAGGATAAAGACATAAAATAAAATAAGTCCATGAAAGATACCTAGAGTGCTTTTGAGGACATATCCAATGAATCTAAATCATATAATGATGAAAAGTTTTACAAATCCAACATGTTTTTTATGAAAAACATATCCAAGGTAACCCTAATATCTCCTGCATATAATTCTTACTATTCTAGAGATGATTCTAAGAATGACACTTCTGAAAATATGACCAATGAGGAAATTTTTGAATACTGTAAAATTCTTGAATATGTATTCAATGAGATAAAGTATAAATATAATTCTCTCAAGAAACATTATTTTATTTTTATTACTATTAAATATGAACTCACTATAGAAAAAGAAAAGAATGATCAATTGTTCTACAAGAATACTGAACTTAAACTTTCTAATGATAAATTAAAGAATGATCTAGAAAAAATCACAAATGGTAAAAATAACTTAACTCAAATAATTGTAAAACAAGTTTCTATTAAATATACTACTTGCATTGGTTATTAACCTAGGTAATGAAATTTTCTTAAAAACCATTTTTTATCCAAATCTAGAAATTTAGTTTTATGCCCATATCTGAAACCATTTGTGCAAGTTCCAACATAGGAAAATACATTAATGCTTCTAACTCTTTTGGACCTAATAAAGTTTATTTTTCTAAAACTTTACAGACTCCTTACAAGAAACCCATGAAGAAAATTTGGTTTCCTAAAGCCTTAAAATCTTGATTTACTGGACCTAAGAAAATATAGGTACCAAATTATTTTCTTTTTTAAACTACTTTTTGTAGGAAAGATGTTTAAAGATATCCTATAAGAACTTATGTAACTGGGATAGTGGGTTTTCAGGACACATGATAGGGGAAAAATATAGCTTTAATAACCTCCTAAATATTTATGGTGGACATGTCACCTTTGGTGATAATGAAAAAGTGGAAATTATTGGCCTTGGACAAATCCGTAACAAAAATTCAGTTTTAATTTATAAAGTTCTTTTTGTTGATGGTCTAAAGTAAAATATACTTATCATTTCATGTTTATGTGATGATTCTTTTCATGTTAAATTTTAAAATGATTCTTGTAATGTTTTCAATTCTAATAGTGATTTATTCTTTACTAATTTTATAAATTAAAATATTTATATTTTTAATATGGATTCCTTAGTCTCACACAATGTTTCTTACTTAAGTATATTTCCTAAATAATTGTGGTTTTTGAATAGTATACTAGGACATTATAACATTCATTCCCTTAGAAAGATTACTAGAAATGGATTAGTCAAGGATCTACCTAAACTAGAGTTTCTAAATGAAAAAGTTTATAATCCTTGTCAAAAAGGAAAACAACATAAATTATCTTTCAAACCAAAGAAAGAAGTTTCAACTTCTCAACCTCTGGAGTTGGTTCACAGGAATTTGTTTGCACCATCTAGAGTTTCAATTTTAAATGGGGAGAACTATGTCTATATTCTTTTGGATGACTTTTCAAGGTATACTTGGACCATCTTTTTAGCTCAAAAAAGTGATGCTGGTTCTAATTTCACCAAGTATTCTAGATCAGTACAAAACATAAGTGGACATAGAATTAAAATTTTAAGAAGTGACCATGTCCATGAGTTTGAAAATCAAGAATATGAGTCTTTCTTCTCACAAAATGGAAATATTCATAACTTCTCTGCTACTAGGACACCCCAAAATAATGTAGTTGTATAAAGGATAAATATAACTTTAGAAGAGATACCCCAGACTACACTTAATGAATATGATCTACCAGTTTATTTTTGGGAAGAAGCTGTGAATACAGCTTTTTATATAATTAATAGAGTCTTAATTAGACCTATCCTAAATAAAACCCCCTAATATATGTGGAATAATAGAAAAATTAAGGTTAATTACTTTAAAGGTTTTGGTTGAAAAGTCTTTATTCTAAATAAAAAATATAATCTTGAAAAAAAATCTCTAAGAGTGATGAAGGAATTTTCCTACTTTATTCCATTTATAGTAAAGACTATAGAGTCTTTAATAAGCCAACGAAATGTGTGGAAGAACTTGTGCATGTTAAATTTTATTAAATATATCAACATATGTCCAAAACCTCATTTGAAAATATTGGGGACAATATATCAAATCTAGACTTAAATTATAACTATTATGATTATGTTGTTAAAAAAGTAGTAAAATCCTCTAATTCTAGAAAATTTCTAGATTCTAACCAAGTGGAACCCAAAACCTATTGAAGAACCATAAGTAACCATCCCTTATTTTCTAGACTTATTAGAACTCTCAAAACCCATCCTTTAGATACTATAGTTAGATACTTAGATAAAGGAACACAGACTATGGCTCTAAGAAACCAGGTAACATCAAGTCTTTTTGTAATATCTTAAACCTAAGAAAATCAATGATGCAATCAATGATAAATTCTGGATGATGGTTTTGCAAGTAGAATTAAATTAGTTTGAAGGAAAAAAAGTATGAAAACTAGTTGATAGTCCTAAAGAAACCTTTACCATAGGCACTAAGTGGGTGTTTAGAAAAAAAGTGGATGAAGTCGGCACTATAGTAAGAAATAAAGTTAGACTAGTTGCAAAAGGTTGTAGTCAAGAAAAAGGAATAGACTATGAAGAAACATTTTCACCTATGGCCTGACTTAAATTCATTAGAATACTGCTAGCTTATGTAGCACATATGAATTTCAAATATTATCAAATGGATATCAAAAGTGAATTATTGAATTGTTATATAGTTTAGGATATCTTTGTTGAAAAACTCCCTGGTTTTAAAAATCCTCATTTTCCAAATCATTTTTTCAAGTTCACAAAAGATTTTTATGGTTTAAAATAAGCTCCAAGAGCTTGGTATGATAGACTTTTCACTTTTATTATTTCTAAAGGTTTTTCTAAAGCTATATCTAATCATTTTATTTTCATAAAAATAATCTCTAAATATGTTTTAGATGTTCAAATATATGTTGATGATATTATTTTTGTATCTTTAAAAAAATCCTTATGTATTGACTTTTCAAAAATTATGAAAAATAAGTTTGAAATGAGTTTAATGGGTGAAATCAAATTATTTTTGAGATTTTAAATTTTTCAAAATAAGGAAGGTATTATTTTCAATCAAAGTAAATATACTAAATATATTTTAAAACATTTTGGCCTAGATAGCACTAAAATTAGTGATACTCCTATGAGTTTCACCTGTAAATTATATCTTAATTAAGATGGAAAATCAGTAGATCAAACCAATTATAGTGGTATGATTGGAAGTCTTCTCTACTTGACTATTATCTGACCTGATATTATATTTAGTGTGTGTATGTGTGCTCCTTTTCAATAAAATCCTAAAGAGTCACACCTACTTATTGTCAAAATAATTTTCAAATACCTCAAATATACTACCAACTTAAGAATGTTCTACCCTATATGAAAATCATTTTAATAAGTTATTCTGATGATGATTTTGGTGGTTGAAAGTTGGATAGAAAAAAAAACCTCTAGAACATATCTCTTTTTATATAAGTCTTTAGTTACATGGTGTAGTAAGAGAAAAAATTATGTTACATTATCTACTGCTAAAGATAAAAATATAGTTTTTGGTAGTTTTTGTGCTCAAATTTTATAGATGAAACACACTTAACTAGACTATGGATATCAATTTTGGAATTTCCCTATAAACTGAGACAAAAAAGTTCTATTGACATTTCTAAAAATATAGTATCTCATTCAAGAACAAAGAATATTGATGTAATACATCTCTTTTTGAGAGATCATTATCAAAAATCTGATATACCTCCTGAATTCATTGGCACTAAAAATTATCTTGATGATATTTTTACTAAGCCATTAAATTCTAAGAGAATGAGGAACAAAATAAATGAGTTGAGGATGATAAATTTTGAGTGACTCTCCATTCGGAAAAATTATTGATGACTCGTTGTTGGGACTAACTGTTGATGACTTTCCATTGGGACTCATGGTCGAAGACTCACCATTGGGACTCACTATTGATGACTCGCTGATGATGACTCGCCATTTATAACTCACTTTTAGGAATCACCATTGTGTCTTACAGTTCTTTACTTTGTTATTTTTCTAGCTTGGACTAAAAAACATATTTTTATTTACGTTTACTTTATTTTATTCTGGATTTTTTATTTATGATTTTTAAATCTCTAAATGATAAAAATCAAATCGACCCAAATAATTTTTCATTTACCACTCTCCCAATACTAAACCTTTGTCTCCCAAACCTCTAATACCTTTTTTCTTCAAACCAAACCCTCCATATATTTCAAATGGATTGAGTAAAGCGTTTTTATGAGAAGTCTCTAGAACAGTCGCGTCCTTCAAAGAAGAAAAAAAGTGAATCGAGTGATCCTAAACCCAAACTTATTAACCCTGATCTCACAAACTGATTAGTCATTCCAGAAAAGGAAGTGAAATCTGACTTTCTCTTGTAAAGTAAGTCTCTTGTGTTTAAAGTTTTGACAGAACAGGGTTGGTTGGAATGGTTCTCCAACAATAAGCGGCCTCTATATCTGAAGTTAGATCATGATTTTTATATGTATATGGAGTTCATTCTTGAGGGAATAGATGAATTATGGATAAATTCTATAATAGATAGACAAAGGATGGAATTTTATTCTAGGTAATGGGATGAATGTCTGAATGTACCTCATAAAGGTATTTATGAATATCACCAAGGCAGTGCTCCTCCTTCAAGTGATATATTTAGTAATGAAATAGCCTTAAATGATCTAAATAGTGATGGTATCACCAAAATACCCATATCCACTGTACTTGATGGAGAATAATGATTGATTTTAAATTTTATTCATCATTAACTATGCCCAATGAAGGGTGACTTTTCCTCTTTGAAGTGTCGAGATGTTTATTTGTTGTATCATATGAAACAAGGGAACAAGATCAACCTATGCAGATAACTTATGGTTCTTATGAGTGATATGATTAATCCACATTCAAATAAAAACTCTCTATTTTATTCAAATCTTATCTCTTCCATGATAAAAGACAAAGGACTAGTGAATAAAAGTGAAGAAACTATCACATATTTTGGTGGCTTTTTCATTACCAAGGATATATGCAAAATAATGAAGATAAGATGGAATCCATGGAATAAAAAGTTGGTAGAAGATAATGAAAAGATATATGAAGAGTTTAATCCAGTTCAACACCCCACAAGACCAAAGGATATGGTTGACCTTGGTTTAGGATTAGATGAAGTTGTAAAGTATTTGGATGAAGAGATAAATGAAGCTGATGTAGATAAAGAAAAATAATCCCCTATTGATGATATAAGTGATCCTGACATTACAAAAATTCTTTAAGGGATTACATATAGTTCACCTAGTCCTCCAAAATATATTTCTACAATATAATATCTCCTAGAATATGGTGATTTTTAAACATAAGAATCTGAGGATGTTGAATATGCTAGTGGAAGTGAGAGCCAAGAGGAAGAAGAGAATGATGAAGAGGAAGTGAATAATGAAGAAGATGAAGAAAATGAATATTAGTAAGATAAAGAAGAGGAGGAAGAAGTGTCTGGTGAAGAAAGGGAAAGTGATGTAGATGAAGAATGATAATAAGAAGAAAGTGGTAAAGGTGATGGTGGATCTGATCATCCTGATGATTATTAAGGTCTTAATGTAGAAACTAGAAATCTTATTAAGACCATTTTAGTGGAAAAGGAACCAGTCTTGGAACCTCAAAAGGCTCCAGACTCAGTTTTAGTTGAGGAATAACTTCTAGTTATTCAATTTTAATGTGAAGTTCTTGTTGAAAAGGAAGCACCTGTTGAGGGGGGAAACTATCTCTAAGAGTTAAAGTTGCTACTCTTACCCCTTTTGATTTTACAATAGTTGCTGAATGGGAAAAATATCATGGATATGTCACATTGGGCATAGACTATCCAGATTTGGATATTGAAGAATCTGATCCTAATGGATCTCTACTTAAAGAAGTGGATCCTACTCAGAGAGTTCCAATTGAAATAGATCTGGTGGTATCTTCTACTCCTTTGGTTGCACTATTTCCTTCTGACTATGTATGTCAGGATGACTTCAAATATTTTAAATAATATTTTTGCTCAACTGTTAGATATATATTTCAACCTCAACCATCACCAATGTCTCATCTTAGTGAAAGTGATTCTACTATGCTTTCAGAGAAATTTATCTCTTATATTCAACCACAAATGGTTTATGAACTTCAAGAAGTGAGAATGGAGAATAAAATATTGAGTGATGGACTAGTTTCTATCATTATTATTGTTAAAGGCATGTCATATGAATATATAAATCTTTGTAAAATGTTATCAAAAGTCTTGGAGATACGTTTTCTGAAGATGATACACCTAAGCCCCCATCACTTGACTTGGGTCTTTTAAGATCATTTTTCCAAGAGGAATTAAAAGGTTCCTTAACTTCAACTGTTTCTCCTTCTCGGACTCCTAGCATTGATTTCATAAAATCAGTGATAAGGGAAGAGTTTCAGTATTTGATTGGTGGTGTTGATCATTTGGTCTTAAGTAAAATCCAACACAATAGTAATCATGTACATGACATGGTACAACATTACATGAAAGAGTCCAAATCAGATTAGGAGGCCATTACAAGAAAGGTGGATTATTAATTCTTGAGGATTTATACAAATAACCAGATTACTTTTCATTTTAAATATTTGTATGAGAATTTAAGGCTACCTTCTATCTCCCAATATTTAAAGTAATAGGTTATAAATCTCAAGGAGATTACTCCTACCCTTCAAATGTTCAAGGAAAACAAGAATGATTTTACAAAGGAAATAGAGAAATGTGGGTAGATAATCATGGAATTTATGAACCTCTTAAATCCCTATTTTAATGTTCAGAGTACTGCCATTATAGCTCAAAAGGCATTCCCAATTCTACCTTTCATTGATAATTTTCCCTCTAGTTCCATCTATCAGTCTGTTGATCCTTAGTTCAAATATTATTTCACTTGGGATCCTTTTTCTCATCTTCCTCTAACCCTCAACCTTTTCCTATGTCTCCAACTCATGCTCTTAATCATATATAGATTGTTATCTATTCAGAACTTACATCACCTCCTTATTCTACTCAATGTATTACCTCTATCGTGCCTTCTGGAGTTCCCATTCACAAATTCTATACCACATCCCCTTATATACCTCTTGTTCCTCCACCTACTTATTCTGATAAGGGAAAAGTAGTCATGGATAATTTCTTGAAGAATAATTGATTTTGGATTGTTCTCAGATAGGGATGTATTTTAAACTTTTTCTCATTTAATGTATTATCTTTTTATAATGTAATCTATTATCTATTTTTATCTGTTCTATGTTCTTTCTCTCTTGTTATTTTGTTCTATTTTTGATAATCCCAAAAGGGGGATAATGAGTATGGCATTTGGAGAATGAGTATGGTATTTAATTTTATTTGATTTTTTTTCTCTTATAATTTAATATATCATGGTATGTATGACATGTTAAGTAGAATAGTTTTCTTTTTTACTTTGATCATTATGAATGACTTGTTATGTTTTGTATAATGCCATGATTTGTGATCATGAAAATGGGATGATTGTTGGCCTCCTCTGGTTTTAATGCTCGTAAATCATGCTTCATTAAGTTAAATAATGTTTAATTATGTTTACTCATGTTTATATATAATATTAAGTTGTTATATTAGTATTTTAAAGCATAATATAGGTTGTAATAATATGAGAAACCGTTATGGTTGAGTCACCATTAAGGTGGACTTGTTATTGGGTATCTCGCTGGTGGAAGAAAATCAGCTAAGTATGAGCTACCATTGATATGGAATCACTGTTGAGATGTATCACTATCAAATGTCTCACTGTCATCACAGATACTAAATTCTGAAAAAGGACGAGACACTATTGCATCAAGATACCGACAGCTTCTCAGAATTTTCAGTAAGTATGAGACACCCCTACATCAATCTACCGATAGCCTCTCATATTTTTTTTATTTTAGATACATTTTTGCATAAAGCTACCATTATACTCAATCTATATTTTTTTCAAAGTATGAGTTACTGTTTGAATGGGTCACTGCTAAGTCGTCTTACTTCCAGACACAAGTCACCGTCAAGTCGACCTACCGATAGAGCAACATACCACTACTTGACTCACTGTTCCTGATTTTAGAATGCATTATGTATGAGACATCATTCCTAATACACTGTTCCAAGTTACCATTTAGATAAATTTTTTAGAGACATTGTTCAGAGAAACTTTCACTTATACCTTTTTCATTTAAATTTAAATTTCTTTCTAACAGTCATATTTGTGAAACTTCGTACTACTAATTAATTTAATGAATTTTTCTTTCTTTTGTATACAACATTTAAATCGATGTTAGTCTACAGTATGAGGTGCCTAGATATGATCTAGATCATGCTTCTTATCGGCTGAAGTGTATAAAAAAATACCTGATTAAAAAGGATCTTAGCTAGAAGTCATGAATTGGCGCGATTGAGAAAAACACAAGAACTACTAGTTGTTGATACAATAACATACTACTATGAAATCAAACTAAAGAACACTTTTCATCCAAAAACTGAATAGAGAAGAAGAAGTCATTGAGAACATCAATACCTCACTGGAAACAGAAGATAGTATCTCTCACGATGCTATATTTTTCTATATGTTTCTGAAATTTGACTCAATCTTCACTTCCATATAACTTTCAGGAGTCAAAAGCTGCATTTCCTATCACATATATATTTCAAAATATATTCTCTCTATTTTTTTCTACTTGTGTAATTTTTTTACATTACAAGTAGTATTTTTCTCTCTATTCTATTAACACACACAGAATCCTGTGAAAAATTGGAAGATATATAGATATCTTCACAAACCATCCTTTAGACCTTATACTCCCACAGATAACAATGGAAGAGGTCCATGTATGGATTTTTTTCACTCCCATGAAAAACTATGGAAGAGGTCTTGTTGACCTGGATAGTTGTGTATATTATTGTTTACCCCAATCGAGGTTTTGTATCAAAGTTTATTTATATAAACTTCTTGGTTTTAGGTGATCACTAAGTGGAGAGGATTAAGTATCTTCTTGAGACTGAACCTCTTGTTGTTAATTTTGTTGTGTCTTTCAATGTTATATTTTCACTGTTTTATCAATTTACAAAATAAAACATTTCATTCACTTTAATAGTTAATCTTAGATAGTTTTTATAATATAATTTGATTTAGTAAACTGATTTCAAAAGTTAAAAATATTATTTCTTATTATTTCCACTGAGAACTAATCACTCTTTGAGAAATGTTTTAAAATATAAAAACTTTTATAAATATGATATTTTGGTTAACTGGGCTGGTTTTATTTCAAATTGGGGACTTTAAAATAAATCATTTAGATATAAATTTTTATAGGAACTCAATTCACCCCCCCCCCCCTTGAGTGTCCTACTCTGACCTAGAAATTGGACTCATCTATTTCCAGTGATCAGGAAGATACTAGAAAATTTCATCATAGGATGAGGAATAAAGTTTAATATTAAAACATTATTTGTGATCAACATCAAAAATTTAAAACAAGAAGAACATAAAATACTATTACACATCTTCTTTGTATTCAAAAGTTGATCTGAATGATGTGAAAGAAGATTTTGAGTATCTAGAATGGGTTCAGGCCACGAATAAAGAGCTTGATCAGATAGGAAAAAATGATACATGGGGACTTGTACTTAAACAAGATAACAAAAAATTTATCGGAACAAAGTGGTCTTTCCAAAACAAGATTAATGAATAAGGTTATGTGATAAGAAACAAAGAAATATTAGTGCGCAAAGGTTACTCATAAATTGAAGGTTTTGATTTTGATGAAACTTTTTCTCTAGTGGAAAGGTTAGAAACAATCAGAATTTTTCTTACTATTGTTTCACAATGAAGTTACAATATCATTCAAATATACATAAAGTTCACATTTTTGAATGTGGATCTTGATGATGAAGTATAAATTAAACAACCATGTGGATTTTTGTTGGTAAATATGAAAGTTATGTATGCATATTGAATAAATCCTTTTATGGGGTGAAATAAGCTCTAAGGGAATAGTATTCCAAATTTTATAATTTCTTAAGGAAGATGAATTTCAAGAAAGTAAGAGTTGATAATAATATTTACATCAAAAAAGTCAATATTTTTCCCTCGTCATAATTTTTTATGATTATGAAATTATCTTTGCTAAGAATGATGAAAGATCTTGTGAAATATTTGTTGAAGAAATGAAAAAGTTGTTTTAGATTCCCATACTGGGGGAAATGAAATACTTTCTTAAGTTAAAAATTTTAAAAATTAAGAAACACATTTTTATTTCTCAAGAAAATTATGATAAGTAAATTCTTAAAAATTTTGATATAAAAAATTTGAAACCTTTTTTCACATCAATTTTAGTGGGAATAAAGGTTTCTAAATATGAAGAAGGTGATAAAGTTTATTAAAAACAGTTTCAAAAGTTGATTAGAAGTTTTTTATATTTGACTGCCTCAAGACCCAACATTATTTATGTTTTTACCTTATATGTAACATTTTTTAGTGCTTCTAAAGAATCATATTTACTTGCTGGAAAAATAATTCTCAAATATATCAAAGGCACAAAAAATTTGGAATCAGTTATGAAAGCTCATAAATTGTTGATTTGTTTGGGTATTCAAATGTTGATTGGGCAGGGAATGTTGATGATAGAAGACCCACATCAGGTGGAGTTTTCTTTTTGAAGAAAATTTGTGTTAATTGGAATAAAAAGAAACAGAATTAAATAACTCTCAGTATGTCTAAAGTTGAGCATGTTTCTACTACTCAAGTCACTACCTAACTTAAGTGGATAATGACTCCGCTAGAAGATTTAATTATTTAAGTGAAGTTATCCTTTCTCTTGGGTTGTGATAATCAAAGTGAAATCAACCTCACTAGGAATATGGTACAACATTCTCATTCAAAAAATATTGATATCAAATATCATTTCATTAAAGAGCATGTGGAAAAAAATTAATTGGAGTAGGAGTATGTTCCTATATCATAAAAAGTTACTAACATTTTCACAAAACCTTTACTGAAGGAACCTTTTAATAAATAGAGGTTAAAAAATGGTGTCCAACCTATTTCTCATCAAGGATGAGGTATGTGTTTTTTCCCCTCTCTCATATTACCTTTGCATAGTGTTTTAAAGGGGGATAATTGCTTCCAAAATATATCCTTATGAAGCATGCATAGTGGGGGAGTTGTGGGTAAGCTATAAATCTAGCATTGTATGTGTGTAAACTATTCTAAGTATTTTTTAGAGTGGTTATAGGGAAAAAAATTTAATTCCATGAAAGTTGAAATTTTGAGGAAGGAAACTGAGGAAGAAAGCTAAGGATGTTTCATAATCACTACTTTTGGACAGTATGGATATACTGTCAATAATATTTATTTCCTATAATTAGTTAGTTAATGTAGGCTTAGAATTTTTTATAAGTAATCCATAGCCTAAGGTTATAAAATTCAGTTATTTATGAACCTTGGTTGACAACCAAATCTGAAGGGGGATATTTTTAGGACCAAGATGATAAGGATAATGATCATATTCAGGTATGGTATTATATTGTCAAGGAAGTTTAAGAAGAAAAGGAATCACCTCACATTGTATTTGGTGAAAATAATACTCAAAATGTTTAAACAAAGTCCATCGTATTGGGACTTTTTTTTCTAAATGAAAAAGGTTCGTCGGACTTACCCCAGGTCTGGAGTGGAAGAGAAGATCATAATGAGGTTCTGCATCGAAGCCTACATGACTTTGATGAAAATGTGATGATAAATTTCTAATCTTGGAGTTCTCATAAATCATAAGTATTCTGTAAAACTTTTGATACAAGCTTTATAAAATACAGTGGGAGTAATGGTTCTGGAAATCATATTTAGTCTTATTGTAATCATATCAATCGTATTCAAGATGAGAAAGAAAGAAATATAGTATTGGGAAGTCACAATAATTTCTATTTTAAGGCAGACGATGCTGAAGTTGATCTTCAACTTAATCAAAGTCATTAAGGAAGTAATGATACAAGATGAAGTTTGTGAAATAAGAAAGTTGGTGAAACCAAAGTTTTTTTATCTTAAGATCATCATAATGAGTTTTCCGAATTCATATTTGTTTAAAGGCTGAGAAGGATAATCATAATGAATAAAATAAATAAGTTGATGAAGTTGAAGATACTAAAACTGGTCGATCATATTCATTATACCATCATATTCATCAAAGGTATAATTTTTTTCATTAGGAGATGTTGGGACCGGTGATAAAGGTATTGATATTGTTGAATCTAATTAAAAACATGTCAAAGAAAAATCAACAATGTAGTTAACCATTCATCGATTTGAATTGTTTTGATTTAAATTAGGTCAAGATCCATCATATTAATGTCTACTCCAATTGCTTGAATGGAGGTGATACTAATAAATTGAAGTAACCTGAAACTGATAAATTATTCAGATTTAGGATCATCATTATGGAGGAAAAAAAGAAGAAAAAGAATCTTGTTTAAAAACTTTTTGAAAGTGTTGACAAATGGATCAAGAAACTTAAATATTTTGAAGCAGAATATGTTTGTTTTAAACTGATATATAGTATCATAGTGATATATCTTTAGTTATTATTTTTTTCAATAGGGTCAAGAAAATTAGAGTGATCAATTTCCCACATCATAATAAAGATATCATATTGAAAAATCAGAATGGAGAATTGGAATTGGACTGATGCTTGTGAAGAAAGTCAAAAGTGAGTTGAAGTTTTTGGAAGATTCAAGAAGTATTGATAAGAAACTAGAAGAGTTTAAAAATGTTTAAGAAATAAAGATTCACCCAAAATTCAAAAGAAATGAATTATTTAGGTGATTTGGTTGAGAGGGAAAATTTTCAAGAATCCCACCCAAACCATTTTTGGGATGATTATATAAGGGAAAGTACCTTATACTTTCTTACAAAACTATTTTTCATGATAAAGAAGAGAGAAGGTGGATCTCTAGATATAAGAAGAGGTTTTGTGGATTATTTTTCTTGAAGAAGTTGTGTCAGACATAAGAGAAAGGATAAGAGAAAAGATTTCAATGTATTTCCCTAATCATTATATTCAAGATGATTATCATAGTCAGTTAGTAATCTTATTAAGCTGAATTTTTAAACTTGAAAAATTTTATTCAGATATATGTATTGAATAAGAAGTGGTTCAGAATTTTCTTAACTGTATTCTGACATAGCTATAATTTTTTCAAATTGAGAAATCAGATTGGGAAAATCAGAATGAGTTTTATTATAAATTCAAGGAATTTCTTACCAAATTCTAGGTAAGAAAGTTAAGAATTATTTTGAATGTTTATGTTTCTGAAAGTTGATAAAGAATCACTTTAACATGATTTTTTAGAGAAATTTTAATTACATCATTTTTTTCTAGAAGAAGAACACACACTATTTAATTGTTTACATAGTGCTACATGAGTGAAAGGGTATATCCTACTCATTTTATTCTATAAAAAAATGATTTTTCCTAGTGGATTGTGTGTTATTGGATCATTTCCAAACCATACCAGGGACATAGCTATTATTATTTAATATTGAACCTTATAAATTCTTGATTTCCTATGGATGTTTGTTTGAATTGTTTTAATCATGGAAAAAATTAAAAGAGGTCAATGTTGTTTCTTAAGTAAGGAAACATAAAATAAAAATATATCACTAATTCACCCCCTCCCCCTCTCAATGATACAACTGTCCTAATTGGGAAATTACACACACCAAATCTATCATGGATGAAAATCATGAGCTATGAAATAAAACTTTATAATTTCAAAATACATGAATCATATGAGTGATAAATCATCATAAATCAATCATAAACAAAAAATTTCATATCATAATCATGTCATAAAAGTGTGGAATCATCATAGTCATAGAAACCATTTCATATGTCAAGGTTAACTACTGAGAACATTAAATAATAGTGGATTAGGCATCAAAACGTTTTTCCCATATCATAACGGATCAAGAATCATCACATATTTCTTATATTGGATCAAGCATCATCGCTTTTTTTTCATAGTGGATCTGGAATCCCAAAATGTTTCCTATAGTGGATTGATCACATCAACTCGCATCACATAATTATCTCATGACATATAAAAATTTACTCAATTCATTGTATGGATATATAATTCTAGACCCACCCATTACATAATTAAACTCATACATATGTGTGTTGTTGGATCATAAAATGTTTATCGTTTCATCAAATCATAGAAAAGAAATGTGCTTCATAAACATTTCATCATATCATCATAACATAACCCATGGAAATTGAATAGGTTTCATAAACATATCATTATCATAATCATAAACCATATAGACAAATAATTAGGATGATATTATTAGATAATATCCCCAATAAATTATAATTAACATCAAAGGATATGACCTTAGATGAAAATTCATTTAAAGGATCCCGGGAATATTTCTTAAGGAAAATACAATTTGAATTTTGAAACCATTTAAAATCAAAATATTTACAAAATATTAAAGAAAATATTTTATTTTAAAATATCCATATAAACTTGTAGGGTAAACTTTAAAACATTTAGTGGTCATGATGGTAGGAAATTTCATTCATGTTGTATACGTTAATAAAATATTCTTAGTAAAAATTCAAAACTATCTCATTTGGAAAATGATAGAAAGATTTATTTAAAACATTTTTGTAGAAATTAAAACATGGTTAAAAATGAATTTTAACAATAATTTGAAAATAATCAAAAACATTATTGAAAAAAATTCAAATAAAATATGGATATGGAAGAAAAATATTTCTGATCGAATAGTAAAACATAGCTAGTTTTCATTAAAAAAAATTATTTTGGTATCTTGATTACTTAAAGTGAGGAAAATGTAAGGAAAAAATTTATTATACAAAAATAACAAGAGGAGAATAAAAATTAAATTTATTTATCAAATAAATATCATATAATTTCCTTAATGTTAATTCAAGCATAAGAAATCCCAAATAAAATGGGATTGAGATGTTAATCTCTTACATAAAGTCACATATTTCTTAATAAACATTTGATCCTCATGTATAATAAATATAGATTTATTATACATGTATTATGAAACCATAATCACATACATAATTACATATATGATTTACTTATAATATCTCATCACCTGTTTATTAAATTTTTTTATTAAAATCATTGTTTTGGTGATAACTGCTTCGTTTCTAATGCATGTTTCGATTATGTAGTCCCAATCATTGTACTTTGATCATGGTGACATAATATCCATAATTTTAATCAGTATATAAATATCATATATATGTTCATTATATATATATATATATATATATATATTCATCCATAAAATGCAGAGATGCAAAAATAAATTACACCATTCATGGAGACAGTAGGTCGTATATACGTATGAACATTGTTTTCACTTTTTGGAATATGGAAAAAAATAAAGGTAAATAAAAATTATTATTTCTATAATAATTATTATATAATATATATTCATTAAATATATCCTTATTACCATCCATGTATAGAAAAAACACAAAAAGAATCACATCACATCGTGGAGGTAGTAGTCTACACATACGCATGAGCGATGTTATCATTTTCTACTGGATGAGAGGAAGGTGGATAATGGTTGTTAAATCATAATAATAAAAATTAATTATATTTAATATACATAATTAATTATTTTATAATGTATACCATAAATTTATATGAGGTGTAATAAGGAATAAAACTAAAAAAAACCTGATTAAGAGTTATACCTCTTCATTGAGAAGCCTTCATTAGATTACACCTTAAGCCTTGAAAGTATGGTCTTTTGGAAATACCAAAAGATCTAAGATGTGGTGAAGTATAGGATGATATTATGGAATTTATTTTTTGAGATATAAGTATCAAACATCATGAATGATTAAGGATATGATGTTCCCTTTTATAAGTGATGGGAGAGGCACTCTTGGAATTACATTTAGTATTAAATTAATATAAATTAATTTTTAGGGAAAAATGGATCAAAATTAATATAATTATAATATAATAATATTATGAGTCTAAATAATCTCATAAAATAAAATTTTAAAAAGTGCTGATTATGTTTTAACCCTTATCTCTTAGTTTTAACCTCACCCCCCAAATTAACCCATTTTATAATTACCGCAATATATAATTTTTCTACTCTTCAAGGGTTAAGAATGTTACCATAAAAACAAAGGAGACTAAAAAATGGACCATGATTTATATTATAAACCATATGTCATTCAATTTATTAAATATAGATTTTTTATGAATTTTAAATCATTTAAAAAGATATTATTCGTTATAAAATATCATTAATGTCATTTTTGGAACTATTCATTTAATTTGAATTTAAAATAACGTGAAAGAAAATGAATTCAAATATAAACCTTTCACAAATCCCTAATATGTTATATTTATCTATAAAATTCGTGTTATACTATAAATCACTCAAAAAATTACTTTTATAACTTTTAAAATTAATTTATTTATTTTTCTACAGCATGCACAAGCATTGTGTTAGTGTTTCATATGTATTTAAGGTAATTATTTCATCAAAAAAAATTAAAATTAAATTAACATGATAAAAAATCATTCATATTTAAAATAAACACTTATAACTGAACATAATTTTTTTCATCCCTGTCAAAAAATATTATAGATGTTAAAAGAAAGAAAGTAATATTTTTTAATTTATCTTTTACTAAAATATTATAAAGGTCAAAATCAGAGTTAAATGGAAATAAAGATCATATTTTTGAAGTTTTTATAATTATGGATGAATTATAATCATAAAATTATATAGATTAAAGTATTTTAATGAATTTTAAGCCTTAACACATTGGTTTTAACCCTAATTAACCTATTTTACCTTTACCATGGTAACAAAAACTTACTATAGTTACTATTTATATTAACCAAATATAAAAAGGAAAATATTTACCAATTTCAAATCTCCTGATTCAAAAAATGGAATCTATTTTTCAATATTCGATTTCTAGAATTGGAAAAAATTAATTTAAGATGAAAACACAAAACCCAACAAAAAATATTTTTTTATAAAAATGTATTTTTAAGTATAAAAATGTTTTATACTAAATTAAACCATAAAATTAATTTCAATGAACTTAATTAGATTATTCATAATATAATATAACTAATTTTACTTCTAAACCATTCTAAAATAAAATGTAACTTTTTAAATTCTTAAAAAATATAGTTTTCAAAAAAATTCATATTTTTCACTATTTACTAGAAAATCAATCTTCTAAAAAAAATAGGAAAAATTAACCCTAAGTTAATTTTGATATTATAAATTCAAAAATGGTATCTTTTTATCAAATAAAATTTCTAAAAGTTCCATAGATTAATTATAATATTCACTCATAAAAAATAAATAAAAACCATTTTTGGAGAAAATATATTTTTAAATAATTAAATGAATTAACTAAAATTTGAGTGATTATTTCATAATCATTAATTAATAAATTTTTATTAAGTAGGAACATTATATATATTTCATAATATGTTTAATCCTATTCATATCTTCGAATTTAATGGGTAGGTGATAACTATCATATTAAATAATAATATTTAAATAGTATAACATGATTTGTTTAAACTCGGTGTTACATGTAAAGAAAGCTATCACATAAATAAAATTCATTTATAGATAAATATATCATAAAATCTTTGGTTGTTTTATTCTACCCCCCTTAAAATTAATTTCACCCTCAAAATTTAATCATTGTGATACAAAAAATTGAGGATATCTTTGTTTCATCATATCCCTAGGTTCCCAAGTAGCTTCCTCAAATTTATGGTTTCATTAAAAAACATTAACTAGGTGAGTGGTATTGTTTCATAGAACTTTCTTCACTATGATCTATAATATCCATTGGTTGTTCCTCATAAGATAGATATTTCTTGAGTGGTACGACCTCTGTGTTTAGTGTATGTGGATAATAGGTATGTTCTTTCTCATGGTAGATACATAGAACACATCATAAACTTGAGAGAGATTTAGTGAAAGTTCCAAGAGATAAAATACCATATCAATAAAATCAATAATTTAAAAGGGGATGATATATTTAGGGCTCAGCTTTACCTTCTTTCCAAATCTCATAACCTTCATCCAAGAAGATACTTGTAGGAACACCTTTTTACTAACTTTGGACTCTAGATCTCACCAATGATCGTTAGCATAAGTTTTTTTTCAACTCTAAGATTCCCTTATATGTTATTGAATAAATCTAACTTTTTTCCATCACCTCATCTAGCTTAGGTCCCAATAGATTTCTTTCTCTAACTTCATCCCAACATGTTGGAGTTCTAAACTTCCTGTTATATAAAGCTCTATAAGGATCCATTTGAATGATCATGTGAAATATATTATTGTAGGAAAACTAAACTAGAGGGGGTTGTTGATCCCAACCACCTTTGAAATCTATAGAATAAGATATCAATATATATTCTAGGGTTTTTAGGGTTATCTTAGACTAACCATCTATATGAGGATGATAAGTAATACTAAAACATAGATCTAACTCTAGAGCTTGCTGAAGACTTCACCAGAACATCAATGTAAACCTCAGATCCTCATTAAATACTATAAAAGGTGTTACTCTATGAAATATCACCACTTCCTTAATGTATAACCTAGAAATATTATCAATCAATAAGTATTATTTGATGGCAATGAGGTGTGCTAACTTCGTAAGGCAATCGACTACAACCCAAATAGCATTGTGTGCTTTAGATTTTTTGGGGAGTCTAATGATGAAATCCATGGTAATGTTTTACCATTTCCATTTAGGTATGGATAATGATTTTTAAATCCCGTTATACTTATATCTCTTAGCCTTAACTTTATGACATACTATGTATCAAGATACATACTCTATAATATATATTTTTATGTTGTCCCACTAAAAATACTCTTTCATATCTATATAAATCTGCATACTTCTCAGGATGAATAGAGAATGATTAACTATGTGCTTCATCCAACAAATCTTTATTCATGTCTATTATTGATGGTACACATACTCGATTCCTAAACCTTATCATTCTATCACTATCATTTTAACATCCTACTACCCAATTTTAGGTAATTTCTTTCCCTTTACTTGTTTTCCTATTTAATTGGGTGTATCTTGGGACTCCTTGGAATGGAGAGAATTTTTTGGGTAAAATGATTTAAAGTTTGGGGATATATTTTTTTCAATTTATGGAGTCCATGTATAAACGTGTTAATATTTTTGGGGTTCTTCTTGAGTTTGGAGAATTCCTGACATGTTTTTAAGTTTTTAAGTAAGAACATAGAGTTTTTTGCTATGTGATGGGAAATTCATGGCGTGTAAGGGGGTTACACTACATGGAATTGGTCACCTGACACAAGTCATAAACTATTTACATAGCGTGAAATTGATACATGATGTGTAATAGTTACAAGATGTGTAATAATAAAAGGTTGGTTTTTAATAAAAAGGTTATGGGTTTTTCTATATACTTAATCATTATAGATTACCTTATGTGTAAATTAGTTACACGTCATGTGTTGGTCGGGAGGTCTACTTTTAGGGTGTTTCTTGGTTGAAATATTATTTCATTCTCCTCCATCTCTCTTGGATCTCAACCAAGAACCCTTCTCCGGTGATTTTTAATGTATCCACTCAATATGGATTGATTAGTTCAGTGATTGATCATCGTGTTGGTTGGATTGCATCTCTCTAGGAAATTAAACCTTTTTTATTATCCATTTCCTTGATCACGGTAGTGTCATGGATTCACGTTATCAGATCTATTAGCCCGTGATAATGTTTCTTCTTGATTTCTTATAAATCTATGGTGTGATCTTGTTCCATGGGTTGTTTCCTTTGTTGGTTGTAGTGTGATGGGTGTCTTTTCCTGAGGTAAGTGTCATTTCCTCTCCTCCTCCAACCCTTTCTGGTAAATTGTATCAATTATAATATTTTTAGATTGATTCTAGGGCCTTCATTATCATTTTTGTGTTTTCTTCTTGGTGGATCCTTTATAGGTGTGTATAACCCAGAGTTTTGAGGTAGGTGGTTTTGTATCTATATTGTGTTGATGAATTGTATTTCTATTGTTTTTATAAATTGATTTATAAATAAATTCAGCATGATTGTTTTGTTTATATAAATAAATTTTTGATAAAAGGTTCCTTTTCCTGGTTTTTGGTAAAAGGGAAAAGGGATGTTTTCAAAGCACTAAAATTATTTATAGAATTCATCATATGGGAATCCTTGTGTATGTAGGTGAAAGGCTTATCTTAGGGCCATAAACCATATTATCATCAGGAGGTTGTCTCATTGGTATTTTATATACTCCTTGGGCCTATTGTTCTAGGGAATTTCTCTTGACATTATTGTGGGGTTTTTTCAAGGGGTGTTCCTCATTTTCTTAGGCCTATGTTCTAGGGACTTATTGTGCACTAGTCACTTGTTATGGTATAAGTAGTCTACTAGACTAACCTATTGATTTTTTTGGCATGATTTACTTGTTCTTGGATTTATGCTATTTTTGATTTCATATGCATGATTTGGATTTTGATAAATGGTGATGTAAAAATATGATTTAAATTGATATACATTCCTTTTTTGGAATTATTGTAAAATGGAAAATATTTTTCATGTTTTTATAGAACTGATTTACTTTTTATCATGTCGTATTTTATTTTAAATGAGAATACTTGAATTATTGCACAGAGACTTATTATGGAACACTTGGTAGGGATCCTCTCGAGCTTGTTAGCTCACACCCTATGCACTTATTCAGTGGTGAATAGACCTTTGTATAACTTTTGATGTAGGGAAAGGCAAGGTGTTGTAGTGAGGTGGTGAGGTTTTCTATTAACAAGATAGGTAGTTGGTGGTGAGATGATGGGATTCTACCCATGTTATCATATGGATTAGTTGGTTTTTACTATTTTAGTAGTCCCTTGTGGTTGGACTTGTACTTGTAGATAATTTATACTTTTGAGTTGTTTGGTTTTAGTTATGTAATATATTTATCTTTCAATGTTTCTATTTTCCTTGTGTATATATGTGCCATTTCATTGATTCAGATTGGTTGAAATAATTCCCTATGCTTGTTTTTTGATGCCTTGGTGCTATTTTCCAGCCCATGGGGATCGGGAACACCTTCAGGTACGTGAAGTGTTGGGTTAGGTACTCGTTTGAGAGGGTATTTAGGTCAGTTCATTGTAGTTTGGTATCAGAGCTGTTTTTTCCTCAAGATTCCTTGTCTTAAGATATTTGGTAGACTTGAGAAAGGATTTTTGGGACCTGATAGGTATGTTTAGATAAGTTCCTGGATAGATCTTTTCATGATGAGAATCAATTTTCCATGGGATGTTGGGATATGTGTCTCCTTTTTTGAATTATTAATGTTAATAATAGTTTTATGTTATGGGTTTACTAGTTTAAACTAAGTTTTTTCTTTTTTCTGATCCTCTTTTTATTTTGGTGTGCAGTAGTTTTCCACTAAAACAAGTTATGTGAGTTCCTCGAGAGGGTGTAACTGATTCTCCCTAAGGGAATACTCTGATGTATTATAACTTTATTGAGGTTATCATGTGGTAATTTTGTGTTGTCAACTTAAATTTTACAAAAGTTCGGAATGTGGTTTTTGAGGTATAGCCAGGAGCTATAGGAGATGTGGATCTATCATAGAAGTTGTTTCATGAGAATCCATCATTCTTTAAAGTTATGAATGAAGCTCAAGAGGTGGAAGACTAGCTTGAAAATATTGATCAGATATTCTACTTCCTAGAAACACTTAATAATATCAAAGTGAAGTGTGGAATGTTAGTACTCGAAGATCCCAACAAGAGGTGGTGGTATTATATGGTATTGGTCGATAAGCATGTGGGATTTTACTGAAGGGGTTTCAATACTCTCTTATTCTAGTGGTTTTGTTCAGAGTTTCTGATGATGAAAAAATATCTAGAGCTCCTCTCTTTGCAGTAAGAAGAGTGTTTGGTGTCATCATACACAAATTTGTTTGCTAATATGGTTTATTTTTCACCAAAGGTAGTGAGGAGTGACCATATAAAGGCTCAGAAGTACCTATAGAGTTTTCAATTGGATACTAAATTGTATGTCTTTATGTTGAAGCATTCAACCTATGTGGAGACAGTAGATGGGGATATCATGGTAGATATGAATACATTGAGAAATGTTGTATATTTTTACCCTTTTTTTACACCTAGTAGCATATTTAGTGGTGCACCATGGAAAAAGAGAAAGTGGTAGGATCATTTTTGGAGCGATGGAGGTGGTTCTCAACAGCAAGCCTCTTCACTGCCTCTAATCAAAACAATTGGTGTGTCTTTTAATTTATATCATTGTTGAAAGTTTAGGCACACACATAATTCTTGTACTTCACCTGAAAATATGTGTTATAGCTATGGTAATTATAGTCATCTGCAAAATTTCTATCAACTTATGTATACACCTTGATATGGTTAGGGATTATCAGCTTTAAAGGCTAATGTGGTGCAGTCAGATGCTTCAATAACTATAAGACTCTATCCATAGGCCTCAAGAGTGAAGCACCTTCACATAATAGATTATTTTCTAGAAAAGTTTGATGTGGGTCTAGAAATAGTGAGAGGTACCGTCTTTATTGTATCCTTAGTAGCAATTTCTTTATTTGGTACTGGTTCTTCTCACTCATTTTTATCTATAAATTGTGTTGATATGATTAACCTCCCAATAGAACCTGTTTCCTTTTTATGGAGTTAGTGACACCTCTTTAGAAGAGAAAATTCCATGGGTTTCTATGTACTTCTTGTGCACTATCGATAGCTGATGCGGAGTTAGTTTGGTATTTTCTTATTTGCGATCTAGATCAGTTTGACATCATCATCATCATGATGGATTGGCTTTTTTCTCATCGAGATGAAGTTTATTTTTATCATCAGTGTGTTTTGTTTCTTATAGTCGATGGGATATCCTTATTTTTTCAAGGAGAGTGGAATATGAGGTTTGGACATATAAGGCCTTCCTGTACAGAGTTTAGTAATTTTTTGTCTATTGTTGTAGTTGATTTTGATAACGTTTCTTCTACTGTTGATCTTCCCACTATCATTCATGATTTTCCTGACATTTTCCCAGATGATTTCTCTAAGATTAATTATGAGATGTAGGTAGACTTTACAATTTAAATGGTTCTAGGTACGCAGCTGATATTAATACCTTACTACCATATGGAACTAGAGGAGCTGAAAGAGCTCAAGATTAAGTTGTATAACCTGATGAAAAAGGGGTTTTTTCTCCAGAGTGTTTCATCTTGGGAATCCCTGGTGCTCTTTTCCAAGAAGGATGATGGTCCACTCTAGTTGTGTGTGGACTATTGAAAATTGAATCTGGTAATAGTTAAGAACAAGTATACTTTTCCTCAAGTGGATGAATGTTTAGATTAGTTAAATTGGGTAAAGTGGTATTAGAAGATTTATATTTTGTTGGGTTATCATCAACTCAAAGTTCTGGAGGGTGATATACCGAGGTTGGATTTCAGGAGAAGGTATGGCCATTACGAATTTCTTGTAATGTTGTTTATTATGACTAATGATCCTTCATTTTTCATCACCTTAATGAATCTGATATTCCATCAATGTATTTACACTTTTTTGGTATTGTTCATAGATTATAATTTGGTTTATTCAATATCTAACTGTGAGCCCAAGTTCCATTTGAGGTTGGTTTTGGAAATCCTAAGAAGTCATTATTTGTATGGAAGGATTTAAAAATGAAAATTTTGGATTTAAGAAGTGAAATTTTTCGGACATTTGATTTCTAAGAAATAATTATCAATTGATCCTGAGAAGGTAAAGGTTGTGTTTTCATGGGTAGAGCCATGGAATGTATTTTAAATTCAGAGCTTCCTTGGTCTTGCTAGATACTATCGACGATTTTTAAAGCATTTCTCTAATTTGGAATCACCTTTGACTACTCTTACCAGGAAAAGGGTGAAATTATAATGGGATTAAAAGTGTAAATATTCTTTCAATGAGATGAAAATAATTATATAATAAACTCTTATTTTGATCTTTCCAGAGACCGATAAGGGGTATTTGGTTTTCTATGATGCTTCTGGTGCTGTTTTGGGTTGTGTACTCATGTAGGATGGTCATGTGGTGGCTTACGACTCTTGTTATCTTAGGTCACATGATAATAATTACTCCACTCATGATTTAGATATTGTTGCAGTTATGCATGCACTTAAGTGTTGGCAGAATTATATTTTTTTGTAAAGGTTCACAGCCTTTTTTTACCTTAAAAGTTTAAGCTATATATTTTATCATAAATTCTTGAATCTAATATAGTGGCAGTGGCTGGAAAACCTTTATAATTTTGACTTCCATATCATCTACACCACGAGGACGGGGAATATTTTTCAGATGTTCTTAGTAGGAAAGTTCCATCGCAAGCTGTTTTGGAAACAAATGAAGATTTTAACCTTATGTGGATTTTTGATCAATTGTATCTAGATGATTAGGAGAATGTTTCGGGTATGGTTTTGACTAGTGTTCAGTTATCATTATCTATACTTGAGTTTATTTGGAGAATCATTATCAAGATGTTGAGTTCAGAGGAATTAGAGAAACCCTATATGGTTGGGAGACCATTTCTAGTTGGTCTATTTCATCAGATGGTATTCTCAGTTTTGGGGATCCATTTTTTGTCCCAACATTAGTGAGGAGATCATTTTTGTTTGAATATAGAAATTATCCATGGTTTGTTCCTCTGAGTTCTAAAAATGTGTATTATGACATGATACAGTGATTCTAGTGACTGAGTATGAAGTGTGGAATTTCTGATTATTTTTCTTGATGTTACACCTCCCAGTAGATAAAGGTAAAGAATTTGAAACCTTCAGGTTTTCTTTAACCTCTTCTAGTGCCAGTTTGGAAATGATATTAGGTATCCATGTAATTTATTTTTCGATTTCTATAGACTGTCCAATGTAGGAATTCTATCTAGGTGGTGATTGATGAGTTGAAAAAGTAAGATCATTTTATTTTGATCAAAGACCCTGAAAAAGTTTAATATTTGGGTAATATGTACATGTAAGAAGTTGAGAGGTTATATGGGGTTCATTTATCTATTGTCTCAGATAGGGATCATAGATTTACTTTGAGGTTATTGAGAAGTATCCAAGAGGTAATGGGGACTCAAGTTAGTTTGAGTATAGATTATCATCCAAATACATATGGTCTAATGAAGTTTATTATTCAGATTTTGGAGGATATGCTTCATTCCTATGTCTTGGAATTAGGTGGAACTGAGGGTATCCATTTGGTACTAGTTGATTTTTCCTATAAAAATAGTTATCAGTCATTAAGAAGAATGGATACTTTTAAATCTTTGTACGGTCACTCTTGCAGGTCACGTATTTGTTGGGCAGAGGTGGGTGAATCTTCTTTGGAGGTATATAGTTTGTTTCAGGCAAAATATGCAAGGATTCAGTATATAAATTAGATTTTGGTTACAGCGCAAATTTGAAATAAATATTATGTGCATAAATAGTGTCATCCTTTGGAGTTTTTTGTAGATAATCAGGTTTTCTTGAAATTTTATCCTCAGTTGGGTCATCATCATCTTGGAAAATAGGAGAAGTTAGCTCTAAGATATGTGGGACCATTTGAGATCATTGAGAAGCTTGGGTAGGTTTATTATCATTTGGAATTATAGGCTTAGTTGAAAGGAATTCATAATGTTTTCCACTTATCACAGCTTAGGAAATATCATCTTAATCCTTCTCACATTCTGATTTGGGAAGGGATTGAATTAGATCCAAATGTTTCTATTGTGAAGCAGCCAGTATAGAACATGGACTCTTAGGTGAAATTCTTTCATGGGAATTCCATTCTGTTGATCATAGTGTTATGGAAACATAGCTTAGATTCTCATGAGACTTGGGATCATGAATCGTTGATAAGGTAGAAGTGTCCTTACCTCTTTACCAGACTTCATTCTTCTACATGACTTCTCAGGGACAAAAAGTCTTATTGTGGGGAGTTTTTAACATCTTGTTACCTACTTTCAGTTAATTCCTTTATCTTTATTTTTTTTCCTCTTTAATTGGGTGCATCTTGGGACTCCTAAATATAGAGAGAATTTGTTGTAGAAAATGAATAAAATTTTGGGGGTGGATGTTTTTTGAATTAATGAAGTCTGGATGTAAATTTTTTGAGGGATTTTTGGGGTTCTTCCTGATTTCAGAGAACGCTTGAGGTGTTTTTTATTTTTTGTGTAAGAACCTGAAGTTTTCCTAGCACACAACAGAAAACTTCAGGTTCTTACACAAAAAATAAAAAACACCTCAAGCGTTCTCTAAAATCAGGAAGAACCCCAAAAATCCCTCAGAAAATTTACATCCAGACTTTATTAATTCAAAAAACATCCACCCCCAAAATTTTATTCATTTTCTTCAAAAAATTATCTCTATCATTAGGAGTCCCAAGATGCACCCAATTAAAGAGGAAAAAAATAAAGATAAATGAATTACCTGAAAGTAGGTAACAAGATGTTAAAAACTCCCCACAATCAGACTTTTTGTCCCTGAGAAGTCATGTAGAAGAATGAAGTATGGTAAAGAGGTAAGGACACTTCTACCTTATCAACGATTCATGATACCAAGTCTCATGAGAATATAATCTATGTTTCCATAACACTGTGATCAACAGAATGGAATTCCCATGCAAGACTTTCACCTAAGAGTCCATGTTCTATACTGGCTGCTCCACAATAAAAACATTTGGATCTAATTCAATCCCTTCCCAAATCAGAATGTGAGAAGGATTAAGATGATATTTCCTAGGCTGTGATAAGTGGAAAACATTATGAATTCCTTTCAACTAAGCCTATAATTCCAAATGATAATAAACCTACCCAAGCTTCTCAATGATCTCAAACGGTCCCACATATCTTAGATCTGACTTCTACTATTTTCCAAGATGACGATGACCCAACTGAGGATAAAATTTCAAGAAAACCTAATTATCTACAAAAAACTCCAAAGGATGACACTGTTTATTCACATAATATTTATTTCAAATTTGCGTTGTAACCAGAATCTAATGTATATAGTGAATCCTTGCAGATGTCTCCTGAACCAAACTATATACCACCAAAGAAGATTCACCCACCTCTGCCCAACAAATACGTGACCTGCAAGAGTGACCGTACAAAGATTCAAAAGGATCCATTCTTATTAATGACTGATAACTATTTTTATTGATAATGATCTTGTGAAGTTCCTAATAATCAATGAAAACATTCATTGAACCATCATTCTTCTTGACAAAAAGAATAGGTGCACCTCATGCTGACGCACTAGGGAATATGAGTCTCATTTTAATATTCTCCAAGATTTTCTTCTTTAATTCTTGCAACTCAATTGGGGTTATTCTATAAGGATTATTTAAAAAGTTATAGCACTAAGTATGAGTTTTATTGAAAACTCAACTTCATGTTTTGTAGAAATACTAGGAAATTATTCTAGAAAGACATAAAAAACTCTCATAAAATAGGCATGTCCTCAATTTTGAGTTTCTCCCAAACCATATTATATATATACCCTTTATGGATAGGAATTAATATCCACAAGATAGAATTAATTTTCATTAGAAGTTTTTATTCATCCTTGAACTGATAAATGGTCTTAGGTTCATTTGGAATATGAAATGTGACTTCCCTTACTCAAAAATTGATATGAAATATATAAAAATAAAGTTAATCTATGACAATAATCATAGAAAATTAAACTAAGGGAAGATTAATAATATTTTCAAGAAGAACATTCCCACAAACTTCTATTATATAGTAACTATATACTTGAGATGAAACCATCATACCATTAGAAGTTTTCACCACTAACTCAACATATAATTTTTGAGGTGGTAATTTAATACCCTTAGAAAATTCCTTAGATATAAAAGAGTGGGTAGATTTAGAATCAAATAACACATTAACTATTGGAGATTAGATGATAATTTTACATTTCACAATGTCATTCTCAAAGCCCACTTCAGTAGTCATAATCACATGAGATTTCCCTTTATCTTTGGGATTAAGAGGTTGTTGGTGCCAATAATCATAAAAAACCTTTGGATTTGTGCACTAGTTTGAATAATTCTCATACTCCTTATATTTGAAGCATTGGAACATGGTTGGTGTATTATGTGGAATCTTTTTTCCTTCATTTCATTAACCAGTCTATTCATCACCTTTCGACATTCACAAGATTTATGAACATCCTTTCCACATTTAAAGAACCTCTTGGTTACATTCAAGAAATTTTATTGATGTTTCTTCCATTATTCTGGAAATGTAGATGGTAGAAATTTATTTCCATCATGTTATCATATTCAAGTTTTCATGAGACACCATATTTCTTTTCTTATCAAAACCATGGGAAGGGTGGAAATATCCAATTTTCATTTATACCATGAGTACGCATCCAACGATTTATTCATAGCTATTATATTCTCTTATATCTAATTCATTTTGGATGCATGGTTTTAAGCCACTAAATAATTGATAAATTTTTCTTTTAAGGATGATTATTAAACAATAATCTTCCTTGCAAGTCGTGTAAAATTTTCCTCATAAGTACCAATGGATTCATCATCCTTTTGCTTATGCTCAAGGAATTACTTCTATATTTTTTTATATAGAATATTATAGAAGTACTTACTAAAAAATATCCTCTTAAACTCATCCCATATTATGGATTAAATTTTTTTCTATTGACTCATATTCTTAATAATATTCCACCATTTATTTGCTTCACCATCCAAATGATTAACAATTAGAATAACTTTTTCATGTTTTGGGAACTGGAGAATTGAAAATATTTTCTCAATGGTGATGATACATCACTCAACCACTAGAGTATCATAATACCCAATAAAATAAGGTGGATTCTACCTCATTAAAAAATCAACAGTACATTATTCCCTCATTTGATCATTAGGAAGTTCAATATGTTTCATGAACTGATAAAATTTTGTGAGCATAGGAACAATATCTTTAATTCTAGATACTATGTATTTTTGTTTCTCAGGTGGAAAATCATTGAATTATCCACTATATTTTTTGTTAGCATGATGTCTTCTAGTTACAACCATTGACTAAAACCAAAAAGTATAGTGTGGGTAAAAATATTCATAGTGAGAAACCACATAATATACATCCTACCAAAACTTTAGGATGTTATACTATACTTAGATTTATCCCTAGTTTTTTCACCAAATTTATATAATCCTAATATAAAATTATTAACTAAACCCTTTTATGATACCAACAGTAGATACCCAATCTTTTCATATATAAATATTACTTCATTTTTTATGAATATTCATTGTATTACATTACGATCCATGAATGAATGGTAAAGATTCAGTGTCTTTATAGACTAGATACATTAACAACTTATTTAGATACATTATTCAACATCTCTCAAAAAATTATTCTGATTTTATACCATTCTTGACCTACCCTACTTAAAAAAAATTATCCATAACCAAAGGAAAGTAAACATAAAAAAGGGTGAGTTCAGGTGCTGAGTAAAGGTAAACATGGTAGATATAAATTAATGATCATAAGTGAGCATAAGATAAGAATAAGGGTATGATCTCATGATAATAACTTCCAAAGATTATACCCAATATATCAGAGATCAAAATCATGATTCATGGCATAAAACATTATCATTTCAAAATACATGAATCATAAGAGTGAGAATTCTTCATAAAATAATTATGAACCATAAGTTCATATCATAATCCTTTCATAATAGTGTTTCACCATCATGGGCATAAAAACCATTTCATATATCATGGTTAACTATAAAAATAACCCAATCATAGTGGATCTAGCATAAAAACCTATTTCCTATATCATAATAGATCACACATCATCACTTTTTTCCCATAATGGATCAGGAATCACCACCTATTTCTCATAATGGATCAGTCATCCCTTCCTATTTCCCATAGTGGATCGAGCACATCAACTTTCATCCCATAACTATCTAATGATATATAAAAATATACTCAATTCATTGTAAGGATATATAATTTTGGTCCCACCTATCACATAATGAAAACCATACATGTGTATGCCACAATATCATAAAATGTTCATCATTTTATAAAATCAAAACCCATAGAAAATAAATGGGTTTCATAAAATTATCATCTTTTCATCATAACATAACCCATGAGAGATGAATTGGTTTCATAAAAATCTCATCATCATAGTTATAAACCATTTATAGAAATAATAAGTATCGTGTAATTGGATAATATCCCTAGTAAATTATAATTAACATTAAATGATATCATATTGGATGAAGATTTCTTTAAAATATCCCAAGAATATTTCTTGAGAAAAATAACATTTGAATTTGGAAACCATTTAAAATATAAATATTTCCAAAATATTGAGTAAAAAAATATTTTAAAATAACTATGTAAACTTGTAGGGAAAAATTCACAACATTGATGGTGGGAAATTCAGTTCATTTCATATATGTTAAAACAAATATTTTTAGTAAAAAGTCAAAAGTACCTTGTTCAGAAAATGACAAGAATATTCCTTTGAAGAATTTTTATAGAATGTAAATAATGGGTAAAAATTACTTTTAACAATCATTGTGGATTAATAAAATAGATTCATGAAAACCTTTTGAAGAAAACATGGACATCGAAGAAAAATATTCCTTACTAAATAGTAAAACATTGTCAGCTTTCTTTAAAAACATTCTTTCAGTCTCTTGAGTACTTAAAGTGAGGAAAATGAAAATAAAATATCTATTCTCTAGAAAAAAACAATATGATAAAAAATATTAAATGGATTTATAAAATAAATATCATATAATTTTCTCAATGTAAATTCAAGCATAAACAATCCCAAATAAAATGAGATTGAGATGTAAATCCATTACCTCAAGTCTCATCTTTCTTCAAGTGCATTCAAAACTCTTGTATAACAAATATGGGTTTATTATAAATGTATTAAAAAAACAATAATCATACATATAACACCATATATTATTTACTTATAACATATTATCACACTTTTATTAGAAATTTTTTATTAAAATCACTTCTCTAAGTGATAACTGCTTCATTTCTATTGTATGTTTTGGTTCAGTGGTCTCAATACTTGTACTTTGATTATAGCATCCTATGTTTTTTGGACTAGATTAAAGTTTATAAAGGAACTTGAATTTCATTTTTATGGATGGTACATTATACAAACTAAGCTTCAGAATTAAATTTTGAGAGTTGTAACACTTAAATGTTCTATTTTTGGATGTAGTTTAAGGCCCAAGAGTTACCGCGGGAGCTCCATCGAGTTTTGGGAGCGTCAGACCCCAAAACCTCAAATAAAGAGAAGGATAAAAGGGGAACATGATTTTTCTAAAATCGTGCAGCCATTACGAAGAAACCATGAGGCTATTCTATAGGGGTTATGGGTGTCGCATGGTTAGTTCGAACCGTGCACACTAGGCCGCACAACTGTATGGGTGCTGAAGAATTTTTGATAGTGGGATTTTTCATGGGATATGAACAATTTGTAAAACTATGTGGCTAGCCCATTCAAGTAGGTTATATTGTGTATAGGATCAAGCATGGTTTTCACACAATTTATCTAACCATTTGGCCACACTGTGTACCTCATTAAAGGGGGTGAAATCCCCATTTTACCCTCCAGAATTTATTTATATTTTCTCCTTATTCCTATACTCTTATCCATGCATAGCAACTCCCATGGGGATATCCTTATCCACCTCTAGGTATGAGGATATCTCCCTTATCTGAAAATTTTTTGAACCACCATTCATCACATTAGAAGTGTATCGGTGAGTCTTTGACTCCTCCCTCATCCTTTATTCACTTCTCTTCCTATCTTTTGTGCTATTATGGGGTGTACTAATTCGTTCTATTTTTAGGTGTAATGTATGTTTCTTCATTTTATCTAGAAATAAATAAAATAAATCCTTAATATTGGATGTGTGAGCCTTACAGGGTATAAGTTAGGTGTTCTATATCTTTCTTCCTGAATTATTTCTTTTTTATAATTTATTCCATTATGACGCACAAGAGATTATCCATGCATTGTCCCTAAAATGTAAAATTAATTATGTAAAAAAATGCCTCAATTATATACCCATTCTTCCTACAATGGAACGATTAGTAGTTGATCACCTAGATTCAAACCTTACCCATGGGATTCCTCACTTATGGATCATGGCCCATATTTTGTCTAAGTAATTAAATCACCCTCCTGGGGTGGTGTTCTATTGGCTTGAAATATTATTGTCTCACTTAGGAATCCTCTATAACCACCATCTGATGTGGTTTGCTTCATGAATTATTAATGGAATTAACATAATTAAATTATATTAATTTATTGATGGTAATGTCATGGTTTCTAATAAAACCACCTTTTGAGGTGAATTTTCTTATAAACTAAATTTTTTATATATTTCTTGGCCTTATGGCATGTGTAAAGACCCGTAAAATTCAAGGAAAATTTTTTCTTAATTTTCTTTGGGATTTTACATGAACGCAGTTTCTGACGGCACTTGATTCTGAGGCCCGGTGTGCCCGGAATTTATATCCGAAGTTTAGCTCGGGTATGTTCAGTGAACGAATGAGCGGGAATTTCTATCTTTTGAACTGGTATTCGGAATCGAATTCCGAGGGCACCGATGGAACCGTAGCACCAGTAATTTCTTATGAACTCCATTTCCGGAGTTGCGTTTGCACTAGAGAAGATGATAAAAATTGTGGAAGTTTAATTTATAATTAAACTACAATTTTTATTTTCTTTAAGTGGTTTTAGGCTTTGGGTGGAAGTTGGGTAACTACCCAACTTCCCAAGGGAGGTTATGATGGTGGTGGGGCCCACACGAAACCTACCCCTCCATATTCTTAAACCCCCTCAACTAACCATTAATTTTTGACAACTTATGTTATTAATTAAGTGAGTTAAGTGTGGATGATTGAATTTCAAACTCTTGAAATTCAAAAGTTATGTTATGTTAATAAAATAAGAGGTGAGATTATTTTATTTGGAGTTGGGACCTTGTGGTGGAGTTTTTGGGAGAAAAGACTAAGGACTTGAGGAACTTCTTCATCTTCAACAAAGAACGCGAAGAACACATCGGTCTCTGACGAAGAACGCCGAGTTCTCGGAAACCGATTACGCGACGTCGTGTACCTCGATGCTGACGCGACTTCCTCCTTCCGCGACGTCTCTTTCCACGACGGTTTTTCCACGATGAATCCTCGTTCGATGAACCTCCGTTCAAGCTCGCACAAGGTAGGGGTTTAATTTATTTATTTATTTTGTTCGTGAATCCTACCTTGTCGTTCTTCGTGAAATACGACCATTTTCTATTGACTAACGAGAGGGGGCTGGACCGCACAAACACGACCGACCCTCCTCCAATATTGATGATGTTTTTATTGCGGATTGTAACGAAATGGCATGGTGTCGTCGCACCACGCCGAATCGTGCGGCAAGGAATGTGCGGCGCCGTCGCGCCGCGCCGTGAAATTGAACCAAGTCGCGGCGTCGTCGCGCCACACCGGACGAATCAAGGTCGCGGCCGGTTCCGGGCTGTGGCGGAATAAGGAGGCCGGCGGCCGGTTCCGGGCCACCGGCGTCGGAGCAGGGGGGACCGGCCGTCGCCGGTCCCGTGGAGGCAGAAACCGGCCGACCGGGGCGGGCTAGCCGGACAGGAGAGCAGCCGGGGGTTCAAACCCCCGGCCGGCCAGCACAACGGCCCCCTTAATGGGGGGCCGCGGTTACAACCAGGGGCAGGTGCCCCCCACTCCAAACGGCTCGGTCATTTGGCCGAGCGCCTGGCCAGTGCGCTGCGCCCAGGCCAGGCCGGCTGCCTGGCCGGTCCGCCAGGCCGCGCCGTGCCGGCTGGGTCGGGCCGCGCCAGCCAGACCGGGCCGCGCCGACCGGGCCCGGCCGTGCCCAAGCGGGCCGGACCCGGACCCGGTTTGGGTCGACCTGGTTCGGGCTGACCCGGGCGGTATCAGGCCGGGTCGGACCGGGCCCGAACCCCTTAATACCGAATCTTTTCCGGTCGGACGCCCATAACCTGTTCTACGGACCTTCGATCGACGCACCGTCAGTTGCGATGCGATCCGTGGATCGCGACGGTCGTTTCAGTATATCACACTCAAGGTTTAGGAATACTTTGGGTTCGGCTGGGTTGGTTCGTACACGAAACCAACCGGGCCCTCGGAGCGGAAACGCTCATATCTTAAGCTTCGGACGTCCGAATGACGTGCCATCGACTTTTTTGGATTCCTCTAAGTGAGACGGATCTTTTGGCGTACTCTGCCCGAGGTTTGGACGCAGGTGGAGTACGGTCAGGTTGGTTTTTCCTTAAAAACTAATCGGGCCCCTGGGACGAAAAAACCAATAACTCTCAGATCGGGCGTTCGATTGACGCGCCGTCTGTGACATTGAGTTCCTTTTGATGATATAGAACTTTTGGATACATTAACTCTGGACTATGTGTTAGTTGATGTATCAGCCTCTCGGCTCATGGAGCGGACCCTCCCAAACGAGTTTGTTGTGTGCGGGAACCCTAGAGCTGACTACGTTTGCGACTGTGACGACGACGACAACTGTACAGAGATCCTCAGTGGATTCGACGGCGACGACTACAACACTCAGCGATCCTACGTGGATCAGTGTTACCGATCCTGTGTGGGTCCGATCCTGTGTGGGTCAGCGCTCAGCGGTTCTATGTGAGCCAGCGCCTACAGATCCTGTGTGGGTCCGATCCTGTGTGGGTCTTTGCGGGGGTTAGTTACCTATCGATCCTGTGAGGGTCAGACCCTTCCTGGGTCATTGCGGGGGTTAGTTACCTATCGATCCTGTGTGGGTCAGACCCTTCCTGGGTCATTGAGGGGGTTAGTTACCTATCGATCCTGTGTGGGTCAGACCCTTCCTGGGTCATTGTAGGGGTTAGTACCTATCGATCCTTTGTGGGTCCGACGACTTAGATGAATCAGTGGATATATCTGATCATCTCTATCGTCATACGAAGAAGTATACTTGTGTGAGCTGAATCCTATTTTACTTTCCTATGTGGATTGTGTTGTGCTATCCTATGTGGATTTACATTTTGCTTTCCTGTGTGGACTGGGTTGTACTTGGGTTCGGATGTTGGAGTCGAACGAGAATTGATGACTTAGGTATATGTATGGGCATATACCTAAGCAGTGTCAGATGTTACTTCGTGATTGTATCTTTCATTTGTGTATTATCCTTTGTGGATTCTGGGAGACCTTCGGGGGTCTCGGGGTCCCTACTGAGTAGATTATACTCACCCCTGCACGGTCTATGCCCGCACTACGTTGTGTTGTTTGCAGACGACGGACAGCACTGATCGTGGTTAAGGCTTGCGGAGCAGGATGGTACCTGGAGGTGGACCACTGGACGGGACGTACTTGGAGCGGTCGGCTGGACTCGAGGAGCAGAGGAGGCTATCTGTACCCACCCTTCAGGTGGGATTTCCAGTGGACATCTCGGCGTTGCGGCTTTACTTTTCAGTTGTTGTTTTCCCTTCCAGTTGTACTTTACTTTCAGTTTGGGTTTGTATACTAGCCCACTTACTTTTCCGCACTTACTCTTGTACTAGCTTTTAGTTAGTTTTTACTTCTACTACTTGTTTACTCTGTGGTGTTTGTTTACTTTAAAAAGGAAATGCCTTCCCTTTTTACCAGGATTTACGCCTTGGTGCTAGTCTCCAGCCCCTGGCCTATGGAAGGCGGACTTGGGGTAGTCACGGCACAGGCCCCGAGGACGGGTCGTGACAGCATGGGTGTTAACTTTTACCTTCATGGTGATCTCTTGGATGTAAATGTAATTTTATGTTCAGGGAATCTCTTTTACATATAAATCGATTGTCTTGATTATTAAATTAAATGTTTTAATTTAACTATAAGGACATGGGTGGCAAGTCCATGCCACGTGTTTCATAATTATGATTATGAATCATTTGGATTGTAATACCCAGGGTTATATTGGGTTGAATGATAATAAATTATTAGAGGTAATCCCTCTTGAATAGTATTATTATTATGAGTAATCCATTGATAGTGGATGGTGAACAATGGTTAAGGGACTTGTTAATCATGATGTTTTACACACCCTTATGTTGGGTAATGACCATGATGTTCCACTTAGTTTACTTATATATGGTTGATGGGCATAATGTCCCATGTTCCTTTGTATCGGGTGTTAGGTATGACAACCCACCCCACCATATAGAGTGACATGAATGATGTCCTGCATTCATATGATATTCGGGGCTAGTACCCTTGTTGGACCCTTTGGCTCGTTAGACTAGTTATGGACTCCTAATTTATGCCCTGGGTCCAGCTAGCACCTATTATCCATATATATGACTCTAGATGTCTGCACATATAGGGTGAATATACATGTATACATATTATAGATATATATATATATATTATTACCATATATCTATGGTAAACTGATCAAAATCATTCTGGCCTATGTTGAAGAAGGTATAGCTAGCTAGGTGTCCCTTAGGAACCTGATCCAACTCATATTTACTTTTTATAATCTTCTATCATCTGTTATACATGTACACAATTTTGTTTTATTCACACATATTTGATTGGTCTTTATACACCAATGGTGGTGGCATACTGATTATATATCACACCATACTCGGGCCACCTTTGGTACCCAAGTAGACCTCATGTTCTCATGTCTATTGATCGTTGCTTGTATTGTGCTTTGTACATGTGAGTTAGGATCATGGGACTGATCCAGAGCTCTAGAGGATTATAGAGTTAGATCTTGGGAATTTATTCATTTTGTTTACTTCTATTATATTGTTTTGTATCTCCTGTTATGTATTTATTTCTTACCTTAGGTGGCATCATCTAGAAATGCATGCATAGACTAATATTTGGCATTGGACACTAATTATCTTTATCCGTTATTATATTTATCTACCACTACTTCGTCATTTAGTTATATTGCTTTCATTGTTGGTTTATTTATTATTTATCTCATATAACACTATAATATCCTGATCATGAGGTTATAGTCTCCCCAATATACCATCATTAGACCCTTACTGCTAGTTAGTATCCTCTAGAGTATGGGGAGGCATGCTTGAGGCCATGTGGTGACCGGTCTGGCTATTGGTTTCATGGTCAGTCAGGTCAGGATGTTACAAAGTGGTATGAGATATTTTTATTTTCCTTTTGTCATAATGTTTTAGGCCAGTGGACAGGAGACTAGGAATGTGTTGGTACTTAGTAAATAGTCATTTTTTATAGTGATCAACCCATGCACGGAGAAAATTCCAAGTGTCTTGGGATGGTATTATGGTGCATTTTGTTTATCGTTACAGTTTATTATGATTTCACCTTGAGTGATTGGTGTAATTTTTTCTACTTACTAATTTCTGGTATTTTACCCTTGGCATGGTATGTAAAGGAGGCATCATTACATGAATCATAATATACACATATAGATTCACATTCCATGCATATCATATGCCATGCAGGTTGCATTTTTAGACTTTATGATATAGTGATGTGTGCCTTTAGTGTTTTCCCATGATTTTGTGGATTCTTGCTTATGTAGTGGCTTATTATGAGTATATTTCATGCTTCTTGATTATTTTTCATGCCTTTCCTATGCTCCATACTTTTTTCTTATTTTAAAATTTTTTGTGTATCCTTTTTGGGTGTTTCCCTACTTATGTAGTGGGATTCCATGTTTATTTTCCATGCTTCTATGCTTATGTAGCATGTTTACCTATATTTACTACATGCTTTGGCCTTTTATATAAAATTGAAATACATGTTCAGTTAAATAAAATGTCATCATCAACCTAATTGGTGTTTTAATTCATATATTGATGGTGTCATTCTATTTTACTAACTAATTCAGATATTTTTTATCCATGAACCGTCAGTTATATTAGTTGAAACATATTGGTTATATTAAATAAGAGCTAATTTTCAATTTATAAAGTGTATTGATACTTTATAAATTGGGAAATGGAAACCCATATAGTCAAACCATTGTACAATAGCTTGTTATACCTTAATACCATTGTATAAATATAAAAGAAAATTTTATCTATGAATGAAATGGTTGCCTTGTGAAGGCCATTACCTTATCATTTGGGCATGATGAACTGTATGAAAAATTTCCTAAATGCACAACTCGACCCAATTAGGTCAGTTGGGGCATGTTTCTTATGATATAAACTTGACTCGACCCAAGTAGGTTGGTCATGATGCTAAATTCATGTTAAATGTACCCAATGAGTGTATAATTAATTTTGAAATAATTAAATATACCCTTTTAGGTCACCTTTATCTTGTTATGCCTCAATAATTAACCCCATAGGGGTATAAATATGCTATATAGGTATGGTTATTTAAAGTGTCTATAGCTGCCTATATGGGTTCACATATATACGTATGGTGACATCTTACTTGACCAATCCCCTCTTTAATTAATAGAATACCTTTTATCTACTTTTGATTGTACTTATATGATTCATTAGCTAATAAAACTTCTAATTATAACCTAAAGGGAGTTTTCCTCTATAGATTAGAATTGGCGTTTTTTTAACTAATCCCAATTTTGATAACTTTATGGATAAATAAAAAGGATAAGAGAAATTTACATGATAATTTGCCAAAATATGATAGGATGACTGTTAAATAATTATTGTTTAAAAAGGAATATGATAATATATGCATGTGTGTCTTGTGGTATTGTCTAAATAAAGTACCCAATACTTTTTCTTTAGGGTTATTATTGGATGTTATTTAAAAATAAACCTCGTAAATGTTTAAAGAATTACGGTAATGCCTTAAAATGAAACCATAAGTGGTGTTCTTAACTTCGACCCTCGAGTAATGGTAGTTTAAATCTTTCCTGAGTGTTTCCCTAAAACGGAACATGAGCATTACCCGTGGGCCTCTCCCTCTATAGATTGAACCTAAGAGATAGGTGGTGGAGGATAATGACTCCTTCTTGGCATGACCTAGATTTATGGTCAATGTTTTCTATTTTGGTGAGGTGTTATCCCAAGGTAGGTAGCACCCTCAAAACTTTAAAAACCTTATTAAATTATTGTAAAACATTTTTGGAAGATTGTGACATTTGGGTATTATTATCTCGAGTGGGACTCCTTGGTTATAAAAAATACCTAGGTTAGATGGGTATTCATTTAATATTTTTCCCTTGTTATAGGTGTGAGCATCCTGTAATACTCAGTTTCATTGGTTTAGACATTTCTATGGCATTGTTGTTCGTTTATTAAGTTGTTTGACCCTTATACTTCTTCCACTTTAGTATTGGATGACTCAAGAGGCCATCAACCAGTTTAATGGTCACATGGGATGATATAACTTTAGACTTAAACCTCTTAGATCGTCCATCTAATACTATAATTCATAGGGATGATAAGCCTGTGTATAGTATCAAAGATGTTTCATTTTTCTAGTGAAATATTAGTGTAGTATACGTTGATATATGCAGTACCATTCAGGTTACTAAAATGGTATAGAAAATTATTGGGTTTGGTGATAAACATTAAGCTTTGATCTGTTATTCCACATTCACAAGCCATATCCAAAGTAAAGTGACCTGGGTGTTAAAGGAAATTAGACTCATCCCAATGATCGATGTGATTTTTTTAAAATAGATTAGTTGTTTTGAAATGTTGGATGGTTCTTTTTGGATTCTATTCTCGATTCTATGAAGAATGTGGACATAACTCAAGAGGATTGTCACATGTGAATCTAAATGTGAATCTAAACTAACACTCCTTCTAGTGTATAGTTTCATCACTTTTAGTTTTACAAAGGCTAAAGTGTGTCTTACATATCTAGATCTTGTGTTCAGTGGTTTATGAATCATGTGTTTTGTAATGATTTTCCTTTTTCATTCAATCTGATGATAAGTAAACTCCTAATGTTTAGAGTGTTGCTTAAATTCTTGGAAATATGTTTCCTTCCATGTAGATGTAACACAATCAAGAATGACCTTTTAAAAATGGTCAGTGATGTTTTTGATTTCCCATGAGGCTGGTAATATTTCTAATGTTTCTATGCTTGTAAGGTGTCATGATAATCAAATGGTTGGATATGTGGGAAACCTTTGGAAAACACCATAATTCAGGGATGAACTTCAGTGGTAGTGCTTGAGTGATCATGGGATTACATGGGTGGTAAATGCATTGTGATCGTTTAATGATGATGTGTCGGAAGGTACAACCAAGCTTCTTTAAAAGAGTCTGTCTTGGGTGGTTTGAATATCCTTTCTATTCATTTATGAAGATGGTTGGTCCAAAATGGTATCGAGCACTTCATCTCTAATATGGAGGAATTTTCCCAAGTCCTTTTTAAAAATCCTCTTAGTGTATTCTCAACTTAATTATGATCATGTCCCCTATCTTGACATTATTTGGATACACTAAGAGAGCATTGGTTAAACGTCAAGCTAAAATTAAAATGATTTTATATTCAATAAATAGAATCCATCAGAGTATCACACTAGAAGTGTGTTTGTTATTAAGACATGGTTAGTCCTGATTGATACCTAGATTACTATGTAGTAATTCCTTGGACATACTCATGGACACCCATTGTCTACCTTTGACATGACTGCCCAGTGGATGCCACTTTGGACTTGGTCACTACTCTTGATATGTGGATGTTCATATTTGTATCGACATATCACACATGAATGTCAGAGTATGGACTACCTTGAATGGTTTCTTTGAACTATAATTCATTATTATGAGGTTACACTATACTTATGATTAGTCTTGGTTGTTTTTTTTTCAAACTCTATCAATTCAAGGATGTTGGATTGGGAATACACCTATGTTCATGTTGTGGTTTAACAACTTAAACTAACATTTGGAATAATACATAACTAGAATTTTGTTATGGGAATCATAGGATGTTATCAAACAAAACATGATATGTCAGGGTGAAGGCTTTGTTTTTTGGGTTGTGATACACCGGTTGTTTAAGTTAATCATTTTTTAGAGTATTAATCCAAAAGTAGCTCGACTTGTTTCTTTATTTTAATGAATGAGTTTAGTGATAAAATGATTCAGGTATTCCATCAGGTTAAGATGTATGAAATGTAAACGTCAACCAAAGTTTTCCATGAAAGATCAGTTTGACAAGGATAAATGAGGTTAATTTGTAATTGACCCTTTAATTGAATCATAAATCATTCTAAGGGAATCATTAGAATTTTAGAGGCATGTTAAAATAGGAATTTTTTATGGTGGGGTTATTATGAATTATAATTGGACATAAAGTATTCAAATCCATTAGTGTTGAGTTCCATGGGATATTGAATGATAAGATATGAGTATGTGATCATGTCTAAAATTAGGCAGGCTCGAGTAAGCTCTGTCTTGATGTTTTAGTTTGAAAAACAAGTGTTGGAATGAGTTTTAACAACCTATGTACCATATGCTTAAATTGATGCTTGGGAGGTGTGTTGGGAATTTAGAAATGCAACATGGCCAATTAATAAAACATTATGACTCAAGTGGGTTGGGTTATTTTTTCATCATTCAACAAGGCTCCTCAAGGATGAGAAGTTTTAAGGTGGTGATATTATAGCATCCCGAATTTTTTACCAGATGAAATTTTCTAAAGGAACATGGATTTTAGTTTGGTAGATGGGTCATTTTATAGACTGAGATTTGGAATGAAATTATGAGATTTGTAACAATTAAATGTTTTGTTTTTTGGAATTGGTTTAATCTTGAGAGTTACCTCATGAGTTTCGTCGAGTTTTGGAAGCATCAGACCCCAAAACCTCAAATCTGGAGAAGGTTGATAGGGGTGTAGGGATTATTCGAAATTGTACATCCCTATAGGAAAAACCACTTGGCTAGTCCAATGGGGATATGGGTGTCTCATGGTTAGCTCTTATCATGTACACCATTCCGTATGGTCATGCGGGTGTTGTAGACTTCTTGATAGTGAGATTTTGTATAGGATGTGCATGGTTAGTCAAACCATGCAGCCATCCCATGTGAGGAGGATTTCTTGGGAAGAGGCTCAAGCATGGTTGGTGCATAGTTTGGCCAATTGTGTGTCTAAACCATACGCCTCATTAAAGGGGGTGAAACCCCATTTTTCCCCTGTCTTTTATTTATTTTTTCTCCTTCTTATTCTCTCTTACCCACATGTATCAACTCATGTGGATCTCTCCTTCTCCTACTCTAGGAATGAGGAGATCTCCCTTATCCATAAATTGTTTTAACCACCATTTGTATTGTTAGAAGCATATTGGTGATTATTTGAATCCTTCTTCCTCTTTTATTCATTTATCTTCTCATATTATGAACTATTTTCGTGTGATATAATTTTTCATATTTTTAGGGAGAATGTTTGTTTCTTAATATTCTCTAAAATTGAACCAAATCAATACTTGATATTGGACATGTGTTCCATCCATGGTATAAGGTAGGTGGTCTATTTCTTTTTTTACTAAATTATTACTTGTTTATAATTTATTCCTTTGTTCCACACAATGGATCCTCTATGCATTGTCCCTAAAATATAAAATTAATTATGTAAGGTCAAATGCCTTAATTATATACCTCATGTGCCAATAATGTAACCTTAGTAGTTTATCACCTAGACACGAACCATCCCCATGGGGTGTCTCACTTATGGATCATAGCCCATGTTTTGTCTAGGTAATTAAATCACCCTCCTGGTTGTTGTTCTAATGGATTGAAATATTATTTTCAATCATAGGCCTTTTCTAAAATAACCTTCTGAGGTGGGAACTTCATGACTTATGAAGGTAATCAAATTAATTAAATTAGATAAATTGGTTGATGATGATGTTATGGTTTCTAATAAAACCACCTTTTGAGGTGTGTTTTCTTTTAAACTAAAAAGAAAATGATTACTATTTTATATCTTACTTGGCCTTATATCATGGATGTTTTCTTTGAGCTTCATGGTAATCTATTGGATTTAAATGGCATGATATGGTCATAGACTCTCTTTTACTTATAAATGGATTGTATTTATTATTAAATTAGATGGTTCAATTTAACTGAAAGGAAGTGGGTGGAAATCCCACACCACGTGTTTCATAATTATGATTATGAATCATTTGGATAGTTATACCCCATGGTTAGATTGGGTTGAATGATAATAAATTCTTATATTTAATACGTCATGATGATTATTATTATTATTATGAGTAAACCATTGATTGTGGATAGTGAATAATTGTTAAGGTACTTTTGAGAATTACATTTCACACTCCCTTATATTGGGTGTTGATCATGATGTTCCACACCATTTACTTCTATCTGGGCAATGGGAATGAAGTTCCATGTTTATTTGTATTGGGTGTTGGGAATGAAGACTCACCCCACCATCTCGATTGATGGGAAAGATGTCTCTTATTAATATGATATTTAGGTCTAGTACCCTTTCTAGGTCCTTTGGATCATTATAATAGTTATGGATTCTTGAGTTACACCGTAGGTCATGCTATTACCTAGTATCAACGTATATGACTCTATATGTCCACAAATATAGGGTGTATATACATGTATACATATTAAATATATATATATATATACACATATGATTACCATATATATATGTTAAACTTATCAGAATCATTCTGGCCTACGTCAAAGTAGGTATAGCCATCCAGGTTCCCTTAAGAACCTGAGCTGATTGGTATTTACTTTTTAGAATCTTCTATTATTCGTGATACCTTCACACTACTATATTTTATTAACACATGCTAGATTAGGTTTTAGGCAGCATTGGTGGTGGCCTGTTGAGTATATCTCACACCCTACTCAGGCCGCTTTTGGTACCCAAGTATACCTCATGTTCAAGGGTTCATGGATCATTTCTTGTGTTGTGCATTGTATGTGGAAGTCAGGAGCACAAGATTGAACCAGAGATCAAGATGCACATGGAGTTATCCCTTGGTGATTTTCTCATTTTATTTAATTATATTATATTTTTATGCATTTCCTACTATATATTTATTTCTTACCTTAGGTGGTATCACTTGGACATGTATGCATAGATGAATATTTGGAATTATCCACTTCTTATCTTTACCAGTTATTATATTTATCCATTGTTGCTTCGTCATTTACTTATACTTTTTCCTTTATTGGTTGATTTATTATTTATCTATTATACCACTATGCTAATCTGATCATGAGGGTATAGTATCTCCACTATACCATCATTAGACTCTCTCTTCTATTCGGAAGCCTCCGGAGTACGGGGAGCCATGCTTGAGTTCATGTGGAAACTGGTCTAGCTACTGGTTCCATAGTCAATTGAGTCAGGACGTTACATTGATCATGGTTACATCTTCTTAATAATATTAATGATGATATAAATATAATATATTTATATATATATATATATTCATTATATATATATTTAGAGTTATCCATAAAATATAGAGATATTAAAATGAATTACACTGTACATAAAGACGGTTGGTCATACATAAGCATGAACGTTGTATTCACTTTTTAATGGATAGAAATAAGGAAAGGTAAAAAATAATTCACCTTTAATGAATCATTATTATACCATATATATAATATATTTTCATTAAATCCATCATTATTACCATCCATGTAAAGAAGAAATGAAAAACGAATCACATTGCTTTGTGGATGTGGTAGTCCACACGTACGCATGAGTGATGTTATTGTTTTCCAGTGGATGGGAAGAAGGTAGATAAAGGTTGATAAATTATCATAATAACAATTAATTATATTTAAAACACTGAATTAATTTTTTATAATGGATACCAAATATTTATTGACGTTATAATAAGAAATTAAATTGAAAATACTCGGTTGAGAGTTATTCCTCTTCATTGAGAAACTTTCTTTGGATTGCACCTTAATGCTTGAAATTATGGTCTTTTTGAAATACCAGAATATATAGGATGTGTTTAAGGAAGATAAGATGATATTAGGTTAGTTATTGGTTTATAAATAAGGATCCAAAATTTTACATAATGAAGGATAGGATGCGCCCACTCTTGGAATTACATAATTTTTTTAATTAATATAAATTAATTTTTAATGAAAAATGGCTCCAAATTGATATAATTAGAAAATAATATGAGTATGATTCCAATTACTATCATAAAATAAAATTTTAATAGGTTTTATTAATTTTTTTACCCTTATCTCTTGGTTTTAACCCCCCCCCCCCCCCTCCACACACACACACATTAACCCTTTTGGAAATTACCACAGTATCAAAGTTTTCTACTCTTTAAGGGTTAAGAATGTTACCATAAAAAGAAAACTGACTCAAAAATGGACCATGATCTATATTTTAAAACATATACAATTCAATTTTCCCAAAATATCATTTTTATGAATTTTAAATCATTTAATAAAATATTATTTATTATAAATATCATTAATGTCATTTTTAAAACTATTCATTTAATTTTACTTTGAAAACAACATGAAAGAAAATTAATTTGAATATAAACCTTTGAAAAATCCCTAATATGTTATATTTATTTATAAAATTCTGGTTACACTATAACTAACTCCAAAAAATTAATTTTAGAGTTTTTTAAATCATTTATTTTATTTTTCTATAGCTTTCACAAGCACTCTATCGGTGTTGCGTAATCGTTTAAGGTAATTATTTCATCACTAAAAATTAAAAATAAATTTACATGATTAAAAAATAATTAATATTTAAAATAACCATTTATAACTAGACATAATTTGTTTTTATCCCAGTCAAAAAAATATTATATATATTGAAAGCAAGAAAGTGACATTTTTTACTTTATCTTTTACTTCAATATTATAAAGGTAAAAATCAAAGTAAAATGGAAAAAAATATCAAATTTTTGAATTTTTGAGGATTAAAGTTAAAATAAACTCATCCAATCAAATAAATTCAAGCATTTTGATGAATTTTAAGCCTTAGTACATCAGTTTTAAACCTAATTAACAAATTTTACCTTTATCATGGTAAGAAAAATTTACTATAGTTACTATTCATATTGACCGAAAATGAAAGGGACATATTTAAAAAATTTCAAAATCATAATTCCAAATATGGAATATAATTTTAAAGATAAAATTTCTAGAAGTGATGGAAATTAATTTATGATAAAATGCAAAACCCAATGAAAAATAATTTTTCAAAAGATGTCTTTTTAAGTATAAAATTGTTTTTATACTAAATACAACCATAAAATTGATTATAATGAAATTAATTGTATTATTAATTATATATTATAAACAATTTTACTTCAAAACCATTTTAAAATAAAAATTTAACATTTTAAATTATTGAAATGAAAATATAGTTTTCAATAAAAGTCAGTATTTTCATTATTTAATAGAAAATTAATCTTTTCAAAAAAATCACAAAAATTAATCCTAAACTGATTTTATAATATGATTTCAAAAATGATATCTTTTTTATCAAATATAATGTTTAGAATTTCCATAAATTAATTATAATATTTTCTCACAAAAAGAAATAAAACCCATTTTTGAAGAAAATGTATTTTTAAAGAATATAATGACATAACTAAAAATTTAGTGCTTATTTCATAAGTATTAATTAGTAAATTTTTATTGGGAAGTAAATTTATATATATTTCAAAATATGTTTAATCCTATTAATACCCATAAATTTAATGGCTTTTCAATAAATTTCACATTAAATAATAATATTTCAATAGTATAATAAGATTTTTTTAAACTAGGTCTTGTGTATAAAGAAAACTATCACAAAAAAATATTATTTATAGAGAACTATATCATAAAATATTGAGGTGTTATATGGAACATGAGGTGTAGCATCCTAGATAAAAATGTAAGGTTTTTTAATGTTTAAAAGTGGTACTTTGGGTTAGAAGGTTGTGGGAGTTGTTTTGGGTGTTCTTGTAGGGGGCTTCTATTAGTGCTAGCTACAAAGGGAATTTACACCATAAATCACAAATTTAAAAAATATGTTTAGCACTGGTGACAATACATAAAATTATTCAAGGTGTAAAACACTTTTATGTCACAAGGTATATTATTACGTTGAAAAATTGTCACTTGGGATATTTTAACCTAAGGAAACAAGTTTTTTGATGTAAATGAATTATGGGATATTCACATCATAAAATCGGGATTGATGATGTAAAACCATCATGCTTGGTAGGTTTTATTCACTACTCATGTAACTCTCTTTTAATTATATGTGCAATTGACTCCCTTGATTGATAAAGTCCTTCTAGGTGATTTTGGGTGTCTCCTCCTCTTTCATATTACTTCTTTCAGTGCTCAATATCCAATATGTTTGTATTTCTTCTCTCTAGGTAAGTTAACTTTCTTCTTCCTCCTCATTTATCTCTATTGTTATAAGGCCCTAGCCATAAACATTAATTAATCTTGAGTTAAGTCAATAATTTGACTTTCATTTACATTAATTATCTTTTCAGGTTAAGAGATTTATATAATTAGGGTATAACTCATACATAACAACTTAAATATTACAAAGTAGACACTTATACTCACTATCCATTTTTTCATAAAATAAAAACTTTTAAAAAAAACATGGTTTCATTTCATGTTTAAACATCGTAACTTTTTCTTGATCCCATAATTGACTATATTCTCCTTTAAATCTTATGAAAAACATTTCAAAACTTGGGATGAGAATAAAAATCTCAGTAAGGTATACACAAAGAAGAAAAACTGTTAGCCTTGTGAAAACATGTAAACCATGAATAATTAATCATAAAGTAATAATTATCACATTTAACAAGTAGTAATTACACTTCACTGAATATAATCTCATTATATACTCTTTTTATAATCAAAAATATTACATTGAAACTTATAGAAATCAACATATAACATGTAAAGTTAACTTGATAGATAATTATAATTAAATGGAATAAAAATAGAGATGACTTCCATAGCTTCCATACCCAATGCATTGGAGGTTATAATGTAATCACCCATCATTGTTTTATCATAGAACCGCCCATATTTGGTTTATCACGTAACTACCCATATTTTGTTTATCGCATAACCATCTGTCAAATGTCCAAGTACCATTATATAATAATAACACATAAAATATTTCAATTTTCAACATTTAATTCATAAAATTTTATTTTCAATCATAATAAATATTTTCAAGATATTTAAATATTCAATCCATTTCCAAAACTATTTAAAACATTTAATAAAGACACTTTTGAATCAAAGTGTCCCATACCACTTTGAAACTTTTTAATGAAATTGAAATTTTAAAACATTTATTTCCATATAAATAAATTCATGAAAACCATTTCAAAACATGGAAATGAAATAGAATGTTTTATAAGAATAAATCTTTAAAATATTTAAAACGATGTTTTAGTAAAAGAGTCTCTTACCATTAGAGAAACACTTGAATAAAAATAATTAAGGAATAACATTAAATAAAACTTTAAATATCATGATAATATAATAATTTATGATATAATATGTCAAAAGTGTTTTATATACACCTTATAAGATAATAAAGGTGCATAATATCAATTATGCCTCAATGAAAGGAGATTGAGATGAAGTCCCTTACAATGATAATATCATTAGATTAAGGATAAATCAAAGACATAATTATATGTGAAAAATATAAATACACCCAATATAAGTGGATATTAATTTTAAAAAAATCAAAGGTCATTCACACATATTCTTGGAAAAACAAAACCAATGACATGGATATTTAACTCAATGAATGGATATTGAGTTAAGACTTCCCTTCCCTTGAGTTTGACTTATATCCTACGTTCTTTATTTTCCTGAATAATAAAATTAGGTTAATTTATACTTGATTGAAAACTATTTTGAAGTTTATAATTCCTTTTAGATCACTTATTACCATGTAATAAAAATTATATAACTATTTAAGTTCATATTGGACTTTTTGTCGATATTCAGTACTTTAGTCAAAAATGAACTTATTTTGATGTAAATTGTACATGTGGTCAAAAATCCATCATCTATATAATATTATTCATGATTTAAATATCATATATATCAAGTATATGAGTGTTTATAATAATCCATAATATTTGGAGATAATAAATGAAATGCACTGTTCATGGAGACGGTAGGTCGTACGTACGCATGAACGCTACTTTCATTTCTTTGTCATATTAAAAGAATAATAACTAAATGATATAAATGTATATTTTAATAATAGTATTATATTAATTTTGTATATGTCTCATAGTTTTAATAAAATCTTCCTTTATACTTTCCATATATAGATGGAATGAGTCATATCGCTTTGAGGGGGCGGTAGTCCACACTTCCTCAAACGAAATTGTCATATTCACACAACATGGAAAGCATAAAGGTATGTTCTAATAAAAATTAAAAAAAAGTATAGAAACAATATAAATACAATATATATCATATGTAAAAATAGTTTCCATTATAATGGCCTCCATGATAGGTGGTAGGGGAAAATTGAACAATCATCGTTTCGTGAGGTAGTAGTCACAAAAATTGTATGTTCATTACCCATTAAATGGAGGTGTGTATAAGTGTAGATATAAATATTAGAATAAAAACATAAAAGAATATTTAGGATAATTTTTTTATGTAATCATATAATAAGAAGATTTTAGGGAGTGGAGAATGGAAATGAAACTAAAAATAAAGAGAGAAGGTGTTAGCTATTAATCTAGTAACTTCTTTTGGTTAATACCAAAAGGATTCCTTGGGAGGATTTATACCCTAAGGGAGGCTTCTATAATTAGTTGAGGGATTTTAGGAAGAGTTTTTTTCAGGTATTTTCCAAACCAAATGGTTCTGGAAGTGTGAGTATTATAGAAGATAGGGTGCCTTTTTATAGGAGAGGGAAGGGACGCCCTTGTAAACTCTTAAATTATTTAAATAATAAAAATTAATTTTTTAATTAAAATAGATCAAAATTGAGATATGTATAAGATAAGATTATTATAGTTATAAATCATCTCATACAATAATTTATATACATGTATTTATTTTATTTTAAACCTTATCTTTTCAGTTTACCCTTAATTATTCTCTATTAATTTAAATTGCGGTAACAACATTTTAATTATTAAGAGGCTATTAATTTTACTTATATGGGTTAAATTTCCCATAATTGGATACTTAATAAACTTTTAGAAATTATCATATTAAATTTGTGGTTTTAAAATATTTTTAAGATTTTTAAATAATTTAATAAATTACTATTTTTATAAAACATCAATATATCAATTTTTATACTATTCATTTATTAAATTTAAATAAAATATAAAAATATAGATAAATTCGAAAAAAAACTATTTAATAGTCTTCTAAAATATAATATTCACCTTTAAAAATCGTTGATGACATAAATTATGTCAAATAATATTTATTTTAATATTTATAATATCATTTATTTGATTCCTTCATTAATAAAGCAATCATTGCATCATCATTTTGTCATAATTAAATTTCATTATTTAATGTATAAAAATTATAAAAAAATAACACTATGTAGGAAATATTTTTATATTTCTAATTACTATTTATAGTTTAATATATTACTTATATAAACCCATATTAAAAAATTTTTAGTAAGAATATATAGGTTTATAACATATTTTCCTTTCCTTTAAATTAAAAGTTATAAGTGTCATAATCACACACAAGTGGCTTATAAAGAACAAATTTTCATCCCAATGGTTTTCTTGGTCGGAAATATATTATCCAATAGTATTATAATAAGTTTTAGGGTAGTTTTATATTATTATAATATTATTTTTACATTTATTTATCTGATTTACCCTTGAACCATGGTAAATAAAAATAATTACTAAAGTTATTATTCATAATGTCCAAAAATAAAAGGTAACTATTTAAATAATTTGGACCTTATGATTCCAAATATTGAATCCATTTTTTCAAATTCAAAACACAGAAGTTTCAATAATTAATTTAAAATTAATCCCCATTGTCAAAATGAGAAAATATGTTTTTCAAAAGTAAAAACCATCAAAAGGTTGACATGCATTTATATCTAATTTCAATGTGAAATTACTTACAATGACAAAAATTGGATTAAATTATAAAATATTAATATAATTATACTTTAAAACCAATTAAATAGATAATCTAAAAATATAAATAACTTAGACAAAAAATAGTTTTGAATTAAAATGCAGTATTTTTCACTATTCATTAAAATATGAATTTTATCAGAAAAATACCAAAATTTCAACCAAATTAAATTTTTATGTCCTTATTAATAATAAGAAGTTTATTTTTTCAAATATAACTTATAAAAGTTTCAAAAACTAGATTTAAAATTGGTTCACCATTAAAAAGAGGTAAAAATGTTATTTTGAAAAATACTTCTTTTATGTTTAAAATTGATCCTGTTATTATATATTGTATATAAAACATATAATATGAATTTTAAATATAAAATTGAGTTTATATTTCATTAATATAATCCAAAAAGAGTTATATTATTTTATAAACACAATTATTCTCATTTAAAAGGGTTTTCAAAAAAAACATATCCTTTATATTCAATTGGTTTTTATTTTCATTTCTAATAAATTTGGTAACCAATGAATCATTATTTAAACATGTGTAAACCATATTTTCATAATTTAGTTAATAATATTAATTCTTTCCATTCTAAAGGCTAGTTTATAATGGTAACATTTAAATAATAATATTTAGTTGTTCGTTTAAGCTCGATGAAGCGTATTATATACACTATTAGATATAGTGTTTCTTTCTTAAAATTAAGGATGTTACATCTAACCCCCTTTAATAAATTTCATCCTCACAATTTTAATTTGGGGTCGGTAACTAGGGTATGACTTTTCATAATACCTTTATTACAATCCCACATCGGAAAAAGGGTTAATAAAACTACTACTTTAAAAGAAAGAAAGAGAATTACAAAAGTCACCCAAGATAACACATACTAGGATTACATGTAGGAAAAATGGATATGGAAGAAAAACTAAGTGTCAATTTCTGATATAGAGTGATATAAAACATGATCTGGAGAAAGTTGACAATCAGAAAACCATAAACTTATGATCGGTTAAATGGTCTTCGATTTCATAGTTGGAAAAGTAAACGGAAAATATTTTTTTTTTAAGATCCTTTTCATAAAGTTAAGGAATTTATTTACAAGCTTGACTAAGAACATATAGAAATATACTTACTTGTAAAGTTGAGTTTCATACTTTAATAAATTTATACCATAAACTCAACTATTCCCCAAATGATGAGTATTAAAGATAACTTGGTCACACCTGAAGCTCTAGAATCAACTTCTAGAGAATCACATAATCCACAAAAGATTAAGTATCTATTCATCCTATCTTGAAATATTAACCAAAACCAAAAAGGTTAGGATAAAATCATATACTTCCCCCAAAATAATAAACCATTTTATGAATAAAAAATACTTTTAATCTCCAAAATTTAACAGTAATATCCAAAGTTCAACAAAGACCGTTTGATAAATAATTGTCCTTAAAATTCTTCAAAATAGTCCAAACTAAGATTAAAACCCAAAAATTAAAAGGATTTTATAACATAGTCTTCCAAGATAAATTTCAACATTTATCTCCAAATAACATCAAACACTCTTAATGTCTCATACCAAAAAGTAATTAACATATTCACATTTTCTCCAAGATAGTTTAATTACTTCCATAAATAACCCAAACCGTCATTTGTCCTCTATAAAAACATAGTGTATTCAAAAATAAAATTAAACCATTACTCCTCAAATAAAATCCCATAGTTTTCTATTTTTCTTATGCATATAGGGTTCTAAAAATAGTGAATGTATTCCAAAATAACATGTATCACTCAATCCCCATATCATTTTTCAATACCAAGAATATCCATTTGACAAAATGTAAGTTCCAAAAAGAAACTTCATATTATTCCATAAACTAGTTTAACTAAAAAGATAACTTCTTAATAACCAGGGACTTCACGTAGGCTATTGGTATGTAATGAACCCTTTTCACCCTTTGGTTGTGGGTTCGATTCCTGTGGCCTTTTCGAACGCTACGGGTTGTCACCCATCCTATGGGTTCTACTTTTTTTAAAACTGTATATTTTATAACATTCCCAAAAATGAGATAAAATCCTCAAAAATAACCATAAAATATTTTATCCTTAAATTTCATCTCATTCCTTTAATTTTTCATCCCAAAAATTAATTACCCATAATTACCTCAAAAATAAATGTCTCTAAAAATACCATTAATCACCATAAAATTTTGGAACATAAAGCCTCAAAATGTATTTCTAAGACATTGAACTTGTGATCAACTAGAAAATTATAAACTCGTATGATATCCCTATCTCTTAAAAAGACATCCTAATATCTAAATTTTTCTAAACCATCATCTGATACCAACTAATATTCCCTAGAATTAAACATTACTTAATATTGAATTAAGTCAAACATTTTACTTTCATTTAAATTGAGGATATTTTCAAGTTTAGAGCTTTAGATAATTATGCCATAGCTTATAAATAACAACTTAAATATAACAAACTAGACACTTATACTCACTATCCTTTTTTTCATAAAACAAAAACTTTTAAAAATAAACATAGTTTTATTTCATGTTTAAACATCATAACTTTTCCTTAATATCATCCTTGACTCTATTCTCCTTTAAATACTCTGAAAAACATTTCAAAACTTGGGATGAGCATAAAGATCTTAGTAAGGGATACACAAATAAAGAAAACTTTCATCATTTCAAAAACATGTAAACTGTGAATAATTTTTCATAAAGTAAAAAAATTTAATCTTTAAGCAGTAATTACACTTCACTAAATATAAACTCATTGCATACCCTTTTTATAATCAAAATATTTCCTTAAAACCCATAGAAATCAACATATAACATATAAAGGTAAATTGGGATATAATCATACTTAAATGGAATAACCATATGGTTGACTTCCATATATATCACTAAATGGAATATCCATACGGCCGACTTCCATACCCAATGCATTGGAGGTTATAATGTAACCACCAGTCCTTGGTTTATTATGGAACCACCAATCTATGTTTTATCACATAATCACCCATATTTGGTTTATCACGTAACCACCCATCAAATGTACAAGTACCATTATATAATCATAGCACATAAAATATTGACATTTTCAACATTTCACTCATAAAATTTCATTTTCAATTATAATAAATCTTTTCAAGATATTGAAATATTCAATCCATTTCCAAAACCATTTAAAACATTTAATAAAGAGACTTTTGAATCAAAGTGTCCCATGCCATTTTGAAACTTTTGAACAAAATTGTCTATTAAAAACATTAATGTATATATAAATAAATAAATAAAAACCATTTTGAAAACATGTACATGAAATATAATGTTTTATAAGAATAAATCTTTAAAACATTTAAAATGATGGTTTAGTTAAAGAGTCCCTCACCACTAGAAAAAAACTTGAATAAAAATAATTAAGGAATAACATTAAATAAAACTTTAAATATCATTATAATATACTAATTCATGATATAACATGTCAAAATGGTTTTATATACACCTTATAGGATAATAAATTTGCATAACATTAATATATGCCTCATTGAAAGGAGATTAAGACAAAGTCCCTTACAAAGATCGTATCATTAGATTAAGGATAAATCAATGACATAATTATGTGTGAAAAATATAAATACGCCCAATATAAGTGGATATTTATTGTAAAATTATTATAGGTAATTCACACATATTCTTGGAAAAACAAAACCAATTACAAGGATATTTAACTCAATTGATGGAGATTGAGTTAAGATTTCCCTTACCTTGAGTATGACTTGCCTCGTACGTTCATTATTTTCCTGAATAATAAACATAGGTTAATTTATACTTTCTTTATAAACTATTTAATGTTTATTATTCATTTTATATCACTTATTACCATGTTATAAAAAATACATAACTATTTAAGTTCATATCGGATGTTTTGTTGATATTCAGTACTTGATTCAAAAATGAACTTGTTTTGATGTAAATTGTCCATGTTGTAAAAATTCTATCATCTAAATAATATTTTTCATGATTTAAATATCATATATATCTATTATATATTTATTTATAATATTCCATAATATTTGGAGATAAAAAATTAAATGCACCGTTCAGGGAGACAGTAGGTCGTACGTACGCATGAACGCTAATTTCATTTATTTACCATATTAATAGAAAAATAATTAAATGATATAAATGTATATTATAATACCAGTATTTTATTAATGTCATATATGTCTCATAGTTTTAATAAATTCATCCTTTATACCTTCCATTTATAGTGGGAACGAGTCAGATCGCTTTGAGGGGGCGGTAGTCCACACTTCCTCAAATGAAATTATCATATTTACACAACATTGAAAGCATAAAGGTTTGTTCTAAATAAAAATTAGATAAGTATAGAAACAATATAAATACAATATAATCATATTTAAGAATATTTTTCATTATAATTACTTCCATGATAGGTGTTATCGAAAAATTGAACAATCGTCATTTCGTGAGGTAGTAGTTCACCGTACACAAAAATAATATATTCATTACTCATTAAATGGAGGTGTGTGTAAATGTAGATAGAAATATTAAAATAAAAAAATCATAGTATATTTAGGATAATTTTTCTATGTAATCATATAATAATAATAGTTTAGGAAGTGTAGAATGGAAATGAATCTAAAAAGCAGGAGAGAATGTGTTACTTCTTAATCGAGTAACTTCTTTTGGTTTATACCAAAAGGCCTCATTGGGAGGCTTTTTTCCTGAGGGGGGATTCTAGGATGAGGGGAGGAATTTTATTAATAGTTTTTTTCAGGGATTTTATAAACCAAATGGTTCTTTAAATGTGATTATTGGAGAAGAGAGAGTACCTTTTTATAGGAAAGGGAAGGGGCACCCTTGGAAACTCTTAAATTATTAAATTAATATAAATTAATTTTTTAATTAAAATGGATCCCACTTGAGATATGTAGAATATTTTATGATTATAGTTATAAATCCTCTCATCCAATAATTTTTAGATATGTATTGATTTTATTTTAAACCTTATCTTTTCAGTTTACCCTTAATTATTCTCTTTTAATTTTAATTGTGGTAACAACATTTTACTTATTAAGAGGCTATTAATTTTAATTATATGGGGTAACGTTCCCATAATTGTACACTTAATGAACTTTTAGAACTTATAATATTCACTTTTTTATTTTAAAATACTTTTAATATTTTTAAATAATTTAATAAATTACTATTTTAATAAAACATCAATTATGTCAATTTTTACACTATTCATTTTATTGAATTTAAATAAAATATAAAAAGAGAGATAACTTTGAACCAAAACATTTAATAGTCTTATAACATGTCATATGCACCTATAAAATATTTTCATAAAGTATGTAAAATTATATTTATTTTAATATTTATAATATCATTTATTTTATTCCTTCATTAATAAAACAATCACTGCATCATCATTTTGTCATAATTAAATTTAATTATTTAATGTATAAAAATTATAAATAAAATACCATGATGTAGGAAATATTTTTATATTTCTAATTAATATTTATATTCTAAGATATTACTTATATAAACCCACATTAAAATTGTTTTAGTAAGAAGATGCATGTTTATAACATATTTTCATTTACTTTAAATTAAAATTTATGAGTGTCATAATCACACCCAAGTGCCATAAAAAAGCCAAATTTTTGTCCCTAGGGTTTTCTTGGTCGTAAATATCTCATAAAATAGTATTAGTATAATTTTTAGGGTAGTTTTATATTATTATAATATTAGTTTTACCCTTCCTTACTTGATTTACCCTTTAACCGTGGTAAATAAAAATAATTACTAAAGTTATTGTTCATAATGTCCAAAAATAAAAGGGAATTATTCACATAATTTGTAACTTATGATTTAAAATATAGAATTCATTTTTCCAAATTCAAAACACAAAAGTTTCAGTAATTAATTTAAAATTAATCCTTATTGTTAAAATGAGAAAACAGGTTTTTGAAAAGTAAAAATCATCAAAAGATTGACGTGCGTTTATATCGAATTTTAATGTGAAATTACTTCCAATGACCAAAATTGTATTAAATGAAAAAAAATAATCTAATTATACTTTAAAACCAATTAAATAGATAATCTAATAATATAGATAACTTAGACGAAAAAGTAGTTTTGAATTAAAGTGTTGTATTTTTCACTATTCATTAAAATATGAATTTTATTAGAAATTTACCAAATTTTCAACCAAAGTAAATTTTTATGTCCCACTTCTAAATTATAAGTTTATTCTGTCAAATATAACTTATAAAAGTGTCAAAAAATATATTTAAAATGGGTTCTCCATCAAAAGATGGTAAAAATACCTTTTTGGAAAAAATACTTCTTTTATGCTTAAAATTGATTTTGTTCTTATATATTGTCTAGAAAACATATAATGTTAATTTTAAACATCACATTGAGTATATATTTCATTAATATAATCCATATATAGTGATATGATTTTATAAAAACAACTATTCTCATTTAAATAGGTTTTCATAAAAACAAATCCTTTATATTCAATTAGTTTTTATTTCCATTTATAATAAATGTGGTAACAAATGAATCATTATATAAATATGTGTAAACCATATTTTTCTAATTCATTTAAAATTTTTCATTCCCACCATTCCAACAGCTATGTTATAATGGTAACATTTAAATAATAATATTTAGTTTTTTGTTTAAGCTTGTTGTAACCTATCATCTATGTTATTGAACATAGTGTTTATTTCTTAAAACTCCGGATGTTACAATTGTGGAAGTGTAATTGGTATGTTCTTATAGGACCGGTTGATCATGTGATGGTTCTTATCCTTCATTCCTTCTATATTTTTTGTGTTATCATCATCTGGGGGCCATCGCTTGTGTTAGTTGTGGTCTGGAGGTTGTGTTTATCGAGGTACATTATGATATATCCTCTTCACCAACCCTTTAATTTATGGATTCAATTATAAGATGTTGGAATCATTACTAGGGACTATGTTTTTATCTCTATTTTCATTCTAGTGTTGGTGGATCCCATTGTGGGTAGTGTTTGACTCAAGTTTGAGGTGGATGGTTCCATCGCTAGCCTATGTTATGTGAAATGTTGATTGCTCTTATTTTATTAAGTGGTTTTCTAAATTAAATGGAATGGTTTATTGATTTTTGTGAATAAATGGGTTTTTATATAAAATATATATTCCCCTTTTTTGGTAAAATAAATATGATTTTCAAAACATTATAAAATTGATCGTGAAATGGGTTTCAAAGAAGGTTTTCATGTAAAAGGGTTGTTTGAAATTTTATTATGAAATGTAAAATCCCTTTTTAAATGATTTGAAATGCAGCACATGGGATTGTTGGGTACTTAGATAGAAGGTGTGGTATTAGAGCTCATATTTTTTTCATTGTAGGAGGGTTCACTTTCTAGGGTTTTCCTCTATTCCCTAGACCATTATATATGGGGTCTATAGACTTATAGTGTATACTAGTCATGATTGATGTATAAGTGACCTAGATAAACTAACCATAAGATTATCCTTGGAGTGTTTTACCATTATGTTTTGGATTTGTACTATTTTGGATTTGATGTTCCTGTTATTGATAAAATGGATATGGTTTTCTTGATTTATGCTTTGAAATTGTTTTCACCTAGCTTGTTTTGGAATTTTTGAAAATGGATAAATGTTTTACCATGATTTTGATATAGAACTACTTTACTACTTATCATGATTTTTTTTCTTTAAATTGATCATATTGGAATTATTATACAGAGAATTGATATGAAACACCTGGGTTGGATCCCATTGAGCCTGTTTATCTCACACCTTTCACGTCACTTCCGCATTGTGTAGACCTAGTATTGTATTTTGATATAGGAAAAGTCAAATAACTGTAGTGATATGGTGAGGTTTATGTCATCTAGGTATGGGTAGTTGGTGGTAAAATTATGGGATGTTTCCCACATTATCATGTGGAGTAGTTCATTCTTGTTTTAGTTGTCCTTTATAATTGGACATGTTCTTTGGGTTAGATCTGGTGTTCGAGTTATATCACTAACACTATTTTCTTTGGTTATGGAATATATATATTTTAGTTTTTTTAAAATGTTTCAATATATTGTGTATATATTCCATGTATCTTATTTAATTTTGGGAAAAATTGTTCCCTCTAGTTTTTGTTTTATGCTCGGGTGCTAGTCGCCAGTCCATGGGGATTGGGAACACCCTTCAGATATGTGGTGGATTGGTTTGGGTGATAATTTCTTAGGGTAACCTGGGTTAGTTCATTACAAATTGGTATTAAGGGAGGTTTTTCCTCAAGATTCGTTTTCTGGGGATAGGATATTCAAGTCTTGAGAGGTAGGTTTCTAAGTGTATGGCAAGCTCTTGCTATGATGAGCCTCAAGTTACCATGGGATATTGGGAATTGTGTCTCCTGTGTTGGGGTTTTTGATTAGGATCTCCATTTTTTTCTTTTTTTATCAGGTTTGAATTGATATTTTTCTATCATATAATCATTTTCTTACATTGATGGTGTTTAGTATCATGCCTCTGATAAGTCTTCTAAGTGTTCCATAGAAGGGTTCAGTAGATCCTCCTCAAGGTAATCCTCCTCTAGATCATAATCTTATAGAGACTATCATTCGTGCAGTTCATATTGTGGACCAAAATGTACAACAAATTCAAAACCTAGTTGTTGATGTGAATCCAATAGTTATAGGTGGAATGTATTTAGCTCAAGAGTTCCTAAAATATAATCCCCAATACTTTAAGGATATGAATAAACCCCAATTGGTGGAGGACTGGTTGGGAATAGTCAATCAGATCTTCTATATAGAAACCTCAGATTAACATATATGGATATTACATCATTTTAGATTAATATTCATCACATTATAAAAGTAAATTCCCAAGGACTGTAATAGTTTAGTGTTTTGGAAACTTGGAACATATTCTTCTAATTTAGTGAATGATCTTAAATATCTCTCATAAAGATCTTCCCATTTTATTACTCTAACTTAAAACCTTTCTTCATTACCTGGGAAAAGGAAACATAAGAAAGGGTGATCTGAAATTTTTAGTAAGGGTAAACGAGGGAGATATTTAAGCATAATTATGAGCATAAGGGTATGAGAACATGATCATAACATTAGAATATCATACCCTACATATCAAAGATCATAATCAAGAGTCATGTCATAAATATTGGTTGTTCATAAGACATGAATCATAAGTTAATAAAAGAGCATGTTCCATGAGATAATAACATAGTCATAAGATATAAAATTGTGGCATGCACATAAGCATATAAAATCTTATATCAAGGCTACCTACCAAGACCTTCATAACATGTTAGTCTTGGGATAATCATGCATGTACCTGCTTTATGCTTGGGATAACAACCTATCTACCCTCTTATTTTTGGGCTTGGGATACAACTTGTATACCCTCTTGATTTTTATCTTTAGCAGCAACACGTAGACCCTCTTGTTTTCAGGATTATGCTATAACCCATATACCCTCTTGTTTTCAATCATGGGCTACAACCTATGTAACCTCTTGTTTTCAGGCTTGGGATACAACCTGTGTACCCTCTTGTTTTTGGTCTTGGTCTACAACCCATGTACCCTCTTGTTTTTGGGATTGGGATACAACCCCTGTACCCTCTTATTTTCAGGCTTAGGCAATAACCTGTGTACCCTCTTATTTTTAGGCTTGGGATACAACCTGTGTACCCTCTTGTTTTTAGGGTTGGGCTATAACACATGTACCCTTTGATCTCATATACCATTTATCATTACCCAATTCATTGGAGGCAGATATAGGTCCCACCGGTCACATAATGAAAACCATATTTCTGTGTCCCACAAGATCATAAAACTTTCATCATATCATAACCCATGAAATTAAATGGGTATTATAAAAATTTCATAATTTAATAACCTATGGAAGAGAGATATGTTTCATAATAATTTATCCATATCAAAACCCATGAAAATAAGTGGTTTTCATCATGGTATAACCTGTTTAAAAGAAATAGGTTTCATAAAAAACTTTTCATATTAATTATAAACTATTCAAAGAAAGAATAAAAACTGTTTCTGCGGATATATCAAAGGATGTAACCTTATATGGAAAATAATTTTTAAAGGAAAATTTAAAATATTTCTTTAGGAAAATATCCTTTCCTCATTGAAAAATTCTCTTTAAATCATAAAACATTTTGAAATACATTTTTTATTGAAAATAAATTTGAAAACTTACAAAGGAAGATTTGAAAACAATTTTAAACACTTTTTAAAACATAAATCTTCGTTGAAATCATTTTCCATGAAAATTAGATTAAAATTTCATTTAAAAACATTTTTATAAAACATGGTTTTTGAATAAATCAAATTTCTAACCGAAGAGATAAATAAGGTCATGTTTTCTTAAAAACACTTTCTTAATTATATTAAGTACCAAAGAGTGGGAAAATAGTAACAATAAATTAATATATCATGAACAAACATAGGATAAAAAATCATGATATTTCTTGAGAGATGTACCATAATATTTCATCAATGGACGCATAATCATAAACAATCCCGATAAATGATGAGATTGTAGTAATAAAATCTTACCACTTTGGTAACTTTGAATAAAAATCCTAATGAAATAATGACATTAAATGATGAATAAAATATCATGAAAATAAGTATATTAATTATATAACATGTCAAAGGTAAATATATGCACCTTAAAAAATAATGTAGGTGCATAACATAACATGTGTCTCAAAGAACAAAAATTGAGACAAAATTATGTTACTGATTTTTTAAATTTTGAACCATAAACCCCATGAAATAGATATCATGAAATGGATATGTAAATACCCATAAATTTAATTATAATAATCATATAATACATTCATGGTTAGTGTATACACCACAAAAAATAAATGAGTGGTGAATATTTCCTAAGTCTCACAGAAATAAAAGTGAGACTAGAAATTTCTATACAACTTGAGTAACTTTTAAATCATGAGATTCATTAAAGAATAGTATAAAATGAGACTTTTAATATAATTAAATAAATTAAATTCATGATATAATATTTCATAGGGCATTATATACACCACAAAATAATAATAAGTGGTGAATATAGCATATATCTCACAGAAATAAAAGTGAGACGAGAAATCCCTTATCTTAAGTCTTGACTTTCTTCATACACATTCAAACCTGCTGTATAATAAATATAAGTTCATTATAAATCTACCAAAGAACCATATTCTTATATATAATATCATATATTATTTTATTATGACTTTATATTACCCATTTATTAACAATTTCATGTTAAAGTTACGTTTCGGATAATAACCGCTTTGTTTTTCATATATGTTTTGACTTTTTATTCTTGATCCTTTCACTTAGATCATGATTTACTTATTTAAAAAAAGTAAGACATGATATAAATATCATATATATTCAGTATGAAATTATTTATAATAATCTATAAAATATAGGAATATGAAATGAAATACATCATTCATGGAGACGTTAGGTCGTACGTACGCATGAACATTGTTTCCATTTTCTTGTGAAATTTTTAAAAAAATGTCAGGACCCATCCCTTAGGGCCCATGTTGCGACTACCCCAAGCCTGCCTCCCATAGGCTAGGGGCTAAAGACTAGTGCTGAGTAGGCGTATACCAAACAAATGGTAAGCATTTTCCTAAGTACCTGTACACACAGACACAACTCCAAGCTATAGATGCTGGAAGGTGAATACACAAAGTAAAAAAAACACAAGGTATGACAGTAGAAATATGAAGGTAAACGGTGCCAGAATACAAGACCAACTGAAACAAAAAATTAAAAGTACAATTCTCTATAACTCTTCTATATGTGAACCCTACCGGAAGGGTAGGTACAAAAATAGATGTCTGAAGCCATAGAAGCACGTCTTGTCTATCAGGTCCCTCTAAGCACCACTTAGCCATGGTCCACCAAGGACTCCATCAAATAATCGATCGTCTTCACAAGACATGACACGTGTGGGTGAATCTTGTGCAACTGTGAGTAAAACAATACTCATTAGGGACCTCAAACCTCATAGTTATACCACAAAGAAATACACAAAGCAGACTACCAAAGAGGTACACAAAGTGTAACCTATAAAAAGTACAGTCAACAGAGTTATTAGAGTCATCTCACATAGGTATAACCTAAAGTATAGAAAGTAATATTATCATTCGTATGGATGAATATCTTGTACTACTGAGGGACTCATCCCTGATTAGTCGCTGAGGTCTGTCAGTCCACTAAGGATTGCTCTTATGTCAAACCACTAAGGTCCACTCAACTACCAGGCCACTAAGGTCCCTTCGTCTGTCGGGCCACTATGGTCTACTCGGCTACCGGGCCACTGAGGTCAACTCAGTTACTGGGCAACTAAGGTCGGCTTGTCTATCAATCCACTGAGGTCCGCTCGACTACCCAGCCACTAAGGTCCACTCATCTTCTAGGCCACTATGGTGTGCTCATCTTCTAGGCTACTAGGCCACTGAGGTTCTCTCATCACTTCCTTCATGTCACATCTAGCTAGAGGACTCCCGCTCGTAGCGTGCTTGATTCTAGGAGAATACACTCCTCAAGTCATTGGTCATATCCCAACTTCCACAAAAACTCACTCGGATTATTTCAAAAGGACCATCTCATCGTGAGGGTCCCAACTCCTCAAACGGATCGTCAATCGGATGTACAGTTTGGAAGTTATGGACATTTTAGAGAAAAAGGGGTCAGTTAGGTCTGGGTCCGGTCTGTCCTAGTTGGACTGAACCGACCCGATGTGAATTCGACCTGGTCCACTGAGCCCGGCCCGAACCAGATGGGATGTGGGTCTGGCCCGCTGGGGCGGCCTGGTCTGGTTCTCCTGGGAAGCGGCGGTCATCGCGGGTCGCCGCCTCCAACCGTTGTCGGCAGCCTGATCCCCCACCCACGGAAAATGTTGCGAGGGCCCATTGTACACCTTCACTGCTAGCCGATGTCGGCGGCCTCTGATCACTACATGCAGCTAGTGTCGCGGGCCCTCCCATATTATGTAGCGGTGCGCCACCCGTGCGTGCCACCCCTGCACCATCGTGACTGTTGAGACACGGTCTTCCATGTGCCACCTATGGCCTCCAACCTCAGGGCTCCTCCGCCGCCGCGGTATTCCATTGATGTGCGCCTCTTTCTGCACCACTGCGGCCATTAAGTTGTGTCCTCTTCTTTCCATTGTGTTCTCTTCCTAGACCACCAATCTACATTGTCGCGATCTTAGACTTCCTTCCAGGTTATTGTGACGGTGAAGTTCGAGGATTCATAAGAATGAGGGAGGTGGGAAACTCACATGAACACGCAAGGTGGATGGATCGGGCCTTGTTCATGTCGGACTTGATCCATTCACATAATTATATAAGGGTGACTAAAAGGATAATTAAATCAAATCATAGGTTCGACATGGATCCACTGTCCCGATGAATATCCCAAAAATTAAACCCATCCCGCATTTTGCACGCATGATCCGTGAATCATTCTGTTCGTCGAATGAATTACGCTCATTATGAAGATTCAGAAATAGGGAAAGAAATGAAATTAAATATACACCCTACCTCGATGTTGGATCATTCATTGGAGAATATCCCACCGCTATCATTAATTGTTTCTCAATCCATCATTGGTGGCAGGATCCTTTAAAGGGGAAAGAAGGAACTGGTGGTGATTCTTCATTCATCACCATTCGCCGCTTGCCAATGCCACTCCTCCAGATCCTTAGAGAAAATATAGGATCATTCCAATGATCTTGTATCTCTATTAAAAAATTAAATGGAGGAAATGTGTTTTAGAATTTATGTTATGTTGAGTCGCGACATCGTTACATTGTTTCATTTATGAAATAGCATTTCTGTTACACTTGAGTTGCAACGTCATTACATTGTTTCATTTATGAAATGAAACAGGTGGATAGAAGTTTAGTTGCAGCAAAAAAATTTGAATAAAATAAACTTTCTTAAGTTTATTTTATTTTTCTTTAAAACTTCCAAAAATTAACTTTTACCCCCGACCCGTGCTGGTTAAGGTTATGCCCTACCTAAGGAAAGCACAGCCTCACAAGTTCAATGGTAATCTCTTATTTCCAATCCGAGTTACCATTTATGAGTTATAAGGATTTGGAAATAAAATAATCTTTATTTAATTGTTTTATTTATGATCACATCCCAAAAACAACTTTCCATAATTGGCCCGTGTCGGCCAGTGTTAGGCTCTTCCTAAGGAAAGAACACCCTCACGGGCTCAACGACACTCTCTAATTTCCAATCCGAATTACTATTTAGGATTTATAAGGATTTGAAAATAAAATAATCTTTATTTAATTATTTTATTTATGGTCAAGTCCCAAAAACTACTTTCCATAGTTGGTCTGCGTCAACCAATGTTAGGATCTGCTTAAGGAAAGAATGCCCTCACAAGCTCAACGGTGGTCTTGAATTTTTAATCTGAGTCACCATTCATGAGTTATAAGGATTTAAAAGATAAAATAATTTTATTTAATTATTTTATTTATAGTTATGTCATTTTTAGGTTTTCTCACTATAGGCTCGCACTGACTAAACTTAAGTTGCACCTAGGGTAAACCCTCAATTCTAAATGCAATAGTGCCCTTGTATTTTTTATCCGGGAAACCATTTAATAATTATTCCACTTTTTCAGGAAAACTGCACACTCATTCTATTTAAAAACATAAAATTTTTGACAGACCATTCTGGGCTTATCAGGCCTCATAATTTCACACCTTCTTAGCGCTTGGCCTCAGAATTTCCCTAAAAAAATTCTAAAAATAAAACCGATAAAATCTGAGAAACTAAATTTTCCCCACCTTAAGGGTTTATGACCCTAAAAACCAAACTAAGGTATTCCCAAACATATGAGGTTACAAACATAAACCTGAGCCTCCTACTTCCATGTACTCTCCTAGAGATTCATGTTCTACCACTGAACACGTGCTAGAAGAACTTATCGCCCACATAGAGTCCTCTCCTGTCGATCCTCGATCTCCATTGGAACTCCTCTAAAGTCACCTCGTAATTAATATCCAGTTCACCCCAATCAATGATGTGTGATGGGTCATGTACGTATCTCCTGCATGTATAGGTATCCCAAGCTCTCTAGGGGACTCTATTCTAGAAAAACTATTAAGTGACCGACATGGTGATTTGGTCAACGATCACCCAGACGGTACTATGTCCCCTGGACGTACGTGATAAACCTGTCATGAAGTCCATCAATATTCTTTCTCATCCCATCTTGTAACCCTAAGGAACAAATGAGAAAACCCTTCCAAGCATAGGTGCTCAACACGGTGTGTTGAAAAACCATGAAACTGATTAAACAAGCAGTCAGCTTTCATATAAGTAGGTAAACCCAGCTTCAACATGTTTCATCATCCCCGGTGTCCGTCTTGACACCCACACGCATACCCTGATGCATCTTTCCACTCCAGGAATCCACTAACACTATTGTGCATCCTATGAAAGGAATGGTGTGTTCCCCACCTTTCAAATATCCATCAGGGTCATTCCCCATGGACAACTAATCACATAAAGTCTCATTATCAGTATCATCAAGTTATGCCTCCCTGAATCACTTTAAGAGTGGAGGGGTAACAACCACTGATTGAAGTTAAGATGCATCATCTCTATCCAAGAAGGATAATTGTAACAAGGATAACTGCTCTGTTTCCTCGTTTAGAAACTATGAATTGGGTCTCATTTTGAGAGCATCCGCTACCAGGTTTCCCTTACCCAGAGTATTGACTACTTTGAATTCATAGTCCTGGAGGAACTCCAGCCATCGTCTCTATCTCAAGTTAAAATCCTTATCATAGGAGATATACTTGAGACTCATGTGGTTAGATTAGATGGTAATCCATTCACCCATAAGGTAGTTTCTCCACATCTTCAATGCGAAGACTACCACTTCCAACTCAAGATCAGGGGTCGCATAGTTCTACTCATGCGGTCTCAACTGACATGAACCATAGGCAATCACCACTTTCCTCTAAATCAGGACACAACCATGTTCGGACCCTAATTCATCATAGAACACTACATACTTGACTCCCTCCTTTGGAAAAATCAAGATCAGGGCACTCATCAAACTCTTTCTTAACAGATAAAAAGCCTACGGGCACCTTTCCATCCACGCAAAAGCTCGCCCCTTACAAATGATTGAAGTGTTCATCAACCCTTTGGTAGTGGATACTCATTATCCATGGTCACTTGGTTAAAGCACCGATAATACACACATAACCTTGAACATTGGGTCTTACTAAGCCCTTCCTCTACAATTCCTCCACCTGCACCCTCAACTCATGAAGCTCTGCAAAAGACATCTCATATATTGATGATGATATCAGTTCCATTTTGGGGTGTAGAACAATATAGAAGTATATCTCCCTATGGGAAGGTAAACATAGAACATATTTAGGGAATACATCTTCATATTCCACCACTACTACTAGGAACTAAAAACTCATAACATCCATTTCCCCAAGGGTAAGGCTATCCGACTCAAGAGTGATCGGTTGCATCCTCCTATGCATGAGTATATCTCATGATTCCTGGGTTCCCTTTCTCACTGACCAAGGAAAACCCAATTCCATTGTTGTAGACATACCATACCCTTTTTCCTAAAATAGTAAATTTGAGTATGAACTATGGATGAACAATCCATACCCAAACTAAATTCATAAGGCCTCGACGAAGCCTCTAAGAGGTTCCAACCAAAACTCTCACCTCAAGGGTCAGATCACCCCATTGGCATAAGTGTGATTATCTAGTATCCTCCCATAGGTATCTCTATACATAAGGCTCAATTCAACGATTTAACCAGAAACTCTTGGTCTTGAACAAGATTCATGATAAGAAGGAATGATTAGCACATGTTTCTATAAATACGTTAGCTAAGAGTAGACACAGACTATACCTCGAATAATTCCTAAAGCTCTTGGGTTATATTCCTTGACTGCATGAAGCTACTCCCTTTCCATATCATCCATCTCCCTGAGCCTGGTGTGGACCACATTAGGGTGGTGGTTGTAACATGTCAAAATGTATACCACCTCCTACTGCTCTCCCAACTCCTCTGCCACATCTACCGCCTTGCAGATTCATATGTTCTTGTCACTGTCTCTTCCCCAAGGGCCCATCCACCATTTCACTATCATCACGATGGGATGGAAAATATCTAGCAAGATTTCCCCTTCCATCTTTTGAAAATAATTACCTCTTTCTAGGCCAACTAGACTAACCCTATGAGCCTTGAGCTGTAGATCTCCTATCTTGGGACCTCCTCTCGGAACGTCTCACATGTACAAGTCTCTAAGACTAGCGTCAGCTTCCTGTTTTCCCACTACTAACATCCACCGGTTGTATCTACTCATCCAAAGTACTTTCAACCACAAAGGTTCTCTCTAGTACCCTAGGAATGAATAGAGGAATAGTGTCATCTCAGATGTCCCTAAACACACCTTTCTCGGAGGTTTGAGCCCTGAATCACTGGTCGTATCAAATTTTTAGATTACCTAGAAAGGTCGGTATGCCTCGATGAAGACTCATATACCAACATGTAATCTTACCGAAGCTATAGAATCTATTGGGAATGCATATCCCTTAGACTTTGTGGAAATAGTCTCGTCTTTGAGAAAGGTTCTCAAGCTCTGTCCAAGAAAGAGACACCTCGTTGTAGGATCAGGTAATCTAAACCCCACCATTGCCCTACTGAGCTATGTAGAAGGCTCACTACCAAGACTGCCATCTAATCTAATAGTGTCCTGACTAGATGAAAAACTTAGTCACCACTTCAATCTAGTCCTTAGTCACATGTGATTTAGGCTCTCCTTAAAACTTGATGGGTCTCTATCGCTAAAACTCATGAAGCGCGCTCAGCCCGTGCATCTCATCTGCTAGTACTACAAGTACCATGTTCTACTCCACATGTGGTGGTATAGCCGGTATACCACTCAGTGGTATTGTCTCTGGTACGAACCCATGTACCCATCTCGTCACCTCATAGATCATCCTTGTGATGATGTGGTGGAATCTTGGATGGCTATCTATGTGGAAGCATCTTGAAACAAAACTAGATGTGCCATGATTAATAGAGTATACCCAGTGATCTAACTCAATAAGGACAAGGAAAACTCAACCCATTCCTATACGATAAATGTATCATCATTTTTTCCTGCAACTAGTGTTTTCATGTATTGAGTCGAAAAGCAAAATTCAGTGTCCTAGTGTATGGATACGTCAGTCGCCACACCAACACTGGATTCCTTGGCCTGAAAGACGAACTAGAAACACATAACACTATTTCCCAAAACCAAACTCATGGACTCTTGGTTCTTAAGGTATAACTGACCTCCTCTAATACCACTCTATCACGACCTGTCCCCCAGGGCCTGTGTCGTGACTACCCCAATCCCGCCTCCCATAGGTCAGGGGTTGGAGACTAGAACTAAGTAGGCATATCCAAAATAAAAGGGAGGAATTTTACTAAGTACCTATACACACATACACATCTCCAAGCCACAGATTCTAGAAGGTGAATACACTAAGTAAACAAACACAAGGTTCGAAAGTAGAAAACTGAAGGTAAACGGGCAAGAATACAAGCCCAAATGAAACAGAAAAGTAAAAGTAATATTCTTTGAAACTCCTCTAAATACAAACCCTATCTAAAGGGTAGGTAAATAAACAGCTCTTTGAAGTCACAGAAGCACATCTCGTCTATCGGGTCACTCTAAGCACCACCTGGCCCTGGTCCACCAAGGACTCCATCAAAGTGTCGATCGTCTGTGCAAGACATGACACGTTCAGGTGAAGCCCATGCATGGGTGAGTAAAATAATACACAGTAGAGACTCCAAACCACAAAGGTATACCACAAAGAAATACACAAAGTAGACTACCAAAGAGGTATATGAAGTGTAACCTCTAAGAAGTACAGTCAAGAGAGTTACTAGAGTCATCTCATACAGGTATAACCTAAATTATAGAAATTAAGACTATAGGTCATAAGGATGAACATCTTTTACTGTTGAGGGACTCATATCTGCTGAGTCACTAAGTTCTGCTGGGCCAATAAGGTCTAATCATCACTTCCTTCACATCACAGCTAGCTATAGGATTCCTGCTCGCAGCACACTTGATTTCGGGATAATATACTTCTCAATCCATTGTTCATATCCCAAATTCCACTAAAACTCACTTAGAGTATGTCAAAATTACTTTCTCATCGTGAGGGTCCCAACACCACAAATGGCTCTTCAATAGGATGCACATTTTGTAAGTTATGGACAGTTTAGTAAAAAGGGTTCGGTGGGGGTCCAGGTCTGGTCCGACCCAACCTGGTCTGCCAATCCTAGACCAAACCAAATGGGTCGTGGGTCCAGACAGTTGGGGAATCTCGGCCTACCATGCGGGTTGGTCTGGTTCGCCCGGGACACGGTGGGCATAGCGGGTCGCAGCTGCGGTCCAGTCGTGTGGCATGGTGCGGCTCACCGCATCCGCTCATGCCGCCACCAATGGTCGTTGATGGAGGCCCAGTCTCCCACCCACAGTGGATGTCATGGGCCCCCTTTATATGTTTCCACCACCATCCAATTTCATCTCCCTTTGATCATCGCCCGCAGCGGGTGCCATGGGGCCTCCCATCTGTCATTGTGGTGCACCACCTGCGCGGGTTGCCCCTGCACAGTTGCGGTTGTTGAGCTACGGCCTTCTGTGTATCACCCGTGGCCTCCTGCCACAGGCCTCCTCTATTGTCGTAGCACGCCATTGATGCATTCTTCTTTCTGCACCACCATATCCTCTACTTTCCATTGAGGTCTCCGCCTAGACCACGGATCACCATCATTGTGATCTTAGACTTCCTTCTGGGGTGATGTGGTGGTGAAGTTCAAGGATTCATAAGAATGAGGGAGGTGGGAAACTCACATGAACACCAAAGGTGGACAGATCAGGCCTTGTTCCTCTCGACCTTGATCTATCCATGTAAAAATTTAAGGGCGGATAAACAAAGAATCAAATCAAATCACAGGTTCGACATGGATCCACTTTCTCAATGAATATCCCAAAAATTAAACCCATCCCACATTTTTCATGCACGATAAATAAATCATTTCGTTCATTGAATAATTCATGCTCATCCTAGATATTTAGAAATGGGGAAATAAATTAAATTAAATAGGCACCCTACCACGAGGTTCAATTGTTCGTTGGCAAAGATCGCACCACTGTCATCCATCATTTCTCAATCCGTCATTGGTGGCAGGATCCTTCAAAGGGGAAGGAAGGAACTTGTGGTGATTCATCCTTCATCACCAATCATCTCTTGAAAATACCCCACATCCAAAGCCTCATAGAAAATACAAGATTGTGCCAATGATCCCATATCTCTATTAAACAATTAAATAGAGGAAAAGTGTTTCAGCATTTCTGTTACGCTAAGTCGCAACATCGTTACGCTATTTCATTTATGAAACAGAATTTCTGTTACACTTGAGTTGCAGTATCATTACACTATTTAATTCATAAAATGAAATAGTAGGCTCGACGTTTCATTGCAGTGAAAAAAAAATTGAATAAAATAAATTTCTTAAGTTTATTTTATTTTTCTTTAAAACACCCAAAAAATAACTTTTACCTTTGACCCATGTTGGTCGAGGTTAGGCCCCGCCTAAGGAAAGAACACCCTCACGAGCTCAACGGTACTCTTGGATTTCCAATTTGAGTTATTTTTTATGATTTATAAGTATTTGAAAATAAAATAATCTTTATTTAATTATTTTATTTTAGGTCACGTCCCAAAAACTACTTTCCATAGTTGGCCCTCGTCGTCCAATGTTAGGCTCTACCTAAGGAAAGACCACCCTCATGAGCTCAATGGTACTCTTGGATTTCCAATCTGAGTTACTATTTATGATTTATAAGGATTTGAAAATAAAATATTCTTTATTTAATTATTTTATTTACAGTCACGTCCTAAAAACTACTTTCTACAGTTGGCCTGTGTCGGCCCATGTTAGGCTATGCCAAAAGAAAGCATGCCCTCATGAGTTCAACGGTACTCTCATATTTCCAATCTGAGTTACCATTTATGAGTTATAAGGATTTGAAAATAAAATAATCATTATTTTATTATTTTATTTACATTCACATCCCAAAAACTACCTTCCACAATTGGAACGCGCCGACCAATGTTAGGATCTGCCTAAGGAAAGCACACCCTCAAGAGCTCAAGGGTGGTATCATATTTTCAATCTAAGTCGTCATTCGTAAGTTATAAGGATTTGAAAAATAAAATAATTTAATTTAATTATTTTATTTATGGTTATGTCAGTTTCTAGTTTTCTCACTGGAGGATCACACCGACTAAACTTAAGTCGTTTCTAGGGTAAACACGTCATCCTGAACGCAACGGTGCCCTCAGATTTCTAATATGGGAACCCATTTAAGATTTATTCCACTCTATCAGTAAAATTACTCACACACCCTATTTAAAAACAAAACATTTTTCAACAGACCATTCTGACCACACCAGGCCTCGGAATCGCATGTCGTCTTAGTACCTAGTCTCAGAATTTTCCCAAAAATTTTCTAAAAATAAAATCGGGAAATTCTGAGTCATTACAAAAAATAAAATTAAATGATATGTATATATATATATATTATCTTTAAATTATAATTATTATTTCATTTAAATCACATATTTTTATTAAAACCATCCTTAATACATTACATATAAAGCGTCAACGAATTACATCACTTTGAAGAGGTGGCAGTCCATATGTCCACAAACAAAGTTATCGTATTCCCACAAAATGGAAAGCAAGAAAGTATGTGTTATATAATAATGAAATAAGAATAAATAATTCATAAATATAATATATATATATATATAATATAAAAATATTAATTACATAATTATTCCCAACCTTGATATCTGGTAATGGAAGAACGAATGACATCGGTTCGCAAGGTGGTAGTCTGCCGTACATACAAACGATGATTGTGTATCCCATTTGATGGAAGTGTGTGAAGGTGTAGGTTATAACCTTAACATAAAATAATATAATTATACTTAGGATAATTTTTTTATATAAGGTTTATATAATAATAATTGAAGAGGTGGAGAAAGAAATAAAATGAAAGTTCTCATTGAAGAACGTTACCTCTTCTTCAGGTAACTCCTTTTGGTTTGCACCAAAGGACCACCTTTGTTTGATTTCATCCCAAAGTTAGGATTATATGATGATATTATTGATGTTTGAAGCTTATTTTTTTAGTTTTTTATGAGAAAAGGGTCTTGAAATGTGTGAATAAGTGAGGGGGTGAGGGCCCTTTTATAAGTGGTTGAAAGGACACACTTGGCATTTTTGAAAAGAGTTTGTGTGTTCCCCACATTTTTACCAACCAAGAGGCTTCCATAACACAAAAATTTATATAAATGAAAATTTAATTTCAAAATAAGGATATAAAAGTTGTATTTTAAAAGTTAAGGGTCATTTTTACACTTTATATTCTAAGTTTAGTCATTAAGTAAACTAATTTTTACATTAATCATTGTAATTAATTTTAACTATTTTCACTAATCACTTTGGTAAAAAAATTAAGTTGGAATTATTAAACATTATAAATTATGATTATTATATATAATTAATTCATTTTTTTAAATTATAATTATATAAGTGGAATAAATTAATTTAAAATTAATCCCACAGATGGGACGAGATAGCGGGTTTTTTAAGTTAAAATGTTCAAAAGTTTGAAATGTTTTTATATCCAATTTCAATGTGAAATTGATTACAACGACCTAAATTATATAAATATATGAATAATTTATATAAATATATTTAAAACCAATTTAAAATATAATTTAACTATATAAATAAATTAGAATAAAATGCAGTTTTCAATTAAAATTCAGTGTTTTCACTATTCATCAAAAAAAGAAACTTCTTAGAAAAATACCAAAAATTCACACAAAGTAAATTTTTATATTAATATTTAAATAATAATGTTTATTTTTTAAAATAAAAAATATAAAAGTGTCGAAATTTATTTTTAAAACAATTCTCCCATTAAAAGGCGGTAAAACTATCTTTTAGAATAATATAGCTTTTTATGCCTAAAACTGGATTTGTTCTTATTTTATATCTGTCAAAATTATTGTATGAATGTAAAAACATTTGGTTGAATTTATAATTTATAAATTTTATTAAAAACATTCATCGAATGTGTTCTTTTTAATTTATTGAGATAAAATGTGTTTGTAAATAGAAAAATAGTTTTCTTAGAAAGGGAATTTCTTCATTTTCAAATAGTTATTAATTTCATTTCTAGATAATTGATAATCAAAGGATTCATTTTATATGTGTGTGTAAACCATATTTTCACAATTTAGATCATCGTACTTATAACTTTAATTCTAATAGTTAGGTAATAACTATAATAATATTTTAATAATATTATTAATAGTATATTATGGTTCAGTAAAACTCGATCTTATATGTCTTGAAAGTTTTCAAAGTAACTAATAATTGTGTGTAACACTATCCAAGAATAGTTTTTTGTGTACTTACATCTAATATAAGTGTTTAATGTAGTGAAATATCAACCTGGTGTTGCGTACAAAGCAAGAATAACTTGGTGCTTTCATATAACACAAGCTATATTCAGTGTTTCATGAAATAAAAAATATCAAAAGGATCAAATTAATTCAAAAATATATATTTCACAAAATCTTGAGTTGTTACATTATACCCCCATTAAAATGAATTTAATACCCAAAATTCATCTGGGTCATCAAAGTTTTAATACTTGAAATTCCATTTCATATAAACTCGCATCATAAAAATGAATATTAAAACTTCCTTTAAAAAAAGGATAGTTGGAAACATAATGGTTACCTAAATTAACTCATAACTATGTTTCTAAATAGGATAATGTAGGTTAATATTTGGACATGGAATAAAAGAATAAATAAATATACAGACTTATAAAGATCATTGATCAAATGAAAGTGGGTGATCTAGAGAAATTTAAAAATCACAAAACCAAAAACCAAATATGCGTGAAAGAGGTCATTAATATCATCAAAAATGATGATAATAGGATAAAATAATATCAATATCCTTTTCATAAAATTGAATAATTTTCAATAGAAAATATACTTACTTGATTTCATCCTATTTCATAATCACAATCTCACCCTTGGTCTGTTCCATGACTAATTTTCACTTTATCTCTTGATCTAAGCAATGAAGGTGGATTTGTTATGCCTGAATCACCAACAGATCATTAGATCCATAATGGATGATAGGTCATTTCATAAGTCTTTAGTTACCATCGTAGAAAAATGGTTATCACATGTTATCTAATATGAATAAATCCTCATGTGGTAAGATAATACATTAATCTCTAAAACCTCATATGAAGTTTAACTTAAACCATTATATAAATGGATAACCTTATAACCCTTTTGAAAGATGAAAGTAAACAACTTTAGAAATAAGGTCACTAAATTTATAAAAATAATCTTAACATTTATACCCCATATATCATAAAGTATCTCTTGGTTTCCATATACCAAACACGTCAATACCTTCATCATGTATTCTCTTGAAACATGGTAATAACCTGAATTACCATAAATACTTATTTAAAACATGTCTACTTTATTATTCCAAATATTACTAGATATATTACTGAAGTCCAAAAATGTCTTAAACTCCATATTTCATAGCATAAACCACTTTTTAAAAAAATCAATAATCAGTTCCATAGTAATAAGTACTATCCAATTTACTTTATCCATATCAATAATCTCTTTATCCAAGCTAAACACAATTTTCTCAGCATCAAGAACACATTAAGGGTTACCTTCCCTTAATCAAATTATAACCTTTCCATTAAATCACTTTTCTATGTCAACAGAACCATTCAACATATCCTTTTAAATCCTTAAAGAAAAATTTATACTGAAAATACTTATATATTTAATGATTCATAAAACATAATCCTTGAATTTTAAAACATATATACTTTAATCATTTATCTTTATTATTAAACCATTACCTAGGATTCGTCATCTTGTTCCTTAATACCCTTTTTCCTAAAATATGAAATATGAATCATATCTTAAGGTTCCTTAACCACAATTTAATCATAACTATTATGTTTAATGTAAACAAAACTATTAGAACAGACCATACCATTCACATTTCATTCTCAAACTCTTTATCTTTAGCAGTATAACCAATACTCATACCAACTTCTTAATTCTCTTCATGATATTTCCACTTAGGAAATAAATTTTCATAATACCCATACTTTTAACTTCTGAAACATTCAATGTTAACCCAGATCCTTCTATCACCCTCTATTGACTATGAACAAAAATAATAGTGTGAGCAACACTTATCAGAGCAGAAAAAAACATAATCATAAAAAATTACTCATAAGATGTATAAATCATGACACTTATTTTAAATCTATGATACCTTAGGCTTATACTAGGAGAAATTTTTATATATATCCTTATAAATATCCTTAGGGGTCTCACTAAAGTTTTCTCATCATAGTTTCCAAAGGTTGAATAAACCTTTTCTTTGATACAAATTATAGTGGCACAGGCTTAACATACATGGATATTATATCATTTTATATGAATAATTAGTACATTATAAAAGTAAATTTCTGAGTATTGTGATATTTTAGTGTATTTTGAAACTTGGAACACATTCATATAATTTGGTGAAAGATCTTAAAAATGTCCCATAAAGATCTTCCCCATTTATTACTCCTGCTTAAAACATTTCCTCATAACTTGGGAAAAGGAAACATAAGAAAGGGTGACCTCAGATGCTCAGTAAGGGTAAACAAGTGATATATGTAAGAATACTTATGAGAACAAGGTTATGAGAATATTATCATAACATTATAATATCATACCCTACATATCAAATATCATAATCAAGAGTCATGTCATAAATATTGGCAGTTCATAAGACATGAATCATATGGTAATCAAAGGACATGTTCCATGAGAGAATAACATAGGCATAAGATATAGAATTGTGGAATACACGTGGCTTGGGACACAACCTGTGTATCCTCTTGTTTTTGGTCTTGGTCTACAACCTGTTTACCCTCTTTTTTTTGTCTTGTTCTTCAACTCATGTACCGTATTGTTTTTGGGCTTGGGCTTCAACCCATGTACCCTCTTATTTTCGGGCTTGGGCTACAACCTGTGTACCCTCTTGTTTTTGGCCTTGGGCTACAATGCATGTACCCTCTTGTTTACAATCTTTTTCTACAACCCATTTACCCTCTGGTTTTTGGTCTTGGGATAAAACCCATATACCCTCTTGTTTTTAGGCTTGGGCTACAACCCATTTACCCACTTGTTTTTGGGATTGGGCTATAACCCGCGTACCCTCTTTTTTTGGGGTCTTGGGATACAACCCATGTAACCTCTAAGATCATATAATATTTATCATTACCCAATGAATTGGAGGGATATATAGGTCTCACCCATCACAAAATAAAATCATACATCCATCTCCCACAAAACAATAAAACATTCATCATATCATTACCCATAAAAAGAGATAGTTTTCATAAACATCATATCATAACTCATGAAATGAAATGGGTATTATAAACACTTATCCAATTATAACCTATGAAAAATAGATAGGCTTCACAATAAATAAAAGGAATCTATTTGAATTTTCTTGTGCTAGATCCTTATCGAAACTAATCTCCTTGAAACTTATAAATGATCCTAAAAACATTTTATAAGACATTGGGTGATAAAACTTGACCAGTAAGAGGTTTTTAAAAAATCTAGTGAAAAAAAAATGAAAAAACCTTTTGATAATATCTTTGAAAATACTTTTGAAAATATAATAGCCTTAGTAATACTTTTAAAACTCCTTTGAAAACGTTATTTTGAAAAAACATTTGAAAATATTTATACCTTTAAAATAATATAATACTTTTGAAAATACTTATTCTTTGGAAAACATTATGATACCTTTAAAAATACTTATGTAATTTGATAATAATATAATACCTTTGAAAATACTTGTGCTTTTAAAAATTCCAAGGTACTTTTGAAAATAATCCAGTGATTTTTTAGAAAATATTATTGAATATTTGGAAGAAAAAACCATGGGGTCACTTCAAACATACAAGGTTGTATGGGCCTTCCCACTTTCCTTAAATATGGGTCCACTCACTACTTCCCTTTCATGTTTACAAAGTCCAATTGCCAATTTTTTTATAAAAATATTTTTATCTTTCCTTATATATATATATATATCATTGTATTTTTAACTTTAAATACATAATAATTTATTATTTCATTTACACACTTATAATTATATATAAATATATAAATATTAACTTTCTTATGGAATCACTTGTGAGATTTTGTAAAAACAAAACTCATAATAAATAACCTTTACATACAATCATGGGATGTTAACGAAGGAATGGGTGACACCCATTTATTTAAAATTTCATTCATCAACTCATATAATTCATTTTATTGAAATAGAATATAAAATGTTAAACTTTAAAATTCATACTTAAATAAAGATATCAGATGCAACATTTACTTAATTCAAAATATGATATTTGACAATATCATTTTACACATAAAATAATGGTGTAAAGGTATGAATCTTCATATAAACTAATAGTAATTGTGAAATTACTATTCACATAAAATAATGATTTTAAATATATATATATAATTTTACTTTCTTAAAATAATCATAAGAAAATTTAATAATATAATTCAATTAAAATTATAAAAGTAACATTTTTAAAATAAACATTTCATACTCACATAACCAACTTGAGTAAGATGGTAATTTGAAATTAGAAAAAAAAATTCCATACATGAATTGATAACTCATTCATGTAAAAATAATGGGATGTGTATATATGCCTATATATATACACACATATATAATAAAATCATAAATTTAAAAATAATTATATAAACATTTATAATTATGAAAATCCATTGACATAATTTGAAATCACTCCTTATAAAATTAGGGGTTTTAGAAATAAATAACATGAAATTTAAATACAATACATATATATATATATATACTATTACTTGAGCATGAGTATGAAAATAATTATGTTAGTAGATGTTTTGAAGTAAACAAACCATGGATTTTAAAAACAATACATATATATGTGATTGAAATTTGAAAATAATTTACTTACATATATATATAGTTTAAAAAAATAGGAAATCCCATTACTTAAATATAAATTGAAAATAATTCGATAAACTAAAATTAATAAAATTTTAATTTAAATATAAGACATGCATATATGTTTTGAATAACATAAACTTGAAGTCTAAAAATAATATATATACATAAATATACACACCCTTACCTGAAGATGGAGAACCCAAAGGTAGTATCTCTTTATTCTTAGTTGTGGAATTTGAACCAATGGGAATAAGAGAGAAATAGAGGAAGAGGGTTTCGACTTGGGTCTTCCCATGAGATAATGGGTTTTTTCATCATATGCAGGTGCTTTATTTTTACACATTTATATGTTTGGGTACCTTCTGGAAGGTGTTGATCAAGTTTTCCAAGGAATAAGAGATGTTATTGAAAATAGTATCCTGTATCTATGGATCTCAAAACAAGTTGTTTTAAAACCATAGTTTCATGTGTAAGCATCCTGAAGAAATTTAACCAATATGTAATACTCATTTTCAAATTTGATAAAAATTTATGTAAATCTATTTACATATACTCTCTGGCCATGTTTCTTAAAAAACGAAATCTCAACACTGGTGGATCGAGGTTTTCTATAGGTCGAGAACCTGCAGTGAGAGTCTGAAGGTTAGGTCTTGTTGGTAAGAAAAAATGGAAAAAAGGCAGTGTAGAATTTTCATGACCCGACCCAACGGGGCTCAAGCTGCGACTCCCCAAGCCCACCTCCAATAGGCCAGGGGCTGGCATTTAGCGCCGAGTAGGCTATCACACACATGGGAGGCATTGGCCTAAGGTACCTGTACACACACACCCACATACACCTCCATGAAATAGTGCAGAGATATATAAAACTGAAAAGAAAAATTCATGCACACATCTATCCCAAACCAGAGTACAACAGCAGTACAAAAAGGGAAAAATAGGGCCCACCAAAGAAAAACTACAAAAGTGTCCAACCTGCTCAGGAAGAGGGAAAACACTACCAAAAACACCTACCGGTAAGCTCTTCGGCACAGATCTGGTAAACTTCCCGGTCAAACCCTCTCACTAAGCTCCACCTACTCCGGGTCCTCCTGGAACTCCGTCGAAGGGCATGTGGTCTGCGCAAGACACAAACATGTGCGGGCACAGCCCATGTAGGGGTGAGTATAACAATACTTAGTAGGCACCCCAAAACCCCAAAACAAAAGAGAGTAACTAAAAGGCAAAAGTCCGTTAAACCCAGCCAGAGGGAACCTAGATAAGAGATAAACTCCATCTTGTGACCATCCTCAGTTAAACACAACTAGTCATCTCAACTCAGGTGTATGCCCATACATACACCATGAGCAATCCAAATATACTCAGCTCACGCACCAAGCCACATGAGCTACCAACCTCATCACCAGAAATGGTTCACAACCAGGAGAGCACACTCCATGATCACTGTCATCCCAGATGACACTCGTCTGAGAGATACACTCCCTCGGGTCCCACACAAATATCTCAGACGCTCACCCGAGAGATCACGCTCGTCGGATATCGTCACTGAGGAAACCTCGCTAAAACAACAAAAACACTGAACTCCTCAGATAGAGGATTGCTCCTAGGGTTCGCTAGGGGATACCATAACTCACATCGGTATACGAAGATCTCACAGATAGGGGATAACTCCTAGGGTCCGCTGGGGGATACCACAACCCGATCTGGCATTCGTAGATCTCACAGATAGGGGATCACTCCCAGGATCCGCTGGGGGATACCACAACCCAATCTGGTGCTCGAAAGAAACATGTCACTCAGACAGAGGATCGTCACCCGTGTCATGACATTCATGACGATACCGAAAACACTATCAGGTACATCTCGTGTTGTAGGGGATCGAACTGATGATGTCGCAACCCTACAGAAACCACACACTGAGTAGGGGATCGTAAAACCAATGATACTGCAACCCTACTAAAATTCTCATGTTGAGTATGGCATCGTATACCCGACGATGTCACAACCCTACTGAGCACGACCCATTGCGTAGGAGATCATATTCTCGATGATTCCACAAACCCTATAGGGTTAACCTGCTAGATAGGGGATCACCGCCCGTGGATAAGCGGTCCCAGCGATACCAAGAACCCGATATAGGGAAACGATGCTAGAGGATCCCGCTCCGGGCCTATGGGAGGGATGACACAACTCTAACAGATTAAACATCCCATCAAGAGGATCACAAACCTATACTAGGGTTGTGATGCTGTGCGAACCCTCATAGGAACGAACCAAGGGAGTACTCTCAACCATTGCTGGTCCAAACGTCGCTAACCCAAGCGACCCACCACAACTCCACACCGCGCAACTTCAAGTCCGATACCAAGGCCACCATCGCGATTTACGCGGAAAAACACTCAAGATAGGCTATTTACATGGCCGAAACTGACAATCGGTGAAAAAGGAACTATTCAACGTAGCAAGCCTGTGTGGGGACCACACTATGATCCCAAAACTCATCAAGTGGATCATACCACTTCGATCCCCTCGGAAATTCACACGAGATTGACTACTCGATCGTCCAAAACAAACACCCGGTGAAAAAGTTACTATTCACCATAGCCAACTCGGGTGGGGCCCACATATCAATCTCGAAACTCATCGAACGGATTGAACCACTGAGATCCTCTCAGAAAAACACACAGGATCAACTATTCATCTGGCAAAATCGGACTCCTGGTGAGAAAGTTGCATTTCTCTGAAAACACCCAAACCCGACCTTGTGGGGCCCGCACCCCAAACTCTTTCCCAACACTCAAAAAACAACAAGAAAAGTGCATTGTACCATTAGGGCCTCAATGCCTCTGACGGCACGTCAATCGAACGCTCCAGTTAGAAGATACAACGGCCCGAAGTCGAATAATAATAAAATATCATTATTTTATTCGACATTTCTAGCACCCAGGCTATAATCCTGAAACTTAAAACTCCCAAACCCACACTGAAGGGTTCGCCTCATCGCCAGGGTCGCATCACCATAGACGACGCGCGATTCGGACAACCGGTTAGCAATCTTCGGGGGTTTAAAGAACCCCCAGACAAAAACTGGTGTTGTCGTCGCCGTCGGCCCGCCTCGGCCGATGGCCCTCTGCCGTGTTGGGCGGCACGCCGCCACACCTCAGGCGGCCGCCGCCACCTTGCCGCACCGACAAAGCTTCCATAGATCGTCGGGACCACCCCGGTGGTCCGTTTTTCGATCCGGAGGTGCCTGTGCGGCCCTCGGGACCCGATCTTCCCTGCTACGACAACAAAACGAAGAAATTCGAAGAAAAAACAAGATCAGGGAATTAAAACTCAAACCGCCTACCTCTCAGGAGAAACGCCGAAGCTTCGGGTGCAGAACGACGCCCGCGACGCCATAAAGCTCGATCCACTGACGATTGGCGCAGAAAACGGACAGTTGCGGCTCGATTCGGCGAAGAAATGGAGAAGGGAGGGGGTGGGTTCGTCACCTGCATAGAGAGGAAATGGGGGGGAGATGATTGAATTTTCTTTTTTTTTTAAATTAAAAACATCATTTAACTACCCGCCAACATGCCTCCGGCCCGGCACCCGACACCGACTAAAATTATGTCACGCCTAGGGTAAACACGGCGTTCTGAACGCAACGGCGGACTCGAATTTTCGATCTGAGACTCCGTCCATAATTTATTCGAGCCGACGCTCGTAAATAAACTTTTCTATATATTTATGAAAATGCCCCTGGTAGCTTTTCTCACAGTAGGCCCGCACCCGCAAATTTACACCCCACCTAGGGTAAAAATCACACTCTGAACGCAACTGTTCCCTCATATTCCCATTCCAAGCCACCGTTTAGAAGATAACACACCCCCTCCATATGCATAGTATAAAAAAAACTTAATATTTTTATAAAATAATTCTGGACACACCGGGCCTCGGAATCACACGCCGTCATCGCGCCTAACTCTAGAATTATTCATACGAATATTCCAAAGTCTAATAGGTCCAAAACTGAGTCACTAAATCCTCCCCACCTTAGAAATTTTCATCCCAGAAAAGCCATAAGCACAAGGAAAGTGACTGGACTTTCAACTGGGTCTCCCATGCCAGCAAATTCGCCAAAAAACACCCATGCCTGAACACATAAGTCAGAGGGACTCATCCACCGCACCTCAACACTATCCTCATTGGGTAGCACTGACTCGCTCACGCGGTTTTTAATTGTGTCACAAAAACGCGTCTCGGTGGGGGAAGGATCCCTCTTCCTCACGTATTCGAAGCACGTCGAACAACACCCACACAGGGTTTTACAAACACCCTAAACAAACCTCGAGCAAGAAATGGAAAGGAAAGAGTACCGCTAAATAGTGTCAATCAAAACTACTGCAGAAAGTAAAAAAGGACATAATGTGTACCTCTATCCATCTGCGGAGCCTCTGGGTCAACATCCTCTAGGGAATGCAACTATCCTCACCCTCAACCACCAGCTCCCTGAGCTTGGCGTGGACCACCTGGGCTGGGGGTGGTGGAAACCGATACCACCTACCACCTCCTGCTGTTGCACTAGCTCCATCGCCACGTCTGCCACCCTGCGGACCTCCTTGCTCGAGTTGCTGCCTCTGCCAAGGCGATCTATCGACCGGATCCCTCTCAGCAGCAGGACGGGTTGGAAAATCTCTAGAAAGATGTCCCCAACCATCGCAAATGTAACACCGCCTCTCCTGATGCTGACCAATATTAGCATGTGAGGCCTGTGAGCCCTGAGCCTCAGATCCTCCATCTTGGGGTTGCCCCCTGAAACGTCAGCCATGTCTGGGCCCCTGAGTCTGTCATTGGCTACCAAATGCCGATCTGACTGACGAAGTATCAGATCTCACGTGCCCAGCACTAACATGCGAGGTCTGCTCATCCAGAAAGCTCTCCACCACTAGGGCTCGCTCCAGCACTCTAGCATAGGTGGGAAGACACAAGGAAACCACACCTGCCCGGATGTCCCTGTGTAGGCCCTACTCGAAGGTCTGATCCCTAAATAAAAGGTCTCAAACCATATCTAGGGAGTAGCATGAATGTTATTTAAACCTCACTGAGTACTCCGACACGATCATGCCCTCATGCTGAAGCTTCAGAAGCTCCTGAATCTGCACTGACCTCAGTGTCACCGGATAGAACTCTTCCCTGAAGTGCCACTCAAAATCTGCCCACATGACTGTCTCCTCGTCGTGGGACTACGTCACTAGGCTCCACCATTGCCCGGCCAAACCATGTAGATGGCTCTACGCTAGGACCACCATCTGATCTAGAGGTTTCCTCACTAGGAGAAAAACACGGGTGACTGCTTCGAGCCAGTCATCAGCTGCCTGAGGGTCTGGATCACCCTGGAACCTCAAAGGTCACTGCCTCTGGAACTCGTGCAGCACACTCAGCCTGTGCGCAACCTTATCTTGCACTCCCGGCACAACCATCTGCTCGAAAGGTGGTGGATCATTTGGCATACCACCTGGAGTGCAGCCTCAAAAACTACGCCCGGGTCCACAGCCTCTACATGGGGCGGATTGTCACCACAATCCTGCTGTGAAACTCTCATTGGCTGTCGTCATGGAGGTATACTGAAATTCAATCAAGACACTCCATGGTCAAAGAGTATATCTGGAGAGCTAACTCAAGAAGAATAAGAGAAACCCAAAAAACCCATTCCTATATGATGCATGCATCGTTATGTCCCTACGACTAGTGTCCAAATGCACCAAGTTGAAAGTCAGGTTATTAGAGTCCTAGTGAATGGATACGTCAGTCGCCGCACCAACACTGGAGTCCTTGGCCTAAAATCCGAACTCGACACATCTTGACACTGCCTCTATGAAACCCAAACCAAACTCAAAACTAGACCAGCTATACTCTGATATCCCAAAGGTAGAACCTCCTCTAATACCACTTTGTCACGACTTGACCCAACGGGGCTCAATCTGCGACTCCCCATGCCCGCCTCCAATAGTCCATGGGTTGGCGTCTAGCACCGAGTAGGCTATCACACACATGGGAGGCATTGTCCTAAGGTACCTGTACACACACACCTATATACACCTCCAGGCAATAGTGCAGAGATATATAAAACTGAAAATAAAAATGCATGCACACATCTATCACAAACCAGAGTACAATAGCAGTACAAAAAGGGAAAAGCAAGGCCCACCAAAGGAAAACTACAAAATTGTCCAACCTGCTCATGATGAGGGAAAACACTGCCAAAAACACCTATCGGTAAGCTCCTCGGCACAGCTCTGGTAAACACCCAGGTCAAACCCACTCACTAAGCTCCGCCTACTCCGGGTCCTCCTGGAACTCCATCGAAAAGCATGTGGTCTGCACAAGACACAAACATGTGCAGAAAAATCCCGTTCATGGGTGATTATAACAATACTCAGTAGACACCCCAAAAACCCAAAACAAAATAGAGAAACTGAAAGGAAACAGTCTGCTCATCCCAACCAGAGGGATCCCAGACAAGATAGAAACTTCATCTCGTGACCATCCTCAGCTAAACACAACTAGTTAGCTCAACTCAAGTGTATCCCATACATACACCATGAGCACTCTAGATATACTCAGCTCACACACCAAGCCACATGAGGTACCGACTTCATCATTAGAAATAGTTTACAACCAGGAGAGCACACTCCACATTCACTATCATCCCAGATGGCACTCGTCCAAGAGATACACTCCCTCAGGTCCCACAAAAACATCTCAGATGCTCACCTGAGATATCACGCTCGTCAGATATCGTCACTGAGGAAACCTCACTGAAACAACAAAAACACCAAACTCCTCGGATAGGGGATTTCTCCAAGGGTCCGTTAGGGGATACCAGAACCCACACCAGTATACGAAGATCTCACAGATAGGGTATCACTCCCAGGGTCCGTTAGGGGATACTACAACCCGATCTGGCATTCAAAGATCTCACAGATAGGGGATCACTCCCAAGATCTACTGGGGGATACCACAACCCAATCTGGCGCTCAACAGAAACACGTCACTCAGACAGAGGATCGTCACCCTTGTCACGATGGTTACAACAATATAAAAAACCCTATCTGGTACATCTCATGCTGTAGGGGATCAAACTGATGATGCTGCAACCCTACAGAAACCACACGTTGAGTAGGGGATCTTATAACCAACGATACCGCAACCCTACCAAAATCCTCATGCTGAGTAGGGGATCGTATACCCGATGATGCCACAACCCTACTAAGCACGGTCCACCGCATAGGGGATCATATTCCCGATTATGACACAAACCCTACGGGTTTAACCAGCTAGATAGGGGATCGTCATCCATGGATAAGTGGTCTCAGCGATACCAAGAACCCTATCTAGGGAAACGATGCTAGAGGATCCCGATCCGGGCCTACCGGAGGGATGCCACAACTCTAACAGATTAAACATCCCATCGAGAGGATCACAAACCTATACTAAAGTTGTGATGCCATGCGAACCCTCGTAGGAAAGAACCAAGGGAGTACCATCAACCACTACTGGTCTAAATGTTTCTAACCCGAGCGACCTGCCACAACTCCACACCGTGCACCTCCAAGGCTGATACCGAGGCCACCATTGCGATCCATATGGAAAAACACGCAGGATAGGCTGTTTACTCGCCCGAAATAGATAACCGGTGAAAAGGGAACTATTCACCGTAGCCAGCATGGGTGGGGACCACGTCTCAATCCCAAAACTCATCAAATGGATCACACCATTTCTATCCTCTTGGAAAAACAAACAAGATTGACTATTCATCCACCAAAATTGGACTCCTGGTGAGAAAGTTGTGTTTCTCCGTAAACGCCCAAACCCGGCCTCATAGGGCCCGCACCCCAAACTTGGGCCCAACACCCAAAAATAAAAAATAAAAGTCCATCATACCATCAGGGCCTCAGCACCTCTGACGGCATGTCAATCGGATGCTCCGGGTAGAAGATATAATGGCCCGAAGTCAAATAATAATAAAATATCATTATTTTATTCGACATTTCTAGAACCCAGGCCATAATCCCAAAACTTAAAACTCTCGAACCCACACTGAAGGGTTATCCTCATCGCCAAGGTCGATTCTCTGTAGATGGCGTTTGATTTAGACTACCGGTTAGCAAACTGGGGGGGGTTTAAAGAACCCCCGGATGAAAACTGGGCCGGACCGGCCCAACCTGGCCGGTTTGGCCGGCCTGAACTGGCCCGCAGCGGCCTGAACTAGCCCGTTCGTCGTCGCTGTCGGCCCGCCCCATCATGGGACCACCGCCCTCCGCCGTTCTGGGCGCCGCGCCACCGCCACCTTGTCGCGCTGGCACGTCGTGGCTGGCCTCCCCTCACCGGCGTCGGCGCCGCTGCGGTGGCGACGCTTCTGCGGACCGCCGGGACCACCCCGGTGGTTCGTTTTTCAATCCGGAGGTGCCTGCGCAACCCTCAGGACCTGATCTTTACTACTAAGAAAAAAAATGAAAACTTTGAAGCAAAAATAGGATCGGGGAATTAAAACTCAAACCGCCTACCTTGCGGGCGAAACGCTGAAGCTTCGGGTGTAGAACGACGCTCGCGACGCCCTGAAGCTCGATTCGCTGACGATCGGCGCAGAAAACGGACAGTTGCGGCTCGATTCAGAGAAGAAACAGAGAAGGGAGGGGGTGGGTTCGTCACCTGGGCATAGAGGAAATGGGGGGTCGATGATTGATTTTTCTTTTTTTAAAATTAAAAACTTCATTTAACTCCCTGCCAACATGCCTCCGACCCGGCACCCGGCGTCGACTAAAATTATGTCACGCCTAGGGTAAACACGGAATTCTGAACATAACGATGGACTCAGATTTTTGATCCAAGACTCTATCCAGAAGTTATTTGAGCCGACGCTCGTAAATAAATTTTTCCACTTATTTACAAAAATGCCCCTGGTGGCTTTTCTCACACCAGGCCCGCGCCCGCAAAGTTGACACCCTGCCTAGGGTAAATGGCAAGCTACGAGTGCAACTGTGCCCTCATATTCCCATTCTGAGCTACCATTTAGGAGATAACATACCCCCGCCACGTTCATAGTATAAAAAAAACTTAATATTTTTATAAAAATAATTCTGGGCACATCGGACCTCAGAATCGCATGTTGTCTTCGCACCTAGCTCTGGAATTATTCATAGGAATATTCCAAAGTCTGATAGGTCCAAAACCGAGTCACTACAAGAATACTATGTATAGTTTTATTGAACTATCGATTCCTTACACTAGAAGGTGGAGAATAAGAACAAAACTTGGATAGGAGGATGGTGGTGATGTCCCTTGTCTTGAATGGCATAGCTTGCAGGAGAAGCTATGTGCATAGTGAGGTGTTAGGATGGATTCATCTTAGGGAAGAAGATGAATCGGGGAGAAATATCAGATGGTGGTGGTGATTTGATCCAATGGTCATGTTTTAACTGAGGTTTTTAAAATGGGTAATAGTACCCACATAAGGATCCCACCTTGAATCCTTGAACTGTTGGTCACTCTCATATAACCTAAATGATGACATTAAAAAGGAAAAACAAATAAAATGCCTTATACACAGACCTACACAGCCTTCGATCATGACTTGATCCACGATGCACCTTACCTATACACGAACGAGTGCTTTCTGAACCTATGCCTCCAACATGAGAGGCATTGTTCTTCCCTTTATAGTAGGTTCTGTAGCCATGGCTAGTTCCCAATATGGTCGAGCATCCTCTATAATGATCCCACTGTAATTGAGCTGGCTAAAACCACTCATCCTTTGGATGGCCTACTATATTTTTTTGTATTAGTAAAAATTAATTAAATGAAATAAAATGGAAAAAAAATATTTGTTTAACTATTAAAAACTTTTAAAAGTATTTTCCACTTAACATTTGACATGTACTAATTACTTATTATTATTATTATCATTTTTATGTATTGAATATTAATTAGATCATTTTTTCAAATTGATTACTTTTTAAAACCAAGTACCAAAGAAGCATTTTAAAATAAGGTTTTTATTAATTATTATTATATTATTACTCAAATAAGTCACGTTTTTTAATTTTTTTAAGTAATTTTGCAATTAATTAAAGCTCTTAATTATCATAACTCTAAAGTTAGTAGTTATAAGTGTTAGGTATACTAGGTCAAATACCTTGAGAGGGGGGTGAATCAGGGTATGACAGATTAAAACAACTGCCCCTTTTGATCTTATTTCATTACTAAACAATACTCTCTTATCTCTCTTTCCCATAGAAAAGTATGAACAGAAATTAAATCATGAACAAGATATAGAAATTTTTACTTGGTTCACACTCACTGGGATACGTCTAAGGAGCATACAACAGCAATATGTCGATGTACCAAATCCACTAAAAGTAAACTTCTATTTACAAAGTTTAGAGTGGACTCATTATCCCTCCTAGTTTACACCCAATCACAATTTGAAATCTTATTGCTCTCTCAACTGAAGTGTGCTCACTACTTCTTCAGAAGATCCAATCACATTTTATAGACCTGTAAGTCTAATAATTATCACTAATTAATGCATCCTACACTATACATAGATTCTATTTTGATGTCCCACTTTCATCCATTGATGAATACCACTTTACCATAGAACACAGGGAAAACCCTTTTGAACAACCTTTTCAAAGCTCACTGCTTTGCGAAGCTCCATCTACGAAGCTCAAACTAGCCTTCATGAAGTACACCTCCTTTTTCAAATATAACTATTTCACAAAGATTAAACTATAAGTCATAAAGCTCTTGCCTTTTTGTGAATATCACTTATCCTTCGTGAAGAACACATCTTTATCAAAGCTCAACTAGCCTTCATGATGTTCCTTCCTTTCACAAAGATCAATTAGCCTTTGCGAATTCCATTACATTCTCAAAGATCACTACCTTTATGAACCTCCTTTGCAATTAGAGAGCCTTAAGATTTTCTTTTAGTCTCTCTACTCTTCTTAAGGGGGTAAAGACTTATTTATAAGCATTTCCCATAGAATCCAGAGCCTTCCGGCCACATCAGTGCTATGTCAGCATCATTTCACGAAGCTCGAATTTTTCTATCGCAATGCTCCATTTTTTATGAAGCTCCATGGAAATACTTAGTTTAAAATGCTCATCGTAATCCCAGAACCTTCCATTAGATCCTTTGCATTTCCACGATGATCCTTCTCTCATAATCACATATCTTCCTTCAAAACCTTCACATCATTTCAATTCTCTTCACCTCTTTTATTTGTGAAGCTCATCGTAATCACAAAGATCACATCCAGCTTTCTTTGATATATTAGGAAATACTCTTCATGATTTCCATCTTCACAAAAATCATACCTTTTCTATATTTTGATGATATCTTCAAGGAAATCCACTTTTCACAATGCTCACCAAACTCCAAATTTTGGACCCCAAAAATTTTACAAACACTAGAAAATGGAACCACCTTGTATTTGTGCTTTTTATACCACCTCCAGATCATCCATTACTTTTACATTGTTATTTTTCAACATTTATTGTCAATAATATCTATAGAACTCAAAAATTCATCATCAAAAATCACCTTTTCAATAAACACAACCAACCCAAAAATGATTCAAAGTTACCTTGAGGGATTTTTCCCAACAATAAGATTATAAAAACTATAAATAAAGACACTTTTAAAATTATATTAACTTTAAATTCACTTTTATTAAAATGGATATAGTTTAAAAGTAAATTTTGTATTAAATTTTCATTTAGTAACCTTATAAATAACTAAGTAAAATTAACACATTAATTCATATTTGTAAAATATATTTCAGTTTGATTTAAGAATGAAAATTAATATACTTACATACTCTTTAATAAAATAAAAGTAATATTTTATCTTAACTTATAAAAAAACTAAATTCGATTAAGGAAAAAATTTAAGTATAGGTTAAATTATAATTTAGTTAGTTTTAATAATAAAAAATCATTAAATGAACATTTATAAAAAATAAAACTACACTTATAATTTTGGGGGAATTACATTATACCCCCCTTAAAAGAAATTTTGTCCTAGAAATTCATTTTTCATACTTAAAGAAAATTCTAAAATTACATTTCCAGAATTTGGAAGACTATAATTACTAAGGTTATATATTCTTAAAGGTTACTTAATTTCCTTAGATTTCAAATGCATATTGCTAACTCTTAAATTTTTCCTTAAACTGAAAGGTCATAAAATATATGTTTTTCTAAAAAGAGTATACTTATAAAACTTAACCTATTTTTAACCAAATGTCCTAATCTCAAAATTTGTCTAATTTTTTCCTTTGATACCAATTATAGAGACCTGGGCTTGACATACATGGATATTACATCATTTTAGAAGAATATTTGGCACATTATAAAAGTACATGCATGAGGACAATAATAGTTTAGTGTCTCTGGAAACATGGAACACATTCTTCTAATTTGGTGAAATATCTTCAACATCTCCTGTAAAGATCTTCCCCTTTTAGTACTACAACTTAAAAACATTCTTCATAACCTAGGGAAAGTAAACATAAGAAAGGGTGAGATCGGGTGCTTGGTATGGTTAAACAAAGGAGATATGTAAGCATAATCCTGAGCATAAAGGTATAAGAACATGATCATAACATTATAAGATCATACCCTGCATATCAAAGATCATAATCATCCATTATGGAATAAATATTTGTAGTTCATAAGACATGAATAATAAAGGAATCAAGATCATACGCCATGAAAACATAACATAGGAATAAAATAAGGAATTGTGGAAGACACATAAGAATAGAAAATCTTATATCAAGGCTTCCTACAAAGACCTTCATAACACATTAGTCTTGGGATAATCACTCATTTACTTGCTTTCGGCTTGGGATAATAACCTGTGTATGCTCTTGTTTTTCGGGCTTGGACTAGAACTTCTATACCCTTTTGTTTTCGGGCTTTGGCTAAAACCTATGTACCCACTTATTTTTGGGCTTAGGATACAACCCATGTACCCTATTATTTTTAGGATTGGGATACAACCCATATACCCTCTTGTTTTTGGGTTTGGTCTATAACCCATGTAACCTCTTGTTTTTTGGCTTGGGCTATAATCAGTATACCCTCTTCTTTTCGGGCTTGGGCTACAACCTATATACCCTCTTGTTTTCAGGCTTGGGCTAAAACATGTGTACCCTCTTGTTTTCATACATGGGATACAATTCGTGTATCTTATGATCCATATACCATTTATCATTACTGAATCAATTGGAGGGATATATAGGTCCCATATTTCTCCTAATAAAATCATATATTTGTGTTCCACAAGATAATAAAACATTCATCATATCATGACTCATAAAAAAAGTTGGGTTTCATAAACATCATATCATAACCCATGAAATTAAATGGGTATCACAAACATTTCATCATATTAGAATCTATGGAAAATATACAGGTTTCATAATCATTTTATCATAGAATACCTATGAAAATAAGAAATTTTCATAATAAACTTGTCATATTAAGCATAAACCATTCAAATAAATAATAATAATGGTTTCCTTGGATCATATCCATAGTGAAACATAAACTATATCAAAGGATGAAATATTATATGGAAAATAATTTTGAAATATCATTTTAAACATTTCTTAAGGTAAATACCCTTTCTTCTTTGAAAAACATAAAACCGTTTTGAAAACATTTTTCTTTGAAAACAACTTTAAAACAATGAATTTATATAATATTAGAAAAAACATTTCTTTAAAAATTATCTTCTAAAATTTCAAAGGAATCTTCAAAGAAATGGTGGTCATGATGGTGGATAAATTCAAACATGTCAAAAATTCCTTTTGCACCATAAAATGTTTAGAAAAGTGCCTTGATTGTAAAATGATAAAAAGATTACTCATAAAACCATTTTTTAAAAAGGTAAAACATAGGTAAAAAATTATTTTAAAAATAATAGGAGAATATTAGAAAATATTTGAAAATATTTTTAGAAAACATGGTTTTTAAATAAAATATATTTCCGACCAAAGAGAGAAATATGGTTGGATTTTATTAAAAACATTTTCTTAATTATCTTATATACCAAATTATTGAAAAATGATACTATTACATTAAGATATCATGAATAACCATAGGATAAGAAAATATGTGGGTATTATTGAGAGATGGATCATAAGATTTTATCAATAGAAGCATAATCATAAACAATCTCAACAAACAATGAGATTGTAGTAATAAGATGTTACCACTTTGGTAACTCGGAATCCTAATACCCATGAAAGAATAACATTATATGAAGCTTACATTATCATAAAAATAAGTATATTCATGATATAACATGTCAAATAGGTAGTATATATACCTCATAAAATAATATAGGTGTATATCATAATATACATCTCAAAGAAGGAAAATTGAGACAAAAGTCCTTTACCAATTTCGTAACATTTGAACCATAAACCCCATGAAAGAGATATCATAAAATGGATTTTTAAATCACAATAATTATTAGTATAATATCCATAAAATATATACATGGTCAGTATACACACCACATATAATAAATCGATGGTGAACATGGCTTGTGTCTCATGGAAAATAAAAGTGAGACTAGAAATCCCCTTACTACATGAGTAACTTTTGAATCGTGAGATCCATGAAATAATAACATCAATTGAAACTTTTAATATTATGAAATAAAGGAATTTCATGATATCACATAGACCCTCTTTTTCAGTCTTGGCCTACAACCTGTATACCCACTTTTTTTGGGCATGGGTTACAACCCGCACACCCTATTATTTTCGGGATTGGGCTACAACCCGTGTACCCTCTTGTTTTTTTTCTTGGGTTACAACATGTGTACCCTCTTATTTTTTGTCTTGGGAATCAACCTGTGTACCCTATTGTTTTCAATCTTGGGCTACAACCTGTGAACCCTCTTGTTTTCAATCTTTGTATACAACCCGTGTACCCTCTTGTTTTCGGGTTTGGGATACAAACCATGTACCCTTTGAGCTCATATACCATTTATCATTACCCAATTCATTGGAGGGAGATATAGGTACCACCCATAACATAATGAAAACTATATTTATGTGTGCCACAAGATTATAAAACATTCATAATATCATAACCCGTGAAATGAAATGGGTATTATAAAAATTTCATAATGTCATAACCTATGGAAAAGAGATAAGTTTCATAATAATTTCCTCATAGAATAATTCATGAAAATAAGTAGGTTTCATCATGGTATAACCTATGGAAAATAAATAGATTTCATAAAAAACAATTCATATTAAACATAAACCAATCAAAGAAAGAATAAGAATGGTTTCCTTGGATATATAAAAGGATTCCATCTTAGATGGAAAATAATTTTAAAAGGATCATTTAAAACATTTATTTAGGAAAATATAATTTCCACTTTGAAAATTCTTTTTAAATCATAAAACAATTCGAAACACTTTTTTCATTGAAAATAACCTTGAAAACTTATAAATGAATATTTGAAAACAATTTTAAATAATTTTTAAATCATAAAATGTATCTTAAATACTTTTCAATGAAAATGAGTTTAAAATATCATTTAAAACATTTTTTTAGAAAACATGGTTTTTTAATTAATCCAATTTCCAACCGAAGAGAGAAATAAGGTCATATTTTATTAAAAACACTTTCTTAATTATATTAAGTAACAAAGAGTGTGAAAATAGTACCAATACATGAAGTTATCATAATAAACAGAGTATAACAAAAATCATGAGAATTATTGAGAGATAGGTAATAATATTTTATAAATGGAATCATAATCATAAACAATCCCGATAAATGATGAGATTGTAGAAATAAAAACTTACCACTTTGGTAAATTTGAATCAAAATCCCAAAGAAATAATAAAATTACATGAATCTTAAATATCATTAAAATAATTATATTCATGATATAAAATTTCAAAGGAAATTATATAAACCTCGTAAAAGAATGTAGGTGCATAACATAACATGTGTCTCAAATAATGAAAATTGAGACAAAATTACCTTAATGGTTTGGTAACTTTTGAACCATAAACCCCATGAAATAGATATAATTAAATGGATATGTAAATACCCATAAATTTAAATATAATAATCATATAATACAGTCATGGTAAATATATACACCACAAAAAATAAATAAGTGGTGAATAAGGAATAAGTATCATAGAAATAAAAGTGAGACAAGAAATCCCTTTGCTACTTTAGTAACTTTTAAATCATAAGATCCATGGAAGAATAAAATAAATTGAAACTTTAAAAATAATTAAATAAATTAAATTTATGATATAAAATTTCATAGGGCAGTATATACACCACATAACAAGAATAAGAGATGAATATAGAATATAAAAATAAAAGTGATATGAGATATCCCTTTCCTTAAGTCTTGAATTTCTTCATATGCATTCAAATTGTTGAGTCAATAAGGTTTCCTTATGACTTTCCCATTCCTCTGTGTTTTGAAAATCACAAAAACTATATCTTAAGACAAATTATATTTTCCCTAAGATTTATCTTAATAAGAAAACTTTTCCTTCCCCAAGGAAATATATCCTTACCTATGTTTTCATTGTTCTTTTTATAGTTAATATAAATATAACTCATTTTTATTCCTAAAGGTTAAAATTCGGTTTCATGTCTAAAACCTCAGAATCCTATAAATCCTTAGTTACAGTGTATTTTGTTTTCAGGTTCTGATTTCATGTTTCGGATTCAAGTTCTGAATTCTCTAAAATTCAAACTCCAAATTCTCTAAAATTCAGATTCTGAATTCTATGAAATTAAGACTCCAAATTCCATGAAATTCAGATTCTGAATTCTTTGAAATTCAGACTCTGAATTCTCTGAAATTCAGACTCTGAATTATATGAAATTCAGACTCGGAATTCTCTAAAATTCAGATTCTGAATTCTCTAAAATTCATATTCTGAATTCTATGAAATTCAGACTCTGAATTCTATGAAATTCAGACTCCCAATTCCTAAGAATTCAGACTCCAAATTCATTAGAATTTGGATTCTGAAATCTATAGAATTCAGGTTCCAAATTATTTGGAAAAAAGAATCCAAATATCCATTATTTATAGTCTCTAAACTGTTATTTTCTTAGACTTTGAACTTTATTTTTTCCTAGACTCCAAAAAATATATTTGGTTAAGAAACCTTATTTTTATTACACTTTTTATAGTTATGAAATGATGTCGCACATTCTGTTTCTAACTAACTATTGTTTGAGTGACACGTGTACAGGTCCCTCCAAAATTCAAGGAAAAATATGACCATTGGAGGAGGTAGCTGACCGTTGGATAAGTACCTATAAATAGGATCTCATTCGAACGATCTCAACACCGTTCTATCACTATATATATTGCATGATGCTGAAGTGATTTCTAGAGAGAGAGACGCTCATTCCTTGTGCGTACTGAACATATTTTTCATCTTGCTTCATGTGACTCTAATTGTTGTTGTGTACAATCGAGGAATTCCAGGGATAGGAAGATAGAGGTGTTGACTACATTAAAGTTCAAGTAATTTCATGGATAGGAAGACAGAGGTTCCGACTACCTTAAATTTCAAGGTCTTGCAGGGATAGCAAGTAAGATTATGATATTCCTATCGAGGGCTTACCCTGGTGTGGGTAAGACATAATTTCTTGAAAGTTTAAATCAAGGGGAATTTATCCAAGGTTGTTGGATACCCTAATATTTGGGTTAAAAGATTTCATACTTGTTACTTGTTTTGTTTCAAGTTTGTTTCCATTGTATTTTGATAAAGGAAGAAAGTATAACCTTCTTATACTTTCTTGTTCTTTTGTATACTCTGATAAGTAAGATTCTATACACTCTAAGGTAGAATATTTTCCTTGTAAAATTTCCGTATGTTTCATTTCTAGAACCACATTTCCAGAACCTAGCAAGTTTGTATAACTAGAAAAGGTCTTGTGAATTTACCCTGTTAAACTTTTTAAAACATAGTTTTCCTTAAGGTTAAAAACAAAAGTTTTTAAACTTACAATTTACCCCCCCCCCTCTTGTAACTGAGTATCTACATTCATATTTCGATCCTATAATTGGTATCAAATTAGGTATCTAAAATACTTATATTCACATATAAGTTTTCTTTATCAAGTTTTCATTGTTATAAATATTTTCCTTGCTGAGGATTTTTATCCTTGTTTACAAACTTTTAATATTAACAAGGTTTTGTGGAAATATATTTTCATTTAGATGGCAGTAATGAATGTTGGTTTGATTGAAAATCTAAATCCTACTAGACCACCTATATTTGATGTGAATGATTATGAATATTAGAGAGATCGTATGAAGACCTTTTTTATTAATACTGGAGTAGAAAACTTTTTTATTCTTACTGAAGATTACAAGATTCCTAATAAGGAAATAAGAACTTTTACTAATCAAGAAAATTTATAATATCAATTAAACTACAAGGTACGCACTATTTTTTTTTTGTTCCATGACCAAGAATATATATAGTCAGATTTCTTATTGTGAAGCTACTAATTGTATTTGGAAGAAATTGGAGGTTACTCATTTTGTTACATCCAAGGTTACAGAAACTAGAAGATCTATGCTTAGAGTAGAATATCATGGATTTCTATTTCCTTATGGAGAACCAGTGTGCAAGGTACAAAAAAAGTTTATGACTATTGTTAATAGTTTAAAATCAATGGGTGATAAAGGTTTAGATGATGAGGAACTTATGGACAAGATTATAAATATCATGCCTAATGAGTGGGAATCTAAAATAACATTCATTGATGAGAATAGGAAAGTATCTCAAATTACTCTTGATGAGCTTTTTGGAACTCTTCTTCAACATGAGACAAGAATGAAAAGAGATGCTGATATGAATAAGAAGAAGAATGGTAATGAGAGTGTATCCTTTACTATAACAAAATCCAAGACTCCTGAAAGAGTTACAAGATACAAGTCAAATAAAGTCATTGTTTTATCTAAATCAAGTGAAAGTGAACATTCTGATAATGAGCTAGATAATCTTGCTCAAAGGATGAACACGATAGTTGGTAAGAAATAATTTTAGTATAGATTTAAGAAGAAAGAAATAAAGGACAAGAAAGGCTCAGAAGTCACTTGTTATGAATGCAAAAGAGCAGGGCATATAAGGTCAGATTGTCCTATGATTAAGAAAAAGGATAGAAAGGAAAGGCATTGTAATATAAATAGAAAGAAGTACTACAAGGCTAAACCTAAGAGAGTTTTGAAAGCTAATTAAACCTGTAGTTCTAGTGGTGGAGACTCTTCTGATGAATCCTCAGAGTATGAATCTTCTGGTCAGAAGAATCTTGGTCTTCTTGACAAGAAACCTATTGAAAATCATTGTCTAATGGCCAAGGTACACAATGTTTAATCTGTAACTAATGTATCCTTAAATTCAAATTATATTAATAATAAATATTATGAATCTTTAGATGAAGAATCCTCTGCTAATGAATATAATACATTACCTACTTAAGAAGAAGTTTCTAGGTTTTCTAAACTTCTTGAGAATAAAAATTCTAAAGTCAAGAAAAAACTTGAAAAGGAAAATTATAGAATTTCTATTCTTACTAAACAAGTATCAGATCTTTCTAAATATATTAATAAGAAAATTTATGATTTTGAAAGTATTTCCAAAAACCTTGAGGAAGTTAATTCTGAGAAGGATAAAATTTCCAAGGATCTTGAAAATGTAATTTCTAAGAAAAATATTTTAGAGACTAAATCTAGTGATAAAACTAATGTTTTGAGGATAAAAACTTGGTTATTAAATTGAAGTCAGAACTATTTTCCTTGAGGAAGTGTTTGGAAAAATTTACCTCTGGTAAAGAAAATTTTGATAAAATGTATTTTCAAATTTGACCTCTAAGAAATAATTCTGGATTTGGTTGTACTCATTCTAAACCGATTTTTAGTAATAACTATTTTGTTTTTCAAAGTGGTCTATTCTTCACTAAATATCAGTGTGGTGGGAATTGGGTAAAAAAACTTTCTTTAAACAAAACTTAGTCTTTAGGTTTTCATAAAGCTTATTTTTTTTTAAAAATGTGGATACCTAAAATTTTGCTTTCTGAAATTTTCAGTTCCAAGAAAGTTTGGGTTCCGAAAGTCTAACACTCTTATTTTCAGGAAAATAAAGATAGTATCAATAGTAATACATGGTACATGGATATTGGATGTTCCCAACACATGACTGGTAACAAAAACTTCTTTGAAAATATTATCAAGATGAAAGGAGGAAAAGTAACTTTTAGAGATAATGCTAAGGGATAAATTATTGGTATACGTAACATTGTTCTTCTTGGAAAAACTTTTATTTCAAATGTTTTATTTGTTAAAGGTATTAAGTACAACCTCATTAGAATAAGTCAATTACATGGTGAAGGTTACCTTGTGAATTTTACGAATGATAAGTTCTTAGTACACAATTCCAAGGAAGAGTTTATTCTTTCTGCCAACAAGCAAGAGAATGTATACACACTAAACTTAGAAGACCTTAGGAGCCAAGACCTACCTTGCCTTAGTGCAATGGAAGACCAATCTTGGTTATGGAATATAAGTCTAGGACATTGTAACCTTAGGAACTTATGTAAACTCTCTAAGAAGATACTAGTTAAGGATCTACTAGAGCTTAGATATGATTCTTCAAAAGTTTGTGATCCTTGTGAGTATAGAAAGCAACATAAATCAACATTTAAATCAATAGGTGAAGTCTCAACTTCTAGTGCATTATATTTGGTGCATATGGATCTTTTTGGTCCAATACAAACTGGAAGCATTATATGAAAATACTATGTGTTTGTCCTAGTGGATGATTACACTAGGTTTACATGGGTCAATTTTCTAGAAAAGAAATCTGAATCTTTTTATTATTTTAAAATATTTAGATCCCAAGTTAAAAATGAGAAAAAAACCTTCCATTGATAACTATTCATAGTGATTATGGAGGAGAATTTAAAAATTATGATTTTGAAACTTTCTGTAGTAGAAAAGGCATTAATCATAACTTCTCATCACCAAGAACCCCTCAAAAAATGGTGATGTTGAAATAAGAAACAGAATTATTCAAGAGATAACAAGAACCATGTTGAGTGAATATTCGGTAGCTAAAAATTTTTGGGCTGAAGCTGTAAGTACTGCTTGTTATACTATAAATCGAGTTTTGATTAGACCTTTTCTTAATAAAACCCCCTATAAGTTATGGAATGGTAGAAAACCTAGACTTTCCCACTTCAAGGTATTTGGATAAAAAGTATTCATTCTGAATACTAAAGATAATTTACATAAATTTGCACCCAAATATAATGAAGTAATTTCCTTAGGCTACTCCACAACTTCTAAGGCCTATAGTGTTTTTAATAAAAATACTTGTACTGTTGAAGAAACAGTACATGTTAAATTTGATGAAACTAATCCCTTTTTTTAAAAAACCTCAACCTACATCTTCGGATGTGTTTTCAAAAACTGATTATCAACTCTTGGTAGAAGATCTTTCTGATAAGGAAAATGTTCAAGAAAATGGTTTTGATACATTTACCCCAGAAGATTTCCAACCATATGTTGATGAATAGGTGTTACAAAACTCAAATCAGTTTTTTCTTAAGAATCAACCCAGTGATAGTATAATTAGTGATGTAAATCAACCTATAAGTACTAGAAGTTCCTAAAGAAAAGAAGTAAAACATCTAGCATTCCATTCTCATTTAGAACCAAAAATCACTGATGAAGCTTTAGGTGATGATGATTGGATAAAAGCCATGCAAGATGGGCTAAATGAATTCGAAAGGAATAAAGTATGGACCTTGGTTGAAAGACCTAAGGAAACATTTGTTATTGGGGTAAAATGGGTATTTAGAAATAAGTGTGCTGAAAATGGAATCATAGTAAGAAATAAAGCTAGATTAGTTACTAAAGGCTATAATCAACAAGAAGGAAGAGACTATGAAGAAACCTATTCTCTAGTAGCTAGACTTGAATCTATTCATATTCTACTTGTCTGTGCATCATTCTTTAACTTTAAACTTTTTCAAATAGAGGCTAAATGTGTTTTCCTTAATAGATATGTTCAAGAGGAAGTTTTTATTGAATAAACTTCTGGTTTTGAATATACAAAACATCCTGAACATGTGTTTCAAACTTACCAAAGCTTTATATGGACTTAAATAAGCCCCTAGATCCTGGTATAATATACTTACAGTATTTTTGTTACAAAACAATTACATTAAGGGAAATGGTGATCCAACCCTCTTTATAAAGAAAGATAAGAAAAATGTTTTGGTTGTTCAAATTTATGTTGATGAAATTATATTTGGTTCAACTCAGCAATATTTAATTGATTCTTTTACGGATCTAATGAAATCTAAGTTTGAAATGAGTATGATGTGTGAGTTAAAATTTTTCCTAAGTTTTCAAATTTCTCGAAAACCAAAAGAATCATATATATCTCAATATAAGTATATTAAATATCTTTTTAAAAAGTATGGATATGAAAACAATAAGAGTATTAGTACTCCCATTGGTACCTCAAATTCACTTGATCTTGATGAAGCTGGGAAACCAGTAAATCAAAGATAATTTCGAGGTATGATAGGAAGTTTACTATACTTGATAGCTAGTCGTCTAGACTTAATGTTTTTAGTATGCTTATATGCAAGATATCAATCTAATCCTAAGGAATCTCATTTAAAGGTAGTGAAAAAAATCTTTCACTACTTAAAGGGAACCATGGATTTAGGATTCTTTTATACTTTTGGAAATGATTTTGTTTTAAAAATACTTTTGAATGTTGACTTTGGTGGATGTAGAATGGATAGGAAAAGTAAATATGAAACTTTTCAATTCTTAGGAGATTCATTAGTTTCTTGGTCATGCAAAAAGAAACACTCAGTATCACTTTCCACTGCTGAAGCGGAATATTTAGCAGCTGGAAGTTGTTGTGATCAAGTGTTGTGGATGCAACACACACTCACAGACTATGGTATGAGTTTTACCAAAACAAAAATATTGTGGGATAATACTAGTTCCATTTCCCAAAGTAAAAACTCTGCACATCTCTCTCATGTAAAATAAAAATATATTTGGCATCACTTTCTTAGGGATCACACACAAAAAGAAGATATCATTCTTCAATTTATCGGAATGCAGGATCAATTTGCTGATATTTTCACAAAATCTTTAACCTTTGATAGATTTGAATACATTAAATAGAATTTAGGAATTATAACCATAAGATATTCTTCCAAATTAACTTCTTGTTGAAACTTACCTCCTTACAGTAAGAAACACTTTTTCATAGGGGGGTACATTTTCTTATTAATAAAAGTTTTCGTAATCAAAATTTCCATAATCAAAATTTTCATAATCAAAATTTTCATAATCAAAAATTTTGTAATAAAATTTTCGTAATTAAAATTTTTATAATCATTTTTTTCTCTCTTTAAATTTATTTTAAATTTCTAAAGTTCTTCAAGAAGAATTTTCCCCATTACAAATAATTTACCTAGAAATCTGAAAGGTATGTTTTCCTTCTAAAATTTTTGTAATCATCTCTCTACATGTTGGTATTTTCATTTTGTTTAAAATTTTCAGATTCACATTTCCTTAAATCTGAATTTTTACCTTAAAAACCTCAAAATATCACAACCTACCAAATTCCTTCTTCGGATATCATCTCAACCGTCAAATATGATCAAGAGTTTTTCAACCATCAAATCAATCAAGGAAGTTAAACTATCATCTCAAACACCTATATAAGGACCTCCTGTTGGTTGTCCCACATCGATCTTCAAAGCCTTCACGTGTTGAAGTTCTACCCCCCTACTTAAGGTCATTATAGTTCTTCAAGTTTTCCTCAGTTCTGAATGTCTGTTGAAGCCTCTCCATAGAAAAAAAATTGAATGTAAAGGAAATATGTGAATGGAAGATATACAGAGAAAGGTTAGTCAATCTGAATTTCTTTGATAAGTATGATTCAATTATTTCAAAGAACATCAAGCTGAATGTTTGGGAAAGTCTATGTATATCAAAACCAAAGGCACAGGATCCAGTTTATCTGGAGTTGCTTGAATTTTATGAATTAGTAAGTTTCTTTAATGAAGGAGGGAGATATAATTTTTCCTTCAAGATCTATGGAAAGACTTACTTTCTTTCTTACACTAAGGTTGGAAGTCTAATTGAAATTCCTTATGAAGGTGAAGATGATTTTTTCACCCATAAATTACCGAATTTATCAGGTTCATTTGAGAAGGACAAGGATTTAGAGTACCTTGGTCTGAAATAAGTGAATACTCCAAAAATTGTTCATCTATCTACAAAAATTTGGATTCTTGAATTATGGGTTCAGGGTTTTATCATTCTGAGAAAAGGGGATAAATATTCCCTGAAGAAAAGTGACATATAAATTCTATATTTTTTGGTAAACCTCGGGAAGATAAACTTGGTAAAGTATATCATGATTACAATTGAGAATATCAAGAATGGAAATTTGAAGTCTTAAATCATCATGTATCCGGAAATTATCTCCAAGATTATTGTTCTTTGTCTTCAGTCTTTCAAAATTCCTTGTAGTTCTAAGCCAAGGAATTTCAAAGTGATGTTGTTGAGTGAAGATACTATAAAGAGGATGAAATTTTGTTTTTCTAGTGAATTAGGAGAATTCTATGATTTTTCTAAAGCTGAAATCGATGCCTTATCAAAGAAACTGGAAGTGGCTGAAACTTCCAAGAAGGGTGGAAGGAAGAGGAAGGAAAAGGAACTAGAAGAGAAAGAAAAAATCTCTACGGCTAAGGAAACTCAATTAGTACCCCCAAAACCAAAGAATCAAAAGACTTACCCTGATGAAGTAGTGGCTAAGTAGAGAGAGGACAAGAAGAACAGGAAGTAAGGGTTGCCTACTTTTGTCTTAGACACTGTTGAGGCAAAATCTTTAAAGATAAAGGCTTCTAAAGATCTTGAGAAACAAGAGAAAGAAAAGAAGCAGAGGAAGAAGATGTCAGAGGATGAAATTGTTCAATATCTTCTTAAGGCTTCTGAGAAAGCCTCTGAACAACACCAGGTGCCAGAATCATTTTTTTAAGAATCACTTCCTATGACTCTGGGAAAAAATATGGTGTTTCCAGAACCACAACAAGAGGAAGAAGTGGAAGAATAAGAAGAAGAAGAACAAGGAAGTTGTGATACTGAAGACATGATAAGGCAAGTGAAGGATTTTCATGATAAAGAGAGTCCTTCTAAAAAACTATCAATCTGAACATCTGAAGTTGAATCTTCAAAACATTCTACACTAAGAAAAGAAGAAAAAGGCCAGGAAGAAGTGAATAAAATATCTAAAGAAGAAAGTAGCAACCATGACTTCATTCAGCTAGAGGATATTGTGGCAGGTCCAAAGAAAGAAAACCTTGAGGAAGATAAGATTGTTTAGTTATCTGATAGTGAGAATGAATCACCCAAAGCAGAAGAGATCATTCTAAGATTTGATAAGGGAAAGTAGGTGTTGGTTGATTCACCTAAGAAATATGTGGTGAAAAATAAAGGTATTGGTACTTTGTCGAAGAGTAAAGCTGAAGAGTTAGAAAAAGAATCCTCATCAACCAAACACTCTAATTCGGAATCATCCTCCCTTGGATATGATTTTGTGGTACAATCTTTGAAGAAGTTTCTTAATACCATTACCTTATTTCCAAGTATAGACTTGAGGTTCCAGATGATTCAGCACTTGTTTAATCGGAAATCATATTCATTCACCATGCATATGGATAATTTTATAGGGCTTGAGTCAGATTTCAAAACATTCTTCATTGAATATAAAGCTCATACAAGATCATGCAAGAATATTACAAGTTGTTCAAGGAAGACAATCAAAGATCTGAGAGCCTTTGATGAATTTTAAGATAATGTGAAGGATGATTTTGACACCGAACATGGTAATCATAATGATCTTACCAAGAGTTTTGAGGAAAATCTGACTCTAGAACAGACAACTCGGAAGCAAGAAGTCAAGGATTTGAATAGGAAGCTTAATTTAGTGGCTATGAACTAGAAGAGAGAAAGGGATCTTAGAATTGAGTTTGAAGAGAAGATTGTTAAGAAAGAAGAAGTCTTGAAGGCTCGGGAATATATTCTTAAGGCTCATAAAGAAAAGATAAAATCCATAGAGAAGAAAAATGAAAATCAGGATTGGCTGCTCAAGCATATGGAAGAATATCACAAGGAGATAAAGAAGCTGAAAACCATTTTCAATAAGTTAATACCGAAGGATAAAGAAGGATAATTCTACCCCATTCCGATCTTTTTTTGTATTTTCTTCTTTGTACAAATTCTTTCAATCATAATGAAATTTTGGTTGTTCTTCATATATTTGGTTGTTTAGTACTAATTTTTCAGGTACCATATTTTTTACCATTATCTCTATTCCTTTTTGAAAATCACAAAGGGGGAGAAAGGAATGATGAAAGGAATTCTAAGTAAAGAAGAGATTTCCCTAAGTAAGGGTGAGTTCTTATAAGGGGAAGTTCTTATCAAATAATATTTTTGAATGCAAGAAAATGTAAAATCTCATTCAGGAAATCAAGAATATGATCCTTAGGGATTTCAAAACCTAAGGGGGATTTAGTCATATTCACTATGTTTCATAAGTAAAGGGAGATAAGTTTTTTTTTCAATTCCATAAAGAAAAACTCTAAGTCCTTATATTCTTTTTCATAAGGATGTTTGTGATTTCCAAAAAGGAAAAGATTGTTGAGTCAATAAGGTTTCCTTACGACTTTTCCATTCCTCTATGTTTTGAAAATCACAAACACTCTATCTTAATACAAATTATTTTTTTCCTAAGATTTATCTTAATAAGGAAACTTTTCCTTCCCCAAGGAAATTTATCCTTACCTATGTTTTCATTGTTCTTTTTATAGTTACTCTAAATTTAACTCATTTTTATTCCTAAAGGTTAAGATTAACTTCCACATCTAAAACCTTGGAATCCTATAAATCCTTAGTTATAGTGTATTCTATTTTTAGGTTCTGATTTCAAGTTCTGAATTCAGGTTCCAAATTCTATGAAATTCAGACTCGGAATTCTCTAAAATTCAGATTCCGAATTATCTGAAATTTAGACTCTAAATTATCTGAAATTCATATTTCGAATTCTTTGAAATTTAGACTTCGAATTCTCTAAAATTCAGACTCCTAATTCTCTGAAATTCAGATTCCAAATTCTCTGAAATTCAAACTCCGAATTCTCTAAAATTTAGACTTCATATTCTCTGAAATTTAGATTCTAAATTCTCAAAAATTAAGATTCCAAATTCTATAAAATTCAGACTCCGAATTCTTTGAAATTCAGACTCCAAATTCCTAAGAATTCAGACTCTGAATTCATTATAATTCAGATTCTGAAATCTATAGAATTTAGGTTCTGAATTCTTTGGAAAATATAATCTGAATATCTATGATTTATAGTCTCCAAACTATTATTTTCCTAGACTCCGAACTTTATTTTTTTCTAGACTCTGAAAAATATATTTGGTTAAGCAACCTTATTTTTCTTACACTTGTTATAGTTACAAAACAATTTCATACATTCTATTTCTAACTAACCGTTATTTGAGTGACATGTGTACAGGTCCCTCCAAAAATCAAGGAAAAATATGACCGTTGGAGGATGGATCCAACCGTTGGAGAAGTTACTATAAATAGGAGCTCATTTGAACAATCTCAACACCACTGAGAAACATTTTTCCATCACTATAGAGATTTCATGCTGCTGAAGTGATTTCTAGAGAGAGATACTCTCATATCTTGTGTGTACTGAACATCTTGTTCAGCTTTCTTCCTGCGACTCTGATTTTTGATGTGTACAATTGAGTACTTATAGGGATAGGAAAATAGAGGTGTCGACTACCTTAAAGTTCAAGGAATATTGTGGATAGGAAGATAGAGGTTTCGACTACCTTAAATTTCAAGGGCTTGCAGGGATAGCAAGACAGATTCTGATATTCCTATCGAGGGCTTACCCTAGTGTGGGTAAGACAGACTTTCTTGAAAGTATAAATCAAGAGACCTTTATCTATGGTTGTTGGATACCCTACTCTTTGAGTTAAAATATTTCATATTTGTAACTTGTTTTGTTTCAAGTTTATTTCCACTATATTTTGATAAAGGAATAAATTATAACCTTCTTATACTTTCTTGTTCTTTTGTATACTCTGATAAGTAATATTCTATACGCTTTAAGGTAGAATATTTTCCTTATAAACTTTCCTTAAGTTTCATTTCTGGAACCACATTTCCGGAACCTAGAATGTTTGTAGAACTAGAAGTGGCCTTTTGAATTTACCCTGTTTAACTTTGTTAAACATAGTTTTCCTTAAGGTTAAAAACAAAAGTTTTTAAACTTACAATTCACACCCCCTCTTGTAATTGAGCATCTACATTCATATTTAGATCCTACACAAACCTCATGTATAATAAATATAAAATTATTATAAATATACTACATAACCATATTATTATATATTATACCATATATGATTTTATTGTGAATTTATATTACCCTTTTATTAACAATTTCATGTTAATGTTACGTTTCATGTAATAACTGCTTCGTTTTTCGTATAAGTTTTGACTTGTTATTCTTGATACTATAACTTAGATCATGATTTACTTATTTAAAGAATGTAAAAAATGATATAAATTTCATATATATTCAGTATATAATTATTTATATTAATCTATAAAAGATAAGAATATGAAATGAAATGCATTGTGCATGGAGACGGTAGGTCGTACATACGCATAAACGTTGTTTCCATTTTCTTATCATATTTTTAAAGAAAGAAAATTAAATGATATATATATATATTATATTTAAATTATAATTCTTATTTAATATATATCACATATTTTTATTAATCTCATTCTTAATAAATTCCATGTAAAACATGAATGAATAACATCACTTTAATTAGGCGGTTGTCCACACGTCCATAAACAAAGTTATCGTATTCCCACAAAATAGAAATCATAAATTTATATGTTATATAATAATTAAATAAGCATAAATAAATCATATATATCATATGTATCATATAAAAATAGTAATTCCATTATTATTCCCATCCTTTAGAGGTGGTAATGGAAGAACTAATGATATGGGTTCGTGAGGTGATTGTCTATTGTACACACAAATGATGATTGTGTATCTCATTTGATGGAAGTTTGTGAAGGTGTAGTTTATAACCTTAACATAAAAAAATCAGTATATTTATTATATTTATGTTATTATATAATCTTTTTATAATAATAATTTAATCGGTAGAGAAATAAATTAAATGAAAGTGCTCGTTGAAGAATGTTACCTCTTCTTCAGGTAACTCCTTTTGGTTTGCATGAAAGGACCACCTTGGTTTGATGTATTCCCAAAGTGATGATTCTAAGATGAGATTATGGATACTGGGAGCTTATTTTGGTATAATTGTGATGATAAAAATGTCTTTATAGGTGTGAATGAGTGAGGGGTTAGTTCCCTTTTATAAGTGGGGGAAATGACGCGCTTGGTATTTTTGAAAAGAATTTGTGCACTCCACACTTTTTTACCAATAGGCTTCCATAACAGAAAAAATTATATAAATTAAGTGTTAAGGTAAATATATTACCATAAAATAGTTGTTTTAAAAGTGTATGGTCATTTTTACACCTTATATTATAAGTTTATTCATTAAGTAAACTTGTTTCTACCTTAATCATTGTAATTAATCAGACAAAAATGTAGTTTTCAATTAAAATTCAGTATTTTCACTATTCATCAAAAAATGAAAATTCTCAGAAAAATACAAAAAATTAACCCAAACTAAATTTTGATATTCTGATTTCAAAAATGAAGTTTATTTTTTCAAATAAAAATTATAAAAGTTTCAAAAATTGGCTTTAAAAAAATTCTTCCATTAAAATGTGGTAAAACTTCCTTTTAGAATAATGCAACCTTTTTTTCCTAAAACTAGATTTTTTCATATTTTATGACTATAAAACTTATGGAATGAATATAAAAACATTTGGTTGAATTTATAATATATAAATTTCTTTAAAAAAATCATTAATTTTTTTAATTTATTTATATAAAACATGTTTTTACATAGAAAAATATATTTCTTAGAAAAGGAATTTCTTTATTTTCAAATAGTTCTTACTTTAATTTATAGTTAATTGATAACCAATAGATTTATTTTGTATACATTAATAAAACATATTTTCCTAATTTAGTTAATATTATTCTTAACTTCGATTCCAACAGCTAGGTGATAACTATAATAATATTTTAATATTATTATTAATAGTACATTGTAGTTTAGAAAAACTCGGTCTTGCATGTCATGAAAGTTATTAAAGGAACTCTGAATTGTGTGTAACACAATCCAAAAATAGTGTTGTGTATACCAAAAGATAATCTAATTGTTTCTTGCAGCACAAGCTTGACTTGGCGTTGCATAAAAATAAATAATAACTTGGTACATTCATATAACATAAGCTATATTTAGTGTTGCATGAAATGAAAAATATCGAAAGGATAAAATTAATTCAAAAAATATATTTCACAAAATCTCTAGGTGTTACATTCGAATTCATGGAGACACCTGAGGATATCAAGTTAAAATGAACAGTTTTTAGGCTTGAGTGTCCCTGTAAACAATGGTGGGACTCCATGGTACAGGCAGGTCAGCACATGGGCTTGGATTGGAAGGGTTTCAAAGCCCACTTCTTTGAATATTTCTTCTTAGAGTCTCTGATGATAAATAAATATGTCGATTTCATCTCTTTATAGTACAAATAGTGATCGTTGATGGAGTACACCAATTGGTTTATGGGTCTAGTTCATTTTTCTCCAAAGGTGGTGATGAGTGTCCAGTTGAAATCTTAGAAATAGATACATAATTTACAACCATACATTCGATCATAGGTATATATGTTGAATATTTATACCTATAAATTGACATTAAATAGAGATGTGATAGAATATTTGGATATTATGGGTAATATTGGTTACTCTACCTCATCTCTTCCACCCAGTGGAAGTTTTAGTGAAGCACTGGGAAATCAGGGGAAGTAGTAGGATAATCATAGGGGTAGGGGAGGTGGTAAAATCCATGGGATTCATCCACACCATTAGTAGTAGCTATTAGTGTTCCCCTGACTTTCCATTAGTGAGGAAAGGTAGGTAACACCTGATATAATTTTCCTATACATGGAAATATTTTCAATGTTTTTGGTTGTCAATGCCATCTACAGAGGTATTACTAGGATATATATATGCCTCATTATGGTCAGTTATCTTTGGCTCCAAATTCCACTACAATGTATTCATATGATTTAAATTATACGGGTCTCTATCCATAGGTCTCAAGTATGAAGAATATTTATTTAATTATTGAGTTTCTAGAATAGGTTGACATGGGGCTAGTGATAGTGAGAGGTGCCAATTTTGTTGCATCTTCTATAGCAACTACTTTATTTGATACCAGTTCTTCACACTCATTTATATCTACCTATTTTTTTAATATGATAAAACTTACAACAGAGCTTATTTCCTTTGTTATGGAGTTAGAAAAATCTCCTGGGAAGAGTAAAGAGTTGGGGTTTTGATGTCTTTCTAGTTCTCTATCAGTATCTAACGTGAAGTCGGTCTAGGATTTCCTAGTTCTCAATATGGATCTATTCAATATCACCATTCGGATAGATTAGATAGTTTCTCAGCATGATGGTATTGGTTGTTATCATCAGTGTGTTTCATTATTTTCTATAAATGGGACCTCTCAGGTGTTTCAGGGAGAGTGGGATCTGAGGTCTGGTTGTGTAGGACCTTCCCACCTAATGCTTAAGTGTTTTTTGTCTACTATTTTAGTTGATCTTAATGATGTTCTTTCTATTGGTGATCTTCCCTTGGTTTTTAGATATTTCCTTGATGCCTTCCCAAATAATATTTTTGGTCTTCCTCTAGAGAGAGAGGTAGAGTTTACGATTTTTATGGTGTTACATACATAGCTGATATCAATACCCTCTTATCGTATGGAACTTATTAAGCTAAAATATCTCAATATCTACTTTTATGATTAGATAGATAATGGTTTTGTTATCCCTAGTTTTTTTCCATGGGCAGCCCCAATTCTCTTTTCCAAGAAGGTTGATGGTTTGCTTCATTTATGTGTGTAATTTTGAAAGTTGAATCATGTGATGGTTAAGAATAAGTTCCATTTTCCCCATGTGGATGACTTATTTGATCAGTTAAAGGGGTTGAAGTGGTTTTCGAAAATAGATCTTCGATTAGGTTATCATCATCTTAGGGTTCGTGAGTCTGATATTCCGAAGAACACTTTCAGGAGAAGGTATGGACATTATGAATATATTTTGATACCTTTTGGTGTGACTAAAACTCCTGAGGTTTTTATAGATTTGATGAAATAGATATTCCATTAGTACCTAGACACCCTTGTTGTTGTTTTTATAGATGTGATCTTTGTTTATTTGAGATCCAAGCATGAGAAAAAGAACCATCTGAATCAGTTTTTGGAAATCTTAAGAATCCATTGACTTTATGGAATATTGTTGAAAACATTTTTTGGATTCAAGAAGTGAAGTTCTTGAGGCATGTGATTTTTTATCTTGGGATTTCAACTGATTTTGAGAAGGTAAAGGTTGTATTTCCATGTGAGGATCTATAGAAAGTCTTTGACATTTGGAGCTTCTTAGGCCTTTTTGAATACTATCGATGGTTATTCATGGATTTATCAAAATTAACATCATATTTGACTTATCTTACCAAGAATTGGGTGAAGTTTACATGGGATACTAAGTTTTAGACTTCTTTTATTGAAATAACTTCTAACATCGGCACTTATTATGATCTTACTTGATCTAACATCGGCACTTATTATGATCTTACTTGATCCCAGTAAGGGGTATGTGATGTATTATAATACTTTTGGAGTTGTTCTAGGTTGTGCGGTTATGTAGGATGATAACGTTGTGGCCTATGGCTCTCAATATCTTTGGACACATGAGAAGAATTACCCCACTCATGATTTGGTGATTTTTATAGTTATGAATTTTATTAAGTGTTGGAGGAATTATCTTTTTAGGGAGCGGTTCATTATATTTTATGATAACAATATTTTTAGCTATCTATTTTTTCATAATTACTTGAATATCTGATGGAGGTAGTGTGTGGAATAACTCTATACATTTGAATTTGACGTCGCATACACCCCGGGGAAGGGGATATCATCATAGATTCTCTCAGTTAGAAAGATCCACTGTTGGATATTTTGGAATAAAAATATGAGTGGAACTTAATGGAGATTTTTTCTTAGTTTCATCTAGATACTCATTGATCATTTATCATCATCATGCTTGATTCATGAATCATGATAGGCCCGTAAGGGGCGCAGCATTATCTAGGGTTTCCCCCTACTGCCTTCACCCTCTCCTCGGATCAAGTGGTCCGTGGCCCTCTTGCCCTTGTGTTTCCTCCCTGCGAGCTCAACATGCAGTATCTAGTGGCTTCGAGGGTTTGGATCTTCCCACTGCATCTTCTCCTCACATCCCAGTTAAGGTTTCCCTCCTTTCTTACCCTACTGTTATTTCAAGTTCCATCTGCCTTCGTTTATCTGTCTCTTTCCTGGATCGTTGGAAATACCACGGTGGCAGCTTTCCTGTCAGGTCGTTTTAGGGGTCGTCCAAGGAGGACATCTTGGGGTTTGGTGGTGGTGCTTCCATCCCTAGGTGGCGCTGCTCCACTCTTCTTGCTCTATGGAGTCCAGGTGCATGAGGGTGTTTTGCGGTAGAGGGTTTGGGTGTGTTCTTCCTACGGCATTGAGGTTTTGATTCAGCGTGGGTTCATGTGCTCGGTCCCCTTGGCAACATGGTGAAGGTTCAGTGGTTGAGGCCTACTGCGAGGTGTGGGACGGAATGTTTGTTCTCCTTGGGAAGGATTGATGGTGGCATTAGGTGCTTTGTTTGTGGTTCAGATCAATGAATCATGTTTGGGAGTGGTTGTGGATGGTTCGAGGTTTTGTTTGGGATGATTTTTTATCTACTGCTATCTCTTAGATTTGGGTTTTCACTGCTTCAGAGATGCTGGAAAGGGGTCAGCGGAGTGGTGATTGGTCCGAGGTTACTGTGTGGTTGCCTAAGAAGTAGGTTGTAGCATATGGATGGATTGGTCTTCCTCACTCTAGTATCTTCATCACCCTTTGTTGATGTTCTCTTTTTAGGGCCCATCTCACTTCGCTGGAGGGTTGGGCGGACTCCGACTCGAGTCCTCCAGTGGGTTTGTGGATTTGGTCTGATATCGACGGTTGCATCGGTGAGTGTTTAAGGTGACTGGTTCTGAAGTTTTTTCATCTTTCCTTATGTTCACTTTCCCTGGTTCATTGTACCTCGGACCTTTCTTGGTGACTTCAGCTCTAGCTGTGATTGTTTGTTAGTTTTAATGCTTGAATGGATTTCATCCATTATGCTTTTGTATGTTTTTTTTGTGGTGAATTGGTTAATCGATGATGTGTTGTGGTTGTGTATGGTTTCTCAATTTTTCCTTAAAAGTGTTTGCATATTAATAAAAACAATTTTCAGTCACTCAGTAACTCCTTAATTTTATTTTTCATATTTGGTAGTAGGATGATGAGTTCAGAGGAATTGTGGAAAAAATTTATAGTGTGGAGACTATTTTTGGTAGGTCTCTACCTTCTGATGGTATTATCCTCTATAGGGATTGGGTTTTCATTCCATTATCTGTGAGGAATTAGGTCTTGTATTATTGTCATAATTCTTCACATTCCTTTCACCCTGGAATGAAGAAGGTGTATTATGACATGAGAAGACGTTTTTGGTGGATGGGTATGAAGCATGAAATTATTGATTTGGTGTCCTATTGTTACACCTACCAACAGATAAAGGTAGACCACCTAAAGCCTTCTGGATTTCTCTAGTATCTTATGATTCCAGTTTGGAAATGGGATGAGGTGTCTATGGACTTCGTTTTTTGATTTCCAGGGACTCCCGAATGGAATAATATTATATGGGTAGTGATAGATCAATTGAAAAAATCATCCAATTTTATTCTAATTACAGACACCACTAAAGTTAAAGATCTGGGTAATCTATACATGTAGAATATTTTTAGGTTACTACAGGAAAATGACCATTTTGTGGTGGGTTCTTTTTGAAATGGTAGCAGTTTAAACCGCTTCCATATTATTCTACAGCGGTTCCAAAAAACTGTCACTAAAGTGTGTGTTGGCATAAAATATGTGTAGTTTTCCTTGATTTAGCGACGGTTTATGGTAACCATCATAGTGGGTTCATTTTGCGATGTTTTTTATGGTTTTAGCGCTGGTTTTTCCTAGAGAAACTGATATTTTTTTAGTGGTGGTTATCACTGCTACTAAAAAAATATCAATTTCACTGGGAAAAACCATTTCTAAAACAATAAAAACTTCCATGAAATAATAAAGGAATATGAATACTATGTAGCGGAAGTTAAAATCGTTGCTAAATTATTGTCATTAGTGGCATCTTTAACCACCACGGGTAGCAAAATACCATAATTGTAGAGGCGGTTAAAACCACTGCTAAATATATTATATTTATTTTCCGGTAGTTAAAACTACCACTAAATATAGATTTAAAAAATAATAAACTGATACTACAGGCCCATTACCAATGCCCTGAAAAAACCATTCCAATTGATATAACATATAACACATCATAACTACAACACATCACAACCACCCCGCATCACAACCACCCCACATCACCACCACCATACATCATAACCACTATACATCATAACCACCACGCATAATTTAGTTTCAATAAGGGTTTTTATCATAATTAATAAATTATTATGAAGGGTATTCACACAGAATTACAATATTTCATGGGAAACCAATTTAATAGTTCGATATTTATTCTTATCCATTTTTATATGTGGTTAGGTTATACAAACATACATAGAAATTTTTATAAAAACCAAAACAACACACTATCTCAAAATAATTCATAATTGGGAAACCAAGTAATTGTGGCCATATAAGAATAAATAACAAGAATAAGTAAAAATCATGTGATTTCTCCCTTCCCCTTAAAATTCAATTAATCTTGATCATTATCTTTATTAAGATGATATGTACCATTTAACCAAAGAAATACAAAATCATGATATTTCCAAATGTACATATAAAGATGCAGAGATGAAGGATCCCCAACCTTGACTAAATATTCAAGGAGAAATGAACAAGAACCAAGGATAAACCACCACTAATCTCAAGTGAATCACTATTAAATCCAATGAATAATAAGACTCCATCAAAAACCACCCAAAAAAGAGGAGAATTTCCACCATAATGAACTCTTGAATATAATATAAAGATAATAAAGGAGTAACGAGGAAATATAGGGATACTATGAATCAAATAACTTCAATATAAATGATCTAATATGATCCAAGTGGTTTGGAACACCAAGGGAGGTGACTAGGGAAGGGGAAGATGAGTAAGGGTCAACCAAGAATTGAGGGAAAGTCTAAAATTAAAAATAAGGATGTAATAAAACTCCTATTTATAAGTGAATCACATTGGACTCTACCAAAACATGGTTAATATCCAAAAATCATGGGGTGGGTTTGGTAAAAGTGTGATCTAGAACCCTCATTGTCGTTTTATCTTTTTTATAAATTTAAAATGGAATTTGGCATCACATAAATATTAGAACATGGAGTGGTCTAAGACATAGTGGTTCTTCTATATTCTTCCATGTATAGAATCTATGACCTAGTTCCCATTTCCTAACCATTTTACCCTTACCGTTCCCAAGGCTACAATGTGGTGAGCTTGGGTTTCCTATTTTGGACAGGTGGTCCTCTAATATTCTATGCCCACCTAAGGTAATTTCAAGATTCTCATGCTGTATAGGAAAACCACTAGGAAAACACGCATAACACCATGTCATCCCCAAGTCATGGTTATATATCCCATTTTACACAAGAGCACGCCCAACATAAAACTACCTCCTTCATATCCAGACAAGTCATTGCACAAGCCGTGGTGGCCTTCTAAAGGATAAAAAACCACCTCAAACCTCAAAATCACCACAAAACTCTCCCTAAACATCCCCAAGACTTGATAATTCAAAAGGGAAGTTCATAAAGGGTATGTACCATTACACTCATTCTATTTATTTTGGTTTCCCTATTATTTCTCAATTATAAGTCAAGCTGATCATATTTTCCCCAAAATTATAAGAACTATGTATGGATTGATTCCTATTTTCATGGGATACATAGTGATTCCTAGATATCCTATCTCAAAACCAACCAAAAAACCAATATAAAATCCCCCACTTTATCTTAGTGACTGGGTTTCTTCATTCACATTGGTTTTCTATCCATAGGTTTGGCATCAAGATAAGTTTATTTAATTTTAAACATCAGTTTAAACTACATTAAACCTCATATAATAAGGTATTTTTCATATGATCTTAAACTATAGATTATTTTATTCATTTTCACATGATGTTAAACTATGTGATGTATGGTCCATCTTGTAAGACTTGAAACTTCTTAGAGTAGTCTACCTAGTAAGACCCGTCTTCCTCTACATATTATCCAAATCTACATAAGGATCCTTAGCATGTGGTTCTTTATCCATAAACCTATGTTATGAAAAAAATGACTCTTACCCTAGGAAATAGCCTAATATGCATAGGGGTATTATATAAAAACTATATGTGGATTGATTCATGATGTTTCAATATATTTAATGATGTTGGGATCTCCTATAATAGGCCTTGGTGAAAATTATAATCACACTGGTTATACCCTAAATGTGATACCCTTCCTCATTCACATCAATTTGTTTATTTATTTCTCACATAATGGTTCCCATAAATCTCATCCTTCTCCTCATATACACGAGAAAAAATTTTATTGAGGACCTTTTCCAAGAACTATGAATGGATTGATTCCAGTTACTATATGACATGTTTTTGATTGTTCATCCTTGGGTAAAAAACCTAATAAATTTAAGAAAAATGAATCATAAAAAATGATTCATGAAAAAAAAAATTGACGTATATGGTGAATACCAAACTTGAGAAATCAAGACATAAAAGGAAACATTAGAAATCAATAAAATACATAAATAGAAAGATGATAAATCAAGAAAATGTTAGGTCATGAAAATGTTTGGTGGAAACTATGCACCAAAAATGATACATATACAAACCGACTATTACCATATTTGTCCAACATATCAACAAAACAACTAATCATGGTCCAATGATGAACACAGCTCGTCGCCTTCTCCACCTCCATCTCTACTTATTGCTACCACCTGAAATAACATTATATCGAAAATTAAATATTGTTGTATATTTATATTTAAACTTAAAACCAATAAAGTCTGAAAACTAAATGATTTTGAATTTTTGTGATTTACCTTCTCACCATCAGTCGATACAATACCACTGGGGGCAGATTCGGTCATCTTCTTATATAAATCAATCAACTCTTTCTGCAAAGTGGATATCTGAGCCCCCTAGTCGTGAACTGTGTTTTGTAAAGAAACAATCTCTCTCTGAGTATCTCAGGGTATGGACTGACTACAACCTAGATTCGATGCAGCTACAATCCCCGATGGATTGACAAAGTCCTCAGATGGTACGGGTCCTAAAACCATCCCGCGCACTCTACCAGGATGATCCTTCCCAAGGACTTTAGCAACCAGGTCATCTTAGGAGATATAGTAGGACTGCGCAGGATTGGCATCCCACAGTTCTTTAATTTTTACCTATAAATAAAATATCATTCATATTAGAAACAATATATATTAACATAGTAACAACTGATAATAAGTTATTATAATGAAAAATGAGTTCATACCCCCACTTATTTGGTAGGCTCATTAACAAAACTTCCATCAGATTTTTGGTGAACATTCAACCACACTTCTGTTCGAGATGCTTCATGCCCTAAACTTTGTGACTGAATTAAAAAAACATAAATCAACAATTTAATATATTAAACAAATAATATTGTATTATAAATATTTAAACTAATAAAAATATTACCAGAACAGATCATCTTCTAGAAAAACTATTTGACCTCGTAGTGTGAGGGATGACCTACTTAGCCCGGCTTGATGCATTCTTTTGTGAAAGATCCTGAAATAAAAAAAATGAAATTTAATAGTAATGTATTCAATTTAATATCTTCTTCATATACATGTATAAATTTAAAATTAGATTATTATAGTAATATATATTTAAATACCATCTTCTTCTCATCACAATTTCTGTCAAAAAAACTTTCCATTGCTATTTGGGTACCCCATCGGGTATCTTGTCATACATCTATTGGGCGATCAAAGAAGTATCGTTGAAATATCCCCACAATCTACATTTAAATTCTTTCCATTTTTTTCCAAGATTTTTCAATTTCCACTTTTGTGCTATCACATCAGCAACCGTAAAGTGGAAGAACATCTGTACATAGAAATTCATTTTGAAAATATTAATAACATGACATTCAATTACACCATAATGTATTAAAATTACCTTTATTTGAGAATCAAAAACTTCATTTTTCCAACTTCCAGACATATGTCTCCAATCATCATATGAAATAGGAAGGGAAACGGGCTTTGCGGCCAACTAGCCTAAAATCTAGCTAAGTAATCCTATGACATCATCCATAGGGACCCCATATGAATAAAATGGGACAACTATCTTCTCTCCAGTCAGATTCCATCAATATGAACTTTTTATATTTTTCTCCACAGTTGCATTTTTTCCATCTTTAATGAACAAACATTTAGTATAAAAAAGTGCAATAAATTTATTCATATTAAAATTTGTACCTATAACAGTCACCCTCCAGTATCCCCATGAAGAACTAGAAGTGGCATGCCGCTCCCCCACTATTGAGGATCCTGAAGTGGGAGGTGATGATTGATATACTGAAGTGATGCTCATAGAGGGTGTGAGAGATGGTGGAGGGGGGCATGCAGATGGGGGCTCAGATGTTGTAGGGAGGAAGACAGATGGATCGTCATCTATCGCAGTGGTTGATGAAACAGTATATCGCTTCCTCCTTGGAATTTCTGTCATTTAATCAAATAAAATTAAGTTTAGAACATATATTTCAAAAAATATATGAAAAAAAAATTAAAAAATATAACAGATACACAGTAGTAACAAACAAAATATACATAATAATGATAATGAATGATTGCACAAATGAAATAAGTGGTTACTAAATGAATGCATAACTATACATACAATAATTTTCTCTTTTAATCATGTTGGTTTCCTACTCCATTACTTCAGCCACTTCATTCATCCTTACTAGAAAAATATTTTCAATGTCATGATGGAAAAATAATTCTGATTCTTGTTATTGATGACATTCAATGTCAGAGGTCAAATCTTCCACTTCATCACCCATATCATACAAATCTCTTTGTTTTACATGATAAACTACACTCCACCCTTCATCCACAACATCATTCATATAATATACCATTTTTTCTTGCAATGATAATATATATGGATCATGCAGTTCATGATCACCAACATCTATCAAGTAAGAGAAGTTCACAGAAGTAAATTTTAAGGAATCTCTTTTAACACCTCTGATAATATCGACCCAATTGCATTTGAATAAAACAACTGAAAAATGCATGTGGTAGTTTAATTAAATAATATCGGTCAGCTTTCTATAGTATCACACTTTAGAAAATGTAAATATACCACTATTTTGTGTTTTAAAACCCTCTTCTCAATCGACTGTATGAAATCTAAATCCATTCACGTTGTAAGTATTGAACTTTATAACTTGTTTTAGATGACCTATAACAAGAAACTTCAAATATTATGACAACTATACTCGAGTATAAGTATTCATGATTTAAAAAAATATACTTTATTAGAATTACAAAATATATGTGTCAACATAATATTCGTATTTATTGCAATATTTATGAACTTACACGTCGTGCAAACCATTATGCAAGATCTTTATTAATAGATTTTGTTATATCTTTTTCATTTCATATTCAGCCTCTCATTCATCTCTTTTTTTGTATCCTCAACTATTCAATAAATGGATATTCAATTTCACTATTCAGCAGCACATATCTATGTTCCTGTAATAATTCCATTTTTTTCAGTGTAACATTTGAGGTCCTCCCAACTAATCGGCAAATAGTAGGAAATATTTTTGATTTCCCATGTATTTGAGATTGAGTCAATGTGGTGTCAACACGTCCAAATTGATTAAATCTTGTCTCAATATCATCCAATTATCTAGAATAAAAGGTAAGACACTCTTATGCCAAATAGCGTTCAGCAATAGAGCCTTCTAGTTAAGCTTTATTTCTCATGTATGATTTCAAATGCCTAAGATATCTGTGAAATAAAATAAAAAAACATAATTATGCTTCTAATTAAGTGCCAAAAATTGTTTACTTAACTGAAAAACATATAAATAAAGTACCTCTCAATTGGATACATCCATCGATAATGAAAGGGGCCTCCTAATTTAGCTTTCTCAACCAAATACATAGTTAAATGCAACATGATAGTAAAAAATGATGGAGGAAATATCATCTCCATTGCACAAAGTGTCAATACAAATGTAAAACCCTGAGATTTTATGAAAAATATTCTTTTAATATCATTGATCTCTTGTGTTGTATGCTACAACAAGATTACCTTGAGCTATATGCAACACCGTATGAGCTTGCAGTATACACAACACTATTCTTGGATCATATTACACACAATTTTGATAGTAGTTATTCTATGAAACATTGAGTGTATATATATAAATATATATATTCAATGTATAAATGAAATATGGTTGGATTCTGTTATATGAAACAATGGAGGAGTCTTGCACAACACGCAACCATGACTTGGCTTGCATTACACGCAATCGCGACTTTCCTTGATAGCATGTGTTGTACGCAATACCAGGTTTCACTAAACAACGATATATGGTTATAATATTATTATGAACTAGCTGTTATGAATAGTATCAACTACATTTTTAATTTTATAACATTATTATTCATCTTACACATTTTCTAGAACATGGTATGAGAACAAAATCAATTTTTTGAGTAAAATAAGTATTTTTCAAAAAATGTAGTTTTGCCGCCTTTTGATGGCGCACCCACATTAAATCTTGTTTTTGACATGTCTATAAGTTCAATTTAACAAAATAAAATTCTTATTTGGAATAAGGATATAAAAATTTGCTTTGGATAAATTTTTCATATTATTCTGATAACTTTCATATTTTAATGAATAGTAAAAACACGCTATATTTTAATTAAAAACAACTTTTTTCATCGCAATAATTTATATGGTTAGATTATCTTTTTAATTGGTTTTAAAGTGTAATTAGAATATATTTTTGACCATTTAATCTAATGTTTGTCATTGGAATTAATTTCACTTTGAAATTGGATATAAACAAGTATCAATCTTTTGATAGTTATTGTTTCTTAAAAACATGCTATTTGTTTTGATGATGGGAATTAATTTTTAAATTAATTAATGAAACTGATATGTTTTAAATTTGGTAAAATAGAAATCATTTTTTAATTCATAATATAAATATATATTAGGACTAATTTTTGGTATTTTTATGGAAACTTTCATTTTTTGATGAATAGTGAAACCACTAAGTGGTAGTTAAAAAACTGAATTTTTCATAAAACTTAATTTTACTGATTCTGTGAGTGGAATTTCTAAAATTTGAGAGACAAGGTTAATATCAAGGACTAAAATGTGGTTCAATGAGATGAAAATATTTTTTGGTGAATAGTAACTTTTTACTTTTATTTACCACGGTTAAAAGTAAATAGGATAATTAAGGGTAAAAATGATTTTATTATTACACTAACACATGTCCTAATTCTATTGGATAAGTGTAATTCGACCAAAAACAACCTTAGAATTAAAATATGACCATTTAGACCCACTTGGATTAGATTAGGACATTTAATATTAATTTATTTAAAGAAAGGTTAAAATAGTTAAAATCAAAGTTTAATAAGTAAATCATTTTTAATATAGTGTTATACATAAGATAAATTCAACTATAAATATTCATTAGAAATATAAAACTATTTCATACATAATGGTATTTTATTTATAATTTTTAGACATTAAATAAATTAATTTATTTATGACACAAAGATGATGCAGTAATTATCTTATTAATGAAATATTGACATAATTGATGTTATAAATACCCAAATAAATGTAATTTGAGACTTTTTATGAATTCCACTAATTTTATAGGTTAATATGACATGTTATTATTAATTTAATTAACGTTTTTTTAACTAATCATTCTCTTATGATTTTCACAAAAATCAATTACCAAATAGTGTCAAAATTGATATAAAATAGTTTTTAAAAAAAATATTATATTATTAATTGTTATTTTATTCATAAAAATCTAAGGTTCGGCCAAATAACTTAGATAAGGTTATATATATTAATAATAAACAACTTGGGGTTCATTTGGATTTTTATAGTAAGTTTATTAACCTTATAGTGTAAGCAAACAAGAAGACACGGTAAAAGTAAAATTATTTAACTTAAGGTTAAATCTAAATGATAAGGTTAAAATAGAAACCTAAACTTGTATAAATTCTATTGTATGAGAGGATTTCTACCCATCACAACATTAGCTTAGAAATAAATCAATTTGGAGCTATTAAAAACCGAATATGACTTTATAATAAAATAATATTTTTAGTTTTTCCAAAGGTGCCCCTCTCCTCCCTTATAAAAGGGCACATCCTCCCTCTCTTCCTCACACCACTTTGAGCCTTCAATCTCGGCCAAAACCTACCAAATTCTCCTCTCCACTTCCATAGAAACATCCTAGAGGTTCTGGTCTTCTTCAAAGACCAATTTTAGTGCCCTGAGAGGAGGTCTCAAAGAGGCTCTTCAAAAAAGAGGTAATGTCCTTTACCGATTCTTTCAACTCTATTTCTTCTTCCACTTATTCTTATTTATTTGTTTCATTATGAAGTAATAACATCAGTATAAATCATATACTGATATGTTATTATAAGTATGAAACAACCCAATTTCACCATCTATCCATCCTACGGAAAACGAAATCACCACGCGTGCGTACGTACAGAATACCGTCTCCACGCCGTGGTGAAATCTGTTTTTCCACCAACACCTTACATGGATGGGTATAATGGTGTAAATAATAACTATATATGGTTATTATAACATCATAATGATTCTGATATATTATACCATCCACTCCAATTCTATTCAATAATTATGGGAACGATATCATCGCTCGTGCGTACGTACGGACTACCGTCTCCACGACGCGATGAGATTCATTCTCCATGTTAACCATACATGAATGATCATAAAGTTTATATAATGAATAATAATGAAATATATGAAATAATAATGCTATTGTATTTATGTATATATATATATATATGTATGTCATCTATTTAGTTTCATTCAATTCAATAAGGAAACGAAAACAGCGTTCATGCGTACGTACGGCCTACCGTCTCCATGAACGGTGTATTTCATTCCTTTTATCGATATAATATATATATATATGTATATGATGAATATATATTATATATAAATCATGTTTTACATTCTGTAATTATGTAAATCATGATATAAGTAATAATATCAAGAACGAAAAGTCGAAACACATACGATAAATGAAATGATTTTACCCAAAACGCTGCTTTAACATGGAATTTACAAAAGAACGGGTAATATATAGTCATAAGTGAAACATATATGATATCATAACAATGAATATGATTCTATAATAAGTCAATGAAATTATTTAAATCATTATACATGAGGTTCATATACGTATGAATCATATCGGACCTAAGGTAAGGGATAAATTTTCAATCTCATTTTTATCCGAGATTACTTATACGTAAGTATTTACTGGGGTTACGTTTATCATCCATGACCATGTTTTCTAAAAATGTTTTCATAAAATTTTTACTATTATTACATAAATGTTTAAATTCATTTTTACCCTTTATTTACTTTTTACCACATTGTATAAATGGAATATTTCCTTTGGTTACCATATAAGGTACTTTTTGACTTTTCCGACAAAAGTACGAGGAGAATATTATTTTTAACTTATACGGAGTGAACAGATTTTTACATTTTCATAACGAATCATTTTCAAGAATATTCTTCTACAATATTGCATGATTATTTTCAACAAAACCCTTATCTTTTAAAATTTCATGTAATTTTCTGAAAAGAAAATTATTTTAAAGAAGAAAGGATATTTTCCTCAAGAATTCATTTCAAGTGTTCTGTCAAAACTATTTTCCATCTAAGATGACATTATTTCATATGTTTATGTTTCAAGTAAAATGTCTCTATGATTTAAATGGTTTCAATTTTCTTATGATGAAATGATATCAAATTTTTATGGATTATGTTATGATGGCATGATGTTTAAGAATCTCATTTTATTACATGGGTTATGCTATGATGTATGATTTATGATTTTGTGGCACATGAAAAAATGATTTCATTATGAGATGGTTGGGACCTATATCTCCCTCTAATTCATTGGGTAAAGATTTATATCTCATGAGATAGACATGGCTGTAATGGAAAGTTAAACCAGTTCAGTAATACAGGACTAGAATGAGCAGTGAACTCAATTCAGAAAGGGACTTTGTCCACTAAGATGGTCTTGGCAGCAATTCCTTGGCTACTATGGAAATCATATCATGTGCTTAATGGTTTTTCACAATTACATGTTTAATTCCCATGCTATTTTATCATGATTAATGTTTCTTTATGATCTATGCCTTATGTACTTCCATGATTTATGTCATTGCTCAAGATTCTGATGTTTAAATATTATGTTCATGTTTTGAAGTTCAAATGTATATGATTTGTTTTATTTTATCCTTTCTTACCCTTACTGAGCATTTGAGCTCACCCTTTATATGTTTTCTTTTCCCCAGGATTTAAAGAAAGGTTTTAGTTAAGAAAACAAAAAGGGGAAGATCTTAAGGGAGATGTTGAAGATCTTTCACCACGATTAGAAGATTATATTCCGAGTTTCCAAAGACACTAAACTATTATGATCCTTGTGTGTCTGTTTTTGTTATGTATTAATTATTCCGATAAAGTAATGTAATGTCAATGTACATCAAGATTTGGGTCTCTACAGTTGGTATCAGAGGAAAGGTTTAGTCAACCTTTGGAAACTAGGATGCAAAAATGTTAGTGAGATCCCTAGAGATATTTCTAAGGTATGTCTAGGGATGTCCCTAAGGTTAAGTATAAGTATAGGTTATAGTCCTAGAATTATAGTAATGATCTTAGAATTTAACCTAAGATGTTAGATATTGAGGGTGCTCCCCCTTTACTATGTTGTTTTCCCTAGCATGATTTTTGCCTCTCACACTATTCTTTTTGGGTTTTAGAAAATGGATGGAAACAGGAAGATTCATGATAATGGAGGATATGACGGACAATGGAATGATATTATTCATGAGAAACCAAATGAAACGGGATTTGGAAGTCCAAACATCGTTATTATGCCTAATCAGCAATCTCATAATATGTTCAATAATCTCAACTTCGGTAAGTTTCCCGACTCAGATAATAAGAGAAAGATGGAGTTTCATGATGATCATAGAGGAAAGAAAGTTCAATTTCCCTCATGTAAATCATGTGGGAAGAGGCATCGGGGAGATTGTTTCAAAGGAACTGGAAGATTCTTTGGGTGTGGAAAAGAAGGACACAAATCCAGTAAGTGCAAAGAAAAAGGTTCAGTTAACACCAGGGATGAGGATAATGGTATTGCTACGACATCAACAATGGTTAAATGTTTTAAATGTGGAATGTACGGGCATTATGCAAACCAATGCCCTAAGGGAAAGTCTCATGAAGAGAATCAGTACGGTCGTATGGGTAGTATTTATGTTGATGATGATGAAGAGACTACAAATGATATGTGAGATGAAAGAATTGTTGAAGCTTCGTCAATGGTTTAAGAAGGTAGTGGAATGATTACATGTTTATCAAGTGTAATGTTGTATAAGTAATCTCATGGTACTATGGAATAAAGAGACATCTAAGGATTGTTACACTGTTATATTTCCTTAAGTTTTGAAAGTGTATGATTAATGGTACCAGTAACCATGAAAGGTTATTCAGATATTTTTGGAAAGTAGATGATATGTGCATAATGAGGGGATAAGGAGAAAAATAAATGTTTGATAGTATTCATGAGATCATGACTGATATAAGGAGAAGGTTATATCATGGTTTGAGTATATAGAATTTTTGGATTTTGGTATGTGGAAAGAGTTAACTTTTGACAGCATTCATGTTTTCACTAAGGTTTAATGGGTATTCATTTTTCAAGAGAATACATGATTAAGGTATTCACATGATTGGAATGTGACCAACAAGATATATGGTGGATAAATGATGGTATTCACATGCTTGGTTGATGACATTTCAAGTAATCATTTTCTTTATACTATGAACTTGGACCAAAGTATTTTAGATAAGCCTAAATATTGGAATGGATTATGTTGGACATAAGTTAGTATTGTTTAAGGATAGAACTTTTTTTCGATATTATTGATGGGATGTTACCGTAATGTAGTTTTAGAAAAAGGACAACCTGCGGGATGGGTGACAGCCCATCGCGTCGGACAAGGTTGTGGGAATCGAACCCACAACTGAAGTGCGACTGGCCTTTATCGCCTACCACTGGCCTACAGGAAGTCCATGTTTAGTAGAAACTAGTATGATATATGAAGTATAAGTCCATTTTAGGAACCATATATGATTAATCTCACTATATATGGACTTATGTATTTTTGATAACTTTTATAACCTTTTGTTTGAGACAGATGGAATGACCCATCATTCTATCACATGATCTGCTAACACTTCATGAATGAAAAATTCAACTTCACTTCTTTAAGAGATGAAGTGGAAATTGTCCAAAGAACTAACAACGGTTATAATGTACCAAAATCACGAAAGTATTTCTTCTAATTCCAATTTCATCAACTTTAGGGAAATGATCTTGAAAACCAAAAATGTTGTCCTAGTGCCCTTATATCCAAAGAATCAGATGGTATCTTAGATCATCACAAATCTATGGATTTGTGATTGATGGATTTTTCATAGCCATGTTCTCTACCACTCTCCATCAGAACTCGATGGTTAGATTTTTCTTCCATATCCATATTTTCACCTATGTTATCCTATATGGAAACCCAGTGATGAGTTTCTTTGGGTAATCATTACAGTTCATACTTTATTTTTTTAAAATTAAGTTTTAGTATTCCTTTTTATGATGTGGGTTTCTATAAATAGTAAACGATTTATAACCCCGACGAATTTCGAGGGTGAAATTCATTTTAAGGGGGGTAGAATGTAACAACCTTTTATTTTATGAAAAATATTCTTTTAATATCATTGATGTCTTGTGTTTTATGCTACAACAAGACTACCTTGCGCTATACGCAACACTGTATGAGCTTGCAGTATACACAACACTATTCTTGGATCATATTACACACAATTTTGATAGTAGTTATTCTACGAAACATTGAGTGTATATATATAAATATATATATTCAATGTATAAATAAAATATGGTTGGATTCTGTTATATGAAACAACGGAGGAGTCTTGCACAACACGCAACCCTGACTTGGCTTGCATTACACGCAATCGCGACTTTCCTTGATAGCGTGTGTTTTACACAATACCAGTTTTCACTAAACAACGATATATGGTTATAATATTATTATGAACTAGCCGTTATGAATAGTGATTCTCGCTCAAATTTACCCAAGAGAAGAAGGTAAGACGGTCCTTGTAGTTTAGCTTGGGTTATCGAATCCACAGAGACCTAAGAAGAAACCTATAGACACGTACATTCTATGGACTGTTTTCAGCTATGAAGTGGCCAACTTGGATTGATTTTGTATGGGTTTGAAAGATATCTAATATATTTAAGTGAATTCAATTTAAAATAATGAGTTGATCCTAGGTTATCGCTCGGGGTGGATTGGACGTATTTTCTTTTTAATGATTTCAATTTCTTAAATTTGATATGGGTTCATTTAAGGAGATAAAACAACATCATCACTTACTGGTTTAATGCCTACACCCTCTAATACTAATCACCTATACACTTGAAGGATCAAAGTTTTGAGCACTTCAAGGTAAAGGATCGTATTAGTACTTGAAGTGTGTGGCCTTAAATTCAACAAGGACGATGGAGTTTAAAAATCATCAAATAAAAATCCCAATTAAAGAAGTGATTATACATTAATTAGGTGATAAATAACATCCAATACAGCCCCTTTCTACTCCCTTGGATCAACCCATAAGTGGGTTAGCCCTCCATTTATCCCATGGTTTCAATGGAAGCGGAAAGTAGACTCATGAGGGAGGAAATGGAGAAGTAAAGAAAACAACAAAAATAAAATGATCACTCCACCGTTGTGTGAATAATTTCACAAGGGTTGGTGTGAATAAATTCACACCTTGATCCAACGGTATCAAATTGATATGAAGAAAAACAGAATAAGAGTAGAAGAAGAACTTTTATTAAGAAACTAAAGTGAATTGAACAACTTACATGTGAAAGACAAATTTGAGGCAACAAAAATGCAGCATAACATTACAATTGAACAAAGCATCCAAGATTATCAACTCCTCCACCAACACTGCCTTAAATAGGCATTTTGGAAGCCTTGGGTCGAGCCTCCAATAGTAAAAAGCATCCAACTTGATTATGGTAGGCCTAGGGTGGTGGAAAGTTTGTGGAAAGTTGATTTTTCCACCCTTGACCCGAGGTGGCAGCCAGCTTTCCTTCACTGAACAGACGCATCTGTAAGACCTTCTAGATGGCCGAATCAGAGTGATCCATAGAAGAAGAAAATGGATATCCGGATGTCTTATAACCTACTGTAAAATTTGGGCCCATTTGGAGTTGTGCATTCCGAGATATAATCAAAGTAGTGGGATGTTTTTCTGGGCCGCAGAATCTGGCCCAGAATTTTATCCCTAACTTGGGCCGCCTAAATGACCAACATGGAGGCCGAATTAGCATTAACTCCTGAATAGTTATTTGTTCCTATACATGTATTCTAAAATCCCACGAAATTTGGGATTAATTTGGCTTGTATGTTGGGCCCCACAGTCTCATCAGTGGGCTGATGTCCAATCTGCCTTCTCCAGAATTGCTTCCTTTCATTTCCAAATATCTCCATCATCCTCCATGAATTCTCCACTGATCCCTGAATCAAACATGTTCATATTTAAGTGTAGATCAATTTCCAAAAATATCAAATTAAAATCTTTATAATTCAATTCCTTAAAATCAGATGAATCATTGGGTACTTTAAATGATGTTAAAAAAATGTACCACATAATAGTGCATTTTAAGAAGGTATTACAATCATAATGTGAAATGATGTTCAAAGTGTAAAATGCACTAAAATGGTGTTTATGAATAATAAAGAACAAAAATATTATGTATATTAACAATGAATATTAGCCTCATTTAGTGGCTAATCAAATAGTATCAACTACATTTTGAATTTTATAACATTTTTATTCATCTTACACATTTTCTAGAACATGGTATGAGAACGAAATCAATTTTTCGAGTAAAATAAGTATTTTTCAAAAAATGTAGTTTTTCCACCTTTGGATGGTTCACCCACCTTAAATCTTGTTGTTGTAAGTTCAATTTGACAAAATAAAATTCTTCTTTTGAATCAGGAAATAAAAATTTACTTTGGATAAATTTTTCATATTATTCTGATGACTTTCATATTTTAATGAATAGTAAAAACACGCTATATTTTAATTAAAAACAACTTTTTTCATCGCAATAATTTATATGGTTAGATTATCTTTTTAATTGGTTTTAAAGTATAATTAGAATATATTTTTACCATTTAATCCAATGTTGGTCATTGGAATTAATTTGACTTTGAAATTGGATATAAACAAGTATCAATCTTTTGATAGTTATTGTTTCTTAAAAACACGCTATTTGTTTTGACGATGGGAATTAATTTTTAAATTAATTAATGAAACTAATATGTTTTGAATTTGGTAAAATAGACATCATTTTTGAATTCATAATATCAAATATATCTTAGGCCTAATTTTTGGTTTTTTCTGGAAACTTTCATTTTTTGATGAATAGTGAAACCACTAAATGGTAGTTAAAAAACTGAATTTTTCATAAAACTTAATTTTACTGCTTCTGTGAGTGGAATTTCGAAAATCCAAGAGACATGGTTAATATCAAGTACTAAAATTTGGTTCAATGAGATGAAAATATTTTTTGGTGAATAGTAACTTTTTACTTTTATTTACCACGGTTAAAAGTAAATAGGATAATTAAGGGTAAAAATGGTATTATTATTACCCTAAAACATGTCCTAATTCTATTGGATAAGTTTAATTCGACCAAAAACAACTTTAGGAATAAAATATGACCATTTAGGCCCACTTGGATTAGATTAGGACATTTAATATTAATTTATTTAAAGAAGGGTTAAAATAGTTAAAATCAAAGTTTAATAAGTAAATCATTTTTAATATAGGGTTATACATAAGATAAATTTGACTATAAATATTCAATAGAAATATAATACTATTTCTTACATAATTTTATTTTATTTATAATTTTTAGACATTAAATAATTTAATTTATTTATGACACAAAGATGATGCAGTAATTATCTTATTAATGAAATATTGACATAACTGATGTTATAAATACCCAAATAAATGTAATTTGAGACTTTTTATGAATTAAACTAATTTTTTAGGTTAATATTACATGTTAGTATTAATTTTATTAACTTTTTTAGAACTAATCATTCTTTTGTGATTTTCACAAAAATCAATTACCAAATAGTGTCAAAATTGACATAAAATAATTTTTAAAACAAATATTATATTATTAATTGTTATTTTATTCCTTAAAATATAAGGTTCGGAAAAATTACTTAGATAAGGTTATATATATTAATAATAAACAACTTGGGGTTCTTTTGTCTTTTTATAGTAAGTTTATTAACCTTATAGTGTAAGAAAACAAGAAGACACGGTAAAAGTAAAATTATTTAACTTAAGGTTAAATCTAAATGATAAGGTTAAAATAGAAACATAAACTTGTCTAAATTCTATTGTATGAGAGTATTTAGACCCATCCCCACATTAGCTTCTAAATAAATCAATTTGGAGCTATTAAAAACTAAATATGACTTTATAATAAAATAATATTTTTAGTTTTTCCAAAGGTGCCCCACTCCTCCCTTATAAAAGGGCACCTCCTCTCTCTCTTCCTCACACCACATTGAGCCTTCAAGCTTGGAAAAACCCTGAAAAATTATCTTCTACACTTCCATAGAAATATACTAGAGGTTCTGGTCTTCTTCAAAGACCAATTTTAGTGCCCTGAGAGGAGGTCTCAAAGAGGCGCTTCAAAGAAGAGGTAATGTCCGTTACCGATTCTTTCAACTCTATTTCTTCATCCACTTCTTCTTCTTTAGTTGTTTCATTTTGAAGTAATAACATCAGTATAACTCATATACTTATATGTTATTATAATTATGAAACAACCCTATTTCACCATCTATCCATCCTACGGAAAACGAAATCACCACGCGTGCGTACGTACGGAATACCGTCTCCACGCCGTGGTGAAATCTGTTTTTCCACCAACACCTTACATGGATGGGTATAATGGTGTAAATAATGACTATATATGGTTATTATAACATCATAATGATTTTGATATATTATAACATCCACTCCAATTCTATTCAATAATTATGGGAACGATATCATCGCTCATGCGTACGTACGGACTACCGTCTCCACAACGCGATGAGATTCATTCTCCATGTTAACCATACATGAATGATCATAATGTTTATATAAAGAATAATAATGAAATATATTAAATAATACTTCTACTAGATTTATTTATATATATATGTATTTCATCTATTTAGTTTCATTCAATTCAATAAGGAAACAAAAACAGCGTTCATGCGTACGTACGGCCTACCGTCTCCATGAATGATGTATTTCATTCCTTTTATCAATCTATAATATATATATATATATATATATGATGAATACATATTATATATAAATCATTTTTTACATTATGGAATTATGTAAATCAGGATATAAGTAATAATATCAATAACGACAAGTCGAAACACATACGATAAATGAAATGATTTTACCCAAAACGCTGCTTTAACATGGAATTTACAAAAGAACGGGTAATATAAAGTCATAAGTGAAACATATATGATATCATAACAATGAATATGATTATTTAATAAGTCAATAAAATTATTTAAATCATTATACATGAGTTTCGGATACGTACGAAGCATATCGGACCTTAGGTAAGGGATAAAGTTTCAATCTCATTTTTATCCGAGATTGCTTATACGTGAGTATTTACTGGGGTTATGTTTATCATCCATGACCATGTTTTCTAAAAATGTTTTCATAAAATTTTTACTATTCTTCCATGAATGTTTAAAGTCATTTTTACCCTTTATTGACTTTTTACCACATTGTATGAATGGAATCTTTCCTTTGGTTACCATATAAGGTACTTTTTGACTTTTCCGACAAAAGTACAAGGAGAATGTTATTATTAACTTATACGGTGTGAACGGATTTTTATGGTTTCATAACGCCTCATTTTCAAGAATCTTCCTCTACAATATTGCATGATTATTTTCAAAAAAACCCTTATCTTTTAAAATTGCATGCAATTTTGTGAAAAGAAAATGATTTTAAAGAAGAAACGATATTTTCCTCAAGAATTCATTTCAAGTGTTTTGTCAAAACTATTTTCCATCTAAGATGACATTATTTCATATGTGTATGTTTCAATTAAAATGTCTCTATGATTTAAATGGTTTCAATTTTATTATGATGAAATGATATCAAATTTTTTAGGATTATGTTATGATGGCATGATGTTTAAGAATCCCATTTTATTACATAGGTTATGCTATGATGTATGATTTATGATTTTGTGGCACACGAAAGAATGATTTCATTATGAGATGGGTGGGACCTATATCTCCCTCCAATGCATTGGGTAAAGATTTATATCTCATGAGATAGACATGGCTGGAAAGGCAAGCTAAACCGGTTCAGTAATACAGGACTGGAATGAGAAGTGAACTCGATTCAGAAATGGACTTTGTCCGCTAAGATGGTCTTGGCAGCAATGCCTTGGCTACTATGGAAATCATATCATGTGATTAATGGTTTCCCACAATTACATGTTTAATTCCCATGCTATTTTATCATGATTAATGTTTCTTTATGATCTATGCCTTACATACATCCATGATTTATGTCATTGCTCAAGATTCTGATGTTTAAATATTATGTTCATGTTTTGAAGTTCAAATCTTTATGATTTGTTTTATTTTATCTGTGCTTACCCTTATTGATCATTTGAGCTCACCCTTTATATGTTTTATTTTCCCTAGGATTTAAAGAAAGGTTTTAGGTAAGAAAACAAAAAGGGGAAGATCTTAAGGGAGATGTTGAAGATCTTTCACCATGATTAGAAGATTATATTCTGAGTTTCCAAAGACAATAAACTATTATAATCCTTGGGTGTATGTTTTTGTTATGTATTAAGTATTCCGCTAAAGTAATGTAATGTCCATTTACATCAAGCTTCGGGTCTCTAAAGTTGGTATTAGAGGAAATGTTTAGTCAACCTTTGGAAACTGGGATGCGAAAATGTTAGTGAGATACCTAGAGATATTTCTAAGGTATGTCTAGGGATGTACCTAAGGTTAAGTTTAAGTATAGGTTATAGTCCTAGAATTACGGTAACGATCTTAGAATTTAGCCTAAGATGTTAGATTTTGAGGGTGCTCCCCCTTTACTATGTTGGTTTCCCTAGCATGATTTTTCCTCTCACACTATTCTTTTTGGGTTTTAGAAAATGGATGGAAACAGGAAGATTCCTGATAATGGAGGATATGACGGACAATGGAATGATATTCTTCATGAGAAACCAAATGAAACGGGATTTTGAAGTCCAAACATCGTTATTATGCCTAATCAGAAATCTCATAATATGATTAATAATCTCAACTTTGGTAAGTTTCCTGACTCAGATAATAAGAGAAATATGGAGTTTCATGATGATCATAGAGGAAAGAAAGTTCAATTTCCCTCATGTAAATCATGTGGGAAGAGGCATCAGGGATATTGTTTCAAAGAAACTGGAAGATGCTTTGGGTGTGGAAAAGAAGGACACAAATCCAATAAGTGCAAAGGAAAAGGTTCAGTTAACACCATGGATGAGGATAATGGTATTGCTACGACATCAAAAATGGTTAAATGTTTTAAATGTGGAATGTACGGGCATTATACAAACCAATGACGTAAGGGAAAGTCTCATGAAGAGAATCAGTACGGTCGTATGGGTAGTATTTATGTTGATGATGATGAAGAGACTACAAATGATATATGAGATGAAAGAATTGTTGAAGCTCGGTCAATGGTTTAAGAAGGTAGTGTAATGATTACATGTTTATCAAGTGTAATGTTGTATAAGTAATCTCATGGTACTATGGAATAAAGAGACATATAAGGATTGTTACACTGTTGTCTTTCCTTAAGTTTTGAAAGTGTATGATTAATGGTACCAGTAACCATGAAAGGTTATTCATATATTTTTGGAAAGTAGATGATATGCGCATAATGAAGGGATAAGGAGAAAATTAAATGTTTGATAGTATTCATGAGCTCATGACTGATATAAGCAGAAGGTTATATCATGGTTTGAGTATATAGAATTTTTGGATTTTGGTATGTGCAAAGAGTTAACTTTTGACAGCATTCAAGTTTTCACTAAGGTTTAATGGGTATTCATTTTTCAAGAGAATACATGATTAAGGTATTCACATGATTCGAATGTGACCAACAAGATATATGGGGGATAAATGATGGTATTCACATGCTTGGTTGATGAAATTTCAAGTAATCATTTTCTTTATACTATGAGCTTGGACCGAAGTATTTTAGATAAGACTAAATATTGGAATGGATTATGTTGGACATAAGTTAGTATTGTTTAAGGATATAACTTTTTTTCAATATTATTGATAGGATGTTATAGTAATGTAGTTTTAGAAAAAGGACAACCTGCAGGACGGGCGACAGCCCATCGCGTCGGACAAGGCTGTGGGAATCGAACCCACAACTGAAGTGTGACTGGCCTTTATCGCCTACCACTGGCCTACAGGAAGTCCCTGTTTAGTAGAAACTAGTATGATATATGAATTATAAGTCCATTTTAGGAACCATATATGATTAATCTCACTATAGATAGACTTATGTATTTTTGATAAATTTTATAACCTTTTGTTTGAGACAGATGGAATGACCCATCATTCTATCACATGATCTGCTAACACTTCACGAATGACAAATTCAACTTCATTTCTTTAAGAGATGAAATAGAAATTGTCCAAAGAATGAACAACGGTGAGACTGTACCAAAATCACGAAAGTATTTCTTCTAATTCCAATTTCATCAACTTTAGGGAAATGATCTTGAAAACCAAAAATTTTGTCCTAGTGCCCTTATATCCGAAGAATCAGATGGTACCTTAGATCATCACAAATCTATGGATTTGTGATTGATTTCTTTTTCATAGCCATGTTCTCTACCACTCTCCATCAGAACTCGATGGTTAGATTTTTCTTCCATATCCATATTTTCACCTATGTTCTCCTATATGGAAACCCAGTGATGAGTTTCTTTGGGTAATCGTTACATTTCATACTTTAGTTTTTTAAAATTAAGTTTTATTATTCCTTTTTACGATGTGGGTTTCTATAAATAGTAAACGATTTATAACCCCGACGAATTTCGAGGGCGAAATTCATTTTGAGGGGCTAGAATGTAACACCCCGAGATTTTATAAAAAATATTCTTTTAATATCATTGATGTCTTGTGTTGTATTCTACAACAATATTACCTTGCGCTATACGCAACACCGTATGAGCTTGCAGTATACACAACGCTATTCTTGTATCATAATATACACAATTTTAATAGTAGTTATTCTATGAAACATTGAGTGTATATATATAAATATATATATATTCAATGTATAAAGGAAATATGGTTGGATTATGTTATAGGAAACAACGGAGGAGTCTTTCACATCACACAACCCTGACTTGGCTTGCATTACCCGCAATCACGACTTTCCTTGATAGTGTGTGTTGTACGCAATACCAGGTTTCACTAAACAACAATATATGGTTATAATATTATTATGAACTAGCCGTTATGAATAGTATCAACTACATTTTGAATTTTATAACATTATTATTCATCTTACACATTTTCTAGAACATGGTATGAGAACAAAATCAATTTTTTGAGTAAAATAAGTATTTTTCAAAAAATGTAGTTTTGCCACCTTTTGATGGCGCACCCACCTTAAATCTTGTTTTTTACATGTCTATAAGTTCAATTTGAAAAAATAAAATTCTTCTTTGGAATCAGGATATAAAAATTTACTTTGGATAAATTTTTCATATTATTCTGATAACTTTCATATTTTAATGAATAGTAAAAACACGCTATATTTTAATTAAAAACAACTTTTTTCATCACAATAATTTATATGGTTAGATTATCTTTTTAATTGGTTTTAAAGTTTAATTATAATATATTTTTACCATTTAATCCAATTTTTTTCGTTGTAATTAATTTCACTTTGAAATTGGATATAAACAAGTATCAATATTTTGATAGTCATTGTTTCTTAAAAACACGCTATTTGTTTTGACGACAGGAATTAATTTTTAATTTAATTAATGAAACTGATATGTTTTGAATTTGGTAAAATAGACATCATTTTTGAATTCATAATATCAAATATAGCTTAGGCATAATTTTTGGTATTTTTCTGGAAACTTTCATTTTTTGATGAATAGTGAAACCACTAAGTGGTAGTTAAAAAACTGAATTTTTCATAAAACTTAATTTTACCACTTCTATGAGTGGAATTTCAAAAATCCTAGACACACGGTTAATATCAAGGACTAAAATGTGGTTCAATGAGATGAAAATAGTTTTTGGTGAATAGTAACTTTTTACTTTTATTTACCACGGTTAAAAGTAAATAGGATAATTAAGTGTAAAATGATGTTATTATTACCCTAACACAAGTCCTAATTCTATTGGATAAGTGTAATTAGACCAAAAACAACCTTATTAATAAAATATGACCATTTAGGCCCGCTTGGATTAGATTAGGACATTTAATATTAATTTATTTAAAGAAGGGTAAAAATAGTTAAAATCAAAGTTTAATAAGTAAATAATTTTTAATATAGGTTAATACATAAGATAAAGTCAACTATAAATATTAATTATAAAGATAAAACTATTTCCTACATAATGGTATTTTATTTATAATTTTTAGACATTAAATAATTTAATTTATTTATGACACAAAGATGATGCAGTAATTATCTTATTAATGAAATATTGACATAATTGATGTTATAAATACCCAAATAAATGTAATTTGAGACTTTTTATGAATTAAAATAATTTTATAGGTTAATATTACATGTTAGTAATTATTTAATTAACTTTTTTAGAACTAATCATTCTGTTATGATTTTCACAAAAATCAATTACCAAATAGTGTCAAAATTGACATAAAATAGTTTTTAAAACAAATATTATATTATTAATTGTTATTTTATTCCTAAAAATATAATTTTCGGTCAAAGGACTTATATAAGGTTATATATATTAATAATAAACAACTTGGGGTTCTTTTAGCCTTTTATAGTAATTTTATTAACCTTATAGTGTAAGAAAACAAGAAGACACGGTAAAAGTAAAATTATTTAACTTAAGGTTAAATCTAAATGATAAGGTTAAAATAGAAACCTAAACTTGTCTAAATTCTATTGTATGAGAGGATTTCGATTCATCCCCACATTATCTTCGAAATAAATCAATTTGGAGCTATTAAAAACTGAATATGACTTTATAATAAAATAATATTTTTAGTTTTTCCAAAGGTGCCCCTCTCCTCCCTTATAAAAGGGCACCTATTCCCTCTCTTCCTCACACCACTTTGAGCCTTCAAGCTCGGAAAAACCCTGCCAAATTCTCTTCTCCACTTCCATAGAAACATCTTAGAGGTTCTGGTCTTCTTCAAAGACCAATTTTAGTGCCCTGAGAGGAGGTCTCAAAGAGGCACTTCAAAGAAGAGGTAATGTTCGTTACCGATTCTTTCAACTCTATTTCTTCTTCCACTTCTTCTTCTTTAGTTTTTTCATTATGAAGTAATAACATCAGTATAACTCATATAATGATATGTTAATATAATTATTAAACAACCCTATTTCACCATCTATCCATCCTATGGAAAACGAAATCACCACGTGTGCGTACGTACGGAATACCGTCTCCACGCCCTGGTGAAATCTGTTTTTCCACAAACACCTTACATGGATGGGTATAATGGTGTAAAGAATAATTATATATGGTTATTATAACATCATACTTATTCTGATATATTATACCATCCACTCCAATTATATTCAATAATTATGGGAATGATATCATAGCTCGTGCGTACGTACGGACTACCATTTTCACGACGTGATGAGATTCATTATCCATGTTAACCATACATGAATGATCATAAAGTTTATATAATGAATAATAATGAAATATATGAAATAATAATGCTACTGGATTTATGTATATATATATTTATGTCATCTATTTAGTTTCATTCAATTCAATAATGAAACGAAAACAGCGTTCATGCGTACGTACGGCCTACCGTCTCCATGAACGGTGTATTTCATTCCTTTTATCGATCTATAATATATATATGTATTTGATGAATATATATTATATATAAATCATTTTTTACATTCTGGAATTATGTAAATCAGGATATAAGTAATAATATCAAGAACGACAAGTCGAAGCACATACGATAAATGAAATGATTTTACCCAAAACACTGCTTTAACATGGAATTTACAAAAGAATGGGTAATATAAAGTCATAAGTGAAACATATATGATATCATAACAATGAATATGATTCTGTAATAAGTCAATGACATTATTTAAATCATTATACAGGAGGTTCGGATACGTACGAAGCATATCGGACCTAATGTAAGGGATAAATTTTCAATCTCATTTTTATCTGAGATTGTTTATACGTAAGTATTTACTGGGGTTACGTTTATCATCCATGACCATGTTTTCTAAAAATGTTTTCATAAAATGTTTACTATTATTCCATGAATTTTTAAAGTCATTTTTACTTTTTATTGACTTTTTACCACATTGTATGAATGGAATCTTTCCTTTGGTTACCATATAAGGTACTTTTTGACTTTTCCAACAAAATTACGAGGAGAATGTTATTTTTAACTTATACGGCGTGAACGGTTTTTTACGGTTTCATAATGCCTCATTTTCAAGAAGCTTCCTCTACAAGATTACATGATTATTTTCAACAAAACCCTTATCTTTTAAAATTGCATGGAATTTTGTGAAAATAAAATGATTTTAAAGAAGAAAGGAAATTTTCCTCAAGAATTCATTTCAAGTGTTTTGTCAAAACTATTTTCCATCTAAGATGACATTATTTAATATTTGTATGTTTCAAGTAAAATGTCTCTATGATTTAAATGGTTTCAATTTTCTTATGATGAAATGATATCAAATTTTTATGGATTATGTTATGATGGCATGATGTTTAAGAATCTCATTTTATTACATGGGTTATGCTATGATGTATAATTTATGATTTTGTGGCACACGAAAGAATGATTTAATTATGAGATGGGTGCGACCTATATCTGTCTCCAATGCATTGGGTAAAGATTTATATCTCATGAGATATACAAGGCTAGAACGGGAAGTTAAACCGGTTCAGTAATACAGGACTGGAACGAGGAGTGAACTCGATTCAGAAAGAGACTTTGTCCACTAAGATGGTCTTGGCAGCAATTCCTTGGCTACTATGGAAATCATATAATGTTCTTAATGGTTTTCCACAATTACATGTTTAATTCCCATGCTATTTTATCATGATTAATGTTTCTTTTTGATCTATGCCTTACGTAATTCCATGATTTATGTCATTGCTCAAGATTCTGATGTTTAAATATTATATTCATGTTTTGAAGTTCAAATGTATATGATTTGTTTTATTTTATCCATGCTTACCCTTACTGAGCATTTGAGCTCACCCTTTATATGTTTTCTTTTCCCCAGGATTTAAAGAAATTTTTTAGGTAAGAAAACAAAAAGGGGAAGATCTTAAGGAAAATATTGAAGATCTTTCACCCCAATTAGAAGATTATATTCTGAGTTTTCAAAGACACTAAACTATTACGATCCTTGTGTGTCTATTTTTGTTATGTATTAAGTATTCCGCTAAAGTAATGTAATGTCCATGTACATCAAGCTTTAGGTCTCTACAAAAAACCTCTCATGAATATTGTAAAGCTCAAATGGATGTAGATATTTCACACATAGTTGTCTGAAAAATTTGCAGAATTAGAGTACAACAGTAGTAACTTTTTTAGGTAATAATATACGCAATGCCAATGGTAGTAACTGTTGTAATAGAATATGTGAATCGTGACTTTTCAATCCATGTAACATATGATTATTTAATTCAACACACCTAGATATGTTACTTGAATACCCATAAGATACTTTCACATGTTTTAAAATTATAAGGAATGTATCTTTATCCCTATTTTTCATTTCAAAAATTATCAGAACATACTTTCATTCTCATCTGGCCAGAGATCACGTTTTATGTTCATTATTTGTAAGTCTTTCCAAGCATTGAGATGATCCTTCGAATTTCTATGCTCATTAAGCAATGTGAAGATCAAATTTTTACATACATTCTTTTCAATATACATCACATCAAGATTATGCCACAACAAATTAAATTCCCAATACGGAATTTTGAAGAATATACTTTTTTTCTTCCATTGTTGCATTCTGATTTCACTTAATGATGCACTTCGAACCCGTTTCCCACTATCATTCAAATGATAAACCTTCACAAATTATGTTTCAACTTTTACAAGTTGTGTAAATATTTCAGAACTAGTTAAAAACTTTGGAGATGGTCTACAATCAATGAAACCATTAAATTTTGATTTGTTCAGTCGAAATCTATGAGATGCATCGAGAAATATTTGATAGAACAAGAAGAAACATTTTCTACTGTAAGGTATCCGTTTGGGCTCAAAATCAAAGTTACAAATAGAACAAGCCAAACCCATGTAAGTGTTCCAACCAGATAAATTCCAAAGCCTGGGGAAGTCACTAACGGTCCACATTAAAGTAGCATGCATTTTGAACATTGTTTTAGAAGAAGCATCAAATGTCTCAACACCATTGCTTCATAACTCCTGTAGTTCTTCAATTAAAGGCCATTTACAGGCATTTTTTTCCAAGAATAATCATCAAAATTGTAAAATACATTTGTTTCATACACATCTATGGACGAAGATTGTAAGGGATCAAAATAACTGTCCAAATGCTATAACTGGTACTCAAAGTCCCAAATGGGTTCAATCCATCGGCAGCCAATCCCAATTGATCATTCCTAGGATTAGTTGAGAAATCTGGATGTAATAAATCAAATGTCTTCCACGATTGTGAATCTCCCGGATGTCACATTAACCCATCATTTTCATTATCTATAGAATGACACTTCATGTGTTTTGGCGGTTTTCTATGACATGAATAATCTTTGAAATCGATGATTTAAAGGAATGTAATGAAAAAACTTTGATGGTGTGTTCCTTTTCTTCTTCTTCATGGTAGTATGTTAATTCAGACTTCTAACATCACCCATTGACTACCATCTAGAAGAATAACATTTTTTACAATCCTGTCTACTTGAATTCTCTCTCTAATGAAGCATACAATCATTGGGACATGCATGTATTTTTGTATAATTCAAACCAATCCTGTTAACAGCTTTTTTCATATCATAAAAAGACTTGGGGATGTTTGGTTTAGAAAATTAATCACACAACAATTCCAATATCATATACATTGCCTTATTTGTAATACCACATAGACATTTGATATGGTACAACTTCAGCAGAAAAGAAAGTTTTGAATATTTCAAACATCCACTATAAAACTCTTGAATTCCATCATAAACTAAATCATGAAATGTATTTTCCTCAGTTAAGTTTTCTCTTACATTAGTCTCCACATAATCAAGAGTAGGATCCACTGATATGTTATAATCCTTATCTGGTTTTCCTAAAGTCTCAAAAACATCACTTATCACATTGCTATTTTTAGCACCCTTATCTGGTTATTCTGATATGTTTTGATGTTTATGGTGGTGTCTTGTAGTGCCAAATGCATCATTTATAAGGTTTTTCATTTCATTTCCCATTTTCGATGAAGTTGGGATCTCATTCTATGGATTGACATCAGTGCTCAACCTTTCTGTAATGTTCGATTCTATATTCCAAATCCAACAGAAATATTGACTAGGGAATTGCTTCAATATTAAATGTTCATAAACTTCATCTCTCTTCAAACATATTCTAAGTTTACATTTAGTACGTGGAAATCTTATTCTCTCTTCAATGGATCAATTGGAAATTGAAAAATCTAAAAAATCCTCCAAACCCTTAACATAATGAGGTGTGTTCCTCGGTAATGTGATCCAGCTTTTATCCATGTATATCACAATGTTCCTACACAATATTAAAAAAAATAAAACACGTAACTATTAATAAATAGGGAAAGAGATTCATATATACTAGTTGAAAAAATATATAAATCTGTTAAAGATTTGGAAAAAGTCTAGGATTAGATCAAAAAAAATCCTCAAAGACACTTTTCTCCCAATATCCTATTGTAACTTAATGCATTTTAAGATGATATCTAGCCAAGAAATTTCACATAATAAACCTATAAAGTCTCAAAAATATTATCTCATGTCTACCAAGACATCCCAAACTATATAGAAATTTCAAATAAGAAGCACAAATGCCTTTGATACCAATTTTTCATAAACCAACCTAGATGCCTAAGAGGCATATTGTAGGGTTTCTATGTAGATCACATATTTCATGGATGAATATATACATAAAAAGAAATAATAATGAGGTAGAGAAAATATATGCATATTATATTTTTTAAGATATGCATGTGTGATAAAGGATATAGATGGAGGAATCATGGAGGAAGGGAAATAGATGTTGGGATGACGGGAAAGTGTTAGAGGTGGGAGCTAGAGGAATGGATGCAGGGAGAAAGATATGGGAAATAGGTGATGGGAAGGAGGGGATACATAGAAACTTGAGGCAAGGATGTGGAAGCATGTATGAGGTGTGATGAAGAGGGGAGATTTGGGGGGTTTGGGAGTTATAGGTAAATGTGGTTGTGACAGAACATAGATATTGGGTAGGGAATATTTAGGGAGGGAAAATAAGATACAAGAGTGAAACGCATGTATAGGAGGGCCACCAGCATTAGTATATGAATAAATAATATAGAATATTTTTTCATATGTTAGAAAAATCACCCAATTAAAATTATACATCTGTAAATGCACCTTATATTAGTTATGTAATAATGAAACCAAAACCAAATGTATTAATCCATCCCTACTAAGTATAATTTATATTATCATGGGGTTCTAAAGAAAATTTTAGGTTAACATAACCATTTTATTAACTAGAGTAATATCCATAAAAATATATGGTTCAATATAGATGTGCACATTGTGTATTTATAAGTATAAGACATCCATTTTGGGTAGTATACTCAGTAGGCCAATTTTTAGTGATTTAATGCAGTTTGTATAAAATGACTACCAAAATACCATCAAATGATTTGATGATTATATTGTTTATGTTATTTGAGTGGATAAATATATCCATTTAATAATAATATCTGAGTGATAAAATATTATATATCCAATTATGAGAGTATTTTGGATTTGATAAAATAATGGGATACTGGTAAAATGATTTTATTAAGTCATAACTAATAATAAAGGTATAATGAAAATGATTCATTTATTTTTTATAGAGAAATGGAAAGACACCCCATGGTAACATATACATCATTCTATGAAATAGAAAATACCCCCATGAGTATATATTTACATTAGTGATACAGGATCTTCCAATCATCATTACAAAAATAAAATTACTACTGTGTACTTGAATCACATATTCATGATCATCCACCTCAACGGCGAGGTAGAGAGGTGGCGAGGTGGAAAGGTGGCGAGGGGTAGGGATTTGGGGGTCACCGAGGGGGCTCATGGGGGTCGGGGGGAGAAGGGGGTCTCAGGGGGATGGGGGTAGTTTCGGGATTTAAAAAAAATTAGCGGCAGTTTATTAAAAACTACCGCTAAATCATTAATAAAAAAATTAGCGGTGGTTTAGTAAACCATCACTATAAAACCACCGCAAAAGGATATTAATGTTGTAGTGTAATAGGTGGATGATTTTGAATTTTTTATTCAAATGGTTTTATTAAAATAAAAAAACAATGAAGGAATCCAGAATAATGCTTGGATCATTACCTTTATCCCAACTAAAACTTTTGTTATTGCTTCTTTCTTCTAACTCATGAATTCAGACTACAAAATAATAACCCCCAAACCCATTTCCATTTTTCCAATATATAAAAAATCTAAAATGATGATAAGTGATTTATAATAGTGATTAATGACTAAATATCCTCAAATTATATGACCCTGGTCTGTACCCTAACTATATTTCACGTTTATAAATTATAGTGATTTGAGGCTTTTGGTGGCCTCATATCAGATTGGCATCATTTCTAGGGATCCAATTTAATCATTAATTATCATATCACTCTGTAAATACATTTAATTTCTTTTATTAATTTTAAAATTCTTATAAAAATGTAATTTTTTTAGCTCACCTCTGATTTTAGGGAAATAATTAAAGTAGTTGAAAAGAAGATTTGATGGGTGTAGGAATCTAAATATGTTGACTAGGTATTTGGTTGTTTTATTGAATATATTTAGGAGGAACTTAAATAATCTTACATATATTATTTATAAAAGGAAATCATTTAGTGTTCTTATTAATTTTGAGAATTTCAACCAAAAGTGGAAATGAATAAAAAAGATACACTCCTTTTCTATACCCTTGTTAAAGGAATATTTTGGGTTAAGGAGACACCCAAAAAACATCTACTATCAAACCAATCAAGCTTAATTCTAATTTCATTAAATAAAGATCAATATATCCTTTATGTTCCACTAAAGGGTGTGGATATAAGTCTGAATTCAATTCGTTTTTATTTTTACTACCTTAATTTAATTATAAATCCCTTATTAATTTAATTTAACATGTGTTTGTGAAATATATAATCTTTGAGAGTATTGGAAAATAATATTATGTTAAAGTTCCCATAATGAAAAAAATGGTGTTGTATTTAAATTATGGAACAACCCAAGAGTTGGTGATTTAACTAGAAAATGATTTCTGGGATGAAGTAAAGCACCAACCACCAAAAAACATCCAAAAAAATATTGATAAAGGATTTTATAACCTAATATCCCTTTTACTCTCTTATCAATTCCACTTACATACATTCTCTTATTTTCTCATATTAAGGGTATGGATGTGTTTTCTCTTATCATTTGTGGTTTCCCACTATTGGTTTCAGCTTAAAGACACCAAGATAAATGAGTCATGGTAGTTACTATAACAGAAACCCCATCTAACCTTTTAGTAGGGTTAACAAAATAATTGTCTAACTATAGGCAGTATAAACACATCACCACTTGGGGAATGAACCCAGACAATTTTCTTCCCTCTTTCTCATTTTTACGTTTATACAACTGCTTAATATATTTATATTATTTACATTTTTCTATTATATGTTGTAGAAAGTTTTATATTGGACCATAAATCTATCCATTAGGACCAAATAAAAAGGTTTAATTTCTCTATACCATTAAATTATTCATTTCTCAAGATTAGAGTTTTATATATTAAAGAGGACAGTATAATTCAAGTGTAATGGATTTTCAACCGGTTGTATATTTATTACATTATTCTATTATTTTTAAATTTTTAATTATATAAATGGTTTGATTGATTTCTACACTTTAATGATCCTAATCCTTGAGTTCTCTAAGAGACAAGATTCATTTGAAAAAAGGAATGATTTTTTAGTATAAAAATTGAGAAATAAATTTTAATGCATATAGATGTAAGTAAACAACTATTAAATATGCATTAAGTGGATTAAAGGAACATGAATTTTAGTGAATCACTAACTATAAAAAAGTATCAATTCATGGTTGAGGAAAGAAACTCATTGATGAAAATCCCTCACTTAATTGGTTGTGAGAAATTTTACCTCAATTCGGTGAGGCGGTGAGGCAGTGAGGTGGTGAGGGGATAGGGATTTGGGGGTCTTCGGGGGGTCTCCCGGGGGTCAGGTGGAGAAGGGGGGTCTCGGGGGGGAAGTGTCTGTATTGAAAAAAAAAAACGTTTTAGCGGCGGTTTATTAAAAACCGCCACTAAAACATTAATAAAAAAATTAGTGGCATTTTAGTAAACCACCACTAAAAACCCATCGTAAAAGGATATTAATGTTGTACATGTCATTCCCTCTACCATTGTTTCAAATAATGATCCCAAGTTTACTTCCATGTCCTGGAAGATTCTCTAGGAGGTGATGGGAACTCAAGTCTGGTTGAGTATATCTTATCATCCATCGACAGATGGTTATATGGAGCATGCTATCTATATCCTAGAGGACATTATTCGTGCTTGAACCTTGGATTTAATTAGATCATGGGGAAAACTATCTGGGACTTGTTGAGATTTTATATAGTAATAGTTACCAGTCATTAACTAAAATGGATCCATTTGAGGCTTTGTATGGTCACTCATGCATGTCACCTCTATGTTGGGTAAAGGTGGGTGAGGCCTCTCTTGTGGGACCGAGTTTCATTCAGGATAAATCGGTGAGGATTCAAGATAGACATTAGAGTATAGATATATATTATAGTCATTAGAAATAATATGTATATTTTTTACTTCTTCCTTTTGAGTTTTTTTTTTTGACTGATTCTTCTTAAAATTTTATCCTCGGTTGAGTCACCATCGTCTTAGGAAATAGGGGAAGCTGGATCTAAGATATTTTGGACCATTTGAGGTCACTAAGAAGCTCAGGAAGGTTTCTTATCAGTTGCAATTTCTATATAAGTTGATGGTTATGCATGATTTTTTTCATATATCTCATCTTAGGAAATACCATCATGACCCCTCTCATGTTCTGAGTTAGGAAGATATTGAGTTAGAGCTGTATGTTTTTATTGTGGAGAATCTAGTGGATATTGTTGATTCTTAGGTGGAAGTACTACATGGGAATTCTATTCCATTATTTAGAGTTTTATTGAGACATAGATTAGATTCTCATGATACTTGGGAGTGTGAATCATCGATGAGGGAGAAATGGCCTCACCTGTTTCCAAAGAACCCTTATTCTACATGGCTTCCCAGGGAAAAAAAGTTATATGGTGGGTATATTGAAACATCCTAGATAAAAATTTATTCACTTTTTAATGTTTAAGAGTGGTACTTTGGGTTTGAATTGTGTGGGATTTGTTTTGGATGTTTCTGTAAGGGAGTTGTTATTGGTGTTGGCTGTAGAGGGAATTTAAAACATAAATACTGGATTTAAAATATAATTTTAACATTGGGAAAAAGTCATAAAATGGTTCAATGAATGAAACTATTTTACCCCAGAAGACCCATTATTATGTCATAAAAATTTTTATTGGGATAATTCAACCCAAGGTAATGTGTTTTTAATCTTACGTGAATTATAGGATATTTGGGATGTAAAACTGAGATTTATGACGTAAACTCCTCATACCTAATAGGTTTTATTCACCACTCACATAAATCCCTTTTAATTTTTTTTGAAATTAACTCCCTCTAACCCTAGGTTCCTTCCAGGTGATTTTGGGTGTCTCCTCCTCTTTCAAATTTATTTTCCAGTGCTCGATCTATGGCTTGATTGTGTTTCTTCTCTCTGGGTAAGAAAAATTTATAGTTCTTCATTTATCTTAGTTTTTGTAGCGGAATTGGGATACTTTTATATGATGTATTAATCATGTGATGATTTTTCTCCTTCATTCCTTCTATATTCTTTGTGTGATCATTTTCTATGGGTCATCCCTTTTGTTTGTTGTGGTGAAATGGGCATGTTTCTCAAAGTATGTTGTGATCTATCCTCTCCACTGACCCTTTATTTTATGGATTTAATTCTAAGATATGGGAATCATTGTCAAGGCCTCTCTTTTTCTCTACATTACTCTCGGTGTAGGTGGATCCCATTGAGGGTATTGTTTGACCCATGTTTAAGGAGGGTAGTTCTGTCTCTATCCTATGTTATCTGAACTATTGATTGCTTCTATTTTATTAAATATTTTTTCTAAATTAAATGGAATGATTTGCTTCTTTGTGTGTATAAATTGGATTTTAAAGAAAAAATGGTTTTCCCATCATTTTGGTCCAAGAAATATGATTTTCAAAGAATTATAAAATGTATTGTGAAATGCGTTTCAAAGTAGGTTTTTATGGAAAAAGGGGTGTTTGAAATTGTATTATAAAATGTGTGATCCCTTTTGAAATGATTTTAAATGAATAACATGGGATCCTTAGGTATATAGGTGTAAGGTGTGGTATTGGGGCTCATATTTTATTTTTAATTATAGGAGGGTTCACTTTATGGGGTGCTCCTCTATTCCCTAGACCTTGATGCATGGGTTCTAGGGACTTATTGTGTGCACTGGTCATGATTGATGTATGAGTGACCTAGATGACCCGGTTGTATAATTATACTTGTAGTGTTTTACCATTTTACTTTATCTTTTTACTAGTTTTTTTTATGTACCTTTTTTGATAAAATGAAAATGTATTTATAGATTTATACTTTGAAACTATTTTTACATGGCTTGTTTTGGAATTGTGGAAAAGGGGGAAATGTTTTACCTTACTTTTTATATAGAACTTATTTACCGCTTACCATGACATTTTTTTCTATAATTCGGAATATTATGATTTTTATATAAATACTTGATATGGAATACCTTGGTAGGAACCCATTGAGCATGTTTAATTCATGCCCTATACACCCCTTCAGTGGTGTGTAGACCTAGTATTTTCTTTTCATGCAGGAAAAGGAAAGGCACCATGGTGAGGCGGTGAGGTTTATGTTAGCTAGGTATAGGTGTATTGTGGTGATATAGTGGTATTTTTCCCACATTACCACATACAGTAGTTGTTTATTTTTGTAGTTATCCATTACAGTTAGACATGTTCTTTGGGTTTGATCTAGAATTATAGTTGTATCGTGACTAATGTTTTCTTTGGTTATGGATTATATATCTTTTATTTTTCTTATTATATTTCTTTTTGTTGTGTATATATTCCTTGTATGTTGTTTTGGGTTGGTATAAATTGTTCCCTTTGGTTTTTGTTTGATTCCTGGGTATTAGTCATCAACCCATGGGGATTTGGAATTCCCTTCGAGTATGTGGTGAATCGGTATGGTTACTAGTTTCTGAGGGTAACTCGGGTTGGTTAGTTACATGAGGAATCATTTCAATGTACAAGTCCAATTTATTTACCACATTATAACCAACAAAAGAATGGGATGTTCCAGTATCAAACAATATATGCATTAAAGTGAAGTTTATAAAAATGGTACATCAAACCATCAAGTGACCTGGTTTCTCCATTATGATTTTTTTCTCAACTCTATTCAGTTATAAGTCAGCACCCCTTAATTCATCCTTGTTCCCATACTATGGTGGTGTTTGATGGACTACTAAGTTATTCTTATATTCATCCTGAGTTTCTTGAATTTAAGAGAGAAAACAATTGTGATGAGATTTTATTGGTTGATCATGGGAAACATGAGACTGATTTGATCCATCCCCAACCATTGAATTTGGGGGGTTTTGAAATAATGCTTGAGATGTACCAATTTTCTACAGTTGTTGAATTCCTGAGATAGTTTCATATATTATCTTTTCTTTTGTTCCATCGAACCACATTGGAATAAGCCCAGTTTTTTACTCATACGTGGAGGAAAAGAGGCTAATCCAACGAACTAGTTTTTAGGTTCCCTACTTCCATGAGATTATATCTTCCTTTTTCACTTATTTTCAACACTAGGGTTCCCACCCATTTCTAATTGGAAAAACATATTTTCTCTTGTTTTCTTCCCAACAATACATTTTTATGCTACTAGTGTCTTGTTCACCATATTCATGTAGATCTTGATATAAAACATGACAACCTTAGATAAAATATTTGGTCACAAACCATACTTGGATATATATTCCTTAAGAGATTCACTGATAAATACCTCTACTAAAAATTGATCTAGGTAAGTGAATCAAGCTTCATATTTAGTAACTAGCATACTGCCTTGTTTCATATCAATGAAGTCGGTCATTCGTGACACTCGGAAGGTATGTGGATAGAATTTTTTATTTTAAAAATACTTAAATACTTACCAAAGGACATAATCAAGCTTAGATTAAGAATATAAGTCCCTCCAATATCATTACAGGTCATTAAGCATGTAAATCACTATCTTGACCTTAATTTCTACTAGAGTTTCAAGGAAATCAAAGAATATGTTCATCTGGACCAGCCATGATTCTATTTGTTCAAGTCCCAAATATCCCTAAAAATTTGGTGGGTTATGTCTCTAGAATTATAATGAGTGATCCAAATGCTGTGGTCCCTTAGTTAAATTTCCCTTATAAATAGCTCATAATACTTTCACAATAAACTGGACAAGTTGTTGGTTCACCTGTGGTTCAGGTGAAACCACGTTCTCTACAGCACCCTCTTATTGGTTTCTAAATATCCTAACTGGAGGAATATTTCTATAACTGTAGTAATAATATATAGTTAGTTATTAAATTTTTCTTAAATCATAAGTTATATAGTATTTTACAGAAAAATAATCAAGTTTGTAGTAACATAATTTTATAATCATAAATTTGAAATAACACATGGATGATGCAATCCTAATGGGAAGTCTCTTTACTAATATATCATACTAAACTCTCATTGGCTAAACCCACGATGATGTGATAATGACATTCCTATAAGTGATAAATAACACTTTTTGTACCCATACCACCTTAGTAACTTTAATTTTATCATAAAAAGGTTGGCTATATATTTTTATCCTATACATTTCAATTTCAAGCATTCATGTCACCTTATTTATATCCTAAGTAATATATCATAACAAACTAATACCATTTGTAACATCCTGACCCAAACCACTAGATTGGGAAGGATAGAAATGCCACTAACCTTAGTAGATGACCCCTAGACACCAAAGGTTGTAAATAAATGTTAAGGGTTTTACTAAAACATGGGGGATGATTTTCCCTCAAACAACCAACACGTAACCAGTAATATACAATCTGAAGGTATTGGGGTGCTTGATGGAAGTAGATAGACTGAGTATTAAAAAAAATTATCATCGGATCATCATAGCTACATTGACTCTAGTGATACGTAGCCCAGTATGGAAGTTAAGGATCCCACATGAAATATTTAAGCACAAAAATTAAAATAAAAAAATACATGGTTTTATTTGAAGACGCATTCGACAACCACTCATCACCATTGACCATTTCTCAAAGGTACTAAATTCATATCCCTCTAGATCATTCACACGTGTTTTGAAAGTCTATAGAAATATTTATCATTGATATTTGATTACTGTTGTGGAGATCTGAAGAATTATTTTACATCTTGATAAACACTACTATGTCTTTCCAGTGATGCACAAAGGTGATCTTTGTTAAATTTATTAGAACAATCAATTATCTATATAGGATATGGGAGGGAGGATAGAGGATCTCTCAAAATAATGCAGTGAATAGTATCTAGTATGAGAGCCTCCTCTCACTTATTTAGTGAGGTGAAGAACACCAAGATATGTCTCCCCGACCCCCAAATAATTATTGTATATTAAATAAGAAATAAACAACATGGTATGACCAACTAACTATTTCATAAAAATTACTTATTTTTTATCACCTTCTTATAATGTATATATTATGTAATAAAATTTATCTATTAACTTGACTCATCATTCCTAAAATATTAAAAAAACCTTTAATATTAAAATAATATTCGTTCATTAAATATTTTCCATGTATTCACTTAATATCTTGTGAATAATTTTAATAAATAAATTCACCACCAATTATTCCAAACTCAAATAATAATTATTTATTTATTTATTTGGTGGTCATATATTCTCAGGCATCACTCAGACCCTATGTGGGGCCCACTATGTCCTATGTGACACTTGTTGGGTAACTGGTGCATCAAATTTTGAGTTTTATTTACCATTTGGTTTATTTTTGTAGGTTCTGTGTTCCAAGGGTCAAAACCCTCATTTTTGGGGAAGATAGATCAAGGCACGTGGTTAGCACATGGTTTTTTCAACCATGCGGCTAACCATGTGATCAGGGATAGAGGGTGCCTATATGGTTTGAGCATGGTCTTTCAAACCATGCAAGGACTAGGGGTAACTATGCAGTTGGTTTTTGGGGAGTCAGTATCTCCCACATGGTTGTCGCATGGTTTATCTAACCATGAGTCCCTATCCATCTCATTAAAAAATTGTATTTTACCATTTTTCCCCTATCAGTTTGTATTCCCTTTATCCCTCATTTTCTTCTCCTATCATGTGTAACCCCTCTCCTTGGCTTGGAAGATTCTCCCCTCTCATATTTGGTCGATTCTTCTTGGATCGAAGGTGGTTTTTCTTGATATAAGCTACGTTTCTATTGATTTATTCTTCCATTACCCTTTTTAAGCCTCACTCTTCCATTTTCATGGAAGTGTGTCACTCGAGTTGGTGGTGATGGTCAAACCTAGGGTTTTAATTGGGGGTTGGTTTTTTTCTTGTGTATTGGGTGTGTGAGGCCTTCTCCTACCTATTTTGGGTGGTCTTCGTCGAAGGATATGAGGTTTGGACCGAATCTGAGGTAGGTGTCTCTATTTGAGGGTGTTTTCCATGGTTACCTTTAAATTATGAATCTCCATTGTTTTATGTTTGTTTATTTCCCATTACAACGTTTTATGATTGATGTTTATACCATGTTTTATTTGATCCATGATTTGAGTTGGAAAATGGGTGTTTAAAGTGTGTTTTCCAAATGGGAGTGGCTTGAGTGCACACCAAATGTTGATAAAATGGATCAAAGGGGTATTATGATTTTAAATGGATTCATAAAATGATTTTTGAATTTATTTTACCTTTTTAAAGGTGTTCTATTTAAAATGGGAATTTTTTCTAGTGAATTTTTTCTTGTGAAATGATTTTACATGTATGGAACTTATTGTGACTATGTTGGCATGGAGTTTCATGTGTGTTAACTAGGGTGTGTGCGAGGGGTTTTCCAAGGGACCATAAGAGACTTTGAGTATGAAGACCATGAGAGCTTCCATTTTGATTTCCAAGGTACCGTGAGATCCTTTGGGTAGTTTGATCACGACATCTTCCATTTGGTTAGTGAGAGACCGTGAGATCTCTTGGAGTTAGGCCCGAGGAAGACTATGAGATATTCCATTTTTATTAGCTAGCTAACGAAGTTTTTTTATAATCACTCACATTAGACCCTTATGGTTAGATCCCTAGGTTCACTAACTCATTCCAGGTTGGTTTATATGCTTTATGCATTTTATTAGTGCCATGTTTGATGTGATAAGATATGTTATGTCCATTTATTCTTATTAATTATATGATGATAATGTTATGATTGCCCTTACTTTGTTGGGTATATTGAGAATGTTGTGCCTTGTGTCCTTATTTACTTATTTGATAAATTTTGAGAAATGGTTTTGGAAAACATGCTTTATTTGAAATGAAAAACCAAAGGGATTTAAAAAGTCTTATTTGAAAGTGAAATGTTTTTCAAAATGGTTTAGTTTTGAAATGTGATTTCAAAATAGTTTATTAGTTTGCATGGGTAAAATACATAAATAGATTCATCATGTTATCCTACTAGGATTTGTGCCACACACCCTACATATGCCTTTGGGCATATATAGATTTCATTTTGTAGGACACAGGAAAAGGCAAGGGCACCATATACCTCAGTGGCTCTTCTTGATTATCGTCATCCGGTATTTTATGAAGAATACATGGTCTCATGGAGTGGGGTTCTGTAGAGATATTTTAGGGATTCTATATCCATAGATATGTATGTATAGGCCTTTTTTGGGTCTTGTTCCAATTATTTTGAGTTTTTAGTTTTTTAATTGAGATACCATGTGTATATGACATGTTATGGTATGTTTTTTTTATGACGTATATTACTACTTATGGAATCTTCTTGTCTTGTTTTTGTACTTTAGAGGTTGTATTATTTACTGTTTACTTTGATAATATTGGTGCAGTTTTCCCATTCATGGATGGGTCATGAAGTTTTACCGTGGGAAAAGTCATTCTCAATAGATTATTGGTTATGAAATGTGCTTTTCGTCAGCCCGTGAGAATCGGGAATGTGCTTCAGGCATGTGACGGGCCAACTCAAGTGAAGGGTCAGGTCGAACAAAGTGGGCTTGCTATAAAATGGTATTAAATGTGTTTTATTTTGGGATTTGATGGTAGATTGGATATAGGACCATCAAGACTCGGGAGGTGGAAATGAGGGAGTGCCTTGACATCTCTTCTTCATATCGAACCTCGAGTTTCCATGGGTGGTTCAGGATTGTATTTATGTTCTGGGACTAGTTATGTGTTTTTATGAGATTTGGATGTATATCCTATGATGGTATTGAGTCCTGGGAAAATCCCATGGGTTGTTTTGAGTTTCAAGGTGAAAATGGGATAGTTTATAGGAGGTTCATAGTTAAGGCATATGGTTAGTAATAATTGTGCATAGTCTGTACAGCCTTGTATACCAACTCTAGTAACACTCATATGTTTGGAACATGGTTTTTCTAACAGTACAACCAAACTGTGCATAGTGGTAAATACTTGAAATTGTTTTTGTTATTTTTTATCCTTTTTAATTTGTAGTTTCTTTTTATGTTTATGTTACTTGTTGATGCACATGATGAAGGTTTATTTTAATTAATTTAATGTGTTATGATATTGAATTATGATTGATGAAGCTTACATTTTATGTCTTGTAGAATATGCCTCTTAAAAGGACCTCAACCAGGCATAGAGAGGGTGATGTAGAGAATTACCTATAGGAAATTCCTCTTTTTTGTATGGATCTCATGGGGTTAGTGATTCATACGATATAACTCTTGTCTCATGTGGGTGGTTAAGAGAATTCATGGATAGTAGACCATGCTCGGGAGTTTAAGAGTAAAAACACACTCATGTTCCATGGTGACAAGGAACCATATGAGCCTAAGGAGTGGTTGGATCATATTGAGTGGCTCTTTGAGTTTTTAAAGACCCCTAAGACCTCTAAAGTGGGATTCACCACATACATACTGGAAGGAAAAGGTATAATGTTTTGGGATTCAATGGTGCTTTCAAGGAGTCATGAGGATCACACATGGACCACTTTTATGGTGACATTTAATTTGAGTTCTACCTAGAGACTTTGAGGGGAGAAAAGGCCCATGAGTTATTGAAATTAGAGAAATGTGATCATTTAGTGATATAGTATGATACCCTACTTACCAATTTGGTTCATGTATCTCTATATCTCCTCACAAATGATTACATTAAGACTAGGAATTTTGAAATGGACATGATTTTGGAGATTAGGTATATACTTGTTCTTCTTTTTTTACTAACCTACTTAGATGTGGTTGATAAGGAAGCTATGGTAGAGGTATATTTGACTGGAAATATAGGTCTCAATGGAATCCTTTCAATGGGAAGTAATAAGATATCTTTATTAGGATAGAAGCGGAAGTAGGATGAGCCTTAGTAGGGTAGTGGAAAGGGTTTCTAGTAGTCATAAAGTACAGAACATGTGGCTTCTATAGGTAAAAATATATTTATCTTTTATCAGTGTGGGAAAGGTGGAAACACCATGCCTAATTTCCACAATAATCCAAGGGCATTCCGTCATTGTGGATATTTAAGGCATCTTCAATGCCTTTGTCAGTTTTTGTCATTGGGGAGTGGTGAAGGCTCTGCATTTTCAAAGGTATATCAAGTGAAGTCTGATGCTTCTAAGGGTAGAGGGTCTTACCCTCAAGAAAAGGGGGATTATAAGTCTTAGGGAAGGCTTGAGTATACTCATCTTCATGTAGAAGAGGTTGTGCGAGAGGGATTAAATTTTGGGCTGGCCACCATGAGAGGTATTGTGTTTATTGCTTCTTATATGGAATTTTTTTTTTATATGAGTGCATCCTATTCTTTTATCACAATGAAGTGATTGATTCTTTGGGTATGCTAGCAGAGTTGATTCCACTTGTAATGGATTTTCTAACCCTATTGCGTAGGAATAAGGTTTAGGGTTTCAAGTGCATGGAGTGTTGTGTTTTAATTGTTTATGTGGAAGTTTTTTGGGATTTCCTCATATTGGACCTATATGCCTCCAACCTGATCATTATTATGGACTAATTAATCAAATTCAAGTTATTTATTGACTTCTATCACCATAGGGTCCATTTTATTACTCTTGATGGGATCACTCACATATTTCAGGGTGAGTGGGATCCATGATCAAGTAGGGAAGGACCATTTGCTTCAAAATTGGGGTTGATTTCATTCCAGTTTTCTAGGTTGTTTCTCAATGATTTTGAGATGAGTTTTGTGGATTAAGTTCCAGTGGTTGTGGATAGGTAACCATATGTGTTTATGGAGTATTTTTCATAGTTTCCATTCCAAAAATATTTTAAGTTTTCTATCAATATTATCCATGGAATGATCTCTATTTACTTACCATATTACTATATGGATCTGACTAAGCTGAAAGCATTGATATTCCAATTAGAGGACCTTGAGGGTGAATGTTTTATCCATCCTAGTGTGTCTCCTTGGTCTTTACCCATTTTATTTACAATGAAGGTGGAAGAGAGCCTCTGGCCTTTCATATATTACTATAATCTTAATCAGGTGACCATAAAGAATAAATTCCCATTACCTAGAACTGATGATCTTTTTGATCATCTCAAAGGAGCCCGATGGTTTTCAAATATCAACTTGAGATCAGGATACCACCAATTGAGGGTCTGGGTATAGGATATTTCAAAGTCCATCTTTCAGATCTAGTATGGACATTTTGAGTATTTAGTTATTCCATTTTGTCTTACCAATTCTCTTGTAGCCTTTATAGAATTGATGAACTAGATCTTCCATCTCTTTTTGGATTCTTTTATTTTTGGGTTTGTGGAAGACATATTTGTGTATTCCAAGATAGAGGAGGACTATGTTGAATATCTAGAGTTTGTTTTAGGAGTTTTTAGGGAGAAATTTTTATATTCCAAGCTTCCCAAGTGCCAGTTTTGGATTTAGGAAGTGATGTTTTTGGTCTATGTGATTACTAAGGTAGGATTTTTGCAGATTTAGAAAAGGTTTAAGCATTAATGAACTGGTAGAAATCCTATAATGTGTTCAAAATCCATATATTTTTTATCTTGGTTGGGTATTATAGACAATTCATTTGGTAATTTTCCAGACTAGCTTCTCCCTTGATGGACTTGACGAGGAAAGGGTGAATTTTTAGTGGGATGAGAATTTTCAGTGTTCTTTTGAGAAGTTGTAGAACCATTTAAGATCCATGATAATTTTAATTCTTCTTAAGACTGGGAGGAACTATGTTGTGTATTGTGATGATTTTGTTGTCTGTTTGGGGTGTGTGATGATGCAGGATGACCATGTGGTGGCCTACAGCTCACAGAATCTATGCCTTCATGAGTGGAAATATCCCAACCATGATCTAGAATTAGTAGTTATGATGTATGTGTTGAAGACATGGAAATATCACCTTTTCATGGAGGATTGTAAAGTGTATTTATATCATAATATCCTCAAGTATAGGTATATTTTCACCCATAGTGACCTAAATCTCAGGCATATATGATGGGTATAATACCTTTAGAATTTTGATTTTGATATTACTTAGACGCCCGGTAAGGTTAATGTGGTCTCTGATGCATTGAGAAGGAAACTTCCAGTGAAGGTAGTTTGAGAATTAGTAGATGTGTGGGGTCTGATGAGTTTGTTCGATGATCTAAATTTGGAGGTTAAGAAGGATGGAGAGTAGGTTTTCTTATACAGTGTGTAGGTTACACCCCCTCTTGTTTATTGGGTTAAGAGTGAGAAGGTATATGACCCAGAGTTCCAGTTTATTAGCAGTGCTTTAAATGGTGGGGAGGCTTTAGGTGATTTTCCTAGTCTCCTGATGGCTCTCTCCTTTTTAGAACTCTATTGGTGGTTCCTTTGAGCTTGTGGTAGGATTTTATGTAAGAGGTGCATCATTTTCATGAACCTCAAGGCTACCAAGATGTTTTATACCATGAGGGGTCAGTATTGGTGGCATGGGATGAGATGTGCAGTTGCAGACTTCATTTCCCATTATTTGACCAGTCATAGAATCAAAGTTGAGCATCAAATACCATTTAGTTTATTGAATAAACTTCCCATTCTAATGAGGAAGTGGGATGATATCTCTATGGATATCTTTATCAGTCTATCCCATGCTTCTAGTTTGAAATATACTATATGGGTTTTTACCGATCGTTTTATGAAACCATCCCACTTCCTTCCCATCCGAGAGCTGATGAAGGTAGAGGATCATGGATGCCTATATATTCAAGAGGTCATTCGGCTTCATGGAGGGCCCTCAGAGATCATTTTAAACTAGTATGCCCATTTTATTTCTTATATTTGTAAGGGAATCTAGGATACATTGGTAACTGAGCTAAAATTGATCACTGCATATCACCCACAGATGGATGGTCAGTTTGAAAAAACCATCCAGAATTTCGAGGATATGTTACGAGCATGTGTACTTGATTTTTAGAGCTTATGGGGAAGACTAATATCATTGTATGAGTTTTCTTATAACAAAAACTATCATGCCTAGATTAGGATAGCCCATTTGAGGTATTGTATGGGTGGTTGTGAAAATCATCATTGAGTTGGGTGGAGGTGGGTGAGTGTTCCTTGATAGGACCAAGCCTCATCTAGGATATGACCAAGACAATATGATTAATGCATAAACTATTTGTGATATCTAATAGTCTCAAAAATTTGTATATTGACTTCCATCATCGCCTATTGGAGTTTTAGGTTGGTGATCAGGTGTTTCTTCAGGTATTTGTTTGACTAGGGCATCATCACTTGGGGAAATAGGGGAAGTTGGTGCCATGTTATATTGGGTTATTTAATATTTTGGATTTTATTAGGAAATTTTCCTATTGGTTTGAGTTTCCAATATGGTTTACCTTGATCCATGATGTCTTCCACATTTCCCAGTTTAAAAGATACCATATAGACCCATTTAATGTGTTTGAGTGGGAATATTTGGATATTGATCCTAATACCACCATTGCACAGTAGATCATTCATTTTTTGGATTATAATAACAATGTTCTTTGTGGTAAGTTGGTCTTGTTGGTATATGTGCTCTGGAGTCATGGTGGTGATAGCCACGAGACATGGGAGTAGGAATCCTTGGTGAGGGAATAGTTTCCTCACCTATTTTCTTATGAGGAAGCCTGAGGACTTTTGATCAGTAGAAAGTGTCGTGGTGGGAAGTCCGTAACCCCTTATAAGTCACTCACACATAAAATTTTGAGTTTTATTTACCTTTTAGTTTAATTTTGGAGGTTACGAGTGTCGAAAGTCGAAAACCTCATTTTTTAGGGAAGACAAACCAAGGCGAACAGTTAGCACATGGTTTTTTTAACTGTGCAGCTAACCATGCGAGGGGGGCCAGAGGTCTCTTGCATGGTCGGACCATTGTATTTAAAACTATGTGAGGCCTAGGGGTAACCATGTGGTTGGTTTTGGGTGAGGTAGTAGCTCCCACAAGGTTGGTGCACGGTTTGCATAATTATGTGGCCAAACCGTGTGGCCTTGTCCATCCCATTTGAAAAGTTTCCTTTTACCATTTTCCCCTATTATTTTTTATTCTTTTTAACCCTCATTTTCTCCTCTCATAATTTTCAACCTCTCTCCTTCACTTGTAAGATTCTCTTCTCTTATCTTCAGTGGATTATTCTTGGATCTAAGGTGTTTTTTCTTGAGGTAAGCTCCTTTTCTCTTTATTTCTACTTCATTTCCCCTTCTTATGACTTGTTCTTCCATTTTCATGGAATTTTGGAACCTGAGTTGGTGGGGGTGGCCAAACCTGGGTTTCATAAAGGGGGGTTTTGGTTTTATTTCTTATGTATTAGGTGTGTGAGGCCTTATCCAACCTATTTTGAGTGGTTGTCATTTTAGGTGATGGGGTTGGGACCAAATATGAGGTGGGTGTCTCTATTTGAGGGTGTTTTCCATGAATTGCCTTTAAATTATGAATCACCTTTGGTTTATGTTTGTTGATTTTACATTAAAATGTTTTATGATTGATGTTTATACAATTTTTTATGTGATTCATGGTTTGAGTTGTAAAATGGGTTTTTAAAGTTGGTTTTCCAACTCTAAGTGTCTTGAGTTCACTCCAAATGTTTAATAAAATAGATTTTATGGTTTTAAATGGATTTCTAAAATGATTTTAGAATGGTTTTACCTTTTTAAAGGTGTTGTATTTAAAATGGGAATATTGTCTTGTGAAATTTTCCTTGTGAAATGGTTTGACAAGTATGAAACTTGTTGTGACTATGTTGGAATAGATTGGCACATGGGTTAACCGAGATGTGAGCGAGGGGTTTTACAAGGGACTGTGAGAGCCTTTGGGTTGGAATACTATGATAGATTCCATTTTTGTTTCCAAGGGACCATGAGAGACTTTGGGTGGGTTGACCATGAGATCTTCCATTTGGTTGTTGAGAGACTGTGACATCTCTTGGATTTGGGCCCAAGAAAAACTATGAGAGCTTCCATTTTTCTTAGCTATCTAGCACAATTTTCTTAGACTCACTCAAATTATACCCATATAATTACATCCCAAAGTTCACTTACTCATGTTGGGTTGGTTTATAGGATTTATGAATTTTTTAAGTGCCATGTTTTATTTGATGAGATATGTTATGCCCATTTCAATTTATTGATTATATGACGGTGATGTTATACTTTCCATTTATTTGTTAGGTATATTGATCATGTGGTGCTCTGTGGCCTTGTTTATTTATTTTATCTATGTTGATAAATTATTTTGGAAAACATGTTTTATTTGAAATGTAAAAACAAAGGGATTTAAAAAGGATTATTTTAATTGAATTTTTTTTCAAAATGGTTTAGTTTTGAAATGTGATTTCAAACTAGATTTATTGGTTTTCATGGGTAAAATCCTTAAATAGATTCATGGTGGTATCCTACTTGGATTTGTTTACTCATGCCCTACATAAACCTTTGGGCATATGTAGATTTCGTTTTGCAAGACACAGGTAAAGGCAAGGTCACCATGTACCTCGATGGATCTTATTGATTACTGTCATTCGACGTTTTGTGGAGGAGACATGGTCTCACATAGTGGGATCCTATGGATTCATTTTGGCTATTTTGTATCTGTGTAAATGTATGTATAGGCCTTGTTTGGTTCTTGTTCCTATTCTTTTAATTTTTTGAGTTTTTACTTGAGATACCATGTGTATATAACCTATTATGGAGTGTTTTATTCATGATGTATAGAACTTCTTATAGTATCTTCTTGTATTGTTTTCATACTTTGGAGGTTATATTATCACTGTTAACTCTGATGATATTGGTTTGGTCATCCCATTTCATGGATGGGTTGTTTCGGTTTACCGTTGGTGAAATCATTCCCAATAGATTTTTTATTATACCTAGTGTTTGTCGTCATCCCATAGAAATTGGTAACATGCTTCGGGCCATGTGATGGGCTGTCTTGGGTGATGGGTCAGGTCAACCCATGTTATTTTGTTACATTCTATTCTCTTATTCATAATAATATGTCATAATTTTGAATATTCTTAGTATATGACCCTTTAGGCCTTTATCTCGATAGTAGTTAATATTATTCACAGACTATGAGTGGAGTCTAGAAACCCATCAAGACCCCTAAGGAGATAAAGAAAACTCATAGTAATGAAAACCTTTCCCACAAACACACACTATGTAATATAATATCCTTATTTTGTGATATCTCATAAAGTATAACACACACTTCATTTCATAATCCTTTCTTGATTTATTATTCATTGACCTAATTGGATGGACTTACCTTCTTCTACCATGGACATGTATTTAGTGAAGGTACTACCATCCTGATCAACAAGACATGAGATATTAATTCCTTTTAGAATAAGAAAAATTTCTTGATTATTCAATTAATTTCATACCACTAATGATGCTCCTAATGAAATCTACCTCACTACAAAATCAATTTAATAGTTTTCTTCATACATCAAATCACATGATCAAATAGTATACACTGATAATAATCTCAAGTAGATATACCATTACAAATTTTCATGGATAGGAACTACCAATGAAATATAAAACTTGTTGTGTTCCTATTGGTGGTTCAATCCTCATGATCTCATCTACTCAAGATCATCAAGTGCAAACTCATGAGAATAAGTCTCAATTATTATGATCCCCCAACACTTAATAGTCATACATCATTTTTTTTAGTCAGTATGATATATCTAGACCATAAGGCATATTTTTAATATTAATTTCATAGTATCTTTAGATTTTCATTCTATCATGGGAACTACTATAACCTTTTGATATGACAATTAATCCAATGAAATTACCATATAAATAGAGGATGTATAAATATCAATACTATTATGGTAAGATTACATCATGCATAACTCACTATATACATGATATGGTAATAAAAAAGTACTATTTAAGTTGGGCATAGGGAACCCTCTTTTACAATACTCCCACTTTCACTAGAGTCAACTTCCAAAATATATTTTTATACTCTCACATGATAAGAGATCATTCTTTTTTTGAGTTATATCTTTAGTAGTTGGGCCTCTAAAATATATATTGTGTGGATACTCTATTATCTACGACTTTTCCTCTTTAAGTAAGACACCTAAAGAGATTATATCCCCAAGTATATTCCTTTTCTCCACTATCAAAAACTTGAAATCTTGGCTATTACTAGTATTATGATTAGAATAATTTATATTGTGATAAAACTTTACTTACTAGGTTCGATTCCAATAACTAGAACAAATCATTTTGTATTTTACACTACTTCTTCATCTGCATCAAAAGCTACAACACAATTGGTATTTGTAGACATGGCTACTGTTATCTTGAATGATCTTCTCTTACTGATTACCTTAGTCAAATTGTGATATTATTTTAATTATCTAAAGGAATACTAGTTTGTGTCCCATTTTAGCTAGTGTCCCTCCTTTCCAAGTACTAAGAACATATATCTTGTACTCTCTTAAGTACAATTAGATAGTTCTGAATACTTCCCATGCGGTTCTCTTGAATATAACTAATATTTTCCTACCATAAATTATATGTTGGAAATATCATCTTGTACATAATATGTAATATGTGATTGATCCATCGTTGAAACTTATGGAATTAAACTCACCATATTAATATCCTCTCATGTCTCGTACATGTCTTCTTGGAGAGATTTATTCCATTTGACATTAGTAAATTTTCTCTCTTGAATTATTCCAACTTTTATCTTTCAATGCCTTGTCATTATATATACTTTTTAATTGGTCTAAGTAACATGTTAGATCAACCTAAGTAGATCTTGTTCCCTAGAACTCAGGTTGAAACATTAAGTCAATCTCTAGAAATTTTCTTTCATTTGGGTCTTAACTAATTATAATACCAATGGTTTTTTCCATATTTTATCAACATATTTTTTCTTGGAAACCAATGGAACACCCACTAACCTATTATAGAAATGTGTAAAAAATTCATTCCAAATAAATATTCTATGAATTTTTTTCTTACTTCAATCCAAAATTATAATTTAGTAACTTTCACCCCTTTATTAGAATTTTATGGTGTCATTAAATATTTTTGATTGTATCATATTGACACTTTCCAAGAAAGGTGGTCTAGACATCCAATTTCAAATTAAATGATCATAAAAATTCACTATGATAAGTAAAAAAATATAATGGATTAAGTATGATGACTTGGAATAACCAATCGAGCCTTATCAGTACCACTCTTATACCACCCATGTAATGTTACTCTTGAATACCACCGTAGTATAAATATTTGAAAGATACAATATACTAATCACCTATACTTTGATACATATAATCTATTATTTAATTTTAATTGAACTTGTGAATCTTAGTTAATTTCTATATAATACTTTCTTATAGGATTCATTATTCTCAATGAATAAATTATCACCCGCTATAGTAAATATAAAACCACTACTGTGTTTTTCTCCTTCCTATGCAGTATGTATCTCTAGAACATAACTTTTCTATAAGCTCTTATGGAGCTTATTCCTATGCTAAACACTTATGCATATATGGAATTTACTAAATCTAAGTTAATATTTCTTTAGATCCACATTGTGTTTTACTTGATGAATGTTTATTTATATCCTATCAAACACTTTGCATCTAAACACATGTTATTATGACATGATGGATTTATATCATGATATAACTCATATCATATAAATTTTTCATTATAGTTGGATCATGGATATGGGATAATGCCTCTATTTTCGAAGCATGTCTTGAAAAATAATTTAAGTATATGTAATACATATAAGTTTCAACATTGAGGCTCTTTTTACTTACATCATGAATCTGATGTGTATAAGGAAATGTATATTTAGGAATCACTACACACTATATTTTAATGATCAATTTTTTCATATAAGAATCATCATTGATCCTCCTTAGTAATATCATGACTCTGATGTGTATAAGGAAATGTGCTTTGGGGAATTACTCCATGCTAAATTTTCATGATTGATGAATGCTTGGTCAAGATATTCTTCAATACACAGGCTCTAAAAAAATCATATCTTCTAACCATGAATATTTCATACTTCACTTTTACATTCCTTCAAACACTTAAATGAATATCATGAATTATATAAGTTTACCTCTAGTTTAACCTTATAATAGTTCACGCTCTCTATCTAAAAAATTTCAAAAATCTTTGTGGCTTACCATTATTTATAAGGGTTTCTTTTTCCAAAACTAAATAAATATATATGTTGATAATACCTAAGGTATTTAACTCTAAAGTGTCTAAAAACCATAATGGGTATATCCTTGAAAACTATTTAGTTTTACTAAACAAAGAATTATCTTTCCAAAACTAGGTATAATTGAGTATTACATTTTATATTTATCATATATTTCCAATGATTCAAGCATTAATGAAATCATAGTTGAGTATTAGAAACCACAAAAAAACATTCATTCCAAAATTAGAATAATGTATCCTTATGTCTAAAGGATATGTGATATAAATGTTTTGGTAATTATTACCATCCATCCAATGGCCCGAAGGCCTTCATTTTTTATTGATTTTTGATAATCCACATTTCAAGGGGTGAGGTGGAACCCTTACAAGGCCCATAGGTGTAAGTATTACATGGATCGTAGGCCTTAGAGGAATTCATTGCCTGTATGCTTCAAACATTACATACAACCCAGACTAACTACTTGGAAATGCTCCTCCCCGGCATCTTCATCGTGAAATCATCTCTCCACCATCGCATGGCTATTTGGATAGGCTATCTCGTGCATGAAAAAGCTTGTCCCGATGTTAGGTGGAATACCCTCTCATTCTTGAAATCGGTGTAGCTTCTGCAATGGTGAAAGCTCCTTGCTCATCCTCCTTATATAGATTGTTCCTTGTAGGTTTTCTGGTTTGCATCTGCACTTAAGGTGGCCTGAAGGCCTTGAGGCGGCCCGAAGGCCTTGAGGTTTCCCGAAGGCCTTACTGGCCCGAAGTCTTGGGTGGCCTGAAGGCCTTAAAGGACTTGGGGACCAAATCGGTGGCCCGAAGGCCCAAACAGGGGAAAATTCCCAACTGCTACAGTGCTAAACAGTGCTTTCTATAGTTCCCACTACAGTGTCTGCTACAGTACTACAAAGTTCCCACTACAGTACTGCTACAGTACTCCGAAAATTGTGTCTCTTCATGGATTTGATCCCAGGTCACCTGGATGCACTTAAGAGTCCTCACCAACCGGGATGAGCCTCATGTGCTTGGTAATAATTACCAAAATTTCAAATATAATCAATAAACTTGGCAATTATAAGTTATGTACTTCTCATCACTGACTTATGAATTACCCTTTATCATCTACTTGGAGAATTCACCTTACTTATTGTAACATTCCTTTTCTTACTTGGTTACTATATTTCAGTACACATATGCAATAGGAATTTTGTATTTAATACCCAAGAAGAATAATATAAACATCACATTCAATGAATATACACTAAGTGGAATCCTCCATTTGATTCTACTTCAAATAATTTCATTTAATATTCCTTATACTTATCTCATGACATGAAAATAAAATAGGCTTCTGTATAAAGATCTACCTCAGTTTTTTAAAGGACTTTGTGATGGTTCCTTTGGTTTCAACCTTTCCATTAGCCTTTTTTCCTTATATTTCAACATTTTCACCATAAGAACTAAATATAAATCTTTTTTTTAAGTTCTTATCAACTTGGAGAACCTTAATGAAGTGTTTTATCCATTATATTCACTTTGTAATAATAATAAAATAAAGTAATAGGGTGATGAGTATATAAGAATGGGATGTATTGAAATATCATGATCCATCTTTCAATTTACACTTATTCAGTGTAATCATCATCACATTCACATCTCACTTCACTTTCTCCTCCCAAACTTCTCGTAGATGAAACAACATGTAAAACCATTTACGTCGTGATATTATTTTCATAACTCATTTTACATTGATGATGAAATTATGATGTAAACATAAAATGTGCCATACATGAGTCTCTTGTAAGAATATTTCACACCCTCACTTCCTATGGTGGATTAATGGGTAATGGGGGCTCAAGCACAAAGAATTTCCAATATCATAGAACTTTGTGCAAGAAGCTATACTACACTTGGAAATTCATGCTGGGTATGAAATTGAATTTATCCAATATTAATCTCTGTGTATATGTGGTATTACTTTCTATTTTTATACAAAAATAAACGCAAATAGATAAATATTTTTATCTTTATTACCGATTAGATATTACCGATTAAATCATTAAATGACTCTCACTATTTTATCAAACACTAGTAGCCCTCGCTACAAGATTCAGAATACCGAGTTGCTTGAGTATTCTAGTGGAAAGGATCCTTGAAAACTCTCGTCATAGTCCAAGTTATGGATATTCCACTACTCATAGAGTTTTAAGGTAGGTTTTCGACTGGCCAATAGCATTAACTCACGTCTCCTTGAACTGTTGAGGGAATTCCTAACTTCAAAAAATCATAAAACTGATGTACTCAAAGCTTTTCCTCTAAATATACAAAAATCTAGATATGACTACTTATTTGATTAAATATTTATTTAAGGTGACTCATTTCTTTCATAAGAACTCTTGGGTGGTAGGAGGCACTGTCAACTAGGGAGGACAAGCACCTTGTACACCCATTTTTTTCAAATTCAAATAATAGAAGGTGTTACAAATTAATATTTGTTTCATGATTTTTATTTATTTCTCAATGAATGGATTCATTTTCTATCTGATATTCATATACTATGTGATCACACTCACAACTTAACCATGTAGTAAACAGAAAGCATTCATTATGTTTAAATGTGTTTTATCTATGCATTCTGTTTATTATTTTATGTGATCGCACTCAGTTATATACTCATGAAACAATAATAAAAAAGGAATAAATTAAATAAAAAACATAAATAATATTGAGAATTTGGTGTTAGATAATCTATTAATTCTCAATGGATCAACTGTTTCCCTAGGGGTAAAATACATGAGTTGTGTCTGACTCGTACTTTAACTTGCACCCTGGTCCAATGCATCCACATCCTATCCGGAACACCACCTGCTCTCAGTGAGGTCAATATCTTTGTTCGCCTTTGTCATAATAAATAAATACTCACATGTAGGTGAGGGTGTCTCAAGAATTCGTAATACACATGTATGAGGAAGATAGGTTATGATAAAACGATCTATTTTATTAATTATTACATACCACATGCAATTTCAATGATTAATTAAATAATTAAATAAATTTCAAACATAAATTGGTTGGTCGATGCTCAAGATTAGTCAGTGTGCAAATTAAATGAGAAATAAAAATTAAAATTGTGATGAATTTATATTGAGGATGTTAAATGAATTAAAATAAATCATTATAATTTTAATTCAAATAAAAATTTGTCGTTCGATCACAAATAAAAAATTATTACAAAAATAGTATCTTAATTATTGAAATATTTCTTTGAAAAAATATTATTATTATTTCGTTGTTCCCGGGATGCTAGGTAACCCAAATGGGTCAGGAGGATCAGGTAGGGCCCGACCCATCCAAGACCTGGCTAGGATTCTTGGTCAACCACATGCGCTACCTCACGCAACCGCGCATAGGGAAAGGCCAGCTGGTCTGGCCTATAGAGAAGGAGGTCTGCAATAGGGGGTTGAAAGATCTAGCTAGTAGTAGGGTGTTCAACAGGGGGTGGCCTGTGACGGTCGGTTCTTGGCCTGAGTTTGGAGGTGCGAAGGTGGAGGGGGCTCATGGAGGCGACCAATGCAAGAGAGGCAGTGGCACTGTGAGTGGTATGGTCGGCGGAACTTATGGGAGGTGAAGCGGTAAGGGGGATGGGGCGACGGTGCTCAGACCTATCCAATGGGTTCGACTACGCAGTGGGAACTAGAATAGGTTGGGAGGAGACGGTTCAAGCCATCTAGGGAAGGCCGACAGTGGGTCGTGCAATGGGAACGGTAATATGGAGGCAGCACAGGATAGGTGGAGGGAGCATGAATGATGGGAGGTGGCACACCAGTGGAGATCGATCCGATAGGGGGGGAATTACTGCCACCCGTGTTTTCATTTATTTATTTATTTTAAATTTTGGTGACCTTCCTCCACCACCTCCCCCCCTAAAATTTTTCTTCTTTTTTTGTTGTTGTACCTAGACACCAGCCCATACAGTCTCCCCCACACCCTTTTTTTTCTTAAATTATCATAATAGGATTTTGGAAATTTCAAAAGGGGGGTTTAAAAAAACCTTACACACATATGTGGAATAAGATACCCAACCGGAATACACTGTTTCAAACACTGGAATTTTAGTCGGAGTTCGGGTTCACCAAAATTCTCTTTCGCCAATTCATTCAGATAAAAATTAACATATACATACATACATACATACATACATACATACATATATGATCTTCAAATTAAACCCACAAACATCGATTTCAATTCGATTCAAAATTTCAGACTCTCTAACTTGGTCGACCGATATCGAATTGAATCGCAGTATGTGGTGATAGGATTGGAACAATTCCCTCTTCATGAATTTAATGTAAATTTAATTTTTCCTTGGATTAAACATCCATGCGATCCATTTGATACCAATTCACTACCACAAAACTGGGCAAGGCCAGCGCCACCCCTTTATCAGCGCTAACGAAAAAGCGCTGATAAAGGGGGGCATTTATCAGTGCTCAAAAAAGCGCTGATAAAGGGTGTCTTTATCAGCGCTAAAAAAAGCGCTGATAAAAGTACCCCTTTATCAGCGCTTTTTTTTAGCGCTGATAAAGGGACCCCCTTTATCAGTTCTTGTTTAGTAGCGCTAATAAAGGGGGGGTCTTTATCAGCGATTTTTTTAAAAGCGCTGATAAAGGGTCGACTTCAAAAAAAATTAAAAAAATATATTAATATATAAATATAGTTATATAGTTATATTGATATAAATATAATATATAATTTTTAAATATATTTTAGATGAGTATAAATGTACATTTACACTTAATATACTTAAAATATAAGATATTTAGTGAAAATAGATTCTTAAAAAATTAAAAAAAAATATTTTTAATTAATAATTTGATAATTATTATGGATTAATAGTCATTTAATAACAATTTGAATAATAAAAAAATAAAAAAAAATTAAAAAAAGATCCAAAATATGTTGAAAACGCAACTCAAACTTCAAACGGCCATAACTTTTGATTCGGGTGTCCGTTTGAGCTCTACCACATATCAAATCGAAGCTTGAAAAGAGCTCTACGTTGCTGTGACTGGGGTAGGGCCCAGTCAAGCGTTTTTCGAGGCCAAAAGAGGCACAAAAGGCCTCCAAAACTGAGTTTTTAGTCGGGGCACCCATATTTTTTAACATTTTGTGGATTTTCAGCCTCGTTTAAGGGGGTATTATTAGATTTTTTTGGTGGGGACTGAATTTATTCCAAGGTATTACATTCATATTGATATTATGTCTTTGAAATTTTATCATTTTTTATAATGCACTGCTATTTATAATCAAATATATAACTATATGTACATATTTTTTATATATTCACACCTAAAAATTAAATTTTTAAATAAATAATTAAACATATTTACATATAAAATATACTAGATTTATCTAAATAATAACTAATATCCATTTTATTTAAAATACCAATATATGAATATTTATATAACTACTATATATTAATATAACTATATATATATTAATATAACTATATATATATATATTAATATAATTATATATATATATATTAATATAACTATATATATATATATATATATTAATATAACTATATATATATATATATATTAATATAACTATATATATTAATATAAATATATATTACTGTACGAATAAATATGATGAAATATATATATAAATAAATAGATATATCATGAATAAGAGAACAAATCAATATAGGGTAGTGGCAAAGGTTTTAGGTGCGCATGGGGGAGGTCTCGAGATCAAATCCAGGTGGAGGAAAGGGCGTGCGCGCAAGGGTGATTTAAAGGGCTAGCACTGATAAAGGGTGTAGGCGGTGCGGGCAGGCGCTGGATGTGTGGGAAAGCGCTGATAAAGGGGGGCTCAAGCGCTGTAAAAATCCCCCCCCCCCCACGATATTGGTAGTATTTTTTTTATTTTTTTAAATTTTATTTATTTTTATCAGCGCTAAAAAAAGTGCTGATAAAAGGGGTCTTTATCAGCACTTTTTGGAGCGTTGATAAAGGGGACCCCCCCACCTTTATCTTCACCAGCATTATCAGCACTTTTTTATCACTATTAATGACCATTTTTAGTGTTGATAAAAGTCATATTTGTAGTAGTGATTGATGGTATTAGGGTGCTTAGTGGAAGCAGGTGGATTGGGGATTTAAAAAATTTCATCGTTGAATCCACGTAACTACGTCGACTCTGGTGATATGCAACCCAATATGAAATATAAGGATCCTATGTGAAATATTTAAGAACAAAAATTAAATCGAAAATACTTGGTTTGATTGGAATACATGTTTGATAAACACTCATATTCAGTGATCGTTGCTCAAAATAACCAAACTCAGGTCCCTCTAGATCATCCACGCATGCTTCAAAAGTCTGTGAGGACGTCGATCATCAATATTCGGGTGCTAACGTAGAGATCTGATGAAGTATTCAATGTCCCAATGATCACCACTACATCATACCATCGATTTGTGAAGGTGATGTTTGATTGATTGCTTGGAATAGGCACTTCTCTCTCTAGGATGTGAGGGTAGGAGAGAGGAGCTCTCAAAATTGTGTAGTGAATAGTACCTAGTATGAGAGTCTCCTCCCACTTATATAGTGAGGTGAAAAATGTTGTGAGTGAGTGCCCTAGACCCAACTTCTTTATGTACTTTGATTACGATTACATGTATACAGTTTGATGTATACAAGTGTTAATTCTTACCATAATAGTGTTGATACTTATGCATCCTTTGTTTACAAGGTAATATCCTTAGATTACATGTCATATCAAAAGTTTATAGCAATTCTCAACTATAATGAGAACCTTGAGATACTATTATAGTAATCTTAAATATATGTCTTATGGTCTTGATACATCATACTAACAAGACACAAATGATGTTTGACTATCAAGTGTTGCGGGCTCATAAGAATTGAGACTTCTTCTCATGAATTTCATACTTGACAAACTCAAGTAGATGAGATCATGAGGATAGACTTGATAATAGGAACACCACATGTTTATGGTTTCATTGATTGTTCTTATCTACGAACAACTATATTGGACTCCGAAATTGATATCATCATTAATGTGTACCATTTCATCATGTACTTTGATGCAAGTAAAAAACCATGAAATTGTAGTGAGGTAGCTTGTGTTGGGTGCATCATTGGTGGTATGGAATTGGTAAAATGATCAAGATAGAATTTTTCATTTCTAAGTTGAGAAAGAGATATCTTGTGCGCCTAGGTTGATCGGGATGGTAGCACCTTCATTAAATCAATGTCCATGGTACAAGAAGGTAAGTTCATCCGGTAAGGTCATGAAATATATAAAGAAATAAAATGAGGATGACATAAGTTTGCATCCCGCTTTATGAGATATCGTGAGACAAATAGATTATATTACACAGAACGTGTTCATATGAGGTAGTCATAGTTATGCCATTCCTTATCTCCTTAGGGGTCATTATAGGTTTCTAGACTCCACTCTTGGTCTATGGGTTGGACTCACTACTATTGAGATAATTACCTAGAGGGTCTCACACTAAGTGTGATTAGTCACTGAAAGTGGTTAATATTCATTGTTAAGATCTTAATATTAATGTGTTTAAATGTTTATAAACATCAATTTTATTCCAATTCAGAAATTGAACTTCATTTCCCATCATTGTGCAATTCATGCTTAAAGTGTCAATTTGGGCCCACTCAATGATTTGCTTATGGAAATTACAATATTCATCATTTTAATTTGATATTTTGGTATATGATTCATCACTTTATTTGGAGCATTTTTTCTTTTAGGTATGATGGATGAATCATAAATGAAGATGGAGATTTTTAAATCTGAAGGCAAAAACTTGCTGGAAAAAGCATAATGGGCCTAAGGCCCATCAAACAAATGGATATGAAGTTGAGATTTAAATGGTAGACCTGACATTAATGCACAGAAATCCATCCCACCATTTCGACCATAACTTCCAAATGGCTGAGCCAAATTTCCTTAAATTTTTACAGCTCATAGAGAACAGATGGAAGAAGATATTTCTCTTCTACAACCCCTACGGATTCGGCCTTCTTCAATTACAAATTCACACGTCAATATGGTGGACGAATCTGGATAGTTTTCCAGGTCAAATTCGAAACGTCAATTTCCTTTTTATTATTCACCATCCTTTTGACTCTATTAATTGTTGGGGGTGAATTAATTGTTGGGGGATGGACCTAAGGCTCCTAATATGCCTATATAAGGAGATAGTGGTGAAGGGAATAGGTGTGGATATTTTTCTTATCATCTTTTGTTGCTTGTTTCATTGTAAGGTTATGCTTCCAAATTTCCTTTGTAATGTTTTCCATTTCCATGTAAGTTTCTTTTTTGTATCTTTATGTTCTTAGTCAACTTATTTCTCTTCTATATTTTCCATTTCATTTATTAAAACTTTATTATCACAAATCATAGTGATATATCTGTGTTGTTGTGAATTAGTTCATACATAGGTGTGAATTTCATTCACACACACGGAGGAGTGCTCGTTATTTCTGCAGTTTTAATTTCTTCAATCCAATTCTTGTTAGCCATCTTCTGCCCACCATTGAGAGTATAACATAAATGTAGGGATAAACCTTTAATGGGTTGATCTTAGGAGGATGAAAATGCTGGATTGAATGTTATTTTATGAATGAATTGTTGTTAATTGGATAATTAATTTAAGACATCCATTCTTCAGTTATTTCTACTCTTCATATTTACTGTGTTTGAGAAAACTAAATTCAATTACTAAATGACCATATACCTCGGAGAGATCATGAATTTGGTTCTCTAAGTGTATAGTGGATTATTAATTGTGTTTAGTAAGCACCAAACCAGAAAATGATGAAGGTAGTGTTATTTTTGAAGAATGGATTCATCAAGAATTAATAAAACCAAAATTGTCTAAAGAAGTAAAATTCATTCAATCCACCCCGAGCATAATCCTAAGATCAACCCTTTTTTTTAATTGAATTCGCTTAGGTTTCTTAGTATTCTTTAAATCATCCAAAATCAAACCCAAAGTTGGCTACTTCATAGCTCATCCTTCACCAAATCATAGCGTCACAAGGTTACTTCTTCGGTCCCTATGGATTCGACCCCTACACGTACTACATAGACCGCTTTTACCAGTAGGGTAAATTTGGGCGCAACCAAATTTTGGCATCGTTTCCGGGGACCAAGTAAGTTCCTTAGACCAAAAACCTTCTTTTCTTACCCCCATTCTTCTATTCTCATCCCAGTTCTATTATCTTTTCCCTTTCTCGCTTTTTTTTGGCGCATGTCCGCCTACACCCGCGATAACTCAAACAGATTAGTTAGGGTGGATACTCCTAGGGCTGGGGAGTCAAGCACTAAAATAGTTATATTTCCTTTAGATCCAAATCTTCCTAATACTCCAAATTCAGATGTTGAGTTCGATACAATGGAGAATCTCCCACAAAACCAAATCATAAATCGGGGAGTGAACCAAAATAAAGGGCAAGACCCTAACTTGGGAATTGTTGCAGACCTGACCATGAATGACTACCTCACACCAACTTGGAACAATGCACCCTCATGCATTAGGCATGATAAAATAGGATATGCTCAATATGTTTTCAAACCCCATGTCCTGAACCACCTTCCAACCTTTCATGGGATGGAGTCTGAGATGCCTTACCTTCATGTTAAAGAATTTAATGACATTGTCGAAACCATGTTCCCACCAAATCAAATTGAATATGAAAAAATGAGACTTTTTCCTTTTTCTCTTAAGGACCGAGAAAAGAATTGGTTAAACAATTTGAGACCAGCATCCATTCACTCTTGGGACCAACTTCAATGAGAATTTTATAAGAAATACTTCCCCCATCACAAAACAATTGCACTAAAAAAGAGCATATAAAACTTTTTTGAAAGAGAGGGAGAAACATTCTATGAAACATGGAAAAGGTTCAAGGACACATTAAACATGGTACCACACCATGGTTTCTTAATCCCAGAACAAGTGAGAATTTTCTATGAAGGGTTGGGTCCTGGAAACAAACAATTCATTGATATGATGTGTAATGGAACCTTCAAAAACAAATCCCCAAATGATGCTTACGAGTATCTAGAAAATCTTGCTGAACAAAACCAAACATGGGGAACATCACCATACTATGAGAAGCCACCCAAATCTGGTGGAATGTACAATCTTGGAGAAGAATAAAACCTTAGATCAAAACTTGATGCACTCATAAGGAAAGTTGAGGAGATTGATCTTAGGAAGGTCCACAAAACCCAAACTGTTGAGCTTGTTTGTACAATTTGTGACAAACATGACCACAAGCCTGATAATTGTCCAACCATTCCTTCTATCAAGGATGTTCTCTTAGGAGGACCACCAGAAGAAGTTAATGCAATGAACTTTCAAAAGCCACAATTCACAAACACCTTCAATCCAAGGTATAATGACCATCCCGGATTTCGTTGGAAGGACAATCAACAACCAACACAACAACAATGTATCAACCCATACCCTCAACAAAACTTTCAACCTCATAATCAGTTCCAACCAAAACCAGTCCAATTCCAACATCCTCATGTCTAATATCAATAACCTATCCAATAACCCAATCAACAACCTATCCAACAACCAAAGTATCCTCCTGGGATAAACCCACAAGCTCAAGCACCAACCCAAATTGTTCCACAAAGCCTACTAGAACAACTGTGAAAACAAATGGACAAAATGAACTCATAATTCTCATCCATTAAAAAAGAACTTCAAAACATAAAAAATGGAAAGGCACCCATGCCCACACAGGCCATTCCACAACAAACATCAAGGGGAGAGACAAGTTTCACTCAAACAACTCACGAACAACTAAAGGCTATGACAGTTTTAAGAAGTGGGAAATTAATTGAAAAACCTGAACAAATAAGTCAAAAACCATGTGAAGATTCAAACTATAATGAAAATTCAAATGAACCAAAAGATCAAACTGAAGATACTGATAACAATGTGAAAGAAACAACACTTCAACAAACAACTCCACAACCTGCACCATTTCCTCAACGCATGAGGGGGAAAACCAAGACTGAATTGAGTGAAACATTGAGGGAAATCTTCTCACAAGTCAAGTTGAACATTCCCCTTCTCGATGACATCCAAACCATACCTTCCTACTCAAATTACCTTAAGGAATTGTTCACTTTTAAAAGAAAATTTTCACATAAAAACCAAGTCCTTTTGGCTGCTAATGTGAGTACCACCATTCAAGGGACCATTCCTCCTAAGATGAAAGACCCAAGATTCCCTTACATAAATGTTGAACTAGGAGATAAAAAAGTTGTCAAAGCCTTGTGTGATCTAGGTTCTAGTGTGAACCTCATTCTTTATGTCATGTATTGTCAGTTAGGGCTTGAAGAACTCCAACCCACATCTGTCACTCTTCAACTTGCTGATCGTAGTGTTCGAGTTCCAAAGGGGATCTTAAAAGATGTTTTTGTGAAAGCTGAAAATTTCATTTACCCAGCTGGCTTCATTATTATGGACAATCACCCAAGCTTAGGTCCTAGGGAGAAAACCCCAATCATCCTTGGTCTTCCCTTCCTTGCAACAATCAACTCTGTTATCCGAGTTCGAAATGGGAACTTGACCATCACCTATGGAAACATGAGTCTAGACTTGAACATCTACAATGAAAACTCTCAAATTGGGGATGATGAAGAGATCCATGAGGTTAATTGGATTGGTAGTGTTGATAATGAACTCAATGAACATCAAGGAATTACCGAAGGATGGTTAAGTCAAGAAGAGATTTATTTTCATTATTCAATGAGGGAAATTTGTCTCCTTGGATTGAATCTCTTTCAGAAAGCTCTATTGATGAATTTATAGAATCACCAATCAATGATACCATGGTTTAAATCAATAACATTGAGTCCATAGGCATTCATGACACTACTCTGGAAAATTTAGTGGATGAAAATTCTGTTCACAAGGAACCAATTTTGTCAAGAAATCTGAACAAAGAAACTGAGTTCAATACAAAGTCTCATCCTTTCTTGGAAAGTCATGACCAATCTGATCTTGAATTTAAAGTCTTACCTTCATCACTAAAGTATGCATTCTTAGGGGATAATCAATCCTTTCATGTTATCATTTCTTCCTCTCTTGAATCCGATCATGAGAGGATGCTTTTAGATGTCCTTAGGAGACACAAGAAAGCCATTGGATGGACCCTATCTGATATTCCTAGGATTAGCCCACTTATTAGGACTCATAGAATTATTCTTGAATCTGATTCAAAGCCATGTCGTCAACATCAGAGGAGAATAAATCCTAATCTCATGGAAGTAGTGAGAAAAGAACTTTTGAAATTGTTAAAAGATGGTATCATCTATCCTATAGCTGAGAGTGAGTGGGTTAACCCAATCCATGTGGTTCCAAAGAAGGCTGGAATCATAGTAATAACCAAAAAGGATGGAGAGATGCTTCCAACAAGGGTCAGTAGTGGATGGAGAGTTTGTATTGACTATAGGAAGCCCAACTCTTGTACCAAGAAATACCATTTCCCCTTACCCTTTATTAATCAAGTCCTCGAGCGAGTGGCGGGTCATCAATTCTATTGCTTCTTAGATGGATTCTCAGGGTATAATAAAATTGAAGTCTCCTTAGAGGATCAAGGAAAAACAACCTTCACTTTTCCATTTGGCACTTTTTCCTTCAAGCGCATGCCCTTTGGGTTATTTAATGCCCCTGGTACCTTCTAGCGGTGCATGATGGGAATATTCTCAGATATGGTGGGGGATTTTTTAGAGGTCTTCATGGATGACTTATCTATCTTTGGGGATACTTTTGAGGGATGCCTTATAAATGTTGAAAAGGTTTTGTCAAGGTGCGAGGATAATAATCTCATACTAAATTGGGAAAAAATCCATTTCATGGTAAGGGAAGGACTTGTTCTAGGTCATTTGGTATCTGGTAGAGGGATTGAAGTTGATAAAGCTAAGGTTGACATCATCCGTCACCTTCTATCTCCTAAAACTGTTAAGGAAGTGAGGTCCTTCTTAGGACATGCTGGTTTTTATAGAAGGTTCATTAGGAATTTTAGCTCTATTTCTCGACCACTTTGTGCTCTATTGGTAAAAGATGCTCCATTTTTATGGACAGAAAGCTGTGAGTAATCATTCTCTACACTCAAGTAAACTCTTATATCTCCACCTATCATGCAATCTCCAAATTGGAAACTTCCTTTCAAGCTCATGTGTGATGCAAGTGACTTTGCTGTAGGAGCAGTCTTAGGACAACGGTGTGAGAAAACTCCACATGTCATTGCTTGTGCAAGTAAATATTTAAATGATGCACAAATAAAATACACCACCACTGAGAAAGAGTTGCTTGCTGTTGTCTTTTCCTTATAGAAATTCAGGTCTTATCTCTTAGGATCACCCATCATTTTCTTCACTGACCATTCAGCCCTAAAATACCTTTTCTAAAAACAAGATGCCAAGGCTAGATTGATTAGGTGGGTCCTTCTTCTTCAAGAGTTCAATTTAACCATTAAGGATAAAAAGGGTGTTGAACATATTGTAGCTGATCACCTCTCTAGGATGGAATTCAAAGACAACTCACACCACCTCTCTGTGTCTGATTCATTTCCCGATGAGCACCTCTATTCAGTGAGTGATTGCCCTTGGTATGCTGACAAAGCAAACCATTTGGTGACGGGTGACATTCCAAAATTCCTGGGGACCCAAGCTAAGAGGAAATTCCTTTCTGATGTCAAACATTATGTGTTTGATGATCCTTACCTCTTCAAGTTTTGTCATGATCAAATCATCAGGAGATGTATTCCCGAGTCTGAGTAAGAGTCCATTATAAAATTTTGTCATGGAGAGGCATGTGGAGGACACTTTTCTACAAAGAAAACCATTTCAAAGGTCCTCCAAAGTGGTTTATACTGGCCGAACCTCACTAAGGATTCCTTCCAATTCTGAAAAAGTTTTCCTCAGTGTCAGCAATTAGTATCCATTACCAAAAGGAATCAAATGCCCCACACTCCCATCCTGGTCGTTGAAATCTTTGATTGTTGGGGAATTGATTTCATGGGACCCTTTCCAAACTCTAAGGGATGCCTCTACATCCTCTTAGCTATTGATTATGTCTCAAAATGGGTTGAATCCATTCCCACCAAGTCCAATGACGACCATGTTGTGATTCGATTTCTAAAAGAGCATATATTTTCTTGATTTGGAATTCCTAGGGCTATAATTAGTGATCGTGGAACCCATTTCTGCAACCGCCCATTCTCTTCACTCATGTCTAAGTATGGTATTACTCATAAAGTTTCCACTACATACCATCCTCAAACCAACGGTCAAGCTGAGTTGGAAAATAGAGAAATTAAGAAAATTCTTGAAAAAACTGTCAATCCCTCTAGGAAAGATTGGTCTGAGAAACTCTTAGATTCCCTTTGGAAATATCGAACTGCTTTCAAAACTATCCTAGGCATGTCACCGTATAGATTGGTTTATGGAAAAGCATGTCATTTACCTGTTGAAATTGAGCATAAGGCCTTTTGAGAAATAAAAAAAATGAACTTTGACATTTATTTGGCTGAAACAAAAAGGAAATTAGATCTTAATGAACTCGAGGAACTTAGGATGGAGGCTTATGAAAATTCAAGGATCCATAAATCTAAAGTTCAAGCCTACCAATCTAGGAATCTCAAAGTCAAACACTTTGAACTGGGAAAATTTGTGCTCTTGTATGTTTCAAAACTTCATCTACACCCAGGAAAGCTAAGGTATAGATGGTCTGGTCTATACCTAGTGCATCATGTGTACCCTCATGGGGCAATAGAGATTCAGGATCCCACAAGTGGTCATGTATTCAAAGTAAATGGTCATAGGTTAAAACCATTCATTGAATCATTCAATAAACAAGAAACCAAGGAGGAGTTAACTGAGCCAACATATGAACCAGAGAAAAATTGATAGATTTAGGGTACAAGTCGGGCTAACGACGTTAAACAAAAGCGCTACACGGGAGGCAACCCATGGTTTTCATGTTTCCAATCACTGTGAATCATCTTTTGTTTCCTTCTGCTTCATTTTGTTATTTTTTTTATATAGACTGTTGACCTTTTCTTCTTTTATGAGTAAGGATGGGTATGAAAGGGGAGCACCGTATTCATCTATTTCACGTGGTTTGATCCCTGAGTAATACCTAACCCAAAAAATATAAAGAAGACAATGTATCATCAGTTTATTTTATTTTATTTATGTTTTTGTAGGTTAAAAAAAATTAGACTCTTGACCTGTTCTTCTTTCATGAGTATGGATGGGTATGAAAGGGGAGCACCGTATTCATCTGTGTCACGCGGTGTGATCCCTGAGTAATACCTTACCCATAAATTTAAAAGAATACAATGTATCATTAGTTTGATTTAAAAAAAACATAAAAACCATAAAAATGATGATACTTGGAATTAAATAAATCATTATGTTGTTTGCCTTTTCCTTCTTTTTATGGTTCAGGAACTATTTTGGGTGATACATGTTCAATCAAGGAGGTGCCTACATCCCCCAAGAGATCAAAGGAGTAATCTGGAGCGTCATTAACTTCAACTTCAAAAACCAGGTGAATTTGTTCCATGTTTATCATTCTAAATTTCATCTTTGAACTCCTCTCCTACCCCCTTCTAACTTTTATTTTCTTTAAACACTGGGGATAGTGTTATTCTATGTTGGGGGGAGATAAAAAATGATTTTTTTTTATTTTGTGAATAAAAACATGCATGAAAAGAAAAATTCCATTAACCATAAACATGATAACACACATTGCAAACTCTAAAATTGGATATCAAATAAAGTTTGAATGCCTTGATTCTAATTTTAATGAAAGTTTAAGTTCATGAGCATAGTTTTTGGAAAGTGTGGTTGTCCGATGTGATTTTTCAATGTTTACATTTTCATCCTCTTAATAAAAATTCCACAATGCACATCTACTGGATCGTGGGTGTAAATTTGAGTTCTTGGGTCCCTTTCATTATAGCATAGGGTTCTGGGGTCACTTTTAGTTTAATTTGAGTATCCAAAAAAACAAAAAAAACAAAAAACAAAACAAAATTGACCACATAGAGCAATGTTTTGTCCAAATGCATTGCGTCCGGCACTTGGGGATCGTGACTCCATAGTTGTCTTGCCCAGAGTTAGTCTTTTCATATCTATTGTGGTTAAAAAAAATCATCAAAAAAAATAAATACTCATATTAAGGTTTAATGTGATTCCCACCTAGAGCTTCCATTTTTTCCCCTTGAACAATAAAATGAGCCTCATATCTTTTGTGATGCACAACACTTTATCATGCTTAATTGAAATTGGATGAAATGTGGCGATGAATTTGAACAAAGTAATGGGCTTGGGCTTAGGATTTTCTTATGGACCTAGCTTGTTTTAAATGATTTTTATGGGTTCCATAATTTTTTGGGTATGATATATTTTGGTGATAAATGTGTATTAAAATGTTTTTGGAAAAGGGGATTTGAATTTCATATTTGTAATATATTTTTCTCAGGACTAGCAAAACTCAAGTTGGGGGGTGTGATTAGTCACTGAAAGTGGGTAATATTCATTGTTAATATCTTAATATTAATGTTTTTAAATGTTCATAAACATCAATTTTATTCCAATTCAGAAATTGAACTTCATTTCCCATCATTGTGCAATTCATGCTTAAAGTGTCAATTTGGGCTCACTCAATAATTTGCTTATGAAAATTACAATATTCATCATTTTAATTTGATATTTTGGTATATGATTCATCACTTTATTTGGAACATTTTTTATTTTAGTTCGGATGGATGAATCACAAGTGAAGATGGGGATTTTTTCACCTGAAGGCAGAAACTTGCTGGAAAAAGCATAATGGGCCTAAGGCCCATCAAACAAATGGATCTGAAGTTGAGATTTAAATGGTGGACCTGACATTAATGCACAGAAATCCATCCCACCATTTAGACCATAACTTCCAAACGGATTAGCCAAATTTCCTGAAATTTTTACAACTCATAGAGGACCGATGGAAGAAGATATTTCTCTTCTATAACCCCTTCAGATTCGGCCTTCTTCAATTACAAATTCGCACGTCAATATGGTGGAAGAATCTGGACAGTTTTTCGGGTCAAATTCGAAACGTCAATTTCCTTTTGATTATTCACCATCCTTTTGACTCTATTAATTGTTGGGGGGTGAATTAATTGTTGGTGGATGGACCTAAGGCTCCTAATATTCCTATATAAGGAGCTAGTGGTGAAGGTAATAGGTGTGGATATTTTTCTTATCATCTTTTGTTTCTTGTTTCATTGTAAGGTTATGCTTCCAAATTTCCTTTGTAATGTTTTCCATTTCCATGTAAGTTTATTTTTTGTATCTTTATGTTATTAATAAACTTATTTCTCTTCTATATTTTCCATTTAATTTATTAAAACTTTATTATCACAAAGCACAGTGATATCTCTGTGTTGTTGTGAATTAGTTCACACATAGGTGTGAATTTTATTCACACACACAGAGGAGTGCTCGTTATTTCTGCGGTTTTAATTTCTTCAATACAATTCTTGTTAGCCATCTTCCGCCCACCATTGAGAGTATACCATCAATGGAGGGATAACCCTTTAATGGGTTGATCTTAGGAGGATTCAAAGGCTGGATTGAATGTTATTTTATGAACGAATTGTTGTTAATTGGATAATTAATTTAAGACATTCATTCTTTAGTTATTTCTACTCTTCATCTTTACTGTGTTTGAGCAAACTAAATTCAATTACTAAATGACCATATACCTCAGAGAGATCATGAATTTGGTTCTCTAAGTGTATAGTGGATTATTAATTGTGTTTAGTAAGCACCAAACCAGAAAATGATGAAGGTAGTCTTATTTTTGAAGAATGGATTCATCAAGAATTAATAAAACCAAAATTGTCTAAAGAAGTAAAATTCATTCAATCCACCCCGAGCATAATCCTAAGATCAACCCATTTTCTTTGAGTTGAATTCAATTAGGTTTCTTAGTGTTATTTAAACCATCCAAAATCAAACCCAAAGTTGGCTACTTCATAGCTCATCCTTCACCAAATCATAGCGTCTCAAGGTTACTTCTTCGGTCCCTATGGATTCGACCCCTACACATACTACATCGACCGCTTTTACCAGTAGGGTAAATTTGGGCGCAACCAAAGTGTATCCACAAGTTCCACCTATTCTAATGAATAGGAGTTTAGGATGAAGTGGGCCCCACCTGCGGGGGTTAGTGAACATCTAAGTATGATAGATCATAAGTAAGACTAATTCAATTGTATTATTCAATATTAGAATAATGATGGTTGGATTTATTTCTCAAGTTATTCACAAGTTTTTTTATCATAAAATTGAATACAATAAAATATAATCTTTCAAAAAAAACATAGGATGTTCAAGGTTTGTTAAGTTGTTTGGGGAGAATATGGGCCGAGTTAATGGTTTTTATTTTATCAAATAATATTTTATAGTTTTATAAGTGAGCTATAAAATATTTTTTACATTTATGAAAAGTTATTAATTAATTAATGTATGAAAATGTCTAAAATGAAGTTTATTACTTTCCAAGGACCAAATTTCAATTTTGGAAAGTATAACCTAGGTATAAAATCCCATTTTACCCTCTTTAATAGTGAGCTCCACATTTTGAATAATTTATTGATAGAATATCTCCTCTCTTCTCCTCTTAAGTTCTTAGAGAGAGATCCTGAAGAAAGAAAAAATATGGTTTGATCTCATATTCTTAATCAAGTTCGTGTTCTTCATGCGGTCAAAGGGACATTGTAAAGATCGTTGATTTCCTATGCTAGCACCCGTAAAATGTAGATTTATGATCCAGGATATTTGGTGTATATTTGGATGACATAGAGGATTCATATCATTGTTCCTTTGATCCAAGACACGTCAAAAGTGAGTGAATCAAACCAGTGACTTCAAATGAACAAGGTATCATTTACTCTTTCATTCGATTTTATTTTTCATGATTAAATTGAATTACATGAAATCCTTTCAGAAATTAGAGTAAGAGGATTTTTTGGATTCAATTTTTTTAACATGAATCTAAAACCAAAATTTTAAATTGCACATTTTTTCATGCTTCCGCTACGCCCTGAGTTCCTTCAATTGATATCAGAGGGAATGTGTAATTATTTAAGTTGAAAATTTTGAAATTTCAATTAAATTTTCTATGATTTGGAAATAGGGTTTCAATATGGTCCCAACACAACTAACTATGCATCGATCCAAGTTCATATTGTCAAATATGGAAAATTGAAGATCGATAGGTTTTTCATAAAAATTGTGATGAAAATTAAAGTTATTTTTTTATTTCTCTTTAATGGCTACCGATGTGATGGATTTTTAACCGAAGTGTGATAAGAGTATGTTGCATGTTAGCCGAATATACTAGAAGTCAGTTGGGGTAGTATGTTGGCGATATAATATTGTTGTGAAATCTTGATTTAGTTTCCAAAAATTAAAAAAAACAAAGCTTTTGTGGGAAGCTTACACAAAGCTTCCATGAAATGCTTATAAAAAAGAAAAATAAAAAAAACATGAAATATTTTGACTTTTGTTTATATATATTTAATAATATAATATAATATAATATATATTTTATAGTATAGATATTATATCATTATATATATATATATTGTGTTTTTGTATCTTCCCTTGTTTCCCTTGAAAATACGTTCATGTCGGGAATCATTATTTTTGAACGGTTCCCAATGGGTTTTTTTGTGCAACCAGAAACACCCAATGGTTCTGTATCCATGGTTACTTGATTTACAAAGGCAGGTGCTCATTGAGAAGTTTTACCAACACTACTTAATAACTCACATTGGTCGATGGGATGAGAGTTTGGACTCATCACATACTTTTGGGGAAAATTATTGCATACTCTATGACTCTCTTCTAGATTTAAGATATGTTCATGAATCCTTTATTTATTCCCAAGCATGATGTGGATCACCCTGGAATAAACAATCAATTATCAGCATGCGTAGAATTTAGAATCATCTGTATGTATTTGAGTCTCTTCATCAATGGAGATATAAGTATGTATCTGAGTTTATCCATCAATGGTATCCTCTTATATACTAATTAGAGATTTTTTGGTTTCTATTACGATGATGTTGGTTTTCTATCTACAATGTGGGTCACTCTGGAGTGTATCATCATCTAGGGGGATGGAATTTGTTTTGGTGTTGGTATTGAACCAATGTGATGGTCTTCCTACCTATACTTTTGAAAGGAATCAGAACCCATGTATTCAGTGTCACTTAATGGGTCACATAATACCTTTTAAGGTCATGTGATAAGAACCCAACCATACATTTTAACATCACATGGAAAGGTCATCTTGGAGGAAGGTGCCTAGTCAAAGTTTGGTATGAGACTTATTCTGAATTATCCTAGGGAACTTGTAAGGAAGATGGATTCCCATATTTAATTAAGCCCTACTGGGAAAGTGCCCTAGAGAGAATAGGATTTATTTGGGATGCTGGGTTTGGACCTCATGGAGGCTTCCTACATATACCATATGGATGGGAATCAAATCCCACATAGTTCAATTGGTATCACAAGGGAGTATGACCCTTTGAGATGATTAAGTTTGGGATTATTCATAAAAAGGATTCCTTGAAAAGGGACCATGAGTGATATATTAACTCATATAGATTTGGAGGCTTTTTTCAGGGCTTCCTTCTAAGGACATGATGTATGGATTATGGGAATTATGATTGGGGCTTACTCTTGAGGAGGATGCTCATTGAGCTTGGGCCCTAAATGGGTATCCTATGTATCCTAATTGTAGTAGGAATTATAATTATTATAGTTCAATACTTGGAATGGATCGTTTGGGTGTCTTGATCACCGTCTACCTATAAACCCATGTGATTCATGCTCAGTGTGAGAAACAATAGGAAGCGAGAGCTGTGACAAACCACACACTTCTCCTCCTCCATTGGTGGAAGAGGAGGGGGATAACGGTGAAAGATTTTAAGGGTAAGGAACTTCCCTCTCTTCACTTAACCCTGTAATGGGTCTAGGGTATGTAAAATGAGGAAGGAAGGAAGCATGAGATAGGGTAGAGGACTCTGATGCCCATCCCCTCTCTGACCTAGTGGTCAGGAGGCAGAGAGAAGCAAGAGTGCAACCTCCTGCAAGAAAGGCTAGGGGATTACTCTAGGAGGGATTCCTTAAAATTAGTTGGGGATTATTTCTAAGGATCATTCCCTTGTTTTGTTGGGGATTACAAAAAATAAAAGTCCCTTCAGGTTCAACATTGTATAGGAGTCAGGTGATGAGGTTTCAGGAGTTTCTTGAGAAGTTTATCAACTCATGTTACTTGAGGAATTAAAGATGACAATCTCAACTCGTAACATGTAAAAGGAACCAAGAGGAGTATGTGGACTCAAGGAATTTAAGGAATTGTGGAGGAGTATCTCAAATAATGGTATTCTTGGGGTGGTCTTTAACCCCATATAAAGTGCAACCCAAAATTTCCTCGATCAAGTCCAAAAAGTTTATAGTGAAACTCTCCATTTTTCATGGGGGTTAGTGATGGTAGTGAAGGGACCAGCCCAGAGGACCGGGACTACTACCCAGAAATGATCCTGATAGGGGGTTCATGGGCGTGGTCCCCATGGTATAAACCAGTGGGATCGCCTAGGTGGGTCTCCCGGGTATGAGTCACCCAAGTGGGTTTCCCGAGTGGGTTGCACAGGTATGGTTTTCCCAGGTGGGTCGCTTGGGTGGGTCACCCAGGTATGTCACCTAGGTGTTAGGCTAGGGGGCTAGCCTTAGTGAGGGAGGGACATGGTAGGTCACTCAAGCAGTGATGCACTACTTAGTAAATGGAGCTCCATGACCAGAGCCTTCTCTAGGGTTCGTTGTTTGGGGGTTCGATCGTCCTCCAAAAATTTTAGGTGGAGGGGTCTATTTATAGACCTGCTGGTGGACCTATGAGAATGGGTCTGCATTGATGGATCTACATGGATGGTCCTATGATAGTGGTCCTACATGGATGAGCCTGCATGGATGAGCCTACACAGATGTTTCTTCATGGATGGGTTGCGCGGTGGCACACATTCCTTTACAAAATTTATCTAACTTCTGAGAGCCATAACATTTGATTTGTGAGTCTGTTTGGGCTCTACAACCAATCAAATCAAATATATCAAATATACATACACTTATTAATATGGTGAATTCACCAAAGGGTCATGTAAAAAATGTGTAAGTTACATTTTAATGCATTGACACCTTTTTATGATCGATCTTGCAAATCCATTGCCTACTCTTGGAGGGGGGGTTCTTCTACTTATCCCTCATTGTGGAGAACATGTAAATCCATCTTTAATATCCATATGGTATGGAGACTCATCTATACTTAAACAAGTCATTTGATTTCTAAGTGAGGATCACATCAGTAATTTTGTATCAAAGTTCATGAAATGAATTTTTTGGTATCAACAAAATCCCCCCCCTTAGAATTAGATTCTTTAACAACAAAAATAATTTTGTTCTAAGGTAACTATAGGTAACTTTGATGCATTACAACATCATTTTTCGGTTTTTGGAGCTATGTAAAGTGTTGGAAGATGCTCTAATTTTTACCTAAGACATGGGTCCTAGTGAGAATAGTTTGACTGTTTCCAGGGTCACATGGATAATCCTACAAACTTTATGTCTTTTTACATCATTGCCCTAATTTTTTCCTAATATCAATATAAATGAGACTTAACAGGTGAGATTGGGATTTTTATTAGGCCTCCCTTTTGGGTTTTCATCATAACAAGTTTTGTGCCTTTTATATTTTTATTGGTCAATATTTATTTTGGCTAAACCATACAGAGTGTAGGTCTAGTGAGTTGAGACACAGCTGTTTTCCAGAGTTCCCTTTGTGGGCTTCCAATTTGGTGAGTATTGTATCACTTTTAATGGGTAGTTTAAATTCATGAAAATCAGACTAATAATGCTAGAGTTTTAGGTTGAACAACTTTGGCCATAAGTTTTGAAATGATGGCCCAAACAAGGATCAAGGCCCAATAATGTTCTAACATTATTCATATATCTAGTGTGGGATCTTGAGACATGATTTTGTGGTTCTAGAATCTGAAAAATGATATTGGAGAATAGAGGAGGTATCTGCTGAGGACAAAGTTACCATTGGTTGAAAACCCATTTTTCAGGCTGTTTTTGGTAAGGACAACTGGGACGCATGTTGTATAGTCAAATAGTTGTATCCTTTGGCTAACAAGACCGTTATAAGGGTAGTTTTATGCAATTCCAACTAGGTAATATACTGCATAGTATATAAAATAAGTTCTCTAGAATTCTGACATTATATTGTTTTTGGTCAAAGGAAGTTTATGGATATTTTGATTTATCAAGACCACAATGGGTGGATTTTCCAAAGGAAGTTGTCTAAGAATGAATAGAATATTTTTATTAGCATTTTCCATGAATAGGAAACCTCACTTACATGGATTTAGCTCAAGTGAAGGAGGGTGCATTTTTGTTAGATGGTTAATGTCATGGGGGAGGCCCCTTTCTGACAAGGGTGAAAGTATCATGTAGTTTAATGTATTATGAGTAGGATATTGACCGATTAGTTTAACATATTATGGATAAGACATTGTTGTACAGTTTAACATCTTGTGGCCAGGATGTTATGTTATGTAGTTTAAAGTCATACAATAAGGACATTATGCTATGTAATTTAAATTCATACAATGAGGACATTATGCTATGAAGTTTAAAGTAGTACAGTGAGTACATTATGCTATAAAATTTAAAGTTATACAATAAGGACATTATTGGGGTATAATTTAAGGTCTTTAGCTTTGACCTAAGGGTTGATGATTGTCCCATTCTTGGTAATCTGTTTGGAAATATGCTACTATATTCAGGTGTGAGAGGGAAAATTTTTAAGCTATAACCTAGGGATATCTAGATCTAAATAATGGTATAAGAAAAATGGGATTATGACGTTAGAGGAGGTCTCTCCAAAGAAATAAGTTACCACTGGTTGAAAACCCCATTTTGTGGGTTGTTTTATGCAAGGAGAACTAGGCCACATACTGCATAGTCAATAGTGGCATCCTTTGATTGACATGCCCTAAAATTTGTGAGCATCTTATGAAAATCCAAATGGGGTGTATTACAACATAGTTAGGAAAAGAAGTCCTCAAGAATTCTGACATTCTATCACTAAAATCCGATGGAATATTGTATAGATTCAGATTTCACTAGGCATAGAGTTTGGTTTGTGGGAGAAAGGTACCTGAACACAAAAGGGGCATTTCAAGTCAAAATTTACCAAGAATGGGGAAAATACATTCCCTACATAGGTCTGACCCAAGTGAAGGGGATACAATTCCTGTATTTTTAGGTCATATGACTAGGACCATAATATTATAGAAATGATAGATGATATGTGGTTTATTGAGCCAAGGTTGTTCCTACATACACCAGACATGTGAGAAAAAATTTTAAACCACGGTCTTGGAGGTTCTCAAATTAGAAGAGAGGGCATGGGACAAATATGCAAGGGATGACTACTAAATTTGAATTATGGGTTCCAACATACTATCATCAAATATTATAGAGACAGAAGAGGCTTCTCCTAAGGGTGAAGTTACCACTATTTGACAAACCTATTTTGTGGGATGTTTTATGCAAGGACAACTAGGGTACATACTGCATAGTCAAACAGTGGCATCCTTTGGTTAAAAGGACCTGAAATTTGTGGGATGTTTTGTTCAAAGCCAACTAGGTTATATTACAGCATATTCTGGAAAAGGAGTCCTTGGGTATCAAAAATTCTATCACCAGAATTAGAATAAAGATTATAAAGATCTGAAAGTATTCAAGATCAGGAGTATGACTTGAAGAAAGGAAATTTTTTAGTGTAAAGGAAGAATTAAGACCTATATTGGTTGTGATTTGGATTCTTTTGCATAGATCTAACTCATATGTAGAAGGGGGAAATTTATGTTTTCTTGACTGGACCCTTGATGAGGGGGGCCTGAATTAAAATTTCCAACACAAATCATTGTTTTTATATAGAAGAGGGGGAATTTTTATTTACCCCATGGCTAGGATTATGACTTAAGTTCTAATCATCACTATGTATCTCAATGGGATGAGAATAAATCCACACATAGTTCTTTGGGTACTATACAGTTAAAAGTCATGCATTAAGGACATTATCCATGTATTTTAATGTCATTTCATAAGGAAGAAGGTGTCTCGATGTGAATAGAAATGGAATATCATAGCTGGACTAGGGAATAGGTCATGAGAATCACTGTGTATCTTGTCGGAGCAATAATCAAGCCACACGTAGTTCTAAAATAAAGGTCCCCCACCCTAATTGAATTCATGAGTGGAGTAAAATGGGGTTTTTGTTTTGATATGAGTTCATTCATAGGGTGAGAACTCATATTGGATATTCTCATGTAGATTTGACTTGCACATGGTAGAGTGGTAGTATTTCTCATGTTTCATTGTGTCTATGACCAGGATTGGAGATCTGTACATTACTATGCATCTCATTGAAATGATAATAAATCCACATGTAGTTCTTGAAGAAATCATGCAAATTTTTTTCATGTGATAAGGAAATTTTCTTTCCTTTTAAGTTCTTATATCTAGGACCAAGATATCCTCATTGTTAATTAATATGCCTTACTTGTGTAGGCAACTATTTTACCAAAAACTCTAAGCCCACGTGATCTATTATCGGTGTGAGAAACAAGGAGTGGAAAAATTTTATTCCCCAGCACAAAGGCAGCATAAGTGAAGGATAAAGAACATTTATATTTTGTGGTGGATAGGCCAAGAGATATGATTCAGGCATCTCTATATATCTCATTAGGATGAGAATCAATCCATGCGTAGTTATTGAAATATCATACAAATTAATGTTTTGTGTTGAGGACAAAGATGAACTGATGTGAAATAATGGAAATGTTGCAGCTGGTCTTGAGGATTGGATATCTGGGCATCACTATGTATCTCATCAGGATGAGAATCAAGATCAATGTAGTTATTGAATATTTCCCCTGTTCCAGTCTGATTTTTACATAGGGAAAAGTGTCTATGTATTTTTTTATCACTGATAGACCTAGGATTAGAGATCTAGGTGTCACTATGTATCCCATATAAATGAGAATAAATCCACATGTAGTTCTTGGATAGATTGTGCGGTTTAAAATCATGAGATGAGGATGTTGGTTGTACAGTTTACCATCTTGGGGAAAGGATGTGATAATTTTGGTACTTATTCTAGTAAAAGGGGCCCAAGTGCCACTATGGAATGAAAATGATGTGAGTTTGGCTTATGCATGGGAGATACCTTTTTTTAGGGATCACGAGGGGTATCTCATCTCATGGTATTTTGGGGAGTTCTTAATGTCAAATGAGGGATACATCAACCATACAATTTAATGTCATTTGGTGATGATGAATGGTGTCTTGAAGTTTTAGGTCATATGAGTATGACCTCTTGTCATGCAGTTTATCATCATGGCATAAGGAAAATGATGTTATGCAGTTTAACATCAATAAACATGGATGTTATGTCATGTGTTTTAAGGTTGTGATACAAAGACCAACTACACAATTTAACGTCTTGTATCTTGGACACATATCATGCTATGTGGTTTAACGTCATGTAGCTAGTAAGTATCTCATGTGATTACATGAAATATTTCTTTAGGAAATTTTCATTGGACGGAGTGGTAATGAGCTCTTTATCCATTGATATCAAGGAATAAGCTCCATTAGAGTGGACTTGGTGTATAGAGTAAGGTCCCTTCCACTTTAGTTCAATATTTGGAGGCTTCTTTCCTGGTATCATTGTAGTTCTGAGATCAACATGATTTCTCCTTGGAGGAAAAGATAGAGGTGGACCATCTTGTTCAAATCTCGTGCTATATGACTCTGATAAACTTCCAAGTGGTGCATGGTGTGAAATTTCTTAGCATCCAGTCACTCCAATTCATCCAAACATTTTTGGGATTTCACATCTATGGATAGTTGATCATAGATGGAAACACAGAGTGATGGTAACTGAACCTCAATGGGTAGGACTGCTTCTGTTCCATATATCAATGAGTATGGGGTTGCTCGTGTGGCAGTACGGGTTATATTCTAGTAATCCCATAAGGAATGAAAGATCTAATTAGGCTAAGACTTTTTATCTTTATCCACTATTTTATGGAGTATGTTAGATAGGGTCTTGTTGAAGGCATATAACTTTCCATTAGATGTTGCATGATAGCAGGGTGAATGGTTGGATTTGATATCCTATTCCTGGTACAGATTTTCCACCTGAGTAGAATAGAAATTGGTTTTTTTGTCCATTAATATTGTATGAGGGACACAAAATCTGGTAATGATTTTGTCTTTTATGAATATGATAATTCTTTTGGCACCGACTTCCTTGAGAGGTATTGCCTCATGCCATTTGGAGAAGAAATCGGTAGCAGTTTAAACTGTTTGGTCATAGCTTAAGGGTATAGCCCCACTATATCTATTCCCTGTGTAGTGAATGTCTAGGAGTATTTTTCTGTATATAACAACTCTAGGGGTTAATGGATGAAGTTGGAATGCACTTGATAGGAATGAAATCTCTTGGTGAATTCTGTACAATCCTATGTCACAGTGGGCTAATAATACTCAAGCCTTTGAATTTGGTGGGAAATATTGTATCCAAACTGATGGGAGATATAGGCCCTAGTGTATAATTCATCCATAACAAGCATAGTCTCTACACCATCTATAAATCTAAGTAGGACTCCATCAAAGCCTCATTTTTAGAGGACTTTCTAGTGGTTTGGGCCATCATAGAGGGTGAATTTGGTTGCTCTCCATCAGATTTTTTCTTTCCCATCTCTATCCAGTGGGAGTAATCCATTTTGGAAGTTATCCATAATAGGTTCCATCCACCCAATGGTAGGAGAATACAATTCATTGATAGGGATGACTTTGTTAATCTCGTCCACTATGATTTGAATGAAAGGTGAAACCATATGTTGATGGGCGATTTTGATGATCGTTTCTCCCCAGTTTGGATCTTCTAGTGTTGTAGCTTCATTTTCCAATGCATCTTCTTGGGAATTTTTTTATCATGGGACATGATTCAATGTTGGTTTGTAGGGGAACTCTTCCATCAACCCTTAGACACATTCAATTAGTGTGATAAACTCTTATTTTATGATGGTGTAATCCCCATTAATATGTTTGATTACCAACTATAAGTCACCCTTAACCTCTATTTGGTTCATTGGTATTTGGAGTGCAAGTTTCAAATCCACAATGAGGGACCAGTATTCTCTCTCATTATTAGTGCAACCTTCTGATAGAAAAAAGGAGTATGGTAAGACTACCTTTTCTAGGGAAATGAGCACGATGCCTAACCCAACTTTATTGAGATTTGGTTATTCCATTATCCTCCTAATTGGGCTCCTAGATGCACCATAAAAATACATTTCCCATGTTTTGGGTTCATCCTGAATAGATAATATCTCTTCATTTGGAAATTAAATATTTAATGATGTTTTTTCTATAGATGGGTGTTATGAAAGGAAATATTTCAAGGCTTGGCCTTTCACTAATTTATAAGGAACAAATTGTATATCAAATTTCTATGAAATAACTTTCCATCATTCCATATTCCCTTTCAACTTATGATGGTAGAGGATGTATTTGAGCAGGTTATTATGAGAGACTGAGTGGACCTCATAGTGATGTAGTTAGAGCTGTAATTTTTGAACTACAAATATTAATGTTAGTAAGATCTTATTGATATATAAATAATGAGTATCTATGTCGATCATGGTTCGAGTGAGATAATAGAGGATGTTTTCATTCCTAACATCGTTCTTCTGTGTAAGGAATGTGCCTAGTGACCATTGCAATTCCATCACATATAGAATGAGTGGATTTCCCTCAACAGGTGGCATCAGCATCAGTGGGCTCAAAAGGTATGTATTTAGGTTGTCAAATGATTCTTGGAATTTATTTTCCAACTAATATTTAACTCCCTTCCTCGTCAGTTTAGTGAAGGGAAAACACTTGCCTATAAGATTGGATATGAAGCATCAAATGTAAACCAAGTGTCCTTGAATTACTCTCAAATATTTAAGGTTTCTAGGTGGTGACATGCTAAGGATAGACTTTTTTTTTTCTCAGGGTCAACTTCGATGTCACGATGACATACAATGAAGCTAAGAAACTTCCCCAAGGTTACCCTAAAAGTACATTTTAAGGGGTTCATACTTAGGCTATGTTGTTGTGGTTTATTAAATATAGTCTCCAGGTCAACCAAATGGTTTGAAATTTTTTGGGACTTGACCACTATATCATCAACGTAACATTAAACAAACTTCCCTAATAAAGGTTTTAAGATGCGGTGCATGGCACATTGGTATGTGGACTAACATTCCTTAAGCCAAATGGAATTAGTCGATAGTAAAATACCCCTTGGGGGATCTGAAGGCTATGTCTTATTCATATTTTGGGTCCATTTGAATTTGGTTGTACCCTAAATAGCCATCCATTAAGGAGAGGTCTTGATAATCATCTATTTCATCAATCAGGAGTTCTGTGATTGAACTAGGAAGTCATCTTTCATATAGTGCCGGTTGAGATCTATGAAGTCAATGAAAACCCTGATTTGCCCATTTTTCTTCTTCATAGTGACAATTTTTTCTATCCATTTCGGATATTGTACTTCTTGTATGAATTTTTCCTTGATGATATTATCCACTTTAGCCTCAATTTTGGAGGCATGAGTCAGATGTTTCCTTTTGGCTGCCTATTTTTATCCCCAATGGTCTTTTGGAAAACCCAAGTGATGGGTGGCCACCTCAGGGTCAAGGCATAGAATCTCTATGTAATTATAGGTGAACACATCCTTGTTTTAGTTTAGGAAGAAAGTATATATTTCTTTCTCTTTAGAATTTATGGCCGCACTAATTAGAGTGGGTCATGGATCTTCCTTCATACCCAATTTTATCTCTTTGAGTTCATCCACAGTGGATGAGACATCTTCCTAAAATGTTGTAGGGGAATACCTAAGGTCTTCCTCTTCTTCATCTTCCCCAAACTTTACTTATTTAACCTTTTACTAAAAATTTTATGATGAAGCAAGATTCTCATAGTCAGGGGACGAGTCGATATTTGGATATCCTAAAGAGGAATCAACAATTTCTAGTTCAATCAATGGTGTGAGGCCTTTTTGGGGATCCAAATGGGAGACAAGAGACTAAGAATAAGCATATTTGTCTTCTCTAATTAACATGACAACTTATTTAAACCTAACTGATGAAATATATATTTTTTGAAGCTTGTGGGATCAAATGAATACATTTTCATCTAGGATTTCATCATTGTTTGGAGAGTTGAGGACTTCTCCTGCATTTTCGAGTTCAGTTGTCATGGCCGACATTACAAAACCTGTCGTATGAGTGATTGAATTTGGACCCACCCCTTCAATTTGATTAATGGGAAGTGCATACTCTGCACTGAGTTTCTTGAATGGGTTAGTTGGGATCATTTCTAGGCCATTTGTGGAATTTATTTGAGTGAAATTATCAATCATGGATTGTTTCCCTTCCTTATGGTAGAATCCTACGTCAATGTACTTTGAATTATAGGATTTGAATGGGGATTTTTCACAATTAAATTTAAAAATTTGACCATTGATACAATATTTGAGACACTAGTGGTATGTTGAAGGAATGGTCGCATGCTGATGTAGCCAAGGTCTTCCCAGTAGGACATTAAAGTTTGTATCATGCCGAACAATCATGAATTCTGAGTCAGACATAAGATCCCCAAACTGGGTTCTAAGTGTGATCTCTCCAAGAGGCTCTTGTTCATTCTTTTCATAACCCTGTAACATTATAGTATGGGGGGGGAAATGAGATTCATTGAGACCCAATTGGCGAAGTGTAAAGATTGTAATGAGGTTGAATCCTAGGCCATTATCAATAAAGGATCATCTGGTATCAATGTCATTTATTCTTTTGTATATATACAAGGTCCTGATGTGTCCTTATATAATATCATCCCCGTCTTGTTCTATGAAAGAGATGACTACATGGCATTTTGTGGGATCATTCTCTGCACGATATACTACAACAGAAGAAACCCCCACTCAAACTCCTAAGGACTTGACAAGGCCTCTATGAGTGCCTCCTAGAGATCTTTCAATAGAATAAAAGATTATAGTATTGAAAACTTAGTCGATACCTAGGCTAGTTACTTCAAAACATCATACTTCTGATCTAGAGGTCTATTTTTCCTAGTATGGGAGTGTTCTTTCACATGTGCTTTGGGAGATGATGTTCTTGATGTGGATGGACCATCCCTTGGAATAGGATTTGAAGGTGCTTCCACTCTTAATGTATTAGGATGGTTGGGCCTGCCTACATGTAGAGGCCGATTAGGTGATGACATATCCTCTAATAGATCTTCCAATATGATCATTTCATATCAAACCTTGACATGCGTGGGGGGATTTCCTTATTCCTAATGAGCTCACTGGAGAGTTCTTCCATGAGTCTTGGTCATATAAATGGTTCGAGTAGAGGTGTGATTAAATTAGTGATTCCTAGCACGGCCGCATCTTCCCCTGTTTCCTTGACTATGAAGGCCCCTTCCCCCAGTTCCCCAATTAGGTGTAGGGAATTCAGGTTCATGATCAAAATCATCATATTCAAAGACATCCATTAAGTGAATAACATTAATGGAACCGAAGATCATCTCCTCATCTAATGAATATTTTATCTGGTAGTTCAACTCTTGTTGTACCATTTGGCGGGGTAGTGCCCGTACATTCGGGAATATCAGCATGAAGTATACTAAGTTTAGGGATAACTTTGGCCTTGACACAAGATTATCTTCTTGAATTTTCTTCTTAACCTTCAGGTCATGTCACTTTTTGGAGGACTAGATTTCAGAGGGATGAGTTATTGATGAAGTTGGTTGTATTGTAGAGGAAGTGGGAAAATGAATAGTTGTTTATTTTAGTTGTTCTTGAAGGAATAGTTGGATGAATCTGGTTGATCTTTTTTCTAACCATCCAATCACCGAACTTCTATGTACTCTTTATCTTAACTTATTTCCATTCATTTTCCTCCTATGGGTTAGTTGTAGAAACATACGCAACCTGATCAGGTGAATTTTTTAGTTTCACTTTCCCAGAGTCCACCATCTTTTGCATAAGATATATGAAGACAAAACAATCCTGAATGTGGTTCCCTAACATTTGATGAAAGGGGAAATAGTTTGGGAGATCCTCGAAACCTTATTTTTTGGGCTTCCTAGGATTTGGAAACTTGACTAAGTTATTTTACAATGATAAAATAAAGTAGTTGGGGCCTTGGTCATTTCAAAAAGAATAGAATTTGTTTTTCATCACCTCAAACTAATTCTACATCTTATCCCTATGATCATCATGAGGAGGTGGGTGTGGTTTTTGATGATCAGGAGATGGATATGAATGATTCTACATGATATTTGAAGTGGGAGTGGGTACAAGGTCCTACTGGAATGTAATTGTAGCAGCTTATACTTTCCATGTTCTCCTTCCCTACATTTATGGAATTAATCAGGCCTTGGATTTGGTCTCTACGATGGATTCTTCTACCTTTTTATTAATTACGAAAAGGTCTTGAAACCCTCCTGTGTATTTTACTAGGACTAGGGGTGTACGCAACTCGTTGTGAAGATTTTCTATATATATGGGAAACGAGTCTTCTTGAGGGAGTGGTAGGTTCAAGGAGTATTTCAATCCTTTACACCTAGCAATAAAATCTAAGACTCTTTCATTCTCCCACTTCTTACAGTTTATAAGGTCAAAAACAGTTGTCTTTTGCAGATTCTATCAAAACTGGAAGAGAAACTTCTGAAGGAGGTCTTCCCACCCAGTGATTGACCAAACCTACAAACTTGGGCACCACACAAAGGCTGGTACTTGAATCAATTTCACGAAATACCTGATTTTTACCACCTCTTATTGTTTATGGGTACCCATCATGGGATCACAGTGAAAGATAAAATGTATCAAATGCTGTTTTGGGTCTCCTAATTCATTAAAAACTATAAATGTAGGGTTCCCAAAGTTTGACGGGGGAAGAGTTGGATCTACCCATTCATGATCAGGCTTATTTTTAGGTTGTATTAGTGATTTTAATTCCTGCATAGCTTCCAATAAATCCATTGGTGACTCGATAGTGTTCATTAGAATTCGAGGAATGTCTGGTTGAACTGGAGCTGGAATGGGTGTGGTGGCTGGGGACTAAATAGGTGTGGCTGCTAGAGCCTGAATAGGTGCAGTAGCTAGTAGGGACAATATAGGTGGAACTACTAGTACTTTTCATAAATATCCTATAGGGGAAGCCCTGTAAGGATATTCCTGACCCTGTTTTAGCTGCATACCCAATAGAGGGAATTCTCTATCAGCTATTTTTTGATCTAAATGTATTGGAGGTTGCTATCCCACATTGAATGGATGTTTTATATCTACTTCAATTTCTATAGAAAACTCTCTTTTTTGAGGTGTTCCAACTGGAAGTAAAATTTTAGGATCTTCTTGTGGAACATATCTAGAAGGAAGGGTGCCCTTAAGTAATTCTATATTGGGTCTTCTTAATTCCTTATTCTATTCATCTTTCTAAGTGAATATTTATTCGAGTGAAAGGGGTTTAACCTCTCTAGAATGAGGGTGAGGTATGATTTACCCTTTCCTTTTTCCCTATTGGGTGCCTTTTGAGGAGGTAATTATGGATTGTTCGAGGGGGTTACCAAATTCAATTCAAGCCTATGGTTTCAAGTAATCACACCTCCTTTATTTTGTTTCATTGTATACCACATTATTAAATATAACTTCCTCTTTTGACCCCTCTGAATTAGCCTCGTGCTATGTAGAATATTCAAAGGAATCATTGATGGCATTCACTAATGAAAAATGCATTGAAGGCATTATATCAGTGACTTTATGAGATTTTATTCTTCTATACCCTCCATGATGAATTTTCCTATCCTTCGTTGATTCTATGGAAACTGTTTGGTGGACATTGATCTGAATTGAATCACTATATAGTTTAGTCATGCATGTTCCAAGTGAAGGTATTGTATCACGGAATGGGATGAACTTGGAGGATTCATCTTGAGGTATCTTACCTAATTAGTAGAAGATCGATTCCCACTAAGGATGTGGTTATTGAGGTGTAAAATCCCCCGTCCCTGAGGTCTATGGAAGTTCCCATTCTTCTTTCACAACCCTTTGAGTCCGGTTTTTTGAACTCGAGCGTTAGGTTAAAAAAATTCCCTAGGTCTGTGGGATTTTTTTTCTCCTGAACCATTATGGATGATATTACCATAGCTTCCCTTATGATTTTATATAGTTTTTCCCAAACATGGGTTGAGTGCATCATTCATTATGCACTTAGATCAACCATTTCTGAAGATCATTGTGTTATTTTTGATATTTTCACTATCTGAAGGCTGACATCCTCTAAGTGAGAAGATTGGTAAATATTCTTAGATTATTGACAAAAAAGTATCTCAGTATCTTTCTCTCTCCTGGCTCGACATCGGTGAGAGTCAGGCAGGACTTATTTTTGTTGATCACATCTTCAGTTATGGACAAGGTCCATTTACTGAAGTCGTCCTGGGGCTATAACATTGCTTGTTATAACCTTTGGTGGTCTTTGTTTATTAAGGATCATGGTGAATTGTAATGCTACATGTGAACCTCATCCTCTAATATGAACATCATAGGGGTCATCAGTGATCAGTTGTCGTAACCTCATTTATGTTCTGAGGCATGCATGTTGAAGGGGTCCTTGCTATTTTTTATCTTTGGGTTTCTTGAATCGAGGAGAGCTTCCAAGTCAATTTGTCATTGCAACCCTTCTATTACCTTCACATGACATTGATATTTTTCATAGGGTAATGATTTTTCTTTTAAGTGGTGAAGATTTTTCCATATTTTTAGGTGAATTTCATTCACACAATATCCCAACAATGCCTTCGGAATACTGTATTGAGGGGTAGTTAAAGTCCAGAACATGACGGGTATGTCATCTTTAGCTAGTTGTTTCCTCATATTTATCATTTATTATTATACTTTTCCAGAGACTCCTCTATCTACTCTGACTAGAGTGGACTCTTTCTTATTATCTTATCACATGTGGTGAGACCAATAGGGATTTCCTCTATTACACTAGAAGGTAGGCGGCCTGAGGGTGGTTCATAGAATGACTGTCACCATGGCCTATATTTTTGTTGAGAAAGTATTTCACCTGCTAGGGACAAGGTATCATACATGAATGACCTTGTGTTCACAAGTTCTTCACGATAGGATAGCTTTATCTTCACTACATATCCAATTGGATAATTCTATTGAAAATGTGAAACACTACTATAAAGATAACTTTTTCAATGGATGACATCATGGGAATGACAACCATTGTGGATTAAATCAAGGGAAAAACCCTCTTTCTCCTTGATCTTTTGTCCACGTGTAGGGCTACCATGGATCTCATCAAGAGATGAGCTCTCGAGATCAATCTGATTGTTGTCATGAAACAAGCCTTCATGGTGAAGTATCCAATAATGAAAGTATAAATTACTACTATTGCTCCCATAATTTGGTAATGGGGGAGTAGGATCTTGAGATACCAAAGATAATCATCTGAGGTATTCAATAAATCTATCATTAAGTATAGTAGGATCATAGATCGGCTCTTGATTTTCCAATTTTGTTTGATGAGGCTTATTCTTGGATTCCTTCTTATGAGAGATTGGGGAAACTTTCTAAGAGAATTGGTTGTTATGGGTAGGTGTTTGTGTCTACCTTGGATTTTCCATTAAGATAGGTCGATTGTCTCCAATTGGAGTGGGTGTATGTTCCTGATCCAGTTGTCCGTATATTATTGTGGAATTTTCCCTATGGCCCTATTGGATGGGAGAAGAGGTGTGTATATTCTTTGGGGTGATATACTGAATAGACACCCCATTTGTGGGTATAGAACTATGTGTACATACCTTAGGAACTACTATCGTTGTCATTATGATGTCCTGTAAAGTCTGTAGGATGTGAGCGGAGATTTGGGTCTTCCCTTTCACCATTATTAGGATATTCTTGGTGACTGTAATGATTGGAATAGGGATATATTCCCATTCCATATCTAGAGTAGACCTTGCTCCATGTTGGCCGGTTCTCATCCCTAGTGCTCCATCTTTTATGCTTGGTTTTGAAGGACCTAGGTCGGATATCCGAGTACAACACCCTCATCATGTTGAAGGTTCACTACCATGCAGCATTGGCGGTGGAAATTTTTGGAAGGAGGCCTTGATAAGGAACCATGTTTCTTCTAGATGACTGTATGTGTGGCCTCTTGATCCACCTCCCTAAGATATGGGAGGGACTAGTCGTCATGTTTTAGGGACAGGCTCTCGAAATGGTTGAAGACGGGTGGTCAGTGTCATCGGCGTCAGGACTACCGGTCGTCACTGACCGGATGATCGGTGGGGATTAGTGAGCTGGAGGTCCTGTTGGGTGGCCTCCAAGGTTAGGATAGTATTGTGATGATGGTACTCCTAGACTAGTGCATTCGAGACCCATCATGGAAGAAGTTGGGTTGGTTATGGAATCCTTTGAATGGATGAATATTTGGTGTGAATATTAGTTGGGGAATGAATTGATGAGAGTTAGTATGATGTCATTGAATTAAAGGGATCTCATAAATTAAGTTCCTAAGATATGAAAAACACAAATAAAAAAACCCTATTAAAATAGCATCTCATCTAAATGAACACACACATGATTGACTGTCTTGCATGGCCCTCTTTTATTAGGTGAAAGGGGCCTGGTAGATGGGTGATGCTATCATCTTGGTTAAGAATTCATGTCAGGTTAACCATTTTATCCCTCAAAAATACGTTCGTATCAAGAATCATTATTTCTGAACGATTTCCAACAGGTGTGTTCATGGAACCGGAAACACCCATAGGTTTTGTACCCATGGGGACCTGCTTTTTAAAGGCAGGTTATCATCAGGAAGTTTGACCAATGATGCTTAAGAACTCACATTGGTCGAGAGGATGGAAGTTCAGGCTCATCACACCCTTTTAGGAGAATTATTGCCTACTTTAGGACTCTCTTATAGATTTAATATGTGTTCATGAATCATTTATTTATTCCCAAGCATAATGTGGGTCACCCTAGAATTAACAATCAATTATCAACATGCGTAGAATTTAGAATCATCTGTATGTATCTGAGGTTATTTATCAATGGATATATTTGAATTTATCTGGGGTTCTCCATCAATGGTATCTTATAATATACTAATTAAAGATTCTTTGTTCGTTATTACGATGGTGTTGGTTTTTTATCCACACAGTGGGGCACTCTGGAGTGTATTGTCATCCAAGGGGATGGAAGTAGTTTTGGTGTTGGGATCTAACCCATGTGATGGGATTCCTACATATCCTCATGAAAGGAATCAGAACCCATTTAGTGTAGTGCCTTTTAATGGTTCACATCATACCTTTCAAGTTCATGTGATAAGGACTTAACCATACATTTTAATGTCATGTGGTAAGGACGTCTAGGTGGAAGGTGTTTAGTCAATGTTTGGTGTGGGGCTTATTCTAAAGCAGCCTAGGGAACCTGGAAGGAAGATAGATTCCTAGGATGAATTAAACCCTACTAATAAAGTGTCCCAAAGAGAATAGGGTTGATTTGGAATGTTGGTTTTAGACCTCAAGGAGGCCTCCTACATATCCTATATGGACAATAATCAAATACCATGTAGTTCAGTTGGTCCCACAGGGGAGTATGACCCTTTGAGGGGATTAATTTGGGGATTATTCATAAAAAGGATGCCCTGAAAAGGGACCATGAGGGATTTATTAAGTCATGGTGATTTGGAGGCCTGTTTTGGGGCTTACTCTTCAAGAAAGGATGCCCGGATTACAGGAATTATGATTGGGACTTACTCCTGAGGGGGATACCCATTGAGCTCAAGCCCTAAATGGGTTTCCTATGTATCCTGATTGTAAAAGGAATCATATTTCTTGTGGTTCAATACTTTGAATGTATCATGCAGGTATCCTGGTCACCATTAACCTCTAAGCCCATGTGATTCATGCTAGGTGTGATAAACAAGAGGAATCAGAAGATCCGATAAACCACACAATTCTCCTCCTCTGCTGGTGGAAGAGGAGGGGGATGACAATGAAAGAGGATAAGGGTATTTCACTTCCCTATCTTTACTTTACCTTGGAATGGGTCTAGGATATGGAAATGAGGAAGGAAGGAATCAGGAGAGAGGGGAGAGGACTTTGGTGCCTGTCCCCACTTTGACCTAGTGCCTAGGAGGTAGAGAGGAGAAAAAGTGAAACCTCCTATAAGAAAGGCCAGGGGATTACTCTAGGAGGGATTCCCTAAAATTGGTTGGGGATTATTCCTAAGGAGGATTACTTTGTTTGGTTGGTTCTTACACCAAATTGGAGTCCCTTTAGGTTCAAAATTTCATAGGATTCGGGTGATGAGGTTTCAGGAGTTTCTTGAGGAGTTTATCAACTCAAGTTACTTGAGGAATCCAATAGGATAATCTTAAATCATAACATAGGAAAGGAACCAAGAGGATTACATTGAATCAAGTAATTTAAGGGAGTGTGGAGGATTATCTCAAATCATGGTATTCCTTGGGTGGACGTTAAGACCATATAAAGCACAACCCAAAATTTTCTCAACCAGGATCAAAAAAATTGCAGCAAAACTCTCCATTTTTCATGGGGGAGATGATGGTAGTGAAGGGACCGGCCTGGAGGGCTGAGACCATAGCCCAGTAATGATCCTGAGTGGGGGTGAGAGGGTGAAATCCTAATGGTATGAACCAGAGAGATCACCTAGGTAGGTCACCCAAGCGGGTCTCCCGGGTATGGGTCAGCCAGGTGGGTCTCATAGTTGGGTTGCCCAGGTGGGTCACCCAGTTATGTCGCCCAGGCATTAGGCTAGGGGCCTCTCCCTAGTGAAGGTGGTCTATGGTAGGTCTCTCAAGTAGTGATGGATTACTTGGGTGTGGGATCTATATCATAAAATCCCTCTCTAGGGTTTGTCATCTAGGGATTCGGTTGTCCTTCAAAAATTTGAGGTGGAGGGGACTATTTATAGTCCTGCTAATGGACTTGTGCGAGGATGAGCCTAAATAGATGGGCATTCATGGATGGACCTACATGGATGGGCCTATGTGGATGGTCCTATGTGGATGGGCCTGCGTGGATGGGCCTGCATGGATGGGTTGTGCAGTGATGTACATTCCTTTACAAAAAAATTCTAACTTCTGAGAGACATGACTTTTGATCTGTGAGTCCCTTTGGGATCCCTAACCAGTCAAATCAAATCTATTGAATATATATACACTTATTGATATAGTTAATTCACCAAAATTTCCTGTATGAAACATGTAAGTTTTATTTTAATGCATCGATGCCTTTTTATCATCAGTCATGGAAATATATGGCCTACTCTTGGAGGGAGGTTCTTTCCACTTATCCTTCATTATGGATAACATAGAAATCTATCCTACATATTCATCTAGCATGGAGACAAAACTCTACTCAAGCTTTACATTTGATGTCTAAGTGAGGATCACATTATGAATTCCATGGAAATGTGCATGAAATTCATTTTGTGGTATCAACAGCCCTAAAAAGGATTCCCCCTCTTGAGCCTGATCAACTTGGTCTAGGTCCGACTGACTTGACCCATTTAACCTATATCAAGCCCTAAATTAATTTATAAGGATCTTATTTAGGTTCAAATAGACCCAAAATTTTATGGAAAAAAAATAGAAATTAAATTTAATTGTCTAGGATTTAATAAACTTATTTAGGGTGTTGTGGGACTTATTGATAATTAATTAAAATTATTTCAATTCAAGTTAACATGTAAGAAATATCCTCGAGTTGAATTTTAGAAAATTTAATTTTTTTTATGAAATATTATAATGGTCCAGACCTCTCTGGTCCATTCCTTTGCTGAAATCTGGTGTCTGGGGTGTTCTAGGAGGTCAATGTGACTTACCCCCAACAATTTTCCAAATTTCCAGTTCTGCAAATAGTGTTTCCAGTTTTTTGAACAGTGTCATCAATGAGACAGATGTGAATACACTACTACAAAAACGGGCAATATCAGCACTAAAATCAGGATTTAACAGCGCTAGAAAAGCGATTTAAATCTCAGCACTGATAACAGGGGGGCCTTTAACAGCGCTAAAAAAGCGCTATTAAATCCATGACTTTAACAGTGCTTTTTTAGCGCTGTTAAATCCCTGCCTGCTGCAGATAAAAAATCTGCATCAATACAGCCAGCCGAACAGACCTACAGAAAAACCAGTATATCAACCACAAACATGTCATCAACCGATCACAACCCAACCATTAAATACTTACATTGCCCCAAACACCCATAACACAACCCAACCACAACCACAACCTTCATCTCAATGTACTCAACAGATCTAAACACTTAAGATGGATTTTACCCAAGACTATCTAATTCAAAACGCCGATCATGTCATCAACCGACCACTTAATTTCTATGGTGCTCCCCACTATACACTTTAGCTCACAAACACCACCTAACACCTCCATCATCGGGAAAGAACCACTAGAACCCCACATGATATAAGGCTATTGCATGATGTTTAAACATAGCGAGAGGAGAAGAGAAGGTGAAAGTCCCATAGACGAACAACATCAACAATGAACATCCACCACCCTTTCACTATATAGATCAAAATCATATCTTTAAGAACGTCCATTTGAATTTCTATCTTACTTCCATCGAGGATGATGCATGTTGGTCAACTTGTTTTGGAAATTGTTTATCTTCATCTGTGCCTTGTACTTGCACCCATGAATTTGAAGATGAGTATGCGTATACGATAGTTGAGGCAGGGTTGACTCGTACACATCACATATGACCCATGAATCGTTGTCCTAAAATGTCAACACAATCCGAAGGCGTTTGGTCAGTTTCCCGTATGTCAGTTGTTGATTTCACTTAAAAATAAGTCCATTTTGAACAAAACAGAGGCACTTTGAGTGGTGTCGGCCACACCAGGCCTCGAATTGAGGCGTGGTTGACTCGTACACGTCAAATTTGACCCATGGATCGTTTTTCTAAAGTTTCAACAGAATCCAAATGCGTTTGGTCAGTTTGACGTATGTTAGTTGTTGATTTCACTTAAAATTAAGTCCATTTTTAACAAAAATAGAGGCACTTTGAGTGGTGTCGGACACACCGGGCCTCAGATTGAGGCGGGGTTGACTCATACACATCACATTTGACTCATGGATCGTTTTCCTTAAGTTTCAACAGAAACCGAATGTGTTTGGTCGGTTTGGCGTATGTATGTAAAATATTGTCCATTTTAAACAAAATACATACACTTGGAGTGATACCGGTCACACCGCACCTCGGATTGAGGAAATGTTGACTCATACATGTCACATATGACCCATTTATTGTTTTCATAAAGTTTCAACACAATTCGAAAGCGTTTGGTCGGTTTCCCGTATGTCAGTTGTTGATTTCACTTAAAAATAAGTCCATTTTGAACAAAATAAATACACTTGGAGTAATATCGGTCACACCGCACTTCGGATTGAGGCGTGGTTGACTCGTAAACATCACATATGACCCATGGATCATTTTACTAAAGTTTCAACACAATCCGAAATTTTTTGGTCGGTTTCCCGTATGTCAGTTGTTGATTTCACTTAAAAATAAGTCCATTTTGAACAAAATACATACACTTGGAGTAATACCGGTCACACCGCACCTCGGATTGAGGCGGGGTTGACTCATAAACATCACATATGACCCATGGATCTTTTTCCTAAAGTTTCAACACAATAAAAAGGCGTTTGGTTGGTTTCCCATATGTCAGTTGTTGATTTCACTTAAAAATAATTCCATTTTGAACAAAATACATACACTTGGAGTGATACCGGTCACACCTCACCTCGGATTGAGGATGGGTTGATTTGTAAACGTCAAATTTGACCCATGGATCTTTTTCCTTAAGTTTCAATAGAATCCAAATGTGTTTGATTAGTTTGTCGTATGTTAGTTGTTGATTTCACTTAAAATTAAGTCCATTTTTAACAAAAACAAAGGCACTTTGAGTGGTGTCAGCCACACCGGGCCTCGTATTGAGGTGGGGTTGACTCGTAAACATCACATTTGACTCATGGATCGTTTTCCTTAAGTTTCAACAGAAACTGAATGTGTTTGGTCGGTTTGGCGTATGTATGTAAAATATTGTCCATTTTAAACAAAATACATACACTTGGAGTGATACCGGCCACACTGTGCCTCGGATTGAGGCCGGGTTGACTCGTACACGTCACATATGACCCATGAATCATTTTCCTAAAGTGTCAACACAATCCAAAGGCGTTTGGTGGTTTCCTGTATGTCAGTTGTTGATTTCACTTAAAAATAAATCCATTTTGAACAAAATAGAGGCACTTTGAGTCGTGTCGGCCACACTGGGCCTCAGATTGAGTCTGGTTTGACTCTTACATGTCAAATTTGACCCATGGATCGTTTTCCTTAAGTTTCAACAGAATCTGAAAGCATTTGGTCGGTTTTCCATATGTCAGTTGTTGATTTCACTTAAAATTAAGTCCATTTTTAACAAAACAGAGACACTATGAGTGTTGTCGGCCACATCGGGCCTCATATTGATGAGGAGTTGACTCGTACACGTCACACATGAGTTATGGATCATTGTGAAAAAGTTTCAACACATTCAGAAGCTGTTAGATCGGTTTGGCGTATGTACGTAAAATATTGTTCATTTTGAACAAAATACATACACTTGGAGTGATACCGGTCACACCGCACCTTGGATTGAGGCGGAGTTGACTCATAGACGTCAAATTTTACCCATGGATCGTTTTCCTTAAGTTTTAACATAATAACAATGCGTTTGGTCAGTTTTACGTATGTCAGTTGTTGATTTCACTTAAAATTAAGTCCATTTTTAACAAAATAGTGACACTGTGAGTGGTGTCGGCCACACCAGGCCTCGAATTGATGCGGGGTTGACTCGTACACGTCACACATGAGTCATGGATCATTTTTCAAAAGTATAAACACAATAAGAAGACGTTAGATCGGTTTGGCGTATGTACGTAAAATATTGTCCATTTTAAACAAAATACATACACTTGGAGTGATACCGGTCACACCGCACCTCAGATTGAGGTGGGGTTGACTTGTACATGTCACATATGACCCATGAATCGTTTTCCTAAAGTTTCAACACAATCTGAAGGCGTTTGGTCAGTTTCCCGTATGTCAGTTGTTGATTTCATGGGGATAAAAAGATGAAACATTCTTGTATGTAAATGTTTGTAGAAAAATTGTAATTATTATTAAATAAAACATTCTTTCTCCAATGGGTCATTTGTATATTTTAACAGATGAAATGCACCAGCAACATGCAAGAATGATGAACCTCATTTCGTTGGCCTTTGGACAAAAAAACCAGTAAAATCTCCAAAATACCTTCATATCATGCATGAACCAGTAAAATCTCCAATCATTAGTTGCATGTATGCGGAAACTTCCATGATAGATTGGAAGTTCACCAATCCATTTGATAAACAATATGGGATGTTAAATCTGGAATTTAGAACATCCAATGTAGGAAATTGTTCCAATTATTTGGAAATTGATGCTAAATTTAAAGATCTTTCCTCTGTTTCATCAAGCGAGTGAAAATTGTATTGGAGAACTGGAATGGAAAATCCCACAGTAACTTCAAATCCTCGATCAAGGGAGCCAAATATACATCAATATAGTTACCTGGTTGTTTTGGTCCTGATATAAGCAAAGATAACATAATGAATTTCCGTTTCATGCATAACCAGGGTGGCAAGTTATAATTTACCAACATAACAGGCCAAGTACTGTGAGTGCTGGTTTGAAAACCAAAAGGATTCACTCCATCAGTAGATAACGTAAGACGCAGGTTTCTCGGATCATTTCCAAATTCAGGATACTCATGATCAATTCTCTTCCATTGAGGAGAGTCGGCCGAGTGATGTAATTTTCCATCTTTATTTCTTTTATCTGCATGCCATGACAATTGTCTTGCAGTTTCTTCACTTCCATATAGACGCCTAAACCTTGGAATGATTGGAAAGTACCATACAACTTTCATAGGACTGCGTTCATCTTTCTTGTATCGAGAAGCACCACACTTTGGGAATTCTGTAAGTGATTTGTTCTCCTTGCGAAACAATATATAGTCTTTCGGGCAGGCATGTATTCTTTTAGAAATCATACCCATCGAGCATAGCATTTGTTTAGCTTCATATGTCCGGCTTGGGAGCTCATTATCTTCTGGAAGCATGTCATTCAAAAGAGCAAGTAGTTCCGTGAAACTGACATCACTCCATCTGTTTCCTGATTTCAATTTATACAACTTCAGTACAGCTGACAATGCAGTATATTTAGTGAAACCAGCATACAATGGCGTCTTTGCACAACTCTTTAACTTCTCAAACAATTTTGGGCAATCACGGAGTTCATGTTCAATTGTCCTTGTCATTTCCTCAATATGATCTTAATCATCATTGACATCTGTAATCACATCCTCTATACGGTCTTCTTCATTATCCATATTTGTAATCATATCTGATGATCCCTAAAATACAGTTTTATTCCAACCAGTAGCTACATTCGCTTTTTCCCCGTGTTTATTCCAACATTTATAACTTCGATCTATTCTGTGACATATCAAATGTTCTTCCAACTCCTCTGGAGTAATTAGTCTAGAATAACAACAACGTAAACACGGACAAAGGATTTGAGAAGGATCCTTTGCATGATACTTTGCAAACTTGATGAACTTTTTCACTCCATTCTCATAATCTATTGTCAAATGATTAGCATCCATCCAATCTTTATTCATCTCCATCCTATTTGAATCTGAAATATTATTATTTATGATTCAAATACACAAAACAAGACTTCCAAATAAAAAGTAGCAGAGAACCACTTCCTTATAAAAATAGATACTAATATAGCCTAACCATTTTCAATAAAGATTTGGAAATCAACAGAACCAGGATAAACCCCCATCAAAATGAACACACTTTCCAGCCCCCTTACCAATAGTTCTAGCACCCACCACCCTGCAACAAAACATTAAACATCCTTTTAACCACTCCTACTAGTCACCTCATTTATAATAAACATTAAACATCTTGGATGAGTCTTAGTGGATCATGGAAAGGGGTTAAATCCATGTTTAAGATATATGTTTCCTATAATATAAAGTTATATTCTTGATTATGGATGAGTCTTGGTGGATCTTGGAAAGGGGTTAAATCCACAAGACACACTTATAATTTCCAACCAATCCCATTATCCAAACCAAAATCCAACCATTTCTATAATTATTAAATAATTATTACTTCACTACCTAGGCTTCTAGAACAAAGAAACCATACATAAAACATAGCTCATCATTACCATCGAATCATCGCCTCACTGCCCCAAAAGAATGACCAAACAAATCATTACCTCACCACCCCAAAAGCATGGCCAAACAATCCATCACCTTGCCACCCAAAAAGAAAAACCAAATGAATCATCCCCTCACTACCCAAAAAGCATGGAAAAACAAACCATCACATCTCCAAACCAAAATCATGGGAAAAAACCATACATCATCCCACACCACATCAAAACCAATTATCGTGACCCCCACTAGCATGACCACACATCACAACACATCAAAGACCATTTTATAGATTTAACAAAGGTAATTTTAGCACATTTCACTTTACTTTAAGAGTGTTATCACACATTCCATAAATCCAGGGGAAAGCATTTCATTAGCCAAATATAAGTGGTTATCCAATTTCCATTTTGGGGTGATATCACAACAACTTGAAAAAAGGCTTACATATGACAACAAATACAGTGAAAGAAAGGGCGCCCAATATCCATGATTTTTAGTGGGGTATTCAGTCCGTACAAACACAACATCACAATTATATCAAAGATGTAAAAGTACAAGAATCATTAACCCTTCCCCTTGAATTTAAATTAACTTATTAATTTATCTTAATTAGGCTAGTGCAAACCATACCCAATGATAGACAAGAGTAAAACCCTCCTGCATGAAACAAAAAAGTTAGAAATGAAGGAATTCCAAACCTCAAAGAAGTTTTTCCAACTCACTATGAACAAGAAATTCCAATAAATGACAACCGCATGAAAAACCTAAAGATCAACCTATACTGCAAAACAATATTTAGGGCATCTACTGACCTTGGGTGAAGAAATCGGAAGTCCAAGGAAAACTCAAGGTGAGGGAGCCTTCGGCGCTGCCTGGAAGACATGACCGCCGGAGTGGGGGTGCACAGGAGGAGCCGCCAACCGTTGAAGAGGAGGAGTAGGGTTCGGAAGGGAGGAAGATCCGCGGAAGAGGGTCGAGGATAAGGAGAAATGGCGGAGGTCCGGAAAAGGGAAGATCAGGGGGAGGGAAGCAGTCGCAAGGGTACAGTACCGCGAGATCTTAGGGCATGATAAAAAAGATGAGACTGTATGCCTCCTTTTAATAAAATCGGAGATAGGTTTTAACTGCGCTTTTCTAACACTGTTAAAAACAATCCTTTATCAGCGCTAGAAAAGAGCTGATAAATCTGCACTTTATCAGCGCTTTTAAATAGTGCTGATAAATATTATCCTTTATCAGCGCTTTTTGATTAGCTCTGATAAAGGTGGCGCTTTGATTGCCTGTTTTTTTAGTAGTGATAGTATCATTGGTGAGATAGATGTGAATAGTGTCATCGGTGAGATAGATGTGAACAGTGTCATCGGTGAGATAGATGTGAACAGTGTCATCGGTGAGACAGATGTGAATAGTGTCATCAGTAAGACATATTTGAATAGTTTCATCTGTGAGACAGATGTGAATAGTGTCATCTATGAGATAGATGTGAACAGTGTCACCAGTGACTCATTTGTGCCATTGGCATCGGTGAGTCGTTTTGTACTGTCGATGTTAGTGAGTCATTTTTGTACTGTCGGTGTTGATGAGTCATATGTACTGTCAGTGTCGGTGATTCATTTATACTATCAGCATAGGTGAGTTATTTGTAATGTCGGTGTCGGTAGGTGTATAGTGTTTCTAGCCATCGGTAAGTGTGCAGTGTTTCCATCCATCGGTAGGTGTACAATGTTTCCAGTTTTCGGTAGGTGTGCAGTGTTTCAATCTTCCTACAGTTCACCCATTTAACGTTTTCTTTGATGAAAAAATCATTCTAGGACTTATTTTAAGGGATTTAAGGCAGATTTAAATCCCATAACTTTTATCTTAATTTTCCTAAGGCTCAGGATGCCTTTACTTGGTCAAACTGCATGGTTTAATAGGATCCACTTTTAATGGAAAATCTACCGTATCTTAAACCACTACTTCGTTAAATCTTATAAAGGGAAAAGATATCTTCCTCCCATGTTCTACCTTCTTGTTCCCTGGTGCGAGATTCTTGAACCTTTCCTTATTCTCATAGGAGTGGTGTGATCGAACCTTAATCCTTGTATTTTTTCCCCTTGAAGTTTCTTCCAGCTGCATGCGCACCCTCTGTTTTGGTGCAAGTAGCAAGTGTTGATTCGTCGTCTATAGAAGGTATGATCTACCTCCTTCCTTGTGTTTCTTTGATCATTCTTCTCCCATTTCTACTTTCCATGTTATTTCATGTGATATCTATATTCCTAATGGAGTTTCCTTGGGTGTCGGATGGTGTGGTCGTGCCGCGACGTCCTCGGGTGAATGCAATCATTGTAGTGGGAGGCAATTGTGATCCGTTGTGTGGATCATTATTGTGTGAATAATGTCAAGAACCTTTTGATTTAGAGGATTCATTGCTTATCTATTATTTTACATGCAATCATAGAGTTAGCATGATTCATCCCATTAGATCACAATGGAATTGACGTAATAAATATTTGAACCTGATAAATAAATTAGTATCAATCATATGTTATTGCCTCTTGTTTTTATAGATAGTGTGATATCTATAATTTCCCTATTTAGTATGTCATTCTTGATGGAAATTTCTAAAGAACATAAACTGGGATTAATTGTAATTATTTGTCGAAGATAAAAGAGGCATGAAAATGAATCTGGTTATTGTTGTAGTAAGCATGTTTAATTGAATTAATTGATGATCCAAATTCATGTTTATGCTTATTGGTAATAAATTAAAGGAATGTCAATTAACTGTTTACTTAATTTATGATAGATTACTATTTAGGTTTCCCATAGTTGGAACCTAAAAATAATAAATCGGTTAATTACATATGGGTTAAAGAACCAACTGTTTGATAAAAGATAATGCTTGGTAGGGTTCTGAGTTACCCTATTTCTTATAAGACTGAGTGCTTTATGATTTAGAGCCATGAGTTATCATTATGTATTAAGGATTGATTCCTTGTTTAAGGTCCAAGAGCCCAGTTGATATGATGATTGTTTCCTACTTCTTGTGTTGTGATGTGAGCCTGGATGTTTGTTGTGATATGTGGGGGTAGGGAGGCCCATTGGTTGTGATAACGGTTAACACCTAGAGTGGAGAGATGAATTAGTTTATGCATGTGGGTGTTAAGGAGGACACCAGAGATGATGAAATGGGTTGGATGTGAATGTTGGATGCTTGCGGAATATTTTGGTTTTTTATCTATTTTACTTTCCCCACTGCTTAAGGCAGTTGTTCTTGCTACCCTCTTTCCAAAAAGAGGTGAAGACACGTGGGGTATTACATGTGCTTTCTGTGTTTATCTTATCAAGGATGGATGTGTCTTCTCTCTTGATATAGGTGGAAAAGACTCGATGGGTAGTTCATCTACTCACCGTGTTGAGCCCCTTATGTTTGGTAGCTTAGAATGTTTTTCTAGAATGCCTGGGAATATGGGAAAGTGATGATTCTATTAATAAATGATTGAATAAATGATGTTAACCCATGAGGTTGAAGCTTGTTGGGACGCAATGCTGAGGTTTCAATTTAATGGAACAGTGGACTTTGGGTGTGATGCTCATGAAATATAATATGGAATTGATAATGGTTAATTAATGTTTAAATAATTAATTAACGTAAAGTGCAATTGATAAAAAGGGAATGAAGTAATATAACAAAGCTCTTTAAATGGTTGTGTGCTTATAGGATACCCAGTCTTAGCAGTGGAAGTCGGGAGTCTGAGATACGTCAGTTGTAGTTTATTCTAATACTAGGTTATTCCCATAGTGTGGTTGTTATATATAGTATATTTTGTACTTTTTGTGTTTTTATACGCTACTCCACTCTGTTAGTTAGGGAAAATAACACCCCGGGGATTCTGAACCCTAGGGGGTGTTTTCCACAACATTCCTAGAAACTACCTGGTTAATTTGGTTATGTGTACGTAGTGTTTGTGTTGCACAAGGTTCATGTTTTGTTGCTTCACCCAGGTGTCTACAAGAAATCCTTTTTTGATACAGATTCTTAGTACATGTGATGTTGGGGAAAATCGACAAACCAGTGGGGAAGTGGTAGTGGGGTACCCTTGATACTCTTTATTATATTATATACTCTTGTATGCGATACTTGGTGAGAGTATCCATGGTGGGGTTGGGAACATAGTATACATGTTTAGGTGATGAGTTAGTTTCACTTTTTGTTCACTGTACTTTAGAATGATTTCATTACTTTTGAACGAGAGGATTCAAGGAGGATCATACTGAGTACACTGTTATAATCACCCTATGTATATCTAAACTGTTTTTCAATTCACTTGGAGAAGGTTGGAGATCAGGCTGGTTACTACTAGCTTGGGGTTACAGGAGATGTTCAGGCTTTGTGGTTTCTACTATTTTTACTTTCTTTTGGTACTTGAAATTTTCCCTTTCAGTTGTAGTATTTCTTGCATGAAATTACATATGTGTACTTGGGTTTTATTTTATATTGAAGTCTGAGTTGGAGTTGGTTTGGGTATTTCTTATCTCTCTCTTTTGCATGTGTTCTCTTAGAGGGTAATGCTTCCCATTTGTGTGTTTGTTATACCCTCGGTGCTAGTCTCCAACTCGAGGCCTATTGGAGGTAGGACTCAGGGGTCACTATATCCTTTCCCACATTGCCAGCCCAGGAGGGGTACACCTTGTGGGGAGGGGTCATGAAAAGGTGGTATCAGAGGTCTGGTTGAGGGATAGGATGGATTTTGGTGTTAGGTATAGGTGACGTTTCATGGGTTCGTAGGGAAACGATGTCAGACAAGTTTATAAAGTGATGTAAACACTAGAGACTGGCTGAGACATAGGCGTTTAGGTCCCCCTGTGATCTGATACATTGACCTTTAAGTTTATAGTGGCTACTAAATGAGGTGATACTAATTGTAGGGTAGATACTTAGGAAAGTATCATGCATTATTATTCTTCATGCTCGTGTTTTAATGGGTATACCTTGGGATTTGTTAACCTAAAATGAATAAAAGAAAACAATTAATTGATTGATTTTGAGACTTCTATATTCTAGGTTTAGGAGCTATATTTATTTTTATTTTACAGTTATGGCTCTAGGTCGACATCCTTGTCAGGTTCGCAGAGAAGATGTCCAGCAGGCTATGCCTGCAGATCATCGTAGGGTAGAGGTTGACGATGACGAAACTTGGAGAAGTACACTCTAAGAGTTTCAGCACCAGAGTCTACAGAAGTACGAGGTATCTATTTCATATGCAGTCACATAAGACTGGTTGGAAGAGGTTGAGATAGCCTTCAGTTTGATCTGTGCTTGGAAGAAGCACTGGGTTTCATTGGTTGTGACGATGTTGTATGGGGTAGCGAGGCAGTGGTGGTTCTTGTTCCTCGAGGATCATGAGGATTCGGCGATCTCATGGGAGGAGTTCTGAGACAAGTTCAGATTCGAGTTTCTTTCTTCGACTGTGAAGGCGTCCAGTCTCCAGGAGCTACTTACCCTTCAAAAATGGAGATACAGTGCGTGAGATTTTGGAATCCATTTCAAGAAACTTTTACGATATGATTCGGACCTTTTTCCAAATGAGGAGGCCAGGGTGAGGCATTTCGAGGAGGCTTTGCATCCAGATATCTAGCGCCAGGTCACCCTATTTATGATGAAGACATATATTGAGGTGTTGGTGAGGGCAGAGTTCATCGAGAAGATGTTATCCAAAACCAGATCGTCATGAGAGGGGAGTCATCATGATTCCTCATTAAGAATATCTATGGTCCGGAGTTCTCGGTTTTCAGGGAAAAAGAGTTTCCATTCAGTCGAGGGTAGGTCCCAGCCCTCAACATCTCGTTTCTATGGGGGAGGAGGATATTAGGCCTATTCCAAGGGATCATGCACTTTTTTTTCTTATGGAGGGAGAGTTCATCAGTAGCGAGAGTGCCTGAACTTTCAAAGTGGTCAACGTGCACAAGGTGTTCTGCTCCAGGTTCCTCTGTTGAGGCAGTTCCATCTAAGGCAGCAACAACAGGTTGCACCAACTTTGGATCAGTATAGAGTAGATGGGGTAGGAAGAGGAAATCCCTGAGATTCTCCCCATACTTAGAGAGAATAGTGTGGCTATGGTGGTAGTCGTTATCGGGGTTATAGAGGTCATGGAGCTGGTCGTGGTTAGCTTCATGCTTTAGCGTTGTCAACGCCAGGTGAGCCAGACATCATTTGAGGTACCATTTTCTTGTTTTCTACTTGGGTGTATGCCTTATTTGACTCAATATCCATGCATTCCTTCATATCACCTTCCCTTTTCCATGCTTTGGGACTTAAGGTAGAGATTATTCCAGTGCCCTTGGAATTGACTACGCCAGTTGGAGGTCGAGCTGAATTGTTTGAAGTATGTAGAGACCGTGAGCTATTGTTGGGGTAGCACCACTCTTGGGGAGATTTCCTATGTTTAAGAATACAACCATATTATTTCATCCTCATCATGTATTGGTTGTATTCATTGTAGTTTATCATGGATTACTTTAGGAGGCAGGTGGTGTTATTTGATGCTAGTGGAGATCTAACGGTGTTTGTTAGCAAGTGAGACCCTCAGATGGGTTAAAGGCGTGTTTTGTCCTTATCATCCTTTATGGATGACCTGATTCTAAGTTTTTCATAGGATCAGCAGTTGGCATTTCCTAGGGTCATAGAAGATTAATTTGATGTCTTTCCAGAAGAGGTTGTAGAATTACCCCCTCAACGAGAGATCGATTTTGGGATCAAGCTACAGCTAAGAGCATCTTTTATCTCTATTTTCTCCATATAGAATGGCCTCTTCTGAGTTATGGGAGCCGAGTATACAGATCAATAGTCTATTATAGTGCGGTTTTGTTCGGTCGAGTGTGTCACTATGGGGTACACTAGTTTTGTTCATAAAGAAGTCTGACGGCAGTTTGCGGTTGTGTATTGATTATCACCACTTAAACAAAGTGACGGTGAAGAATCGCTATCCTCTTCCACAGATTGATGATTTATTCGATCAATTGAAGGGTGAAAGTTAGTTCTTGAAGATTTACTTGCAATCAGGATATCATTATATGCGTGTGAAGGATGAGGATATCCTGAAGACTACTTTCCATTGTTGTCATGGGCATTACGAGTTTGTTGTAATTCCATTTGGTGTGATGAATGCTCCAGATTTTTTCATGGGATTGAAGAATTTCGTGTTCTATCAGTTCCAAGATAAGTTCATGGTGGTTTTCATCGATGAGGAGGAGCATGCGGAGCATCTGCATGACATTTTGGGAGTTCTTCATCAACAGCATCTATTTGAGAAGTTGTCAAAGTGTGAGTTTTGGGCTCGAGAAGTCCATTTATTGGGGTATTTTGTATCCCAGAAGGAAGTAGATTTGGATCCATCAAAGATAGAATAAATTGTATCTTGGGAATCTTCCAAGAAAGTGGCAAAGGCGTGAAGTTTCCTTGGTCTCACAGGCTATTATAGCAGGTTCGTAGATGATTTCTATCAGGTTGTAACTCTTCTAACAGCATTGACCAAGAAGGAACTGGCATTCTTGTAGACTGATCAGTGTCATGAAGATTTCGAGTATCTGAAGGAGAAGTTGGGCAGTGCTCTGGTTCTTTGTTTTCCAGCAAGGGGAGTTTAGTTTGATGTTTTCTGTGATGCTTCATGTCTGGGGTTAGGTTGCGTTCTAATTCATAAAATATCAGTTGTTTCTTATGGGTCTCAGTAGTTTCTTCCCCATGAACATAACTATTTCACCCATGATCTTGAGTTAGTGGCAGTGGTTTTTCTCTGAAGTTGTGAATACAATACCACATTGGTGAGCGCTTTGTGATTTTCACTGATCATAAGATCCTGAGGTATGTTTTCTCTCAGGATTACTTGAACTTGCAGCATCTTTGGTTGATGTAGTTCTTACAGGAATACGACTTCAAAATCTCATATACACCTGGAAAGGGGAATGTTGTAGCTGATGCACTGAGCAGGAAGTCACGCAGTGATGAAGTACATGAATTTGGTGATTCCTAGAGAGTAATGGAAGAACTTTTAGCATTACATATCGATATGGTAGAAGTTAGGGGAAGAGGTTTTCTTTTTCAGATAATGTTGCAGTCATATCTGGTGAAGCAAGTGGAAGAGTCATAGTTGGGGGATCTAGATGTGGAGATCTATAGAGACCAAGTTGTTTGTGGTGAGGCCCCTGATGGTTGGTCTGAGGATGAACAAAACTGAGTGTTGTATTTGGGAAGGCTTTTAGTTCCTTTGGCGATGCATGAGATGGTTCTTATAGGGTTCCATAGTTCACCTTTATTGGTGCATCCTAGCATGACAAAGATGTATCAAGCCTTGAGGAGTCATTTTTGATGGTCTGGGATGAAGCATGCAGTTACAAAGTTTGTGTCTTGATGTTTGGTCTTCCATAAGGTGAAGGTAAAGCATTGTGTCCCTGGTGGTTTGCTCCAGCCATTGGATGTTCCTTAGTGGAAGTGGTAGGGCATCTCAATGTACTTTTTTAATGGTTTACCTTGATATCAGTAAGGCCATGACGCTATTTGGGTGGTAGTGGATCGTTTAGTAAAATCATCCCACTTTATATCAATCAAGGAATCAAGCTCAGTGAAATTTTTGTTGATGAAGTATCTGGAGGAGGTGGTGAGACTCCACAGAGCCCCAAGGATGATCATTTCTGATCAAGATCCTCATTTTACCTACAGGGTGTGAAGAGGTCCCCAGCATGTTTTCGGTTCTTAGTTATGCCTTATCACTACTTTTTATCTGCAGACAGATGGTCATACAAAGCGGACTATCCAGACTCTTGAAGACATGTTTCACTCTTGTGTCCTGGATTTTGGAGGTTCTTGGATGAGTCACTTACCCTTGGTGGAGTTCACTTACAATAATAGTTTCTACTCCGCGATCGGTATGACGTCATTTTAAGACTTGTATGGCTGACCTTTTCATTCTCCGTTGTGCTGGACTGGACTTAGAGAATCAGTAATTCTCGAGCCGGAACTAATACAGAATATGATAGAGATGGTTCAGGTGATTCATGAGAGGATGAAGGAAGTTCATGATCATCAGAAATCATATGCTAATAAAAGAAGGATATATTTAGAGTTTGATTTTGGGGATCATGTGTTTCTAAAGGTGACTCCCCATCGTGGGCAGTGAAGGTTTGGTCATGGGAGTAAGCTTTCTCCCTAGTTTATTAGACCTTTCGAGGTGTTGGCTCATATTGGATCTGTGGCATATCAGGTAGCACTTCCCCCATAGATGAGTAGGGTACATGGTGTTTTTCATGTGTCATATCTTTATCATTATCTTCATGATGACTCTCACATCATTTATTTGGGAGAGATCAACGTTGACGATGATGCGAACTTCAAGGAGCATCTTGTGGAGATCCAGGACCGCAAGGAGAAGGTGTTGTGCGGGTTTTCTATCCCCTTAGTCTGTGTCTTGTGGAGACACAGTGGTGTGGAGGAGAGTACATGGGAATTTGAGTAACAGATACATGCTCGGTACCCCGAGTTGTTTGATGTTTGAATCTTTTCATGTAATAATGTTTTTTTGTGGTTGTAGACTTTTCATTTTTATGAGATGGATTTCTTTTGTTGCTTTTGTGGCTTTCTCTCTTTGGAGAGGTATCTTGATGGGTGGTTTTTCAAACCCCTTTTTTGTTTTCTTTAGGTCGGTTTTGAATTATTGAGGAAAATAATGTTTGAGAGGTATCTGATGTAATGTCCCAGACCTCTCTGGTCCATTCCTTTGCTGAAATCTGGTGTTTGAGGTGTTCTGGGAGGTCAAGGTGACTTGCCCCCAAAATTTTCCAAATTTCCAGTTCTGTGAATAGTGTTTCTAGTTTTGTGAACAGTGTTATCGGTGAGTCATTTTTATTGTTAGTGTCGGTGATTCATTTTGTATTGTTGGCGTTGGTGAGTCATTTTTATACTGTCGGTTTCAGTGAGTCATTTGTATTGTCAGTGTCAGTGAGTCATTTGTACTGTCAGCATCGGTGAGTCATTTGCAATGTCATCATCAGTAGGTGTATAATGTTTTCAGCCATCGATAGGCGTACAATGTTTCCATCCATTGGTAGGTGCACAATGTTTCCATTTTTCGGTAGGCGTACATTGTTTCTAGCTTCCTACAGTTCGCTCATTTAATGTTTTTTGAAACAAAAAACACATTTAAGGCCTTATTTTAAGGTATTTAAGGCCAATTCAAATCCCATAACTTCTATCTTAATTTTACTAAGGCTCGAGATGTATTTACTTGTTCAAACTGTGTGGTTTAATGCGGTCCACTTTTAATGGAAAATCCAGCATATCTTAAACCACTACTCGGTTAAATCTTCTAAAGGGATGAGATATCTTCCTCCCTTGTTCTATATTATTGTTCCTTGGTATGAGATTCTCAAACCTTTCCTTCTTCCCATAGGAGTGGTGTGATGGAACCTTAATCCTTGGATCATTTCCCCTTGAATTTTCTTCCTACTGCATGTGAACCCCCTGTTTTGGTGCAAGTAGCAAGTGTCGATCCATCATCGATAGAAGGTATGATCTACCTCCTTCCTTGTGTTTCTTCAATCCTTTTTCTCCTATTTCTCCTTTCCATGTTATGGCATGTGATCTTTATGTCCCTAATAGAGTTTTATTGGGTGTCAGTTGGTGTGGTCGTGCCAAAACATCCTCGGGTGGATGCAGTTGTCGTGGTGGGAGGCGATTATGATCCGTTGCATGGATCGTTATCATGTAAATAACATCAAGAACCTTTTGAGTTAGGGTATTCATTGCTCCTATATTATTTTACATGAAATCGTAGAGTTAACATGATTCATCCCACTGGATCAAAATGGAATTGATGTAATAAATATTTGAACCAGATAAATAAATTGGTATCAATTGTATGTTATTACCACTTGTTTTTCTAGATAGTGTGATACATGTTCTTTCCTTGTTTAGAATATTGTTCTTGATGTAAATTGGTAAAGAAATTAAACTAGGATTAATTGTAATTATTTTTCGAAGATAAAAGAGGCATGTAAATGAATCTGGTTATTATTTCAATAAGCATGTTTTATTGAATTAATTGATGAGCCAAAGGCAGGTTGATGCTTGTTAATAATGAATTAAAGGCATGTCAATTAATTGTTTAGTTAATTGATGATAGCTTATTTTTTAGGTTTCCCATAGTTTGAACCTACAAATAATAAATCGATTAATTCCATATGGATTAAAGAACTATCTATTTGATAAAAGATAATGTTTGATAGGGTTCTGAGTTACCCTCTTTCTTGTAAGGCCGAGTGCCTTGTGATTTGGAGCCATGAGTTATCATTATGTATGAAGGTTGGTTGCCTTGTTTAAGGGATAAGATCACAATTGATATGATGATTGTTTCATGCTGCTTATGTTCTGATGTGAACCTGGATGGTTTTTGTGATATGTGGGGGTAGGGAGGCCCATTGGTTGTGGCAACAGTTAATGCCTGGAGTGGTGAGATGCATCGGTTTATGCATGTGGGTTTTGAGGAGGACACTAGAGATGATGAAACGGGTTGGATGTGAATGTTGGATGCTTTCTAAATCTTTTGGTTGTTTATCTGCTTTACTTTCCCCACTACTCAAGGTAGCCGGTCTTGCTACACTCCTTCCAAAAAGAGGTGAAGACACGCGGGGTATGCCACGTTCTTTCTGTGTTTATCTTCTCAAGGATGGATGGTTCTTTTCTCTTGATAGAGGTGGAAATGACTCGATGGGTAGTTCATCTACTCACTTTTTTGAGCCCCTTATGTTTGGTAGCTTATAGGTTGTGATGGCTTGAGGATCCTTACTCTGTGTATGGGTCATAATGGACTAATGTATAATGCTTGATGTATGATACACATTATGCGAGTTGTGGAGGCTCCCAAAAACTACCTGGTTACTTTGGTTATATGGACGTAGTGGTTGTGTTTCACAAGGTTCATGTTATGGTTCTTTTCCCAGGTGTTTGTGAGAAATCCTTTTTGGAGAGAGATGCTTAGGACGTGTGATGTTGGGTCAAAGTGGAAACCAGTGGGGAAGTGGTAGGGGAGTAACCTTGATATTATTTTTTATATTATATACTCTTGTATGCGATACTTGGTGAGAGTAGCCATGGTGAGGCTAGTAACATAGTATACTTGTTTAGGTGACGAGTTAGTTTCACTTGTTGTTAATTGTGATTTAGCATGCTTTCTTTACTTTGGTATGAGAGGATCCGAGGAGGATCCTACTGAGTATACTATTATACTTACCCTACGTATATCTAAACTGTTTTTCAATTCACTTGGAGTAGGTTGGAGATCAGGCTAGTTACTACTAGCTTGGGGTTACATGAGCTATTCAGGCTTCGTGGTCGCTGCTATTTTTACTTTCTTTTGGTACTTACAGTTTTACCTTTCAATTTTAGTAGTTCTTGCATGACATTACATATGTGTACTTGGGTTTTATTTTATATTGAAGTCTGAGTTGGAGTTGGTTGGTGTCTATATTATCTCTCTATTTCGCATGTGTTCTCTTAGAGGCTAATGCCTCCCATTTGTGTGTTTATTATACCTTCAGTGCTAGTCGCCAACTCAGGGACTACTGGAGGTGGGACTCGAGGGGTCACTATCTCCCTTATCACATTGTTGGCCCAGGAGGGGTACACCTTGTGGAGAGGGGGTCATGAAAAATATATTCTCATGTTGAATGATCATGATCCAAGACAGACCTATTCATGTTTGGTTTATTATTTATTTAATTTAATTATTTCATTTAAGTTTTTTTTTAATGTAATAATTATTTTATTTTGATGACTTGTGTGTCTCCCCTCCATCTTTAATTTGTATATGGGTCTATGTGTCCACATTTAAGTGATGAAATGTATTTTCACACCCCAAGTTCCCCTCACCTACATGTGAGTATACGTTGTAAAGATCAAATGAGTTCATGGAAAATAGGTTTGAGTTGAGATATGGTGTATACCAAAAAAGTGAAGTGCATGGGTGTTGTGGGTGCTATAATTTATTTCTGGTATTGATGTAAGTAATTCCCCTAGGGTCTTGGTTAATCTATTATTTTCTCAATGGATTAATTAATAGTTAATGTCTCACGATCACATCATTATTTATTTATTTTATCATGTGCATTGTATATTATTTTTTGATTGTGTATTTATTATGCATGGTCACATATTATAGTAATAAAAAAGTATGCAAAGATAAAATGAACATGTGTGGTGAATGTTTTCTATTTAAATGCATGGTTAATTTGTGAGTGTGATCGCATGGAAAAAATATTTTAAATATAAAAGGATTTCATTCACTAGGATTAACTTACAAAATACCTCAAAATATTAAGTCATTAAATGCCTTTAATTTCTTGAATTGGGACATAACTGATTGTTCAAGGTGCTCTTAAGCCCTAGTTGAGGGTGCCTCTTACTATCAGGGATTTCTTATGAGAGTGGAGATTCAACTTAAATAAATTCAGTAGAAAATTAGTATTGATATCTTGATTTTTTCAACTTTATAGGCAAATAATTGAGAAATGAAAAGTAATTCTTTACAGGAGATGGGGCTCCACTCAATAGATCAAAGAGCAGCGAGTTAATGCGATTGACCAGTCAGATGTATACCATGAAATTCTCTAAGTAGTGGCATAGCCATATCTTGTAGACTGTGAGGATAGGTTTTAAGGATATATTTCACTAGAATACTCAAAAAAATGGGTATTCTAAATCTAGTAGTTGAGGTCTACTAGGATTTGATAAAATAGTGGGAGACATTTAGAAATTTATAATTTGAAAATTTATACTAGAAATAAAGATAAAGTACTAATCTGGTAATTTTATTTGTTATAAATCAAATGTAAACCACCACCAATTCAATTTCACTTTGATTAATATTGGATAATGAGAATATCCAGACTGTCCATAACTTCTAAAAGTGGTACATGCGCTTGTGCATTGTACTACTCCAAGAGAGGAAGCTTTATGTGATTAAATCCCCACTTCCTTTTGATCCCCATTAGGTTGTAAGTAATGAAGATAAATATAAATACGAGAATCATATGGATTAGGAACTATATGTTTAGTGTTTTATGTTATCATCTATGTCCAGTGAGATGTAGAAAATTCATGAGGACAAAGATGAATTTGAAAATTCTATCATATCTCCAAGAGTTATACCAGGAGATATATCAGCAAGAAAGATATGAGATATCAAGTTCTCTATATAGATTCAATATAGAAGAAGGAAATCAAGAAGGACCTCATGTACTCAAGATGATCGGGTACATTGAGAGACTTGAGTCCCTTGAGTTCAAACTGAACCAAGATCTAACAACTAATATCATTCTTTCCCCTTTACTGCATAGCTTCTCAACTTTCATTTTTAATTATAATATTAATAACATGAATAATTCACTTCTGGATTTTTTGTATTTATTTCTCCAAACATATAAGGATATGAAAAATTCCAACTCTTAAGTCCTTATGGTTATCAAGAGGAGGAAAGGAAAGGCTAAAGTATCAAGGGCTAAGTCTAATTCAAAGACACTATTGCACTTCCCTTTCAAGAATCCAAAGATATAGAGGGACAGAAATTATTAGAAGGTAGTCTGATTTCCATGTGGTAATAAAGGTTATAAGAAGAAGAATTTTACAGCTATGAATAAAAAACAAGTTTACACTTCTGCTTCAAGTATATTTTTCATTGAATGAAATTCATTTATTTCTATATGTTGGGTATTGGATACTTCATGTGGATCACAAATTTGTATTTAAATACAGGAACCAAGTATATTCAAGACAATTGAAAAAGATGAAGTAGATATTCATGCAGAAAATGGTGCTAGACTAGTATCATTAATAGTGGGATATTATCATCTTACTTTACCTAGTGGGATGGTTCTTTTACTAAATAATTGTTATTATGTACCATCTGTTACAAAAAAAAATAATATCAGTGTAGAGTTTAGACACTATGGGATTATATTTTAATTTTGGAAATATATTTTGTCTTATGTATAAGGATAAAATGTGCTATGGTATGGAACATTTTAATAATGGGTTGTATATTACAATAGTTTGGGGGAAGGGGATACAAAGAAACAATGAAAATCTATGATAACTACAAATATTCGGGGAGATTCAAACCCAAGACCTCCCGTGAGAACCCTCAAAGGTGTAACCACTAGGCTACACCCTTTGGGGATAACAATGGGTTGTATATAATTGAACTAGAAAATTTATTATTGGAAATCAATGAGAAATCCAGCAATAATGACTTGTTTCCTACTTGCCTATGGAACTTCAGTCTAGGTCATGTAAATGGGAAGCATTTAAGAAAATTACATCAAGCAGTTGATTTATACTCCATTGATATAAAACCCTTGGATGTATGTCATGATTTTTTACAAGGTAAAATGACTAAAGAATCTTTCATTGGGAAAGGAGAAAGAGCCAAAGAACCATTAGAATTAGTTTACACTGATGTATGTGGTCCATTTCTAGTAGAGGAAAGTGGTGGGTTTTCTTACTTCATTACTTTTACCGATGACTATAGTAGATATGGATATATCTACTTAATGAGTTATAAGTTATATTACTTTAGTATGTTTAAGTAATATTATAATTAAGTAGAGAACCAACTTGGTAAGAATATTAAGAAACGTTGCTCAGACCGTGGTGGAGAATATCTTAAAGAAGCTTTCATTGGTCATTTAAAGGAGTGTGGGATAGTTTCTTAACTCACTCCTCCTTTTAAACCTTGGTGGAATAGTGTTAGTGAAAGGAGTAATTAGACCCTTATGGACATGGTAAGATTGATGATGAGTCGTGCAACTCTACCACTATCCTTTTGGGGATATGCACTATAGATTGTGGCATATACACTAAACTGAGTACCAAATCAAGTAGTATATGGGATTACATATGAGTTGTGGTATGGAAATAAATCCAATCTATCAAAAATATGTGTATGGGTATGCGAGTATTTTTTTAAGACTATACCTAGTGAAAAATTAACATCTTGAAGCATGAAGTGTATCTTTATAGGCTATCCTAAAGAGACTAAAGGATATTACCTATATAACCCTTCAAATAAAAAAGTGGTTTTATCATGAAATGATACATTTATAGAAAGGTAACACATTTATAATGGAAATAGTGGGAGAAATACTGAATTTGGTGAAGTTGATGCTTCATATGTACAAGAGTTGGAGAATAATCTCCAAAAGAGATAGTGGAAGAGAAGGATGTTCCTGATACACAAGTACTGCATAGATCTATTAGAGAGGTTAGATAATCAAAGAAATATGGTTTTTTTATCACCGAGTCAAGTGACACATTAATCCTAGAGAATGATGAACCTATGACCTGCAAGGAACACTACTACAAAAACGGCCTATATCAGCGCTAAAAAGGGCTTTAACATCGCTAAAAAAGAGCTATAAAGCTCAGCGCTAATATAGGGGGTTCCCTTTTATCAGCGCTCTGAAAAGAGCTGATAAAGGCCCCTTTTATCAGCGCTTTTTTTTAGCGCTGGTAAAAGGGGCCTTTATCAGCGCTTTTAAAAAGCACTGATAAAGGTCAAAAAAATTAAAAAAAATTAAATATAATACGGGGGAGTGCTTTTATCAGCGCTTCACACCCCCTTTATCAGCGCTAGGAGGTCTCCCGCGCGCTGCCCTTCCCACGCATCCTCATACATGCGCACCCCCTTCGCTTCCACCCGAACTCGAACCCGGGACCTCCCCCCTTTCACTGTTGCACCTTTACCACTATGCCATTTCATTTTTTTCTCTATTTAGTGATATATCTATATATATATAGTTATATTTATTCATATATTGATTCATATATTGATATAGATTCATATTAATATAAATATATTTATTCATATATTAGTATATATATATATATTAATTCGTATATTAATATATTAATATATATATATTTAGTTATAATTTTTTATACGTATATTTATTTTTATATTAATATATACATATAAGATTAGTTTTGAATACATTTACGAAAAAATATGTTTTTTATGTGTGTTTATAAATAAGTAAATACATGCATACATACATAGACATATACAACACACATACATATATATATACAACACACAGACACACATAGAGACACACACACACACAAACACATTTATATTTACGAATAAATACATATATATGTGTGTGTATTTGAAAAGCCATAGAATGTACATATAAGAATAGTTTTAAATGCATTTATGAAAAAAATATGTTTTTGATGTGTGTTTATAAGTAAATAAATAAATACATATATACATATATACAACACACAGACACACATATAGACACCCACACACACAGAGACACATATATATTTATGAATAAATACATATATATGTGTATTTGAAAAGCCATAAAATGTTAAAATGACCATAACTTATAATCTAGAATTCTATTTCAACGCCACAACCATTCAAATCGAATAAAATGAAACAATATTCGATATGATATGTGGTACAGGCCTAACGGACATCCGGATCAAAAGTTATACTTGTTTGAATGTTAAAAAATCGGGGTATCCCGACTACAAACTCAGTTTTGGAGGCCTTATGGGCCTTTTTTGGGCTCGAAAAATGTGACAAAGGCTTTGCCTCAATTACTAGCGCGTAGAGCTCGTCACAGGCTTTGATTTGATATGCTGTAGAGCTCAAACGGACACCTGGATCAAAAGTTATGGTCGTTTGAAGTTTGAGTTACATTTTTAATGTATTTTAGATCTTTTATTTATTGTTTTGATTTTTTGTGTCCTCAAATTGTAATTAAATGATTTTTGATCGATAATAATTAGAAAATTATTGATTAATAATATTTTTTTAAAATATTTTGAAGCCATTTTCACTAAATTTCTTATATATTAAATGTAATAGTCTATTTATATGTATCTATAACATATTTAAAAAATATATATTGTATTTATATCAATATAAATATACTTATATAACAAAATATTATTTTTCATGAAAAAATATTTTTTTTAAAACTCAACATTTATCAGCGCTCGGGAAAAGCACTGATAAATCCCCTCTTTATCAACGCTACTAAAAGAAGCACTGATAAAGGCCCCCTTTATCAGCGCTTTTTTTGAGCGTTGATAAAGGGGTAGCACTTCCCTTGCCAGTTTTTGGAATAGTGGAAGTAGTATATGGAAAGGATGCTGCTAAATGGAAACAAGCCATGCATTTTTAAATGGATTCCATGTACCAAAATCAAGTTTAGATTTTTCTAGACCCACCAGAATATGTAAAGACTATTCGGTGTAAATGGGTATTCAAGAAAAATTTGTACATGGATGGTCAATTTAGCACCTATAAGGTACAACTAGTAAAAAATGATTTCAGGAAACATCAAGGCATCAACTATGATAAAACCTTCTCATTGGTCCCTATGATAAAATCCATCAGAATATTACTTGAAATATCATCCTTCTATGATTATGAAATTTGGAAAATGGATGTCAATAATTCTTTTCTAAATGATATATTAGTTGAAAATTTCTATATGAAACATCCCAAAGGGTTCATTATATCAAAGAGTGCCAATAAATTGTGTAATCTACAAAGATCCATTTATAGATTGAATCTGACATCGCGATCATGGAATATTCAATTTGATGAGGCTATAAGTGAATTTGGTTTCATTAAGAATGAAATTGATCCATGTGTATATAATAATGTTAGTGGAAGTGCCATCGTTTCCCTATTATTATATGTTGATGACATATTATTAATTGGAAACATAGTGAAAGTATTATAGTGAGTGAATAATTGGTTTAATGAATGATTCTACATGAAAGTATTAGGTAAAGCAACCTATATTCTAGGGATAAATATCTATTGAGATACATCTCAAATGATATTTGGGCTAAGTCAAAGTACATATATTGACAAGGTAATCAAAATTTATAATATGGAAAATTCCAATAGAGGATCGTTTCCAGTGCCACATGGAATTAATCTCTCTAAGAAGATGTTTCCAAAAACACGGGAGGATATTGAAAGAATGAGTAGAATTACTTATGCTTCAGAATTGGGATTTATCATGTATTCCATGTTATATACTAGGTTTTATGTTTCCTTTACTTTAATCATGGTGGGAAGATATCAATCCAATCCAGAAGAGCTGTATTGGGTATCTGTAAAAACTATCCTAAAGTATTTTGTGACGTAAAAAGGATGTGTTCCTAGTATATGGAGGATATGAGTAGCTAGTCAAGAGAGGATACATTGATTCTAGCTTCCATACAAATCATGATTATCTGAAATCACACTTGGGGTGTGTATTTTTCCTAAATGGTGGTGTAGTTAGATGGAGGAGCTTGAATTAGTTTGTGGTTTTCAATTCTACAGCAGAGTCCAAGGATATTGTAGCTTCTAATGAAGCTAAAGAAGCAGTTTGGATAGGAAATTTTTTTTTCAAGCTTGGAATCGCACCTAACAGTGTAGGCCCTGTAATAATATAATGTGATTATATTGCAATAGTGGTGCTTTCTAAGGAGCCCAGATTACACCAGAGGAAAATTCATATACTCTAAAAGTTTCATCTCTTGAGGGATTTTACTCATAGAGGTGAAGTCATGATTAGAATAGTATAAAAAGAGGATAATGTGGTAGACCCCCTTACTAAATCCATATCTCACTAGAAACATGATACTCATGTGAGCGCTAGAGGGTTGAGAATTGTTAGTAGTTGGATCTAGTTTAAGTTGGAGTGTCGTGAGTGGGTGACCTATATCCAACTCCTTCATGTACTTTGATTACCATTACATGTATATATTTTGATATATACATGTATTTATTCTTACCATAATAGTGTTGATACTTCTACATCCATAGTTTCCATGGTAATATCCTTAGATTATGTTTCGTATCAAAAGGTTATAGCACTTCCCAACTATAATGAGAACTTCAAGATACTATAAGAGTAATCTTAAACCTATGTCTTATGGCCTAGATACATCATACTGATAGGACATGGATGATGTATGACTATCAGGTGATGGGGGCTCATAAGCATTAAAACTTCTTCTAATTAAGTTCACACTTGGTGATCTCAAGTATATGAGATCATGATGACAGACCTGCAAATAAGAAAACCACATGTTTCAAGTGTCATTGGTTGTTCCTATATATGAACATGTGTATTGGTCTCCGAACATGAGATCATTATCAGTGTGTACCATCTAATCATGTACTTTGATAAAAGAAAAAAACTATGATATTGAAGTCAAGTCGATGTATCATGTGTTGGGTTTTTCATTGGTGGTGTGGCATTAGTTGAATGATCAAGATAGAATTTATCACTTATGAGTTGAGGAAGAGATATATCATGGGTCCAGGTTGATAGGATGGTAGTATCTTCATTAAGTCCATGTCCATGGTACAAGAAGTTAAGTTCATATAGTAAGATCACAAAATATATAAAGCAATAAAATGATGATGAAACAAGTGTCCATCCTACTTTATGATATATTGTGAGATAAAGAGATTATATTACACAGAACATGTTAATAGGACGTTGTCATAGCTATGACATTCCTTATCTCCTTAAGGGGCATGGTGGGTTTCTAGAATCCACTCTTAGTATGTGGGTTGCACTCACTGTTATCAAAATAAGTACCTAGCAGGTCACACATTAAGTGTATCCACAAGTTCCACATATTCTAATGAATAGGAGTTTAGGATGAAGTGGGGCCCATGTTCAGGGTTCAATGAACGTCTGAGTATGATCGATCGCAAGTAAAACTAATTCAATTATATTAGTAAAGTTTAGAATAATAATTATTGAACTTATTTCTCAAGGTATTTACAAGTTTTTTTATCATTAAATTGAATACGAGAAAATATAATGTTTTGAACAAACATAGGATGTTCAAGTTTCTTTAAATTATTTGGGTAGCTTATGGGTTGAGTTAGTGGTTTGTATTTTATCACGTAACATTTTATATCATTAAAAGTGAGTGATAAAATATTTGTGGCATTTATAAAAAATTTATTAAGTTATACGTGTGCGCAAAGTTCTAAAATGAAGTTTATTACTTTTTGGGGACCAAAGTGCATTTTTGGAAAGTATAACCTAGGTATAAAATATAATTTTAGCCTCTTGAATAGTGATATCCACCATTTGGAAGAATTTAGTGATATCATCTCTCCTATATTCTCCTCTCAAGTTCTTAGAGATAGATTCTGAAGAAATAATAAGGTTGGATTGATCCTGTCTTCTCGATCAAGCCTGTATTCTTCACACGGTTTAAGGGATGTTGTAAGTCTCTTCAATTTCCCATGTTAGCACTCGATAAATTAAGATAGATGATCCAGGATCTGGGGTGCACATCTGGATGGTCTATATAATTCCTAGCTCAGCATCTTTGATCCACAACACATCGAAGGTGATAGAATCAAACCATCAATTTCAAATGAATAAGGTACCGTTTACGCTTTAATTTGAATTTGTTTTTTGTTCTTAAATTGAACTACATGTGATCCTTTAAAAAATTTGGGCAAGTGTTTTTTATGTATTCAATTTTTTTAAAATGAATCCAAACCCAAATTTTAAATTTCTCATTTTTCACACTTACGCTGCACCCTAGGTTCTTTCACAAAACACCTGGAAATGGATCACCATCCCCTGAATATTTATTTCCAAATAAATAATTCATAAATACTTGTTATAACCAAATAATTGTGTTATAAATGTTACTTATATTTTTATCACTTTATTTTAATAAATAAATTCTATGAAAAAAGTAAGTCATTAACTCGACTCATTGTTCACACAGATATTAAACGAACCTTGAATATTAAAATAATATTCGTTCATTAAATATATCTCATGTATTCACTTAATATATTGTGAATACTTTTAATAAATAAATTCAATACCAATTATTACAAACTTTAATAATAATAAATTTATTTATTCGTTGGTGATAGTAGATTCTCAAACCCCATGTGGGGCCCACCATATCTAATACTCCAATTTATACAAATAGGCCAGGCTTCTGAATGTGCTTAGTGTGTAACCATATAGGCCCTTATCTTGATAGCAGGGAATATTATTCATAGGCTAGGTGTGAATTTAGCAACCCATCAAGACCCATAAGAAGATAAGGATAATTCATAGCAATGAAAACCTTTCCTATAAACACTCGTCGTGTAATATAATCTTTTTTTTCTTGCATTATCTCATAAAGTAGGGTGAAAACTTTGTGTCATTGTCATTTATTCCTTTATTTTTCATTGACCTAAATGGGTGGACTTATAATCTTATACCATGTCCATGGATTTAGTGAAGGTACTATCATCCTGATCAACTAGGGTTGAGATATTACTTCCTTTCGGAAGAAAAAAATTCTATCTTGATTATTAAATTAATGTCATTACACCAATAATTCACCCAACATGAGCTACCTCGCTACAAAATCAATGTCATGATTTTCATCATGCATAAAAGTATAAGATCAAATAGTATAAATTTATAATAATCTCAATTCAAGGGACCATTACATGTCTTCACAGATAGGAACTACTAATGACACCTGAAACATGTGGTGTTTCTATTGGCAGGTCAGTCCTCATGATCTCATCTACTCAAAATCATCAAGTGCGAACTTCATGAGAAGAAGTATTAATAATTATGAGCCACCATCACCTGATAATCAAACTTCATTTTTGTCTATTTAGTGTGATGTATCTAGACCATATGAAATATATTTAAGATTAATGTCATGGTATCTCAAGGATCTCACTGTATCCTAGGAACTGCTATAACCTTTTGATATGAAAATTAATCCAATGAAATTACCATATTAATAGTGGATGTGGAAATATAAACACTATTATGGTAAGAGTACATCATGCATAACTCACTGTATACATGATATGGTAATCAAAAATTATTGTTTATATTGGATCTAGGGCACCCAATTTTACAACACAATCTACACAGTACACTTAAATCCGCGTGTTGCATGATATAAAATTAAAGAAAACCTAATGAAATAAAACCATAATAAACTCCAGTAACATAATAAGAGGATAATTAGAGTAAAAATAGAAGACAATAAAATGAAGTGACTAAAGAAAAAATCAAAGACAACAAGACCTAAGTACCAAGGTGGAACTAATTTGGACTCCAACATTGGACCATTTACAAGATCCATCCACTAATGACCATGGTATCTTGGTGATCCATAAGAGAAGTAAGAAATATTCCCCTTACTTATATCATGATAAATGACTTTTGTATACACACCAAGGTACATATTCATAATAGGGTGATTATATCAACTCGGTAGGCAACCCACCTAAAGATTCCCACACACACCATTATGACTAGAACAAGTTATCACAATTTATATAAAACATAAAGGTGTGTAAAAGTAGTTAAAAAGTGTAATAATATAAATTCAATGAAATAACCCACACCAAAAGTAAACCCAAGGCATAAACTCATGCACTCATGCAATACACCACCCAATACATCTCTTATCAAAATGGGCCCTCTGAACAGTCCAACTCACGAGCGATACCCATCCCTCCAGACCCAATTCATTGTTTGGTGGTACAATCTGATATACCCTAGTTGACACGATAACCAAGTCTGAACCAACAAGGATACCCTCCGATATAGTATGAATTCATTCTAAATGTGATCTTACCAAGTTCTCACAGCTAAATATTTCCTTAATTTCAAAATCCTCATTTAAACATTTAATAAAACATGTTGTGGGTGAAACCCACAACCCATCAATTTAAAAACCCCTAAAACACTGGGAGTTTCCTAAGGGTTTTATTCAATAGATTCCATCAAGAAAAAAAGAAATAAACTTTGGGAAACAATCCATCAAGTTCCTAATAGTATTGGAATGGTAGAGAATCCACTTGCTTCAACACGTTGTTTCTGAAGAATAATACTGAAACCAAACATATCTTGGTTCCCCTTTCTGTTACTTCAGTGAAAACTAAATAATTTATATCAAAAATAACCTTAGACTATAGATCTAGACCTAGCATACTCATTCTAGGGTTTATCTCAAAATTAAATGAGAGAAATACAAAGGAGAATAAGAACCAAAATCATTACATTTGATTCCCTAGATCTGATGCTCAAAGACTTGATGAATTTGGTCTCTAAGGGGAGTAGGGTCATAAAAATCACCTAGAGAGAGCCTAGAGTTTGAGGGGAAAAGAGGAAGGAATGATTAGAACTTAATGGTGCTAAAATTAAAATGGATTAATAAAACTGAACAAATTCACATCTTGAAAGAGGAGTTCATGCCATGAAACATCATGATAGCCACATATGCTGAAATTCATGCCACCTCACTTTCAAGTGATGAAACTCATTCACACCTTAAATAGAATTCATGAAAACTTCTCAGAATCCATTCAAACTATGAATTAGTCATTCACTCCATGAATCAAATATTATGGTCACATTCCATCTTTCCCTTTACTTTCTCCTCTCAATACATCCCACAATTTAACCCAACCTCTCCAAACTCAAAAGGAACAATATAAAATAGTGAAGAACCTAAAACTGGGGGTGTTAAAAACTTAGAGTTTAATAGATAAAGGTTTATTTATAAGTAAAACATGTGGTATTATTCTTCTCTCTACAAGTGAATCGGGTTATAAGGGTGATCAAATAAGGATAAGAAGATTCTTTTAGTGAGATTCAAAACCATTTTCTCAATAAGAATAATGAGAAAGTATGTATGGTTTCATCCCTACATGACCTATGTATTTATTTTCAATAAGGGGGAGAATTATAATAAGTTAAAGCATGTATATTAACATACAAAGTTTTAATGGTAATGACGGTAAACACAAAGGGGAGATTGAAGATCCCATGTGTTGGATTGTATTTACTATCAATAAAAAGGTTATTTTTGTAAGAAGAGACCATCAATATGTGTCGGTGGCATGAAAATATGAGTAAAATACTGAAATGTAAAATAAATAATGAAGAACTTATGGTTTTGTTTTGAATAAACTAAAATATCAGTATTGAAGTAGAAAATTAGCAATTCCTGGAATTCTGTATGAAAGGCTTATGAGGTGTGGCTGCTTTTTTGGAAAATGGGTTTCTTCATATGAAATACTTATTTCCTACGAAGTGGAAATTCTTACATATGAAAATTAAAGCCTATAATATGATCCTAGAATTCATTCATATGAAAATATGATCTTTTATATGAGGAATCATTTCATAAAAAGTTGGAATTTATCTCATACGAGATTGAGGTTTCCAAAAGAGGCCATGAGAGTTCTCTTATATGATGATGGGAGTGTATCATATGGTGGATCCTATAAAATTTTTACATTGGGAAATTTATGTGGATGAGGGAAGAGGTTTTTAAAATAATTATTCTAAGGTAAAATTAATTCAAACAATTCATTGTAATTCTCTTTAAGGATTTAAATATCATTATCATACAAAAAAATCATGATCCAAGCTGTGATAATGAATCATGTTGAAGCTGATTCAATATGGAGTGTTGAGATGAGTCTCACACCATAATGTTTGTATTCGTGAATACGTGGATGGATATTTCAATGAGATTTTAAAAAAACTATGACTCAAATTGAATGATATTTGAATGAGTTCAAATATGAAAAGATCTTATCATAAATCATAGTGTTTCCATATATTGAATATAAAAATAATATTCATGATATTATTTTTTGAATATATATTCTGCAATAGAATACTAAAATTAAGTGATTGAGGAAGATACTGATACAAAATCATGAAAAAAGAGACCTACTATGTATCGAAGAAGAGAACCTAATCACATCTAGGATAATTTTTTGATCAAATAATTAAGGAAGAAGCTAATGGAATTCAATAGTTATTATGTGTCAAAGAAGTTTGAGAAAATAACTAGCACTGCAATTGATGTGTTGAAGTAAGCAAGTTCAATGATCCTAATCTTACAAAATAATTGGGCACAAGGACTTTAAGAGAACAAGGAAAACACACCACTTCATAGCAAGGAATAGGGAATCAAAAACATGTTCATGAAGGTTGTGGGCCCTTGAAGAACTCAGTTCCAGTCTTGGGGATTGAGATGTGGTAGACGATGATAAAGAACAAGTGAGGGGTTGTGAATTGTGTGATGTGGTATAAAAACCCTTCAATGGGATTCTAGATCACATGATGGGATGTCACAAAATCATGGGGTAAGACTATGTCATCATAATCATTTATATTTATAGTGGAGGAATTTGTAATCAGGATGCATAACTGATTACAACAAGAAATCGGCTTTAAAGGTTGAACCATATAAATCATTGTTTATTGTGACTTTTACTTTTTACATATTTAGATAAGTCTATAATAAAATGGAAATAGTGAATCAAGATCTTAACTTATCAGAGATATTTAATTAAAAGGAACAAGTTTATAATAAGAAAAAGGATCATTGATTCATTTCCTCCACCTCTCAGTGATCTCACTAAATATGGACACTATAATTTTATTCACAATTCAATTGATGCATCCATCTATTTTAACCAATGTCAAAAATAAATGATTTCTAAAGACCCTAACCCTAGTATCTTAGAGTCAGTGGTTACTTTATTACATTGGTACTAGATACAAGGAATCACATCCTGAAGGACCGAGTAGTTTAGTATTCTTGGTAAACTAGATAAATACATGGATCTCACATTAAATTTGAAAACTTAAAATACATCATAGTATTTTATTATATTTCATCATTATTTCCTCTAGTGTAACCCTACATATCAATCATAAAACACATCTTGGCATCCTGGGTAAAAGAAATGTAAAAAAGGGGTGAGGTCAAATGCTCAGTAAGGGTATGCGTACAACGGAATCTATCATTAATAAATAAGGAATAATCAATATGGAAAGGTAAATAACTGAAACAAATTTCATTTAATCAATAACTTGAACGTGAATAATAATATGGTAGTAATAAATGATGATCAAATGATGTCATATAAATAATCACATGAGCTTGAAATTTATCCATGGATATTATAACTAATCAAATAATCACATGGTCATCAATATTAATTTCATGATGAGGGAATTCATAATGTTGAACATCATAATCATACTACCAAGGCCTCATTCCAATACATCTTACATAAATGGGTAATGCATCGGCCAAATACCCAAGCTAGTTTGTCTCATGAGACCTACTGATGCATCGAGGGGATATGTAATTCTGGTCCCTACCCATCATTTAATAAGTCCTATGAATTCCTCATATGAAAGGAGAGAAACATAATCAACATAAACATTTGTATTAAAAAAATTAGCATATGATATGTGAATAATTTCCCCAATCAATAAACATAATCATAAACCATCCAGAGTAATATGACGAATTGTATCAAAATAGAACATCCTCAGTCAAACTGATCATAAACCATCCAGAGAAATAATAAGGATGGCATCATTACATCATATTCCAAATGGATCATAAGTAAAATGATGGTTGTTTTTGTTGATTAATAAAAATACCATAAAAATTTCATTAAAATCATTCTTGATAAAAATATCATTTTCACTTTGAAAATCACTTTAAAAAACTATAAAATTCCATAATATTAGGAAAAACATTTTATTTGAAAATAATCATGGAAACTTGTAAAGTAATATTCAAATAAATGAGTTTTCATGGAAGCGGGTAATTCTATATATGTCGAATAAGTTAAAAAACATTCTTTTCACACTATTGTAAAAAGGTCAAAAAAGTACCTCGTTCAGAAAACAATAAGAATATTCCATTTAAACCATTGGATAAAAAGTAAAACATGGGTAAAAATTTATTAAATAAATAATTTTTAGAATTTTTAAAATATTTTTGAAAATATTTTTAGAAAACATGGATATGGAAGAAAAATGATTTTCGACCGAATAGATAAATCAAGTCGGCTTTTCTTAAAAACATTTTTTCAATCATTTTAAGTACCAAAGAGAGAAAATGGTAATATTTCTTGAAAATTTCATGAATAACCAGAGGAGAATAAAATATATTGGGTTTAATATAGAAATACCAAATAATTCCCCCAAGGGAGACTTAAAAATAAACAATCTCAAAAAATGATGAGATTGTGAAATAAACTCTTACCACTTTGGTAACTTTTGAATCGTAATCCCCATGAAAGAAATAACTTCAAGTGAAACTTTAAATATTATAAAAATAAATATATTCATAATATAACATATAAAATGGACATTATATACACCACACAAAATAAATAAGTGTTGAATATGGCATATGTCTCACGGAAGTAAAAGTGAGACGATAAAACCTTAACACAGGTCTGATTTCCTTCTTACGTGTTAGAATATCCTGTATAATAAATATATATTTATTATAAATCTATTAAATAACCATAATAATATATATCATACAATATATGATTTTCTTTTTACTTTTTTATCACCTGTTTATTAACAATTCTTTGTCAAAAATCATTATTTTGTGTAATAACTGCTTTGTTTTTCACGTATGTTTTGTTTTGGTAGTTTCAGTCCTTGTACATAGATCATTGTTCCATCAAATCCATAATATTAAACATGATAAAATTATAATATATATTCATTATATAATAATTTATAATAGTTTGTAAAATTTAGAGATAGAAAAATGAGTTACACCGTTCATAGAGATGGTAAGTCGTACATAGGCATGAATGTTGTTTTCATTATTTTACAGATAAAACGAAAAAAAGGTAAAGAATATTTCACCATTAAAAATAATTATTATATCATATATATTATATATTCATTAAATATATCCTTATTATCATCCATTATGGAATAAAATGAAAAAAATTGCATCTCTTCATAGAGACGGTAGTCCACACGTACGCACGAGCAACGTTATCGTTTTCTAATGGCTTGGAAGGTAAGAGGGTAAATATGATATTATAATTACAAAATTTTAATTATTTCATAAATATAATATATATATATATATATATTAAATCAATCATTATATCCATCCATGAGAGTTGGTGATGGAAAATGAATTACATCGGTTTGTGATGCGGTAGTCCATCGTACACATGATCGACGATTTCATTTCCCATTTGATGGAAGAGGAGATGGATATAGGTCATGTAATTAACATAATAACATATCATTATATGAGAGATATTGGTGTTATTACTTTATCAAAGTTTGTAAAGATTTTAAGTATTTAAAGGAAGAAATAAAATGAAAATTGATGGATAAGAACTATACCTCTTCTTCGGAAAACCTATTTAGGTTTATGCCTAAAGTATTCCTATATTGGTTTTATGATAAAAACAAGGACTCTATGTCATGGGGAGGGATTTAAGGTGTTCGGTCAGATTTTTTTCAAACAAAATGTATTTTTAAGTGTGAATAGGAGAGGATAGGGGGTTCCCTTTTATAAGTGGGTGAGAGAACACACTTGGAGTTTTTTTAAAATAATAAATTGTACCCACATTTTTCACATGCCACAAGGATCCAAAATGACTCATTCTCAAACCTTAGATGAGATAAGGTATAAATATGCCTATAAAATAGAAATTAGAAAAAAAAAATTAGGTCATTTTAACCATTATATTTTTATTTTAACCCTGTGGTAAATCAGTTTTAACCTTAAACACCGTAATTAATTTTTACCATTTTTACTATTCATTATGACCAAAAATTAAGTTGAACTTATTAAATAATATTAATTATTATTATTCTAAATAGAGAATCCATTTTTTAAAATTAAATTCAGAAAATTGACAAAAATTAATTTAAAATTAAACCCACGGATGTGATGAAAAAACGGTTTTCCGAAGGAAAAGTCTTCAAAAGTATAAAAAGTTTTTATATCAAAATTGGACATATAATTGATTCCAATTACCTAAATTGGATTATTTATAATATTATTTAACTAATTTTACTTTTAAAACAAAATGGTACTTCGTAAATACTTTAAACAAAACGGTAGTTTTTTAATAAAAACAGTATTTTTCATTATTCATTAAAAAATTAAACTTTTCAAAAAAAATACTGAAAAATAAATCTAAGATAATTTTGAAATGTTGATTCCAAAATGAATTTAATTTTTTAAAATTCATTTTCTAAAAGTGACAAAAATTAATTTTATTATTTGTTCACAAAAAGTAATAAAAAACATTTTTTGAGAAAAATGTATTTTCAAAGCATATAAAGACCTTACTAAAAATTAAGCACTTATTTATAAATGTATTTTATTTATCTAAAACCTTTATACTTAATTTTTAAAATATGGTTATTCCTATTCATACTTCCAAGTTTAACGGCTATGTTATAACAGTCATATTTAAATAATAATATTAATAGTATATTGTGGTTCATTAAAACTTGATATTGCATGTAACGCAAGCTATCGAAGAAATAAAATTTATTTGGAGAAAAATTATTTCATAAAAAATCAGGGTGTTACGTTTTATCCTCATTATAAATAATTTTTCCCTCAAAATTATGTCACTCTAATACAAACAACTAAGGATACTTCTACCTCATCTCATCCTCAGGTTCCCATATAGCTTCCTCAAATTGGTGGTTTCACCACAAAAATTTGACCAAGTCAGTGGTCTTGTTTTGTAACACTTTCTCCATATGGCCAAGAATTTCCACCAATTTCTCTTCATAGGAATGATCATTCTCCAGTGGTATGACCTCTGAGTTCAGTACATGTGAAGGATCAGATATGTACTTCCTCGGGAGAAATATATGGAATGCATCATGAACTTGAGAGAGATTCGGTGGAAGTGTCAAATGATAATCTATCATCCCGACTCAATCAATAATTTCAAAGGGGAAAATATACCTAGGGCTCATTTTCCCTTTCTTCTTGAATCTCAAAACCTTCTTCTATGGAGAAATTCACAGAAACACCTTCTCACTAACTTCGAACTCCAGATCACATCGATGATTATCAGCATAACTTTTCTGTCAGCTTTGAGTTGCCTTGATATGTTGTTGAATGGATCTAACTTTTTCTACCATTTCCTCTGCTATCTCAGGTCTCAATAACTTTCTTTCTCCAACTTTATCCTAGTACATTTGATATCTACACTTCTTTCCATAAATAGCTTCAAAAGGAGTCATCTAAATTCTTGTGTGAAAGATATTGTTGTATGAAAACTCAACTAGAGGAAGGTGTTGGTCCCAATCACCTTTAAAATCCATAGAACAAGATCTCAGCGTATCCTCTAGGGTTTGAATTGTTCTTTCAGACTATACATCTATTTGAGGAAGATATACAATGCTGAAACACAACTCTTTATCAAGAGCTTACTAAAGACTTTTCCAGAACTTCAAGGTAAACCTCAGATCCAGATCAAATACAATAGAATGTGGTATTCCATGAAACATTACCGCTTACTTAATATATATTCTAGCAAGATGATCAAGTGTTAAGTCTTCTCTAGTTGCAATGAAGTGTGCTAACTTTGTAAGGCTATCAACTACAACTCATATAACACTATGGACTTTTGATGTTTTGGGGAGTCTGGTGAAAAAAATTCATGGTGATGTTTTCCCATTTCCATTTTGGTGTGGATAATGGTTGTAACATCCCCTTAGACTTTTGTCTCTCAACCTTAACTTGCTGGCATACCAATCACTGAGATACAAACTCTATAATATTTCTCTTCATGGCGCCCCACCAAAAATACTCTTTCAAATTTCTATACATCTTCATACTTCCAGGATGATAGAGAATGATGAACTATGGGCCTCATCCAACAGCTCCTTCAGATCTGGTATGGATGGGACACATACACGGTTTTTGAACCTTATCATTCCATCACAATCAAGGTTAAACTCGGGAACATTTCTCATCTTATTCTGAAGCTTCACGTCATCATTTTTCACCTCTTTAATCCTCACATGGATTGATGGTTGAACATTCATTTGAGAAATATATGATTTTTACCCTTTAAGATTTCTATATCCATCCTTTTCAAATACAAAAATATTAAATCTTTTGTGATCCTCATCATAGATAAACTAGCATAGTACTTCTGACTTAGAGCGTCATCCACCTTGTTCGCCTTCCCAGGGTGGTAATGTATTGAGAAATCATAATCTTTAATTAGCTCCAACCATCTTCTTTGGTGCATGTTCAACTCTTTTTTAGTGAATATCTACTTTAAAATTTTATGATTGGTATATATATCACATCTTTCCCCATAAATATAATACATCCATATCTTTAATGAAAAAATTACTACAGGTAACTCCAGATCATGGGTTGGGTAATTTTTCTCATAAACTTTCAATTATCATGAGCAATAAGCTATCACCATATCATTTTGTATGAGGAATCATCTCAATCCCTTCTTCGATGCATCACTGTAGATTACAAACCCTTCACCACTACAGGGCAATGTAAGCACAGGTGCGCTGACTAACCTTCTCTTCAATTCCTTGAAATTTTCCTCACATTCATCTATCCAAAGAAACTTGACTCCCTTTCAAGTTAAATTGGTGAGTAAATTATAAATCCATGAGAAATTTTCCACAATAATCTATAATATCCACCCAAACCAAGAAAAATATAGATCTCAATCATTGTGGTTGGTCTGGGATAATGTTCAATAGCCTCCATCTTTGATGGATCTACCGATATACCCTATCTTGAGATTATATAACCCAAAAAAGAAACCTTTTATATCCAAAATTCACACTTTTTATATTTTGAGTACAACTTCTCCTTCCTTGGGGTCTTTAGTACAATTCTCAAGTGATATTTATGCTCTTCTTTTCTCTTTGAATAGATAATAATATCGTCTATAAAGACTACCAAAAATTAATCAAAGTAGTATCTAAAGACTCTATTCATTCAATCCATGAAGATAGTGGGATCATTAGTAATACCAAATGGCATCACTATATACTCATAGTATTCATACCTTGTATGGAATTTTGTCTCTGGTATATCCTCCTTATTGACCCTTAGTTGATGATATCCAAAATAAAGGTCAATCTTAGAAAAGTATTGAACTCTGTGCAATTGATCAAGCAAGTCATCAATACAGGGTAGAGGATACATGTTCTTTATTGTGATCTTGTTCAGTTCCCGATAATCAATGAAGAGTCGTATCAATCCATCATTGTTTTTTAAAAAAACTGATGGAGCCCATGGTAATACACTTGGATGAATGAATCCCATATCAATATTCTCCTGGAGTTTCTTCTTCAATTCTTACAACTCAATCAGGTTCATTCTATATGGAGTCTTTGAAATAGGTGTAGTACCAAGTATGAGTTCTATTGAGAACTCAACTTCACGATTCGGCGGAAGACTAGGTAACTCTTCTGGAAAGACATCAACAAATTCCCACACAATGGGAATATCATCGATGTTGAGTTTATCCCCAACTGTATGAGATAAACACCCCTTTTGAATAGGAATCAATACTCATACAATTGATGTGATCTTCATTGAAAGTTCATATTTATCGTTGCACTGATAGACGATCATAGGTTGGTTTGGAAGATAAAACGTGACTTCCCTTCCTTAGCAATTTATGTGGGATTTATGTAAAGAATGTCAGTTCATTCCTAGGACAACATCAAATTCAACCAAATGGAGAATAACAAGATTTGTAGGAATCACATTCCCACAAACTTCAATTAAAGAAGAATCATAAACTTGAGATGTGATCATCATACCATTAGAGGTTTTCACTGCTAACTCAACATCTAATCATGGAGGTGGTGATGTGATACCCTTGAAAATTTCTTCATAAATAAAAGATTGGGTAGAACCAGAATCAAATAAAACATTTTCAATCCTAGAGTGGATGATAAGAGTACATTTCACCACATCGTTACGAACTTCCACATCGACTGTAGTAATTGCATATGTTTAACCTTATCCCCTTGGCTTATTTTGTGGTAACATGCCTTAACATTTGGGACATTGGTTGGAATAGTTTCTCATCACCTTGCAGTTAAAGCACTATATTTGAGGGCTTCTCCTTTACCCTTGAATTCATGATCATGATGGACTTTTTCTCCACACTTGAAGCAAACTCATTTTTCTTTTAGGCATATACCAAGGTGTTTCTTTCCACAAGTAAGACATGTTGGGAAACTCCCCTTTCTCTTCTTCCACTTAACCATTTTTTGTTCTGTCGTCCTCTTATTCTCTTGCTTTCCTTCAAAGCTATAAGACTTGGAGAATTCCTTCTCTGTCTTAATATCACATGATATTATATCCTCATATGATGAGAATGTTTGGGAGACTAGTGCCCTTCAAAGGATTGGCTTAAGTCCTTTAAATAAATGGTCAATTTTTCTCTTTGGATTACATACATAGTTCGCAACATGTCTTGCTAACCTCATAAAGTTAGCTTCATACTTAGCAACATTTTCCTCTTCCTTTTTTTCTCAAATTTAAGAATTATCTCTCTATATTTGTTCATTGTTCGTGATGAAAATATTTTTTCCAAGAAAAATTCCTTAAAATGATTTCATTTCATGATCACTATTTCTGCATCATCCTTAGTGTTTTGAATCAATTGCCACCATTGATCTGCATCCTATGAAAGACAATAAGCTTTCATGACAACCTTCTCCCTTTCATTACTTCCAGGAGTGAGAAATATCTTCTCTAAGGAACTTATCCATTTCTCGGCTGCAAATGGATTTGTAGTCTCATTAAATGATGGAGGTTGTCGACGCATAAAGTGGTCTAACATAGTTTCATCATGTTGTAGATCATCAGGCTTCTCCATACGAGCAAGGTTATTGGCCATAACCTGAGTCACCTTCCCCAATATGGTTATAATTTGATCAGTTCCAGCTACAACTCCAACTTCAGCATCATTATCTTTCCCAGGAGGGAAATCCCAACGTAGAGTACGTGCATTGATACGGTTCTCATTCCTTTAATTGCAATCCATTTCTAAACAATGGCATACAATAGATTAGATCATAACATTATAATGTAGAATCCCAAAACTAGTGAAACACTTACCATAAATTGAAAATTTTATGCATGGCTAATCTCATAATCATAAACATTGTTTCTTTGTGAAAGTTTTCAAATCATAGAAATATTTTCAAAACATTCATGATGGTTTGTCAAGAAAATGTGAATTAACTCAAGCATATCTCCTAAGAGTGTCAAACCAAGTGTGAGGAAAGACCTGTTATCGTGCACTAGGTGATGATCGAGTCAAATCCCAATGCACCCTTTTCAGAGTTATTACCCCTAAGTACATATGTGTCAAAGTCACTTCCACTTGTAGTATCCAGACAATGATGTATTGTTAGGAAAACCCAAATAATCTCTTCCTCACAAAAACTTTAGGATGTTCTTATATACATATCCTCAAAGTTTATCATAGGGTTATGTTCCCTAATCTATATTTTCCTAAATCTAGTTCTTAAGGTTCTTACTAAACTTTCTTTGATACCATCTGTAAAGACCCTGACCCTAATAGCTTAGAGTCGGTGGTTACTTTATTACATTGGTACTAGATACAAAGAATCGCGTCCCTAAGGACCAAGTAGTTAAGCAATATTGGTAAACTAGATACATATTTGGATCTCTACATTTGAAAAATTAAAATACAACATAGTATTTTTTTCGGGTGTAGCATTATTTCCTCTAGCATAACCATGCATATCAATCATAAAACACATTTTGACATCCTAAGGAAAAGAAACATAAGGGGTGATCTCACATGCTCAGTAAGGGTATACATATAGCATAAGCAATCATGAATAAATAAATCATAATCAATATGACATGATAAATTAATGAAACACATGTCATTTAATCAATAACTTGAACATGAAGAATAATATGACAAGAATAAACAATGATCAAATAATGTCATATAAATAATCACATTAGCTTAAAACTTATCCATGGATATTCTAACTAATTGAATAATCATATGGACATCAATAACTAATCTCATAATGAGGGAATGCATAATCCCGAACATCATAACCATATTGTCAATGCCTCATGCCAATACATCTTACATAAATGGGTAAGGTTTCGACCAAATACTCAAGCTAGTTTGTCTCATGAGACCTGTTGATGCATCGAGGGGCTATGTAATTTTGATTCACACCCATCACTAAATAAGTCAAATACATTCCTCATATGAAAGGGGGAAAGATATTCAACGTAAACATTCGTATTGAAAAAAACTAACATGCGATATGTTAATAATTTCCCCAATCAATAAGCATAATCATAAATCATCTAGAGCAATATGGTGAATGGTATCAAAATAAAACATCCCCAGTCAAATTGATCATAAATCATCCAGAGAAATAATAAGGATTATATCATTACAACATATTCTCGATGGAGCATAAGTAAAATGAGGGTTGTTGATGGATAGAAATACCATAAAAATGTCATTGAAAACATTCTTGAAGAAAATATCTTTTTCACTTTGAAAAACATTTTCAAAAACTATTTCTGAATATTATGAAAAACATTTTCTTTCAAAATAATCATGGAAACTTGTAAATGAAACTTTAAAGCAATGAGTTGTCATAACAGCAGATAATTCCATAAATGTTGTATAAGTTAAAAAAACATTTATTTCACACTGTTGTAAAAAGGTTAAAAAAGTATCTTGTTTGGAAAACGATAAGAAGATTCCTTTCAAATCATTTTGCAAAAAGTCAAACATGGATAAAAATGTCATAGATAAATCATTTGGAGAATATTAAAAACATTTTTGGAAATATTTTTAGAAAACATGGATATTGAAGAAAATGAATTTTCGACCGAAGAGAGAAATAAAATCAGTTTTTTAAAAAACATTTTCTCAATCATTTTATGTACCAAATAAAGAAAATTGTATTATTACTTGAAAAGTTCATGAATAACGAGAGGATAAGAAAATAAATTGAGTTTAAGATAGAACTACCAAATAGTTCCCCTGAGGGAGACTTAAACATAAACAACCTCGAATAATGATGAGATTGTGAAATAAATTATTACCACTCCAATAACTTTTGAATCGTAAGCTCCGTGAAAGAAATAACTTCAAGTGAAACTTTAAATACCGTGAAGATAAAGAGATTCATGATATAACAAAGAGGTGGTATATACACTACACAAAAGAAATAAGTAGTGAATATGGCATATGTCTCACAAAAGTAAAAATGTGATGAGAAACTCTTACCTTAGCTCTGATTTCTTTCATACGTGTTTGATCCTCTTGTATAATACATATAGATTTATCATACATCTATTACAAAACCATACTCATATATCATACCATATATCATACAATGTATGATTTTATTACAACTTGTTATCTCTTGTTTATTAACAATTCTTCCTTGTACTTAGATCATGGTTCTATCATCTCCAAACCGTTAACCATGGTATAATTACCACATATATTCATTATATAAAAATTTAGAATAGTCCATAAAAGTTAGAGATAGAAAAATGAGTTACACCGTTCATGAATAAGGTAGGTCGTACGTATGCATGAATGTTTTCTTTTTCTTTTTTTGACAGATGGAACAAAAGAAAGGTAAATAATATTTTATCATTCCAAAATCATTATTATATCATATATATTATATATATTCATTAAATTTATCCTTATTATCATTCATGACAAAAGAAAATGAAAAACATTTCACATCGTTTCGTGGAGACAGTAGTCCACATGTACGCATTAGTGACATTATCATTTTCCAATTGATTGAAAGGTATCAGGGTAGATGTGATATTATAATTCAAGAAGTATAATTATGTAATAAATATATACACACATCAAATTCAACATTATATTCAGTCATGAGAGGCGGTGATCAAAAACAAATTATATCAGTTCGTGAGACAGTAGTCCGCCATACACACGATCGACGATTCAGTTTCTCTTTTGATAAAAGAGGAAATAAATATAGGTCATGTCATTAACATAATAACATCTCAATATATGTAAGATACTGGTGTTATTATTTTAGCATAGTTGATGAAGATTTGAAGGAGTCAGAAAGAAATAAAATGAAAATGTATAGTTAAGAACTATAACTCTTCTTCAGATAACCTCTTTAAATTTATACTTAAAGCTTTCCTAAATTGGTTTTCTAATCAAACCAAAAAACTCGTGGAAAGGGATGTAGAGAAGGGATTTGAGCCAAGTTTGGTCAAACCAAAGGGTTTTGAAAGTGTGAAAAGAAGAGAAGATGTGGTGTCCTTTTATTAGTGGGTGAGAGGAAACACTTGAATTTTTTTTTAAAAATAAATTGTACCCACGTTTTTCACATGTCACAAGACTCCAAAATGGCTAATTCTAAAAACTTAGAAGAGATGATGTCAAAATATAGCCTACCAAATCAAACAAGTTGATAGGTCATTTTAAACCTTATCTTTTTAGTTTAACTCTCAAATAAACTCATTTTACCCTTAACTAAAATAATTAATTTTTATTATTTTTACTATTCATTATAAAAATAAATAAATTCACTTTATTAACTATATTAATTATATTAATTCTAAATATGAAATTCATTTTATCAAATTCAATTCAAATGACAGAATTTAATTTAAAATTAAACCCACAAACACAATGAAAAAATTGTTTTCCAAAAAAAAAAGTTTTCAAAAGTATAAAAAGTTTTTATATCAAAATTGAACATATAATTAATTTCAATGACCTGAATTGAATTAATTATAAAAAAATAAACTAGGGTTACTTTTAAAACAATTTATAACAAATTAATATTATCTTTATCTAAAATCTTTACACTTAATATTCAAAATATATTTATTCATATTTATACCGCCAAGCTTAACATCCAAATTATAAATTCCATGTTTAAATAATAATATTAATAGTATATCACAATTCCTCAAAACTCATATGACATATAACATAAATTATCAAAGAAATTAAATTTATTTGTAAAAAATAAAAATAAAAAGAACTTATAAGGCCCTCATAAATCATGTGAACAATCTGTTGGAATTTGAAATTGACAAAATATAGTGAGAAATAATAATAATCTAACTCTGCTTCGTTCACACACAAAAAACATTCGTTTAAAGTTTTGAATGAATTTGGAATGAATTTTATTAAACCTGTTTATATTGCCATTGATCAAACATTTTAAATTGACTATCGCATAAATCTCTATTATTAAAAATGATAAATTGTTTATGCAATGCACATTATCTGAAAATAGTTAGAATCCGTATGTATGTAATGATTTGCACACGCCCTGGGTTGACTTTTGTTAGTAGTATTAGCAGATTTATATCAAATCTTGGCAAGACGCGTTGATAGAATTTTAAGTAGCTACTGAGACACATGACTAGTTCTTGCTATTTAAATTTTGGCTATAATCCTGATTTTAGTGCTGAAGTTCAAGGATTTATAAATTTTGATTATGCGGAAAACATAGAAAATCGGAAGTTACTGGTTTTGTCTTTATGGCATGTTGAGGACCATAAACCATTGGGTTGGGCTTCAAATGTTTGTGACGGCATTACTCAAGGATTCCCTTACGGTATGGGATCCCTAACGGAGCAGGGCGAAACCACGCCTGGCAATTCCAAGTAGTCAAAATCATCTGTAATCCCCACCTGCAACCATGGATAACATTAATTTATCAACAAAAGCAACCAAGGCGGTATAAAAAAACAACCTACCTCCATATACATGTGTTCCAGCTGCTCCTTAGCCTCGGGGAAATTGTTCGAACACCATTGTCGTACCGTGAAGATATTGTCTGCATGAAGAGCCCAGTGAAAAACAACAAGACGGCAAATAGCCTTCCCAGAGAAATACAACATGACGGTTAATATGGCCTTAACCTGTCCAGCGATTGGCAGCTGTGTGGGCAACTTCAATAGCTTTCCCTGCCAACACAAATGTTTAAAAAATCAGTACACCAACAAAAATCTTCCATTGCATTTGACAAAAGATTAAAGTTCGGAGTTCTGTACTCATTGCTTCGAAGGCAGCTGGGTCGTTGTCGGCGTACCGTCCAATTTCTTGCTGCCATCATCCCACGATAATAGTGAAAAAATGATAAATCATTCACTCGTAGCTAGACATGAGTTTAGAAGGGCGGCCGGACCTTTAGCTCATTATGTTTCTTTTCAATAGCTTTTAGCTCCCTTAGTGCCTCCTCTCGCTCATCCTGATTCAATTACCAAAGCAATATCTAACGATACAGCGGGTTTCATTTAACACCTACAGATTGCAGCAGGAGAAATTTTCTGATGCATACAGATTCCTCTCTTCCCTTCTTCAGTGCATGACTATGCTCAACAAGTTCAGCGAGCCGCTGGTTACTGCTTTGGAGATCCGAATCCAGTTTCTGGTGCACGTTCCTTAGCTGTCAAAACATCAACTTTCAGGCCCTGTTTGGTATGGGAAGAAGTTCACCTCAAACAATGGAATTCCGACTTTAGTAAATTCAAAATGGTGCCACACCAGACATTAGAGACCAGTTTTCCACTTCACATTCATTTTACCTCATACCCTTAGAAACATAATGGATGTAACAATAGATTTAGTAGAACAGATGAAAAAAAAATCATCAAATTTAAGCTACAGATTAACACATCAAAGGTTTGACCTGGTTTCCAGCACAGCTAGGAAGACTCCAAAAGTACACCTGAAATTAGCGTTAGTGAGTGCCTGGACGAAACAAATATAAAGAATGAAGAAATATAATTTGTACTGAAGCACGGCACGATTAGCAACCAGAACATGAGCATTCGCACCGCGTGCCTTGAATCCCTTTCAAGAATCAAATTCAACTACTTACCGAGGTTCCAATTTTGTCTTTTAAAACAAGGTCATCGTCCACGAGGCTTTGGACCACGTCTTTCACAGTCTGGCTAATGACACCCTTCTTGGGGCCTAATTTCTCTAGTTCCTTGAGCTGCAGTTCCCAAATAGCATGGATGAATGTCTTATGAAAAAAGAACACAAATAAAAGCAGGCATCGGGTCAAGTCCAAGCAATGATGGTTTGGCTCAATTGCATAATGCATGCTAAATCCAATGATAGTTGGGTTTCAAATTCCTGAGGACATGCTGGGAGGGAAACCCACACAAGAAGTACATGAAAAATCTCAAAGAAGATTAGTCTCTTACTCAACTACAAATAGACGGATATCAAGTGTTTCACCCAACAAGTGGTCGTGAACCAGATACAAATTGTATTTCAATGCATGCGGATTAGTAACGGACATCATGCGCAGATGGATTCATTCAAGCTATAAGAAATGCAAAAGAAAAATGATTTCAAATTGATGCCAAACCAAGGAATAAATAAATATCAACAGAAAAACACTGATGAGCAATGCTCGTATGAAGTTACGTTATTAAATGCATGTATTCACATTGTTATTAGCATCTAAGAAGACGGTGGCTGTAGTCACATTATAGATATTCTCTCCATTTTACACTCAAAAAATCAAGCTGAGCTGATTAACGGTTGGATTAAATTGAAGAGGAACATTTGGTAGATTGTACAGATGCACTGTACTTACAAGGAAGAAGTCTTGGGAATCATAAAAGATCTGAAGCATCTTCTCGCGCTTTTCATCCAATGAAAGTCCTCTCTTCTTCGACTGTAAGACAAAAGGCGAAGCAATAGAAGCATTTAGAGGAACATTGACAAGACAAGTCAGAGAAAAAATGAAAATCATATAAGCAGATAGCAACGATTTCAACACCGATGTTAAAGAAGCCACATATACAGCTTACATGAATTAAAGCTCAATCAAACAGCATCCAAATTTTTACTCATCATGGCATCTGGAAGGATCGCGAGAGGCATTACCGCCAACCAATGTGTAACATCATGTGGAGAATTACAAATTATTACAAACTCGAACTCGCGCGCACACACATAGCGCTTACTGCATCTTTATTCATATCCTGATTAGCGGGTGCGAATCTAGAGTTTATGATCAAAGCCAATGTATCGCAAATCAAATGCATGATAAATTAATTATGAATTACTCAATGCATCAAAAGGGAACCCTAGAAGCTTATGGGCGACGACGTGCATCATGCAGCATCTAAATTGACAAAACTGCGGATCAGCGTGATCGAAATTTTGAATCGAGGACAAATAGAACCACGAGATACATATATTAAGAGAGGCAGAGAGAAGGAGAGAACAGGTCACCATTGGAAGTTGAAAAGGAGATCGGAGGATGCTTGGCGCTCCGAATCGGTGACTGTCTGAGCTGAACGAAATGGCGGGAAAAGTGTCGGGGCGGTGCGGCAAAACCCGCAAGTATTTATGTCATTTTAGATCCCTAAAATGCCCTCCCAGAAACCGTAAAATCATCCATCTATCCGTAGACAGGCCCAAAGCCCAGCTTTTTTTCCCCATCAATTTTATTAGCGATCGTTCGTTCCGCCCCAAATCTACGATCAACCAATAAATGAAATAAAATCAATATTACTAATCAAAACTGGATCTAAAATATATGATTATGGTATGTTTGAAAATAATAATAGTAGACATGATGATATTAATTTTTTCAGTACCTAACACTTATATTGTATACATAACGTTAGTTTCCCTCAAATGTTTGTTAATCATCTCGTAATGGAAAGACAAGTGAATACCTGTTAATCTATTTCTAGCAAACCGTTTAAAATTATGTCAAACACAAAATTGTTAGATGAAACAATGGTTCCATATGAGAATAGAGACTTTTCATCAACTAAAATAAATGATTCAGTTCATCATCTATCATTCAAATTAAGGCTAGTACCTAATATACGTAAATGTGTGTGATATGAAACACCAATGCATCGATCCATGAATGTGGGGTAATTGAAGCATTGATGCATTGATGTATTTAGTTGACACAATAAAAATATTTGCATGTAATTAATCAATTAATGGAAAATCCATAATTTACCTTTATCACTCTTCCACTTGGATTACATTGATAAATTAACCGACATAAAATCAAACAGGTGTATCAATTAAAAATAAATCATGTTACGGTTCAAAATATGGCACACTAACGCTGCAATTGCAATATCTAATAGCGACATTATTCATACACACACCATTAACACCCATACAAACAAAATGGCCAAGGAATTACATAATCAAATTAAACCAGATATGCAATTCCAGTAACTATCCGACAGGGCAAGCCCCACGAGCCCCCGTGCTAGGTCAACAAGCAAGCAAAGGAAAAAAATACAAAGTCAAGGGCAAAATTTTCACCATTTTACTGTAGCTATTAATGTATTTTAAGGCAAAATTTCATATGCAGTCTTGGACAACAGAATTTACCGGGCCACTCCTGCTGTTCAAGCATGAAAAATATGCATTAAGGGATATATTGTTCAAAACGACGTCATTACAAAATAATATCAATAATTCCGAGTTATAGACTCCCACTAACCCAAGGTATCAAAAGACTTGACCAATCCCATATAGATAACATGATTATGAAATAATCTAATGGTTATGTTCTTGGTTAGTGGATCTACCAACATATACTTTGTAGGAAGACGCTCAATCTGAGTCCAAGACTCTAGAACTTTCACTCTAGCAAACAATTATTTTATATCAAAATGCTTTGAATGAGAACTCTTTTTTGTCGCAATATATCACAAGTGTCCTTAATATGCTTTCAACAATGTGAAAATCAAAAATCAAGTTTTAAGCCACATAGCTTGGCAAGTAGCATTATAAAAAGCAACATGCCACGCTTCCATGGTAGAAGTGGCTATAGCTGTTTGCTAAACACTTTTCCAAGATATAGCTCCTCCCACCAATAAGTGGGTTTTTGATTGTCAGGGAAGTCAACAAAATTTGAGTTAGAATAACCTATGGCTTGAAGTTGACCAGACTCCTTGTAGGACAACATATGATCTTTAGTGCCCTATAAATATTTGAAGACCCTTTTCACGACTTTCCAATAACTTAATCACGAATCAATCAAGCGTTGCCCCAGACCATCAACAACAAAAACAATATTTAGGCATGTACAAACTTGAACATACATCAAACTGCCAAAATCAGAAACACATGTGACATTTTTCATTTCATTTCATCTTGTTCATTTTGAGGACATTGAAGTTTACAAAGTTTGTCACCTGTTTAAACCAGTCCAACACAAGTAGAGCACACACTTATGTTAAACCACTTGAAGGTATTTTCAATATATCCTCTCTAAGACAATCCAAGAACACTACATGGCCTATCATGATGAATTCGGTTGCCTAAAACAATAGAATCACCCCTAAGGTCTTTCATATCAAAGTGGTTGTTTGCCATAATTTTTTTAAAACCAAAAGCCTAACACAATTACCAGTGAGAAGTATGTCATCGACATACAAAACAAGAATTATAAAATTCCCCCCATTGGTTTTCAAATAAATGCACCAATATGAAGTATTTTCTTTAAATCCAAAAGAAGTTATCACTAAGCCAAACTCCAAATATCATTGTCTTGAAGCTTGTTTTAGCCCATAAATGGATTTCTTTAATTTACAAACCAAATGATCCTACTGTAGAGACCCGAAGATTAACGTACATAGATATTACATTACTTTTGCAGAATACATAATACATAACAAAAACAGACACACAAGGACCGTAATAGTTTAGTGTCTTTGGAAACTTGGAACGTAATCTTCTAATCGTGGTGAAAGATCTTCAACATCTCCCATAAAGATCTTCCACTTTTTGTTTCCTTACCTAAAACTTTTATTTTAACCCTGGGGGAAAATAAAACATAAAAAGGGTGAGCTCAAATGCTCAGTAAGGGTAAGTATGGATAAAATAAAACATACCATATACATTTGAACTTAAAAACATGAACATAATGTTTAAAATCAAAATCTTGAGCAACGACTTAAAACATGGAAGTACATAAGGCATATATCATAATGGAACATAAATTATGATAACATAGCATGGGAATAAAACATGTAATTGTGGCATCCATTAAGCACATGTAATGATTTCCATAGTAGCCAATGCATTGCTGCCAAGACCATCTTAGTGGACAAAGTCCCATTCTGAATCGAGTTCACTCTTCGTTTCAGTCCTGTAACACTGAATCAGATTAACTTACCGTTCCAGCCATGTCTATCTCATGAGATATAAAATCTTTACCCAATGCATTGGAGGGAGATATAGGTCTCACCCATCTCATAATGAAATCATTCTTACTTGTGCCAAAAAATAAACATGCATCATTCATAATAACCCAACGAATAAAATGGGTTTCATAAACATCATCCCATCATCACATAATTCATATAAAAGAAATGTATATCATTTAATAATAAGAAAAGTGAAACCATGTAAATCATAGAGACATGATACTTTAAACTTACACATGTGAAATATTAGATGAAAATGGTTTTGATAAAACACTTGAAATGAATTCTTGAGAAAAATATCCTTTTTTCTTCAAAATCATTTTCTTTTAACAAAATGTCATGCAATTTTAAAAGAAAAGGATTTTGTTGAAAATAGTCATGAAATATTTTGTAGGAAGCTTAATGAAAATAAGGCTTTATAAAATCGTAAAAATCCTTTCATGCCGTATAAGTTAAAAAAAACATTTTCCTCGTACTTTTGTCGGAAAAGTCAAAAAAAGTGCCTCGTACGTAAAAAAAAGAAAGATTCCTTACATACAATGTAGTAAAATTCAAAATGGGTAAAAATGACATTAAAAATACATAAAAAACTTTTAGAAAACATGGACATGGACGATAACAATAACCCCAGTAAATACTTACGAATAAGCAATCTCGGATAAAAATGAGATTTGCAAAATTATCCCTTATCTTAGGTTCGATATGCTTCGTACGTATCCGAAACTCCTGTATAATGATTTAAATAATGTCATTGACTTATTAAAGAATCATATTCATTTTTATGATATCATATATGTTTCACTTATGAATTTATATTACCCGTTCTTTTGTAAATTCCATGTTAAAGCAGCGTTTTGGGTAAAATCATTTTATTTATCGTATGTGTTTCGACTTGTCGTTCTTGATATTATTACTTATATCCTGATTTACATAATTAAAGAATGTAAAACATGATTTATATATAATATATATTCATTATATATATATTATAGATCGATAAAAGGAATGAAATACACCGTTCATGGAGACGGTAGGCCATACGTACGCATGAACGCTGTTTTCGTTTCCATTTTGAATTGAATGGAATTAAGTAAATGACATACATATATATATATATATACACATAAATAAAGTATAATTATTATGTCATATATTTCATTATTATTCATTATATATACTTTATGATCATTCATGAATGGTTAACATGGAGAGTGAATCTCATCGCGTCGTGGAGACGGTAGTCCGTACGTACGCACGAGCGATGATATCGTTCTCATGATCATGGAATTGTATTGAAGTGTATGTATACTATTTAAGAATCAATATCACTTTACAATAATCATATATAGTTATTATTTACACCATTATACCCATCCAAGTAAGGTGGTGGTGGAAAATAGATTACACCACGGCGTAGAGACGGTATTCCGTACGTACGCACGCGCGGTGATTTTGTTTTCTGTAGGATGGATAGATGGTGAAATAGTGTTGTTTCATACTTATAATAACATATCAGTATATGATTGATACTGATATTATTACTTCATAATGAAACAACCTAAGAAGAAGAAGTGGAAGAAGAAATAAAGTTGAAAGAATCGGTAACGGACATTACCTCTTCTTTGAAACGCCTCTTTGAGTCCTCCTCTTAGGGCACTAAAATTGGTCTTTGAAGAAGACCAGGACCTATAGGATGTTTCTTGGGAAGTGGAGAAGAGAATTTGGCAGGGTTTCACCGAACTTGAAGGCTCAATGTGGTGTGAGGAAGAGAGTGAGGAGGTGCCCTTTTATAAGGGAGGAGAGGGGCACCTTTGGAAAAACTAAAAATATTATTTTATTATAAAGCCATATTCGGTTTTAAATAGCTCAAAATTGATTTATTTAGAAGCTAAGGTGGGGATGGGTCGAAATAATATCATCCAATATAATTTGGACAAGTTTAGTTTACTATTTTAACCTTATCATTTAGTTTTAACTTTAAGTTAGATAATTTTACTTTTACCGTGTCTTTTTGTGTTCTTACACTATAAGGTTAATAAACTTATTATAACAAGCCAAACGAACCCCAAGTTGTTTATTATTAATATATATAACCTTATCTAATTCATTTGGCCAAACCTTAGATTTTTAGGAAAATAACAATTAATAATATAATATTTGTTTTAAAAACTATTTTATGTCAATTTTGACACTATTTAGTAATTGATTTTTGTGAAAATCATAACATAATGATTAGTTCGAAAAAAGTTACTTAAATCAATACTAACATGTCATATTAACCTATAAAATTAGTTAAATTCATAAAAAGTCTCAAATTACATTTATTTGGGTATTTATAACATCAATTATGTCAATATTTCATTAATAAGATAATTACCGCATCATCGTTGTGTCATAAATAAATTAAATTATTTAATGTCTAAAAATTACAAATAAAATACCATTATGTAGGAAATATTTTTAGCTTTCTAATGAATATTTATAGTCGAATTTATCTTATGTATAACCCTATACTAAAAAGTATCTACTTATTAAACTTTGATTTTAACTATTTTAACCCTTCTTTAAATAAATTAATAATAAATGTCCTAATCTAATCCAAGTGGACCTAAATGGTCATATTTTATTCCTAAGGTTGTTTTTGGTCAAATTACACTTATACAATAGAATTAGGACATGTGTTAGAGTAATAATAATATCATTTTTACCCTTAATTACCCTATTTACTTTTAACCGTGGTAAAAAAAAGTAAAACGTTACTATTCATCAAAAATTATTTTCATCTCATTGAACCACATTTTAGTCCTTGATATTAAACGTGTCTCTCGGATTTTCAAAATTCCACTCACAGAAGCGGTAAAATTAAGTTTTATGAAAAATTCAGTTTTTTTAACTACCACTTAGTGGTTTCACTATTCATCAAAAAATGAAAGTTTCCAGAAAAATACCAAAAATTAGGCTTAAGCTATATTTGATATTATAAATTCAAAAATGAAGTCTATTTTATCAAATTCAAAACATATGAGTTACATTAACTAATTTAAAAATTAATTCCCATCGTCAAAACAAATAGCGTGTTTTTAAGAGATAATAACTATCAAAAGATTGACACTTGTTTATAACTGGTTTAAATGTGAAATTACATCTAATGACCAACATTGTATTAAATTGTAAAAATATATTCTAAATATACTTTAAAACCACTCAAATTAATTATTTCGATTAAAAAAGTTGTTTTTAATTAAAATTTAGTAATTTTCACTATTCATCAGAATATGAAAGTTATCCGAAAAGTACCAAAATTTCACCCTAAGCTAATTTCGATATTCCGAATCCAAAAATGAAGTCCGTTTTGAAAGATAAAATTTATAAAATTTTAAAAAGTGGGTATTACTATTCAAAACGGCTAGTTCATAATAATATTATAATAATATCTCATTTAGTGAAACTCGGTATTGCGTACTCCACACGCTATCGTGGAAGGTCGTAATTGCAAGTAATGCAAGCCAAGTCAGGGATGTGTGTAGTGCAAGCTCCTTTTGGTGTAGCGTACAACACAAGACATTAATGAAATTAAAAAAGAATACTTTTCATAAAATCTCGGGGTGTTACATTCTACCCCCCTTAAAATGAATTTCGCCCTCGAAATTTGTCGGGGTTATAAATGGTTTACCACTCGAAAGTTTCTTTAATAGAAACCCACATCATAAAAAGGAATACCAAAACCAATCTTTAAAAACAAAAGTATGAAACATAACGGTTACCCAAATAAACTAATCACTGGGTTTCCACATAGGTGAAAATATGGATATGGAAGAGAAATCTAACCATCATGTTCTAATGGAGAGTGGTAGAGAACATGGCTATGGAAAATCCAGCAATCACAAAGCCATAAATTTGTGATGATCTAAGGTACCATCCGATTCATCGGATATAAGAGCACTAGGAAAACATTTTTGGTTTTCAAGATCATTTCCCCAAAGTTGATGAAATTGGAATTAGAAGAAATACTTTCATGATTTTGGTACAGTCTCACCGTTGGTTGTTATTTGGACAATTTCCACTTCATCTCTTAAAGAAATGAAGTTGAATTTTTCATTCGTGATGTGTTAGCAGATCATGTGATAGAATGATGGGTCATTCCATCTGTCTCAAACAAAAGGTTAGAAAAGTTATCAAAAAAAATACATAAGTCCATCTATAGTGAGATTAATCATATATGGTTCCTAAAATGGAATTAAACATCATATATCATATTGCTTAATATAATAAAACTAGTTTCTACTAAACAGAGACTTCCTGTAGGCTAGTGGTAGGCAATAAAGGCTAGTCGCACTTCGGTTGTGGGTTCGATTCCCACAGCCTTGTCCGACGTGATGGGCTGTCGCCCATCCTGCAGGTTGTCCTTTTTCTAAAACTACATTACTATAACATCCCATAAATAATATCAAAAAAACTTCTATCCTTAAACAATACTAACTTATGTCCAACACAATCCATTCCAATCTTTAGGCTTATCCATAATTCTACAGTCCACTCTCATATTATAGTGAAAATGATTACCAGAGATTTCATATAACAAGCATGTTAATACCATCGTTGATCCCCATATATCATAAGATATGTCTTTTTTGTCACATTCCAAACATTCGAAGGCCTTAATCATGTATTCTCTTGAAAAACGAATACCCATTGAACCTTAGTGAAAACATGAGTGCTGTCAAAAGTTAACTCTTTCCAGATACCAAAACCCCAAAAATTCTATATACTCAAACCATAATATAACCTTCTCCTTATATCAGTCACGAGCGCATGAATACTATCAAACATTTAATTTTCTCCTTATCCCTTAATTATGTGCATATCATCTACTATCCAAAAATATCTGAATAACCTTTCATGGTTACCGGTACCATTCAACATATACTTTCAAATACTTTAGGAAAGACAATAATGTAACAATTCTTAGATGATTATTTATTCCATAGTACCATACATTATTCTTTATAAACATACAATCATTCCACTAACTTCTTAAACCACTGACTGAGCTTCATCATTTCTTTCATCTCATATTTCATTTGTAGTCTCTTCATCATCATCCACATAAATACTACTCATATGACCATGCTGATTCTCTTCATGAGATTTTCCCTTAGGGAATTAGTTTGCATAATGCCCATACATTCCACATTTAAAACATCTAATCATTGTTGATGTCGTAGCAATACCATTATCCTTGTCCACGGTATTAACTGAACCTTTTCCTTTGCACTTACTGGCTTTGTGTCCTTCTTTCCCACACCCAAAGCATCTTCCAGTTCATTTGAAACAATCTCCTTGATGCCTCTTCCCACATGATTTACATAGGAGAAATTGAACTTTCTTTCCTCTATGATCATCATGAAACTCCATCTTTCTCTTATTAGATGAGTCAGGAAACTTACCAAATTTGAGTTTATTGATCATATTATGAGATTGATGATTCGACATAATAATGATGTTTGGACTTCCAAATCCAATTTCATTTGGTTGCTCATGAAGAACATCATTCCATTGTCCATTATATCCTCCATTATCGTGAATCATCTTGTTTCCAGCCATTTTCTAAAACCCAAAAAGAATAGTGTGAGAGGAAAAAATCATAATAAAGGGGGAGTAACTTCAATATCTAACATCTTAGGTTTAATCTAATATCATTACCATAATTCTAGGCCTATAACCTATACTTATACTTAACCTTAGGGACATCCCTAGACATACCTTAGAAATATCTCTAGGGATCTCACTAACGTTTTCGCATCCTAGTTTCCAAAGGTTGACTAAACCTTTCCTCTGATACCAACTGTAGAGACCCGAAGCTTGACGTACATAGATATTACATTACTTTTTCAGAATACATAATACATAAAAAAAATAGACACATAAGGACCGTAATAGTTTAGTGTCTTTGGAAACTTGGAACGTAATCTTCTAATCGTGGTGAAAGATCTTCAACATCTCCCATAAAGATCTTTCAATTTTTGTTTCCTTACCTACAAATTTTCTTTTAACCCTGGGGGAAAATAAAACATAAAAAGGGTGAGCTCAAATGCTCAGTAAGGGTAAGCATGGATAAAATAAAACATACCATATACATTTGAACTTAAAAACATGAACATAATATTTAAACATCAAAATCTTGAGCAACGAGTTAAAACATGGAAGTACATAAGGCATAGATCATAATGGAACATAAATCATGATAACATAGCATGGGAATAAAACATGTAATTTTGGCATCCATTAAGCACATGTAATGATTTCCATATTAGCCAAGTCATTGCTTCCAAGACCATCTTAGTGGACAAAGTCCCATTCTGAATCGAGTTCACTCCTCGTTTCAATCCCGTAACACTGAACCAGATTAACTTACCGTTCCAGCCATGTCTATCTCATGAGATATAAAATCATTACCCAATGCATTGGAGGGAGATATAGGTCCCACCCATCTCATAATGAAATCATTCTTACTTGTGCCACAAAATAAACATACATCATTAATAATAACCCAACGAATAAAATGGGTTTCATAAACATCATCCCATTATCACATAATTCATATAAAATAAATAGATATCATTTAATAATAAGAAAAGTGAAACCATTTAAATCATATAGACATGATACTTGAAACATACACATGTGAAATAATGTCATATTATATGAAAATGGTTTTGATAAAACACTTGAAATGAATTCTTGAGAAAAATATCCTTTTTTCTTCAAAATCATTTTCTTTTAACAAAATGTCATGAAATTTTAAAAGAAAAGGATTTTGTTGAAAATATTAATGAAATATTTTGTAGGAAGCTTCATGAAAATAAGGCTTTATAAAACCGTAAAAATCCTTTCATGCCGTATAAGTTAAAAAAAACATTCTCCTCGTACTTTTGTCAGAAAAGTCAAAAAAAGTGCGTCATACGTAAACAAAAGAAAGATTCCTTACATACCATGTAGTAAAATTCAAAATGGGTAAAAAAGAAATTAAAAATACATAAAAACACTTTTAGAAAACATGGACATGGACGATAACAATAACCCCAGTAAATACTTACGAATAAGCAATCTCGGATAAAAATGAGATTTGCAAAATTATCCCTTACCTTAGGTCTGATATGCTTCGTACGTATCCAAACCTCCTGTATAATGATTTAAATAATGTCATTGACTTATTAAAGAATCATATTCATTGTTATGATATCATATATGTTTCACTTATGACTTTATATTACCCGTTCTTTTGTAAATTCCATGTTAAAGCAGCGTTTTGGGTAAAATCATTTTATTTATCGTATGTGTTTCGACTTGTCGTTCTTGATATTATTACTTATATCCTGATTTACATAATTCCAGAATGTAAAACATGATTTATATATAATATATATTCATCATATATATATTATAGATCGATAAAAGGAATGAAATACACAGTTCATGGAGACGGTAGGCCGTACGTACGCATGAACGCTGTTTTCGTTTCCTTTTTGAATTGAATGGAATTAAGTAAATGAAATACATATATATACATATATATATACATACATAAATCCAGTATCATTATTATGTAATATATTTCATTATTATTCATTATATATACTTTATGATCATTCATGAATGGTTAACATGGAGAGTGAATCTCATCGCGTCGTGGAGACGGTAGTCCGTACGTACGCACAAGCGATGATATCGTTCTCATGATCATGGAATTGTATTGGAGTGTATGTATACTATTTCAGAATCAATATCACTTTAAAATAATCATATATAGTTATTATTTACACCATTATACCCATCCAAGTAAGGTGGTGGTGGAAAATAGATTACACCACGGCGTGGAGACGGTATTCCGTACGTACGCACGCGCGGTGATTTCGTTTTCTGTAGGATGGATAGATGGTAAAATAGGGTTGTTTCATACTTATAATAAAATATAAGTATATGAGTGATACTTATGTTATTACTTCATAATTAAACAACCTAAGAAGAAGAAGTGGAAGAAGAAATAAAGTTGAAAGAATCGGTAACGGACATTACCTCTTCTTTGAAGCGCCTCTTTGAGTCCTCCTCTTAGGGAACTAAAATTGGTATTTGAAGAAGACCAGGACCTCTAGGATGTTTCTAGGGAATTGGAGAAGAGAATTTGACAGGGTTTGGTCGAGCTTGAAGGCTCAATGTGGTGTGAGGAAGAGAGTGAGGAGGTGCCCTTTTATAAGGGAGGAGAGGGGCACCTTTGGAAAAACTAAAAATATTATTTTATTATAAAGAAATATTCGGTTTTAAATAGCTCAAAATTTATTTATTTCGAAGATAAGGTGGGGATGGGTCGAAATACTCTCATAAAATAGAATTTGGACAAGTTTAGTTTACTATTTTAACCTTATCATTTAGTTTTAACTTTAAGTTAGATAATTTTACTTTTACCGTATCTTTTTGTGTTCTTACACTATAAGGTTAATAAACTTACTATAACAAGCCAAAATAACCCCAAGTTGTTTATTATTAATATATATAACCTTATCTAAGTCATTTGGACGAACCTTATATTTTTAGGAAAATAACAATTAATAATATAATATTTGTTTTAAAAACTATTTTATGTCAATTTTGACACTATTTAGTAATTGATTTTTTTGAAAATCATAACAGAATTATTAGTTCGAAAAAAGTTACTTAAATCAATACTAACATGTCATATTAACCTAGAAAATTAGTGGAATTCATAAAAAGTCTCAAATTACATTTATTTGGGTATTTATAACATCAATTATGTCAATATTTCATTAATAAGATAATTACTGCATCGTCGTTGTGTCATAAATAAATTAAATTATTTAATGTCTAAAAATTACAAATAAAATACCATTATGTAGGAAATCTTTTTAGATTTCTAATGAATATTTATAGTCTAATGTATCTTATGTATAACCCTATATTAAAAATTATCTACTTATTAAACTTTGATTTTAACTATTTTAACCCTTCTTTAAATAAATTAATAATAAATGTCCTAATCTAATCCAAGTGGGCCTAAATGGTCATATTTTATTCCTAAGGTTGTTTTTGGTCGAATTAAACTTATCCAATAGAATTAGGACATGTTTTAGGGTAATAATAATATCTTTTTTACCCTTAATTACCCTATTTACTTTTAACCGTGGTAAAAAAAGTAAAAAGTTACTATTCATCAAAAATTATTTTCATCTCATTGAACCACATTTTAGTCCTTGATATTAACTGTGTCTCTCGGATTTTCGAAATTCCACTCACAGAAGCGGTAAAATTAAGTTTTATGAAAAATTCAGTTTTTTTAACTACCACTTAGTGGTTTCACTATTCATCAAAAAATGAAAGTTTCCAGAAAAATACCAAAAATTAGGCCTAAGCTATATTTGATATTATAAATTAAAAAATGAAGTATATTTTATCAAATTCAAAACATATCAGTTACATTAACTAATTTAAAAATTAATTTCCGTCGTCAAAACAAATAGCGTGTTTTTAAGAGATAATAACTATCAAAAGATTGACACTTGTTTATAACTGATTTAAATGTGAAATTACATCCAATGACCAACATTGTATTAAATTGTAAAGATATATTCTAAATATACTTTAAAACCACTCAAATTAATTATTTTGATTAAAAAAGTTGTTTTTAATTAAAATTTAGCAATTTTCACTATTCATCAGAATATGAAAGTTATCCAAAAAGTACCAAAATTTCACCCTAAGCTAATTTCGATATTCCGAATCCAAAAATGAAGTCCATTTTGAAAGATAAAATTTATAAAATTTCAAAAAGTGGGTATTACTATTCAAAACGGCTAGTTCATAATAATATTATAATAATATCTCATTTAGTGAAACTCGGTATTGCGTACTCCACATGCTATCGTGGAGGGTTGCAATTGTGTGTAATGCAAGACAAGTCAGGGATGTGTGTAGTGCAAGCTCCTTTTTGGTGTAGCGTACAACACAAGACATTAATGAAATTAAAAAAGAATATTTTTCATAAAATCTCGGGGTGTTACACCTACCCTCTTCAACAAAACCATTAGGTTAAATCATATAAACATTTTCAATTATTGAATTTTTGTTGCATCTATTAAGTATTGCATTTAAATTAATTGGTTTGATTATCTTTCATTGTTGTTCTTGGTTTATGTTGCATGAATGACGGTGGTTTCACTGTTTTATTCTTAGAATTTACCCTTACACATGGCTTTGTTTATCGCCACGTGCAAGTTTATTTGTTTACCCTTATGTGTGGTATTCTTGCATATCTTTACGTGTGGTTTATTTATCCTAAAATTTATAATGGATCTTGAAATTTTGTTATTCCTTATTATAGTGACTTGATTGGGACTATTAATCACTGGGATCCAACGACCCCCCTATGTGTGCCCTTGTGTTTATTATCTCTCTCGGATTGAATTGATTTGTGCCTCGCCTTCACGGCCTATCTGACTGTGTCATGTTCCCCTGCATGTTTCCTTATGGTTTGTTACATTAATGACCACTTTCATCTGAAGAATTTGTGTATCGTGTGTCCTATGTGTCCTCGTGTTCTCATTGATGTCTCGTCTACCCGTCAGTATTGCTTCATGGCTTCATCCTTTGGATTTCGATTGAGTTAGTTCTTTTGGATTGGTTCTTGGGAAAGATAGAAGAGGGGAATTCCGTGTTTATGGTGAGATATTGAGAGGAAGAAGAGGGCTTGAGGTTCCCAGCTTACTGGTTTCTCCCTGATGCTCGGGGTTCTGATCCCCTACTACTAGATTTCTCATTCGGTGGAGATTTGGTGGAGACTACAATGTGGTATTGGATAAGGATGATCATTGCAATAAGCTTTAAGGCTTTAAACTTGTCTTTTCAATCATAAATGGATTTCAATACAAAAATCCATCTCTATAAGCAATTTCATCTTCTTTTTTGATGTTTTATGTTGTATCCTTTATGTCGGGTGCATGCATGAGTCCGTCTAGGAGTGGACAGTGCTAACTCCACATGACGAAGTTGATCACCGCTACCGGGTTTAGCTTGGTTGGCCTTCTCGAATAGTTTCTCTGGTATTATTTCATATTTTGAGTCTTGTACATGCCTATTTGTTTCTTTTAGTAATATAAATCTACCTCGGGTTGTATTCTCACCATGCGCATAAGATCAAAGTTATCCAAAGCATGTTATATCTTAGTGTTCTTTAATGCTTTCTTTTTTTTTCAAAAAGAAATTCATATAATAACCAGATTCATATTTTTTGTTATAAAATTGTTTTTCTAATCACTTTATAAGCCATCACAATTCATATGTGGATCTTGGATGGTTCTTGAGGATATGCATATTAATGATACCCTCAATAATTGGTATCAAAGCCTACTGATTCATTTAAGACGGGGTCTACGAAGTTTGAGATAGAGACATTTGATGGTGCAAATGATTTCAATCTATAGAGAATTAAGATAAACACACCCTTGGATTATAATGATTTGTTTGATTGTATCAATGGTCCTGAAAATATGGTTACCACTCTTTCCTTTGATGGATAGTTTTTTAATCACACATGTAAGGGTGAAAAAATAGCACAACCCCACCCAACCCGAGCTCGATCAGGCTAGGATCAACTTTAACAACTTTAGGTCTAAAGGCACCATTCGAGTTGGGTTAGTCTAACCCAAATGGCATATTAGTTCAGCCTAAGCCTGACCCCGAGACGACTTGATTCTTCAGGTTGGGTTGGGTTTGTTGGGTCGGGCCACATGCCTGGGCTAATCATGCCTTTAATATCAAAGTAAAATATATATTTTTTAATTACCATTATAATATTTTTATAAAATAGACATATAATTATATATATCATAAAAATATAATAGGTGAAATTCCTAGACTAGTTGGTCCAGGAACAACCTTGGAAGAAAAGGGTGGGGGTTTAAGTCTCCCTTATTGCAAGTTTTTCGGTGATTTTTTAGGTTTTCCCAAAATTGATTTGGGCATGCAGGGTGGGTTGTCACGATAGGTTTTGGGTTGGGCCAATGGATTGGGGTTTTGGGATAGTCCATATCAAAATATAGTAGCCTAGGCACGAGGCATCCAACTCCTCGGCCTAAGCCTGACCTGAGCCTTTTTGGGTTGGGCAAGTTCGGGATTCATGTCAGGTCAGGCAGGCTTTTGGGTCATTAGAATAGATTTACACCCCTACACATATGCTGACATATCTGATGATTTTCTTAGGGAGTATTATAGTCATATTTTGTTTTCTTTAGGAGATAAAGTTGTTTGGGAAGTAGCCTTTGAGTCTATTTTCGCTAGTATCTAGTCTAAATTATAATCTTTATACATGAATAAATATTTAGTCAAAATATTATACCAAAAAACGAGACTTTATACCTTCAAGATGCATCCTAGAACTGTAGTTAAGGCTCATATTGGTTATTTCAATAAAATGTTGTTAGATCTTTAGAACATAGATGTAGAAATATGGGATGAGGACCCCTATATAATTCTATTAACATTATTCAATGAGTCTTTTAACTTTGTTAAAGACCCGATGATGTATGGTAGGGATACTCAAACTCTTGAGGGGGTTAAGTATGTTTTTTTATCTAAAGAACTTCAAAATAAAGTCACTTTTAAGTGTGAGGTTCAGGGATTGAACATTAGAGGTTGGAGTGAGCATAAGGATAAAGGGTGAGAGAGGAGTCGGTTTAGGAATTATAGATCTAAATTGAATAATTAGGATTCCAAGAATAGGGTATTTAAATGTTTCTAATGTAAACAACTTGAACACATGAACAAAAATTGTCCTAACAAGAAGAAAGGCTATAATGAAAATAATAGTGATCAATCCTTATTAGTAGAATATGATTTTGATATGTCCAATGCATTGAATTGTTGTGGGAAGAGGTTTTTTTTGTTGTATTTGTTATCAAAGATCAAATAAATGAAAAGATTTCAAGTCAATGATAATGTACCAGGTGAATAATTGAGCATCCATCCATTAAGAAGATAAATTTTATTCTATTGTGTTTATATGGAAAATAATAAGGAAAAAGTTCATAGGAATAGTTGGATGGAAAGATTATTTAGACCAATAATTATGATGATTGATGAGTTGGTTTGCATGTCTATGAAAAGTTCTACAAGGGTATAAAATAACTATCTAAAACAATAAATTCTAAAGTTGAACAGTTGAGAGAAGCTAGTTGTTGAACCCTATTGGATAACTTGTAAAGTTGTAATTACAATGGTTAAAAAAAGTAACAGTTTGAAGGAAGGGATAGCTAAATGTGTAAAATCCATACTTGGAGTTTAAAACATACAAGTTGTTGTATTAAGTGTTTCATACTCCTAGATGATAATTTATAATGACTAGAAATGATAAGGAAGAGAAGTTTATAAAAATACTCTAATTTGAGTATTTTATATGTTTTATGTCTTTGAAATAAACTATAATGGATTTGGAATTATTCTAATAATTCCTGGAACCACTTGGAATTTTTATAAAGTCATTTTATATGATTGATAAGTCCCAAATATTATTTGAGGAAGCTTAGACTTCATTTGAAGAAATATGGAATTCCTATGTTGGAGTACGAAAAATTTCAAAGGAAATTATCTTACACAGTGAACACATAGGAAAATTCATCTATGATGAAGACATTTGCATAGTGCATGCAATATTTAAGTTTACAAGAATTCCAATTTAGAGGAACTAAAAAACAACGAAGATAATTATTCTACGCATAGGAGATTTATCCTACACATGAGTGAATTGTGCCACACGATCCACCCATATGATATTTTCTATAGCCCATGTGACATTTGAGTTTTCTAGAATTCCCCAAAGTGAAATTTCATACAGTGTAAGACATTTCAATTGGATGTACACAATTTATCAAACCTATATGAAATTTGATAATGTTGTAAGTCATTCTATTTGGTTGTAAGTGGTTTTAGGCTGGTGTACAACATTAGAGTTTTCTACATTTCTGTAAAGGGGGAGCCCGTAAGAAATTTTGAGCTACACATAAGAGAATTAATATACGCATAATACATTTAATCTTCATGAAAATTATTTGTAGCCACATATAATATTTTTGATCCCATAGGAGATTTCTAAGTTTTGTACAATATCTCTGATTTTAGCAGTAAATCATAGCAGCACACGATGATGGTTTCCTCTACACATTAGGTCTTCAACCTCCCTAATCATTTATCCTTTTAAGATTTTCTAACATTAACTCACAAGATATACATAGTATCTAGAACTCTCATCTTTTTCCAAATAGCCGTAGATAGTATAGGGACATCCCCATCAACACATGTCATTTTCTTCCATGAAGATCAGGTCAAACAATCATCTGATTTCTTCTTTTTAATTATTCTATAACGAAATCAACTCATTATATGTGTCATGTAGTAGAAGATTATTGTTTCTATAATAGTATTTGACTCTTGTCTCATTGAATATATATTAAAAAATCCTCACATGTATTCTTTTACATTATTCTACAACGACAACAACTCATTCCATAGTGGAAAGTGTTTGTTTCTCAAACAACACTTGACTATAGTCACAATGAAGATCAGTTCACCAATCATTAAATGTGTGGGCTCCTACATTGAAGCTAGCCATACATGTTATTCAAGTAGTGTCTGTATCTTCTTCTGCATTTAAGACATACAAATTAATCCTTTGAAACTTAAATAACAGTCAACTCAATCATCCTTCACTTTTCTTTTCCTATAATTCATGGTCAAATTATCTTCTTCTTTGGTGGGTGTATGATCCAATCCATCACCCGTAACTTCAACTTTTCATAATGACATTGGAAAATATAATAAGTCCATTGAAAACAAAATCTTCAACCCAAAGGAACGTCAATGAAAATGTTAATAAATGTATATGGATATGTTGAATATGGTCAATGAGTTTCATTAAATGAAATTCATCAATAATGTCCATATAAAGGGATGTTATCCCTTATGTTGTAGGTACTTATTTCTTTTAAGCCACCCTATACTTTCTTCTTCTTGAGTTTCACTTGTATCTTCTAGAAAAGGTGTTATCACCCCTTAGAGAGTTCAGGTATCCTCTAGTTGTGAACCGAGATCCTTTAGCTATTGTAATCCCTTGGAGGTAGGAAGTTTTAATTTGTTACTTTCATGATCTCCATCAAATGTGCATCAAATAATAAAATATGGATTTATCACTCTAGGTATGCATGCTATATTCTTTATTTAAATTATACATGTCAATTCTATTGAGGATAGAACACATGACTATGGATTTTATTATACTGAAAATGCTCATATTCCCCAAAAAACTCACCAGTATTTCTACAAAATACAATCCTCTATCTATATTTTTTAAAACCCAAAATTCATTATGTAACTATCTAAGATTTCACTGTACATTTTCCTTAAATAAACAATGTGTTTGATAGTTTGATCTACACATAACACTAAACTAAAGAGAAACAATGATATGTTTAGACCATTAAAACCTAGCCATTTAATTAGTAGATATGAATAGGAGTAACTGAATGATTAAAGATATTAATATATTTATATATATAAATTCTATTTTATACAAATTTACTTAATTCATTATTGTGTTTAAGAATATATCTTTTTATGTGTTGTGCTTTTTATTAAAGAAAACTAAGTATATTATTATTCAATGATAATTGTAATTAAATATAATATTGATTAATTAATTCTATATTTAATTGTGTTTTATAGAAATTAATAATAAGAACAACCAGTATTTTAAAAAGTTATTTTCATATAAAAATAGTATTTCATTATATTTTATGAATTTATTTAAAAGTTAAAATAAAAAATTAAAGAATTTGAATTTGAAAAAAATTAACTTAATTTTTGGATTAAAAATTTCAACATTATCTTATGATTAATTTTTTGATATTTTTCTTAAAATATTGTTTTTTATGTGAATAGTGAAAAATAGCGTTTTTACAAATAATATGATTTTTATGACATTATCAGTATAAAATTATGAATTATAAATTCATGAAACCTTTTATATAATCAAATATGTATTTTAAAATTTAATTTATAATTAAAAAAATGTTATTTTGAATTTATAAACCCATATTTTACATTTTATAAATCGATCAATTTTTTTTAATACATTATATATTTAGTATTTTAAAATTAAATTTTATCACTTTTAGAAATAGAATCAAATAAATGGATTTAAAATTTGGAATCAGTAATTATATATTATTTAATACATACCATTTTATTTTTTTTCATAAAAGATAATTTACCTTAGGTAAAAACTAATTACCACAGTAAATGCTAAAATGGTAAAAGTGAAAAATCTAATGGCAATAAGTTGATTTTTTTTTGAAACATTAGTGTAAATGGGTGTTTGAGGCCTAAATAGACCTTATCTATTATTATATCTATTATTTATCAATTTTTTAGCCACTTTCATTGATAATGACTTCTCATTATTAAAATGTTTTGGGTATTTACAAAAATGGTATCCTTCTTCTCCCATAAAAAGGGAACTCCTCTATCCACTTATCCTCACACCAAAACCCACTTAGTTAGACCCAAAATCTACCCTAAACTCTCCTAAACATTACTATACACCTTAAAGAGTTCTTTTATTCTCAAAATACCATCCCTCAAAGGCTTAACCCCCTTTACAAATGAAATAATCCAAGAAGCGAGGTATAAATTTCTAACGACTCTTTTCTCATTTCTATTTATTTATGTGCACTCCTTCTATATTTAATTCCATTAAAACATATTAAAATAATAAAATAAGTATAATCAGTATATTTATATTTATAATAATTATGGTATAAACATTAACTACTTTTCCCTTTTTTATTTAAGAAAAACAAAACCGTTATTCAGGCATTGTACGGATTACCGCCTCCATGACACAACATGTTTCATTTTCCTTCACCACATTAAAATAATGGTAATAATAGGGAAATAAATATATAAGTATAATAATTATAACATATTTTATATTCTTAAATGACAAACCATATTACTCATTTTTCCCATTCTATGGAAAACAAAATCATCATCCATGTGTATGTGCGGACTACTGTCTCTATGGAACAATGTATTCTTTATTTCATTAACACCTTTCATGTATGGTTTTAATATTAGTTTTAAGGGATAAGTATGATTTTTATGATATTATTAAGGTTCTATTAATTCTAATCGGTAAATTTTTATGAACATTAAATGATTTTTATGAAATTAATCATATTAAAACAAGCACACTAAGAGGAAAACAATATTTTTATTCTAAGTAATGGATTTATATAAATTATATTGTCCATATAGTAATTTATAATTTTGATATATAACACTTATAAATACTAAATAGTATAATTATGATTCTATTATAATGATATTTCAGCTAAACTCCTCATAATCATCCATTAATAATGGCATGTTCATGTTTGGGTCGGTTTAACAACTCACTTGAATAATGCTATGAATTTATATCATGAATGGATATGGTAACTTAATTACTAGAATAATATGATACAAATAAGTAAATAATTAATTTATTTTGGTTATTTAATGGTAAAATTTATATTAAACCCATTAATCAAGATACCACCATTTGTTTGTTAGGAATCACTGAAACATGCTTGTTACCAATTTTACCTTCAAGGATCATAGTTAAAACTACCATTTAATTAAATTATAAATTTATAAATAATTATAAATCATAAATTACAGTATCTTTAATGGTATATTAATGATTTAATTTTGGATAAGAATAAATAACAACACCTATATTACAAAACTAGTTCAAAATAATCAAGATTGCTCACACCTGATATTGAAAATAAGTAAAAACTAACTAATATACATGTAGAGAAAAAAATATAAATAATAGGTATAAATGGTAATATTTAGGATTAAGGTTATTAAATAAGTAATTAATATAGTGATGTTTTTTATATAGGAGGTCATAGTGCGTTCTTGGAAACCATGATAAAAGGTAAGGGTTTCTTATCCTAATGTTCTCCCATTGAGACATATTTCTTATTATATACCATGTTTTATTTGGAATGTTTTATATAATAACCTTTAACATTTTGAATCATCATTCTATTATATTTAATGATATTAAATGTTCTATTCAAAGTTCTTTCTCTCATAGGGTTTTGACTCAAAAATTTCAAAAGTTGTAAGGTTTGTCTTGATTCAACCTCTTTCTTGAGTCATAATGATTCCTTTTTGACTATAGTATTAAAAGATTGGTTTTTATATTCTATGATGATATTATAATTCCTATATTTGGGTAAAGTAACATTTTTTATTCAAATATTTACGTTGATGATTTTTTTCTCTCAAAACTATAACATTGTTGAGAATAATTATCACCTGCTTTAACAACGGTTTCCCTTCCTTGTCTATAATTTCCATTACCACCAATATTCTACTTTTTAATTGGAAAAATAATTATGTTTTATATCATGTGAACTTTATATTTCTCTTATTATATTTTCAAAATAAATTTTTATTATTCTTTTTAAGATGTGGGATTTTGACAATTGTGTTTTTATAACACAAAAGGGAACCTTCTGATTTCTTATTTCATGACAAGTGTCCTCCATAAAATGTTTTTCACCATGAATAGTTTTTTTACCATTAATATATTTTTCAAACTCTCATTTTTTATGGAAAACCAACCTATTTAAATTATGGTCTAAAGATAAATAACAAACTATTTCTTTCCTTAAAAGATTATACACTCATTTCGAAAAGCATCACCTATGTAGTTTATTTTTACCTATCCTTGATCCTTATCATGAATTTTACTACATTGAAACTAAATATTCAAGACCTGTGTTTCTTTATTAAAAAATGAAAATTCAAAAATGATTTAATTCCTTATATTGTTGGGAATCCTTGTGATATAGAATTTAGTTATGATTTGAGACAAGATTATGAAACTGAATTCTTTCACATGGGTTTTATCATGATTATAGTTTATGTATGGTTTATTTTAGTCATGTGGAACACATATTCATGTACATATTATGATTATGTGATGGGTAGTCCCATAATTATATAGTCATCCAATTCATTGGTTAATGCTTTATATATCATGAGATGTTATGTTTGGGATTGGGGAGTGAACATAATCCACTATGAGACTTTGTCCACTATGTTTATGGGAATGGGGAGTGAAATTAATCCACCATGAGACTTTGTACACTATGATAGTATTAACAGTGAGTCTTGACTTATGATTATGATGTAATGTATTATGTTTTTTCCATATATTCTATGATTCTAAGATCTTATGATATCATTTCCTCATGTCATATTTACATGCTTATAACCATCCTCATTATTGGGTATGAATTATATATTTTATTTTCATGTTCCTTACTTACATTCTCATACCCATATGTTTATCTTATATCCATTTATGATATTTTATTGTTATTAATTATGTTTACCATTACTGATCATTTTAGCTCACCCCTTCTTATGTTTTTATTTCCCTAGGTTATGAAGAAAAGTAGTACCCATGATATTTATAATAGGATATTTTGTATGGAGAATTTGTGGGAGATGCTGAATACTTATTATGGATCAAATAGTTTCTCATATAGTGATAAAGATGTATTTTTATTCAAAGAGAATGAGTTTTTTATCTATTAATTTTTCAAAATCCTCTAAAACTCTAAACCTAAAAGGTGTTCAATATGTATTATAATGCAATATTTTCTTTAAGTTTTGTAATTAGATGATTACATCTATGGGCTGCTATAGTTTGTATCAGAGCTAAGTTAAGATAACATTAGATATTAGGATAATATTTTTTTAGGATAAATTGGGAGTTATAAATGCCATCAAAGGTAAATAAGTTAAGTTCAATAATAATTTAAAAGGTATAGATAACCCTTTAGGTAGATTTAGGTAATATTTTGGGGATTAAAATAAAAGAAATTTAGTGAAAACCTTAGGGATAAGTCTAAAGGATAAGTCTAAGTATATGATAATGTCCTAAAATTTTGGAAAGTTTTTAGTATGTGGTTTTCCTAGCAATGACATCCCTATCTAGATACTACAAGTGGATACAGTCTCTAGAAAAGATGTACCTATAGGTAGTAACCTCAAAAAGTGCAGATTGTTATTCAATCGATCTTAATTTAGTGCATGAAAAAAATTCCTAACTGAACACCTTGTTTGACACTCTTAAAAGATATGTTTTGGAAAATAATATTCTATTTACAAACCATTATAAATGATTTATTTCCTAATTAATTTAATGGATTGAGTTAAGAAGTAAAATAGAACCTAACTTGAAGCAAAGTTGATTGAACTAAAAGCATTAAAGGGTAAATGAAGGCATCATTAGAGAATATTGAGTTTTCATATTCATATGATCATTTTATTTGATCCTATAGGATATAATCCTAGTAATTTTAGATTTAGTATTTTGTTGAAATAGGATCATGAAAATGAAGATGATAAAGGTATGTATCTAGAAACCATTATTTCCTATAAACGAATAAGGTATCATACTTAAATGGTTGAGAATCTTAGTATATTTCTGTTATGATATAAAATGTGATCATCCTTGTATTAACTAAGGTAGAGAAGATGATATCTTAATAATAACCAATTCTTGATACTTTTAGATATTTTTACTGCTAAGTGATATTTATTGATGATATTATAGTATATTATAAAAGTTATGAGAATTATGTGAAACATCTAAGGATTTTTATCCAATAATTTTTTTCTTTATATAAAGGATTAGAAACATATATTAAATAGTATTCATAACTATAAAAATTGATTTTATGACAAGGTTGTATTTTGGGAATAACTATTGGAGAAAAAATGATTGAGGTATGGATAACACTTGGGTTTAATATATGCTCGATGTTTATATAATAAAAGGTTGATTAATTTTTAAAAATTAAGTTAGAGAGTACTGGTAACCTTGGGGTTGGTAATTTATTAATGATATTTTTGGTAAAATTCATCACATTTTTAAGATTGTTGTATATAATGTATGGTGTGTGATTTTATACCATTTAAGGGTTAATGATAGTGTTAATTTATTAAAGGATATATGGTTTCACTATGGTTTAATATTTTTGAGATTAAAATGGTTTTGGGAAAACTATGTTATAGAGAATATATGATTAAGGTATATACATAACTAGGTATAATATTGTATGAATGGTTAATGTTGTTTGATGAAAGATAACTAATTTTATATAGTCTAGGAGAGTAAGGTAGAAGTATTATTAGAGGTTATACCCCGAATGATGAATATATAAAAAATACCCTCATCTACTTTATTCAGTGAGAAATAATTAAAAATTACAAGGAAACAATTTATTTAATAAGATGATAATGTAATGACCCAAGATTTCACTATAAATTTTCCTTAAATAAACAATGTATTGTTGATTGGAAATTAAAGGGTCCATAGATCCCATAAGGGTTTTAATCTTGAGTAAATATCTCTATACTCTATTTATTCTTTAATATGTTATTAAATTCTATTTTTTACACTTTTTTAAACCACATACATATAATTTATTTAAAAAAAAATCCTGCATCACCAACCATTTTCCCCTTATTTGAAGGCTACTATAATTGTGTATTTACCATCATGTTTATATCAGAATATTGGAAACATGACAACTATTTTTTCATGGAAAAAACCATGGTTATCATATTCAGTATACCATTTATCAGCGTCAAGTTTCAAGGGACTAACATGCTCTCTATAATAACAATTGGGTTGGGCTTCAACTATTTGTGATGGCATTGATCAAGGATTCCCTTCTAGTATAAGATTCCCAATAGATAAGGGAGAAACCATGACTGGAAATTCCTAGTCAAGATCATTAGTAATATCCACCTATAACCATGGAAAACATTAATTTATCAACAAAATAAAATGAGGTAGTATAAAAATAAAAATAAACAAGGAATAAATAAATATTAATAGAAAAACACTAATTAATCTATACACTAATAAAAATATTCCATTGCATTTGAAAAAAGAATAAAGTTTAGAGTTCTTTACACATTGATTCGAAGGTAGATGTGTCATTGACGGTGTACTATCAAATTTATTACTACCATCATTCCATGATAATATAGTGAAAAAATTATTAATCACTCACTTATATCTAGACATGAGTTTAAGAGGGTGGTCAAACCTTTAGATCGTTATGTTTATCTTTAGTATATTTTATGTCCCTCAGTGCCTCCTCTCACTCATCCTTATTAAATTACCAAAAACATATCTAATGATAGAACACATTTCATTTAACACCTAGAACTTTCCACAATATAAATTTTCTAATGCATACATATTCCTCTCTTATGTTCTTAAGTGCATAACTATTCTCAACAAGTTCATCCCGCCGCTAGTTACTAATTTGGAGATCCAAATTTAGTTTCTAGTCTACATTAATTAGTTGTAAAAATATCAACTTTTAAGCCTTGTTTGGTATGTGAAAGAATTTCACCTCAAACAATGGAATTCCCACATTAGTAAATTCAAAATAGTGTCATACTTTACATTAGAGAACAATTTTACACTTCACATTTATTTTACCTCATGCCATTAGTATCATAATAGATGTAACAATATATTTAGTAGAGAAGATGAAAAAAAACTTAAAATTTAAGCTACAGATTAACACATAAAAGGTTTTACCTTGTTTCCATAACAGCTAGGAAGACTCAAAAAGTGAACTTGAAATTAGAATTAGGGAGTTCCCCATATGAAACAAATAAAAATAATGAAGAAATATAATTTTCATTATAGAATGAAATGATTAGAAACCAGAACATGAATATTAAAAACCACATGCCTTGAATCCCTTTCAATAATAAAATTCAACTACTTACTAAAGTTCTAATTTTATCTTTTAAAAAAAGGTCATATTCTATGAGGATTTGGACCATGTCTTTCACAATCTGGATAATGATACCTTTCATGGGGTATAGTTTCTCCAGTTCCTTGAGATATAATTCCCAAATAGCTCATTTGAATGTCTTATAATAAAACATTAATAAAAGAGGGAATTAGTTCAAGTCCAAGCCATGATGGTTTGGATCAATTGCATAATTCATGCTAAATCCAATGATAGTTGGTTTTCAAATTCCTGAGAGCATGATGGGAGGGATACCCATTCAAGAAGTACATGGAAAATATCAAAGAAGATTAGTCTCTTAATCAAATTAAAATAGATGTATATCAAGTGTTTCACCTAACAAGTGGTCAAGAATTAGATAAAAAAATTATTTCAATCAAATTAGTAAATGGATTGATTCACAAATGGATTCATTCAATCTATATGAAATGAAAAATAAAAATGATTTTCAATTGATTCCAAACCAAGGAATAAATAAATATAAACAGAAAAAAACTGATGATAAATGATCGTATAGAGTTACATTATTAAATACATGTATTCACATTTTTATTACCATTAATAAGACAGTGGGCATAATATCATTATAGATATTCTCTCCATTTTACACTCAAAAAATCAAGCTGAGATACTTAACGGTTGGATTAATTTAAAGAGGAATGTTTGGTAGGTTGTACTGTTACACTATACACACAAGGAATAAGTCTTGGAAATCATAAAAGATCTAAATCATCTTCTTGTTCTTTTCATCCAATGAAATTACCATATTATTATTCAAGTGTGAGACAAAAGGTTAAGCAATAGAAGAATTTAGAAGAACATTTACAAGACAAGTCAGAGAAAAAAATAAAATCATATAAGAAGATAGTAGCGATTTCAACACTGATGTTAGATAATTCATATATACAGTTTACATAAGTTAAAGTTAAATCAAGAAGCATCCAAATTTTTACTCATCATAGAATCTAGAAGAATCTCAATAGGCATTAACACCAACAAATGTGTAACATCATGTAAATAATTACAAATAATTACAAACTTGAACACATGCGCACACACATAACACTTACTGCATATTTATTTATATCCTAATTAGTGGGTGTGAATATAGAGTTTATGATCAAATACAAGATATCATGAGTCCAATGCATGATTAATTTTCTTATGAATTGCACATTTCATAAAAAGGGAACCCTATAATCTTATGGGTGACAATGTGAATCATGAAGCATATAAATTTAAAAAACTACGGAACTGCATGATCATAGTTTTTAATCATGGAAAAATAAAACCATGAGATACATGCATCAAGAGAGATATAGATAAGGAGAGAAAATTTCACCTTTAGAAGTTGAAAAGGACATTGGAGGATTATTGGAACTTTGAATCAGTGTTCGGATGAGCTGACCGAAATAGCGGGAAAGGTGTCGGGGTGGTGCGATGTTACCCACAAGTATTTATGGCATTTTAGATTACTAAAATGACATCATAGAAATCATAAAATAATCTGTCTATCTGTAGACAGTCACACATGATGGTTTTTTATTTATTTATTTATTTTTTTTTATTTTTTTTGTGGATGGAATGACTTATAAACACAAAAATAAATACTTAATCCTAGTTTATAATTGCTACATTTATTTTTTCTAGTGATTTTATAACTACAATAGTCCTTAAATGAGATCCCATCCCTATTTTGGTCCCTATCCATTATTCACCCTTTTTTTACCATAAAATTTATTAGGATTATCAATACCATACCAAATCTATTATCAACCAAATTTTTTAATAAAAATAATATTAGTAATCAACCTTAATCAAACAATGATCTTATTTTTTATGTACTTATCACTTGTATCGAATCTATAATGTTACTTCCCTTAAAATGTATATTAATCAACTCATAATAGAGAAACAAATGAAGAAGTATTGATATGTATCTAGTAAACCATTTATAATTATTTCAAACAAAAAATTTTTAGATGGAGAAATGATTTAAATAGTCTTTTATAGAAGTGAATATAGATTTTTCATTAACTAAAACAAATGATTCAATTCATCATGTATTATTCAAATCAAATCCAATATCTAATATTTATAAATGTGTGTTATATGAAACTCCAGTGCATTAATCCATGAATTTGGGGTAATGAATCAATGCATCAATGCATTTAATTGATTCATTATAATCATTTTCACTTAATTAATCAATTAATGAAAATCCATAATTTACATTTATCATTATCCCACTTGGATTGCATTAATAAATCAATAACCATAAAAAATAAAAAAGTGTATCAATTAAAAAACACATTATAGTAAAATAAATGATACATTAACACTAAAATTATAATATTTTATAGGGTCATTATCCATAAACATATTAACACTCATATAGACAAAATGGATAAATAATCGTATAATCAAATTAAACCAAGTATGAAATTCCAGTAACTGTCCAAACATTTAAAAATGAATTAAGAGATATATTTTAAAAAATGACATCATTAAAAAACATAATCTCAATAATAACAAAAAAACATAAAATATTGAGTTACATACTCTAACTAACCCAAGGATTAAAAGACTTTACTAATCCTATATTAATTGCATGATTTTGAAAGACTCCAATGGCTATGCCCTTGGTTAGTGGATCTACCAATACATTCTATATAGGAAGATTCTTATTTGAGTTTAGGAATATAGAAATATCACTCTATAAAACAAGTATTTTATATCAAAATTATTTTAATGATAATAAATCCTATTTTTCACAATATAGCACAAGTGGCCTTAATATGCTTTTAACAATGTGAAAATAAAAAATAAAGTTCTTAAGCCACATAGCTGAAAAAATATAGCCATAATAAGAAAAATACCCTTATTCCATGGTATATGTAACACTATGAAGTCACTAATGTATTAAATTATTATATAATTGTGAGTTAATTTGAATTTTTTTGGAATATTCAAGTATTGAGAGTATTTTGGATGTCTTGGTAGTTCTGTAGCTCTGTTCGTAGTAAGTCGAACCGCAACATAGGTGGGTCATACCATGACAAGTGTGTTGTATTTTTAGTAGTTTTGTATATTGTATTACATGCCATGAAATATATGGGCCAAGCTACAATGGGTTTTTTGTGTTTGTTTATTTTTGAGTGAGGGTAGAGTTATGCTGAGATAGGGGAAGACATACCGCATCCATACCTAGGTAGTGGGGTCATTTCTTGAGGAGGTGTTATGGTCTGGTGTCATGTTGTGGGGGGTAAATTATTCAAGGGACATCACACCATTAAGGTGAGGTTTTTCTATGACATGCCCCTAGGTAGTGAGCTCATTTTTCTTCTTGAGAGGCATATCACACCATGATAATTAGGTCACGTCAGAACATGTTTGTTCCTAATTTGAATTTTTATGAATTTCCATATATTTCCCTCTTAATTTTAGGGGGTTCAAGCCTTATTTCTTCCACTCTCATTAAACCAACCCCAGGATGTTCTCAAGTGATATCCAACCCTCTTCCTCCATTGATTTTGGACTCATCTCTTTTGATTTCAAGCAATTCTTCAAGGTTAGACCTTATCTCTTCTCCTCCTCCTCCCCCACTTCTATTCCACTCAAATTTACATTATTTTGTGAACCATAATCATTGTGTGGGATGAATTTAGAGTTTAAAATAGTTCAAATCTTAGATCATTGGTTGTTTGGGGATTTTAGAGGTCGTTTAATTTATCAGTTTGGCTTTATTCGTTGAAGGTGAGTGGTTTCTTCTTAGATTGAGGTGGGTGTTTTTATGAAATTTCTTTATTTTGAAATTTCAGGAAATTACTGAGTTTCTAAATTTATTTATTATAAAATTATGGTTATTTATAAGACCCTTATGGGAGTTATCGTAAAGACCTAGAATTTCCATATATTTTTTTAAATTATTTGGGATTATTACGAGTCTCTGAAAATTGACGGCATGTGATTCTGAGGCCCGGAGAGCCCAGAACGGAATTTTGAACTTTTTTAAGGTACATTCAGTAAACATGTGAGTGGAAATTTCTATCTTTTGAACTAGTAATCAGATTAATAATTCAAGGGCACTATTGAATTCATAGCACTGAAATTCGCTTAAGCGAAGCATAACTTCAATTGGAAAAGGTCAGACCAAAAAGTTAATTTTTGAACTTTACAAAAAAACTCAACGAGTTATTTTATTTATTTATTTGTAAATGATGAGCAATGATGACGGGACCATTGGGATTTCATACCATTTAATGGCTAGTTACACTTTCTTGTGTAACTGTACCGTCAGGAGATTAATGGGTTCATTAATTGAAATCATTAATGAACCTCATTAATTGTGTGGTGAGTTAAACTCCTCTCTTATTCTATTTAAACAAAGCTTGGGCATGGGTCTTGTGCACTCACGAGAGAAACCTCTGAAGAAGTGTTGACAAAGACTTCCTCCAATGTAGAATGGAGCTTTGACGCCTTAGATGATTAAATCCAGAGTTCGACGAACGCCAAAGAACACCCTATGAACACAGACCTATCTTCCTCATCTGCATTGTCTACTAACGTGTTTGTGGTAGGGGTTTCATTCAAAGAGTTTTATAATTCTTATACTCTTGTTGATGATTGACTTGTTTCCATGTTATAATGCTAATTTAGAGGGCGTGTTCCAAACGAACAAGGCCTGGACCCTCTGCTGATCTTGGTATTGGATGCATTCTTCGTGGGCAACAAAAAAATATGGCAGTAAGGTAAAAACGAGGGCCGCACAGTGTAGGAGCCATCTCGGGAGGCCCGTAGGCACAGACGAGAAAGAAATAGGACCACCGGAGTTTCACTGGTGGCCCGTGGAAGCATCGCCAGCGTGGCGGCACCAGCGACTAGAGGAGGCAGCGATTGACAACTGCCGGCCACGAGATGGTGGCAGCACTTGAAGGTGCCACAATAGACGAAGGGGGTGGACGACCAGCACCGACCATGTTGGAGATGGGCGGTGCGCTGCGGCGCCGTACCACAGAGGAAGGTCGCGACTTCGATCCGAGGCAGAGGGCGAACCTACGGTTCATGGGTTCTACAGGTGACCGGTCATGCGGGACCGACCAGGTGGTGCGGTGCCAACTAGTGCCGTTGCTTTGAAACTGAACGGACTTCTGTCCATTCGGGAGGGGAGCGGACCCCCACACCCGACTAGCGGGCTGGGCGGTTCCGCGGCCCAGCGGGCTGTGCCCTGCCAGGTGGGTCAAACCGAACCCACTACCCAGCAGGCCGAACCAGGCCCAGGAAAACCGGACCGAGCCCAGCATCATTCGGGCCGGTCCGACTGGGTCAGACCGGACCCTGACCCTTTTTGGCCTAGTTACACTTAAATGGGCATATCTCCTAAATCAGATGTTCATTTGATGAACCATCTGCAGCACTAGAACCCTTAGGACGAGGTGGTCCTTATGAGATACTCCACTTGAGTTTTGGAGAAATTTAAAGTACAGATGGGTTGGATAGAATCCGAATTCAACCAGACCCTCGACAATAAATTCCTATAACTTACAGACCGGGCATCTGGTTGACACACCGTCTGTTGCGTTGGAACCCTTATGACATGACAGTTCATTGGATTACTTCTTTGTGGGACTTCTTGGTGGTTGAAATATGGATGATGTCTTTTGGAGAGAATACTCCGGAATCAAGCGTACTAATTGTAGTAATCCAGTGGTTCGATGTGATGTGAAGAATGAATAACGATCCTGTGTGGGTCAGCACTGAGTAATCATGTGTGGATCAGCACCGAGCAATCTTGTGTGGGTCAGCACCTAGAGATCCTGTGTGGTTCAGCACCGAGCCATCCTGTGTGGGTCAGCACCGAGCCATCCTCTGTGGGTCAGTACCTAGCGATCCTGTGTGGGTCAGCACCGAGTGATCCTGTGTGGGTCAGAACCTAGCGATCCTGTGTGGGTTAGCACCGAGCGATCCTGTGTGGGTCAGCAGTATATCCTCTTGACAGAATAAGATAATATATCTTTACAACTAATCATATGTACTTCTGTACTTAAGTTATACCTGTTTTGAGTTGTCTTTTTCTTTGTGCTTTGTGATTGAGATCATGCTTTGTGGTTTTTCATTTGTGCAATTCTAAGAGACCTTCATTGGTATCAGGTTCCCTACTGAGTATTTTTATACTCACCCCTACATGGGCTTCGCCCATAACTTGTTGTGTCTTGTAAAGACAACTAGCAGATTGACTGAGTCTTGAGGAGTCATGGCTAGACAGTACTCGGAGGTGATTGAAAGATAGTGCACGAAGGTGACCAGTTTACATGGAGATTCGTAGTGATGAGCTATACCTACCCTTCAAGTAGGATCCTTGGTGGACAACCTCAAGAGATATTTTTCCTTTTTTTTGTACTTACATTTCAGTTGGGATTGTATTCTGGCCCCTTTACTTTCAATACTTACTTTTACACTCAGTGGTGGTTTTTAGTTGTGGTTGTACCATTATTCTTCCGTTGTATTTTTTTTGTGTGTAGTGTGCCCTGTCTGTGTGTGTATAGGTTTTGAGGAAATGCCTTCCCATTTTAGGGATATGTCTTTTTGGTGCTAGTCTCCAACCCCTGTCCTATGGAAGGCGGTCTTGGGGTAGTCATGACACGGGCCATGGGGGACGGGTTGTGAAAAAGTGGTATCAAAGGGGTTGGTTCTACTAGAAGAACTAAGAGTCTATGTTTTCAATGGAGTAATAGTGTTAAGTGTCTTGAGTTTAGGTTTCAGTTCGAGGATTCTAGTGTTGGTGAGGCGGCTGACGTATCCATACACCAGGACCCTGAATTCTTTTTTCTAACTCGGTACATGAAAACACTAGTTTCATGTGTTTTGAAAATGGGGTTCTATTGATATCTTTTGAGTCTACTCACCAGGTATGACCTTTTGACTGTGGTTCATCTTGATTCTCTATCAAGATGCCTCCATGTAGATATCCAACCAGGATTCCAGTGCATGACCATGAGGATGGTCTACAGAGTTATGAGGCTTCAATATAAGGATTTTTTCCTGAGATGGTACTTTAGGGCGGTGTCCTATCAATACCACTACCCGTTGGTCAGCAGTTACTACTGGTGATACCGATAGAGGAAACATATAGGCTCACTGCCTTACACGAGTTTCAGTGACATATACCCCTTAGGTTATGAGGTGATCCCAACTCACAGGCGGCTAAGGATTGACTTGAGGTGGTGACCAAGTTCCCATTTATCCAGGTCACAATTAGATTAAATGGCGGTCTTGGTAGTGAGCATTCTATGTGGCTCGGCAGGGCGATGGCAGGGTAGATATTACCCTTATCTTATGATGAGGTGACTTTTTCTATGGAAAGAGATTGATAACCTTCCTCAGAGAAGGGGATATCTTTCAATGAAAATCTAATGGGTTTGTGTTCCTAAGAGCTTATACAGTTTTGAAAGGATGGCATGTCATTAATTGAGTATTCATCGAGGTGTACCGACCATTCCAGGTACTCGATGAATATGATACAACCAGTGCTTCAAGTCTTAGACCTCTAAGCGAGACATGTTTAGGGACATCCTATCCAAAAATTTTCCTCTATGCATTCCTACTTATGTTAGGGTGCTATAAAGAACCTTTGTGGTTGAAAATTATTTGGCTGAGTAGATGCAGCCGGTGAATGTCAACAGTGGGAAAGTAGGAAACTGACGTCAGTCTCAGAAACTTAGATGTGTAAAATGTTTCAGGAAGAGGAAGTGATAGGGATAGATGAATCTTCAGGGTAGCTGACATGAAAGGGGAGCTAAGAGAGCAGCAGGATGTGGTGTACATTTCTACATGTTACAATCACCACCCCAATATGGTCCCCACTAGGCTCAGGGAGATGAAGGAAATGGGAAGGGAGAAGCTATATGAGGTCAAGGACTGTGACCCAAGGGCTCCAGGAATGATTTTAGGTATTTTATATGTCTACTAATAGCTGCTGTAATTAATATACATAAGTATTAATCATTCCTTCACATCATTAATCTTGTTCAAGACCTAGATTTTTCGGTTAAACTATTGACTTGACCCTTACGTCTGGAGATACCTGTGAGATGATACTCGATAATCACACCTATGATTACGGTGTGATCAGACCCTTGAGGAAAGAGTTTCGGTTGGAACCACTCATTGGAAACATCGAGGACTTATGATGTTAGTTTGGGTATGGAATGGTCATCCATAATTCATGCTTATATTGACTGTTTTAGGAAAAAAGGTTGTGGTATATCTACTGTGTTGGAATGAGGTTTTTCCTTGGTTGGAGAAAAAGGAAACCCAGGCAGTACGGGATAAACTCATGCATAGTAGGGTGCAACCGATCAATCTTGAGTCGGCCATCCTTACCCTCATAGAAGCAGGTATTTTGAGTTTTCAATTCCCAATAGTAGTGGTAGAGTTTGAGAACATCCTTTCAAAATATGTTTCTAGGATTAACTGCTTGTAGGGAGAGGGAATTCTGCATTGTCTTGTACCCAAGGACGACACCAATATCTACAACTACATATCAGATAGCTCCCACGGAGTTTCAGGAGTGGAGAGTATAGTTGGGTGAATAGTCTACTTTCTACTCTGACCACAAGAGTCTTAGGTATATCTTCTCATAGAAGGACCTGAACCTGAGACAACGACGATGGATGGAGTTCCTCCAAGACTATGAATTTGAGATAGTCTATAATCCTGGGAAGGGAAACATAGTAGCAGACACACTCAGTAGGAGGTCTGGGTTACAGTTTCTGAGTGAGGCGATAGAGCAGCTAGCCGCATTATAGTTATCCTTCATAAATAGTGATGGATCAACTTACCTCTAGTATATGGAAGTCACTCCCTCATTTCTTCAGTGAGTCAGGGAGACACAACTTGGGGATGTTGACTGCGAGACCCGACATGCTCATATATCCTTATGATAGGCTTCTAAAGGATTTTCTGAAGGTGGGGAGCACACTATTCTCTTCAGAGGACGCACCATGGTACCAGTGACACTACAAGAGGAGGTGTTGAGGGGGGTCAACACATCCCCTTTGGTGGTACATCCTGGTGTGAAAAAGATTTACCAGGACCTCTGGAATCATTACTGGTGGCCAGTGATAAAGAAAGTAGTGGAAGATTTCATTTCACGATGCCTCACTTGCTAGAAAGTGAAGGCCGAGCACCAGGTTCCAGCAGGATTGACTCATCCACTTGAGGTTCCATAATGGAAGTGGGATTGAATCTCCATGGAATTCGTGACAAGGCTACCACGTACATCCAGGGGCCACGATTCCATCTGGGTGATTATTGACTGACTCACCAAGTCGGGCCACTTCCTACCCATCAGAGAGCAGGAATCAGTAGAGGGCTTGGGACGCATCTACGTACATGATATTTTACGGTTTCACGGGGTGCCATCAATGATCATTTCAGATCATGACACCCATTTTACATCTCAGTTATGGATAGGATTATAGGAGGAATTCAGGACTCAGCTACCCTTGAGCACCGCCTTTCATCCTTAGACAGATGGTCAGACAGAGCAGACCATACAGACGCTTGAGGACATGCTTCATGCTTGCATCCTTGATTTTGGCCACAGTTGGGAGGACCAACTGCCTCAGGTAGAGTTTTCATACAATGATAGTTATCACTCCACTGTTGGCATGGCACTGTTTAAGGCCTTATATGGGTGATTTTGCAGATCACCTCTATGTTGGAAATACCCAGGGATTCATCACATATGGGTCCAAAGTTGGTACGGGCTACCACTAAGAAGGTACATATCATCCAGGAGTGGATGAAGACTGCACATAGCCGACAGAAGTCTTATGCTGATAGGAGATGGAGGCCCTTGGAGTTTGAGGAGGGAGACCATGTCTTCCTATGGGTCTCACCCTGACGAGGATTACAAAGATTTGGATGGGGCGACAAGTTATCTCCAAGGTTCATCGGATCTTTCTAGATCCTCAGTAGAGTAGGTGAGGTGACGTACTGCCTATCTCTTCCCCCACAGATGCACCAAGTGCATAATGTATTCCATGTGTCGTAGTTGAGGAGATGTGTGCATGATCCATCGCACATTATCAAATAGGGCGATTTGGACTTTGACGAGGGGAGACTTTTATGGAGTTCTCAGTGGAGATAGAGGATTGACAAGAGCGAGTCCTTTGTGTATGGTCGATCCCTCTGGTGTGAGTTCAGTGGTAGCACGGGAACCTCAAGGAGAGCACATGGGAGAGGGAGGCTCAGATTCGTGCTCATTACCCTCATTTGTTTTATTTTTCTTTGTTTTTTCTTTCAGGGACGTAAATACCTAATGTGGGGAGAATGTAAAGACATGGAATTTCCATATATTTTTTTAAATTATTTGGGATTATTACGTGTCTGCAAAAATTGACGACACGTGATTCTGAGGCCTACAAAGTCTGAAACAGAATTTTGATTTTTTTTAAGGTACGTTCAATAAACGTGTGGATGAAAATTTCTATCTTTTGAACAGGTTCTCACATTAAAAATATGAGGGCACTGTTGAATTCACAGCACCAAAATTCACTTAGGCGAAGATTAATTTCGACCGACAAAGGTTGGACGAAAAAGTTAATTTTTGGACTTTATAAAAATAATAATAAAATTACTCAATGAGTTATTTTATTTATTTCTTTGTAACCAATGAGTGATGGTAGTATGACCATTGGGTTTTCAGACTATTTAATGGCCAGTTACACTTTCTTATGTAACCGCGCCATCAAGAGATTAATGGGTTCATTAATTGGATTCATTAATTGAATTCATTAATGAACCTCATTAATTGTGCGGTGAGTTAAACTTCTCTCTTCTTATATTTAAACAAAGTTTGGGCATGGGTCTTGTGCACTCACGAGAGGAACCTCTGGAGAAGTGTCGGCGCAGACTTCCTCCAACATAGAATAGAGCTTTGACACCTTAGAGGATTCAATACGGACTTCGACTAATGCCAACGAACACACTACAAATGCGGACCCGTATTCCTCATTTGCACTGTCTGCCAACGTGTTCAAGGTATTGGTTTTATTCAAAGAGATTTATAATTCTTATACTCTTGTTGATGATTGAATTGATTCCATGTTATAATGCCAATGCGGAGGGCACGGGCCGAACAAACAAGGATCAAACCCTCCACCGATCTTAGTATTGGTTGCGTTCTTCGTGAGCGACCAAAAAATATGGCGACAAGATGAAACCGAGGGCTGCGCAGTGTAGGCACAATCTCAGGAGGCTCATAGGCGCAGATAGAAAAGAAATTGGACCACTGAAACTTCACTGGTGGCCCGCAGAAGCATCGCCGGCGCAACGACACCAGCGATCGGAGGAGGCGGCGGCCGACAACTGCCAACCGTGAGAAGGTGGCAACACTTGAAGGCGTCGCGACGGATGAAGGGGGCAGCAAGCCAGTGCTGACCACATTGGAGTTGGGTGGCACGCCACAAAGGAAGGTCATGGCTTCGAGCCGTAGCGGAGGGCAGACCGCGGTCCATGGGTTTCGCAGGTGACCGGTCCAACAGGACCGACCAGGTGGTGCGATGACAACTGTTGCCCCTAATTTGAAACCGAATGGACTTCTGTCCGTTCGGGAGGGGAGCGGACCCCCATGCCAGGCGGGCTGCACCCAGCCAGGTCGGTCGGGCCAAAAATTTGGCCCAGTAGGCTGGACCAGGCCCAGGCAAACTGGACCGAGCCCAGCATCATTCAGGCTGGGCCCAGTGGGACGGGTCGGACCAGACCCATACCCTTTTTGCCCTAGTTACGCTTAAATGATCATATCTCCTAAACCATACATTCGTTTGATGAACTGTCTATAGAGATGGAACCCTTAGGATGAGGTGGTTCTTATGAGATACTCCACTTGAGTTTTGGAGAAATTTGGAGTACAACTGGGTTGGATTGAATCTGTATCCAAATAAGACCTCAACACTAAAATGCCTATAACTTACAGACCGGGCATCCGGTTGATGTGTCGTCTATTAAATTGGAACCCTTATTACATGGAAGTTCATTGGGTTACTTCTTCATGGGAATTTGTGGCGATTTAAATACAACTAATGTTTTGTGGAGTGAATCCTCCAGAATCAAGCGTACTAAGTGTGGGAATCCAGTGGCTGGCTGTGACAGGAAGAATGAATAACGATCCTATGTGGGTCAACACCGAGCGATCCTATGTGGGTCAGCACCAAGTGATCCTGTGTGAGTCAGCACCTAGAGATCTTGTGTGGGTGATAACTGAGCTATCCTATGTGGGTCATCACCTAACGATCCTATGCGGGTTAACACCTAGCGATCCTGTGTGGGTCTGCACTGAGCGATCCTGTGTGGGTCAGCACCTAGAGATCCTGTGTGGGTCAGCACCGAGCGATCCTATGTGGGTCAGCACTGAGCGATCCTATGTAGTTCAGCAGTAGAGCCTCTTGAAAAAATGATATGATCTGGCTTTACAAATAATCATTTGTACTTCTATACTTAATTTATACCTAGTGTGAGATATCTTTTTCTTTGTACTTTGTGATTGAGATCATGCTTTGTGGTTTTTCCTTTTTAGAATTTTGAGAGACCTTCAGGGGTCTCGGTGTCCCTACTAAGTATTTTTATACTCACCCCTATATCTGCTTCTCCCACAACTTTTTATGTCTTGTGCAGACGATGAAAAACTTGATTGATTCTTGAGGAGTCAGGTCTAGACGGTGCTTAGAGGTGATTGATAGATGGTGCACGGTGGTGACCGGTTGACGTGGAGAGCCGCAGTGATGAGCTGTACCTACCCTTTAGGTAGGATCCTTGGCGGATGACCTCAGAAGCCATTTTTCATTTTTTGTACTTCTATTTTAGTTGGGATTTTATTCTGGCCCCATTACTTTCAGTACTTACTTTTACACTCAGTGGTGGTTTTTTGTTGTGGTTGTACCATTATTCTTCCAATGTGTTTTTCTTGTCCATAGTGTGCCTTTTCTGTGTGTGTATAGGTTTTGAGGAAATGCCTTCCCATTTTAGGGATATTCCTTTCTGGTGCTATTCACCAACACCTGGCCTATGGAAGGCGAGATTGGGGTAGTCACGGCACATGCCCTGGGGGATGGGTTATGGCAGTTATGTAATTTTTTTTATGGTTTTCTATACTTGACATAAAAAGATTTGCAATGGGTTTTCAATATTCATTTTAAATTAAAGTGTGATGTGTGATAAGTGTTTGTTAAAATTCCTATGAGGCTCTTTTAAATGAATTTGATGAAAACTAGAGGGTTTTAGCTTTATTTGGTTTCTAAGGAAAGTATCCCATGTTTTAAGGGGTTGTTTTAAAAGAAAGGGGTGATTCTTTTTTCAAATGACTCATGAGTGATAAGAACCTCATTTTTAAAGTAATTATTCATGGTTGGTTTTCAAAGGGTGTTTATTATATTGTTTCTTGTATTGGAATTAAAGGCCTCTTTTACCATTGTAAATAAAATGGATTCCATGGTTGTCATGTTGTGGATGTTTTTACAACTTGGCCTTCCAATCTTATTTTAAAAGACTCCGTTGGAACTTTTTAGAAATGAGTTTTCTTAATATTGTAGCACCATTATTTTGACCCCCCTTGTTTTATGTCATTTATATACCTTTGAACCATTATTGGGATGTATATTGATTACTAATATTATGTGATTCTTTATTAATGTTGAAAGGGGTTGTTTCATATGGGGGTGTAGGAGGTGAGATAATATTTATTTCTTGTGCATTTTGATGTATGTATTGATCATTTTGGATTTTTAGATTTCTCACCTCCACCTTGAGTTATATCATCAGAAACCTGGGTGGTTAAGTAGAAAAAACATGGATGAGTGTTTCCCCTAGTTTAGATTGTAATATGGATAGTGTTGAATGTGCAGTACAATTTTAATGGAATATTTAAATTTTTTTGAATGTATCTTTCGTGTGGTTTCATTGATAAAAATTCATTATGAATAGATTAAATGGCCTAAATATTCATTGAATAGGTTCAATGAATAAATGAAAAATAGAATTAACGCATGTCGATACGTTGAATGTGGATGACATGTTTCATTAAATGAAACATGTTAAGGATAACTATATAAAGGGATAAGATCCACCCTATTATACACTACCAATTATATGCAAGCCTCTTTATATCTATATTCATCCCGATATATCATATTTAATGAAAATGAAGGAACCAACACCCCTTTAGTGTATCGAGTTCCTCTCATTATGAATGAGGATCCATAGGCCGGTGTACCACCTTCATAGGTAGGTGGATTTTTTCTGTTATTCCTATGATATTCAGCAAGTGTACTCCATCGAAGATTGAAGATAGAACTTGCTATAATTTAGGTACACATTTTATACTCTTATTTTATACTACACATCGATTATTTCAAGGATAGATCATATATATGAGTTTTGTTTCTGATGTCATGTCCTTATGATGGACATCAAAAAGCCAACATTGGTATTAGATCTAGGTTTCCTCTTCAAATAAACATGTTTTTTCATGTTAAATAAAGAGCACATTTTATGAATCATAACTGATTTTTTCATCTCAACATTATGTTATATGAAAAATTAATGTCAAGAGGTTGTACAAAATTAAAATTAATTAAATTTTATATTTATTTAATTTAGATTATGATTTATAAATTATTTATAAATGATAAGTGTTAGACTTTGTAAAATGGGATTTTCAAGTATAAATTAAATATGAAAAAGTTCATATTAATTTATCATGTTTTTAATAAATAAATTGTTTATTTGTTAAGAAAATTAAATTATTAATTGAATTAGATTATGTATAATTTTTTTATAAATAATGAAAATTTATTTTGGAATATTTATAAATTTTATAAAAAGGCATTTATAAATTGATTAGTTATAAAGTGTTTATGGTTAATGGATTAAATTATTTTGAAACATCTTTTGTAAATATTACTTTTAATATTAAAAAGTTAATATTAAGAATATATCTTTCTAATTAATATGGTTTATAAAAAATTTATAAATCATAACTAAAAGGTATTGACATCCTATTAAATTGTATGGAATTTGTGTAATCTTTAAACAAAATGTTTATTTAGAAATTTAAATGATAATATATAAATAAATTATAAATTTTAAGGCTAAAATATGAAAGTGTTTATATTTATAATTATGAATTGTTTATAATTAATTAATTTTAAATTGTTAAAATTAAAAAAGGGGGCCTCATTTAAAAATATTATTTAAACCAAATCGAAAATGTTGCGATTATTGATTTGAAAAAAGGTTTAAATAATGAATTAAAATGACATATAATATATATAATATGAAAGTGTTCATATTGGATTGAGTATAAAAGAGTTTATATTCAAAATTATGGAATTTCTATAATGTTAGCTAATTTATAAAAAAGGTTTATATTTAGATTTATTTATGAATAGATCATAAATGGTTATCTCATGATAAATATTTTAATTGTTCATTTATTTTATGTTTTTTCTCTACTTTATTCATAGTTATAAGTTTTTTATATTTTGAATGTGTATGCATTATTTTAACTGTTAAACTACTTCTAGGAGATGGATACTTTCATTACATGCTATGTATGACTCCATAAAATTTTTAATTGAATTTATTAGATTGAATTTATTTTTTAGTCATAATTTGTGCATATTAGGTCTTAGAGATATCATGAATTTAATTATATCTTGAGTAAAGTCTCCCAAGTGAGAGGGACTTGGGATAAGACCACCTACTGACCTTGAGGCTTACGTGTTGTTCTAAAAAGGTGAATGGGTTGGCTATTTGTCACTCTGAGCTTAATCATGTGGAGATTATCAATTTAATATATCTCTATGAATTTACATAGAGTTTCCATGTACCTTTTACACATCATTACTTTAGATATGTATAAGCATGTTTGACTTCTATTTTTGGGTGAGTAACACATACTATGAGTTGTGTAAAGAGTTACATATTAATGTGGTGTGAACAAATTAATTTGTTGTATGGAATAATAATTTCAAAAAATAAATCATAATAAGAATGCATACACAAAAGAGAATAAAACATGAGAAGATAATAATTACATAAGATATAATAATTATGGATTCAATATGTATATGATGTATATTAAATTGGTGAGACTTAAAAAAAATCCCCAAATATTAAGTGCAAGATTATTTCCAAAGAGACAATTGGAAAGGTTTCAATCATCATATTAGGAAGGTCATGGTAAAACTAGGTTCCCATGGATTATCTTTCATAAGGAAAGTAAGTGATAATTAACTCTAGATTATCTTGTTGGGGAGGTCATTCTAAAGTTGGGCGCCCTTTGATTGTTCTTTGTTAGCTTATTCTTGGAATTTTATTTGGGTTACACCAGTGGAGAGATCGTAATAGGATTTGGTTACCATATGGATAGAGTTGAATATATCCATACGATGGATTTGGATAAAGGGTTATCCACTCAACTATCCAAGAGTCACAACCATTGTGATTAAGATGATTCCCTACCCAAACAGCTAAGCAATGGTAGAAATTATAAAGTGACCCAGAACTTAGTGAAATATGGATCTTATCTCACTAAAAGGATATGATGTATGAGGTCATCAATTTTAGAGGGAGAACAATCATTAAAATTCCTTAATGAAAAGATATAAAACATGATACACACCCCTAATATGTCTTTGTTGTAGATTATGAAATACATCGAAATAAAACTTTTGAGATCATTAAAAGGTATGGAATATAAGACAATTAAAATTTGGTATCTAGGGTTGAGAAGTGTTATCAAGGAGAATAATTCAGAGCCCCTATATATGAATGTTATTGAGATCAATTTTTCCAACTCTGACTCATGGCTCTTAGATACTGGGTGTGCATCACACATTTGTGCCGATAAGCACATACTCAGAGATATAAAGTAATTGATGAAGGGTCACTACCGTCAAGACCCAATCATGGGGGTCCTGTCCCACACCAGTAAGAACATCAAAGTTGTGGTTCATCTGGTTAGTCCCTATCTAAGAGATGGGAGTAGACCCGATAAATAGAAGGATGGGGCGTGTCAACCTTGACACCACTGGTTAGGAGTTGGGGCCACTCTCCTGATGAGACCATGGCAGGATGAAACCAGTGAACCTCACATATGAAGAGCTGGAAGGCTGAACCCCACCCTCCTTGGAGGGGGTTGGGGTGCCGCACGGGTGAACTGCTGTGCTGAGACGCTCAGCCCATGACAAGTGGTCTCACGGAGATGGTTTTCGACCCTGAAAGAGAGGGTGGACCACAGTGGTTTGAGAACCAGAGAGTGGGTGGGACATTGATGCCAACGACAAGGAAGGAGCATCCCCTGTGGCCATTCTTGGTAGCCGGTTAGTTGGAAGCAGTCATGGACACACAGAAGGACACGATCCTACATGCACGAAGGAGTGCATAGAATGGTGGTGGGAGAATGTCACGACCCAATCATGGGGGTCCTGTCCCACACCAGCAAGAACATCAAAGCTTTAGTTCATCTAGTTAGTCCCTATCTAAGAGATGAGAGTCGCCCCGATAAAGAGAAGGATGGTGCGTTTCAACCTTGACAACACTGGTTGAGATTTGGGGCCACTCTTCTGATGAGTCCACGGTAGGAAGAAACCAGTGAACCTCACATATGAAGAGATGGATGGCTGAACCCCACCTACCTTGGAGGGGGTTGGGGTGATGCACGGGCAAACTGCTGTGCTGAGATGCTCAGCCCATGACAACGGGGTTCAGCCGTCCAGCTCTTCATATGTGAGGTTCACTGGTTTCTTCCTACCATGGACTCATAAGGAGAGTGGCCCCAACACCCAACCAGTGGTGTCAATGTTGACACGCACCATCATTCTCTTTGTCGGGGTGACTCCCATCTCTTAGATATGGACTAACCAGATGAACCAAAACTTTTATGTTCTTGCTGGTGTGGGACAGGACCCCCATTATTGGGTCGTGACATTCTCCCACCACAATTCCATGCACACCCTCGTGCATACAGGATCATGGCCTTCTCTGTGTCCGCAAATACTTCCAACTAACCGAATACCAAGCATGGTCTTAGGGGATGCTCCTTCCTGGTCATTGGCATCAATGGCCCACCCACTCTCTGGGTTTTAAACCACCGTGGTCCACCCTCTCTCTTAGGGTCGAAAACTGCCTCCACGAGACCCACCTTTCATAGTGGCGTCTCTACCTCAAACTTCTCTCGAGCACAACCTTCTCTATAATTTCACCTCCGTATGAAACTCCGGGACTCCGCTCCCACCACCAAGTTCCATCCAACAGCATTCTGTAACACCACGAGGCACATTTCCTCTGATACCACTTGTCACAAGCTGAGTGTCTCAGCACAGTAGTTCGCCCGTGCGGTACCCCAACCCCCTCCAAGGCGGTCGGGGTTCAACCATCTAGCTATTCATATGTGAGGTTCACTGGTTTCTTCCTACCATGGACTAATCAGGAGAGTGACCTCAACTCCCAACAAGTGGTTTCAAGGTTGACATGCACCATCCTTCTCTTTTTTGGGGTGACTGCCATCTCTTAAATAGGGACTAACCAGATGAACTGTAGATTTGATGTTCTTGCTGGTGTGGGACAGGACCCCCATGATTGGGGCCACTCTCCTGATGAGTCCATGGTAGGACGAAACCAGTGAACCTCACATATGAAGAGCTGGACTGCTGAACCCCACCCGCCTTGGAGGGGGCTGGGGTACCTCACGGGCGAACTGCTGTGCTGAGATGCTTAGCCCATGACAAGTGGCATCAGAGGGAATGTGCCTCATGGTGTTGCGGAATGCTACCAGAGGGACCTTGGTGGTGGGATCGGAGTCTCGGGGTGTCATGCGGAGGTGACATGACAGAGAAGGTCGCCCTCGAGAGAAGTCAGAGGCAGAGAAGCCACTATGAAGGGTGGGTCTTGTGGAGGTGGTTTTTGACCCTGAGAGAGAGTGTAGACCATGGTGGTTTGTGACCCAGAGAGTGGATGGTCCATTGATTCCAACCTCAAGGAAAGAGTGTCCCCTACGACCATGCTTGGTAACCGGTTAGTTGGAAGCAGTCGCAGACACACAGAAGGCCACGATCCTACATGCACGAGGGCGTGCATAGAATGGTGGTGGGAGAATGTCAAGACCCAATCATGGGGGTCCTTTCCCACACCATAAAGAACATCAAAGTTGTAGTTCATCTGGTTAGCCCCTATCTAAGAGATGGGAGTCACCCTGACAAAGAGAAGGATGGTGCATGTCAACCTTGACACCACTGGTTGGGAGTTGGGGACACTCTCCTGATGAGTCCATGGAAGGACGAAACCAGGGAACCTCACATATTAAGAGTTAGACGGTTGAACCCCTCCCTCCTTGTAGGGGGTTGGGGTGCCGCATAGGTGTACTATTGTGCTAAGATTCTCAACCAATGACAAGTGGTCTCTTGGAGGTGGTTTTCGACCCTAAGAGAGAGGGTGGACCATGGTGGTTTGAGACCCAGAGAGTGGGTAGGCCATTGATGCCAAAAACAAGGAAGGAACATCCCCTGTGGCCATGATTGGTAGCCGGTTAGTTGGAAGTAGTCACAGACACATAGAAGGCCACGATCCTACATGAACGAGGGCATGCATGGAATAGTGGCAGGAGAATGTCATGACCCAATCATGGGGTTCCTATCCCACACCAGCAAGAACATCAAAGACGCAGTTCATCTGGTTAGTCCCTATATAAGACATGGGAGTTTCCCCAATAAAGATAAGGATGGTGCGTTTCAACCTTGACACCACTGGTTGGGAGTTGGGGCCACTCTCCTGATGAGTCCATGGCATGAAGAAACTAGTGAACCTCACATATGAAGAGATGGACAGCTGAACCCCACCCACCTTGGAGGGAGTTGGGGTGTTGTACGGGCGAACTATTGTGCTGATATGCTCAGCCCCTGAAAACGGGGTTCAGCTATCTAGATCTTTATATGTGAGGTTCACTGGTTTCATCCTGCCATGGAATCATCAGGTGAGTGGCCCCAACTCTCAACCAGTGGTGTCAAGGTTGACATGCAACCTCCTTCTCTTTATCTGGGTGACTCCCATCTCTTAGATATGGACTAACTAGATGAACCAAAGATTTGATGTTCTTGCTAGTGTGGGACAGGACTCACACATTCTCCCACCACAATTCTATGTACTCCCTCGTGTATGCATGATCGTGGCCTTCTGTGTGTCTGCGACTGCTTCCAACTAACCGGATACCAAGCATGGCCTTAGGGGATGCTCCTTCCTAGTCATTTCCATCAATGGACCACCCACTCTCTGGGTCACAAACCACTGTGGTCCACCCTCTCTCTCAGGGTCGAAAAATACCTCCACGAGACCCACCCTTAATAGTGGAATCTCTGCCCCTGACTTCTCTCGAGTGTGACCTTATCTATCGTGTCACCTCCACATGACACCCCGAGACTCCGTTCCCACCACCAAGGTCCGTCTGGAAGCATTTTTCAACACCATGAGGCATATTTCCTCTGATACCAGTTGTCACGGGCTGAGCGTCTCAGCACAGCAGTTCGCCCGTGCGACACCCCAACTCCCTCCAAGGCGGGTGGGGTTCAGCGGTCCAACTCTTAATATGTAAGGTTCACTGGTTTCGTTCTTCCATGGAATCATTAGGAGAGTGGCCCCAACTCCCAACTAGTGGTTTCAAGGTTGACACGCACCATCATTCTCTTTGTCAGGGCGACTCCCATCTCTTAGATAGGGACTAACCAGATGAACCACAACTTTGATGTTCTTCCTGGTGTGGGACAGGACCCCCATGATTGGGGCCACTCTCCTGATTAGTCCATGGAAGGACGAAACCAGTGAACCGCACATATAAAGAACTGGACGGCTGAACCCCGCATACCTTGGAGGGGGCTGGGGTACTGCATGGGAAAACTGTTGTGCTAAGACACTCAACCCGTGACAAGTGGTATCAGAGGGAATGTGCTTTGTGGTGTTGAGGAATGCTGTCGGACGAACCTTGGTGGTGGGAGAGGAGTCCCGGGGTGTCATAAAAAGCTGACACGACATAGAAGGTTGTGATTGAGAGAAGTCAGAGGAAGAGACACCACTATGAAGGGTGGGTCCCGTGGAGGTGGTTTTCGACCCTGAGAGAGAGAGTGGACCATGGTAGTTTGCGACCTAGAGAGTGGGTGGGCCATTGATTCCAACGACAAGGAAGGAGCGTCCCATGTGGCCATGCTTGGTAGCCGGTTAGTTGGAAGTAGTCGCAGACACACAGAAGGCCATGATCCTGCATGCATGAGGGCGTGCGTAGAATGGTGGTGGGAGAATGTCACGACCCAATCATGGGGGTCCTATCCCACACCAGCAAGAATATCAAAGCTGCGGTTCATCTGGTTAGTCCCTATCTAAGATATGTTAGTTTCCCCGACAAAGAGAAGGATGATGCGTGTCAACCTTGACACCACTGGTTGGGAGTTGGGGCCACTCTCCTGATGAGTCCATGACAGGATGAAACCAGTGAACCTCACATATGAAGAGCTGGACGGCTAAACCCTGCCCGCCTTGGAGGGGGTTGGGGTGCCGCATGGGTGAATTGCTGTTCTAAGACGCTCATCCCGTGACAAGTGGTCTTGTGGAGGTGGTTTTCAACCCTGAGAGAGAGGTTGGACCACGGTGGTTTGCGACCCAGAGAGTGGGTGGGCCATTGATGCCAACGATAAGGAAGGAGAATCCCCTGTGGCCATGATTGGTAGTCGGTTAGTTGGAAGCAGTCGTGGACACACAGAAGGCCACAATCCTACATGCACGAGGGCGTACATGGAATGGTGGTGGGAGAATGTCACGACCCAATCATGGGGGTCCTATCCCACACCAGCAAGAACATAAAAGCTGCGGTTCATCTGGTTAGTCCCTATCTAATAGATGGGAGTCACCCCGAAAAAAAGAAGGATGGTGCGTGTCGACCTTGAAACCACTGGTTGGGAGTTGGGGCCACTCTCATGATGAGTCCATGGTAGGACGAAACCAGTGAACCTCACATATGAAGAGCTGGACGGCTGAACCCCACCCACCTTGGAGGGGGTTGGGGTGCCGCACGGGCGAACTGTTGTGCTGAGTCGCTAAGCCCGTGACAACGAGGTTCACACGTCCAACTCTTCATATGTGAGGTTTACTGGTTTTGTCCTGACATAGACTCATCAAGAGAGTGGCCCCAACTCCCAACCAGTGGTGTAAAGGTTGACACGCACCATCCTTCTCTTTGTCGGGGTGATTCCCATCTCTTAGATAGGGACTAACCAGATGAACCACAACTTCGATGTTCTTGCTGGTGTGGGACAGGACCCCCATGATTGGGTCGTGACATTCTCCCACCACAATTCCATGCACGCCCTCGTGCATATAGGACCGTGGCATTCTATGTGTCCGCGACTGATTTCAACTAACCAGCTACCAAGCGTGGCCTCAGGGGATGCTCCTTCCTGGTCCTTGGCATCAATGGCCCGCCCACTCTCCGGGTTGCAAACCACCGTGGTCCACCCTCTCTCTCAGGGTCGAAAACCACCTCCGCCAGAGCCACCCTTCATAGTGGCGTCTCTGCCTCTGACTTCTCTCGAGCGCGACCTTCTCTATCGTGTCACCTCCGCATGACCCCGGGACTCCGCTCCCACCACCAAGGTCCATTCGGCATCATTCTGCAACACCATGAGGCACATTTCCTTTGATACCACTTGTCATGGGTTGAGCATATCAACACATCAGTTCGCCCGTGCGGCACCCCAACCCCCTCCAAGGCGGGTGGGGTTCAGCCGTCCAGCTCTTCATATGTGAGGTTCACTGGTTTCGTCCTGCCATGGACTCATAAGGAGAGTGGCCCCAACTCCCGACCAATGGTGTCAAGGTTGACACACACCATCCTTCTCTTTTTCGGGGTGACTCTCATCTCTTAGATAGGGACTAACCAGATGAACCACAACTTTGATGTTCTTGTTGGTGTGGGACAGGACCCCCCTGATTGGGGCCACTCTCCTGATGAGTCCATGGCAGGACGAAACCAGTGAACCTCACATATGAAGAGCTGGACGGCTGAACCCCACCCGCCTTGGAGGGGGCTGGGGTGCCGCACGGGCGAACTGCTGTGCTGAGATGTTCAGCCCGTGACAAGTTGTATTAGAGGGAATGTGCCTCGTGGTGTTGTGGAATGCTGCCGGACGGACCTTGGTGGTGGGAGCGGAGTCCCGGGGTGTCATACGGAGGTGACAGGACAAAGAAGGTCACGCTTAAGAGAAGTCAGAGGCAGAGATGCCATTATGAAGGGTGGGTCTCGTAGAGGTGGTTTTCGACCCTGAGAGAGAGGGTGGACCACAGCGGTTTGCGACCCAGAGAGTGGGTGAGCCATTGATGCCAAAGATAAGGAAGGAGTGTCCCCTATGGCCATGCTTGGTAGCCAGTTAGTTGGAAGCAGTCGCAGACACACAGAAGGCCACAATCCTGCATGCACGAGGGCGTGCATAGAATGGTGGTGGGAGAATGTCACGACCCAATCATGGGGGTCCTGTTCCACACCAGTAAGAACATCAAAGCTGCGGTTCATCTGGTTAGTCCCTATCTAAGAGATGGAAGTCGCCCTGACAAAGAGAAGGATGGTTCGTGTCAACCTTGACACCACTGGTTGGGAGTTGGGGGCACTCTCTTGATGAGTCCATGGCAGGGTGAAACCAGTGAACCTCACTTATGAAGAGCTGGACGGCTGAACCCTGCCTGCCTTGGAGGGGGTTGGGGTGTTGCACGGGCGAACTGCTGTGCTGAGACGCTCAGCCCGTGACACTACGGAAAAAATGAGTATTAGTGATAGGTTATTTGCGATGGGACCCTCTACCCGTCGCAAAAGGTTTGGTGCGAGTTGTGCGCCAAACCACGAGAAGGGTATCTACGACGGGCTCTTACGCCCGTCACAAATACCCGAGGACATTTTTTAATATTTGCGACGGGACTTGTTAAAAATAATTTCTTAACAACCACCGCTAATTAATAGGGTGGTTAGTATTTGCGACAGGATTCCCTTCACAAATAAACCCGTTGCAACTAATCTTACCTATATATACCGACATCCGTTTTTCCTCTCATTCCACTCCTTTCTCTACTCCTCTCTCCCTCTCTACTTATATTTTCTCTCTCAAAATTTTTCTAAGTTAGAAATTTTAAATTGGAGCAATATTCGCTGCGTAAATCCCCCGAAAGATTCAGTTTTAAGGTATCTATCTATTTCTTTTATTTTTTAGTTAATTCATTTTATTTGATATTAGTTATAATTATTTTTAATTAGCTGAAATTAAATTAAATTTGAATTAGATCGGTTTATTTTTGCATTATTTTTTTACAAATACATGTGATTATTATTAATTAGTATTAATTAATAATTATATTAATTATTATTAATTAGTAGTCATTAGTATTAATTAGAAAAATTAACAGTAATTATTAATAATTTGTAATAATTAGCGATAATTACTAAAAATTAGCGTCAATAAGTAGTAAATTGAAATAAATATTTATAAATAATAATAAATAGTAATAACTAGAAGTAAATAGTAACAATTAGAAGTAAATAGTAATAATTAGTAGTAAATAGGAATAATTTGTACTAATTAGTAATAATTAGGAATAATTAGGAATGATTAATAATAATTAGTAATAATTAGTAATAATTAGCAATAATTAGGATTAATTATTAATAATTATGAGTAATTAGTAATAATTAGTCATAATTAGTAATAATTAGGATTAATTAGTAATAATTAGGATTAATTAGTAAAAATTAGGATTAATTAGTAAATTTTTTGATTAATTAGTAATAATTAGGATTAATTAGTAATAATTAGGATTAATTAGGAATAATTAGAAATAATTAGGAATAATTAGTAATAATTAGGAATAATTTGGAATAGTTAGAAATAATTAAGAATAATTAGTAATAATTAGGAATAATTAGTAATAATTAGTAATAATGAGGAATAATTAGTAATAATTAGGAATAAATAGTAACAATTAGGAATAAATAGTAATAATTAGTAATAAATAGGAATAAATAGGAATAAATAGTAATAAATAGGAATAAATAGTAATAAATAGGAATAAATAGTAATAATTAGGAATAATTAGTAATAAATAGTAATAATTAGGAATAAATAGTAATAAATAGAAATAATTAGTAACAATTAGGAATAATTAGAAATAGTTAGTAATAATTAGTAATAATTAGTAATAATTAGGAATAATTAGGAATAATTAGGAATAATTAGGAATAATTAGTAATAATTATGATTAATTAGGAATAATTAGGAATAATTAGGAATAATTAGGAATAATTAGGAATAATTAGGATTAATTATAAATAATTAGTAATAATTAGGATTAATTAGAAATGATTAGGATTAATCAGCAATAATTAGTAATAATTAGTAATAATTAGCAATAATTAGTAATAATCAGTATTAATTAGTAATAATTAGTAATAAATAGTAATAATTAGTAATAATTAGTAATAAATAGTAATAAATAGTAACAAATAGGAATAATTAGGAATAATTAGTAATAATTATGATTTAGTAATAATTAGGAATAATTAGGAATAATTAGGAATACGTAGGAATAATTAGTAATAATTAGGAATAATTAGGAATAATTAGTAATAATTAGTAATAATTAGTAATAATTAGTAATAATTAATAATAATTCGTAATAATTAGTAATAATTAGGATTAATTAGTAATAATTAGGATTAATTAATAATAATTAGTAATAATTAGTAATAATTAGTAATAATTATTAATAATTAGGAATAATTAGGAATAATCAGGAATAATCAGGAATAATCAGGAATAATCAAGAATAATTAGGAATAATTAGGAATAATTAGGAATAATTAGGAATAATTAAGTTTAATTAGTAATAATTAGGAATAATTAGGAATAATTAGTCATAATAGGATTAATTAGTAATAATTGGGATTAATTAATAGTAATTAGGATTAATTAGTAATAATTTGGATTAATTTGTAATAATTAGTAATAATTAGTAATAATTTGTAATAATTAGGATTAATTAGGAATAATTAGGAATAATTAGAAATAATTAGGAATAATTAGGAATAATTAAGAATAATTAGAAATAATTAGGAATAATTTGGAATAATTAGTAATAATTATAATAAATAGTAATAAATAGTAATAATTAGTAAAAATTAGTAATAATTAAGAATAAATAGTTATAATTATTTATAATTAGTAATAAATAGGAATAAATAGTAATAATTAGGAATAATTAGTAATAATTAGTAATAATCAGGAATAAATAGGAATAATTAGTAATAATTAGGAACAATTAGTAATAATTAGGAATAATTATGAATAATTTGTAATAATTAAGAATAATTAGTAACAATTAGGATTAATTTGGATTAATTAGGATTAATTTAGGATTAATTAAAAATAATTCAGAATAATTCGCAATAATTCGCAATAATTCACAATAAATTGGCATAATTTCTAGTAGATTGGCGACATTGATTTTTCTCGATGGCTCATCTCCTTGCAATTTTATCTAACTAAAATCACTCTGAAAAATATGCTCCAACGTATGGATATCCATTTTCTTATTCACGAGAATTGATATGTGTACGTCATAACAGATTTTTCATACTAATTTTAGTGAGTGAAAGTTGCAAGGAGATGAGTAGTTGAAAAAAGAGGCTCTTTTTCCTGACAACTCATCTACTTGCAACTTTCTCTGACTGAAATCATTATGAAAAATCTACTCCAACGTTCAAATATCCATTATAGTATGCATGAGAATAGAGAGTAGCATAGTGAGGCCTCCCAACTCTCTATTCTCGTGCATACGAAAATGGATATTCATACGTCGGAGTAGATTTTTCATAGTGATTTCAGTCATAGAAATTTGCAAGGAGATGATCCGTCGGGCAAAAGGGCTGCTATCAATCCTCTAGAAATTGTGCCACTCGTAATTAGCAGTGATTAGTATAAATTAGCTATAATTACTAATAATTAGAGGTAATTAGTATAAATTATTATAAATTCGTGTAGATTAGTGTATATTAGTATATTTTTTTTAAAAAAAATACTATAAATAACTATGAAATAATTATTATAAATTTCTAGAAAAGTGAATTTAAATTTATTCTCTTTTTTAGATAGTGTTTGTTTAATATAAAACTATTAAAAACAACTTATTATTTTATATTTTTTAGAGAAATATGGAACAAGTAAGTTGACAATAGTCATTATTAGATGATTGCGCTTGGATAAATCAGTGCAAGAATCCAAACAGTTTTGGTTTAAATTATATATATATTGAGGGTGTTGAAGCTTTATTATCATTTACAACATCAAATATAGAATTTTTTTAGAAGGGATAATAAAATTTCCTTGTAAAAAATGTTCTATGAGGACATTTGACACATTTGACAACATTGGAGGCCATCTATTGAGTTTTTGTTTTCAATGAGATTTTGTTTTTTGGTATCAATATAGTGAATACGATTCCAAAGAAGATACTAATAATTTGGTTCTGGAGCCATCATAGTTTAAAAATTTAGTAAATGATGTGGCATGTCCGTCTTTTCAAAAAACTGAAACTCATGATGATATTGATTTAACTCCTGAGTTAGAACCATCTCAATATTATGAGTTGTTGAGGTCTGTTGAGGAAGCCTCATATCCTAGATTCCAGTTAATAAAATTTGAAGTTGTTACAAAATTTATGGCTGTTAAATCAGATAACAGAATGTCAAATAGCTGTTTTGATCAAATATTCTCTTTAGTTAAAACATTGTCACCTAAAGGAAATGTGTTGCCTAAAAATTTCTATGAGAATAAGAGGCTAGTTCATAATCCGGGTCTTGGTTATCAGAAGATTCATGCATGTTTAAATGATTACATCTTATATTATGGTGAAAGTGAGTCATTGGTAAGTTGTCCCACATTTGGAAAATCGAGGTATATAGAGGATCAATTAGGAAAGTCTGAATTTATTCCATTAAAATAGTTGAGATATTTCCCACTTACACCCAGATTGCATCGTTTATTTATGTCTTAGAACACATCAGCATTGATGTCTTGGCACAAAACCAATATTTCAACTAGTAAAATCTTAAATCATCCCTCTAATGGTGATTCATGGAAACATTTTGACAAAGTTCACCTATCTCTTACTTTAGAATCCCGAAATGTATGATTGGGTCTTTCTATTGATGGTTTTTGTCCATTTGGTTATTATGGTAGTCAATATTCATGTTGGTATGTCTTTAAAATTCTATATAATTTACCTTCTTGGATGTTGATGAAGGATACATACATCTTTTTGACCTTATTAATTCCAGAACATCCGAAAAATAATATTGATGTTTATTTGAAACCATTTATTGATGAGTTAAATTCATTGTGGATTAATGATGTCAGTACATATGATGTCATTGAAAAAAAATTTCCTACTGAAAGCTGTATTTATATGGACAATTATTGACTTCCCAGTATATTATATGTTATCCAAATAAAGTACACATTGTCCAAAATCATGTTTGTACTGTATGAGATACAACAAAGCGTTTATGGTTGTCAATGGAAAAAATCCTTGTTTTTTTGACTATTATCACATATTCCTTCCAATCAATCATCCTTTTCAGAGGAACGAATATCATTTCAAAAAGGTATAATTGAAATAGATGAACCTATAGAGGTAAAATAAATTGCCTCTTCATTACCTCCCATCACATTTAGACCAATAATAAAACAAAATAAAATTGATGGATTTAGGAAAGAACACAATTGGATAAAATGGGGCATTTTTTAGGATCTTCCATATTGGTCTAATTTATTGGTCCGTCACATGTTATATGTCATGCATATTGATAAGAATTTTTTTGATAATTTATTTCATATAGTTTTGGATACACTAGGTAGGACCAAAGATAATGTAAAGGCATGATTAGATCTTGCCCAAATTTGCAGGCGACCAGAACTTTAACTCTTTGAAAATTTTATATCACATAAGTTAATAAATCCAAAAGTGGATTATACACTATTCAAATAAAATCAATTATTATTTTGTCAGTGAATTTCATATTTGAGACTTCCAGATGGTTATGCTTCCAATTTGGGCAGATGTGTTAGAAATGGTCATATTACGGAATTAAAAAGTCCTGACTGTCATGAGACAACTAAAAGACTTCTACCGATTAGATTAAGAGTTTTGTTTAATTATATTATTTGGTATGCGATAAAAAATATATCATATTTTTTCCAAGAAATTTGTTTTGTGACAACATACTATAATGCACAAAGTAGACTGCAAGAAGATGTTGTTTTAATTTTATGTAAACTGTAAAAAATATTCTTGTTGGCTTTCTTTGACTCAATGGAACATTTGATATTATATTTTCCGCATAAAGAAAAATGTGGAGGTTTGGTACAGTTTCAATGGATGTACCCATTTGATAGATGCATGCAGAAATTGAAGAAAAAAGTACGTAACAAAGCATTGGTTGAAGGCTCAATTGTAGAAGATTATTTTCAAGAATAATTTTTTTCCTGCTCTCATTATTTTGAATATGAATATCACTCAAAACATAAATTCATGGGATATAATGAGGGAAATGTTGATGATTAAATGAGAAATCAATTATCAGTTTTTAATCATCCCAAACTTGGCTTCGGTGGAGTTCATGAACGATGGCTTTCAGATGATGAACAACACAGAGCTCATACATATGTTCTGCTCAACTGTGAAGAAATGAAACCATTTGTACTGTGAGTGATCCTATCACTTATTCTATCATCTTTGTTATAATAAATTAATCTTATTTTATTTTTAGGTTATATGATAATCATATCAAGAAACAGATTTCACAAATTACAGCTGCTACTCTTGAATAACGTCGAAAAAATAATTTTTACTACTGGTTTAAAAAATTAGTAACATAAATTATTTATGGTTTAAAATATAAAATTAATTTATTAAATGTTATATTGATAATTATTTTAAAAATTTTTAGGTATCTCAACATACTGATAAAATTGATAATCGATTGTGTGTCTTGAGTAACCCACCATCCAAAATGGATAAATATTATAATGAATATATCGTAAATGGTTTTTTATTTCATACATGTGTATATGGGGAATCAAGAAAATAATGAATAGTGGTTTTTGTTTGAGAGGATCTCATCATAGAGAAATTGAAGTTGACTTTTATGGCATGCTAGAAGAAATGATTGAATTGTGTTATCTAGGAAAAAATTACATAAAAAGGTTTAAATTTCAGTGGTTGGATACTGAGAGAGGCTTGCATGTTTATCTGACCCATAAAATCATTGATATTAAATATAAAATTATTCTTGAAGTAAATAAACCATTTTTATTGGCTCATCAGACCCATCAATTTTATTATGCTAATTACTGTGCTACTACAAAATTGTTGGGTGATTGGTGGAGCATAATAAAAATCAAATCTCAGAAAAATCAGTTTACTCAAAGTGAATGTGGTTCCACTGATGTGTAAGGAATTGAAATTTTTCAAGATACTGCTCCAAATATATCTTTTTCATAAAGAGATATGAATATCAATGATGACACCCGGTAGTTAAGGGTCGATGGTGATGATGATGTTAATAATGTTATAAATGAATTTGAAATGAAAAGAGATGATGAAACTAATACTATTATGGAAATTGATGATGAGGAGGAGGAATATGAAGACATTAACATCGTCAGATATGAAGATGAGGAGGAATATGAAGACATTAACATCGTCAGATATGAAGATGAGGATATAGATGAATATTGGCACAGTTAAATTCTGGTTATAATCATATATAATATATATCTACATATAATAGTTGTTTTTAACTATTTGATAACAACAATTATTTCATGTTTCAGATGGTCCTAGATCTATTTTTTCAGTTGTAGGAGGATGATCTACCTTTGGATGAGTAGTATGTTGGATCATCTGACCCTCAGAATGCTGGTAGTTCAGGGAGGACTCCGAGGGGGCGTGGCCTTTCCTGATTGATGATTCCCGACCCTATCTCAAAGTGGCATCCACATCTTGAATTCAATCCACGCATGCGGAGGTATGTTTACCTGTGTATTGTAGTTAATTTTCATTAATTTATTTAGATAATAATTGTTTGATTATTTTTTCTTTTTTCACATATTTTTACATATTGCTGTTGGATAGGGGAGCTCTATACCACAGAATTATTTTTCTGAAGCATGAGTCACCTGGAATGAGATTCCTATTGATATTCAGAACCATATGTTTGATCATTGGATGGTATGTAAATATATAATATTTATTTTTAAATTTATTTAATTAATAACTTGATATTATAATTTATTGATAGGTTTTATGTTATCCCATTGATGAGAGCATGTGTGGCACTATCTGGAATGCATGGAAGGGGTTTATGCATGATCATTACCATCAATTTTTGCACAAATTGAGAAGGAAAGCAATGAAGAAAGCAGGAATGAAAGAGTTTGATAAGTCATGTCGTGCCCACCAACCTGATTATATTTCATCTCAGGTTTGGGATGGATTATATTCACATTGGTTGGGTGGATGTTTTCAGAGGAGATTATCAGTAGTTCGAAAAAACTAGGGGAGACAGGAGGTGACACATCGAGCTGGTAGTCATACATTCAGTATGCATAGGTAACATATGGTAAATATTTTTTTAAATAATTTATATAACTTTAAATGTAATAGTTTATTTTATATTCAAATAGGCATTCGAACAACCCCATGTTATGGAGTTCAATGTTTATAGGAGGATGTACAAAGATCCAGTTACTAGAGAGATTAGAGGTGATCACCAGCACAAATTGTGGGTAATAAAATTTATTTTGAGTTTCAAAATTAACCGAAAATAATATTTTAACCATTTTAATTTTAAATTGAAATTAAAGGTGTTATATGAGGCCGCGGTGTTTCAGTCATAGATTGAGAGTCAGTATGAGACTGAGGGTTAGACCAGTGCCCACCAATTTGACAAGGCAACATGGATGCAGACAACCTAGTATGCCTTCAAGAAAGGCCAAGTGGTTGGTATCATCTCTCAATTAATGCCTGAGAGTTATTATGGTACCGCTGTGATGTAGATGTCCAGCTTGAGAGGATTTCTTGGAGAGTCATCATCATCTACTAAACAATATCAGGAGTATCTGTGAGGTTAGAGTGAGGTCATAGAGAGTATTCATAGGGAGTGGGAGAAGATGCGTCAATGAAAACAGTAGGAGATGCGCCAATGGCAGTAGTAGCAGGAAGAGCTCTGATGACAACAATAGCATGACGAGGAGATGCATCGATGGCAGTAGTGACAATGGGAGAAGATGAAGTACATGCGATGTCTGACTCATGGTTTAGGGAAGAAGTTCCCATCACCATCTCCTCTATCACCTCCAAAGGACCCCCCCTCAGTGATATATTTATTTTTATGATAAAACATTTGAATGATTTTTTTGTAATATTAACTATTTACATTTCTATATAGTGGGTTTTTTATATTTTTGCAAATATTTCATTTTTTATTATTTATTTAATTTTTTATTATTTTATTACTTCATTTATTTATTATTATTATTTTTATTGTTTTATTATTTTTTATTATTATTCTTTTATATTTTTATGAATATTGAGGTTTTTTATTATTTTATAATTTTTTATTATTTTACTAATATTAATATTATTATTTCATTAATATTAATAATAATAATAATATTATATTAATAATATTATATTATTATTTTTCTAATATTAATATTATTATTTCATTAATATTAATATTATTTTATTATTATTATCATATTAATATTATTTATATTAATATTAATATTAATATTATTATTATTATTATTATTATTTTCCAATATAATTTTATTATTATTTTCTAATATTATTTTTTGTATTAATAATATTATTTTATTAATTTTTTTTAAAATATTTGCTACGGTTTTTTTGCGACGAGCCGTCGTAAGTACTTTTTTTTAAAAATATAAGGAAAAATATTTGTAATGGGGACCCCCATCACAAATGCGTTTTTAAATAATCTCAGGAAACTATTTACGATGGACCCACATCCAGTCACAAATAGTTTATTTTTACGACGGTCTGTCGCAATTTTTTTTTGCGATGCCTTTTTCTGCAACGGGCCATTTTTAATAGAGTCCTGTCGCAAATGACCCATCACAAATATTCCAATTTCCAGTAGTGGGTGAAGTAGATATTTATGTCGGTAATAGAGCAAGAGTTATTTCATTAGAGGTCAACACCTATGATCTAATTTTACCACATGGATTAATCCTAGAATTTGAAAGTTCTTATTATATTCTCACTATAAATAGAAATTTTATTTCTACATCTTGTTTGGATAAGAATATATTTTCATTCATTAATAAGACTAAGAGTTATTCTATGTATAAGAATTAAATATTTTATGGCATTGGAAATATAATGAACAATTTATACTTTCTTTACATGGATAATACTATTTATAACATTTAGAATAAAAAGGTCAAGGTTGATTATAATCCCACTTACCTTTGGAATTTTCACCTCAGGAATATAAACGAGAAACATATTCAAAGACTCCATAGAGAAGGATTATTGGAATCATTCGATTATGAATCATTTTAGAATCATGAATCTTGTTTATTAGGAAAAATTAATTAGTCACCTCTTATGAGAAAAGGCAAGATCACTAGTAGACTATTGGATCTCATACATAGTGATTTATATAGACCAATGAGTACTCAAGAAATTGGTGGCTTTATGCTCTTCATTAATTTTAATGATGACTTTAGTTGGTATGGATATGTGTTTTTGATGAAACACAAGCATGGAACTTTTGAAAAGTTTAAAGAGTTTAAAAATTAAGTACAGAATTAACTAGGCAAGAGTATTAAAATACTTTGATCAGATCAGTGTGGTGAATATTTTATCCATGAATTCATGGATCATCTAAGAAATTGTGTAATTGTTTCATAACTCACCCATCCTGGAACACTACAATGAAATGATGTATCCAAAAGGAGGAATCAGAACCTATTAGACATAGTTCAATCAATGATGAGTCTATGTGACCTTCCTATTACATTATAGGGTTATGATATTGATACTATTGTATTATTACTAAATCATGTTTCATCTAAAATAATCACGAAGAAACCATATGATATATCAATCAGACCCTATTTAGAGTTATGAATCACTTACACGATGAATTTCTTCAAAAAAATGAGGAATTTAAACTTAGGGAAGTTCAATATTAACAAATGGGAAGTTTTATTGAGATAGAAGTTGATCTGGTTTCACAAAGATTTGTGGAAGAAGAGTCAACTCAAGATACACTATAACCTTGAAGGTCTTGTAGGATTCATTAAATTCCTAAGAGATATAAACTTATCATGGAAAAAATGATGAAGTAAAATTTATAGGATATGAACCTAATTCCTACCAAGATTCCATTGAGAGTTCTAATTCATAGAAATGGTTAAATGTTATGGAATCTAAAATGGACTCCATATACACAAACGAAGTTTGGAACTTAGTTGATGCACCTGAAGGGGGTAAGACCTATAGGGTGCAAGTGGGTTTTCAATAAGAAAACTAACATGGATAATAGAATGTCTACCTATAGAGCATGCTTGGTGGCTAAATGTTCAAAATAAATTCATGGTATTGACTATAAAGAAACCTTTTCACCTGTAGAAATGAAAAAGTCCTTCTATATTTTTCTGACTATAACAACCCATTTTGATAATGATATATATCAAATAGATGTCAAAACTACTTTACTTAATGATAATTTAGTCAAGGATGTTTATATGATATAACCCATAGGTTTTGAAGTTCCAAATGAGTTTTCTAAGATGTGTAAGTTGCAACGGTCTATTTATGGACCAAAGTAGTATTTTCAGAGTTAGAATATTTTGTTTGACGATGTAATCAAATGGTATAATTTTATAAAAAACAAGGATGATTATTGTGAATACATGTAGATTAATGGGAGAATATTACTATTTATAATATTGTATACAGATGACATACTAATTATTGGAAATGATATACCAACTCTTCACTATGTAAAGAAGCAGTTGAGTAAATGCTTCTTAATGAAATACATGGGTGAATTAGTTTATATACTTGGTACACATATCTATAAATATAGATCTAAAAGGATACTTGGACTCATTCAAGACACATATTTTGGTAAAGTGGTAAAGCAATTTCACATGGAGAACTCAAAAATGGTTCTTTAGCAGTATTAAATGGAACAAATATTAGGAAGATTCATGATCCTTCTAAGTAGTTATACAATATGGATAAAATTCATTATGTGTTTTCCATAAGATTTATCATGTATTCCATACTATGTACTCAACCTGATATATCCCATTTTCTAACTATAATAAGTAAATACCAATATAATCCATGTGAGATTCACTGGATTGATATGAAGAATATCCTAATGTACTTGAGAAGAACTAAGGATATATTATTGGTATTTATAGGAGAGGATGATATTTGTGTAAAGGGTTACATAGATCCTAACTTCCAATCGGATAAATATGATTTGAAATCTCAATCTGGATTCATGTATTTTATAAACGATGGATCTATCACTTGGAAGAGTTAAAAAAATATATTGTAGTGGGCTTAATCATAGTGGCATAGTATATAATTGCATCATATGATGCATAGAAAGATATTTAGATTAGTAATTTCATATATGAACTTGAGGTGGTCCTTAGAATTCAAGGAGAAATATAGCTCTATTGTGACAAAAATAGAGTTATTACTTTGTCTAAAGAACCCTAGTATCACCAAAATACTAAAAAAATATTTTTTAAATACCATCTTACATGTGAAGATCATTGGGAGGGGTTATGTAAAGATCAATTAGGTGGATACTGATGAAAATGTAGTAGATACATCGATGAAGGCATTGCCTCAACAAAAACGTGAGGGTCATGTTAGTTTCTCTAGGTATTCGATTCTTGAGAGATTAATGTAATGTTTAAAAATGTATCATGTATTTATAATTAAGGCTATATACATTTACCATTCATTCATGTGTGATATAATATATTTAACATGAATAGTGGAATGATAATATCCCCATAGAGTATAACTTTGTCTCTAATCGATGATCATCACAAAGTATTATGGGTTGTGATGATATGTTAATGTTATCTGGAATAAATTATTTTTCTCATTATAAAGGGTTGTATAAGAGATATAAAGAATATATTCATAAAGTAATAAGTAGAGACTTATTACTTATACTAACCCACCAAAGTATATCTCATTAAATTTCATGTAGTCATTGATATACTTAGGGGTGTATGATTATTATCAATCCTTCTTACTAGTGGTTGGAGAGATACCTAGAATGGGAACCTTAATAATTTGGTACCCTACTTACATAAGTCAAAATATGAACTTATCTAATACTAGGGTGGTTAGGTATGTTGCTGATCATGTCATCGGTTGGAGTGCAACCAATATGAGATTTGTCCACTTGTATGAAAAGTAACGACATTAGAACCTTGATTGATTTTTTTGAGTAAATTAATATCCATACTTAGTTGGATCACTTTTGGAATGTTTAGTTACTTGGATAATCTACATGTGATGTTCTTATCCATAAGATTAATGACATATGAAGTATTCATATACTTGGTTGGTCTATTTTAGATAATCAAGAAAAATGATTCGGTCTATACTATATTGACATGTTCTATATCTAGTAGTCACTATATGTCATGGATAAAAGGATTATATAGGTATAAATATGATGCATATGATACATCTAGTGGTGGACATGTTTTTATAGAGATATGGGCATGTTTGATAGAGATCACACCAGACCCTTTAGTAGCTTGAGTAGCACTGACTCTTTTCTATAGGTCACTCTTTCTTTACATCTATGAAATAAGGATTTTATATTTGTTTTCAATGTCAGTAAGGCCCACAGGGTCACACAGATAGGCATCTAGATACAGATTATGTTTTGGAAAAATTGTTTGTTCCAAAATGAGAGTATGATGAAACCGTATCCAAATGGAATTTTGGATGGATTCATAAAGAGTTGTAAAGTTTTTCATAGAGTCCTTATAAATTTTAGTGAAAGTGGGAGATTTTTTAATATGCACTAAAATATTAATGAAATATTTAAATTTAGGTGCATATATATTCCACACAATTTCATTGATAATAATACAATATTAATGGATTAAATGAATTGAATATTCATTGAATTAGTTCAATGAATAAATGATAATTAGAATTAACATATGTTGATACATTGAATATCACTGACATATTTCATTAAATGAAATGCATCAAGGATTCCTATATAATGGTATGATATTCCTCCTAATGTGCACTACCAATTGTATACAAGCCTCTATATAGATCTCTTCATCCCAATATACTGTTTATCATGACTGTGATGGTGTTAAAACTCCTTAGGTGTATCGGGGTCCTCTTATTATGAATGTGGATCTACTGGAAAATCTACCACCTTAGGAAGTAGAAGGATTTTATGTACCACTCCTATAATCATCATTAATTATACTCCATCAAAGATTAAAGATATAGATTACTAGAATTCAGATACACATTTTAAATTATTTATTTATATTACATGATTGTTTTTTCAAGTATAGATTGTATACATGGACTTTGTTTCTACTACCATGTCCATATGATTGACACCGAAAACACAAAATCTAGGGGATTATAGACCAATTTATTAGAGGAGGAAAATTTGGATGGATTATTTGGCATGACAGGTATAGATTCTATGGCCCAACTAGCCCAATAGGGATACCAGGATAGTAGACAAGATCATGTATCCTAATAGGTGTTTTGAGATAATAGGTCATAGATCATTTCATATTATATCTTAGTGATTTCCCATGATGCATATCTAGTTTTTGATGATGTGAACTTAGGGATTTCCACTGCTTTTCATTCCCGTTACAATTATTTGGTTCAGTGGAACCATTTATAGTGTTGTTTTAAACTTGTATCCTACTTATTCGATATTATAGACCCCTTTTGATATATGTATTATTTTTTTATTATATAGTTTAATTTTCAATTTAGTTTGTAAAAGAGGATTTATGAAATAGGTTTTAAAGAAAATAAAATGGTTTGTTTGTTTTCATAAACTTGGAATTCCACCTTCATTAAATGTTTTAAAATGTTTTCTATTTTAAATGGTGGATTCCATGCCTTAGAAAAATGGTATTTTGAAATATATTTTAAGGAAATTTTGATTTTTTTGGGTTTAATTCTTTATTTTTAAACTGAAAAGTGTTTTTCCTAAAAGGTTTTTACCTTGAGTTTTTAAAAAATGATATAAATGCATGATGCTTATTTTTCAGTATGACTTGTAGTTGGAAAACCCTATTTTATAAATATATTCAAACTAAAATTAATGAAAAGTTATATGAAAGTAATTTCATATATTCTTTGGTGAAGTCATACCAGCTCTATTTAGCTCACACATTTCATACACATATGTGTATGTGTGATTATATCTCTCATATTTTATATAAGTTACTAGGTTTGATCTCAGATAAGTTGATATTATTTATTCTATGATAGACATTGTGGATGTGGTGAGTAACTATGGTTTACATGGAGGTTTTTATGTGATGGATCTAGTTTATTTATTTTTGAGATGCTTATGTATCGACCAATTCAGCTAGGTTTATTTTGTATTCAATTTCTCTTTTTATTTATGCTTATGTTGTATGTTATTAAAGTTGGATGGTTTTTTATTACTATGTATATTCCTAGATAAGAGTAATCATTTTTACTGATTATCTCTCATTTAATGTTTCTTGAGTTTATTCCATGTTTGTTTTTTTATATATTTATAGATATTTATTTTATATTCATGGAATTCCAACATATTAATACTCCATGCTAGATTCTTCGTAATGTTTCTACTACCTATTTATTATCATATGATGTTGAAACTATTCTCACTAGTTATGTTTTGATCACCTATAACTATTTACCAATCCATGGAGATTGGGAACACACTTTGAGCCTTCCGGTAGGTCGGATCGAGTGACAGGTTAGGATGAACTGGTCCGATTCATTACAAAATGGGATTAGAGTTCCCACATGTTATTTGTATGTGTATTGGTAGTGAGGAGACTAGTATTTTCAGAACTCCAAAGGTAGGCCATGAGTGGATGAGTGATCAACACCTTTCATGATGAGACTTAAGTTTCCTTGGGTATTTGGGATTTTAGTCTTGAATTTGGATTCTAGTTTGATTATTTTGATGATATTTAGATCCCCATTGAGTTATAATAGATACTTTTGGGGTTTTATTTCGAGTTTAAGATGATATTAGTAGGAAAATGGGTTGTATGGTTTGCTCACATAGTTTGGAAAAATTTGTGGAGCCTATACACATGGTTCTAGAAACTTCTTAGAGGCTACCACATGCTTGGAAAATGAACACCTAAACCATGCACCCAAATCATGTACAACTCTGCATACCTCCCAAATTAACTATTTAGACATCTTTCAAGTTTTGATGGATCCTAAAGTGGTTCCCATTTTTTAGAGAATGGATCCAATGGGGGTTTTATGAAGTTTTGATGATGTTTGGGTAGATTTTTTTGATGTGATGTGATGTGTTTGGTATTTTAAAGGTTATTTTGTGAAAAAGATAATTCCATGAATGTTTTGGTTTAAAACTAGTTTGGTGGTTTATTTGAAAAAATAATTTTATGGAATGTTTTGTTTTGTAGAAGTGAGTGTTATAGTTTATTTTAAAAGGATTTTTGACTACCATGGGATGATTAAAAATTGGGAAATTTTATTATGGGATTTGGAAATTATTTTTGAAATGGAAATAAATTTTTATAGAAATGTTTGGAAAGAAATTTAATTTCATTAAAATTTTCGTTTTAAAATGGAAATCATGGAGTATTTCCGAACTAAGAGAAGATATTTATGAGGTTTGAGAGGGATTATTATTTTAAAAAATATGATGCTTTTCAAAGATGAAACAAATGTTTTAAAATTTTCCTGGCAAGGAAGTAGTAATTTTGAGTTGTGAAGTAGATTTTTCTGTGGTTTTCTAAGGAAGTGAAATATTTAAAAAACACAGGTGCTTCTATAAAATGATTTTTTGTAATCTTTTGAAACATGGTAACTTTAAAGTAAAAATATTTTTTTAGTGTGATATTCCTTGGTAAATTGGTGTTTGTGGTTTAATCCCTTGGTTTTAATGGGATTTTTTATTTTGGGGATGTAAAGAATGGATGAGTTGGATTCATGATTCATGTTATTTATATATGCCTCCCAGAACAATCTTAATGAAATGTGGGAAGTTAATCTCTAGGGATAATCCTTGGGGTGATTATTCTTATCATTTATTGGAAACTCTTCTATTTGTTAACCCTACCCAGATTCTTAAAAGAGTGGTGGAACCATGTTTTTCATTGTTCTTGAATTTAAGAGATCTTTATCCATTTTAATTCCACTTTGAAATTTATTAGGATATAGGCATTTATCTGAGAGGGAAATTAGTAAAGGACCGAACTGATTATTTTATTAGGAAGTGGTTGAAATGGAGTTGATGGTAGAGTTGTCTCATAGATTATTTGAACCCATGTATAAAATTTAGATTGATGAGGGTCAATTTTATTTGAGTTTTTTTTCTTCTTATGAGAAGAATAATTAGGCATGATTCGGGTTTGTATTTATTTTGAGGTTTATGTGCATTAATTTTAGAGCAGATTGGATCTTTGAGGTGATTTTTGATTTATGTTCCCTTTGAGTGATCCCTCTATTCTTACTTAGAGAGGTGTTTGTTGTTTGTGGTTGTGTTCATGACTAGTTTCTTAGTTATGTATATTGATGTTTGTATGTGATGATATACATGTGTTAAACCTTATATTTTAAAGGGTTGGTTAAGGGAAGCCTTGGGTGCATGCTGGGGTAATTATGATGAGTTCCTCTAGATGAGAATATTACTTTGATAAGAATATTGTTTTTGGTTAGACCGAGAGTGCTTCCAGTTTTGGGTTTTCTATCAGGTTCACCATGGATGGGTATTCCACAAGCATGGTCCTAGGTTATTTTCCCTTTTAATTTGTAACTTGAGGTTATAGACAAGTTTTTTATAGTCAATTAATTTTTTAAGGGATTCACCATTTGTTCAAGGTTGTTTATCTTTTCTCTCACCATTTTAAATGAATTCTAAATGGAAAGGAGACTTATTTAATGTCTCTATGATATTAGAGACTTATATACCCTGATTTTGGTTTATATAATTCTTATATATGTTTGATAATTCTCTAGGATTAGTTACTTTAGTTTTTAGGGATCGTGTTTTTTGACCGGTCCTCCTTTATCAATAGACTCTTAAGTTTTTTTCCGACCGTCCCACCTCTAGTGATGGGATGTGACTGTTTTGTATTTTCATTGTTTTCTATTACTTTAATGAATTTTTGGGGGGGAAAATGGCATGGTGGGGATAATTTTGACACCTCATGTAACCAATTTATTAAACTATTATATAATTAAGAGGAAATTTTAAATTTTTGGGAATCTTTTGAAGTTATGGGTATTTTTATAGTTTTGAGGCTCTATCCATAGTGAGTTGTGATGTGACACAAGTGGGTTATGCCCTGACAAGTGTGTTGGGTTTTCCATATTTTTTTTCTATAGAAGGTTGCATCATAACATAAATGGGTCACACCATTATAGGTGTTGGGCGTTTTTTTTTAATTTTTGGGTGAGGGTAGGGTTACACCATGACAAGGAAAGTCACATCATGACCATACCCAAGTAGTGGGGTCATTTCCTATAGAGGTTCCATGTATGGGTGTTTCACTATGAGGGGTCACCCATTTAGGGGATTCCACGTCATGAAGGTAGGGTTACACCATGATGTGACCTCAGGCAGTGAGCCCTTGTTTTTTTCTGGGAGGCATATTATGTTGTGACAAGTAGGTTATGTCTCAATGTGCATGTGTCCAATTTTAATTTTTATGAATTTCCAAATCTGAATCACTTTTAGTTTTAGGGGGTTTAGACCTCCTTTCTAACAATCTTGTTCAAATGGAATCAAGATATGCTCAAGGGAGCTCCTTTCCCATCCCTCCTTGGATTTTGTCTTACTCTCCTTCAATTTCAAATGGGTTTTCAAGGTCAGAACTCAATTTTTATTCTTCTCTTATGCCCTCTTCCATTCCCCTTAGTTTTCAATTCTTCCAAAAACCCTAAATGTTTCATGATATTAATTTAGGATTTGTGACGAGTTTAATCATGTTCCTTTGGTTTTTTAGGGCTTGTGGAGGTCATCACCTTGATGGGGTTATGGAATGTTTTTTTGAAGTTTTTTATATTTGGAATAAAATTATCTCCAATGGGTTTTTAGTATTCATTTTGAATTAAAGTGTAATGTGTGATAAGTGTTTATAAAAATATATATGAGGATCTTTAAAATTAATCTCTTAAAAACAGATTGTTTTATCCCTATTTGGTTTCTAAAGAATGTAGCCCATTTTTAATAGTTGTTTTTAAATAAAATGGGTGCTTTGTTTTTCAAATGACCCCTAATGGAGAAGAACCTAAATTTTAAAGTAATTATTTATGGTTTATTTTCATAGGGTGTTTATTATATGGTTTTATGCATTTGAATTATAAGCCTATTTGGAATTTTGGAATAAAATGGATTCCATGTTGGTTGATTCATGAATGTTTTTATAGATTGGCCTTATAAGCTTATTTTAAAAGGAAAAATTGGCACTTTTTTGGAAATAATTTTAGTTAATGTTGTAGCACCCTTATTGTGACCCCCCTTGTTGTATGTCATGTATATAACTTTGACCCATTATAGGTATATAAATTGATTATTATTATTATGTTATTCTTGTTTGATGTGTAAAGGGGTTATTTTTTGTGAGGGTGTAGGGGGTGAGATGACATTTATTTCTTGTGAATTTTGATGTATATGTTGATCATTTTGTCTTGTTTGATTTATAACCACTATATAGAGTTATATCAATGGAACCCTAGGTAGATGAGTAAAAAAACTTGGATAAGAATTTCCCCTAGTTCAGACCATAATCTAGCTAGGGGATTATGGCCTAGTTTGTTTAAGGAGACAAACTGAGATAGATTATATGGTCTGATAGGGTTGAATTACATAGATTGACTAGTCCAAGAGGGATATCGGGGCGATAAATAGATTTAAATAACCAACTAGGTATTTTGAGTCACCATGTACAAGATTTTTTCATGTTAGAACCAAGTGAGTGACCATGATGTGTATCTATTTGTTGATGATGTTTTCTTGGGGATTCCCATTGCATACTTTACATGTTTTCATATTATGTCCATTTGGTTTAGTGAAACCATTTAGTGTTGTTGTCAGCTTGTATCCTACTTATTTGATATTATGGTCCCCTTTTGTTATATTCCATATTTAATTTATTATATAGCTTACTTTTCAAATTATTTTTGAAAATAATATTTATGAAAGTGGTTTTAAAGGAAGGAAAATAGTTTGGTTGTTTTATAAAATTTTTAATTCTACATTTCTTAACTATTTTAAAACTTTTTTATTCCATACCTTGGATGAATGGTGTTTTGAAATAGATTTTAAAGCAATTTTGATTTGTTTTTTTTTGGGTTTGAAAGCTTGTTTTTCAATCCATTTTTTTTCATGTTTCAAAAAGGAGTTTACCTTGAGTTTTGAAAAAAAGGATATAGATTTATTATGATTATTTTTAGTATTCCTTACATTTGGAAAACCGTATATTATAAATATGTTAAAACTGTAATTTATGAAATATTTTATTAAAATAATTACATATAATATTTGGTGAAATACCACCAGTTTTGATCTCAGATTAGTTGTTTTTTTTAGTCCATGGTAGACATTGTAAATGTGGTGAGTGGCTATGGGTCGCATGGAGTTTTTTGATAGGTGGATTGGGTTTATTTATTTTTTGGACACTTATGTATCAACTAAATTGAATGGGTTTATTCTATATTCAGATTCTCATTTATTAATTATTCCACAAAATGTTATTAATGTTGGATGGTTGTTTATTATTGTGTATATTTTTAGATTAGAGTAATCATTTTTATTGGTTTTTTCTTAACATATGTTTCTCTGGTTTATACCATGTCTGACTTGTTTATCTATTTATACATGTTTATTTGATACGCATGGAAGTAAAATTTATGGAAGACCCATGTTGGATTCATGGAATTTTTCTTCTTCCTAAATATAATTATATGAGGGTGAAATAATTCCAACCAGTTTACATCCTATGGTGACTGGGAATGTGCTTTGGTACTTGTAGAGGGATAGTTTGAGCGACAATCTAGGCCAATCCAAGATATTTCATTACAATATAATTATTTATAAGTGCTTATTTAACAATTTTCCAAAGTATAGATCATCCAAACAACTTAAAAATAAATCAATAATTACATTTTTGATCATCTAGGCAGTCGATAAAATTTGAGTTATAATAACCCATGACCTGAAGTTGAATAAAATTCTTATAGATCAACATATAATATTTAGTGACCTAAAATATTCGAAGACCCTTTTAATGAATTTCCAATGACATAATCTTGGATCAATCAAGTGTCTCCCTAAAGAATCAATAACTAAGAAAATATATAAGGATATAAAAACATGAGAATACATCAAATTTCCAACAATTGAATCATACGATATATTTCATTTTATCTTTTTCATTTTGAGTACATTGAAGTTTAGAAAGATTTTAACCTCTTTAAATCTGTCTAACATAAGTGGAGCACACACTCATGTTAATCCACTAGAGGGTATTTTAAATATATCCTCTTTGAGATAACCTAAGAATACCACATGACCTGTCAATCTTAATTTTTATGCCTAAAACAACATAATCACCCCCAAGGTCGTTCATATCTAAGTGGTTGTTTAAAATTATTTTTTTCTTATTTGGAAGTCTAACACAATTACCTTACATAAGTAAATCATTAAAATAAAAAAAAGAATTATAAATTTCCCCTACTTGTTTTAAAATAAATTCACTAATATAAAGAATTTTTTTAATCCAAAAGAAGTTATAAAATATACAAACTTTATATATAATTTTCTTGAATCTTATTTTATCCCATAAATGAATTTCTTCAATATAAAAACCAATTGATCATACCCCCTTCAAAAAAACCATCAGGTTAAATCATAAAAACATTTTCAATAAAATCACCATTTATAAAAGTTATTTTAACATCCATTTGATGAAGTTCCAAATCAAAATGAGTTTTTAATGCCATGCCAACTCTAAATTCATCTTTAGAAGAAACTATTTAAAAATATCTTTATAATTAATATCCTTTCTCTGACAATAGATCCTTTCTAATAGTATGAATTTTTATATTTCAACATTTACATGTGGATATTTTTTGGTTATAAATACCCATTTTCATTCAATTATTTTAAACTATCTATTAATCCAAAAAGGTCCCACACACCGTTATGAGTCATGGAAAAAATTTCATCATTCACTGAATTTAACCATTTTAAAGCTTGAGAATTGGAAATGACATCCTTAAAAGTGGTAGGACCATCATCATAATTTAAATCAAACTCATGATATTGAAGATACACAATATAACCATCAAGAATAAAAGTTTTACAGACCCTTTGAGAACTCCTTAAGGGAACTTCTTGACTACCCAATGATGGTGTAATCACACTATTTTTTCAAGAGTTGTATCACGATTAATAGGGTTAAAAATATAATTTTGAAATAACAATGGTGGTTCAAAAACTAAAACAAATTACTCTATAAAACTTAATGGATGTGGGGAATGAATATAAATTTCAATTTCATCTTAAAAAATTCTAGCATGATAGGATCTAACAACTCTCATAGAGTAAGATAGAAAACAGAACTAGAAAAATATGGAACCTATACAATAGGAAATGAGTGAAACACCCCTGTTTTGAGGTATATTATACTATTTTATGAGTTTTTGAGTTGTGGTTTGGTTGGGATTAGTATTAAAATGTTTTTGGGAGATTTTGGTGAGATTTGAAGTAGTTTAGAAGGGTAATGGTTGGTGCATGGTTAGGGGAAACCGTGTGAATTCCCTAGGTTGAGGAAGTCTATGAGTAGGCACATAGTTGGTGCATGGTTAGGGTAAACTATGTGATTTCCCTTGGGAACCATGTGAAATGGGAAAAAACCATTTCTCACACTAGGCACATAGTTCTTCAAACCATGGGACTTGGTAGTTTTGAGATAGTGGTGCCCATACAGTTGGTGTATAGTTTGGAAAACCATGTAGCCTAATCATGTGACATAATCAATAAAATATTAAAATTTAATATTTAACCTAAAAAATCCCAAAAAATACTCATTATCCCTCCTACATTATAGGATCTTGACTGCAACCCTCCTATAGGCGATTTTAGTGATTCATTTTGATACGGAGGATAATTTCAATGGATCTTGGTGAGTTGGATCGAGAAATCAAAGGTAAGTCTCCATCTATTTATTTATCTTCATGATATTCTCATATACTCTTGGGAATAACATTATATTGGATCTATCATGGAAAAATTTAGGGTTTGGATCATGTTTTGATGATATTTTTTTGGATCCATTTAAGGTAAGAGAGAAGGAAGCCAAATCTACCAATATTGTAGTGTGTTTCTTCATAAAAGGGATCCATTGTAGGTAGGTGGATTCTCTCTCCATCTCTATATCTCATATTCTTCTATAACTTAGAGTATTTAGATATATAAAACTCTTAATTATATTTTCATTGAAAAAAACCCATAATGAAGGATTGTTGAAAGCTCTATTATTATATGGTTTTAAAATCATGGTTTTAGAAAGATGCACACAATGTGTTTTATTGAATTATTAAAATAAAAATTGTTTAAATAAAGTATGTTATGGAGATAATTTAGAATCCACATGTTAGCATGTGTTCATGATTGCTTTACAAGGGGCCTTATTTGATTTAGAATTGGTTTCTTGTGCCAATTGGGGAATGTAGGTGCACAACCAAGTGATTAATTAGTATGAAAGATGAGTTATAAATCATGAGTATTGGGATAGTCATATTAGATACATAAATTTGTGTGTGAGTATGTGGAATGGGTATGAAAAGAGAATAAAATGGATACATTGCTAATAAAAATGCTTGTTTTATGAATTGGTTTGACCATAAAAATATTTTTAAATCATGATTTTGATATAAAATATTTTGATATTCCCATTTCTTGATTTTATATAAAACAATTATGATACCTATTTTCCTATTTTTTCTTATTTTATATAAATTCTACTAACTTTCTTTGGTATTGGTGGAATATGAAGGAATAATATAGCATATTCCCTTCTAATTTGATATACTCACCCCACTATATGCACCATGTTGTGTATGAAGACATTGTTTATCATGATAAAGATAATGGGAAGTTTTAACATTTCTCTATAGGATCATCATGATGCTATAGTATTGATGATGGTGGCTGGATATTGGATATGTTTAGGTTGGATGTTTAGAGTGATTCCACATTGGCATCATTGAGTCAGGTTTTTTTTTGATTTTGATGGATATTTTTATCTTACTTTCTAATACTACTATGAATTATATTTTATTGTATTGAATTTTGAGTTTTCAAGTTTACTCTATCATGAACTGATTCATTAGTGGCTTCCTAGCTAGTGTAAAGTTGAATGTAGCATCCCAAGAGCACCTCCAATAGGCCAAGGTCTGGTGACAAGTTCTGAGTAGGCATATCACACACATGAGAGCCATTAACCTAATATATTTGCGCACACACACACACACACACACACATATTTAAACAAAAATATAATTTGGAAAGGAAAGAAGCAACTCAAACTAAATATAAATGCATATAACTAATCCCACATCAGATTACGACATGAACATAGAAAAGTAAAAGGGACAAATATAAGCCCACCCAAAACTGGAAAAGAGTCCATACTTCTAGTAAAAAGGGGACTACTATCAAGATGTAACTCCTAGAATCATCTGTGGTCTATCTATAACAACTAAGCTCCACCTAATTCTGGTCCTCCTAGGACTCCATAAAAAGGAATGTCATATTCATAAGACATGAAACTCATGGGTAAATACCATGTAGATTATAGAAATACCCAGTAGGACACCCTAAAATCATCAAATGTAAAGCATTAAAGAGATTCATATTAAGATAAATGATGATAATAATCTAGATATTCTCAAATATAGACACAAAGTCTCAAAGTAAGGTCAAATACTCACAACCATCATAGGATTCCACTTTATGTTCCAAGGTAAAACTTACCTGATAAAACTTAATCCTCAGGTCTGGCTAACATCGAAGGAACTCTACTGAGTGGTTGTTCTCATATACGACACCAATTAATAGGTATACATTAGAATATAGAATATGTTGATACATAGGTATGTGATCTCACCCAGGGCCTATGGGGGATACTTAAACCTATCCAAAATGACCCACTAGGATGGGGGTCACACACCCTAAAGGTAGGTAACGTGATATATGGCCCAACCTAGTAAAAAGAGGACTACTGTCAAGATGTAACTCCTAGAATCATCTGTGGTCTATCTATCACAACTAATATACACCTAATTATGGTCCTCCTAGGACTCCATTAAAAGGCATGTCATATTCATAAGGCATGAAACTCACATCTAAAGACCATGTATAGTATAAAAATACCCACCAGGACACCCAAAAATCATCAAATGTAAATAATTAAATAGAGTAATATTAATATAAAGGATGATAACAATCTATATATACTCAAAGATATAAAAAAGTCTCAAATTAAGTTCAAATACTCACAACCATCCTAGGATTATGCTTGAGGTTCCAAGGTAACACTTACCCAAGAGAACTTAATCCTCAGGTCTTGCTAACATTGATGGAACTATTCTGATAGGTTGTTCTAATACACCACACCGAATAATAGGTATACATTATAATATAGAATATGTTGATACATAGGTATGAGATCTCACCTAGGTCCTATGGGGGATACTTAACCCTATCCAGAATGACCCACTAGGATGGGGTCACATACCCTAAAGGTTGGTAACGGGATATCTGACCCAACCTAGTAAAAATGGGACCAATTTCAAGATGTAACTCCTAGAATCATCTATGGTATATCTAGAAAAACTATTATCCACTTGATTCTGGTCCTCCTAGGACTCCATCAAAAGGAATTTCATATTCATAAGACATGACACTCATGGGTAAAGACTATGTAGAGTGTAAAAATACCAAGTAGGACACCCTAAAATCATCAAATGTAAAGAATTAAAGACAGTCAGCTTAAGATAAATGATGATAACAATATATATATGCTAAAAGATAGAAAAAAAGTCTCAAAGTAAGGTCAAATACTCACAACCATCCTAGGATTATGGTTGAGGTTCCAAGGTAACACTCACCCAAGAGAACTTAATCCTCAGGTCTTGCTAACATTGAAGGAGATATTCTAAGAGGTTGTTCTCATATACCTCACCAAATAATAGGTATATATTAGAATATATAATATGTTGATACAAAGGTATGGGATCTCACCCAGGGCCTATGGGGGATCCTTAACCCTATCCGGAATGACCCACTAGGATGGGGGTCACACACCCTAAAGGTTGGTAATGGGATATCTGACCCAACCTATGGAATAATGATATAGGATCACACCCCGAGCCACATAGAGAGATACCTAACTCTATATAAAACTAACCCATAGAGGGGATCACTCATCTTATGTTCAGGATGATATTCCCCATTGTACCCTTATAGGGATGGACTAAGGGAACATACCCTATTGACAGACTATTGGAATGAGGAGAATGGGGGATAAAACCTACCCAAGAATGGGTAAATAAAATGTATAAGTAATAAATGGAATTTCCTACTTAGTTTGAACATGACAAAGTCTATGTCCATGTACTTCATCTCGTACCTGCATACTCTAGTCATGCTCGTGTACACTGGTCATGCTCGTGTACTCTGGCTATGCCCATGCACACTGGTCATGCCCATGGCTATCTACCCAGGGGTCCATGCGAGGTAACCAACTTCATGTCAAACTACATGTGGAAAAACCACATGGAATGTGATACTTATCTCTATGTGCAACCCTAGTCACTGTAGAAGGGGTTCCACATGGTTTGAGTTCTTCTGAACTACATGCCGTGTATATTGGGATTTCACTAAAAGTCCAGAACTCTCATGTGTCTTCACCCACACCGCTGAAACCTTAAATTATGCCATGGAATCAGCCATATATCTCAGATATGAGTTAAATAAATTAGTGTCGTTTCTGACATTTGGATTCCAGCCACCCATTAATTAGAAAATGATCCTCACCTCACCGTATCACCCATGCATTGAATCCTATGGAACCAAACTCCTTTGATTCATTATCAAATATCCACCGTCAATGTAGATAATCCATCACACCACAATCCATAATTTATTCTATACAAATATTGAAACCTTCATAAATAATGAATCAATTTCACCATGAAACAGGTCCTTAGGGTATTTTCGAATCAACGATTTTTCAAATGTCAGTAATGAATGGAGAACAAAGAATTAAGGGATAAAAGAATGAAACAAAAAAAATGAGAATGTAATGAAGGTAATGTTTGGTTAGCCTTATTTGATGAAATATAAATAATGATATATATAATTAATGGTGTTAAAACAATCAAAATCATATCCCTAAGCCTAGGAATTTATAATTTAACAATAATTCCATAAAAAGATCTATGAATAAATCTTCACAATAATCAATTCATGTTTGTCATAATAAACCAATAATGAGGATTAAAACAACAAATAAAACATCCTACCTTGAAATTAGATTTATCAAAAATGAAGAATAATTTTTGCACTATTATCATTGGTAAGATCCAAGAACTCCATTAGTGATGAAAAACTCTTTGGCATACCGATCATCGATCCATGATACCATCGTCGTCCTCCAAAGCTCCCTTCTACAGTCCTCTCCAATATATAGGGTTATATTAATAACCCTAGGATTTGACCATAGATGTGTTTATATATAAGAGTATTAGTTTATAAATAATTAATGGATAATAAATTATTTAATTAATTTATTTGTCTATTATTCTTCCCACAACTTCTCTTAAACGAAACACCTAACATGTATAAAGATTATGTCATGACTAGCGTAAAAATTTAATTCCATATTTAATGGTGATATAGATTTTAACATATGAAACACCATTTTTAATATATTCTATTATTTTATAAAAATGTGCATTTGTGATATATTATATATAATATTTTTATTATTTCAACACCAGGGATCTACGGGCCCCAAAATCTCACGCATATTCTGCAACTAACTCTAAATATAATCTTTAAAACATTAAAAAGTGTTAAAAAATGTCATTAAATTATCCCCATATCAATTATTTTTATCCCAAAAGGAAACTATCCTATAAAAAACATGAGGTTTCTAAGCTCACTTCTGGTTTTCCCACTCCCATGTGATCTTCTGAAAATTTTCATGCTTGAATCGAACATACACTAAGTAAATAAATCACCCAAAAATGACCTTATACTATCAATAATAAATATCTACTAGGTATTCTCTGAAGGTAGTTTCATCCTTGATTTCTAGCTCACCCCAATTGATGCACATACCTTCTCATCTATGACATGTGAAAGATATTATGCACCCTATCACGAACCAAATCTGGTCGCCATTAAAACTATCACCCAAATAGGCTTATAGAAAGGCCCTAAGGGAGTTACATATCCACAAGTGCTGGAAAAAGTGCCTGAGTATTATATATTATGGTTTTTGAACGATTTACCAAAGTTTAGAATCATTTAACAACAAAAAAAAAATCAATAAACAAAATCTGAAAATTTATGCCAAACATGCCTTAAATAAAATCCAGAACTGAAGAAATAGGTTTAAAAATGACACAAGAGGTCCAAATATACATAAAATTAGAATAAAAATATCCCAATGGACTCCACATGACAATGGGTTATCACCTACAAGCCGTCTCTGCAACACCGCACCAAGGGAAGAAACGAGCAACCCAAACCGCCATCACCCAAGGCCTTACCTTTACCTGCGTCAAAAATGATCAAGTATACTTACACCCAAGGGATGTAATTAGGGTGTGATACTAATACCAACAGGATAAAAACCAAATTATTCCATATAGTAATCAATAATAGATGAAAATCATGCAAGTTTTTGATAAACAAGAAATGGTGGCAATAAATTCTAAAGAATGAAACTTTTAAAGGTAAACAATTTTCAAAGGGAAATTTCAAAGAGTGAAAAAAATTAATTAAAAAATGTAATATAATTCATTTTTACATAAAAAAACCCTATTTCAATGATAACTACAAAATATACAACGATCACTAATCTCAAGAACACCCCTAGGCATTAGTTAGTTTCGGGCCCCATGTACCTCGTATCTCGGTGTAAAGTAACCATAGTAATATCCGTTATCATGAAAGATACACTAGTAGGGAACATAAAAATAACCTAGTGGTCCCCAATCATCATTAATATAGTTTTTTAGTGTTTTCAATGTCCAACTTGCTAAGTGAAACAGGGATAAAATCACTCTGGATCACTAGCGTACTAGTACACGTCCGCCCACCTAGATACCTTGGTTTCCCCCTTGTGATAAAACAATTTCCACATGTTGCCAAAATAAATTTGAACATAAAACCCCATTTATGGTCATATAAACTCAAAAAATTAGCTACACATGCTTTTCACCATTTACACAACTCAATAAATAATGAATTTTTTTTCATAAAACAACTTCAAGGTATACCGCCAAACTTTGCACATGAAATCTATTTAAAATCCCTCTTTTAAAACAAATTTCACACAAATATTACTCCAAAATAGAATTTTAATTACTAATTTTTTTTAATAAAACCATTATATGAGTTATAAAACACCCCCAATTGGCATAACATTTAATGTACATGTAAAACACCCATTTTCAAACAAGGGGGTACGCCTAGTAGATGAATCTACAAAAATACACAATTAAATGAATCTTCAAACATCCAAAAATGAAATTGAGGTTTTAATAAATCTAATTAGGTCATTTAGGAACTTAAATGGGAGAAAAATAGTAAAAAATGAAGGAGTTATGAAGGAAAAAAAAATATCTTTTCAACTCTGGATGATTTAAGAAATATTGAGAATTTTTTTCCTAATACGTGATGAAGATGAGCTCCAAAGAGAGATAAAAGAACATGGGGGTTCTCCTAGGTTTAGTGGTCTCAGGTGAGATATGGAATCACAGAAAAATAGTAAAAAATTAATAAGATGTTAAATAATTAAAAAAAAAATTTAAAACAAGAAATGGGATTATGGGTTTGCCCAATTCCTAAATAAATCACCCTAATCCAAAATGAAAATGAGTTACTAAGGGGTAAAAATGGATATGGTGTCTTTAATAGGTCAGGGTAGGACAAGTGGGAAGTTTAATGGGTAAAAAATGTTGAAAAACGAAGGAGTTATTAAAGAAAAAAAATTGTTTTTAAATTTAGAAATGAGCTCATAGTTTGGCCTAAATCTTGAAAACTCACCGTTTCCTCTAAAAATGTATGGGAAATGAAAGAAAAAATGATTTTCACCTTTCGACCATTCAAGGTTCTGATTCTCTTCAAATGTGTATAGCAACATCGGGCCAATCCTCGACGATGATACTTTTTAATAGTCGATTGTTTTTAGTTGATTGTATTTTGATTGGGGGGTTTGTTTGTAGAGATTAAATGAAGTGATTAATGGTTGGTGTTTGATTTAACAATTTGATAAATATTTGGGTGAGTTTATTATTAGGTATTTAATCTTGTGATATCCTTGACCTTTGCTTTTATATTTCATTAAATTAACACCCACTTCACATGATGACATTGATTGGAATTCCTAAGTGTTAAGCTTTAATCCAAGACTTAACTTAACTTAGGGTTATAATCTCAATCAATACATGTTTATGGTAGTGTATTTAGGATTACAATAATCTATGTAAACCACATGTTAAACAAAACAACTCATTAATCCATGAAATGTTAAGTCCAATATACACAATGTTAATTTGAAGAATATTCATTGAGCAAATACTCTCAATCAATTAAAATCCCTAAATTTTGACTCACCCCAATGGAATATTTACTCAGCCATTAAGATAGTTAGTAATATGGTAATATGTGTTTATGCTGATTAATTATAAATAGAACAAAAATAATGGGATAAGAAAATAGTTGTGCGTCGAACACATACACACGAACAATGATGAGAATTAAAAATGGACTTTTGATTGAATGAGGAAGAAAAAGAAGGGAAGGGATTTCAACTTTATTTAAATTTTTTTAAGAGAATTAATAATTAAGAATATAGGGTGGATGATTAAAACAGAATATGAAGAATAAACTTTCATTAAAATTCAAATGAAATTAAAAACAACTTATGCAATTATAAATGAAAGGAATACAAAGGTAAATGAAAACAAAGAGAGGAGGAAGGGTATATCAAGTGAAAAATTGAGTATGGTAGGTCCTCACAAGACTTTGAAAAGAATTGGTCATGCCAATGTATGCTCTCTCTTCTAAAATTCCAACCACATGCAAGGAGAAGATGGGGTTTTATTTACAGACCAAGGAGGTGGACTGTTTTCATTCCAAATATACCCCTCCACTTTCATCACCAATTTGGACATCCATACAGATGAATATAAACATACTATCTTCTTAAAAGTTTTAAATATTGATGTTTACTATCATCCATCAACATGTGGTGTCTATTGGACTTTTGGATCCAAAGATATGTCTATTTTATAAAACAGTTTTCACCTGTCCATTTTTATCAACACTTTTTTGAAGGCTGAAATGTGAATGGGTTTTTGAATAGGAATATTACCTCAAATAAAAATAATTTATTCTAACAATTTATCCTCCCATATATTACATTTAACACTGAAAACTCCCAACCTGATTTGATGAGTAAATCAAGAGAATATTTAGGAATAGTGTCCTGATTTTAATTCCCAGCCAGAATGGTGGGCTAGACTTCAAAGATTCATTTGGGACCCTTGTTTTTGGATTTGGGCCCTGAAATTTTTATTAATGACTCCTTGAATTGTTCCCAAAACTTTGGAGCAGACTAAAGAAATTTGGACTTCCTGATTGAGCCAAGAAATTCAATCTTCATGGATGGTCTAATTTATTCAGAGATTTTGTGGGCCTTATTGTGTGGTCTATATGGACCTTCAAATAGAATAATTGGACAATGATTAATTCTAATGATATGTGGGAAATTGAATAAGGAATCCTAAAAAAATAATAACCACACAATTTGGACCAGTAGAGTGATATTTATTATTAAAAAATTAAACTGACTTGAATCTAGATGAATTCAAATAATGCTAAAAAATTATGTTTAATATTTAAACATTAATATTTCACAAAAATTATGCACATTTCATATAAAATAAGTAAATGGAGTATATAAAAAGTTATGAAAATATTAATAACATCAAATACCCCACACTTAGGTTTGTGCATGTCCTCATTTTCAACAAATATAAAAAACATTACGAAATCATTCTCACTCGCCAAAAAATATTTAAATTTTTTCCCCAATCAGGGGAGGTTTAGATCATTTCACTATTGTATATTTAATTCCACCACAAACTGTTACTAAAAAAATGTTCCCAAAAAAATTCATTTTTCATGCTCAAATTTAGAAATGAAAAAATGTGGACACTCAAAACTCACACCTCTCAAGATGATAAAATTCATTAATGGAGGTCCACTCTTTTACCAACCAAAAGTGAAAATCTTAGAGTTTTAAAGAGATCTCAACTTCCATTCACTATCCTAAAGTGCACAAGAATCAAGAGGTCTTTTTAAGGGTTTTTTCTATGGATATGGGATGGTAGGAATCCAGTATTCAAAAGAATATAAAGAGGGGTAAAACACCAATATGGAAAAAGAAATAAAAAATATTTTTGAAAAAAAATATGGAAATAAATGGAAAAACATATTTATAAGGGAAAAATTATGTTAATAAAGACACACAAGTGGAAGAAAATTTAAAGATAATGAGAATATGAAATATTTACAAAACAGAAAACTTCTTCTAATGACATAAGAATATATAATGCAAGTGTTCTTTTTTTTTCTTTTCATTTTTTTTCATTTTTTTTCGAAAGTTGAACTTGAAAAAGATCTCACACTCATATCCCAACCCATGATTCATCTCATCATGACACTAATTTTAATAGTTATAAAAATATCAAAGGTTGAGGAAGAGTGATTTTGACCCACCCAAGACACAACCCATTCTTTTTTTGTTCTTTTTTTTTGATTTTTTTGAACACTTGTTAATAAAATTTGAACAATATTCCATAATTATATATACATTCCCAAAACTCAATGAATGAAAACCTCTCCCCTGCACTAAAATGGATGCTTTCCCTCAAGAATATGATAACATGTTGAAAATCAATAAAAGATCACCCAAAATGAAATCAATTCCCCCCATACTTAAATTTCAATAAATAATGCATTGAAAATACCTGTAGATATTGGGTGGGATAAGGTATTGGTCTTGTAATGTGGCTATAAAAGAAAATGTTTTTATAGGCTCAGAGGGGCTTTCAAAATTATGATTAAATTAAGGGTAATGGGAGGCTATTTGGCTATTGTGATTCTCATGAGGTTCAGAAAATGAATCTATCATTTTAATGCAAAACAAAATAGGAAATTCATCTCAAAGGTCCACAAAATCAAGACTCATAAATGGGGGTAAAAAACACACATTTTGAAAAGATGTCCATATGTGGCCTTGTCATGAAAGCTAATGTTGTTCCTCATGGTTGGGGAAAATCATTTTCCAAATAAAAAATTGAGAATTAAAAATTTATTGGTTTTGAAACAATATTATTTATCCAAATATATGATGAAAACACAAGATTTTTGAGATGAAAACATGTCTTTTGACTCCCCAAAATGGTTAGAAAAAATTTCAAAAGTTGAAGGTGAGTAATTATGACTCTGGATTTTCCATATTTTTTAATGGATTTTTATTATTTTTTTTCCAGTTTTATTTAGTTTTTTTATAGTTTTTTTATAAAGACACACCCATATAAAAGAGTAAATAAAAACTATGATGAGGAAAGTTTTAAAAAAATTAAAGAGAGGGGAAGAAGAATAAAGAGGGAGAGAGAGGAAGAGATAGAGAGAGAGTTAAAGGGAAAGAGGTTACCCCTGGTTTAGATTTGGTGGGTCGTCATCCCCATCTGGTGGTGGGTCGGTATAAGTTGTGGATCTGAAGGAAGTGGAGGTGGTTCCCAGGATGTGTTTCCTCTCATAATGACACTTTAACTGATGTCCATTAACTATTAATGTCCTTTTGGAAGAGGGGTATTGGAATTGCACTGCAACAAATGGGTAAACATGAGAAATAATAAAAGGACCTTCCCAACGAGAATTAAGATTACTTGGGTGAAGCCGAAATAGAGAGTTGAAGAGAAATAAATTTTCTACTTCATGGAATACTTTTCTCAGGATGTGTTTGTCATGGAGTACCTTATCCTTTTCTTTGTACAGATTAGAATTCTCATAGGAATCAAGTTGAAGCTCCTCCAATTCAGTCAAATGCAACAATCTTTCTTCACCTGATTTTTCACAATCAAAATTATAAGTTTTCACAGCCCAAAATGACTTATGTTGGATTTCAACTGGTAAGTTACATGCTTTACCAAAAACTATCCTAAAAGGAGACATCCTAATGGGTGTTTTATAGGCAATTCAATAAGCCCAAAGTTCTTCCCAAAGTCTTTCAGGCCAATCTTTTCTAGTGAGCTTAAAAATTATCTCAAGCACTCTTTTTCACTTCTCTATTAGAAATTTCATCCATGTCATTTTTTTGGGGTGATATACAGTTGAAGTTTTATGTATAACCCCATTATTTTTCAAAAGAGATTCCATTATTCTATTATGTGAATCATCCTTTCTAGTGGGTTTAGCCTCAACCCACCTAGAAACATAATCAACCACAAGAAGAATGTATGAGAATCCATTGGAAGGGGGGAATGATCCCATAAAATTGATTCCCTATACATCTAAGATCTCATAGAAAATTAAAGACTTTTGAAACATTTCATTTCTCTTTGAAATTGTGCCAAAATTTTGGCAAATGGGACAGGATTGACAGAACTCGTGTGAGTCCTTGAAGAGTGAAGTCCAGAAGAATCCAAAGTCTAGGACCTTTCGGGAGGTCCTCTATGGTCCAAAGTGTCCAACTCCAAGAAGTGAGTGAAGAAATTCTAAGATGGAGTAATGTTCATCTTCATCGACACATCTCCTTATTACCATGTCAGCCCCAGTTTTCCAAAGTTTATTTTCTTCCCAAAAATAGTACTTTGAATCACTTTTCAACTTCATTTTTTGTTATTTTGAATTTTTTTAGGAAAAACACCATAAATAAAGTAATTTACAATTGGTGCATACCATGGTGGTATTTTTGGAGTGAGAGATGAAAGGTGATCAGTGGGGAATTCAGGATCAATGATTTCTGAATGAGAAGAATTAGAAATTCTACTCAGGTGATCAGAAACATGGTTTTCTTTTCCTGGTCTATCTTTAATTTCAAGGTCAAACTCTTGGAGAATTAGGATCTATCTTATTATACTCAGTTTGGAATAAATTTTCTTGAGTAAGAACTTTATAGAAGAATGGTATGTGAAGATGATGATTTTGGCACCTAAGAGATCGGTCTAGAATTTATCTAAGGCAAAAACCACTACTAAAAGTTCCTTTTCAATTACAGTGTAGTGATATTGAGTTTCATGCAATGTTTTTGAGGCATAATAGATGACATGATGATTTTTTTCTCTTCTATAACCAAGAACAAACCCAACATCTCTATTAAAATCATCACACATCAACTCAAAGGGTAATGACTAATCTGGGGGCTGGATTATCGGGGAAAATGTAAGAGCAATTTTGAGTTTAATTAAGGCTCTCTTGCAAACCTAATCGAAATGGAAAGTGACATAAATTTGGAGCAATCGAGTGAATAGGAGGGAAATACTTCTGAAGTTATGAATGAATTGACGATAGAAACCAGCATGACTGAGGAATGAACGGATTTCTCGAACAGAAGTGGGTTCAGTAAGTGATTGGATCACTTCAATTTTGGTAGGATCGACTTCAATACCCTATTTTGAAACTATGTGTCCTAGAAAAATCCCATTTGGAACCATGAAGTGACATTTTTCAAAATTTAACACAAGGTTACACATGACACACTTTTTAAGGATTAGAGAGAGTGAAATCAAGCAAGATTCAAATGACTCACCATAAATGGTAAAGTCACCCATGAATAATTTCATGCAATGTTCAATTAATTCAAAAAATATAATCATCATACACCTATGGAATGTTGCAAGAGAATTGCAAAGGCTAAAAGGAATTTTTCTATATGCATATGTTCTAAAGGGGCAAGTAAAAGTTGTCGTTTCTTGGTCCTAAGGTGCGATTGGGATTTGGAAGTAGCCGGTGTATCCATCAAGAAATAAATAGTGCGACTTTCCAGATAATCGTTCTAGAATTTGATCAAGGAATGGAAGAGGGTAGTGATCTTTTCTTGTTTCAACATTCAATTTCCTATAATCGATGCACACACACCATTTGTTCTTCACTAGAGTTGTGACTACCTCCCCATGTTCATTTGTGACAATAGTTATCCCACCCTTCTTAGGTAAAAATTTAATTGGACTAACCCATTCACTATCGGAAATTGGGTAGATAATACCAGCTTGAAGAATCTTGGTGATCTCTTCCCTAACTACCTCAAGTATGAGTGGATTGAGTCTTCTTTGTGGTTGTCTAATTGGTTTGGATGATTCCTCAAGATGGACGTGATGCATGCAAAGAGAAGGGTAGATTCTTGGTATGTCATCTAGGGTCCAACCTAAGGCCTTTTTTTGTTTTCCTATAACACTTGAACAAGTTTGGACTCCTCAATTTCAGTAATTGAAGTAGAGATAACGACAAGATAAGAGTGATCATGGAAAAGGAATGCATATTTTAGGTGTTTAGGAAGAGGTTTTAGATCAGTATCATCTCTCATTTGTGGGTTAGACAACTCAAGAATGGAGGAAGGGATACTAGTTGCTTTAGATTAATTTTCCTTAATACTTTCCAAGGTGGAGTAGTAGAAATCAGAGTTGATGTGGTATTCAAGAGAGTTTTCAAGATCCTATAGATTGATAGAGTCTATGAATGAGAGGTCCACGTCAACTTCACCATTTATGAATTTGTTAATCATGGTGTATATTTCAGAAGATACTCTCTCATTATAACATGATGAACATGATGGAATGGGGTTCAATTGACTCTCAGAAGTGTCCTCATAATCATGGATTGAGAATGTAGAGTGATCCTTAGATGGGTATCACATGGCTTGGAAAATGTTGAACTTGACTAGTTGGTCACCAAATTCCATGGATAAGATGACTGAATAGACATTAATCTTGGTTCTTGCTGTCATTAGGAATGGTCTTCCTAAAATTAGGGGAGATAAAGAAGAGTTCATCTCACCTTCCATGTTAAGGACATAGAAATCAGTAGGGAAGATAAGATCATTCAAACAAACAAGGAAATCCTCGATTATACCCTCAGGACTAGAAGTGATTCGATTAACCAATTTAATAACAACACTCGCTGTATGTAGGGGACCTAGACCAAGGTCGGAGAAGATGGATTTGGGCATGAAATTAATTGAGGCTCCTAGATCTATGAGTGCATCATCAAAGTTGGAACTTCCAATTTGGCATGGAACCGTAAAGGTCCCTAGATCTTTGCATTTTATGGGAATAGACTACTAGGTGGAAACATTTTTGAAGGTCCTAAGTTGAATATTATGGGTGAAAAATTTCTTAAAAAACTTGGCATACTTAGGGATTTTTTTATGTAATCTAAGAGGGGAATGTTGACTTCAACACATCTAAACATGTCGAGCATTTTGAGATCGATATCAAAGGACTTCTTTGGCTTAAAAATGGCCCGAGGAAAAGGAATTGGGTTCCTAAGTGGAATGGAATGAGGTGAGGGAGTGGATTCAAATTCCTTTTCATGTTTATTTTTCTTTTAATTTTCTAGGTCAACATTTAAAGGAGAGTTGGAGGACTTATCTTGAGGCATAGAAATTTTCTTCCCCAATCTAAGTGCAATTTCACTTACATCACCCTTGGGGTTGGGTAATGGTTTATTTGGAACTTGGTAAAATTTTGATTATTGTTGCTGGCTTAGGTGGGATGAAAGTTGACCAATTTGGGTTTCAATATTTTTAAGGCTAGAACGGGTGAAGGAGGCAATATCTTCCACTACACTTTATCATGGTTTCTTGGAAGAAGAGAGTTGTACCATATTGGGTTTACCTTGATTTTGGTTCTTGGGAAAGTGATTTTATTGGTTTGGGAATTGGGAAGACTCATTAGGATAGTGGAATCTAGGAGGAGAAAGAGGAGGATTAATCCTTTGAGGTTGAGGAACAAAATGGTAAGGTTGTTGGAAGTTACCAACACCTTGACCATATTGAAATTGGTTTGGGTTTTGAGTAGTGAATTGAGGGTGATAAGAAATGGGATTAACATACCTCAAGCCTTGGTTGAAGGTAGAAGAGAAGGGCTTAGGGTGTGGTTGGTTGAAGTTTCTAATGAACTGACCTAATTGTGAGGGTTGATGTTCCTCTGACCATATTCTGCATTGAGCTCCATTGGTCCGGATGAATCGGATGGATCCTCTTGAATTTATGGACATGTGTTAGTTGGATGAGATGGGGAGCTATAGATTCCACAGTTTTTGATAGGTCCAGGGAACAAAGATTGCGGAGAAGATGAGGTTGGGGCTTTGTTAGCCACAACTAGTTGTTGCACAAGACCTATAAGTTCACTCATCCACTATATCATCTTGTTTGGATCTATAGATTTATTATCTTGAGCTTTTTTGACTTGAGAATGTGATTGAGTATGAAATTGTTGTGTGTTTGTATCCATGTTTCTTATGAGATCTTTTGCAGCTGTAGGGGTTTTATCAACAAGAGCACCGCCACTTGCGACATCAATGAGAGTTCTCTCCATAGCCAATAACCCCTCATAGAAGTATTGGATCAAGAGTTTGTCAGGTATTTGGTGGTGTGGGTAGGTTTCCACAATCTTTTTGAACCTCTCCCAATAATCATGGAGTGATTCATTTGGGAATTGAAGGATACAACTTATTTCCTTTCGGATGGAATCCATATGAGAAGCAGGAAATAATTTCTCTAAGAAAAGTCATTTCATGTCAATCCATGAGTTTATGGAACCAGGAGTAAGGTAGCAGAGCCATGACTTAGCAGTGTCAGATAGGGAGAAAGGAAATGATTGGAGTTTGATTTATTCCTCATAAACCCCTTGAGGCTTCATGGTAGAGCACACCACTTGGAACTCTTTAAGGTGTAGATGTGGATCCTCACAGGCTAGCCCGTGGAAATGAGGTAGAAGATGAATCAAACCCAATTTGATTTTCAAGTCAGCCTCTATGTTTGGATATTGAATACTAAGGGGTTGGTAATTCATATCAGGGTAAGCAAGTTCTTTAAGGGTTTGTTCCCTAGGATTATCCATATCTAATTCAATTGGTTGAACAAGGACTGGTTCTTGATTTATTTGATTATCCCTAATGTTCCTCCTAAGTTGGCAAAGTGTTCACTCAATTTCAGGGTCAAAAAAATCTGAGGGATTTTTTGGGAGGCTACGAGGAATTCAGAGAGATTTTTTAAGAAATTGGAATATGGGTTTTTTTTTCTATTTATGATTTTTATGAGAAGGTGGGTTTTTCTTTGTGTTTTTTTTAAATTTTGTTTTTTTTTGTTTTTTACAATAACAAGAAACTAAAGACTATTTAATTTCACCATCCTCAGAAACGACTCCATTTGAAAGTGCATACAATTATAACCTATCGACCATTCGAGGTTTTGATGCTCTGCTAATGTGTATAGCAGCACTCAGGTCGAATCCTCGATGATGATACTTTTTAATAGTCGATTGTTTTTAGTTGATTGTATTTTGATTGGGGGGGGGGGTTGTTTGTAAAGATTAAATGAAGTGATTAATGGTTGGTGTTTGATTTAAAAGTTTGATAAATATTGGTGTGAGTTCATTATTAGGTATTTACTCTTGTGATATCCTTGATCTTTTCTTTATATTCACTACTGGAAATGGACAATTTCCCAACGATTCTGAACCGTTGGTATATATTATACCAACGGTTCTGAAAACCGTTGGTAAGTAATCCATTGGGAAAGCTTTTCCCAATGGTTTACACAAAACCATTGGGATAGGTTATAAAAATGAACCTATCCCAATGGTTTAGCACAACCTTTGGGATAGTTTTTCCCAACGGTTTGGCTTGAACCATTGGGAAAACCATCCATATGAAGCCCTATCCCAATGGTTTCCTCAAACCGTTGGGAAAGACCTATCCCAACAGTTTTCAAACCGTTGGTATAGGTCTTTCCCAATGGTTTGTGGAAACTGTTGGGATAGGTAAATATATAAAAAAGAGTTCCAGCGGAGGTTTGAACCCACAACCACCTTGTTATAAATCAATGACTTTACCACTATCCTAGAGTATCCTTTGTGAATATATTTGGATATATATATATATATATATTTATATGTAATTTATATATTGATTTATTTTACAATGTTCGACAAATGTACTCATAAAAAATAAGGTCACCTTTCCCAACGGTTCTCAAAACCGTTGGGAAAGGCCTATCCCAACGGTTTGGCCAAACCATTGGGAAAAGTGGCCTCAAAGTGGACTTTTCCCAATGTTTTTTCCAAACCGTTGGGAAATACATACTCTTTCCCAATGGTTTGTCCAAACTGTTGGGAAATACATACCATTTCCCAACGGTTTGTCCAAACCGTTGGGCAATCCATACCCTTTCCCAACGGTTTGGCCAAACCGTTGGGAAAAGTGACCTCAAAGTGGGATTTCCCAACGGTTTGGCCAAACCGTTGGGAAAAGTGGCCAAAAAGTGGACTTTTCCCAAAGTTTTGGCCAAACCATTGGGAAATCCATACCCTTTCCCAACGGTTTGGCCAAACCTTTTGGAAAAGTCCCCTCAAAATGGGCTTCCCCAATGGTTTGGCCAAACCGTTGGGAAAAGTGACCTCAAAGTGGTCTTTCCCAACGGTTTGGCCAAACCATTGGGAAAGGGGGCCTATACCAATGGTTTTTACAAACCATTGTTATAAAAGTGTTGGGAAAGGTCAGATTTCCTATAGTGATTGCATTAAATTAACACCCACTTCACACGATGATGTTGATTGGAATTCCTAAGTGTTAAGGATTTAATACAAGCCTTAACTTAACTTAGGTTTCTAATCTCAATCATTTCATGTTTATGTTAGTGTATTTATGGTTCCAATAATCCATAGAAACCACACATTAAACAAAAAAAGTCATTAATCCATGACATGTTAAGTCCAACATACACAATGTTAATTTGAAGAATATTCATCAAGAAAATACTATCAATCACCTAACATCCCTAAATTTTGACTCACACCAATGGTAGATTTAATCAGATATTAAGATATTTATTAATTTGGTAATATGTGTTTATGGTGATTAATTATAAATAGAACAAAAAGAATGGGATAAGAAAATATTTGTGCATTGAACACACACACATGAATAATGATGAGAATTAAAAATGGACTTTCGATTGAACGAGGAAGCAAAAGAAGGGAAGGGATTTCAAATTGATTTCAAAAACTTTAATAGAATTAATAATTAAGAACAGAGGTTAGATGAATAAAACATAATATTAAGAAGAACCTTGCATTAAAATTCAAACAAAATTAAAAAAAACTTACGCAATTACAAATGAAAGGAACACAAAAGTAAATGAAAACAAAGAGAGGAGGAAGGGTCTCTCAAGTGAAAAATTGAGTATGGAAGGTACTCCCAAGACTTTGGAAAATATTTGGTCATGCCAATGTATGCTCCTATCTTCTGAAATTCCAACCACATGCAAGGAGAAGAGGGGGTTGTATCTATAGCCCAAGGAGGTGGACTGTTTGCATTCTAAATATGCCCCTCCACTTGCATCACCAATTTGGATATACATAAAGATTAATCTAGAGATATTATCTTCTTCCAAGTTTTAGATATTGATTTTTAATTTCATCCCTAAAAATTTAGCGGCTATTGGACTTTTTGATCCAAAGATATGTCTATTTTACTAAGCAGTTTGCACTTGTCCATTTTTATCAACACTTTTTTGAAGGCTGAAATGTGAATGTGTTTTTGAACAGTAAGATTCCATAAAATAAAAATAATTTATTATAAAAAGTTTACCACCCATATCTTATCTTTCACACTGAAAATACCATCCTTATTTTATGAGTAAATCAGGAGAAAATTCAGGAATAGTTTCCTGATTTTAATTCCGCCAAAATGGTGGGCTGGAATTCAAAGATTCATTTGTCCCCCTTGGTTTTGGATTTGAAACTTGAAATTTTTATTCATGACTCCTTGAATGTTTCCCAGAAATTTGTATTAGAATAAAGGAATTTTGACTTCCTGATTGAGCCCATAAATTCAATCTTCATGGATGGTCTAATTTCTTCACAAGTTTTGTGGGCCTTATTGTGTGGTCAATATGGACCTTCAAATGGAATAATTGGCCAATTATTCCTTCTAATTATATGTGGTAAATTAAATAAGGAATCCTAAAAAACAATAACCACATAATTTGGATCAGTATAGTGATAGTTATTATTAAAAAATTAAACTGACTTGAATCTAGATGAATTCAAATAATTCTCAAAAATTATATTTAATATTTAAACATTAATATTTCACAAAAATTATGCACATTTCATATAAAATCAGTAAAGGGATTATATAAAAAGTTATTAAAATATTAATAACATTATTAAACCCCTGAAACAAATAAATAATGGAAATAAAATGAAAAGTACCTTTAAAATAAGTCATGGATGTGACAATTCTCCCCACCATGAAAGACTTTTCACTTCAAAAAGTCAACCTGAAGCTTGATCAGAAAATAGGAATAGTTAATATTCCTCAAACCATAACTTCCACTCCCATGTATCATGTGTATCATTCCCATACTGCCAAAGAATCCGAACCAATGGAATATAATTTACCCGAAGCACCTTCTCTTGGGAATCAACTATTCGCACTGGCCTCTCAAAAACAGACAAATCAGGCTCTATCTCCAGCTCTTACCAATTGAAAAAATGGTACAGATATGGGTTGTACTTTTTCAACTAGGATATGTGGAAGAAATCATGAATGGAAGTCAACTGAGAAGTTAAGGCCAACCTGTATTCCACCCTACTGATACGCTCAATGATCTCAAAAGGACCGACATACCGTGGCGTCAGCTTCCCTTGCTTTCCCAATCTACGATGGCCCAGATGAGGGGACAATTTCAAGAATACCTTGTCACCCATATAAAAATCCAGGTCTCGATACCTCTAGTCAACATAATATTTATGATGACTCTGAGATTTCAAAAAGCACTGCCTGATCAACTTGACCTTCTCAGACATCTCCTACACAAGGCTCGACCCCAATAGTGAAGTCTCACCTACCTCATCCCAACATAGGGGGACCAAAAAGGATGAACATAGAGTTCCTCAAAAGGAGCCATTATAATCAAGGATTGGTAACTGTTATTATATGAAAATTCAACCAATCCCAAATGGATATCCCATTAACCTCCAAAGTCCAAAACACATGCACGAAGTATGTCCTCCAAGATCTAATTCACCCACTCTATCTGACCATACAATTGAGGATGGTAATCCATGCTCATATTAATCTAGGACCCCAAGGCCTTTTGAAAGCCTTCCCAAAACCGAGAAGTGAAATTAGGGTCTCTATTTGAGACAAATTCTGATGGCACACCATGAATCCTTACCACATTTTGGAGATACAAACGGACCAACTCATCTACTTTAACAGTATCTTTGATCGGAATAAAGTGGGATGATTTGGTCAGATGATCAATCACCTCCCAAATGAAATTATTACCCCAAGGTGTATGTGGTAATCCAAAAATGAAGTCCATGGTTACCTCATCCCACTTCCAGGTAGGAATGGGTAATGGCTGGAGAAAACCGGAGGGCCTTTGATGCTCCACTTTCACCTACTGACATGTGTAGCATCTCGAAACGAAGTCATCTATGTCCCATATCATACTTGGCCACCAAAACTTTCATTTAACATCATAATACATATTTGTGTCACCCATATGGACAATCCACTTAGACTGGTGGCTATCCTACATCACCACATTTAGTAGAGATGATGACACTACTGAATAGCCCTTGAAGCCCAAGATGCACTCTAGAGATGATAACCAATTAGAAGATGTCTCCCCACCATGAAGAAACAACCTCAACCACTGACAAAGCTCATCATTGAGATGTTCTCGCTGAATCAACTCTAAGAGAGAAGGAGTCAACTGAATGCTCACCAAGAACACACCTCCACTGTGCTCCTTGGTCTCCACATGCATCTGAGCAAAGATTACCATCAGAGTCCACTCATCACTAGAATTAATCAAGGTTTGCACTTGTACTTTTATACTCAAATCATCTACCACAACATTACCCCTTCCTGGGGTATAGACAATGTCAAAGTCGAATACCTTCAAGTACTCGATCCATCGACACTGTCTTAGATTGAGATCCTTCTGTGAGAAGATATAGGCCAAGCTTTTGTGATCAGAGTAGACCAGAAAATTATCCCAAAATAGGTAGTGATACCAAGTCTTTAAATCATGAATCACATCTGTTAAATCTAATTCATGGATCAAATAATTATTTTCATGTGGTTGGAGTTGGCGAGAACCATACGCCACCATCTGATAACCCTGCATAAGCACACACCTGAAGCCTCACAATACACCACATACCCCTTTCAATCCTCTAGAAAAATCAGCACGAGGGTGGTAGTAAACCACCGCCTCAGTTCCTCAAAGGATGCATGAAATTCTAGGGCCCATAAAAACTTCACCCCTTTATGGGTGAGCGTGGTCATGGGAGAAGCAAGATGAGAGAAATCTCGAACAAACTGCATGTAGTAACCAGATAGGCCGAGGAAACTCATAATATTGAACACGTTCTTTGGATGCTCCCATGACATAACCACACTGATCTTTTCAGGGTCCACTAAAACCCCATGCTCTAAGATCACATGCCCCAGAAACTTCACCTCCCTAATTCAGAATGTGCACTTAGACATATTTTCATAAAGGCGGTGATCTTGTAAAGTACCTAACACAATCCGCAAAATGATACTCATGCTCCTCCTCAGATCCAGAGTAAACCAGGATGTCATCCACGAATACCATGAAAAAAGAGTTGATATACTGGTGTAACACCCTATTCATGAGTTCCATAAATACTACTAGAGCATTGGTCAATCTGAAGGGCATGAACAAGTACTCAAAGTGTCCATACCTGCTTCAAAAGGATGTCTTCAGGATATCTGCCTCTTTCACCCTGAGTTGGTGGTAACCTGAACACAAGTCTATTTTAGAAAATCACTTTTCCCCCTTCAATTGATCAAACAAGTCATCTAATTAGGGTAAAGGATATTTTTTATTGATGGTTACCTTGTTCAGCTTCTGATAATAAATAAACAACCGGAGGGATCCGTCATTCTTCTTCGAAAATAGAATAGGAGCAGCCTAAGGAGAGATGCTCAGGCGAATGAATACTTTGGATTCTAAATCGTCCAGCTGTATCTTTAATTCCATTAGCTCAGTGGGGTTCATACGATACGAGGGAAGATATATTGGTTGTGTTCTTGGCACCAAATCAATTGAGAACTCCACATCCCACTCCGAAGGTAATCCTGAAAAATCATCTAGGAATACCTTTGAAAACTCATCCACAACACAAGGTAGTACACCTTTAGGAGGATGACCATTGTACTCTAGCACGGGTAATGATAACTGGAATACAAGATTCCCTAACTCTAGGAGTGGAGGTCCTGCATGACCCGACTGAGGATCCCAATCCCCAAGGAAAACCTGACGACTCCCATCTGGTGCCGTGAAACTGACCTGTCACCTATAGAAATCGAGGTGTGCTTGAAAGTGTACCAGCCAATCCATGCCAAGCATCACATCAAATAGATCCATATGTAAGACCAGGAGGTCCCACTCCATCTCAAACCCTAATACAAAAAGTACACATGATGGGCACTGGAGACCCTGCTTCTTCTTTCCTAGTGGCGTCACCAACTCCATCGCCAAAGACAAAATCTTGGTTGGAAAATTCAGCGTGTTCACAAAATGGGTAGAGATGAATGAAATAGAGGCACTAGTATCAAAAAGATCAGCAGCTATATAAGATTGAATCAAAATGGTACCTCGAACTGTCGATGGTTCCGCCTCTGATCCTGCTGGTGCCTGATCCACCGCATGAAGATGTCTGGTATCTACCTGAGAACAATTTCTAGTATATGGCTATGACCTGAACTGGATCTACCCAGAAGACGATCCAACCCTACCTCCATGGCCACCAAACTGAGATCCCCCTTTCCTCGATGGCTCTAACTGAGCTGTAACTCCCTTGGAAGCCACTGATCCTTCCCCACTTTGGAATGGGTGTTCCATCCTGCAAAAGCACTACAAGTGTCCCATACCACTATAGTGATAACAAGGATTCATAGGAAAAGTTCATGCTAGTTAGATGTTCCCTGTCCCCCCACACTAGCGGAACATGATGGACCTCGCATCAGAATCCAATGAAGAAAATTGTCTGGAAGGTTGGCCTGAGCTGCCACCCCCCTTCTTTCCAAACTCCTCCCACTTCCTTTTCTTATCAGAAGATATTTTACTACTCAGACCTGATATCTTCCAAGAAAACCCAGCCCTCATATTATGGTTTATCTCTAACATACACACCCAGTCAACCACCTCTTCATAGGTTTTCAACTTGAACAGGAAGACCTAGGAATAGATCTCTGGCCGCAGACCCGTCTCAAACTTCTGGGCCTTCATCTTCTCATTGGATATCATTTCCAGAGCATACTGGACCAACTCAAAAAAATGATTGACATACTCCATCATAGAAATATCCCCTGAACAAGCTCCATAAACTCTCGATATCGATCATATGCCAAAACTTCAGGGCAATACTAGTTGTTGAAGATAACCTTGAAGTCCTTCCAGCCCATCTGCTCATGCTTCCCATCTTGAATCACTGATTCCCATCACCTTCAGCTAATACCCTATAATAGTAAAGAGGCACATTTTACCATGACCTCCTCAGGTGTTCCTTGGAACTCAAACATGTGCTCAATCATTTCAATCCACTCCTCCGCTTCCTGGGGTTTTGTACTACCTCATAAAGTATGAGTCTTGTTTTTCATAAACTCCTGATATTTTTCATTCCTAGGACTAGTCTCATCTTTTCTAATTAGAGATGGAACAAGATCCAGTCTCTTTCCTAGAGCTTGTACAACCCGAACCACAACCTCTACTAGCCTCTAATCAAGCGGTGAGGGAGAACTCTCTCTGGATTCCTCCTATGGGTGCATGGGAGCTCTCTAGGGAGGCATGTTGCTACAAAATACAACAATCACAAGAACAAAAATCAATACAAAAATTCTGAAAATTTCATCAATAACATCAAATATAAAAAATCCAAACACATTACAACAATAAAATAAACAACTACTTCACCCCCACCCGATGTCCACGTGCAGTCTGCAGCCCAAACGTCTCACCTAGAAGTGAAGACAAAAAAAAAATTCCAACATCCCATGGAGAATCGAGGTCTATCAAGAGAGGTGCGGTCCAGGCACACTACTTTTGACCAAAAATCTGAGCCCCAATATTCCTAGCTCCTGTCAAGACCAACTCATCCCAAAATAATAATATAACCTAAAAACATTAAACTGCCTCTGATACCATTTTGTCACGAACCGAATTTGGTCACCATTAAAACTGGCACCCAAACCAGACTATGGAAAGTACCAAAGGTAATTACCTATCCTCGAAGGCTGGCACAAGTTCCCAGGTACCATGTATTATGGTTTGGGAATGATTTACCCAAGTTTAGAATCATTTAACAACCAAAAACAATCAATAAACCAAATCTGAAAATTTATGCCAAACATGCCTTAAATAAAATAAAAAACTAAAAAATAGGTTTAAAAATGAAACAATAGGTTCAAAGATACATAAAACTGGCATAAAAATATCCCAAGGTACTCCACATGACAAGGGGTTATCATCCACAAGCCCTCTCCACAACACCGCACCAAGGGAAGAAACTAGCAACCCAAACCGCCATCACACAAGGCCTTGCCTTTACCTGCGTCAAACATGATCAAGTCTACTTACACACAAGGGGTATAATTATGGTGTGATCATAATACCAATAGGATACCAACCAAATAATTCCAAATAGTAATCAATACAAGATGAAAAGCATGCAAGTTTTTGATAAACAAGAAATGGTGGCAATAAATTCTAAAGAATGAAACTTTTAAAGGTATACAATTTTCAAAGGGAAATTTAAAAGAGTGAAAACATTTAATTAAAACATGTAATATACTTCATTTTTCTATCCAAACACATCCTAAGTTAATGATAAATACAAAATAGCCAACGAGCACTAATCTCAGGAACAACCCTAGGCACTAGTTAGTTTCGAGCCCCATGTACATCGTATCTTAGTGTAAAGTAACCATAGTAATATCCATTCCTATGCATGAGCCACTAGTAGGGAATATAACTAGAACCTAGTTCTCCCAAATCATCATCAATATAGTTTTTTTAGTGTTTTCAATTTCTAACTTGCTAAGTGAAACATGGATAAAACCGCTCCTGATCACTAGCATACTAGTACACGTCCGCCCACCTAGATACCTGGGTTTCCCCCCTTGTGATAAAAAATTTACACATGTTTCCAAAATCCATTTTAACATAAAAATACAATTTATGGTCATACAAACTCAAAACAGTAGTTACGCATGCTTTTCACTATTTACACAACTCAATAAACAATGAAATATTTTCGTAAAACAACTTCAAGGTATACCGCCAAAATTTGCACATGAAATATATTTAAAATAAATATTTTAAAACCAATTACACACTAATATTACCCTAAAATATAATTTTCATCACTATTTTTTTTAATAAAACCCTTACATGAGTTATAAAACAGGCCCAATTGGTATAACATTGAATGGACATGTAAAACACCCATTTTCACACAAAATTGGAACTTAAAAATCAATTTCTTAACAAATTCCACAAAAACCAATTTTAAAAGCAATGAAAATGAAGTATTATTATTCTAAAAATATAAATAAATCATGTCAAACTCATATAGTAGTGATTACACATGGAACCACCTACCACAAGTGTCAAAACACCAAATCCCTATGCGAAAGTTCACCTGCACCACCGCCGCACCACAAGGGAGTTCAATCAAACATAAAACCAAAATATTAGACCAATAAACCCAAGATAAAACCCTATATTCTAATCCCTAATTTCTAGACATTAGTAACTTCAAGAAAAGTGGAATAAACCCTAAACAGATGGGAGGAACATGAGAGGAAACTCACTTAATTGAGAAAATTTAAAGAAATATCCCCAAATACACAAGTATATTAACCTAAAAACATAAAAAAATGAAATTTAGGTTCTAATAAGGCTAAGGAGGTCATTTAGGAACTGAAATGGGGGAAAAATAGTGAAAAATGAAGGATTTATGAAGGAAACAGATTATCTTTTCAACTTTGGACGATTTGAGAAATCTTGAGATGTTTTGGCCTAATACTCGATTAATACAAGCTCTAAAGAGTTATAAATGAACATGGGGGTGATCCTAGGTTCAGTGGTCTTGGTTGAGATGTGGAATCACTGAAAAATAGTAAAAAATGAATAATATATTAAATAATTAAAAAACACATTTAAAACAGGAAACGAGCTTACGGGTTGGCCCAATGCCTAAATAAATCACCCAAATCCAAAATGATAATGAGTTCATAAGGGGTAAATATTGATATTTTGGTTTTAATAGGTCATGGGAGGCCAATTTAGAAGTTTAATGGGTAAATTTTTTTGAAAAATAAATGAGTTATTAAAAAAAAAATTTGTTTTTAAATCTGGAAATGGGCTCACGGTTTGGCCCAAATCTTGAAAACTAACCCTTTCCTCAAAAAATGCATGGGAAACCCCAGAAACAAAGAAATAATGGAAATTAAATTAAAAATACCTTTAAAATAATTCATTTATGTGACACAACCAGTATAACTATGGCAGTAGGTCTAAGTGGTAAGACACCTCACAAACCCTACATAGTATCAAAAAAGGGCCACTGAATCTTGAAGATAATTTTCCACTTTAGTTGGAATTATGTAATCCTAACTAAGGTTATACCTTTAGGTACACATGTTATACCTCCTAAAAATCTTAATTCCTCTATCATCGGTCTTTATAAGACTTACGATGGCTTTGGGAAGTCCTCATCATTTTCGAGATGATTTGAACCTTATCTATTGTCACCCACACCAACTCTGATCCCATGAGTGTTAAATACACTAGATTTTTTTAGAACAACATTTACCTATAAAGTATTTTATATAAGGCATCAAATGGTTTCATACTGATGGTGGATTGGTATCTGTTGTTATACACAAACTCCACCAAGAGTAGGTGATCCTCCCAGCTATGACCAAAGTCTAACATGAAATCCCAAATCATGTACTATAAAACCTAAATAGTCTACTCTATCTGGTTGTCTATATGGGGGTGAAATGTCATTATCAAATTCAACTGAGTCCTAAAGGAATCCTGTAATCCTCTCCATAATTGTAATGTGAAGAGAGCATCACACTATGAGATGATTTTTGAGGGAACTCCATGAATCTAAACTATCTACTAATTGTAAATGCATCCCAAGCTCTCCAACTCTTATCTTAAATGGATAGTAAGTGGTCCAACTTGGTGAGTCTTTCTATGATCACCCAAATAATGTCATGGAATCTATCTAATTTTGGAAATCCTATCATTAATTCCATGGATATACCATCCAACTTCTACTCTATCACCTCAAGGGGTTAAGCCAAACCCATTGGAACTTGGTGCTTGACCTTCACCTAATGGAAAGTGAGTCATCAAGAGATAAAATTATCTATATACCTCTCTATCCTTGGACATAAAAATTGGTGTCATAGGTCCCGATACATATTCTTTACTCTTGGATGTACTGATAAGGGGGATGTATAAAACTCCCTTAGTACCTCCTCTCATAGAATGTCTAGTACCATCATCCATCCTCGAAAAGGGATTATGTTCTCTCCACCTTCAAAAAATACTTCAGGATCACATATAGTGGATATATGTCCATATTAGGCCTCACAATCGACATCTCCAAGATGATCCTCCCTAATGTGCTAAAGAAGTGGAGGGGTAAAAATCATTGGCTAGAGATAATATGCACTGTCCTCATCCACCAAGGATAACTAAAATGAGGCATACTACTGTAATTCCTCTATCAATAATTATGAACAAGATCTCCCACTAAGAGTATCTTCCACCACATTCCCCATTTTGGGAGTATATAATATCTCAAATTCATAATCCTATAAGAACTCTACCCATCACCTATGACTTAAGTTAACATCTTTATGAAAAAAGATATACCTAAGGATCTTTTGTTCTAAGTAGATGATAAATTTCTCCCTTATAAGGTATTTCCACCACATATTCAGGGTGAAGACCGCTGTTGGTAGTTCTAAATCATGGGTTGTGTAGTTTTTCTCATTGGGTATCAACTACTAGGACCCATAGGAAATCATCATCTAAATTTGCATCAAAACATACCCAAGCCTAGTTCCAGAGGCATCACATAACACTATATAATCAACACCATCCACTGGAATTATTAAGATATGGAACTTATCAATCTTTGCCACAACTCCTGAAAATCCCATCAGCACCTCTATGTACACATGAAAGGATAAACATTTTGGGTCAAAGTGGTAAGAGTCACTGTGATCCTAGAGGAATTGGAAATGAACATCAAATAATAGCCTGCCAACCTAAGGAATATTTATACCTTAGTCAAACTTTTGGGAGGCTCCCAAGCTAAAACTGCTTTGATCTTTGTGGGGTCCATTTCTACTCCCTATTATTAGATGAAATGTCTTGTTAAGTGGACCTATGGATCCAAAAATAACATTTTGAGATCTTTCCATAAAGATAATTCTCTCAAAGTACATCCATAAACATCCTCAAATGTCTCATGTGATCCTCCTCTTATTCCAAGTACACAAGGATTTCATCGATGAATAATACAATGAATTAGTCTAAGAAGGGTTGAAAGATCTAGTTCATGAGTCCCATGAACACCACTATAGAATTCATCACACCGAAGAGAATCACCAAATACTCATAATTAACATAGAGACATTGAAATTTCATCTTTGGTATATCCTCCTATTGAACTTGGAGATGGTGATAGCCCAAACTGAAGTCAATCTTTGATAACCACCTTGCCCCTTTCAGCTAGTCAAAGTGGTCATCAATTCTTGGAAGTAGATACTTATTCTTGATGGTCACAGAATTTAGGGGATAAAAATTGACATATAACCTCAAGGTCTCATCCACATTCTTTGTGAAAAAATATAGGGTTTCCCTAGGGGACACACTGGGTCTAACAAATCTCTTCCTATGTAAATCCTCTAACTTCACCTTCAGCTCTTGAAGCTCTATGGGGGATATTCGATATGATGGTGAAGATATCAGGGCGGTACTTGTGTGTAGGTATATATTGAAATAAATATATTGGTGTATAAGTAATTCAGATACGCCCTCAAGGAATGAATCCTCATACTCCACCACTACTGTAGGAAACTGAAAGCTCATAACATTTGCTTCTCTAAGGGTAACACTATCCAAATGATGAGTAATCAGTCATATCCTCCTGTGTACAATCCCATCCTACTCTACCTGGGTTTCCTTATCACCAATAAATAAAAACATCATTCCATAAACTTAGATGCATCACATAATTCACCTAAAATTTTCAATCTACATATGGACTGTGGATAGATAGTCCATACATAAAATGAGGTCATAAGGCCTCATCACATCTATGAAAAGACACCACAAGAATATTTCTCCTCCAAGAGTCTGGTCACACTATCAGTAGAAGGTTGTTATCACTGAATCTCCCCTATTAAGATTATATAAATGAAAGGGTCAAGTCAAAGGATCCACTACAATATTTAGATCTTGAAAAAGGGATGTGGAAAGAAAAGTGTGGCTTACACCTATGTCTAACAGTACTAAAACTAAAGTAGAGAAGATACAGATCATACCTCGAATCATCCCCAAAGCCTCTGGGAAATAAACCTGCACCGATTTCATATAGCCAAATCCATAACCACCATCTACCTGAGCTAGGTATGTACCACCTAGGGGTGGTGGTGGAAACATATCAAAACGTCGACCATATCCCACTACTCTCCCAGCTCTTCTTCTATATATTCCACCCTATTAAGCTCCTTATTCAAGCCACTACCTCTACCAAGGAAATCAAAAAACCATATATATATCTTCTAAGTGATGAATATAGAAATAACACATGATATAACCTTACACATAATAGGATTAGCATCACCTCACCCTCAGATGATTGGAAGCATACTAAGATCCCTATAGAACCTCTATCCAGAAACAATCTCCAAAACTAACTATCAATATCTGATCATCTAGAAATCTCTCCACCACCAAGGCACACTTAAACACCCCAACATAGGAAGAGATATATAGAGATACCACTCTAGCCTAGATATCTCGGTGAAGGCCATGTTAAAAGTTCCATGCTCGAAAACCATGTCCATAGAGTACCATGAGAGGTTAATGAAACTTGATGCATACTCTGTGAATGATATGATATCCTTTTGGAAATTTATAAAATCATGGATACATACCACCCATAATTTCACTGGGTAAAACTCCTCTTTGAAGTGGTTCTTAAACTATGTTTAAGGTAGAGTCACCTCATCATGTGTTTTCATCACCAAGATCCACCATCACCCTGTAGATCCATGGAGAAGGATCACCACTAGGACCACCATTTGATTGGGAGGGGTCCTAATAAGGTGAAAAACTCACCCAACTACCTCAGGACAATACTTTTCTACCTAGGGGTATAGATTTCCCCAAAACCAGAGGGGTATTTACCTATAGAACTCATTAAGTGTTCTTAGCCTGCACACATCATCCGTCAGAACTGTTGGGATAATCGACCGCTAAATGAGTGGTGGTAAGACTGAAAAACCACCTAAGGGTACTATGTCCCACAAATTCCCCTAAAATGAATACTCATCACAAAGCATATCATCATGAAAATCCTACTATGGAATCATATATTTCTATCATTATGGAGGAATCTTGTAAAAGTGAATATACAGCATAGTCAAAGAGCATATCTAGGGAGATAACTTAAAAATGGCATGGAAATCACAACCAATTCCTATATGATGCATGTGCCAATATTTTCCCAACAAAAAATTCCTATATGTACTGAGTAAAAAAGAAGATTATTAGAGTCCTGGTGAATGGATATGTCAGCTGCTACACCATCACTAGGTTCCCTGGCTTGAGATCCAAACACTATAAACTTCAAAATTGTTTCCTTAGTTCCCAAAAAAAACCCATAGCTATAATATCTCCAATATTTGGTCTTACGATGGACCATTATGATACTAATATACCATAACACAACTCACCTAGGCCTTCCTAGATGATGAAAATATGAATATGACACCCCAAGCCTGCCTCCAATAGGCCAGGGGATGGTGACTAACATTGAGTAGACATATCACACACATAGGAGGCATTATATTTAGGTACATATACACACACACACACACATATATCCAAACACCAATATAATTTAGGGAAAAAAAGAAACAAATGATACCAAATATGAATGAATACAACTAATCCCACATCAGATTATTACATGAGCACGAAAAAGTAAAAGGTACAAATAAAATCACACAAAAAATAGAAAAGAGTCTAACATACTAGTAAATAGGGGAACTCTATCAAGATGAAACTCTTGGAACTGTTTGTGGTATGTCTAGTGAAACTAAGATTTAACTACTCCTGATCCTATTAAGACTCCATCAAAAGACATTTCATCTACATTATACAAGACCCATGTGGGATATCCTATAAAGGGGTTAATATAAATATACCTAGTGGTACACCCCAAAAATATCCAAATATAAAGCATCAAATAGAGTTATCATAAGATAAAGGATTATAACAACCTAGATATACTCAAATATAGACACCAAGTCTCAAAGTAATGTCACATCCTCACATATATCCTAGTATTCTGCTCAAGGATCCAAGGTAATTAATTTTTTGGAGGAATCACTATACAAGTATCACTAACACCGAAGGTGATCATTTGATAGGTTATTATTATAAACCTTTACGAATAATAGGTAAAATTTGGAACTTATAATATGTTGATAAACATGTATGAGATCTCACATAGGGATTATGGGGGATACTTAACCCTATATAGAATAACCCACTAGGATGGCGATAACATGCCCTGAAGGTTGGTAACAGGATACCTGACCCAACATAGGGAAGAATAATAGAGGATCACATCCTAAAGAACATAGAGGGATACCCGAATATATCCATAATAAACCCATATAGGGGATCACTCATCCTATTATTAGGATGAGATTACACATTGTACCCTTAGAAGGATGGACCAAGGGAATATTCCATATTGACACACAACTATGATGAGGAGAAAAGGGGATCTAACTTTCCTTGAAAGGGGTATAAAAAATGTATAAGTAATAAACGATGTGTCCTGCTCAGTTCAGACATGTTTGACTCTATTTATATGTACTTCATCCCATTCCTACAGACTCTGGCCATGATCATGTACACTAGTCATGCCTGTGTACTCTACTTGTACCCATATACATTGGTCGTGCCCATGCCCATGTACTTGGGGATCTATGTCGGGTTATCAGCTTCATGTCACATGGCATGTGGATAGACCAAATGATGTGTGATACTTATCTATGTACGTAACCACAGCCTCCAAAAAAGGGCGCCCACATAGAATGTGTTCTTCCAAACTACACGTAGTGTATATTGGTATTTCAGTGAAAGTCCAAAAATCTCATGTATCTTCACTCATTCCATAACCACCTCCAATTCTGCCACATAATTAACCATAGATATCAGATTTGAGTTAACTGAATTGGTGTTGTCATTGATATCTGAATTCAAACCCGCCATTAATCAAAAAATTATCCTTTCCTCACTACATCACCCATGTTCCAAATACCATGGAACTAAACTTCTTTGATTTGTTATCAAACATCCATCATTTTCATAGACCCTTCTTCACATTGAAATCCATCATGCCTTTGATCCCAATACTAAAACCCACATAAAAAATGAATCAATCACACCATAATATGGGTCCCTGAGGTATTATCAAATCACTAAAAAATTGAATTCTAACAATGAATAAAGAACGAATGGAGAAAAGCATGAAGCACCAAAGTGAGAATCTAACGAAGTCAATGTTTGGTTGGACTTAGTTGAAAAAATAAAAAAAGGATATAAAATAAATGGTGTAAAATTAAAATTAGGGTTAATTTTTGTTACCCTAATCAATAATTTCCACTTTTAAAATGTATCATAGTGGTGACCATTGAGTTGTATCATGAGGAGGTTGAAGGAAAAGTTATCAAATTCTCACTTTATTAATTTTTTTTATCAATGTTAGTGTTAAAAGTGGGAATTTAAAAATATTTAAACAATGTTAAATAAAAAAAATCATATAAACACTATAAATAATAGTTATATATTATAAATCAAAGAATTATGGATTGAAAAATACAAGCTAAAGGTAGCAACAATAGATAAGCTTCGATCCTCGTACACTCTATTTATCACTGTCAAAAAATGTTTTCCAATTTAATTATCCAATGTATACCTAAATACCTCAAGGTATACACCTAAATTTCCTAGGAACCACATTAATACCTCAAATATGGGTTTTTATCCTTTTATGAAAGTGATTTGATTTCCTAAAGACCTCCCAACAACCAAAAATAATTAAACTTGTTGTGCTCAATGAGGAGACCTCACCCAAATAAATTTAAGCAAGAAGAAAATTATTTTACATTCATAAGATTATAAAAGATATAGATAATAATACAAGAAATTTAAAACAAGAAATAAATATACCTTTTTTAATCAAGTGAACAATTTATAGAATAATTCAAAAATAGTTTACAATGAAAAGAAAAAACTCAAAAGGGGAACTCCATCAGATATTCACTGCCCACCACTACTTGGAGTTTATATCTTTATGGATTGATTAATTCATGAAACAATACTATTATATTTCATATCCTATCCATCATATATCACTCCCTCAATCTAACCATCCTTTGAAATTAAAACGAAGACATTAATTTATAGGAAAAAGGGTGTGAAAATTATTTTTCTAGTTTATTTCCAACCAAAGTTTTCTTGATTTAGCCCAGTTTGCAGGGAAAATATAAATGTGAATAATTAATTAATGTTGTTATCACAAAATTTTTATTTCTATCTACAAAAGTTCAGGATATTTGAACATGTGGATAAAAAGTTATACCCTAATTACTCAAAAATATTTTTCTGTCTGAAGTATCTCTTTAAGTTCCTCAAATTTTCACATTTAAAAACCACCTTAATGAGATAATTTAAAATTTTAATTTAATATGCAGATGTTATTTAGATTAACATTTCTTATACATTTATAATTAACTCATTTTACACCTATTGGTCAAGATATTTCTCATTTATTGAATGCGTGTCAATTTTTTATGAAAAAATATTTTCCAAATTGAATGATTTATTTGGGCCTCATGCAGGTCAATTAAGAACTTAGAATAGTTGGATAAAATTCATCCCATGAGTAAGGGGTTCCTAAAAAAATAATTTTGGAAATTGGATCAGTTTTTAAAAAGTTATTCTTAAAATACCAAAGTGACCAAAAAATGTTAAAATTTTAGAATTAGGAAATTTTAACAATTTTGATCAAAACACATAAAAATTAAAAAAATGATGAAATATCACCAAAAAGGAAAAAATGGTGGTGATATATTGATTGAAATAAACATAAAAAATATTAAAAATATCAGAATTATCATCAAACCAATCAAAATAATATTCCTAATCCTAGGAATTTATAATTTGACAAGAATTCTAAAAGATGATCTGTGAATAAATATTCACAATAATTAATTCAAGTTTTTCATAATAAACCATAAATGGGGATTAAAATAAATAATGAAATTTCCTATCTATAAATTGGATCAATCATTGATGAATAATGATTTCTACGTCATTATCATTAAAAATAACCATTTTTTCACAAAGGTACAAATCATTTGTTTTTAAATTTGAATCCTTTTTTTAATCATGGTAAATATGTAATATGGACTAAGGAAGGTCTAAGGAGTTTTTGAGGATTGTTTGGATCCTAGAGTTATGGAAAACGGGCAAAATAACTGGGCCACATTTTTAGTTTTAATCGTGCAGCCCAGGCCACATGGTTTTCCTAAAACCATGTGGTTGGAGATAGGGAAAACTGTAGGCTGCATAGTTTGTCTATAATCATGTGGGCCAAGGAGCATGACCATAAAATGATTATATGTTTTTTGATAGTGTTTTATTGCATGGTTTGCAAACCATGTGACTAAACCACATTCCCCCTTATTTTGGGTGAAAATTCTATTTTCCCCCACTTAAACCATAAACTATTTCTTATTATCCTTAGTTTCTCCAGTATGTGAAACATCGATTTCTCTTCCCTTTGAGCTCCCAAGCTCCCCAAGTTAGGCATTGATCTATATCTCCAATCCAAATTCTGATTCATGATCCGTTGAAAGTATTAGATCCATCTCGGTAAGCTCCCCTAGTCTCTCCTATCCTATTTTAGTTTTCCTTCGAGTCCATTTTACTATTTAGGCGCAGGCACTTTTACCTTATTTTACAGACATTGGAACTTTTCTCATATCTCTTCTAATCTACTTAAAATATTAGGCTAATATCTAGAAATCTGTAATCTATGGGCTTGAGGTAGGTGGTCACGCCATTTTCCCTTTGAGTTTTGTTGCTTCATAGTTATGTCATTGTGCTTCACTCCAGATTTTTCCAAGAATCTCCTTTTAATTGATTTATTCATATCAAATCGATCACAGTTCCCTGTTATATGTCTATTGATCCTTGTTTTGTGAGTTATAGGATTCCTACCATGTTTATAGACACCGCATGGGTGTGCCAAGTGGAATTTCCTCTTTTGACTAAATGTGTATATGCCTGACTCACCTCCTATGCACTTGGCTTAGATTTTGAATGAAATTTACCTTGAGACATGAGTAATATGAATAACTCAAAGTACTTATTAGGTGTTTGACCCACTTATAGTTGGAATTTCCCATTTAGGAAATTTCCTTTTTTGACTATGGCGCCTTGAAATGCCCAAATAAGTCTTATAAATTGAATTGCCTTGGATTAATGAATTAAATGGAAATTAAATGGAATATTTTAAATGGTAAGGTTTATTCATAATGGATTAAACTTACTTAAATGAATTAATTGATTAAGATAAAATGGATTATACATGTGGGTTTACTTTTCATTGATGAAATTAATGGTTTAAATGGGATGATTAAAGGGTGGAAAGGCCACAACCATTATTGATTCCTTATCAAATGCTTATATGTGTAAATATGATTATGCATTACTTATATATATAGGATGGATAAAATAGATGTATGGGAGGTAATTCCCCATTCCAACTATAATTATAACATGCCTTTAAAGAGTCTATGATATGATGATAAGGGGTGTTGATCATGATGTATAATCATGCTCCCTTACATCATGTGTTGAGTATGACATCTCACATCAATGATACTATATGGTCATTGGGCTTTACACACCATGTTCCATGATTTGAGTGATGAAATGATGAACCACTCACCATCCTGAGTGTTGTGCATGATTTCACACACTCTTCTTGGGATTTCATGCATGTACCCTATTTCTTAAGCTTATAGGCTCATTAGAATAGTCATGGATTTCTGAGATACTCCCCGGTCTAGGAATAAAATAGTATTCCAGGTATATGGACACTTATATCCACACGTACTTGGTTCATATATATGGATGGAATATATATCTAATTATAATATATATGTATATATATTAATACTATATATATAGTGACTGTTTAGACTTCCCTTCCAGCCATGTACTGAAGCAGATAGACCCTCCAGGTGTCCTATAGGAACTTGAGTGGGCTGGGTATTTATTTCTGCATTGCTTTCTTATTCTGTTATACCTTCACACTGTTTAGTTATAATCACTAATTATATTACACATAGAAATTTTTGGTGGTGGCCTAATGATATTTTTATCTCATTCCCTACTCGGGATAATGCATATTTATTTTAGATAGAGCCCAGGAGTAGAGGACAAAACATTAGATCGAGATGCTAGTGGAATAGTTTTGTTCTTTTTTTTAGTTTTTATAGCATACTTTGTATCTTCCTGACCCCCTGTTTCCCTTTTTATTATAATCATGCCATAAATACATGTATTATACACTGAATTAGAGGCTTTTTTGATATTTATTTAGTTTTTATATTGATTTATTCCTTTTCACTTGTCTATTATATCAAGTTTATTTACTCTTTCACTGTATTGTTATTCTATCAATTTATATTATGCTTCCATTGTTGTTTATTATTTGTTGTATCTATTGTGATACTCTGACATTAGGGTATAGTCTCCCTAATGTACCACATTTACACCCTCGATTTTAGTCAGTAGCCTCTAGCATACAGGGAGGAATGCTTGGGGCCATGTGACCCACCGGCTTGGGGCACGAGTTTAGTGGACCCCGGGTCGATATGTTACAAAGTGGTATCATAGAAGGTTATTTTATAATTTTACTATTTGGAGACAATATATTGGAGATTAGGAACACTTGGAACTTGGTTATAAACTATGCTTGGGTGTCAAAAACCCATGTTCAAGGTAAATTCCAATTTTCTTGAATTATAATTATTGGTCTATTTTTACCTATTACTGTTGATGTCATTTCACCATTGGGTGAAAAACATGCTGTGTTGTGGTTATTATTATTGTTCCAATTGAGGATTTATTTCATCCTTGGACTGATGATATGAGTGAAAGGAACATTATTACATGCATCATTATTAGGTACACTAGGATTAATATGCCATGCATTTTTCCATGTCAAATCTATTTTCAGTATGGATTTTCCTATTGAATATTAATAATTCCTTGATTATATTGAATTGTACTGACACTGATTGCAGGGATTGGAAAAACATAATTGATAATCAAAGTGCCTGCCTTATCCTAACAGTGTTTTCCTGAATATGTTAAAGGAGACACCTTAAGCAGTCAATTATGTCACATTGAGCCATGGACCATTTTTAGCATGGGATGGAATGTGTTATAGTGTGAGTTTAATGGATATAATATTTTGTTTCATAAGGATTATGGTCCCTTATGGATCAAAAGTGGTATACCATCTAATTCAAACATTTTAAGTAATTTACATAATTGAACAAGCACAAAATTCAAATGAATATGACATCTAAAGTGAAATCAGTTATCCTATACATGTGAAACAAATATTTAGACCCAAACCCAACCTTAGTGGTGGGTAGGGGGTATCAATTACATTCTTATAGACTATTATGGTATCTTCTACCATCTAAACCTATCTTTTAAAGCAGGTAGAGGGGCATGGTTGTTTCTATAGGAATTATTTACTCCTATCCTAGTTTCTTAAATTAAATCTTTATAATTTCTAAAATCTATTAAAAGGAGCGTGTTTGGAATTGTAGTGTCATGCCGCCACGACGTCCTTCTATCACACGCCCTGATGGGGGTGAAGACCATGATCCTGAGGTGGTGTCCCCTGAGCCACTAGTGATTCATCCTATAGATCCACAATTGGATCCTATTCTTATTCTAGATATGGGAACTCAAGCCCAATTTTAAGAGGGTTTTCTACATATGCTTTAGAATATGAAAGGTTTTGTTCGACCTACCCCGATTTTAGTAGAGTTAACTCGGTAATTTCACTAGTAGAATCCTCCCACCATTTTGGGGGATGAAGGACCTCACACTGTAGAGTCTTGTCTTGAAGCAGTCCTATCTATATTCAAACATCTTGAGACACCTCTAGGGTGGAGGGTCAAGCTACCTGTGTATATGCAATGTGACTCAGCCAAGCGATGGTTGGACATAATCACCTAAGAATATCGACATCATGATATGGTCTGGGATGATTTTCACACCATCTTCTATGACTAATTATTTCCCTAGACTTCGAGGGAGGATAGAGATAGAGAATTCATGAACCTACAGCGGGGGAGCATGTCATTTATGGAGTACTCCACTCATTTCATAGAGATGTAGTGATTCACTCCCACTTTAGCTGCTGATGATATCATGACCACCAAGAGATTTGATGATGGGATGGTTTATTCCATTCAATCATAGGTTAATATCTTTAAGTTGACTACCATTTTTGAAATCTTCAACCAATCCCTAATTATAGAATGAAACTTGAGGGAAGATGAAGGTGCTTGTCACACCCCGACCACGAACGCCCATGTTTTTATTCTTTTCTCAGTCCCGTGACTTTGGGAAGAGTTTCGTTGGGTCCAGGTTTGAATTTTCTTTGAAGCATTGATGTTTTCGGTGGGTTTTGGGCTAGTGCGCAGTTACCACACTGCTAGCGGTCACCACGCATTCGGTCCGGGTGGGTGCGCGGTCACCGCACTACTAGCGGAGATCATGTGTTCGGACCTAGTGAGTGTGCGGTTGCCCAAATGTTTAGATAAATAATAAAATTAAATGAATAAATTAAATTGAAAATAATTTTATAAATTTTTTCATAATAATAATAACAATAATTTATAATATTGTTGTTGTTGTTGTTATTATTATTATTATTATTATTCTTCTTATTATTAATATTATTATTACTTTTGTTATTATTATCCATTATATTTTATTATTTATTTATTTACTTTTTATTTTATTTTATCTTTTTTTCCCTTTTTTCTCTTTTATTCTCCTTTCTTCTTTTACTTTTTTTCCACGCGGTGCTGCTCCCCCTATTTCTGTGCACGCCACACCTAAGTCTTCCCTGGGTCTCCTCTCGCCTCTCTTGCAGTCTGCCGCGCTAGCCCTCCGCCGCACCATCACAGCGGCTAGCCACCTTTGTCCGCGGTCGGCTCCTGCTCACCTCCTCCCCTCGTAGTCCCTCCTGCTGCCCGTCGACCGCACACATCACCCGTTGCACCTAGTAGTGCCTGCCCGACCTCCCCCTTCCTCCGCACAGCGCCTCGCCTCTCCCCTGGCACACTGACCCTACCTCCCCACTGATCTAGCCGTTGAAACTCTTGCGTAGCGGTGCGACCCTTCGACCAGTTGCACGCCCTTCCCAGCCACGCGCGCGCGCCTTGTTCTCAACTGGGCGCGTGACGAATGCCCGCCGCCGAAGGCGAGCGGTTTGAGTTCACCCCATCTCGCCTGCTCCGTTGTTGAGGTGAGTTTTTGTGCTATTTATTCATTATATCTTTTAAATTATGTGATTATGGGTTTTTATTGTTTTTGTAATTTCTATGCTGTGTTGGACAGAATTTTCGTGAAATTGCGGTCGTCAGCTTTCATGTGCTTGCGTGCCCGATCGAGGCATGTCACATCATCATGCTTAGAATACGAGTCGAGGTAGGTCCCCCACTACACTCACCTTTAAATTTAGAATTTATTAATTGCTTTATGTTTTATTAATTTTAATAAATAAGAAATAATATAAGATAATTAATTCTTTATATGATTATTTGGTGTAAAAAGAGCCGTTTATTTTATACACAACACTTGGAATATTTTCTTGACGAACAAACACCCAGTAGTGAAAGAATTCCCATTTGTATTTTAAACATAATTCACAGGATTTAAAATTTATTTTTGGTTTAAATGATAAATGATTTATTCTGAATAAGTGTTTTGGGTTTTCTTGAGAAATGATGTTTTTTCTTTAAAGTTGGTGAAGGCCAGTTTGGCACTTTAATAAAATAAATTATTTTGGAAAAACTCACTTTGGGGTTACTCAGGGGTGATATTTGGTGCGCGTTTATTGCATGATTTGTGTGTGATATTTTTGCATCGCGACTTATTGATTTACATTGTGGACGCACCCTTTTTTATTGCATGTGTTGACATGGGAACCTGGCATAGTGGGTGAATCTTCTGAGAACGATGGCTGCACTAGTTTAGATTACACACTATCTAGTGGTCCTATAGCAGGGGAATACTAAGTTATTACTACTATGGGGATTGGGCCCCTCGGTTAGGCCATGTTGGGCTCTGCCGAGCGTTAGGGAATTATGACGTCATCGAGTTAGGGAATACCTTTGGGATGAGTCACATGTATGGTATGTTCTGGATTGTTCATGAGCTCCTAGGTTCGAACCATGTTTTCTTTAGGGTTTATTTTTATGTGGAAGACATTTGAGAGGTCTAGTTCTGTTGCTGGCCCCGGTGTGCCACTTATTTTTCATTTCCCTTAGTGTGTGTTGTGTGTTGTGTGTGGTTTTCCATTTGACTAACAACTGAAATTTGAATTTCTAAATTGTTTTCAGAAATGTTTTAAAATGAAATGTACCTGTTCCTTTCAATAATTAAACTTGTTTTTAAATTAGAAAGGGCAATGGGATGTTATTTGTTTTAGAAATGAAAGTGTGTGTGTGTGAAAACCAATATTTTGTATATTTAGTTCAATCCTGGAATTAATAAATTTCTCTATTTAAAGGTAGTGCATTGGGAATAGTTTTTTGGGCACGCCTAATGAGTTTTAATACTCACACCTATAGTGTTTTCCTGTTTTTTAGTTTTGTTATAGGTTTGGGTTGAGCTTGCGCGCCGTGGGTGAGAGTTGGTTGTGGTCTGGTGAGCAACTCTCGGAGTCACGAGGAGTTTTTGGTCGAGACCAAGTTAGTGTGTTTTTGTTGGCCGCTCTTTCTTTTCAGTGTCATTTATTTACTTTGTGTTTTACTTCTTTCCACTGCTCTATTTATTTTTGTTTTGGAGAAATCATTCCCACTTGCTCCTTGTTGATGCCCTGGTGCTTGTCGCTAGCCCAGGAGGATCGGGAACGCCTCTCGGTTCATGTCGCAGACCGGCTCGGGAGACTAGTTCAGGGTTGACCCGGGTTGGTTCGTGACAAAATGGTATCAGAGGAGGTCAGACCTTAGCGGACCTCACTTCTCAGAGTGCCCTTTGTTATTTGGGATGTCCAGTATATGGAGATTAGGACTTTAGGGTCTCAGAAGGTAGGTTACGAGTCGGTGCCTGATCACCACCGCTCGTGACGAGACCTGAGTTACCAGGGTTAGTCCGGGATTTGAGTCACTTGTCCTTGGTTGTTTCGGATTGAGGTATGACAATGGAGGATAATCGGTTCACTTTGAGGCCTAATATGTGGTGGTTATCCATGTGGAGTCCAAGTGTCCAGTTTAAGGTCCTCTTAGTGTTATGTTTACTTGGGGCATGTCTCACCACCATGTCGCTGGGTCAGACATATGCACTATTCTTCATTCCAGTGGGTTATTACTGCTTGTGTTTTGTTTTAGTCTGAGTTGATTTGAGTGCGTTAAAAGTGAAATTAGGTTTTAAATGGAAAAGTGTTTCTTCCAATTTTTTTTGAAATTACTAAAGTGGGATTTTAAAGATAAGGTGTATTGGTTTGGAAAAACTTGGTATGTGTTTGGATTTGGTAAGGAAAAAGAAGTGTTTGAAGCTTGGAACTCCTTACGGAGGGTGACACGTGCGTGGGTATGTATGGGAAGTTCATGGGGGGCACTTGTTCATATATGATGTGAATGGGAATGAATAAATGAACATGTGACGGTTCATAAGGTGCCATAGGTGAGTTTTTAAAATTTTAAAGAAATAACAGTTTTGGAAAAGTAATTTCTCCTTGTGTTGTATATGTTTGGATTATGGGCCTATTTCCCTTAGCTTGTTTTGTTGCTTCGATTGAGTTTTGTCTTGATGCCGGTTTCGATGGTGTTTTTCGTGTTGTTATGAGTATGCTACCCATAAAGCCTCCCAAAGTTGTCAATGAGTTATGCTCAGTTCTCAGTTCCTTTTGTGTGTTGCTTGCTTATCGAGGTAGTAGAAGTCTGTTAGAGGTAGTTGTATTGTTCTGAAAGATAGTGTGTCTTCGGGTTGTTGGGAACTCCCGGGGTAGTTAAGGTTCATACCGCCCTAGAGTTATTTGAGGGTTTAGTTCTAGGTTAGTAAATATGAAATGTCTCATCCTCATTAGAGTTTTGTGTGTGATTAATGGTGGTCGAATTCCGCGAAGGTTCCCCACCTGACAAGGAGTGCGGGATGGTGGAACCTGTCTCCAAGAAACTATCCTCGTTGGTACTGGCTCCTAATTCATCAGACCGCTCTCTTGTGCACCACCAGTATGGCATGTCCGGACATTCTAAGTCATCATGTTTCATCCCTTTGAAAACGTACGACCATTGTGGTTGTTTGAAACATCAAACAGAAGGAGTTAGAGACTAGAAGATGAAAATGCCTGACTATGAGGCAGGAGACGCTTCATCCATCAGGGCCCTAGCCATAGGTCTCAGGGTGAAGCTCGCGCACAGTCAGGAGTTACCGAGGGTGTGTGGAACCTTGGTCCAGATAATGTCTTTGACTTTGGAATGGAAATATCCAAAATTTCCCTTTTTCTATTATCATCGCATTTGTAAGCTCGTCGTTGTTGTGGTGGCGTGATGATCTCATTCCCCCACAATCCAAGTGATATTATCTGCTCTCAGTGTGGTTCTTAAGTTTTTTGGTCTCTCTGAATGGTGTGGGCCTGTGAATAAACAGACCTGTTCTAATTTTGAGTTGGTCTCAGGTGTGTTCGTTAGGGAGGTATTCATTTTGTGAAACTGATGGGAGGTGTTGAGTTAATTTCTTATCCTCAAGTTTCTGGATTGTTCCATATCAAGCTTTCCATCAAAGTCTCAGGTGAGTTGTCCAGTCCATGTGGGGAAAATGAATGAGTTTGGTTAGGGAGTTCCCACGTTCCCCCCCAAGGGGGGGTTTGTTCGGGTTTCAAGGTTTTTTGTATTATTGAATTATTGTGGTGGGGAGAACCCTCTCGTGTTCTCCCCTCAATATTGGGTAGTGGTTTTCCTTGAATGGGTCAGGTGTGACGTTTTTTGGGAATGGTCACCCCGAAGCTCTCGGTTCTCTATGTTTTTGTCTGGGCATAAACTCAAGTTGTGTCAACTGCTGTCTTGGTGACTTTCTAGGGGCATAACGTGTCTGTGGTGGGGATAATTATCACACCCCGACCACGAACACCCATGTTTTTATTCTTTTCTCAGTCCCACAACTTTGGACAGAGTTGTGTTGGGTCCATGTTTGAATTTTCTTTGAAGCTTTGATGTTTTCGGTGGGTTTTGGGCCAGTGCGCAGTCACCACACAGCTAGCAGTCACCACGCATTCAGTCCGGGTGGGTGCGTGGTCACCACACTGCTAGTGGCAATCGTGCATTTGGACCCGGTGAGTGCACAGTTGCCCAACTGTTTAGATAAATAATAAAATTAAATGAATAAATTAAATTGAAAATAATTTTATAAAATTTTTAATAATAATAACAATAATTTATAATATTGTTGTTATTATTATTATTATTAATAATAATATTATTATTTTTGTTATTATTATCCTTTATATTTTATTATTTATTTACTTTACTTTTTATTTTATTTTATCTTTTTTCCCTTTCTTTCTCTTTTCTTCTCCTTTCTTATTTTCCTTTTTTTCCACACGGTGCTTCTCCCCTTGTTTCTATGCACACCACACTTGAGTCTTCCCCGGGTCTCCTCTCGCCCCTCTTACAGCCTTCCACGCCAGCCCTCCACCACACCATTACAGCGCCTAGCCACCTTTTTCCATGGTCAGCTCCTGCTCGCCTCCTCCCCTCCGTAGTCCCTCCTGCTGCCTGTCGACCGTGCACAACACCCGCTGCACCCAACAACGCCTTCCTGACCTCCCTCTTCCTCCACAAAATGCCTCACCTCAACCCTAGCACGCTTCCCCTGCCTCCCCACTGATCCAGTTGTTGAACCTCTTGTGTTGCGGTGCGACCCTCCGACTAGCTGCACGCCCTTCCCAACCACGCACGCGCGCCTTGTTCTCAACTGGGCGCGCGACGAACGCCCACCGCTGAAGGCAAGCGGTTTGAGTTCACCTCGTCTCGCCTGCTCCGTTGTTGAGGTGAGTTTTTGCACTATTTCTTCATTATATCTTTTGAAGTCTATGATTATGTGTTTTTTATTGTTTTTATAATTACTACGCCGTGTTGGAATGAATTTCCGTGAAATTGCGGTCGTCAGCTTTCACGTGCTTACACGCCCGCTTGAGGCATGTCGCGTCATCATGCTTGGACTGTGAGTCGAGGTAGGTCCCCCACTGCACTCACCTTTAAATTTATAATTTATTAATTGCTTGATGTTTTATTAATTTTAATAAATAGGAAATAATATAAGATAATTAATTTTTTATATGATTATTTGGAGTAAAAAGATCTGTTTATTTTATACACGACACTTGGAATATTTTCTTGACGAACGGACACCCAGTAGTGAAAGAATTCCCATTTGGATTTTAAACATAATTCATGGAACTTAAAATGTAGTTTTGGTTTAAATGATAAATGATTTCTTCTAAATAAGTGTTTTGGGTTTTCTTGAGAAATGATTTTTTTCTTTAAAGTTGGTGAAGGCCCGTATGGCGCTTTAATAAAATAAATTATTTTGGAAAACTCACTTTGGGGTTACTCAGGGGTGATATTTGGTGCGTGTTGATTGCGTGAGTTGTGTGTGATATTTGTGTATCGCGACTAATTGATTTACATTGTGGACGCACCCCTCTTTATTGCATGTGTTGACATGGGAACCTGGCATAGTGAGTGAATCTTCTGAGAACGAGTGCTGCACTAGTTTAGATTATGCACTGGCTAGTGGACCCATAGCAGGGGAATACTGAGTTGTTGCTGCTATGGGGATTGGGCCCCTCGGTTAGGCCATGTAGGGATATGCCGAGCGTTAGGGCGTTATGACGTCATTGAGTTAGGGCATGACTTCGGGATGAGTCACATGTATGGTATGTTCTGGATTGTTCACGAGCTCCTAGGTTCGACCCATGTTTTCTTTAGGGTTTATTTTTATGTGGCGGATGTTTGAGAGGTCTAGTTCGGTTGCTAGCCCCAGTGTTCCACTTCTTTTCCATTTTCCTTAGTGTGTGTTGTGTGTGGTTTTCCATTTGACTAAAAACTGAAATTTTAATTTCTAAATTGTTTGCAGAAATGTTTTAAAATGAAATGCACCTATTCCTTTCAAGAATTAAACTTGTTTTTAAATTAGAAAGGGAAATGTACTGTTATTTGTTTTAGAAATGAAAGTGTGTGTGTGTGAAAACCAATATTTTTTATATTTAGTTCAAACCTGGAATTAGTAAATTTATCTATTTAAAGGTAGTGCATTGGGAATAGTTTTTTGGGCATGACTACTGAGTTTTAATACTCATGCCTATAGTGTTTTCCTGTTTTTTTAGTTTTGTTGCAGGTTTGGCTCAAGCTTGCTCGCCATGGGTGAGAGTTGGTTGTTGTCTGGTGAGAGACTCTCGGAGTCGCGAGGAGTTTTTGGTCGAGACCAAGTTAGTGTGTTTTTGTTGTCCGCTCTTTCTTTTTAGTTTCATTTATTTACTTTGTGTTTTACTTCTTTCCGTTGCTCTATTTATTTTTTTTGGGAGAAATCGTTCCCACTTTATCCCTGTTGATGGGATGGTGCTTGTCGCCAACCTAGGAGGATCAGGAACGCCTCTCGGGTCATGTCGCGGACCAGCTCGGGTGACCAGTTCAGGCTCGACCCAGGTTGGTTCGTGACAGTGCTAGTCAGGTTTTTTTGGTATCTAGGGATATCAATGGTTCTTATTTTGGGTGAAAGAGACATTTATAGGTTTCTCGTAGAGGTAGCAGTAGTCAAGATCCTTGTGCAGACAGTTTCTTGATCTATCACCAGTGTGGGAAGCTAGTACAAATGAATCCTTAGTTCTTATGTGATACATTTGAGTGTAGAGGTTGCAGCAGGATGTGCCATATCTAGCATTTCTCCATGACTTTTTTTAAAAGTTCCTAGTGAGTGGATATCTACACCTAATCCTTAATAAGGAGTGGGGCCAATAGGATCATTCTAGGTAGGCGGTTGGAATACCACCGTCTAACCAGGCCAAGGTGGTGGTCGAGACATATGTAGTCAGACTTATGATTCTCAGCACCAACAGAGTGGGCTTACTCAGGGTAGCAGATAGTTATTCAGGGCCATGGTATAGGCCAATTATGTGTAGTACAACCTATTCTTGAGGTGTAGAGTTCCAAAACTTCTACTATACGAAGTACTATTCTATTACACTCTATTTTAGTATCTGTTCTATTTGACACAAGTGAATCTCACTTATTTATATATGAGGCAATCACTGAGAGTCTAGGAATTGAGATTTAACACTTTCACAGTGTTATAACTCTATACACCCCGTTAGGTATCTAATTAGAGGGCATTCGATGTTGTAAGGACTATCCCCTTGAGATAGGTGGATATATTTTCATGTGAAATCTATTCATCCTCTACATGAAGGTATATGATGTAATGATCATTATGGAATGGTTAGTTACCTATTGAGACCATATTGATTTCTATAGTCGGAGGGTGACATTTACATCACCATAGGGTGTTAGGAACATGCATAAGGTATAATGGGATGTTAGTGTGAATTGAGGTGAAATTGACCAACAAATGATGGAAAAAGTTAAAAATATGATCATCAGTATTTTCCTTGATGAACATAAGTTATGACCCACATTTTTTCCTCCTATTGTGGAGTGCTTCAAAGAAATATTTCCTGAATACTTATCTAGTCTACCTTTAGTGTGATAGGTATATTTTACTATTTATCTTGTACCAAGATCATCACTAGTGATCATTCCTCTTTATAGGATGACACCTAAGGATATTCTAGAACTCAAGAAGCAATTGGAGGATCTGGAGGATGAAGGCTTTATATACCCCAACAATTCTACTTGGGTTTTGGTAATCCTTTTCTCTAAGAAGGTGGAGGATACCCTCAGGCTCTGTATGAATTACTATCATTTGAACCATATCACAATAAAGAATTAGTATCCACTTCCTAGAATAGATGGCCTCTTTTATCATCTATTAATAGAAAAGGTGTTTTCAAAGATAGATCTAAGGTTGATCTATAATCAGGTCTATTCCAAGACTTTAGACATACCTCACACAACTTTTAGGTGATGTTATGGTCTATACAAGTACCAGGTTATGTCATTCGGACTCACAAACGCACCTATGGTCTTTATGGATCTTATGAATTTGGTTTTCCTCCCATATCTAGATTCATTTGTGATAGCCTTTGTTGAAAATATCTTGGTGTATTCATGCTCCATAAATGACTATACAAACCATCTTGAGATCATGCTGAATACACTAAGATAACACCAAATCTATGATAAGATCAGTTAATTCCACTTTTGGATCAACAAAGTCTACTTCCTAGGCCACATCATCTCAGATCTAGGAGTTTCAATAGACCTAGAGAAAGTGAGAGATTTAGTTTCCTAGGAGAAGACTAAGAACGTCTTTGATATTCAGAGTTTCTTGGGGATAGCTTGATATTACGTATTCTTCATCAAGGATCTCTCACACCTTGTAGTTCTACTTATGGGCATGAAAAATAAGGCTGTGAAATTCATTTGGTTAGAATCTTGTGGAGCGAGCTTTTAGTATTTGAAGGGCCATTTGACTTTAGTGCCGATACCAATTCTTCCAGAGCCATGAATGAGATATACTATATACCATGACACATCATATATTGGGATTGGATCTATTATGATTTAGGACGAGTGAGCCATCACATAAAGTTCTTTTCATTTGAGGCCTCACGAGCAGAATTACCCAACATATGACCTTGAACTCACTATTTTTGTTCATGCTTTATACAGTTGGAGACACTATCTTCTTAGAGAGAATTTTTTGGTATTCAATGATCAAAAAAGACTTAAGTAAATATTCACATAGAATGATCTCAATCTCATATAGCATAGGTGGGTTGAGTACTTATAGTTGTTTGATTTCAAGATTTCCCATACACCTAGAAAGGGGAATTCAGTGGCTGATGCTTTGAGACAAAATATTTGGACATAGGTAGTTCAAGAATCCATTGGTGAATGGAAGCTTATGGAATTATTATCAGAGATACAGATTGAGGTTTATGAGGAACAGGGTCAAAATATCCTCTCTACCTTAGTGGTGACCTACACTCTTCTGGAACATGTAATAATGAGATAGTTATCAGATCCTAAAGGCCTAGTCCTAAGGGAAAGTGTTTTAGAGGATGATACATATTTCGGTTGGACCATGGATGGGGATGATACATTAATGTTCCATAAGAATTTATGGGTCCCAAAATACATTAAAGAGGAGTTGATGTGGGAATTACATGCCTCAATATGGGAGGTTCACCCTGACACCACTAAAATGTATCAAGATCTAAGGTGTCATTATTGGTGGCCTAGTATGAAAAGTGAGATTGCTGGATTCATCACTCAGTGTTTCGCCTGTCAGCAGGTGAAGGAAAAAATCTGCTACTAGTAGGGATTCTTTAGCTATTGTCCATTCTTGATTGTAAATGGGATGATGTTTCAATATAATTCATGACTGGTATACCCATATCACCTCATAGAAATGATATATTATGGGATGTTATTGATCGTTTGATGAAGGTTGCGTACTTCTTACCGATGTGAGAGACCTTCACGGTAGATGATCTAGGAAAGTTGTACATCAAGTAGGTTGTATATCTTCATAGAGATCCTCATTCTATTATTTTTGATAGAGATTCTCATTTTACTTCATGGTTCTGGTAGTGGTTGTATAGGGCCTTGGGTACGCAAGTACTTTTTAGAATGACATATCACCCACAGACTGATGGGAAAATAGAGAGTATGATTCAGGTTTTGGAGGACATGCTCCGTGCATGTGTCCTTGATTTTGGGGGTTCCTAGGAGAAACAAATTCTTATTACGGAGTTCGATTATAATAATAGATTTCAGGCTACCATCGAGATGGATCCTTATGAAGACTTATATTGTAGGTATTTCCACTCACATCTGTGTAGGATAGAGGCAATAGAGGAAACTATACTTAGACCACATCTTGTTTAGGAGATTACAAATTAGGTCTAGATGATCAGTAATCACCTGATGATAGCTCAGTCTAGATAGTAGTCATATGCCAATAGATGCTGGAAACCTATCGAGTTCGAGGTTAGAGATCAGGTTTTCTTGCAAGTATCACCTAGTTTAGGGCATAGACGTATTCAGAAGTAGGGTAATCTCTCACTGAGGTTCGCTGGAACTTTTGAGGTTGTTAAATGAATTAGACCAGTGGATTACTAGTTGGAACTTCCTCAGAGATACCAGTCAATGCATCATATCTTTCATGTATCTTAGTTTCTCTGATACTATCCAGAATCGATGCACGCCTTTCTTCCTTATGAGGTCAAATTGGATGTAGATGATTCCTTTGAGGAGTATCTAGTGTGTATTATTGATTAGAGCATGAAGACACTCTGAGGAAGGTCTGTTCCTTTGGTATGGGTGCTATGGAAGCATGGATAGGTATTGGATGATACCTAGTAAATGGAAGTTGATATATGAGCTTAGTGTCCAGAACCCTTAACCGATGATACCTCTTTACCCACAGAAAGACAACTTAGGGATGGGTTGATTTAAGGAGGGGAGGTTGCAATGAACTATCTTTTCACAAAGGTAAGAATCATTTTTTTTTCAATCTGAATACTTTTTTTAATCATGTTAATTGTGTAATATGGACTAAGGAAGGCCTGAGGAGCATCCAGGGATTTTTCAAAGCTAGAGTTCTGGAAAATGGGATAAAGAACCATGTCACACATTTAGTTTTAACCATGCTGCCCAGGCCTCACGGTTTTTCTGAAAGTGTGAGGTTGTAGGAAGGGTTACCTGTAGGCCACAAAGTTTGTATAAAACCATGCAGGATGAGGCACACAACCCTACGATGCTACCATGTTTTGGGGCAGTGGGTTATCGTGCAGTTTTTGCATGGTTTTCAAACCATGTGCCTAAACCTTGCACCCCATTTTTTTGGGTGAAAATTCTATTTCCACCACTTAAACCTTAATCTATTTATTCTTCTCCTTGGTTTATATAGTAGCTAAAACTTAGATATATCCTACCTTTGAGCTTTCAAGATCCCCAATTTAGGCATTGAGCTAGATCCCCCATCCAAATTCTAATTTACAATTTGTCGGAAGCATTGGATCTTTATGAGTAAGCTCCCCTAGTCTCTCCCATCCTATTTCATTTTTCATTAGAATCCATTGCGCTATTTAGGTGAAGGATTATTTGCCCTATTTTTAGAGAATTGGGCCATTTCTTATATCTCTTCCGACCTGCTTCAAATATGATGCTGATATCGAGTGAGGTGTCATCTACAACCTTGAGGTAAGTGGTCACATCATTTTCACTTTGAGTTTCATCACTTCATAGCTATGTCGTCGTGCCGGACACCAGCTTTTTCCAAGCATCTAATTTTAATTGATTGATACATATAAAATTGATCATCATACCCTATTGTATGTCTATTGATCCTTGTTTTGTGAGTTAGAGTATGCCTACCATGTTTATGGACACCCCATGGGTGTGATAAGTGGAATTTCCCCCTTTTGACTAAATGTGTAGATGCCAGACTCTCTTACTAAGCATTTAACTTAGCTTTTGAATAAAATTTCCATTGAGACATGAGTAATAAGTGATACACAAAGTACCTCTTAGGTGTTTGTCCCACTTATAATTGGAATTTACAATTTAGGAAATTGATTTGTTCGACTATGGAACCTTGAAATGACTAATGATACTTATACCTTGAATTTCCTTGGATTAATGAATTAAATGGGAATTGAATGGCATGTGTAAAATGGTAATTTTTTTTCATGATGGATTACCCTTAAATAAATTAATTGATTAAGATGGAATGGATTATTCATGTGGGTTTTCTTTTCTGTAGTGAAATGAATGGTTTAAATGGGATGATTAGAGGGTGGAAACACCATGCCAATAATTTATTCCTTATCAAATTCTTATATGTGTTAATATGATCATGAATTGCTTATATATATTGGCTTGATAAAAGATATGTATAGGTGGTAATTCCCCATGCCAAATATAATTATAATATGCCTTTAAAGATGCTGTGATATGATGGTAAGGGGTGTTGAGAATGATAGATAATCATGCCCCCTTACATAGGGTGTTGAGTATAGTATCTCACACCAGTGATACTAGATGGGTGTTGTGATTTACACACCACATTCCATGATTTGAGTGATGACATTGTTGAGTCAAAATGTGTTTCGACTTTCCCATTGATCTTTTTGTTTTGTAAATCACAAATTACTTCTTGTTTTCCATATATATATTTTTTATCGTAACTATATATGATTGTTTCTCATCATAATCATATATGATTATTTCTCATTGTAATCATATATTTTGTTTTCTCATCATAATCACATATGTTGTTTCTTATCATAATCATATTTGTTGTTTTCTCATCGTAATCACATATGTTGTTTTACAATCATAACCATATATATTGTTTTCCATCGTAATCACATATGTAATTTTACATCATAACCATATATGTTGTTTTACAATCATAACTACATATGCTGTTTTTATAACCATATGTATCATAATTATGATATGTATCATAATCATGATACACATTGTATTCATATTATTCATCGTAACCATGCATCGTAACCATGTTATGCATCGTGATCATGATATGCATGATAATAATGTATCATATCCATGATATGCATTGTAACAAAGTTATGTATCATAATGATGTAATGCATTGTACTCATGTCTTAATCCAATACCACATACATGTTTTTCATTATATTTAATATTACTCATTCTTTCATAGTTATGTGCTTTTTGTTTTCTATCCAAAACGATGTCATTGAGTTAGTTATATACTAATAAAAATGATGTTGTGTATTCTATTTTGTTTTGACCATTATAATGATAGGTTTCCAAGTCCCTCTGAGTTTTCTGGAGAAATATGACCATTGGAAACAATTTGACCATTAGAACATGAGGCCTATAAATAGAAGGTCATTCGAGCTAGAGAAATTAAATTTTGTATCTTCCAAGTTCTAGAGAGATACTGTGTGAAATCTCTCTTTCTTCGTGCAAAAATCCTTGAAGATACAAGACGTGAATGACTTGTTTCTAGTTCTTTTATTTTAATAAGTGTTTTGTTTTTTCTTTGTGCGATCGATCATTGTGAATACGATCGAGGACTTCTGTGGATAGGAAGACTATGATTCCGATCATTTTATTGAGGGCTTTCAAGTATTTAAAAGATAGAGGTGCTGATTACCTTCTTAATTGAGGGCTTCCATGGATAGGAAGACAGACGTTCCAATCATCACATCGAGGGATTTCCTGGGTGGTGGCAAGATTGACCCTTTATCCTAGGTGAAAGGATACCCTGCTCTTTGGGATAAAAGGATTGTAATACCTTTTATTTTTACACTTCTATTTGTAATAGAAAGGGAATCATTTTATTTCCCATTTCTATTCATATTCTTTTCTATTGTAATTTTTTTTAATTACGATACATTCATTACATGTTTTATTAAGAGATTATATACACTATATAGTAGAATCACTTACTTTTTTTATAATCTGATCATTGTATTAAATTCAAATAAAATTGTTTTTGATTACTTGTGGTATCATATCATATCATATCCATCGGATCCAGGACCAATTCGATCATTTTTATTGTTTTTGAATTGTATTAGTTTAATATTTCTTAAACTAAGTTTCCTCTTAAGAGTTTAAATACAAAACTTTTAAACATACAATTCACCCCCTCTTGTATTGGGCCATCTTGTATACATTAACATCAATATTTCGATCCAATAATTGGTATCAAAGTAGGTTTCCACTGATTTTTTTACTCTCTTTATTTCTTCTTTTAAGAGAATTATATTTTTATAAACCCTTTGTTTATAATTACTTACTACACTAATGTGTGGAGTGGAAACGTGTTTCATTATAAGATGGAAGGAATGAATATTGGATCAATTGATAATCTAAACCCAACTAGACCACCTATTTTTTATGGGAATAATTGTGAGTAATGGAGAGATAGAATGAAGACTTTTGTTATTAATACTAGAGTAGATAATTTTGTGATGATCACTATAGATTACAAAATTCCAGAAAAGGAAGTTAGTACCTTCACCAACCAAGAGAAACTAGAATATAAACTAAATTACAAGGTACAAAATACTATATTATGTTCTATGACTAAGAATATATATAGTCAGATATCATCAGGAAAATCAGCCAACTGTATTTGGAAGAAATTGTATGTTACACATTTTGGTACATCTAAAGTTATAGAAACAAGAAGATCCATGCTTCGAGCCAAATATCATGGTTTTGTTTTTCCCTATGGAGAATCAGTATGTAAAATTCAGAAAATATTTATGAAAATTGTAAATAGTCTTCAATCTATGAGAGAAAAAGGTCTTAATAATGCGATACCTATGGAAAAGATTATAGATATAATGCCCAATGAGTGAGAATAAAGAAACACAACTATTTATGAGAACAAGAAAGTTACTCAAATCACTCTTGACGAATTATTTGGTACTCTATTACAGTATGAAACAAGAATGAAAATAGATGCATATTTTAATAAGAAGAAGAATGGAAATAGAAGTGTAGCCTTTACTACCACATCTAAAGCCAAGACACCAGAAAGGGTAATAAGATCCAAAGCTAAGAAAGCTGTTGTTATATCAGAATCTAGTGAAAGTGATCATTTAGATAATTAAATAGACAATCTTTCTTGAATAATGAAAAAGATTGTGGGAATGAAATATTTTCAGTATAGATTCAAAAAGAGAGAGAGAAAAGACAAGAAAGACTGAGAAGTAATTTGTTATGAATATAAAAGAGCAGGTCATATCAGACCATATTTTCCTTTGATTAAAAGAAAATAAAGAAAGGATAAACATTCTGAAACAAAAAAGAAAAATTATTAAAAGTCTAATACTAGAAAAGTCTTAAAAGAAAATGATAATTGGAGTGAAAATGGTGGTGATTATTCAGAAGAATCATCTGAATATGAATCTTTTGGTCAGAATAATATTGAACTTATAGCCAGACTACCTATTGAAAATTATTGTCTCATGGATAAGATACACAATGAATAATTTCTTACAAATTTATTTTTAAATGCCAATTATCCTGATGATAAATATTATTACTCTTTGGATGAATAATCTTCCTCAGTAGAGGATGATTTACCTTATTTTGAAGAAGTATCCAAATTTTCCAAATTACTTGAGAATGAGAATTTCAAACTCAAGAAAAATATCGATAAGAAAAATTATAGAATATATATCCTTACAAAAAGAGTATTATATATTTCAAAAGATCTTGATAAAAAAACTCTTGATTTAGGAAATATTTCAAAAACATTATGGAAGTAAATTATTATAAGGAAAAAATTTATAAGGACTTTGAAAAACTTGTTTTAGAGAAAAATGATTTTGAAACAAAAAAAAATTTCAAAACTATTTTTTGTGAGAACGAAAATTTAGTCACTAGACTAAAATCTGAATTTTCTCTCTTAAGAAACTTTTATCATACTTTAATTATGGTAAAGAAAACTTTGACAAAATGTATTCTCAAATTCATCCTCTAAGAAATAATTTTGGAATAGGTTATTCTTTTTCAAAACTTATTTTTAGACACAACTATTTAATTCCTAAAAGTGCACCGTTTTGCACTAAATGTCAGAGTGGTGGACATTAGGAAAGAAATTGTTCCCTTAATAAAACCCAATATTTAAGATTTCATAAATCTCACTTTAAAAAAAACGTGGATTCATAAAGTTATTTTATCTGACATTTCCATATCCAAACAAGTTTGGATTCCGAAAATCTAATTGTTTTATTTTTTAGGAAAACAAAAATTGTACCAACAAAAATAATATTTGGTACATGGGTAGTGTATTTTCTCAACATATGACTGGAAATAAAAATTTCTTTGAAAATATCATTGAAATGAAAGTTGGAAGAGTGACCTTTGGAGATAATTCTCAAGGAAATATCATTGGTATAGGTAATATTGTTATTTTAGGAAAAGTCTTAATTTCTAATGTTTTGTTTGTTAAAGGAATTAAGAACAACCTTATAATCATAAGACAATTTTGTGATGAAGTTTACCTTGTGAATTTTAGGAATGATAAATTTTTAGTTCACAATTCCAGGGATGAATTCATTCTCTCTGACTATAGGCATGAGAATGTATACACACTTAACTTATAAGACCTTAGGATCCAATACTTACCTTGATTTAGTGAAATGTAAGACCAATATTGGTTATGGAATAGAAGGTTAAGACATTGTAAACTTAGGAACCTTTGTAAAATCTCAAAGAAAAGACTTGTTAAGGATCTACCAGATCTCAGAAGTGATTCTTCAAAAGTCTGTGACCCTTTTCAATATGGAAAGAAACATAAAACTATCCTTAAATAAATTAACGAAGTTTCAACTTATAATTCATTATAGTTAGTTCACATGGATCTTTTTTTCCTACACAAACTGAAAGTATTGGAGGAAAATACTATATATATTTTTTACTTGATGATTACCCCAGATTTACATGGGTCTATTTTCTATCAAAGAAATCTAAACCCTTTTTCTATTTTAAAACTTTTAGATCCAAAGTTAAAAATGATAAAACCTACCACTGATAACTATTCGAATTGATCATGGTGGAGAATTTCAAAATTTGGATTTTGAAACTTTTTATAGTAAGAAAGGTATTACTAACAAATTTTATGCTCCAAGAACCCCTCAGAAAAATGGTGTTATTGAAAGAAGAAATTGTATTCTTTAGGAAATAATAAGAACCATGTTGAGTGAATACTAAATTGCTAAGTATTTTTGGGCTGAAGCTGTAAGTACTGTATGTTATACAATAAATTGAGTTTTAACTAGAAATTTTCTTAACAAAACACCTTATGAACTATGGACTGGCCGAAAACCTAAAGTTTATTAATTCAAAGTATTTAGATGCAAAGTATTCATTTTCAATACTAAAGATAACCTACATAAATTTGCACCCAAATCCTATGAAGGAATATTTCTAGGTTATTCCACTACTTCTAAGGATTATAGATTTTTTATCAAAAGCTATTGTACTATTGAGGAAACAGTGCATGTTAAATTTGACAAAATCAATCCTTTTGTTTTTAAACAACCTCTACCTACATCAACAGACACGTTTTTAAAAACTGATTATCAATCTTTCATTGAAAACTCTTTTGAAAAGGGAAATACTCAAGAAAATATTTCTTAAATATTTACCGTATAATACTTTCTACCTCATGTTGATGAATAGGTTTTACAAAACCCAAATCAATTATTTCTTAGGAATCATCCTAGTGATAATATCATTAGTGATGTAAATCAACCTGTAAGGACTAGAAATTCCTTGATAAATGAAATAGAACATCTTGCTTTTCTATCTCAATTTGAACCAAAAAACTTCTAATGAGGCCTTAGGTGATGAGTATTGGATTAAAGTAATGAAAGATGAATTAAATTAGTTTTAAAGGAATAAAGTATGGAACTTAGTTGAAAGACCTAAAGAAACAACTACAATTGGTGTAAAATGGGTTTTAAGAATCAAATGTGATGAAAATGGAGTCATTATAAGAAATAAATCAAGACTTTTTTCTAAAGGCTATAATCAATAAGAGGGAATAAAATATGAAGAAACCTATGATATAGTATCCAGACATGAATCTATTTGTATTCTATTATCCTTTTCAGCATTCTTTAACTTCAAAATTTTTCAAATGGACATAAAATGTGCTTTCCTTAATAGATTTGTACAAGAATAACTTTTTTCAGAAAAACCTACAGTTTTTTTAGAATCAAAACATCCTGATCATATATTTAAACTTACCAAAGCTTTGTATGGACTTAAACAAGACCCTAGATCTTGGTATGATAAACTTACATGATTTATTTTACAAAATAATTATGATAAAGGTACTAAAAATCCCAATATTTTTATAAAAATGGAAAACAAAAAATTTTTGATTGTTCAAATATATGTTGGTGACATTATATTCATATCAACTTAGGAATCCCTAACTGATTCATTTGCGAATCTCATGAAATCTGAGTTTGAAATGAGAATGATGGGTGAGTTAACATTCTTTTTAGGTTTTCAAATCTCTCAAAAACCAGAAGGAACCTATATATCTCAACATAAGTATATAAAAGATCTTATTAAAAAGTATGGATATAAAAACACTAAAAGTATAAGCACTCCAATTAGTACCTCAAATTCACTTGATCTTGATGAAGCTGGGAAACTAGAAGATCAAACATCTTTGAGAGGTATGGTAGGAAGTTTATTATACTTAATAACTAGTCATCTAGACTTAATTTTTTTCAGTATGATTATGTGAAAGATATCAATATAATCTATAGGAATATCATTTAAAAGCAGCAAAAATAATTTTTTTCTAATTAAAGGGAACCATGGATTTAAGACTATTTTATTCTTCTAGAAATGATTTTATTTTAATTTTTTTAGATGCTAACTTTACTGGATATAGAATGGATAGAAAAAGTATATCTGAAACATGTCATTTCTTAGGAGATTCATTAGTTTCTTGGTCATGCAAAAAACAACATTCAATAGCATTTTTCACTGCTGAAGCCGAATTTGTAGCAGTTAGAAATTGTTATGATAAAGTGTTGTGGATGCAACACACACTCACTGACTATGAAATTAATTTTTCCAAAACTCAAATTCTATGTGATAATACTAGTTCCATTTCTCTTAGTAAAAACCCTGTACATCAATCACATGCAAAACACATAGATATTAGGCATCACTTTCTTAGAGATCACACACAAAAAGGAGATATTAGTTTACAATTCATCAGAATGAAAGTACAACTTGCTGACATTTTTAAAGAACCATTATCTTCCAATAGATTTGAATACATTAAAAATAATCTAGGAATAATCACTGTAAAGTAATAATTCACATAGATTTCTTGTTTAAACCATCTCCTTACATTAAGTTGCTCATTTAGAAAGGGGGAGTATACATGTTTTTATCATTTTTACATTTTATCAGTTTTATATTTTATCAATTTTATAGTTTATTAGTATCATGTTTATTGGTTTCATGTTTTATCAGTATTAGATTATTTTATCAGTATTAGAATATTTTATCAGTTTTATAATTATTATCGGTTTCATATGATTTTCAATATTACAATTCTGTTTGAATTATTATTAATAAGAACAATATACTGAAACCAATTTATCTATCCTGATACTCCGATAGGTACAACTTCTAAAATCTTATTTTTTCCATTATATTTCAATTAGTTAGTTTTCAATTATTTCTATTAACCCCTAATTAGATTCATTCTGAATGCAATTTTTTTAAGGAAACCCTCAAGAGTTCAAAGTCATTCTCAACCATTGGATATTTTAGATCTAATCTTGACTGATAAATTTCTTTTTTTAAAAACCCCTCCCTACCCCTCCCACATTAATATCCTTCTAAATTTATCCAAAGTTCTGATGCTCTATAAATACCCAGCACAGTTCGTAATCATAGTTTACCTCAATTTTTGTAATCAGATAAGTCCTCAGCTTTCGTAACCAAGAAAAACTTCAGGGTTTAAGATAGTCTTTCATGTATGAGTCAAATTCTTCATATACAAAACAAATGTCTCCAAAATATTTCTCTTCTATGTCCTTTCAAGGTGAAAGGTTAGTTTCTAAATATTTTTATGATACTTTTGATTCTTCTTTGAAAAGGATAATAAATTTCCAAGGGTAGGAATACCTCTGTGTTGAAAGATCTGAATCTATTCAAGATTTTGTGTTTTATGAGGAAGTGTTACAATTATATAAAAAATTGGAGATAAATAATGGATTAAAGATCTTGTTTATGATGTATGATAAGAAATAAACAACCTCAATAAAATAATAATCTTCCTTCCTAGGAGTTCCGTATGAGGGAGATGCCCTTTGTAGTTCCCAAAAATTAAAGGAAATTGATGGGAATTTTGATAAAAGGAAATAATAGGAATATCTTTTTGAGATTCATGATGATAAGAGGAAGTTAAATCATCTATCAGCTAAAAATTGTCTCATTTTCCTCTGGATACAAGGATTCCTAGTACCGAGAAAGGGTGATAAGGAAACTTTGAAAGTTTCTGATATCTATGTGCTTGATTACTTAGTGAATATGAGGAAGTTCAATCTTATGGGTTTTATTTTCTTGACCATCAAGAAAATTAAGTCTGGTGCAATCAAATATTAGATGATCATGTTTCCCACCATCTTGAGAAAGTTTTTGAAAGAGTTCCTAAGTTTTTTCAATGTCTCAATTAAGTCATATTAGAAAGCTTTCAAGGAGTCTCTCATTTTTATGGATATGATCAGGAGACTCGAGTTATGATTCAATCCTGAATCCAAAAAGTTTGATAAAGATACGGATGCTGAGAAAGAAAAAAAATAGTTAAAGGGAGTGAAAAAACATCAAATCCATCCAATTCAACTTTAAGAAAAAGAAATATAGATAATAATACAACCCACAAGAAACTAAAGAAACAAAAAGCAGTATCGGTTGAGGTTGTGGTAGAGTGGAGGAAGAAGAAGGAAGAAAGGAAAGTAGGTGATCCTAAATTCAGTTTGGATCGAGCTAAAGTTTTGGTAGAAAAAATAAGAACTAAAGAAACATTAAAATAAAAAGAAAAGAAGAAGAGAATTAAGAAGAGAAAGGCTCAAGCTATTGATATTTATAGTCTTCTTAAGATAGATAAGGAATCTAGAACTAGAATTTTCATAAGGGAACCAACTATTCAAACTCAAAAAGATCTAGTAGAGAAAGGGAAATATAAACAAACATTTGAACAATCAGATACACAAATTTTCAATCAAGAAACTGAAGAAGAAGAAAAACAAGGTGAAGAAGAACAAGGATAATAAGAAGAAGTGGAAGAGAATGAAGTTGAAAATCAGAGAAATCATTCAGCAGAATCATTAGAAGTTCCATTTTTTAAGTTTCTATCTCCTGATACTCAACCATAAAAAGGATTTTCTCAAAATAATACTTCCAAGAAATTTATTCAAATATTATATAAAGAATAAGAAGAATTAGATAATAATCAGAATCAACCATCTGAATTTATCAGCACTGAAACTCATTTTGGAGATCTTCTAGAATACAATGAAGATACAGATTTATAAAGGACAATCACAGTGAAGGTAATTCAATATATTGAACAAGGCTTGAACATATTAGAAAGTAATATCCCTTTATTTTAAAAAATTGAATCTAGACAAGATATCATTACTAATAGTCATAATGAAAGAATGTATTTTATTTAGATTCTGATGGATATGTTTTTGAAACTTGAAGATGATTTTAAAGTGTTCAAAGAACGTGTTTTTGAGAATATCAAGGCTTGTAACAAAGTTGTTAAGTGGTCATACAATATTGATGATAATATCAAGTATCATGTGTACAATCTTGATGAATTGGTGAAATATATAAATGATCTCAATTTAGTCTACCAAAAGTTGGTCATTGATTTGAATGAAAAAATAGAAGCCTTTTAAAGACTGAGTACCTCAAAAGGATTATCCTCTAAAGAGATTGAACATATTAAGGAAAAATTAGAGAATGGATGTAATTATATTTTTTTTTCTCTCAAATAGAGTTGTAATCTTAAAGAATACCTACAAAGTTAGAATAGAGGATTAGAATTCCCAGGAATCAAGGCTCAAAGTACAAGAAGCTATCAATCATATTCATGATGAAAGGATCCAGAAACATGAAAGGTTTATTACATAACATCATGTAAAGTTGAAGGATCAGTAAGAAGCACTTGAAAAATTATTGGAGGATAGAAAAGAGTTCAATAATATGAAGCTCTCAGTGTTCAACCTCTTGGAAAAACAAAAGGAGAAAGAAATATTTTTTTGAACTCTTGTTGTAATAAAAACTTAATTAATTCCAAGTAATTTCTATTTTTTTGTACTTTGTTTCTCTAAATACTTGTAGGAAAATAATGTTTTCCCTTATTCTTTTTGAAAATCACAAATGTTGAGAATAATTTAGAAAAAAATAAATGGATTTATACAGAAGTGTTTTTCATAAAAATAAAAAAGAGTGAATAACTTATTAAGGGGGAGAACTCACAAGTAAAAGTAAATAGAATATGATCCTTAGTGATATTTTTATCCTAATATGGAATTAGTCATATTAAATATTACTTTTAGAAGAGTTACTAAACTCAGTGGGAGATAAGTCTTTATTGTTTGTTTTATTTTGTGCTTTCCAAAAAGGGGGAGATTGTTGAGTCAAAATGTGTTTCAACTTTCCCATCGATCTTTTCTGTTTTGGAAATCAAAAATTACTTCTTGTTTTCCATATATATATTTTTCATCATAACCATATATGATTATTTCTCATTGTAATCATATATGATTATTTCTCATCATAATCATATATGTTGTTTTATCATTGTAATCACATATGTTGTTTTTTATCGTAATCATATATGTTGTTTTCTCATCGTAATCACATATGTTGTTTTACAATCATAACCATATATGTTGTTTTACATCGTAATCACATATGTCATTTTACATCGTAACCATATATGTTGTTTTACAATCTTAACCACATATGATGTTTTCATAACCATATGTATCGTAACCACAATATGAATTGTAATCATGATACTCATCGTATTCATATTATGCATCGTAACCATGCATCATAACCATGTTATGCATTGTGATCATGATATGCATCATATTAATGTTATGCATCATAATCATGTATCATATCCATGATATGCATCGTAACCAAGTTATGTATCATACTCATGTAATGCATTGTAATCATGTCTTACTCCAATACCACATAAATGTTTTTCATTATATTTCATCCTACTCATTCTTTCATACTTATATAATTTTTTTTCTATCCAAAATGATGTCATTGATTTAGTTATATACTAATCAAAATGATGTTGTGTATTCTGTTTTGTTTTGACCGTTATAATGATAGGTGTCCAAGTCCCTCTGAGTTTTCTGGAGAAATATGAACGTTGGAAACAATGTGACCATCAGAACCTAAGACCTATAAATAGGAGGTCATTCGAATCAAATAAATTAACTTTTGTATCTTCTAAGTTCTAGAGAGAGACTGCGTGACATCTCTCTTACTTCGTGCGAAAATCCTTGATGATATAAGAAGTGAACGGCTTGTTCCTAGTTCTTGTATTTTAATAAGTTGTTTGTTTTTTCTTTGTGTGACCAATAATTGTGATAACGATTGAGGGCTTCTGAGGATATGAATACAGTGCTACCGATCATTGTATCAAGGGATTTCAAGTATTTTAAATACAAAGGTGCCAATTACCTCTTAATCAAGAGCTTCCGTGGATAGGAAGACAGACATGTCAATCATCGTATCGAGGGAATACCTAGGTGGTGGTAAGATGGACCCTTTATCCTAGGTTAAAGGATACCCTAATCTTTGGGATAAAATAATTTTAATACCTTTTATTTTTCCACTGCTATTTGTAATAGAAATGGAATCATTTTATTTCCCATTTCTATTCATATTCTTTTCTATTGTAATTGTTTTTAATTATGATATATTCATTGCATATTGTATTAATAGATTCTATACGTTGTATGGTAGAATCATTTACTTTTGTTATACTCTGATCATTCTATTAAATTCAAATAAAATTGTTTTTGATTACTTGTGGTATCATATCATATCATATCCATCTGATCTAGGACCAATTCGATCATTTTTATTGTTTTTGAATTGTATTAGTTTAAGATTTCTTAAACTAAGTTTCTTCTTAAGAGTTTAAATACAAAACTTTTAAACTTACAATTCACCCCATCTTGTTTTGTGCCATCTCATATACATTTACATCTATATTTCAATACAACATACATGATGAATCACTCACCATACCGAGTGTCATGCATGAAGTCTCACACTATTCTTGGGATGTTGAGAATATACCCTATTTCTTGAGCTTATAGGCTCGTTAGACTGGTCCCGGATGTCTGAGTTATGTCCTAGTCTATCCCATAACTAGTGTTCCAGATATATGGCCACTTACGTCTGCACGTACTTGCTTCACATAGGTGGATTCAATATATATCTAATTATACTATATATATATTAATACTATATATAAATAGTGAATGTTCAAACTTCCATTTCATCCATGAGATGAAGTAGGTAGACTCACTAGGTGTCCTATACAAACTTGAGTGGGATGAGTATTTATTTCAGAATTTCTTTCTTATTTTTTTATACTTGCACACTATTTAGTTATGATCACTACTCTAATTACATGTAGACACCATTGGTGGTAGACTACTGAGATTTTTTCTCACACCCTACTCGGGTTGCCTTTGGTACCCAAGAAGACTATCTTCCTATAGGTATGGATAATGGAAAGCACCCCTCTATAGGTTTCTGATGTGTATTACTTTTAGATGGATCTTAAGAGTAGAGGACCAATAATTAGCTCGAGATACTAGTGGAACAATTTTTTTTTCTTTTTTGTAGTTTGTATAGAATACTTTGTATCTGCCTAACCCCATGTTCCCCTTTTTATTATCATCATGCCATTAATCCATGTATCAGACACTACCTTAGAGTCTTTTGAGATATTTATTCAATTGTTCAGTTGATTTACACTTCCTCACTTGTCTATTATATCAAGTTTATTTATTCTTCTACTGAATTGTTATTATATATGTTTATATTATGATTCCACTATTGTTAATTATTGTTTGTATCCATTGTGCTACTATGAAATGAGGGCATAGTCTCCCCATCATACCACCTTTACACCCTCGCTGCTAGTCGGCAGCCTCTGACATACAAGGAGGTGAACTTGAGGCCATTTGACCCACCGACTTGGGGCATAGATCAAGTGTACCATAGGTTGGGAAATTATATTCATTGGAAAGATCCAAGAACTTTGTTGGTAATGAAAAAATCCTTGGAAAAACAATCATCGATCCATGATCCTATTATTATCCTCAAAATATCTCCTCTATGGTATTCTCCAATATCTAGGGCTATATAAATAAACATAGGATTTGGACATAGCTAAGTTTAAATAGAAGAGGATTAGGTCATGAATAATTATAGATAATTAATTATTTAATTTATTTATTTGTATATAATTTCACCCATGACTGATATTATACAAAACACCTGATGCACACAAAGATTATGTCACACTTAGGGTAAAAACAACATTCCAGATTTAATGTATGTTTAGTTTTACTATCTAAAACACTTTTTATAATATATTTCATTACTTTATAAAAAATGTGCACACATGATATATTATATTTAATATTTTTATTATATCAACATTGGGGATCCATGGTCCCTGAAATCCCCTGCTGAATATATACCTAAATGTGAAGATATCATTTAAAACATTACAAAGCGTTACAAGGGAAAAAATAGATTCATTACATACTTTCATGCATCATGTATTTTCATGGTTTCGTTTATATTGTTATCTATTATAGATTGTGTATGTTAAATGGAAAATTATCCCACAATGATATTGTAAGACCATGTAATTTATTTCCATCTTTTGGTTTCCATGGGGTATCACCTATGTTCAGTTGAACCTTTGGCTCTTCCTAAGCCAATGGGTTAGGGGAGATATGTTAAAAATGGTATCAATTTTTCCTGGTCTTTCTATTGGGATGGTAGTTATGTATATAGAACATGTTATAACTTCAAATGTAGATCATGAAAATGTGTATCCAAAATATTTATGCTAAACTTCAAGTTACCAAGGTAGTTGGGGTACAATAAGAATTCATACTCACCTTTAGTCATATCATCAAATCATCATTGTGGATTTAGACAATGAGTGTAGAGTATCATGAATTAGTAGAGAGACTTCTCACCAAGACTGCATCATCCATGTTGTATTTGATAACTTTTGGAATGTTGTTGTAATGATTTGGTTTATAATGGTTTGGAATATCCCAATCCTTTAGTTTAGTTATAATTTGGTGACTAAGTGAAAATTGTATATATTTATAGAGATATGACACCAGTTCAAATATAGGGTGATCAATAGGAGGATGTAGTTGAAAATTTATTTCAACTTGAAACATAGGTAAATCAACAACTTGTCCAGAGTATAGTTCAATCCTTCCAAGTTATTAATAAGGGAAATCAGATTCAGGAACCATGCTATGAGAATATATCATTGTAATTTTAGAATTATAATTATCCAATATTTTGGAGGGATTTAGGACTAAAAAATGCAGAGGCATGGCTTGGTCAGATGAATAGAATCTTCAATTTTTTGGGAACCGTGACTGATATCAAGGTAAATCTAGAGGTATACATGATCTAAGACCTTGAGAATCCATGGTGGGTTTTATTTGTTTAAACTAAAAAGACCAAGTCCTTACTTAGTAAGGGTTCAAGGAATTTTTTAACAAAAAATTCTTCACACATACCTTCGAAATCACAAAGATGAAAGATTTATTTACTCTCAAGTAAGAAAATATGGCTTTCACATAGTATATATCTAAGTTTATGAAGTTAGATTTATTTTCTCTAGAGTTATTCTGTAGTAAGTACCTTAAATAACTCATTATTGAGGTAGGAATTTGAACAGATATTTGATCTAAAGTAATCATATTCTGTATTGATGATTATATAAATACGGTCAATAGAGGAACCATGGAAGAAAAAGACATCGTATGAACTTATGGTGTGGGTAATGTTTTTACCTATCTAGGTATAAATGGGAACTCAAATGATGGAAACAATAGGAAATGGGAAACCTATTCTCAAGGATGCAAGGAACTAGAGAACCAATTGACCAGATTAGTTTCTTTTCCTTTTCACCACAACACTATACTAGATTGTTTTCAATGTGGATAATTGGATAATGGGAAAAGGGATTATAAAATTCCATATTATAAGTTTCATAATTTTGGTCAAATGGTAAAAATAAAACAATATTTGACTTACTTATCTAGGTAAACTTATGAAATTGGATCCAACATATCACAATCCTCTTATGTCCAGATAGGTTGGTCACATCAGAATAGTTCTTGGACCCAAAATAGTGGAGGTCAATGTAATTCTAGAAACACCTTGAAACTGTATTTGATTCCACAACATAAGTAAGAAAATATTATTGAGAAAGACCTAGTAAGTTGTTGTATGGTGAAGAGAAGATACTCATAGAGGATCAATCAAGTCCTTCGATGGTGTGAGGTACCACCCTTCTAAACTCAAAACTTATGCTAGTTTTTTTTGATATAGGTGCATCCCACTCTTTTATTACTTCTTATGTCATAAATCATATGGGGTTGTATATGGAAATGATGCATAATGTTATGATCATCTAAAAACCTCTTGGGAAATGGGAGTGAAGAGGATTTAAGTGTACAAAATGTTTGATAATTATCGATAAGGTTCAGTTTTTTTTTGGATTTTTCCATTTCAGAGATAGAAATATTTGATCTAATTTTGAGAATGGATTGGTATATTACTTTTAAATCCAATATTTATTGTTATGAATGATGAGTGAGTTTTATATATTATGTTGGAGTGGTATATCTATTTAATAGATATTAGTATCTAAATACTGGTAGAGAATAACCTTTTGGTACTAATGATCGAGACCATCTCTTATCATTTTGCAATAGTAACTTTAAAAACTATTGATGTAATCAAGAAAAGATATTTTCCAGCCATCATTGATTGATATCCTTATGTTTCCCTAAAAATTTCTCTATGTTACCACCTAAAAGGGAAGTTTAATTTTTAATTAATTTATTAACAAGGACCAATTCTATTTAACTTTCAAATTATAGGATGGAACCAATAGAATTAAGGTAATATAAGGTTCAATTAGAAGAGTTGGAAATTAAAGGTTTCATAAGACTTAGTACATCACATTGGGATACATTGGTTCTCTTTGTGAAGAAGGAATATGGTTCTCTTCAGACTAAAAGTGACCATAAAGGTCACTTGAAGGTGGTAGTGAGCACTCTATGGGAACACTGACTTTATGATAAATCCTCTAAGTGTGACATATGGATCCAAGAATTATGCATCCTTGGACACGTGATTTATAATTCTCAAAAGATAGAAGGTTTTATATTTTGGAAAATACCCAATAATGACTTTGAGATATGCGGATTTATTAACTTATCAAGTTATTACCATCACTTTGTTCATGACAATTCACATCTTGCCTCTCTAGTGATAGATTTGACAAGGAAAAGTATTCCATTCCAATGGAGAGAAGAGTGTCATAAATTCTTTCAGGAGCTTAAATAAAGACTCACTTAATCACCTATCCTTACCTTTATAGAACCATGGAAAGGTTTTGTGGTTTATTGTGATTCATTTGGATCTGATTTGGTTTTTTTCTCATGCAAGGTGTTCATTTCATAGATTATGATTCACAATAGTTACATGCGAATGAAAATAATTATCTGATGGATGAAATGGAACTATATGTGGTGGTACATGCTTTGAAAAATTGGTTTTATTATATCTTTAATGAAAATTTCATTAGGTTTAACAATCATAAAATATTGAAATAAATATTTTCATAAAAGGATTTAAACCTCAAATAATGATGATGGATGGAATATCTTCAGATGTTCAACTTTGACTTAGTATATACACTAGTTAAAGGGAATTCAGTGGTTAGTGCTCTAAGTTGAAATTAATATAATTAGTTGTATAAAGAAGCTTCTAATCAATGGAAGTTTATAAAAGTGATTACTAATATACATATGAATTGTGTTGAGTAGGATAATGTTATAGTATTCTTCACATTGTCTCTTGTTCCTGATATTGTTGAGCAAGTCATATAGGCTTAAGGATCTGTTTCGACCGAGGGTGGGAGGACCGATGTGCCCAACGATCGATCTTATAGAGGGATGAGTTCCACTTAATCTCTCAGGTCGGGTATATCGGTCTTTGTTTCGAAACTCCCAACAGTTCCATATGCAATGATCCATGGACCTTTTTTCCAAAGGCAGGCATTTGCTGGGAAATTCGGCCAGCGATTCTTAAGAACTCACATTGGTCGAGAGGATGGGAAGTCGGGCTCATCGCACCCTTTTGGGGGGAATTATTACATGTTCCGGGACTCTCTTATAGATTTAAGAGGTCTTCATATGTTCCTAAATCTTTAATTTTTCCCCAATCATAGTATCCATGAATTACCCCTTAGTTGGCAATGATCAACTGAACCTAGGGATGTAGAGTCATTTAGGCCCGAGAGGCCATCCTCAAGAGTTACCCCTCAAGTGATGATCTCTGATTCTGATCTGAAAGACACTTTTATTTTGAGAGGATCCGTTTGGACTCATAGTGATCGGTACACCCATGGCTTCTCCCAAGTGTTCATCCTCAAGAGTTACCCCTCCTTGATCAACCTTTCTCGAGTGGATCCTGACGTGGGATGGATTCCCAGGTGGGATCTTCGGTCTGGTGGGATATTCTCAAATGACTAGGCCAGGGCCTTCTGGGTCCATTATCATTGCCGAGAATTTCCCGAGTCACTGGAAGCAGTAAATCTGTACTCTACAGTGTGGGCTTCCCAGTTTTCTGTTTACTCACCATCTTCGATCCTGCCCGACTTGCTCAGTCGCTGGTGTTCGAGAAATAACACTTTCCACCTCTCCCATGGTGAAGTTAGTATTAGTTTATGGGCCATCTACCAACTAGGAGGGCTTCTGATAATTGGTGAGATGTATGATGAGTTTCTTCCCACTCCTGACACATGGGACGATGTCAAACGGGTGCCTTCGTTGGCGAGGGATCTGCTGGTTATGGCAGAGCGGTCACTGGGTCAGCCCTTGCATGCCCACTCTATTATTCCCTAAAGCACCTAGATAGGGTTATTTCTGAAGGCCACCGGTCCTGTGCTGAAGGTCAAGCGCCTCGGGACTCACCCTTCTCAACAATCACGAACTATCCCAGGTTCCTACTGGGCGGTTCTGGAGGCGGGCGACTATCTTTCATGGGGTTATGAGGTGCGCCCCAGTGTGCCGCCTATGCTCAAGATGGCAGGTCTTTTCGCCATGTTTTTGAGTGGGTGGCTATTCCCATCTCGGGATATTATCCCAGGCGTCAGGGCTTGCACCCTGATGATGGCAGCTGAGCTAGCGGGAGGCCGCCCGATGAATTTGGCCATGCCCACTTTGGCTCGTATTTATGAATTACTGAGCCACATGCAGGAGGGTGGATCAACCTATCGTATGAGTGGGACATTTAAATTCTTATATGGCTGGGTAGAGGATCATTGTCGCTGTCATGATTATCTTCATAACACAGTCATTCTGCTTCCTACTCTTCGGCCTACCATGCTTGATATAGCTGGAGTTCATCTGAAGTCCCTCAACTCTGATGAATTCATCAAGCATCTGAGTGACTTTTCCCAGTTCTCTTTCACTCCCTACCCCACTCCTTCTGGCATCGTGGTTGACGACCGTAGGGGGAGATTAGAAGAACGTTCTTACATGATTTCACTGTGGGACATGTTTTTATCTATGAGTATTGATGGGGTTTCTCTATGTGAATTTTATGACCCATATAATTTTTCTCGCCAGTTTGGATGCATGAAACTCCAGGTTTCCCTTCCCCATCCTTAGGCCTGAGGACTGAATCCATCCATTCTCCATCAATGGTGGTTGATGTTGATGCGGGAGGGATCTGGCACAAGTATTCCCTTGCTTGACATAGGAGCGACTGCCAGCCTATCCTTGGAGTATGCGATAATGTGGATAAGGCATTATTCAGATGAGATCCTGGGGAAGGCTTTCCAACAATTTCCCAAATCAGGGGTTACTGTGGCTACTGTGCTTACCACACCTTCCTCGTCGGCTTTGAGGGAGGACCGATTGATGGCTCGCAGGTCGAAGCGACTCCGGGTATCTTCCTCTTCCAACCCCTCTACAGTTGAAGTTTAGACATATCCAACCCTTTTGGATGTAAATTAGGATGACCCCATGACTTCAGGCCCCTGTGATGTAATTCCCTAAGCTCCTCCGGTCGATACTGGACTTACTAGCTCAACTCCCAAGATTGAACCAGGGCTAGAAGCTTTTGACCCTCCAGTATTAGAACCATCTTCTAGTGTGCACATGTCTGCGCTGACTGCAATTCTAGAATTCTTCCCTGTGTTATCTAGTGAGGATACCAAAGACCCTCGTGTCATGGTGGACCACCGAGCAGTGTGAAGGTGGGCCTGGCCTCGGATCTGTGAGATTGTTACCGAAACTCCTCTGGCTGAGATGGTGACTAAAACTGAAGCCCATCGGCAAATCTTCCTAGGTTTGGGGTTAGGTGGATTAAACTATCCACAACTTCATTTTCTCACCTGCTAGGTTGTCATTGCCCGTGGGGAGGTTGCCGCTAGTGAACAAAAACTTTCTCACCTAGCTGCCTCTCATTGTGGGACCCGAGATTTGGAGGAAGCTATGATGAAGCTTTGTCAGTTCATAGCACTAGAGGCGAGCTCTCAAGATCATGCAACCACCCTATCAACCGAGCTGCATGAATGCGAAGCTCGAGCAGCGATGCTGAGGGATCAGTTTTCATCTTTTACTGGTGACCTTGATGCTACCAGGAAATGGATCAATGGTCTCCAAATGACGGTGAGGCATACTCATTCGGTGGCCTAAGTTGAGGTCAGGGAGAAGGCCGTGCTGGAGAAAACTTACAATAACCTTCATCGCACAGTTTCCAATCTGATGGAGAGAGCGATCCAAGCTCCTTTGTGATTTCCAGAGCTATTTCTGTACACTATGTTTTACCTCTTTTGTTGCTGCGAAGGAGAGACTCTGACTTGTGGACGTCCTCCCTTTTTGTCCAAATAGAATACAATCTGCTATCGATCTTTCATTGTTGTAAAATTTGATTGTTACTAGAATGAATGTTGTATAAATAACAACTCACTGAATCAGAATTAATTAGAGTTCAGGAAAACGATAAAATAGAAACGAGCTCTAATTTTTTCCTGGACCATGGGATCCAGCGAGCATAGTTTGACTATTTCTAGGGTTTTATAGAAAAACCCTACAAACTTTTTTTCTTTTCTATCAATACCCTAATTTTTCCTGGGCCCATTTGGTGCGGTCCCAGTGAGTATGGCTCGGCTTTTGCTTAGGTCACCCTTTTTGGGTTTTAGGCCTAACAAGCTTTGCACATCTTTTTGTGAGTGGTTTAAAGTCCCACCGACAAGACTATCATTACTGATGTTTTAGGTCAAATAGCTTTGACCAGATATGGTGGGGAGAGGGCCCTGATGAGGTTTGGTTGATTAAAATATGTCTCCATACCTTTCAAACGCACGTGGGGGGAACATGTTTAGATTTGAACAACATGCAGGGCATGTCACAAGGCATGGGAGCCGTATCGGTGTGCAGAGGTAGGAAAAGTTTCACCTAAGGAAGACTTGCCTTTGTTAGACGGGACATTAGCGATCAATATGCAGAGCCACTAAGGGTATGGTAGGAATATTCATGCAAAGGTGTCCTTAAGTAAATGAATGTCCATTTCTGATGGCCTGAGGACTTCATGGAAGTACAGATTCTTGGAGAATTATGAAAACCACCAGGGGTGGCTCGCAAAGGGTATGTGACGTCTGAAAGGGTTTGGGAAAATCTGTACTAATCAAGTTTGTGGATGAAGGGTCCCTGTCCTATGTATTTAGCTATCGTGAAGGATGGTTGGATCTTGGCATAGTTTAAAGTCATACAGCTGGTACATTCTTTAAAATGGAATGACTTTTCCTAGTTCTTGGTAATCTCTTCAGAGACGTTCCACCATATTCAGGTAGGGTTGTGAAAGAGGTTGGTAAACTGCAGCTCAAAGGGTTTACGAATCCCGGGATGGATATGGGGGCTCAGAGGCCAAGAGGCGTACGAAGAGAATCATTGCCTAAGGAAATATTGCCTTTGGTAGATGGGCCATGGGTGATCAATATGCAGAGCCGCTGAGGGAATGGTATGCATAGTCATGAAAAGGTGTCTTTATGTCAATGATTGTATTCTCCCAATAGCCAAGAAACTTCAGGGAAGTTGAGATTCAGGACCACCAGGGGTGGCTTGCAAGGGTTCATCTCTTTCTGGGTACAGATTGTGATTCATGAGGAGAGGGTGCCTAGATATAGGAGAAACATCTAGGATAAATTTCCCAAGAATGGGTAAAGTCACCCCGTTTCACGCTGGTGTGAGATGGTGGTTTGTGCAGGTCTGGCCTATGCATTGAGGGAAGGAGGAAAAACTCTATTCCTAATTGAACCCATGAAGATTTAGACCTTGCAGTTTAACATCATGCAACAAGAACATAGGGCATTTTAAATTCCGTGCAGTATAACGTCATGCGGTAAGGATGGATTCCATGCATTTTAACATCATGCGGTAAAGAAGGGGAGCATTATTAAAGATATTGTGAAGTTTAACATCGTGCAGTGAGGACGAGGGGAATTTTTAAATTCGTGAAAATTCTTGTAGTTAGAGGAATTTCTATGGATATTTAATTCTAGGTCTTTGTAGCTTCACGCCAAGCGGCAAAGACATGTTTCGTACAGTTTTAATCATCATGCGGTAAGGATGTAGTTGGAAAGGCCACTCTTGATTAGAATGTAACTGGGCTCGAATATCTCATCATGTCAAAGATGTGGAGAGGGGTTGATGGTGTAAACCGTGGTTTTGCGACTTCTTGGATCAGGAGAGATGATATGGGGGCTTTGAGGCCGGTAAGCGTATGGGGCTAGGAAGAGTATCGCCTGAGGAAATCTTGCCTTTGGTAGACGGGCTAGGGGATATCAATATGCAGAGCCACTAAGGGCATGGTATGCATAGTCGTGCAAAGGTTTCCATGGGTCGATGACTTTCCACTTCCGATGGCCATGAATGATTATGAGGATCTGCGATTGTCCGGGCCACGAAGTCTGTCATTTGGTAAGGAAATATCTGGACATGTTGGGGATGTTCGTCCCTGGTTGCTATTAAAACTTGAAGAGTTCACTGTGCTGATTTATCTTTCGCATGGGGTGTACCTTTACTCCATGCAGTTTAACATCATGTGGTAAGGATGAAGTACTCTTAGTTTAACGATCATAGAGTTTGGACCATTGGGTGACTATTGCTACAATCACCTGGAGGGAAATTGAGTTATGATGATCTGGTATACTCTAAACAAGTGTGAGGGAATGAGGGTGTAAACTGTAACTCTGGGGTTTCCTAGATCAGGAGATGTGGTGTGGGGATCTGAGGCCGGTAAGCATACAGAGATGGGAAGGGTATCACCTAAGGAAATATTGTCTTTGGTAGATGGGCCAGGGGCGATCAATATGCAGATCCACTAAGGGAATAATATGAATAGTCATACAAAGGTGTACATGGGTCGATGACTTTCCACTTCTGATGGACATGGATGATTATGAAAATCTAGAATTGATCATAGTACAGAGTTCGGCATATGGGGATAATGGTGTCCAAGCATACAAGAAACATCTTCACCACAATTTCCGGTTGAGTAAAAGTAGCCTAGCCCTGGCTTGATGTTTGTAGATGCAGGTCATCATGTGAACCACAGGAAGATACATAGGATAACTAGGTAGGGATACCATGGAAACGTTTGGATGTGAGAGGGGAATGAACTTGTAAACCACCACTCCATAAATTTTTGGATCGAGAGACATGATATGGGGGATCTGAGGCCGGTAAGCATACAGAGAGAGGAAGATTATCGCCTGAGGAAATCTTGCCTTTGGTAGACGGGCCAGGGGCTATCAATATGCAGAGCCGATGAGGGCATGGTATGCATAGTCATACAAAGGTGTCCACGGGTTGATAAATTTCTACTTCCAATGGACATGGGTGGTCATGAAGATCCGCAATTATCTGGGTCGTGGAGTCTGATGTATGGAGAGGATTCATCCAAATGCCCAAGGAGTATTCCCATCCCATTTCACCGTATATCTTTTGTGGGTCGTGATGAAGTCCGTGCAGTTTAACATCATGCGGTGGGGATGAAGTCCATGTAGTTTTAACATCATGCAGTGAGGATGAAGTCCATGCTGTTTTAACATCATGCGGTGAGGACAAAGTTGAACCGACATGAAAAGGGGATTCCGTGCAGTTTAACGTCATGCAGTAAGGAAGAGGGGTATATATACCCGTGTTTTCTTTTATCGGCAGCTGGGCTAGGAGATAAGATCCTGGTGTCGCTACGTATCCTGTGAGGGTAGGAATCAAGCCACACATAGTTATTTTGGGGAATACACCCCATGCAGGTCTGGTCTATATGGGGGAAAGGGGCAATTTTTCTTCTTATCTGTGCATTTTAATGTCGTGCGGTAAGGACGAGGAATACACCTCGTGCAGGTTTGGTCCTTACATAGGGTAAAGGGGGTATTTTTAGCTTCATTTGGGGTGGCTAGGATAGGGTGTGTAATTCTGGCATCACTATGTATCCTATAAAGGCATGAATCAAGCCATATGTAGTTATTTAGAAGATAATACATCTCGTGTAGGTCTGATCAATACAAGGGGGAAAAGGGAATTTTTAATCTTCATTCGGGGGTGGCTAGGCCAGGATGGGGGACCCTGGAATCACTACATATCCTACAAAGGAAGGAATCAAGCCATACATAGTTCTCTGAAATCTAGGTAGTTTTTGTTCACACAAAGGGACCCAGCCATAATTCCTAAGCTCATGTGAGTAATAATAATTGTGAGAAACAAGGAATGGCGGAAGTCCCAGTTGTGTAACGTGTGAATAGGCATGCTAAGAGGGTAGTGATTAAGGTTGTGGCTAGACCTGGTCATGGGTTTCAGGTGTCACTACCTATCCTGTGAGAGCAGGAATCAAGCCACACGTAGTTCTTTGAAAGAGGTACATCCCATGCAGGGTTGGTCCGTACACGGGGGGAGAGGGAATTTTTTTTTGATTTCATTTGGGGGTGGCTGGTCCAGGATGTGGGATCCTAGCATCGCTACATATCCTTCAAAGGCAGGAATCAAGTCGTACGTAGTTCTCTAAAAGGGATACAACCCATGCATGGTTGGTCTGTACACAGGGGAAAAAAGGGCACTTTTAACTTTATTTAGGGATGGCTGGGCCAGGATACATAATCCTAGAATCGCTACGTATCCTGCAAGGGAAGGAATCAAGATGTACATAGTTCTCTGAAAGGGATACACCCCGTGTAGGGTTGGTCCATACACGGGGGAAAAAGGGCACTTTTAACTTTATTTGGGGATGGCTGGGCCAGGATACAGAATCCTGGAATCTCTACGTATCTTGCAAGGCCAGGAATCAAGCTATACGTAGTTCTCTGAAATCATTGTAGTTTAACGTCGTGTGGTGAGGAAGAAATACTCTTAGTTTAGGGTCATAGAGTTTGGACCATTGGGGGTTGGCAGTTTAACATCCTACAGCTTAGACGATAACTGATTTTGGTTATGAGAAATACTTCTTCAGAAATCTCGCATTCGTAGGAGCGGTAGTGAACTGCCTATCCATGGAGATCAGGGCATATGCTCCATTGGAGTAGACCTTGTGTATAACATATGGTCCCTCCCACTTGGGATCTAGATTTGGAGGTTTCTTTTAGGGTATCATTGGGGTCCAGAGGACCAATACCAATTCTCATTCCAAGAAAGACCGAAGGCGAGCCTTTTTATTGAAGGCTCGTGCGATCCGGTTCTGATATACTTACACATGGTGCAAAGTGTGCAACCTCTTCTCATCCAGCTGTTCCAATTCACCTATCCATTTTTTTGATTTCTCATCATTGGATAACTGATCACAAATGGCAACATGGAGCGATGGCAATTGGAGCTCAATGGGCAGGACCGCTTCTATTTCGTATACTAATAAGTACGGAGTATCCCGAGTAGCGGTGCAGATTGTGGTTCGATAATCCCACAATGCATGAAGGAGTTTATCTGACCATGATTTCTTGTCTTTGTCCACCATTTTATGGAGAATTTTGGACATGGTCTTGTTGAAAGCCTCTATCTGTCCATTGACCACTGCATGGTAGCGGGATGAGTGGTTAGCCTTGATACGATATTCTTGGTATAGTTTCTCCAATTTAGCAGAGCAGAAGTTGGTGCCATTATCCATCACTATGGTATGAGGGATGCCAAATCTGGTGATGATATTGGCTTTCACAAAGCTGACAATGTTTCTTGCCCTGACTTCCTTGAGGGGTACAACTTCTGCCCATTTGGAAAAGAATTCAGTTTCTGTGAGGATATACTTCATTTGTTTGGCCATGGTGGGAGGATATGGTCCCACAACGTCCATTCCCCATATGGAAAATGGCCAGGAGTACTTTTCCTGATGAAGTAACTCCGGGGGTTGGTGAATAAAGTTGGCATAAATTTGGTAGGAGTGGAATTTCGCGGTAAAGTGATCGCAATCTCGTTCCACGGTGGGCCAATAGCACCCAAGCCTTCGAACCTGATGGGAAAGCTTAGACCATGACTGATGTGCTCCACATACTCAGACATGTACTTCATTTATGACAACATTGGTTTCTTCTCCATAAATGCATTTGAGGAGAATTCCATCGAGGCCTCATTTGTAGAGGACCTCTTACTGACCCGTGCCACCATATAGGATAAAGTTGATTGCCCTTTTCCGTATTTGCTCTCGTTCAGCCCTGTCTGATGGAAGTTCTCCCCTTTGAAGGTAGTTTGCAATGGGGGTCATCCATCTGGTGGTATGAGCATATGGCTCAGAGACAGGACTAACTTCGTTTATTTATTCCATCTTAGTCTGAACAAATGGAAAGACCATTAGATGATGAGAAATACTGATAATTGTTTCATCTCGGTCTGGGTTAGCTAGGGCTATGGTCGCATTATCTAATGAATCAGCCTGGGCATTCTTAGAACATGGAATATAGGTCAATGTTGGTTCTGTGGAGAATCCCTCCATTAACCCTCAGACATGGTCAAACATGGGAATAAGATCCTCCTTTTTAATATCATAGTCACCATTTACTTTCTTTATGACCAGTTCCGAGTCACCTTTTACCTTAACATGCTGTACTTGTGCCTGGAGTGTGAGCTCCAGGCCTGCAATGAGGGCTTGATACTCTGCCTCATTGTTCGTACATCCTTCTGATAGGAGGAAGTAATATAGAAAGACTGCCTTTTTTGGGGACATGAGTATGATCCCCAAACCCACCTTGTTAAATCTGGGATCCTCCATCCTCTTCCCTGTCAGGCTTCGGGATGTGCCTTCGAAGTACATTTCCCATGTTGGGAACTCCTCTTGAACCTAGAATATGTCTTCATCAGGTAGCTCGATGTCCAATGTGGTGGTCCCTATCGAGGGGTGATCTGCCAAAAAATCTACTAATTCCATACCTTTGATGGCTTTATGAGGCACAAACCGGATGTCAAACTGTTGCAGGATGACTGCCCATTGGGATACGCGCCCAGTCAACATTGGGCGACTGAGGATGTACTTGAGCGGGTTACTACGCGAGACCAAATAGACTTTATGATGATGCAGACAATGTTACTATTTTTGAACTGTGAAAACCAAGTCCAAATAACTCTTCTCGATGTTTGAGTATCGAGTTTCAACATTGATCATGGTTCAGCTGAGGTAATAGAGACTGGTTTCACTACCGATGTCATTTTTCTATGCGAGGAAGGCTCCCAGTGACCACTCTAGGGCCGTCATGTATAGGATAAGAGGTCTTCCTTCAACTGGGTGAATGAGCACTGGTGGGCTTAAGAGGTACTTCTTTAGGCTGTCGAATGCCTCTTGGAAATTATCTGTTTATTGGTACGTAACCCCCTTTTTCATTAACCTGGTGAAGGGAAAACATTTTCCCGCTAGGTTAGCTATGAACTGCCTAATGTAGGCTAGGTGTCCTCGGAATCCTCTCAACTCAGTGAGATTTCGGGGAGTTGTTAAACCAAGGATAGCCTTTGTCTTTTCAGGGTCGACTTCGATGCCATGATGTCTTATGACGAAGCCAAGGAATTTCCCTGAGGTAACCCCCAAAGGTGCATTTCAAGGGGTTCATCTTCAGGCTATGTTGTCGAAGTTTGTTGAAGACAATTTCAAGGTCTGATAGGTGATCTGAGCACTATCTTGATTTGACCACCAAGTCATCCACATAGCATTCGACAAATCTCCCCAGGAATGATTTAAATATACGATGCATGACACATTCATATGTGGCGCCAGCATTCTTGAGACCAAAGGGCATGACCCTGTAATAGAATACTCCTTGAGGGGCCCTGAAGGCAATGAATTCTTCGTCTTATCGGGCCATCCTAATTTGATTATACCCAAAATAACCATCCATGAAGAATAGATCCTCATACCCAGCCATTGCATCGATTAATAACTCGGTGATCGGGATCGGGAAATCATCTTTTGGGCAATGCCGATTGAGATCTCTAAAATCGATGAAGACACAGATTTGTCCTTTCTTTTTCTTTATGGGGACAATGTTGGCTAGCCAGATGGGGTATTGGACCTCTTGAATGAAGTCTTCTTTAATAAGATTATTGACTCCAGCCTCTATTTTGGAAGCATGTGTGGGGTGCGTCCTTCTAGTGGCTTGTTTATAACCCCAGTGGTCTTCTGGAAGACCTAAGTGGTGCGTCGCCACTTCAGGATCGAGTCCCGACATTTCTATGTAAATCCAAGAAAAAACATCTCAATGTTGCCTCAGGAAATAGGTATATACCTTGTGCTCCTCAAGATACATGGTTGTACTAATGAGAGTGGGCCTCAGGTCTTCCTCAGTACCCAGGTTTATTTCCCTGAGCTCGTCCACAGTGGTGGAGATACCTTCCTAAAATGCAGGAGGTGTATCCCTGAGATCTTCCTCCTCTTCTTCCCCCACATTCTCATCTTCTTGATCCGACAGGGGGAGAGTTCTCGTCATGGTCTCTTGGGATTCTGGAGGCAAGGCATCGTGGGCGTCCTCGCTCAAGTATTCGCCCCCAAATTGAGGGTCAACAGTCGTTTCTGCACTGCTATACTCGGGTGTCATGGCTGAATTCATGAGGATAGCTGAGTACGTGTTGAGACATGAACTCCTTCTCTCAACATGGTTGATGGGCAGTACATAGTCTTCACCGATCTGCTTGAGGGGGTCATAAGGAACCATTTCCAGGCCATTTGGAGTGGGGATACAGTCGATACCATCAATCGAAGGCTTCTTCTTCTTTTACTCATAAAACCCGGCGTCAATGTAGTGTGACTCAGAGATCTCGAAAGAGGACTTGTTAGCATGCAATGTTCCACCTTGTCCATTGACACAATACTTAATACACTGGTAGTAGGATGAAGGAATGGCCATGTGCTTATGGAGCCACGACCTTCCCAGCAGGGCATTGAATGCTGTGTTCTTCCTGACCACCAGGAATTTTGAGTAGGCCACAAGGTCACCAAAATGGATTTTTAGCTTGATTTGTCCCATTGTCTTCTATTCACTCTTATCGTAACCCAACAAAGTTGTGGCTGAGGGTATTAGATCATCCTCATTGCAGCCCAACTTATAAAGTGTCCGTAGGGGAAGGAGGTTAACTCCAGAGCCGTTGTCAATAAAGACTTTCCGGATCTCAACATCATTTAGTGTACCAGATACATATAGTGGTTTTATGTGTCCTTGAATGATGGAATCTTCATCCTGATCAGTGAAGGAAATCACCGCATTGCATTCACCCGGGCCAATATCCGTTCAATAAATCTCGGCGGCGGCTACCTCAGCTTGAAACTCCTGGGGGATGAGCAAGGCTTCTACAAGCGCCTCCCTGAGATCTACTGACAAACTAAGGGCATCTAGGATTTACAGTTTGGATGGTACTGACACTAGCTGCTTAAGGATATCGTATTTCTTCTCCAACAGCCGATGCTTCTCCGTAGGCTGGAGAGTTTTAGCAGGCACTTTGAGAGCTGGAGTATGTGACGAGGAGGGACCGGCTGTGGGGTCGGATGTCGACGGTGTTCCCACGTTATGGGGACTCGGCCCGGCCGGTCTATTTGTGTAAACTAGCTAGCTAGACACTTATTCCCCCTCTGATGGGTACCACAGAATGACGGGGCCATAGTGGCTGCTTGTGGGGGTGGAGGGATATTCTTTCTCCTGCTGAGTCCGTTGAAGGGCTCTCCCATGGGTTTCTGTGATATTAACATTTTGGGCTGGGGTAAAACCATAGGGTTGGTTTTGACCATGACTGCACCTCTCCTCGTATCCCCTACTTCTACAATTCCTCCTCTCGACCCCTTGTGTTGGGAACTCGGGTTCGTAACCATACCCTTCTTCAGGGAATGATTCCATTATATGAATGAAGTTGATGGAACCAAATATTATCTCCTCTTCATGTGTCAGGTCAACCTGGTTGGTTGTCCCTGATGGTGCCATTTGGTGGGTCGGTGCCCGTGGCGCCAAGTTTGAGGGCATAAAATCTGATAGTGTCGGGGCTAACTTCAGACTCATTGTGGACTGCTCCTCTTGCACTTGTCTCCTCCCTTTTTTATTACTCCTGGATGAACAGATCATGGAGGGTTGTGAGGCCGATATTGTCGTCTGTGCGGCATTAGGAACTGTTGGCAGCAACACCAGCTGCTGTAGTTGAGCTCAGAGTATGCCCTGAGCTCGATTGACAGTCTTCCGAGTCATCTAGTCATCAAATTTCTACCCCTTCTTGCTGGTGACTTCCTGCCACCCCTCCCCTTTGTTGGAGTCAGTGTTAGAAATATACGTCACATGTACTGGGGGTGGTCCCAGCTCAACCTGCCCGGAGTCTACCATCCTTTGCAGGAGGTATTTAAAGATGAAGCATTCCTGGATATTGTGCCCCAACATTTGATGGAAGGGATAGTAATCTGGTCTGTCATCGTGGCCAACTTCTTCGGGCTTCCTTAGCTCTGGGAGGTGGAGCAAATTGCAATTCATGGTGGCGATGAAGTAGCCGCAAACTTGGTCCTCTAAGAACAAGTATACTTTGTGTCTTCGTTCCTCGAACTGGTTCCTATTCGATCCTCTTTGATTTTCCTGTTTGGGCGGAGGCGACCACTGATATACAAGGGGCCCTTGATGATTTGGTGGAGGCCAAGGCAGTGGAGTAGGTGCAGGGGCTGGCTTGAGCATGACAGAGGATGCTTCAGCTCTTACTGCTCTCTTTGAAGGAGCCTGTGAGGCTATCCAGGACTTCAGATTAGTCCGCTGTAGGGAGTCTTCAATTCTCTTGGCAATGGCAGAGATATTGCGGAAACCAATGGTGCACTCCACTGGTATGACCAGTGTTTGCAGCTCATCTCGAAGGTTATCGATGCATATGGCAATCATATCATCTTGGGGCATTGTCCTGTTTAGAGAGTAGGTCAGAACCTTCCATCTGGCGATGAAATCTGAAAGCCTCTCGTTCTACCTCTATTTTCAATTCATGAGGTCGCTGAACGTTGTTTAGGCAGCGTTGAGCTGAAGTGGAACATGAACTGCTACCGAAGGTCTTCCCAACTTTTTATTTACTGAGCTTCCAGAATCATATACTAGACGAAGGCAGATCCTTACAAGGTCCGTACGAAGCATCTGAGTTTCAATGCTTCTTGTTGTTCCGGAGTTCCCATCATATGGTTTCAATAAGACGTGTAGTGCATCAAATATTGTTCCAGATCGCCTTATCCATTGAAAATAGGGAATACAGGGCTCCCAAAATTGGGTGGAGGAGGCATGTTACTCACCCAATCTGGGTAGGTCTTTCTCTTTGGCTGTACTGGAGCACGTCGACCTTCTATTGCTTCCAATCGAGCTATCAGTGCCTCTATGGTGTTGGTGATACCCTGTTTTACATCCTGTTGGGCCCGGTCTTGGATAGGTGTAGCCTGAGGCATTGCTTGAGGATCTATCTCGGCCAACACCAAGGGTATATATGCCGTTTGTGACTCCTTAGTAGGGTTCAGACGTACTCGCTCTGGTTGCTTCCTAAGTGGAGGTAAGTCTTGGTATTCATCCGAATCCATGTTCAGGTAGTTGGATGGGCCGGGCGCCGCATTGGGCGGGGGCCCTGACCGCGCTTCGTTTGACGAGGCAAACCTTGGTATTTGAGGTGCACTTTCTGGGAGTGCAAGGTGCGACTATTCTTGGGAAGCACTTTCAATAAGACGGTTCCTCTGGAGTAGCTCGGTGTTAAACCGCCTCAATTCTTTCATTTCCTCTTCCTGTCGAGTGAATCTCTCTTCGAGCGTAAGTGGCTCATTTTTATTAAGGGAAGGAGGTGGGTTAAGGGTAACCGTTCCTTTGTTCTTATACTTGTTAGAAGCTCACATGGTAAGAAGAGGAGGGTTAGATAGAGGGGTGGCCATATTTAGGGCGGCCCTCTGGTTCCAGGTGTGCACACCTGATGGTTTGTTGTGAATCGTAGCCTGACTGGAACCGTCATCTCCTGATCCATCTATATTTGCATCATCTTCGGTGTCACCTGTGGGGTTAACCTCTATGGAATTGATGGATGCATATCACGGGGTGGAGGAGATGTCATATTCCAAGTAGGAAGAGGATATCCTGCGCCTTTTACTGGTCTTCCCCTTCCTGTCCCGAGATTGCTTTCGGACTCCTTGATGAAGGGTGACGCAGAGAGTTCTTTGATGCGACCTTATGATACGCCTCTCTCTTGATGGGGATGATGATTCAAAGGATGGGATAGGGCATGAACCTCCTCTTCTGACTATCCTCCCTAGATAAGAGAATACTGATTATCATGGGAGAGGTTGTTGTTGAGGTGTTAAAAATGCCCCCAGCCCTGAGGGCTGGGGTTGGCTCCGTTCCTTAGACTTTGAGTCTCTTCCCGTTTCTATTGGTCTTACGTGGGAATTTGTTGTTAAAAATGCCCCCAACCCTACAGGCTGGGGTTAACACTGGATTGCGGCAGTGGCTGCTGCTATCGTTACCTGCCTGATCTTGCGTGCCCCCATTCGTAGGTGAACTAGATCTAATGTCAAGTTCACCTATGAATCAATACCCTTTGGAGAGGAAAGAAATGACTGCTGATTGGCCTCTCTTAAGTGAGAGGCCTGTTGTATGATTTCAGTGGCCTGATTCAAAAGTTTATGAATGGCTTGTTCCCGTTGGGCCTGACACTTCTGGGACTTACTCAAGGCATGTCTCTATTGGGTGTGTCACCTTTCCTGAACAGGGACCCCACTCAATTGATGTCTTGACGTGATGACGTTGCAAGACATTATGCCGAACAGGTTCTTATGGGCGGGGAGCAGAGTGAAATGCAGAGCTCCATGTTCTCCCCATCCTCTGATATGGACTCCCGTCGGACCGTCACCAATTAGGCGGTGCAACTGGAGTAGTGCACGAAGGCAGGCTAACTCAATGTTTCCTTTACGCCTCTTAGGTCGCAGTTTCCGCGCCGAAGGAAGAGCTTCCAGGTCGATGTGATGCAGGTGGTCTCCTATTGTCTTGAAATGGTCTACATACCCATCATAGGGTAGGAAGCTTGATTTCATCCAGTGGAGGGTTGTCCATATATTGGATCAGATGTCGTGCACACATCCTTTTGGCAATTTTCTGGGTATGTTGAATTGAGAGGTGGCCGCGGGCCAAAACATAACTGGTACATCATCTCTGGACAATTTTTTACTCAGGTGCAACATGTCGGCATACTCCTCTGCTAGTGATTCCTCTACTTGGTCGGCCCAACTGAGACGCTCACCGATAGTGTGGTCGGAGGAAGTGGGGCTAGTAGGTATTGAATTATCATGTGGGCGATTCTGAGGTGGTTCAGAAGATGAATGTGGCCCCAGAACATATCCTGATTGAAGAAGGGTGTCGTTGGTGAATAGCTAGGAATCTGACATGCTTGATCCCGTCCTTCTGAGTGCCTCGGCATATGAGGGCTTTTCTGTGCTTGATTCGGTAGGGGGAGGACCTTCCTGTCGATATGATATGTCACTGCGGGGAGGACCTTGGAAATAACTTCCATCATGGTGAGGATGACCATCACGGTTTGATGTTTGATGTGTATCCTGGGGAGGACCTTCAAGACACACTGCGACAAGGGGAGGACCTTCTTATTGCTTGGGGCCATTGCGGGGAGGACCTTCGCAATGGCATCCGTAGTGGCGAGGACTACCATCACAGCTTCCGTATGGAGAATGTATATGGGGCACACCCTAGGGAGGGCATTCAGAATGTACCGCAACGAGGGGAGGGCCTTCTCGTTTCTTGACATCTCTATGGGGAGGACCTCCATTATCAGAGTGGTGAGGACTACCATCACGATCTGATGTCTGGATGTGCGGAGTGTCATTGCAACGTAACCCCTAGGGAGGACCTTTAGGGTAGACCACAACAAGGGTAGGAACTTCTTTTTGCGATGAGACGTCACTGTGGGGAGGGCCTCCATAGTTGCGACTACGATAGCGAGGACTACTATCATAATCTGTGGTCCCACTGCACAGAGAGTGTTTGCAGTGTATACCCTGGGGAGGACCTTCAGGGTGGACCACAAAAAGTGGAGGGCCCTCTTGCTGCTTGATCTTCTGGTCACACGGAGGGCTTATATAACTCGCATCAAAAGAGAATATCTTATGATATATCGTTATATGCCCATGGGGGAGGCCCCTGTGGGTGCTATGGGGAGGACCTTCAGAGCTGCTAGTAGCGACATTGCAGGGAGGACCTTTGCAACTGTTACTGCTACTCCCATAATATGGTAATGAGTGGGCAGGGTTCTGAGCCTTCAATATGTGCTTAGCGGCATTAAGAACCCCAAATTCTAGCAGAGTGGAGTCATGAACCCTCTCTTTATTTTTCGGCTAACTTTGGCATGTTTTGGGTGCTTTCTTGTGGGCAGTGGGGACCGTCTACTGTTGATAATGGACTTCACATTTGGGTCCCTTTCTAATTGTGTCCTGTGATGCTGCTGGGATATGCCGACGAACATCTTTACTTTTAGCAGGGATATATGCCTACTCTGGAGCATCCACCGTGATGGACGGGTCTCCCCCAGTTGGAACGAGTAAAGATTCTTGATCCGGTTGCCCTTGTATCGCGGAATATGGCCGACGACCCTCCTGGGTGGAATCAAGGATGCAGATATGCTCTGAGGTGGCTATCTCGTCTCTTAGATGAGTCACCTCAATTGGGGAGACGAGATCACGGACCCGAATCCTTACTGTTTCCGCTGATTCAATTACATTCTGGCAAGTCTGCAAGATATGATTTGGGATCGATACCTGCTCCTCCATCATTTCCAGGATATGCAGAGAGACATCTTTGACTGGAACGGGTATGAAGGCCCATTATAGTATCGGAGTAGGAATATCCTGCTCCAGTCCTCCAGTGGTCAGTGGGTAATGACAATTCTCCTGTGTTGGGGCAGGTGAACGAGTCTGCCACTATACCGGGATATGCCGATTTATCTCTCCGTTTACCACCACATCGGGATGGCAGACTTTACTTGCATCCACAGGGATCTGGACCTGCATGTATTGGTTCCCCACCATATCAAGTCGGTGGCCTTTGTTGGAAGGGAGACTTGCCTGCCTATTAATTTCCGCCACATCTGGATGGCGGGCTTTGTTGATCGCCACCACATAGAATGGTAGGCGTTAGGAGCATCTGCTAGGATCTGGTCCTGCAGGCGCTGGGTTGCCACCACGCCTGGTTGGTGGGTTTCATGACCCTGGGCAGGGAGAGGTTCCTTCCGATTAGGTGCCGTTCTGTGTGAGTGACGGGCTTGATGGAGCTCGGCGGGGATGCACTCCTTCTCGTATGATGCCACCATGTCTGGATGGTAGACTTTGGATTAGCAGAAAGGTTTATGTGCCTGCTCGCAATACGTCTCCGTGACTGGGCAGCGGAGTTCCTCCTTAGGGACACGGGTGATGACCGGTCCCTGGTTGCACATTTTCCACCCTCATCGGGCGGTCCGAGGGGCCAGAGCTCGGGGAGCGTGGGCCTGGATCCTCGGGGTGACATCCTCCTTAGCGTGAGGATATTGAGTCGTGGCGTAACCGCGATGACGTCTTCTAGCGGGGGCCTTAGAGCGAAACCCTCATTCATCAGGGATGAATTCCTCAGTGTCGACCTCATCTGCCTCCCTAAGATAAGGGAGGTACGCATTGTCTCATTCTGGGGATAGAGTCCCGAAATGGTTTGAGATGGAAACAAGAGCTGTCTGGATCTACTTTCGCAGCCCCTGCTGGGTAGGTGACTGGCGGGTCTTGGTGGATTAGAGGGCGTGCTTGGCCGCCTCCACCATCGGGAGAGTACCGTTCAAGTGGTACTCTCGGATCAACGCATCCGAGACCCAGTGTTGGAGACGCTGAGTAGGTGAAGGGGTCCTTCATTGGTGAGGATGTCCAGTCATTGCGTTGCTTGAAGTACGTGTCTGTGAGTTCCTTCGTGATCCCATTGGATCGAAGGGAGTTTTGATTGGTACCTGTAAAATATCTTAACAAATACAAACAAAAAACCCATCAAAGTAGCATCTCATAATACCATGCATAATTAATGACCTTTCTTAGGTTAAAGATTCATGTCGGGTTCACTATTTTTGTTTCGACCGAGGGTGGGAGGACCGATGCGCCTGACGGTCGATCTTACGGAGGGCTGAGTTCCGCTCAATCGCTCAGGTCGGGTATATCGGTCTTCATTTAGAAATGCCCAATGGTTCCATATCCAATGATCCATGGACCTGCTTTCCCTTAAGAATTCACATTGGTCGAGAGGATGGGAATTCGGGCTCATCGCACCCTTTTGGGGGGAATTATTACCTGCTTCGGGACTCTCTTATAGATTTAAGATGTATTAATATGTTCATGAATCTTTGGTTTATCCCCAATCATAGTATCCATGAATTACCCCTTAGTTGGAAATGATCAACTGAACACAGGGATACAGAGTCATTTAGGCCTGAGGTTTACCATCCCTCATTGGGATTAATGACTCCGAGGAGTTTGGACTCATTGAGATGGCACGAGTTTGAAGCCTCATAACTGGGCACTCTAGAGTTTATTATCATCCAGGGGGGACAGATAATGACTTGAGCATTTGGATCGAACCCATGATATGGGCTTCCTACATATCCTCGTGAGGGGAATCAGAATCAACGTAGTTCGTTTCCACTTGATGGGACACATCACCTTTTAAGGTCATGCGACAAGGACCCAACCGTACAGTTAAATGTCTTGTGGCAAGGACACCCGGGTGAGAGATGCCCGGTCAAAGTTGGTGCGGGACTTACGCCGAAGCAGCCTAGAAGACCCAAGGGAAGCGATTTCCTGGGCCCAGATATGTTCCTGTTGGGGTCATGAGGACATGGTCTAAAACTGATAGATGTGTATCAGACTTAGATATTGGGATTGCACCTCGGGGAGGTTTCCTACGTATCCCGGTTGGTCGGGGATCAAAGTCCACGTAGTTCTGGGAGATTAGGGCTTACACGTGAGAGTTGCTTGTTGTTGGGATTGAACCTCAGGGAGGTGTCCTACGTACCCTGTTTAGTAAACAAGGATCAAAACCCACGTAGTTCGTTTTCGGGGCCATCGTTGTGCGAACGCCATGACTATCACAAATCTCTAAGCCAACGTGAGTCATGCTCGGTGTGAGAAACAAGAGAATGCAATAGACTTGGCAGGCCTTGCACATTCTTCCTATTGAGGGAAGGGGAGGAAGATGATGAGCAGAGGAGAAGGCCAGGACCCCTGGACTCTCCTTCTCCCTGATGTTGGAGGAAGGTACGAGTCGCGCAATAGAGCAATAAACCTTCCGTGATGAGAGGGGATGGGCCATTGGCTTCCGGCGAGGATGGTGTGGGGCTTACTTTAGGAGGGATGCCCAGCCACTCCTAGGAGAGGGGAGAAGTGCTCACTGCTGGTGCTCGTCAAAAGGAAACGTGAGTGGGGTCCCTCAATCCCGGCAAGTGGAGAGGCACAAAGAGGACCCCCGGGCTCGGACCCTGCACTACCGTGGGAATGTGAACCCAGGAATGCCTCGGGAATCCGCTCAAGATCTGGGGAAACCCCTTTGTCCTCACCTACTGGGGGTATGTGAACTCAAAGTGGAATGCTGATTCTCCTGAATGTTTCATCATACGGGTCCAGTGGATTTGGTAGAGGCCTTGGCTCAGGGCCGATGAATAGTCCAATGAAGGGATTGCGAAGGATCGGGCAAGATTGGAAGGGTTTTATCTGGCTCGGAGAATGGGAACACCGAAGGAGTTGGCGGGCTGCATGGGTGCATGAAGAGTGGATCCCTTCTCGTAGGGGGTGGTACGCGGCTGGAGAGGCCATCCGCATACTAGGGTGGTATGCAGAATGATAGACATCCCTCTTACCAGGGTGGTACGTGGCTTCGGGTTCGGCCCACGTACCAGGTTGGTACGCAGTGGAGTCCATGTGAGTAGTGGCGGCCAGGGGCATCGCCGGTCGGGGGTTCGCCGGTCACGGATTTTCCCGCGTAGGAGGGTGCTACGCGGTGTATCGGATCGAAAATGGGTCATAAACTCCCTGGTCCATGGGGAGTACATCCGCGGGGGATCCATGACTCGTGGTTTTTATTTTAAGTTCACGGTTCACCAATTTGTTATGAGTTTTTCAGTTCCTTATCAATTCGTTTCCTTTTTTATACCTGTTCTGGTTCACAAATTGGAACTTCGTTGCTCGCAAAACCCTAAGCTCCTTCCTTCAGAATCCTTCCTTTAGAATCCTTCCTTTAGTAATCGATCTCCAAACCTTCTCACCGATGGAGTCTGATCAATCGATCCCACGATCTACGAATCCTTCCACCTGAATCTGATCGATCCCTTTCTTCTCCCGCTCTATGTCCTTTTATAGAGGAGGTAAAGAGATATATCAGTGGTCATGTGGTACCTTTTGTGGAGGCCCATGATCGAAAATCTAGTTTACGAATGACTTGGTCAATCCACAACTCACGGGGGGGGGGGGGGGGGGGGGGGCGGGGGGGGGGGGGGGGGGGGCGGGGGGGGGGGGGGGGGCATTGAATGCACCTCACCCGCGAACCAAATCGGTTCGGGGGGTGCTATGCGGTCGTGCAAGGCTTTGCCTATGTTCCGCGAAGGACAACGTGTGCAGTCTAGGCCGGTTGGTGCATTTCATGGCTGGGGTGGTTCGTGACGGTGGACCGTCCTGGTGCCCGTCCTGCTTCATGCCCACAGAGGGGTTCCCGCCTCCGTTTCACGAACGATGCTGGTCCACGAAGGGGGTGGCTTGCTGAACCGACTGCATACCATCAATGTTGGACTGATATGCGAACTGGTCAGTCCTTTTCCAATATTAAGTATTTTCCATATTTTTGTCCAATTCTTTGAGGGAAATTGGGTAGAATCCTTTCTCAAATTAAGGGGGATTCCCATTCTCTTTTGCGGATTTTTCAGGACCCTATAGGATCCAACTCTGATTGTCTATCCATGAGGTCAAAATATGTACAAGGCACCAAAGAACCATATTTGGTGGTTAGTTATGAAATAAAGAGTATCCAAATATGTTTCAAAATGAATCAACCATCATCAATTCAAGGATGAACAATAAATATCAGATATTATGTTTCAATCCTTACCTATTCCATTATGAAAGTTGGATAAAATCATTATATATTTTTTTCATGGGTTAACTGAGAATGATTTATAAGAATTATTCCAAATGAGTGATTATGGAACAAATCACAAAGTCAAACCACTTAATTTTTCTCTATGAATCTAATATGGTAGATGACCTAACAAAGCTTTATATCTGGGAAGTAGTGAAACTACATAGTGTACCAGTTTTGATCATATATGACTAAAACCCTAGGTTTACCTATCAATTTTTGAAATCTTTGAAACAATCCATTGAAACCTAATTAGACATGAGCATGAAATACCATCCTTAAATAGACTGGTAGTCAAAAAATATGATCCAGACATTGGAAGACTTGCCCAGATCTTGAAATATAGATTCTAATGGATCATGGGAGGATTATTTACCTTAAGTATAGTTCTCATATAATAATAGATATTAGGACATGATACATATGGATCCATTCAAATAATTTTATAGTCTTTCATGTTGATCTACACTATATTGGGTAGAGATAGTAATGAATTCACTAACTAGACCAAGTATGGTGCTTGAGATAATGAAAAAGATTTAGATTATCAGGAAAAGTGGTAATGGTCAAGAGTTATAAAAAATATCATGAATATTATTGATGTCAACCATTATTGTTTGTAGATGGGGGCCATGTTTTCTAGAGGGTATCTCTAAGGACGGGGCAACATCATTTAGGTAAATAAGGGAAGTTTTCACCTTGAAATATTATACCTTTTGAGATACTTGATAGATTGGTGATGTGGATTATTGATTGGATTTACAACCAAGGTTTGGTTTGGTTCATAATGAGTTTCATGTATCTCAAATGAAGAAGTATCATCCTGACCTAGACCATGTGATTCGATGGGTTCATATTGATCTTAAGATAGATGCTGCATTTATCCACGCACCAATATATATTTTGGACTAACGTGACAAGTTCTTGTGTGGGAAATGTATTTGTTTTGCATAGGTATTATTAAAACATGGTTATATTCAGTAGGAGACATGGTAATGAGAGGAATTTATGATAGATAATCGATCATAGATCCTCTAAAGAACCTCTAATATCCATCTTTTTTAGGATGGAAAACCCAATGGTGGGGAGAATGCAACACCCCTGATTTGAGGCATGTGTTACCCTTTTATGAGTTTTTGATCTATTTTTTGGTTGGGATTAGTATTTATAAGTTTATGTGATATTTTAGTGAGTTTTTAAGAAGATTAGAAGGGAAATGATTCATGTGTGGTTAGGGGAAACCGTGAGAGTTCCCTAGGTAACTGTGTAGTAGGATGAGGGAGTCTAGGAGGAGGCACACAATTAGGATAAAATATGTGGTTTACATAAGGAAACATGTGACATGGGATAGAAGCATTTCACATGGTTGGAACCCAATTTTACAAACCATGCATCCAAACTGTGTGATATGGGAGTTTTGAGAAAGTGGCCCCTGCACGGTTGGTGCACGATTCGACAAACCATGTAGCCAAACTGCATGAAATAATTAATTAAATCTGAAAATCGAATTTTTAACCTGAAAAATCCAATTAATCCCTCATTATTTCTTTTGTGTTCTAGTCTCTCTACCCTCAAACATCTTTTAGTAGATTTTGGTGATTTCTTTCTATCAATAGGCTTATTTCAATAGATCTTGGTGCATTGGATCTAGAAATTGAAGGTAAGTCTCTATATCTTCATTTTATTTCATGATATTCTCATCTTGTTTTGGGAATAACCTTATATTATATCTATAATGAAAAAATATGGGGTTTGAATCCTGTTTTGATGAGTTTTTTTGATCCATTGAAAGGAAGAGAGAAGGGATCTAGATCTACCAAGATTGTAGTGTTTTACATTATAAATGGGATCCATTAGTGGTAGGTGAATTATCTCTATATCCACTTCTTATAGAGCTTTAAGGATTTGGATTTATAAAACCCTTTATTATGTTTTCATTGAAAAAACCCTTGATAAAATATTGTTTAAATCTCTCTTTCTATATGGTTTTAATATCATGGTTTTAAAAATACACACACAATGTGTTTGGTTGAATTATTAAAAGAAAAGATGTTTAAAGAAATTTATTTTTGGAGAGACTTTGGCATCCATGGGTTTTCATGTGTTCATGATTTTATTATGAGGGGCCTTGTTGGATTTAGATTTGGTTTCCTATGATAATTGGGGATGAAATGCATGACCAAGTGAAAACTTGGTATAGAATATGAGTTACCACTCATGAGTATTAGGGTTGTCATATTGGATGCATTCATGTGTTCGTGAGTATGTGGAATGGGTATTCTAAGAGAAAATAATAGATACAATATTTATAAAGATGCTTGTTTTATGAATTATTTTGATCATTAAAGGCTTATAAAATTATGATTTTGATATAAAATATTTTTATATACATCTTTCCAACTTTTATATGAAACACTTATGATACCAGTTTTCAAATTATTTCTTATTTTATATAAATTATGATAACTTGATATGGTCTTATTGGCATGTGTGTGAAGCTTCTAAAAGATTGCCTACTGAGTAGATATACTCACCCCCTTAATATGCGCCTTGGTTCTTATGCATGCCTTATTTACCATGATATAAGTAAGGGGAAAATTTCACATTTTTATAGCATAGAATCATGATTCTATGGGTTTGGTGATAGTGGGTGGATCTTGGATATGTTCATGTTAGATGTTTGTAGTGCTTCCACATTAGAGTTATTGCATCAGGATGCCTTTTATTTTTTTGATTTTGAGAGATATTGTATGTTACTTTCTGATACAACTCTGATTTATCATTTTATCTTGTATTTTGAGTTATTGGGTTTACTCTCATCCATCATAGAGTATCATGGTTTTGTTTATATTTTTTTCTCCTATAGATTGTGTATGTTAACAGAAAATTTGCTCCCCAATGATCTTGTAGGCCCTTGGAATTTATTGCGATCCTTTGGTGTCCTGAGGATGTCACCCAAAGTCAGTAGCACTTCCACCTCTTCCCAATATAATGGGTTAGGTGTGAGATGTTATAATGGGGAAACCAATCATAGTCTTAGGATCAATATTTTTAATTGAGAATTATACAATATTAAAGTTTATTTAAAACCTTATACATGAAAATGTTTTAGACTAGGCCTACTTCCTATCATTAACTTATAAGATGTTTTAGCACTAATTTCCTAGGCACCTGATTCAAAATATGAACAATATTCCTTAAATAAACTCACCATAGAAAATACAATCACTACAAAAAAATCATTATTTGCGATGGGGAAAGGTCCCGTCGCAAAAATTCCACCATGATGCGCTATTTGCGATGATACCCTTTTCCCGTCGCAAATAACTAATTATTTTCAACAGGAATATGTGTCCCGTCGCAAAAGTTTTGGCACCCGATACATGCCAAAATGCGGAAAGAGAAATTGTGATGGACGGTGTAAAGACCCAAAAATTCCGTGGAATTTTTTTTCTTAAATACATGGGATATTTTACGAGTCCGCAAAAATTTACAGCGCTTGATTCTGAGGCCCAGTGTGCCTGGAATAAATTTCTAAAGTTTTGTTCGGGTACGTTCAGTAAACGTACGAGCATGATTTTATAAATTTTGAACCGGATCTCGGAAATGAAATCCGAGGGCACCATTGGACTTGTAGCTCCGATATTCTCTTAAGAAGACTTTCATCTCGACGATAGTTTGTCGAGAATGAAAGTTAGTTTTGGGGTTTTAAAGAATAAAATAAATAAAAATAACATGTGTAGATTATTTTTATTTGGTGGTTAAAACCTCCAAGTGGAGGTTGGGGGTGGGGGCCACACACCTTAACCTCCCATGAGAGGTTATGGTGGTGGGGACCACCCGAACATAACCTCCTTTGGGAGGATAAATTTTTGTGGGGACCACTCGAGCTTTTTAACCCCTTTAACTCCCATTAAAGAGGAGAAAACTCTTGACCTTACCCACTAATTAATTGAGCCAACTCCACCCCATTAATTAAGTGAGTTATCTAATTTAATTAAACAACACAATTTGAATTCATACCAACAATTAAAATAATAGACAATCTATTATTTCATTTGGTTGGCATAATTCTTTTGTTAGAAGGGAGAATTAAGGAGCTCTTGGAGGTAGAACTCCAAGGAAGAAAGAACTCTCCAATGAGGAACGACCACCGAAGAATGACAGACACCTTCTTCCTTCTTCAACTGGAACAAAGGAGGGAGCGCTGTCCTTGAAGAATGTCGACGAAGCCATCCTCAACTTCTTCATTTTCGACGTCAACGAATCGACATCCTCCTTTCTGTGACATTGTCAATGAACAATGATATGAGGTTGGGATTTTGAGATTGAATTTGTTCCCATTATACGTCGTTAAATCTTGGGTAATGTTTTGAAAATTGATATCAGCATAACGTGGAGGGCTCGGGCCGCACGAACATGAACACAGCCCGACCCCCCCTTCATTTTTCCAAGCTTGTTGACGACGGTGGCAGAGTATCAGCGGCCGACGTCGGGCCGACCGCAAATGAAACCAACCGCAAAGGAAACTAGCGACACAAGGTCACCGGGTCGTCGGAAGGGCACGACACCATCGTGCCACGTGGAAGGATAGGCCGCGGCCCCTGGATGCGGCGGTGTACACGGGTGGCCGCCAGGCCGCCGGAGGGCCGCGGCGCCGTCGCGCTGCGCGGAGGAAAGAAGCTGTGGCCAGGGCGGGCCATGACGGGGGGCGCGACGCCGTCGCGCCATGCATAGGAATGGAGCCATGGACAGGGCGGGCTGCAGCGGAGGAGAAGAGGCATCCGGTTGGGCCGGCTGCCGGTGGAGCGGGAGAGACTGGCCGCTCGGCCATCCAGAAGGAGAGGGACCCTGCTGGGTCCCGTGTGATCTGGACCAGTGCCACCTGACACCAGTTTGGCTCCCACCCGAATGGCATTGCCATTCGGGAATCCAGGGGGCACGCGCCTACCCCTGGACGTGGCTTAGGCGGACCCCATGAGCCACCGGCCCGGACCCAGCGCGGGCCAGGCCACCCCCATGGGCCGGGCTGCCCCCTCGGTCCAGGTCAGTCCCGCAGATCAGGTCAGACCCGCAGACCGGGTCGGTCCGACTGGGCCAGACCGGACTCGGACCCGTTTTTGGCCTGTTTCACCTATAACTTGGGCTACGAGTTTCCGATTGAAGAACCGTCTATGGTGACTGAAATCTTGGAGAGATAAGGTTCTTTTGGAATACCCCATTGAGGTTTGGATGTAGTTGGAGTATGGTCGGGTTGGATTGAACCTAAATCCAACTAGGCCCTTGGAACAGAAATGCCAATAAATCTCAGACCGGGCGTCCGATTGACGCACCATCTGTCGCGTTGTGTTTATTTTGATGAGATGGAACTTCATGATACATAAACTTGGAAAAAAGTGGTGTTTAATGTATAAGCTCTTGGATTGAGGAGCAGACCCTCCCAGAATCAAGCGTACTTTGTGGAAACCCTGCAGCTGGCTGCGCTCTGATGACTGTTCCTGAATCCTGTGTGGGTCCGACAGTTCTAAAGACTATTCCTGGATTCTATGTGGGTCCAACAGTTCTGAATTCTGTTCCTAGATCCTATGTGGGTCCGACAGAATAGCTGGTCCTGGATCCTATGTGGGTCCGACAACTTAGCTGGTCTTAGATCCTGTGTGGGTCCAACAGCTCAAACTACTGTTCCTGGATCCTGTGTGGGTCCGACAGTTCCAACTGTTGGTCCTGGATCCTATGTGGGTCCAAAAGCTTAGATGAATCAGTGACTACATCTGATCATCTCTATCCCTCTACAAAGGTTGTATACCTATGTGAGCTGAGTCATCAACTCTTGTGTTTCCTCGTGAACGAGATGTATTACATGATAACTTAAGTATATGTATGGGCATATACCTTAGTGGGGTTATCTGTCGATTTCATTTTTTTTGGATTATTCTGGTTAGATTTTGTGAGAACTTGAGGGTCTCGGCATCCCTACTCAGTATCGTTATACTCTCCCCTGCATGGGCTATGCCCGCACCTCATTGTGTTGGTTGTAGATGAAGAACAACACTGACTGAGGCAGAGAGCAGCAGGACTGGATGGTACCCAGAGGTGGACCACATGGAGTGACGGTACATGGAGGAGAAGAATGGTCGTAGAGTGCTGAGGAGTCCATCATTACCTACCCTTCAGGCAGGAACCCCGAATGACGACCCAGTAGCTGCTTTACTTTACTTCAGTTATACTTGCTTTCATTCGTACTTGTAATTTCCTATTGGGCTTGTATTTCCGACCCCTTTTACTTTCCAGCACTTCTTTTGTATACAATTTACTTAGTGTTTATCTTCCAATTGTGTACTCTGTTGTGTTTGTTTACAGTTATAAAGGAAACTCCTTCCCAGTTTAGGGATTTACATCTTTGGTGCTATTCGCCAACCCCTGGCCTATGGAAGGTGGGCTTGGGGTAGTCACGATACAGGCCCCAGGGGACGGGTCGTGACAAATTGGTATCAGAGGATTCAGTTCTACTGTAGAACTTAGGACTCTGATCTTTCTTTTCTGTGAAGTAATAGTGTTAAGGTTATTAAGTGTGGTTTTCAGTTCAGGGAGTCCAGTGTTGGGGCGGCGGCCGACGTATCCATACACCAGTACCCTGACTTCTGATTTCCGACTCAGTGCACAAAAACACTGATTGCATATGTGTTTTGAAGAGTTTTCTTGTGATATCTTGAGTCAACTCAACAGGTATAACTTATTGATTGTGGCACACCTGTTTCTTTTCAGGATGCCTCCACGCAGACATCCATCTAGGGTTCCGAGAGTTGTACGAGATGGCAGCCCACCGAGTGATGAGGCCTCGGTGCAGGGCCCCGTTACAGCGGAGGCATAAGCGATACCACTACCCATTGGTCCACCGATACCACCAGACCTAGAAGCAGAGAGCGCACATTATTTGAGCACGTTGCACGAGTTCTAGCGCCAGAGGACGCCCAGGTTCAGGGGAGAGATGGACCTACAGACAGCTGAGGATTGGCTGGAGGCTGTGGTGAGGGTCTTCAGGATAGTAGGGACACTAGCAAACTTCATGGTGATCCTTGCTGCGAGTCTCCTTCAGGCAGAAGTAGGTAGATGGTAGAGCCTGATGCTCCAGGTGCATGATGAGGCGATACTACTCTGGGCTGACTTCAAAAGCCTTTTTCGGGCGGAGTTTTTCTCAGCCACCCTTCGTGCGGTGCAGATCTAGGAGCTACTACATCTACAGTAGGGTATAATGACAGTGGTACGGTACTCAGCAAGGTTCACCGACCTCTTGTGTTACTCCACAAATATGGTGCAGGACCCATTCTTCAGGGCCCGGACCTTCGAGCAGGGACTCAGATGGGAGATCAGAGCATCGATGACCTCACTCAACATCCAGACGCAGACAGGGGTGTTAGAGAGAGCCCTCCTAGTGGAGAGTTTCCTTGCTAAGAACTCACCAACAGTGAGACCCACCACCGGGAATCATGTAGCAGAGTCTTCTACAGTAGGCAATAGACAGATGTCATAGAGATCCAAACGGACCAGACCATCCAGTGTGTGACCTCAGGACACGAGTTCAGTTGTGCGGGGAACACGAGACAGAGCCAGTTATGTGAGGAACATGCAATGTTTTACATATGGCGGGGAGGGTCACCTGGCTCATGACCGCCTGACCCACCATACTGATGATCATCAGATAGTTGAGGCACCTCCCAAGAAGAGGGATAGATTCGATCGAGGTAGTCTTCATGGAGAAGGCAGACGTGGCAGAGGGGCTGGTCGAGCAGCTGGCGGTGGGCGACGTTTCAAGGTGTTACAGCCACCACCACCAGGAGGTCCACCTTGACCATAGGGAGCAGGTGGACAATGGAGAGCTCAACTCCAGGCAGCTGAGGCATATGACCATGGCGCTCCGGATTTGATTAGAGGTATGATCTTTGTCTACTCCACCATAGCTGCAGTTATTATAGACACAGGTGCGAGTCACTCTTTCATTTCCACTACCATCATTCGGAGCTCGGAGATTCCGACGGAGCCGTTGGATCGATCCTTACGGCAAGAGACTCCTACAGGAGCAGACTCGATGATTATGCATTGGTGTCAGCAGTGTGAGCTTACTCTAGGAGGAAAGAGCTTCGACTGGGATCTCCTCATAGCAGCGTCGAGGCCTTACGATGTCATCTTGGGTATGGACTGGTTATCTATAGTCCATGATTAGATTGACTTTATTAGGTTCAAGGTGCGGTGTGTCTACATGGATGGGTCCAGGTTCACCTTCACCAGCGAGAATGGAGCCTTTGCAGCACATGACAGACTTACACGGAGGAGGGTGTAGCCGATCACTCATCAGTTGGTCTGCCTTACCCTCAGAGCAGTTGATGTGGAGAGTCCGAGCTATCCTGTAGTGGTGGATCAGTACGCGGATGTTTTCCCTGACGACATTCCAAGACTAAAACCTCATAGAGAGGTGGACTTATAAATTGACCTGTACACTGGGAAGACACCGATATCTACACCAGCATATCAGATGGCTCCCGCTGAGCTTCATGAGCTGTGGGTACAGCTGGAGGATTTTTAGGGGAAGGGATCCATCCGGCCCAGTGTTTCTCCCTGGGCAACCCCGATTCTGTTCACCAAGAAGGAGGATGGGAGCTTGAGGCTCTGTGTTGACTACCATTGCCTAAATCAGGTGACCGTAAAGAACAAGTACCTAATCCTGAGGATTGAAGACCTCTTTGATCAGCTGAAGGGAGCACAATGGTTCTCGAAGATAGACCTCAGATCAGGCTTTCACCAGCTTAGATTTTGAGACAAGGATGTGTAGAAGACGACCTTCAGATGTCAGTACGACCACTACGAGTTCTTGGTTATGCCCTTTGGTGTAACCAATACTCCAGAAGTGTTCATGAGTCTCATGAACAAGATCTTCCAGCCATACCTTGATCACTTTGTCATAGTCTTCATCGATGACATTCTGATCTACTCAACTACTAAGGAGGAGAATACCCACCATTTGCAGGTAGTACTGGACACACTCTGAGAGAACCATCTTTATGGTAAGATCTCTAAGTTCCAGTTTTGGATTTAAGAGGTTCAATTCTTAGGACATGTCATCTTGGAGGCTGGAGTTGCAGTGGATCCAGCAAAGATTGAGGCTGTATTTTCTTGGGAGACACCCAGGAGTGTGACGGAGATACGAAGTTTCTTGGGTTTGGCTGGTTACTACCAGAGATTTGTTCCATACTTCTATAGAGTTGAAACACCATTATCAGCCTTCACGAAGAAGGGGAAACCCTTTGTATGGTCGAAGAGATGCCAATAGAGCTTTCAGAAGCTGAGGCAGAGGCTGACTAGTGCCCCCATCTTGAGATTTCTAGAGGAAGGCGTTGGGTAAGTAGTTTACTGCGATGCATTAGGGACCGGACTTGGGTGTGTCCTGATGTAGGAGCAAGCTATGATCACGTATGGTTCTTGGCAGCTGAGGAATCATGAGTAGAACTATGCTACCCATGACCTGGAGTTAGCATCAGTGGTATTCGCCTTGAAGATGTGGCGACACTATCTGATGGGTGAACGTTTTACCGTGTACTCTAATCACAAGAGTCTCAGGTATATCTTCTCTCAGAAGGACCTGGACCTGAGACAGAGACTTTGGCTTGAGTTCCTTCAGGACTATGACTTCGATGTTGTCTATACTCCTGGGAAGGGAAACGTTGTTGCAGATGCACTCAGTAGAAGATCTGGTATACAGCTGCTAGGAGAGGCGACAGAACAGCTGGCTTCCTTACAGATATCCTTTGTATATAGGGATAGAGCAGCCTATCTACAGTCTCTTATATTCACTCCTCCACTTCTTCAGTGAGTCAAGAAGGCACAAAATGGGGACGTTGACTGTGAGACACGACATGTTCAGTTATCTATTGGGCAGACACCTGATGGATTTTCTGAAGGTGGGGAGCATGTCATCCTCTACAGAGGATGTACTATGGTTCCATTGTCACTTTAGGAGTAAGTGTTGAAGGAGTTTCACACATCCTATCTAGTGTGTCACGACTCGTCCCAGTGGGGCCCGAGTCGCAACTCCCCAAGCCCGCCTCTAATAGGCTAGGGGCTGGTGACTAGCACCGAGTAGGCATGTCACTAACATGGGAGGCATTTCCTATAAACCTGTACACACACACACATCTCCAAGCCCACAAAGCTAAAAAGTAAAAACTACTAAAAATTGAAGTGCATGCATACACTAAAATCCCAACCAACAGAGTACGATAGAAAAGTAAAGTACAGTAATGTAAAACCCTGGGCCAAAAGTACAAGCCCACCAAAAGAGAGTCTGTAACAAAGTCCAACTAGTAAAGAAAGGTACTGGGGATACAATCTGTAGCTGTAAGAACACACCTCGGCCTGTCTGATCTCACTGAGCGTCGTCTGGTCCTGGTCCAACTAGAATCCTGTCAAAGGATCGCTCATCTGCACAAGACACGACACGTGTGGGCAAAGCCCGTGTAGGGGTGAGTATAACAATACCCAGTAGGAAACCCCAAAACCACAAAGGAATAAAAAAGGGAAAATACCATAAAGTAAAGATACAGTTATCTCTACACAATATATGTTTACAGAACATATAACAAGAATATCCAGATATACTCATACATGATGAACTATCGCGATACCACCAATAGGATCCAGCTCGAAGATTCCACTAAGCACGTAACAAGGAGAAAACACTCCTAGGTCTAAAGAGAGAGAGACAAAGTACTCATTCCAGGAGAACACACTTCACAAGAACTTGAGGAAATGATGTTTAGATGAGGATCACAACCAATAGCTATGGGGTGATTCCAACAACTCAGTCTGAACTAATCCACTAGACAGAGGATCGGTGCCCGGGTAAAGTGGGTCACGTCGATACAAATAACTCCACCTATAGTTCCAGGAATGAAAAGAGGATCCAGATCCAAGTCTCACATAGGGGATTCTAACAACTCTATTCAAGGATTTCTGGTGAAGGGATCATACTCCTGCATGTAGGAAATGATACCGGAAACCTTCAGGAGAAAGACCAAGGGGATGAACTGTAGAGACCCGAGCTTAACGTACATAGACATTACATTACTTTTTGGAATAATTAATACATAACAAGAACCAACACTCAAGTATAGTAATAGTTTATTGTCTTTGGAAACTCAGAACATAATCTTCTAATCATGGTGAAAGATCTTCAACATCTCCCATAATGATCTTCCCCTTTTGTTTTCTTACCTAAAACCTTTCTTTAAATCCTGGGGAAAAGAAAACATATAAAGGGTGAGGTAAAATGCTCAGTAAGGGTAAGAATTGAGAAAATAAAACAAATCATATACATTTGAACTTAAAAAAAAACATGAATATAAAGTTTAAACATCAAAATCTTGAAAAATAAATCTTGGCAGTATATAATGCATAGATCGTAAAGGAACATTAATCATGATAAAATTGCATGGGAGTAAAACATGTAAATGTGGAAAACCATTATGCACATGATATGATTTTCATAGTAGCCAAGGAATTTCTTCCAAGACCATCTTAGTAGATAAAGTACCTTACTGAATTGAGTTCACTCCTCATTCCAGTCCTGTATCACTGAACCGGATTAACTTGTCGTTCCAGCCATGTCTATCTCATGAGATATAAATCTTTACCCAATGCATTGGAGGGAGATATAGGTCCCACCCATCTCATAATGAAATCATTCTTACGTGTGCCACAACATAAACATAAATCATTCATCATAACCCAAAGAATAAAATGGGTTTCATAAACATCATCCCATCATAACATAATCCATATAAAACAAATGGATATCATTTCATCATAAGAAAAGTGAAACCATGTAAAACACACACATATGAAAATAATGTAATCTTAGATGGAAAATGGTTTTGATAAAACGCTTGAAATGAATTCTTGAGGAAAATATTCTTTCTTCTTCAAAATCATTTTCTTTTCAAAAAATGCCATGCAATTTTAAAAGAAAAGGATTCTTTTGGAAATAGTCAGGAAAATTTGTAGAGTAAGCATCATGAAAATAAGGTTTTATGAAACCATAAAAATTCTCTCATGCCGTATAAGTTAAAAAAAATTGTTCTTTTACTTTTGCCGGAAAAGTCAAAAAGTACCTCGTATGGTAAACAAAAAAAAGATTCCTTACATACAATGTAGTAAAAGTCAAAAAATGGGTAAAAAGGACTTTAAACATAAATGAAACCATTTTTAGAAAACATGGACATAGATGATAAATATACCCCCAGTAAATATTTATGAATGAACAATCTCGGAAAAAAATGATATTGGAAAAGTTATCCCTTACCTTATGTCTGATATGCTTCGTATGTATCTGAACCTCCTGTTCTTCGACTCACCTCCTTTAAGCTTCCTCTTAAGGGAATGGAGTTGGTGTTTTGAGAAGACCAGAACCTCCATAATATTACTAGGAAAGTTGAGAAGAGTAATGGGCATGGGTTGGCCGAGCTTGAAGGCTCAAATTTGTGTAAAGAGGAGAGGGAGGAGGTTCCCTTTTATAAGGGAGGAGAGGGGCACCTTTGGAAACATAAGAAATATTAATTTATAATAAATTCAAACCCCACTTAAAAACCACCAAAAATGACTCATATTCAAATATTAGATGAGATAGGGTTGTAATATCATCAACCAATAAAATTTTGACATGTTGGAAATTTATTTTAAACCTTATCAACTTGATTTATCCTTATTTAATCTATTTAATTTTATTTGTGGTAATAAGATTCTAAATTTTAAATTGTTATAAATAATTACTTATGTGTTGTGAATTGTCCATAATTAAATAATTTATAACATTGTCAACCATATAAATTTTAATTTATAATTTTTAAATATTTTTTTGATTTTTAAGCAATTTTATATTATGTTATTTTTATAAAATAACAATAGTGTCAATTTTAACACTATTAATTTATTTGAATTTAAATAAAATCCACACAGAAGATATGTTCGAAATAAAAGATTTAATAGATTCATGTCATATTTATCTAGAAAATTCATGGATCATATTAAATAGTTCATATAATATTTATTTTAATATTTTTAAAACCATTTATTTGATATTTCAATCAATAAAATAATTTCAACATCACTATTGTGTCACCTTTAATGATAATTATTTAATCCCTAAAAATTCTAAATAAATTCACATGATGTAGATAATTTTATTAGATTTTTATAGACTATTAATGTTCTAAGTTTCATTAAGTTTATCACTAAATTAAAATTATTATACTTATTAGATTTAAGAGAGTGACATGCTGTCACTTTCTTTGGTTTTAATAATAATTAAATTATTTTCATGGTAAAAAGTCCATAAAATGAATCTATTCTGACCCTTAGGTGATATGGGTCTACTTTTAGTCATTAAATATAATTTTTTCAAGTGTTAGGGTAATTTTATAATCTTATTTTTACCCTTAATTACCCGATTTACCTTTAATTATAGTAAATAAAAATTACCATAGTTACTATTCATAATATTAAAAAAAATAAAAGTAACCTATTTACATAATTTAGACCCACTGAATTAAAATATGGAATCCATTTTTCAAAATTCAAAACACAGAAGGTGCAGTAATTAATTTAAAATTAATCCCGTTGTCGAAAAAATGGGTTTTTGTTTAAAACATTGGAAAAGATTGAATTGATTTAACCTACGAATTCAATGTAAAATCAATGCTAATGACATACATTATATTAAATGGTAAAAATATATTCTATTTATACTTTAAAACAATTTACTATTATAATTTAACCATATAAATTATCTCGATGAAAAAGTTGTTTTTAAGTAAAATTTAGCGTGTTTTTACTATTCATCAAAACAAGAACGTTGTCAGAAAAATATCAAAACTTTATCCAATGTAAATTTCTATATCCTGATTCAAAATAAGAAGTTTCTTTTGTAAAATTTAACTTATAAACTTTCCAAAAATGGGTACGCCATTAAAAGGCGGCAAAACTGTATTTTTTGAAAAATACTTATTTCACACGAAAAGAATTATTTTTTTCTCATACCATGTTCTAGAAAATGTTTAAGATGAATAATAATGTTATAAAATTCAAAATTTAGTTAATAATATTCATAAATGCTAGTTTATAATAATATTATAACCATATATCGTTGTTTAGTGAAACCCGGTATTGCGTACAACACACACTATCGAGGAAGGTTGCGATTGCGTGTAATGCTAGCCAAGTCAAGGTTGCATGTAGTGAAAGACTCCTTTGTTGTTGCGTATAACAAAATCCAACCATATTTCATTTATACATTGAATATATATATATATATATATACACTCAATGTTGCGTAGAATAACTACGATCAAACAAACTTTAAATTGTGTGTAACACGATCTAAGATTAGTGTTGTGTATACTGCAAGCTAATACAGTGTTGCGTATAACACAAGATAATATTGGTGTAGCGTAAAACAAAATACATCAATGAAATTAAAAGAATATTTTCCATAAAATATTAGGGTGTTACATTCTACCCCCCTTAAAATGAATTTCTCCCTTGAAATTCGTCGTGGTTATAAATGGTTTATTACATGAGAGTTTCTTTCATAGAAACCCACATCATAAAAAGGAATACCAAAACTTATCTTTGAAAACTAAAGTATGAAATGTAAAGGTTAACCAAATTACATAGTCACTGGGTTTCCACATAGGAGAATATAGGTGAAAATATGGATATGAAAGAGAAATCTAACCATCAAATTCTGATGGAGAGTGGTAGAGAACATGACTATGAAAAATCCAACAATCACAAAGCCATAAATTTGTGATGATCTAAGGTACCATCTGATTCATCGAATATGAGGACACTAGGAAAACATTTTTTTGTTTTCAAGATCATTTCCCTAAAGTTTGAGAATTTGAATTAGAAGAAATACTTACTTTATTTTCGTACATTCTCACTGTTGTTCGGGCCTTGAACAATTTCCACTTCATCTCTTACAGAAATGAAGTTGAATTTGTCATTCTTGAAGTGTTAGCAGATCATGTGATAGAATGATGGGTCATTCCATCTATCTCAAACAAAAGGTTAGCAAAAGTTATCAAATATACATAAGTCCATCTATGGTGAGTTTAATCATATATGGTTCCAAAAATTGACTTATACTTCATCTATCATTCTGGTTAATATAATAAAACAAGTTTCTACTAATTAGGGACTTCCTATATGCCAGTGGTAGGTGATAAAGGCCTGTCGCACTTTGGTTGTGAGTTCGATTCCCACAGCCTTGTCCGACGTGATGGGTTGTCACCCATCCTATGGGTTGTCCTTTTTCTAAAAGTACACTATTATAACATTCCAGAAATAGTATCGAAAAAAGTTCTAGCCTTAAACAATTCTATCTGATTTCCAGCTTAATCCATTCCAACCTTTAGGCTTATCGAAAATACTTCTGTCCAATATTATAGTATAAAGAAAACGATTACTAGAAATGTCATTAACCAAGCATGTGAATACCATAATTTATCCCCCATATATCATAAAATATTTCTTATTGGTCATATTTCAGACATGTGAATACCTTAATTATGTATTCTCTTGAAAAATGAATACCCATTGAACCTTAGTGAAAACATGAATGCTATCAAAAGTTAGCTCTTTCCACATACCAAAATCCCAAAATTTCTATATAATCAAACCATGATATAACTTTGTCCTTATATCAATCATGAGCTCATTTCATTTTATCTTTATCCCTTCATTATGCACATATCATCTTCTTTCCAAAAATATTTCAATCACTTTTCATGGTTACTGGTACCATATAATTATTGAAAACCAATACATAGATATTCCAAAATTCCACGATACCATAAATGAGATTCCATGATACTATTTTGAAATCCCATTACATAAACACTTAATCATTCCACAACATCATTGTCATACTCGACATCACAAATAGTGATCGCATGTGACTTCCCTTTGTCCTTTTCCTTAAGAGGTTTCTCACGTCGATCATCATTAACCCTTGGATTAGGGCATTGATTAGCACAATGCCCCATTTCCTTGCACTTGAAGCGTTGAAGTGTTGGTGGTGCATTCTCTATAGTCTTTTCTCTATTCTCATCATTAGCTACCTTTTTCCCATTAATTCAACACTCAGCTACTCGTTGACCTTCTTTTCCACACTTAAAACATTTTATAGTACCTTTTATGAAATCTCCACCATGATTCTTTCCACACTTTGAGCATAAAGAAATATTCATCTTCTTTTCACGATTATTATGAGATTTTTCCTTGAACTCCATCTTTCGTTTTTTTTCAAAACAATGATATGGATATGTAACACCAACTTCCAGTTCTACCTTGATAGCACAACACACAATTTCTTCATAGCTACTGAAGTCTCTTATAGCTAATTCCCTTCGAAGACTTGGTTTTAAGCCACTGAAGAATCGATCAACTTTACTTTCAGGTTGGATGATAAATCCAGATGCATAACTTGTAAGTATTGTAAAATTCGCTTCGTATATACCAACAAATTCATGATCCTTTTTCTTAAGCTCAAGGAACTCCTTTTCCATCTTTGTTCGAAGAATACGAGGGAAGTACTTATTGAAAAATAAGTTCTTGAACTCATCCCATTCCATTGATTCAATTTATTTTTGGGGCCTTGTATTCCTAATTAGAGTCCACCACTAGTTTGCTTCACCTTCTAAATGGTAAACAACCAGAATGACTTTTTCATGTTCTGAATATCGAAGTATGGAAAATATCTTTTCAATGGTACTAATCCATTGTTCAGCAACAAGTGGATTAGAAGTCCCACTGAAAGAAGGTGGATGTTGCCTCATTAAGGACTCAATAGAATATTGTTCCCTTCTCTGTTCATTTGAAAGTCCAGAATGATTCATAGCTTGTGTAAGTATATCAATAATATTTTTCACTCCATCTCTCATAACATTGGTTTTTTCAGGAGGACAATCATTGCATTGTCCATTACATTGATCAACACGGTTCCTTCGGGTTCCAGCCATCGTCTAAAACCCAAAAAGAATACTGTGAGAGGCAAAAATCATGCTAGGTAAAACAACATAAAAAAGGGGGAGTACCTTCAATATATAACATCTTAGGTTTAATTCTAATATAATTACTGTAATTCTTGGACTATAAACTATACTTATACTTAACCTTAGGGATATCCCTAGACATACCTTAGAAATATATCTAGGGATTTCACTAATGTTTTTCAGATCCTAGTTTCCAAAGGTTAACTAAACCTTTCCTCTGATACCAACTGTAGAGACCCCAAACTTGACATACATGGTCATTACATTACTTTTTCAGAATAATTAATACATAACAAGAACCAACACTAAAGGAATGTAATAGTTTAGTGTCTTTGGAAACTTGGAACATAATCTTCTAATCATGGTGAAAGATCTTCAACATCTCCCCTAAATATCTTCCCCTTTTGTTTTCATACCTAAAATATTTCTTTAAATGCTGGGGAAAAGAAAACATATAAAAGGTGATCTAAAATGATCAGTAAGGGTAAGTATGGAAAAAATAAAACAAATCATATACATTTGAACTTAAAAAAACATGAATATAAAGTTTAAACATCAAAATCTTGAAAAATAAATCTTGTAAGTACATAAGGTATTGATCATAAAGGAACATTAATCATGATAAAATAGCATGGGAGTAAAACATGTAATTGTGGAAAACCATTAAGAACATGATATTATTTACATAGTAGCCAAGACATTGCTTCCAAGACCATCTTAGTGGAAAAAGTCCCTTACTGAATCGAGTTCACTCCTCGTTCCAGTCCTGTATCACTGAACCGGATTAACTTGTCGTTCCAGCCATGTCTATCTCATGAGATATAAATCTTTACCCAATGAATTGGAGGGAGATATAGGTCCCACCAATCTAATAATGAAATCATTCTTACGTGTGCCACAACATAAACATAAATCATTCATCATAACCCAAAGAATAAAATGGGTTTCATAAACATCATCCCATCATAACATAATCCATATAAAACAAATGGATATCATTTCATCATAAGAAAAATTAAACCATGTCAAACATACACATATGAAAATAATGTCATCTTAGATGGAAAATGGTTTTGATAAAACACTTGAAATAAATTCTTGAGGAAAATATCCTTTCTTCTTCAAAATCATTTTATTTTCAAAAAATGCCATGCAATTTTAAAAGAAAAGGATTTTGTTGGAAATAGTTATGAAATATTGTAGAGTAAGCTTTATGAAAATAAGGTGTTATGAAACTATAGAAATCCTTTCATGCCGTATAAGTTAAAAAAACATTCTTCTTGTACTTTTTCCAGAAAAGTCAAAAAGTACCTCGTATGGTAAACAAAAGAAAGATTCCTTACATACAATGTAGTAAAAGTCAAAAATGGGTAAAAATGACTTTAAACATAAATGAAACCATTTTTAGAAAAAATGGACATGGATTATAAATATACCCCTAGTAAATATTTACGAATAAACAATCTTGGAAAAAAACGAGATTGGAAAAGTTATACCTTACCTTATGTCCGATATACTTCGTATGTATCCGAACCTCCTCTTCTTCGACGCACCTCCTTTAAGATTCCTCTTAAGGGACTAGAGTTAATCTTTTGAGAAGGCCATAACCTCCAGAATATTACAATGGAAGTTTAGAAGAGTAATGGTCAGGGGTTGCCAATCTTGAAGGCTCAAAGTTGTGTAAATAGGAGAGGGAGGAGGTGCCCTTTTATAAGGGAGGAGAGGGGCACCTTTAGAAACATAAGAAATATTAATTTATAATAAATTCAAACCCCACTTAAAAACCACAAAAAATGACTCATATTCAAATATTATATAAGATAGGGTTGTAATCTCATCAACCAATAAAACATAAACATGTTGGAAATTTATTTTAAACCTTATCAACTTGATTTATCCTTATTTAAGTTATTTAATTTTATTTGTGGTAATAAGATTCTAAATTTTAAATTGTTATAAATAATTACTTATGTGTTGTGAATTGTCCATAATTGGATAATTTATAACATTGTAGACCATATAAATTTTAATTTATAATTTTTAAATATTTTTGTGATTTTTATACAATTTTATATTATGTTATTTTTATAAAATAACAATAGTGTCAATTTTGAAAATATTAATTTATTTGAATTTAAATAAAATCCACATAGAATATATGTTCGAAATAAAAGATTTAATATATTCATGTCTTATTTATCTATAAAATTCATGTATCATATTAAATAGTTCATATAATATTTATTTTAATATTTTTAAAACCATTTATTTGATATTTCAATCAATAAAATAATTTCAACATCACTATTGTGTCACCTTTAATGATAATTATTTAATCCCTAAAAATTCTAAATAAATTCACAAGATGTAGATAATTTTATTATCTTTTTGTAGACTATTCATTTTTGAAGTTTCATGAAGTTTATCACTAAATTAAAATTATTATACTTATAAGATTTAAGAGAGTGACATGTTGTCACTTTCTTTGGTTTTAATAATAATTAAATTATTTTCATGGTCAAAAGTCCATAAAATGAATCTATTCTGACCATTAGGTGATATGGGTTGACTTTTAGTCATCCAATAGAATTTTTTCAGGTGTTAGGGTAATTTTATGATCTTATTTTTATCCTTAATTACCCGATTTACCTTTAACTGCAGTAAATAAAAATTACCGTATTTACTATTCATATATCAAAAAAAATAAAAGTAACCTATTCACATAATTTGGACCCACTAAATTCAAATATGGAATCCATTTTTAAATTTCAAAACATAGAAGGTGTAGTAATTAAATTAAAATTAATCCCGTTGTCGAAAAAATGGGTTTTTGTTTAAAACATTGCAAAAGATTGAATTGATTTAACCTACGAATTCAATGTAAAATCAATGATAATGACATAAATTATATTAAATAGTAAAAATATATTCGATTTATACTTTAAATCAATTTACTATTATAATTTAACCATATAAATTATCTTGATGAAAAAAGTTATTTTTATGTAAAATTTAGCATGTTTTTACTATTCATCAAAATAAGAACTTTGTCAGAAAAATATGAAAACTTTATCCAATGTAAATTTTTATATCCTGATTCAAAAGAAGAAGTTTATTTTGTAAAATTTAACTTATAAACTTTTCAAAAATTATATTTAAAATGGGTGTGCCATTAAAAGGAGGCAAAACTGCATTTTTTGAAAAATACTTATTTTACCCGAAAAAATTATTTTGTTCTCATACCATGTTCTAGAAAATATGTAAGATGAATAACAATGTTATAAAATTAAAAATGTAGTTAATACTATTCATAACAGCTATTTTATAATAATATTATAACCATATATCGTTGTTTAGTGAAACTCGGTATTGCGTATAACACACGCTATCGAGGAAGGTTGCGATTACGTGTAATGCTGGTCAAGTCAGGGTTGCGTGTAGTAAAAGACTCCTTTGTTGTTGCGTATAACAAAATCCAACCATATTTCATTTATAAATTGAATATATATATATATATATATACACACACTCAATGTTGCGTAGAATAACTACTATCAAACAAACTTGAAATTGTGTGTAACACGATCCAAGATTAGTGTTGTGTATAGTGCAAGCTAATACAGTGTTGTGTATAGCGCAAGATAATCTTGGTGTAGCGTACAACACAAGACATCAATGAAATTAAAATAATATTTTCTATAAAATCTTGGGGTGTTACACGAACCCTAAGGAAACTAGTCCAAGTCACAGAAGGCAACTGACTCAAGGCATGTTAAACAGGTTACATGGCGTGTAGTATGGTTACATGCCATGTTCCTTGACTCCGGGTACTGCCCGTGTAAACGGCCCGTGTCACCCGTCCAAGATGTGTAAAACTCAACTACACGGTGTGTAGAAGGATCACACACCGTGTTCCTTGACTCCGGGTACTGCCTGTGTAAATGGCCCGTGTCAGAAGTCAGAGTCGTGTAGGAAATCATATACACGGCGTGTAAGTCAAAGCACACGCCATGTCCTATCAACTGGGAAACTCTTGTGTACCCTGGCCATATGCCCATACATGGTGTCCGTCTGTTTTTCTTGCCCGTGTACAAGCACACGGGGTATCCCATTTATCTGGCTGGGTCTGGCCGGGGAAGGGTATACATGCCATGTACCCAACCCGTGTCCGTGTACTCCCGGAGTACACGCCAGGTGGCCCACCGATGAACACACGCTGTGTAGCCCATACTACACGCCGTGTAGTCGAGAAATTTCTAGAACCACCATCTTCCTCCATACGCTTCGTTCGGTCTCTGGATTCTCGATCTCTCATCCGTTCGTCCCGATGCTCCAGGTCTTGGTTCGTCGCATCATACAAACACCGAATCGGGTGTTTTCGGTCCTTCGATCGAGTCATAAAACTCCAATGATCCATCTAAAGAAAAACGCCCAAAAACGAAATATCTCCCGATCGGCTTCAAATTGTCCGCTGAAACCATCGTCTTAGCTTCATACCATCATTCCAAGGTTGGATCTACAATCTCGGATCGTTACGCCGTAGATAGAAGGCACAATCTATCATTGTTCTTATCCTGAGAAGAATGAATAGAAAACACATGAAGAACGTGAGAAATTGGGGAAGAAAAAGAGAACAAATTGAGAGGGACAAACCTCGATCGATGTTCATGTCGATCTTGGTTCGTCACCGTTATAAGGCTGAACGAAACCAAAATAACTCAAGAATCAAAATCCCCAAAATCCCCACAAAATCCCATCTAGTAAATACGATCGATCCGCGGGATAATCTGTTCGTAGATTAGTCCACGTTCATCGTTGGAATCAAGAATTGGAAAGAATTCACAAAGAGATCAAACACCATACCAGGATTCGTGGCGTTCTTTGGTGAAGATCCGGTCGCCGCGCGCGTCTTCGTCGCCGGCGAAGCTCATCAAGAACACCATCGCCATGTTGGGAGGTTTTCTACAGAGCTTTCCAGAGCCTCCATGGAAATTCAGAGTTATGGGAATTGTAACCCTGATCCCCTGTGAAATATCTATTTAAAAAGGATAAAATATATTCACTGCAACAAAATTTAATAAAATATTTTAATTAAATATTTTATTACGGTTGCGTCCAAAAACTGGATTTCACCACCGACCTGTGCCAGCTGATGTTAGGTCTCCACTAGGGTAAACCCGCTGCTCTGGACACAATGGTGCCCTCAGATTTTCGATCCAAGCAACCGTTCAGGAGTTATTCCATTTTTTTCAGGAAAATCACACGCGTGTGTTATTTAATTATTTAATTAAATTAAAACATTTGTTCCGGGCTCACCGGGCCTTGGAACTGCATGCCGTCTCAATGCCTGCTCTCTGATGAATTACCATATAATATTAAAAATAATACATGGAAAAAATCCGGGACATTACATAGTGGTACACCCAGGAGTGGCGAAGATGTACTAGGACCTTCGACGACAGCACTGGTGGCCAGGTATGAAGAAGGATGTAGCAGAATGTTTCTCTCAGTGCCTCACATGTCAGCAAGTGAAGGTAGAGAACCATGTACCAGTAGGCTTGGTTAAAACTTTAGAGGTCCAAGAGTGGAAGTTGGATGGGATATCCATGGGATTCATGATGGGTCTTCCTCGTACATCCAGGAGTCATGAATCGATTTGGGTGATCATCGACCGACTCAACAAGTCAGCCCACTTCCTACCGATCAGAGAGCAGGGTTCAGTAGAGAGCTTGGGATGCCTCTATGTGCAGGAGATTGTGCGGCTACATGGAGTACCTTCTTCTATTGTCTCCGACTGTGACGCATGGTTTACTTCCCAACTATAGAAGGGGTTGCAGGAGGCTTTCGGGATGCAGCTACGTCTGAGTACCGCCTTCCATCCTTAGACAGATGGCCAGATTGAGCAGACCATTCATACCCTCAAGGACATGCCTCATGCTTTTTTCCTCGACTTTGGTCGCAGCTGGTAAGATCACTTACCTTTGGTGGAGTTTTCCTACAACAAAAACTATCATTCCACCATAGGGATGACACCTTTTTAGGCGTTGTACGGGCAACCTTGCAGATCACCCTTGTGCTGGAAAGACCCTGGGGAGTTAGCACTGGTGGGACCTGATATGGTAGAAACTACTATGGGGAAGGTGTAGATCATCCAGGAGGGGACGAAGACTGCATAGAGCAGGCAGAAGTCGTATGCTGATAGGATATGGAGACCTCTGGAGTTTAGGGATGGCAACCACGTCTTTCTACGGGTCTCACCTCGATGAGGTCTACGGAGATTTGACCGAGGTGGAAAGTTATCTCTGAGATTCATCGGACCTTTATAGGTCCTTAGCAGAGTATGAGAGGTGGATTACCACTTAGCTCTTCAACCTCAGTTGCACCGGGTGCACGCCATCTTCCACATAACTCAGCTGAGGAGATACATGCATGACCCTTCCCACATCATCGACCATGGAGAGTTGGACGTCAACGATGGAGTGACTTTTACGGAGGTTCCAGTGGATATTGAGGATCGAAAGGAGCAGGTCCTACGTGGACGGTCGATACCTCTGGTGCACATTCGCTGACAGCACGGGAACCTCCAGGAGAGCACATGGGAGCGGGAGGCTCAGATGCGTGCTCAGTATCTCCATTTGTTCCCATAGTTCGAGTTGTAGCTTACGGGGATGTAAATCCCTGTGGTGGGGAGAATGTAAAGACCTGGAAATTCTGTTGAATTTTTTTTCTTAAATACTTGGGATTTTTTATGAGTTTGCAAAAATTTACAGGGCTTGATTCCGAGGCCCGGTGTGTCCGGAATCAATTTCTAAAGTTTTGTTCGGGTACATTCAGTAAATGTAAGAGTGAGATTTTATAAATTTGGAACCGGAGCTTGGAATTGAAATCCGAGGGCACCATTGAACTTGCAGCGTCGGTATTCGCTTAATAGGATTTTCACCTCGATGGAAGTTGGTCGATAATGAAAGTTAGTTTTGGGGTTTTAAAGAAAAAATTAAATAAAAATAATGTATTTAGATTATTTTTATTTGGTGGTTAAAACCTCCAAGTGGAGGTTGGGGGTGGGGGCCACACACCTTAACCTCCCATGAGAGTTTATGGTGGTGGGGACTACCTGAACATAACCTCCCTTGGGAGGATAAATTTTGGTGGGGACCACCCGAACGACATTGTCGTTCGGAAATCCCGGGGGCGCGTGCCTCCCCCTGGATGCGGCTTAGGCAGACCCCGCGAGTTGCCAGGCCGCCGGGCCTCCCCCACGGGCCGGGTCGCCCCCTCGGGCCGGGTCGGTCTCACGGACCGGGTCAGACCCACGGACCGAGTCAATCCGCCCGGGCCGGACTGAACCCGAACCCGTTTTTGGCCTGTTTCACCTTTTCGCCTATAACTTGGGCTACGAGTGTCCGATTGACGAACCGTCTGCAGTGACAAAAATCTTGGAGTGAGATGGTTATTTTGGAATACCCCATTGAGGTTTGGAAAAAGTTGGGGTACGGTCAGGTTGGATTGAACCAAAATCAAACCGGGCCCTCGGAACAGAAATACCAATAACTCTCAGACCGGGGGTCCGATTGACGCACCGTCTGTCGTGTTGTTTTTCTTTTGACGAGACAGAACTTCGGGATACATCAACTTGGGACAACGTGGCAGTTGATGTATTGGATCTTGGCTTTAGGAGTGGACCCTCTCGGAATCAAGCGTACTTTTTGGAAACCCTGCGGCTGGCTACACTCTGATGACTGTTCCTGAATCCTATGTGGGTCCGACAGTTCTAACGACTGTTCCTGGATCCTGTGTGGGTCTGACATTTCTGACTTCTATTCCTAGATCCTGTGTGGGTCCGATAGAATAGCTGGTCCTGGATCCTATGTGGCTATGACAGCTTAGCTGGTCCTGGATCCTGTGTGGGTCTGACAACTCCAACTACTGTTCCTGGATTCTGTCTGGGTCTGACAGTTTGAACTACTGGTCCTGGATCCTATGTGGTTCTGATAGCTTAGATGAATCAGTGAATACATCTGATCATCTGTATCCCTCTACAAAGGTTGTATACCTGTGTGATCTGAGTCAGCAACTCTTGTGTTTCCTCGTGAACGAGATGGATTACTTGATAACTTAGGTATATGTATGGGCATATACCTAAGTGGGGTTATCTGTCAATTTCATATTTTTTGTGGATTATTCTTGTTGGATTTTGTGAGACCTTGAGGGTCTCAGGGTCCCTACTGAGTATCGTTATACTCACCCCTGCACGGGTTATGCCCGCACCTCGTTGTGTTGGTTGCAGACGACGGGCAGCGCTGACTGAGGCAGAGAGTAGCCGGACTGGACAGTACCCGGAGGTGGACCACACGGCGTGACGGTACATGGAGGAGACAGACAGTCGAGGAGTGCTGAGGAGGCCATATGTAACTACCCTCCAGGTAGGAACCCCAGAGGAAGACCCAGTAGCTGCTTTACTTTACTTCAGTTGTACTTGCTTTCAGTTGTACTTGTACTTTCCTGTTGGGCTTGTATTTCCGGCCCCTTTTACTTTCCAGCACTTCTTTTGTATACAGTTTACTTAGTGTTTCGCTTCGACTTGTTTACTCTGTTGTGTTTTTTTATAGTTATAAAGGCAATGTCTTCTCAGTTTAGGGATTTACGCCTTTGGTGTTAGTCGCCAGCCCCTGGCCTATGGAAGACGGGCTTGGGGTAGTAATGATATGGGCTCCGGGGGACGGGTCGTGACAGACGGCTACACCCGTCGCAAATAGCCTTTAATGGGGTTTTAGCATTTACGACGAGATAGATCTCCCATCGCAAATACATTTTTAACCGCCGCCCCTAATTAATAGGGGGTTAGCATTTGCGACGAGTCCTGTCGCAAATACTCCTGTTGCAAATAATCTAACCTATATGTTAGGTCCACAAGGCTGAATACCCTGAGAGGGGGGGTGAATCAGGGTATGAATAATTTAAAATTAATGCCTGTTATGATCTTGTTTCGCTGTTGAGCAAAACTCTCTTCTCTATTTTTCCTGTTCCACAAAGTAAATAGAAAGCGAAGTATGCACATGACACAACAATTTTACTTGGTTCACCGCAAAGGGCTACGTCCAAGGAGCATACGCCGACAAGTTTCCGGTCGTACCAAATTCCACTAATCTTCACTAGCTGTGGATTACAAGGTTCGGGCTAGATCACTTCTAAGCCCAGGCTCACTGCCTTTACAAGTTTAGGGTCAGCTCACTGCTTTCCCAAGGGTCACTCCCTGTTTCTCTCTCTCTCTGGCTCACTGCCGGTGAAGAGGATCACCTTCTTCCTCTTCCTAAGCTCACTTCTGTTGGAAGGAATCCACTCACAGTTTATAGACCTGTAGGTCTCTTCATTTACATGAATGAATGCATCTTCCTCTGTGTGTAGATGCTCTGTTAAAGTACAACTTTCACCCGTAGATGAATATCTCTTTTCACCGAAGGTATCGGGCAACGTACCAGCTTCCACGCAGTCCAAGAAGCACCACTGGAACAAAACCTTACTTAGCGCGCAAGTCAATCTCAGCACGCAAGTATCGGCGCGCAAGTCACAACGGGCGCGCAAGTCCTCCTCAGAAACTTGCGCGACTCAAGCTTCCTCAACTCCAAACTTGCGCGACTCTCTTCCTTTTACGCCCAAACCAATATTGGCGCGCAACTGCCAACCGGCACGCAACTTCTAACACCGGCGCACAACTTCAACTACTGGCGCGCAAATTCACCTGCGCGACCCACACTCACCACTTGCGCGACCACCACACCTGCGCGACGGGAGCTCTGATTTCTCAAAGTGTTGAACTCCGTTAAAAATGAGGAGGGGTGGTCCAGTATTTATAGGCAATCTGACCACCCTGCGCGACGGCGCGCAAGTCACCTGCGCGACCCAGTTTTGGCGTGCAAGTCCCCTGTTATTTTAGACACTTACGCGACCAACTCTCAAACTTGCGCGAACCACTTTACTTTGCCATATTTTGATCTTCTGATCTTGAAAAACATATGGCGCGCTAGTTTCCTATACTCCAAGTCCTCGGCGCGCAAGTCCTTTTGCCAAAAACACTTTTCTTCATTTGCCGATTTTCAGGCCCTAAAATTTGGCAAACACTGGAAAACGGCGCCACCTTGTATCTGTTCTTTTGTACCGCCTCCAGATCATCCATTCATTTTCTCGACGTTCTTGAATCAAACATGGATCGTTGACCTCAGCTCTTGAACTTGACATTCCACCATGAAATCCTCTTTGTCAACAAATTTGTATGTCATTGTTTTGCTTTGTCAACAATCACTACTCAGATGTCCACTTTGTCAACAAACACAATCACCTCAAAAATGCTTCAATGATACCTTGAGGGATTTTTGCCCAACACTATATACACCCACATCCGTTTTTAACAATTTCACACCTCTCAACTCCTCTCTATCTCTCTCTGAACTCTCATATTTCTCTTTGAAAATTTTCCAAAAGTCTAAAATTTCTAATCGGTGCGATTTTCAAGCTCTGCGTCATATAAAATACTATATTTTAAGGTATTTATCTATTTTTTATAGTTAATTTATTTAAATTTATATTAGTTATAATTATTGTTAATTAGCGACATTTAAATTAAATTAGAATTAGAAAGTTTTATTTTTAATTATTTATTTTAACAAATATGCTGTTTCATTAGTAATAAATACTAATAAATTGTAATAAATAACGCTAATTGTTAATAATTTGCGATAATTAGTAATAATTAGCATTATTTATTAATAAACAGTAATAAATAAGAATAATTTGTATTAAATAGGAATAATTAGTAATAAATTGGAATAAATAGAAATAAATAGGAATAATTAGGAATAAATAGTAATAATTAGGAATAATTAGTAATAAATAGGAATAAATGGTAATAACTAGTAATAAATAGGAATAACTAGTAATAAATAGTAATAAATAGTAATAAATAGTAATAAATAGTAATAAATAGAAATAAATAAGAATAATTAGGAATAATTAGTAATAATTAGGAATAATCAGCAATAATTAAGAATAATCAGTAATAAATATGAATAATTAGTAATAATTTGTAATAAATAGGAATAATTAGTAATAAATAGGAATAAATAAGAATAATTAGTAATAAATAGGAATAAATATGAATAAATAGGAATAATTAGTAATAATTAGGAATAAATATGATTAATTTGTAATAATTAATAATAAAAATGAATAATTATTAATAATTAGTAATAAATAGGAATAAATACGAATAATTAGTAATAAATAGTAATAAATACGAATAATTAGTACTAAATAGGAAGAAATCTGAATAATTAGTAATAATTAGTAACAATTAGTAATAATTAGTAATAATTAGCAATAATTAGTAATAATTAGAAATAATTAGTAATAATTAGAAATAAATATAAATAAATATGAATAAATCTGAATAAATCTGAATAATTTGTAATAATTAATAATAAATATGAATAATTACCAATAATTAGTAATAAATAAGAATAATTAGTGATAAATAGGAATAAATATGAATAATTAGCAATAACTAGGAAGAAATATGATTAATTAGTAATAAATAGAAATACACATAATAAATATTAATAATTAGGAATAATTAGTAATAGTTAGTAATAAATAGTAATAAATAGTAATAAATAGAAATAATTAGTAATAAATTGTAATAATTAGTAATAATTAGTAATAAATAGTAATAATTAGTAATAATTAGTAATAAATAGTAATAAATAGTAATAATTAGTAATAATTAGTAATAATTAGTAATAATTAGAAAAAATTAGGTATAATTATGAATAAATATGAAGAAATATGAGTAAATATGAATAATTAGTAAAAATTAGGAATAAATATGAATAATTAGTAATAAATAGGAATAATTAGTAATAATTAGTAATAAATAGGAATAATTAGTAATAAATAGGAATAAATATGAATAAATATTAATAATTAGTAATAATTAGTAATAAATACTAATAATTAGTAATAAATAGCAATAAATATGAATAATTAGTAATAAATAATAATAAATAGTCATAAATAGTAATAAATAGTAATAATTACTAATAAATAGTAATAAATAGCAATAAATGGTAATAAATAATAATAATTAGTAACAATTATGAATAATTATGAATAATTAGTAATAATTATGAATAATTATGAATAATTAGTAATAATTATGAATAATTATGAATAATTAGTAATAATTAGTAAATATCAGTAATAAATAGTAATAAATAGTAATAAATAGTAATAAATAGTAATAATTATGAATAATTAGTAACAATTAGTAATAATTGTGAATAATTATTCATAATTAGTAATAATTACTAATAAATAGTAATAGATGGTAATAAATAGTAATAAATAGTAATAAATAGTAATAAATAACAATAAATAGAAATAATTAGTAAAAATTAGTAAAAATTAGTAAAAATTAGTAATAAATAGTAATAAATAGTAATAATTAGCAATAAATAGTAGTAAATATCATTAAATAGTAATAAATAATAATAAATATTAATAATTAGTAACAATTAGTAACAATTAGTAAGAATTAGTAAGAATTAGTAATAATTAGTAATAAATAGTAATAAATAGTAATAAATAGTAATAAATAGTAATAAATAGTAATAAATAGTAATAAATAGTAATAAATAGTAATAAATAGTAATAAATAGTAATAAATAGTAATAAATAGTAATAAATAATAATAATTATTTATAATTATGAATAATTAAGAATAGTTAGTAATGATTAGTAATAATTAGTAATTAGTAATAAATATGAATAATTACTAATTAATAGTAATAAATATAAATAATTAGCAATAAATAGTAATAAATATGAATAAATAGTAATAAATAGTAATAAATAGTAGAAAATAGTAATAATTAGTAATAAATAGTAATAATTAGAAATAAATAGTAATAATTATAAATATTTATTAATAATTTGTAATAAATAGTAATAATTAGAAATAATTAGTAATAATTATAAATATTTATTAATAATTAGTAATAAATAATAATAATTATTAATAAATAGTAATAAATAGTAATAAATAGTAATAAATAGTAATAAATAGTAATAAATAGTAATAAATAGAAATAATTAGTAATAATTAATAATAAATAGCAATTAATAGTAATAATTAGTAATAAATCATAATAAACAGTAATAAATAGTAATAAATATTAGTAATTAGTAATAATTAGTAATAATTTTGAATAATTAGTAACAATTAGTAATAATTATTATTAATAATTATTAATTTTTAATAAATAGGAATAAATAGTGATAATTAGTAATAATTAGTAATAATTAAAAATAAATAGTAATAAATAGTAATAATTAGTTATAATTAGTTATAATTAGTAATAATTAGTAATAAATAGTAATAATTGGTAATAATTAGAAATAGTTTGTAATAATTAGAAATAATTAGTAATAATTAGTAATAATTAGCACTAATTAGTAATAAATGTGACAAATTAGCACTAATTAGTAATAAATGCGACTAATTAATTCTAATTAGTGATAAATGTGACTAATTTGGACTAAATAGGAATACATATGACTAATTGATAATAAATAAAAATAAACGTGATTAATTAGTAATAAATATGAATAAATAACAATAATTAGTAATAAATATGAATAAATAGAGGTAATTAGTAATAAATATAAATAAATTGTTGTAAATAGCCGTAAATATGAATACTTAGGAATAATTAACAATTTTTTTCTTTTTTTAGATAGTGTTATTGTTATATCAAGTTACTCATAAAAAATACTTATTTTATATTTTTTAGAGAAATATGGAATAAGGAAGTCAACAACAATCATTATTAGATGACCGCGCTTGGATAAATTAGTGTAGGAATCCAAATGGTTCTAGTATAAATATTATATATATTTAGGGTGTTGAAACATTCCTATCATTTACATCATCAAAACCATAATTTATTTCAGAAGGGACAATTAAGTGTCCATGTAAAAAATATGGTCTGAAGATGTTTGACACATTTGAAAATGTTGGGGGTAATCTATTGCATTTTGGTTTTCAAACAGATTATGTTTTTTTGGTATCAACATGGTGAACATAGTTCCAGAGAAGATACTAATAATTTGGTTCCAGATCTATGACAGTTTCAAAATTTAGTACAAGATGTCACAGGTCTATCTTTTCAACAAATTGAAACTCAGGATGATATTGATTTAACTCATGAGTTAGAACCATCTCAATTTTATGATTTGCCAAGGTCCGTTGAGGATTCTTTATATCTTGGTTGCTAGATAAGAAAATTTGAAGGGGTTGCAAAATTTATGGCTATTAAATCAGATAATGGAACATTAAATAACTGTTTTGATCAGATATTCTATTTAGTTAAAACCCTATTACATGAAGGAAATGTATTTACTACAAATTTCTATGAGAGAAAGATGATGGTTCGTAATCTAGGTCTTGATTATCAGAAGATTCGTGAATATTTAATTGATTGCATCTTATATTATGGTGAAAATGAGTCGTTGGATTGTTTTCCTACATGTGAAAAATTGAGGTATAAAGAGGATAAAATAGGGAATTCTAGATTGATTCTTGTTAAAAATTTGAAGTATTTTCCACTTACACATAGATTGTAGCATTTATTTATGTCTTAGAATATAGTATCATTGATATCATGGAATAAAACCAATGTTTCAATTGATTAAAGATTAAATCATCCATATGATGGTGATTCATGGAAAATTTTTGACCAAGTACATCCATCTTTTTCTTTAGAAGACTGAAACATGTGATTGAGTCTTTTTACTGAGGGTTTTTGTCCATTTGGTTCTTATAGTAGTCAATATTCTTTTTGGCCTATCTTTATAACTCTGTACAATTTACCTCCTTGGATATTAATAAAGGAGGTATATATCTTTTTGACCTTATTAATTCCAAGGCATATGAAAAAGAATATTTATATTTATTTAAATCCATTGATTAATGAATTTAATTTAGTATGGAGTAATGGTTTCCATACATATGATGTTGGTGTGAAACAAAATTTCTTATTGAAAGCTGAATTGATGTGGATAATTAGTGACTTATAAGTATATGACATATTATTTGGATGGAGTATGCATGATCCAAAATCATGTTCGTACTGTATGAGAGACATAAAACCATTTATGATCATAAATGGAGGAAAACATGTTTTTTTGACTATCATCATAGATTCCTTCCAATCAATCATCCTTTTTAGAGGAATAGATATCATTTCAGAAAAGGCACAATTGAAAGAGATGGACCTCCAAAAATAATCTCAAGTATGAAGCTAAAATAATTTGTCACTTCATTATCTCACATTAAATTTAGACCAAATATAAACCAATAAAAATTGATGGCTTTAGGAAAGAACACAATTGGATAAAATAGAGCATTTTTTAGAATTTTCCATATTGGTCTGATTTTTTGGTCCGTCACATGTTAGATGTCATGCATATTGAGAAGAAATATTTTGATAATATATTTTATATAGTTTTGGATATACCAGGTAATACTAAAGATAATGTAAATGCATGATTAGATCTTGCCCAAATTTTTAAGTGACCAGAACTTGAACTGTTTGAAAATGTCAAAGAATAGAAGTTAATGAAGCCAAAAGTAGCATATAAAATTTTCAAAGAAAAGAAATTTTTATTTTTCTAGTGGATTGTAGATTTTATACTTCTAGATTTTTATGTTTCCAATTTGGGAAAATGTATCAGCAATAGTCATATCACCAGATTAAAAAGTCATGGCTGTCATGTTATAATGGAAAGACTTCTGCCAATTGGATTAAGAGGTTTGTTGAATTATATGATTTGGGATACACTAGAATAAATATCATATTTTTTCCAAGGCATCTGTTCAGTGTTGAAAAACTACAATGTGCTAAGTTGATTGTAATAAGTTGTTGTTTTAATTTTATGTAAACTAGAAAAAATCTTCCCACCGTCTTTATTTAACTCAATGGAACAGTTGATATTATATTTTCCACATGAATCAAAATGTGGTGGTCCGGTATAGTTCTGATGGATTTACCCATTCAAGACATGCATGATTAAATTAAAGAAAAAAGTACGTACCAAATCTTAGATTGAAGGATCAATTGCAGAAGCTTATTTGTAGGAGGAAAATTTGTTTTTTTCTCTCATTATTTTCAATATGAATATCTCTAAAAAACTGCATGGGTCATAAAGACGGAAATATTGATGATTAAATTATAAATAAGTTATTAGTTTTTAATTTTCTAAAATTTTGCTTTAGTGGAGTTCTGGACGATGACTTTCAGATGATGAACATAACAAAGCTCATACATATGTTCTGTTCAACTATGAATAAATGACACCATTTTTACTATGAGTGATCCTATCACTTATTCTATAATATCCATTATAGTAAATTATTATTATTTTATTTGTAGGTTACATGATAACCATATCAAGAAACAAAATCCAAAAATTACAGCAGCTGCTCTTGAAGAATGTTGGCGAAATTGTTTTTACTGCTGATTTCAAAAACTTATAACATAAATTATTTACGGTTTAACATATATTTTTTATTACTTGTTATATTGATAATAAATTGTGTCTATTGATTAACCCACCATCCAAAATGGTTAAATCTTATAATTCATATGTGGTGAATGGTTTTCAATTTCATACACGTACATATGGGGAATACAAAAAATTGAATAGTGGTGTTTTCTTGAGAGGATATTATTATAAAGAAATTGAAGTTAACTTTTATGAAATAGTGGAAGAAATTATTGAACTGTGTTATCTGGGACATAATCACATAATGATAATTAAATGTTATTAGTTGGTTACTGAGAGAGGCTTGCATGTTCATCCGATCCATGGAATTATTGATATTAAATATAAAAGTCTTCTTACTGTAAATGAACCATTTTTATTGGCTCATTAGTTACATAAAATTTATTATGAAAATTACTATTCTACTTCAAGTGATTTGGGTGATTAGTGGAACATAATAAAAATGAAATCTCAAGAAAATCAGTTTATTCAAAGTGAATGTGGTTCCACTAAAGTGTAATGAATTGAAAATTTTCAATAGACTAATCCAAATATATCTTTTCCATGAAGAGACATGAATATTGATGATGACACCCCATAGTTAAGGGTTGATGGCAATGATGATGTTATTGATGTAACAAATGAATCTGAAATGACAAGAGATGATAAAACTGAAACTCCTATGGATATTGATGATATAGGGGAAGAATATGAATATATTGATCCCGTCAAATACAAAAATGAGGATTGAGATAGATATTGACACATTTAAATGCTGGTTATAATAATATATAATATATATCTATATATAACAGCTATTTTTAACTATTTTATAAAAATAGTCACTTCCTATTTTAGATGGACTCATATCTGTTTCATAAGTTGGAGGGTGCTGATATACCTAATGACGGGAAGGATGTTGGATTATCTAACCCTTAGACTGCTGGTGGTGTATCAAGGACTCAAAGGGGTCGTGGTCTTACGTGATTGATGATTTCTGACCCTATCTATGAGCGACATCCACATATTGGCTTCGATCCATGCATGCATAGGTATGTTTACTTATTTATATTAGTTAGTTTTCATTAATTATCATTAATTTATTTATATACTAATTGTTTGATTAATTATTCTTTTTTCATAGCTTTTTTAATATAGCTATTGGACCGGGGTGTGATATATTGTGCAATTATTTTTCTAGAGAATGGATTACATGAGATCAGATTCCCATAGATGTTCAACAATGCATGTTCGATCATTGGATGGTATGTAAATAAATAATATCTATTTTGTAATTTATTTAATTGATAACTTTATATTATTAATTTTTTGTAGCATTTATGGAATCCCATCAATGATAGAAGGCATGAATCTATCTGGCAGGCATGGGAGGGATGTATGCGTGAGTGTTTCTACCAGTTTTTTCACAATTTGAGGAGGACAATAATGAGGAAAATAAGAGTCATAGAGTTTGATCATCCTTACTGCACCCAACGGCCTGATTACATTTCATCATAGGTTTGAGATGGATTATGTTCACATTGGATGGGTGATCATTTTCAGAGGAGATCATTAATATGTTGAAAAAACTGGGGGAGACAGGAGGTGACATATTGAGCTAGTAGTCATGCATTCAGTATGCATAGGGAAAATATGGTAAGTACCCATTTTTAATTAATTTATATAACTTTAAATATAAATTGTTTATTTTATATTCATATAGGTATTCAAAGAACCTGATATTATGAGGTTAGATGTTTATAGGATGGTGTACATTGATCATGTCACTGGAGAGATTAGAGGTGATTTTCAGCATTAGATCGTGGTCAGTATAAATTCTTTTTGAGTTTTAAAATTAATTGCAAATAATATTTTAATTATTTTAATTTTAAATTGAAATTAAAGGAGTCATATGAGGCCATGGCGTCTCAGACACAGACTAAGAGTCAGACTGAGACTGATGATCAAACCAGTGTAGTAAGATTTGATAAGGCATCATTGATGAAGGTGACCTAGTATGCCTTCGAGAAAGACCGAGTTATTGGTATTGACTCTCGATTGACGTCTAAGAGTTATTATGGTACCACCACAACGTCAGTTTGTAGCTCGAGAGTAGCTCATAGAGAGTCATCATCATCTACTGTATGGTATTAGGAGCAGCTGCGATCTTAGGGTGGGCTTATAGAGAGTATTCATAGGGAGTAGAAAGAGCTCCATCGACAATAGCAGTAGTAGGAGGAGGATATGCGTCGATGAAAGTAGCAGCAACATAAGCAGATGATGGAGTATATGTGATGTCTAACTCATGATTTAGGGATGGAGTTCCCTCCACTATTTCCTCCAGCTCCTCCATCTCCTCCAACTCCTCCACAAGACCCTCCCCCTATGTGATGTATTAAATTTTTATGATAAGACATTTGAATGTGCATTTTTTGTAATATTATATATTTACATTTCTATATAGTGAATTTTTTAAATTTTTGTGAACATTGTATTATTATTGTATTATTTATTTAATTTTTTTACTTTATTATTTATTTAATTTATTTATTTTTTATTTTATTTTATTATTTATTTATTATTTTATTAAAATTATTAATTTCATTATTTTATTACTATTATTATTTTTTTACTATTATTATTATTTTATATTTTTGCGAATATTGTAATTATTATTATTAAATTATTAAATTATTAATATTAATATTAATATTAATAATAATAATATTATTATATTAATATTATTTATATTATTATATAAATATTATTCATAATAATAATAATAATATTTTTTAATATTATTTTATTAATATTATTTTATTAATTTTGTTAATATTATATTATATTATTTTATTAATATTAATTTTTTTAAATTTTTAAGCCTTTTGCGATGAGCCAGTCACAAATAGTTATTCACTTATTTTTTTTATTTTTTTATTATGGGCCCGTTGTAAAAAAGTATTTACAACGGCCCCGTCACAACATGGTTTTTAAAAACTTGGTGAAACTATTTGTGACACCATTTTCTACAATGAGTTATTTACAATGGGACCCCGTCACAAATTACCTTTTGTAACGGGGACCCATCGCAAATTACCCACCACAAATAACTAATTTTCCAGTAGTGAGTAAAGATGAATGAATCATCAAAAACTTTACCATGTCATGAAGTGTACAATATCATATTTATACAACTCCATCTTGTTTAAGAGTATTGGGTATAATATATGGTGTTTCAATATCACACTCATCAAGTAACCTAGAAAACGATCCATAGTTTTATTCAGACTCATCATATTATACATAATAATAACCTCCACTATTTAATATCATACATTTGATCTTATTTCTAGAATTTAATTCTATAAAATATATTTTTTTTTAAAATAATCCAAAGAATCAGATATTTCAAGAATAATATCTACCCAACCAAATTTTGAAAAAACATCTATGAAGGTAATATACTATTTATTTTCACTCATGAAAAAATATGTAATAATCCTGGACATATTAGTATGAATTAAATCCAACACATCACCATATTTTCCTACTCTTTTATTTCTTACTTTAGAAGTAAAGTTTCCTTTTATATAGTGAACACAAGTATCAAAGTCTAAAAAATTTAAGTTAGGCATAATTACATCATTGGTTATCTTTCAATTTTAGGTTATTGATATACCATAACCATTTTTTCCACATCATAGATGATTTTTAATTAATTCTACCAAACCTATTTACAGTAATTGAATTTATAGACATATTAACCTAAATAAATATATATAAATCACCACATAATATACCACAACCAATAATATAGGAATTGTAAGTGATTTCAAGTTTCTTATCTTTAAACCTAAAACCTAGATACAACAGTCCAAAACTAAAAGTGAAATAAAATCCCTTCTTATAGATGGTTCATATTTTTAAAAATAATTTGTATTTAAGGTAAATTTAAATATATTTTTATTATATTCACTATATAGGCTCCAACTCCATCACCCACAATTATACTTGAATCAAAATTACTTGGTTTCATTATTTTTTTAACCCTTTTAGGGAATTTACAATATGAATAATTAATTCAGGGTCTAACTAGAAATTATTAGGTGGAATATTAATAATATTTGATTCAAAGCAAGTCAAATATAGGAGGCTATCTTGATTCTCATTATTCCTTTAATGTATATAAACATCATTCAATTTGTGACTATATATCTTACAATACTTGTAATTTCCTTTGAATTATTCTTCTTTGGTCCCAAATTATGATTAGTTTCCAAATTTCCTTTTATTATAGATATAAAGACCTTGACCATTTTCAAGTGAATTCCTCATTTAATTTTGGTATTTGAATTCCATATTGGGATAAATTCTTAGTTATGAGGAGTTTAGAAAAAATAGCATTCGTGTTTGGGTTTAACATTAGTTTTTTAATAACCAAAATTAACAATGTTTTTACATTGGTTATTTAAATAGTCGAGGTTAAAACCCTTTCAAATTGGGTTTTAACTTCAGTTAATATATTAAACAACATTAAATTCCATCATGAAAGGGTTTTAAAGATGGTTATTCTTATTATCGATGTTAAAACCCTGACACGATAAGGGTTTTAACATCATTTATTCATATAAATGACCTTAAAACCCAAGTCTTAACATTAATTATATATTAATCGATGTTAAAAGTTAAATTTCATATCATGTGGTAATTATGGTTCAATATTTTCAAAGTTCACATTAAAATTTTAAATTCCCACCTATGATTTTTTACGTCATGGAAAAACATTTTCAAGAACCATTTATAACTTTTAGTTCTCCCTCTTTCTAAATTTTTAATACACTCCTCTTCAATCCACATATTGGTTCCATCACTTCTTTATTCAATGATTTAACCATGGTATTTATCATCTTTCTCTCATCATTTAGTTTTTCTTATTATTTGTTTTCTTAATCGTTATACATTTTGATGATTTTTTATGATAAAAAATACTTCTTCCAATATAGTTGAGAAGATGAATATTTTACATGATATTTACCACCTGGAATTTAAAATTCCTTACCAATGTAGTTTAGGATTCCACGTGAGTTATTGTATCAAAATAAAATGGATATCAACAAATTATATTTAGTTTTAATGGAAACTACCATAAATAAAGAAATTAATATGAATCTTTAAGTTTATATTTATGGTTTTAATTTGGTTTTTTCAATTTTCCAATTCATTAGTCTCATATTTTTTTTCTAAGAGAGTCATTTTCATCAAAATATTTTTGAAAAATATCAAATATTTTTGATGTTGGTTATCAAAACGAATGACATTCAAAGTCCTAAAAGTAACACTTCTGAAGCTATTTATCAAATAATTGATACTTTAAGTCTTAAAATTTTATTAAAATAATTATTTTAATTCTATTTTATATAATTTATGTCAAAAAACACTTATAACATTAGCTACGTTTACATCAGAAAAACCGATATTGAAAGTAAAAAAATAAACATTAAAAGGTATTTTTCTAGAAACAGTAGCAAGGAACTGAGTACTCAGCGGGATAGTACCAAGTACTAACACACCTATAATAGGGTGGTACAAAATATATTATTCATTTTCCTAGTGAAACACAATATATGGCTAGGGTCATCTCACTTGAGGAGATTTTGTAGTCAATCATTAACCATTCTTAACTCACTTATCATATTTTTGGTGTTTTATATTTATAAAATATATAGAAAATAAGGGTTTTTTATAGAATGAAAAACTAGAAATTAAACATAAAAATTCAATAAATACATAATTAATGCAGTTAGAGAGAAAGGAAATACTCCTAATAGAATTATCTAGGGTGAACCTTTATTGTCTAATTATTAGTTTCATATCTATTTTATCAAAACATTCTACCATATGTGTGGAAATCCTATTTGGAAAATATTGTGGATATAAAGTAAACTCAATGACTTCTAAGTACACTACACATCCACCTCCTTAATCAAGGAGAAAATATCATAAAAGAATAAGTTAATCCTTAGAGAACCACAATGAGGGTAAATTTTCTCACTATTGGTAATCCTCAAATCTATCTAAAGAAGATAAGACACATTAATCATGAATAAAAAAAGGCTTGGGTTAAAACAATATATTCATACCTAAGAATATTCCTTAGGTTATTGACTCACCATTGTGAGTTTTTATAGATTATAGTGGGAAGATAAGGGGAGATAGAATGAGAGAAACAAACAAATAATTTTTTTTATTATAAGTAAAGAATTATATTACAGTGAAATATAAAAACAAAAAAACTCTAACATAGTATAACTAGAACATATCCTTCACCCAAACTTTCCTCATGTCCGACCCCCCTCTAAATGTGAATAATAAAAATTTATAGATTTATGGGAGGTCCAGTTTTTAAATTTTATAAAAAATGAAATTAAAAATTGATTCAAAATAAATCCTTATTTTTTTTATATGGATTACCATCATAAAAATCAAAATAAATGTTTCTCTAGTTGAATGAAATATTTTTTTTTGATTCCTCTAACTTTTGTTAAAATTTTAGCCCAATCTGATTATAGATGAAAAATTTATAATCTAGACATTGGAGTGATGTTTGGATTGATGAATCTATTCCAAGATTGATTTCAGGGCCCATGATCACCATAAAAAATTGTGATACAACTTAAGGTATTCAAATGGAATATGTATCTGAGTATTTTATATATTATATAAACAAATTATAAATAAAATTTTTTCACATAGAAAATTTTAGGATGAAATTAAAAAAGTGTATTTTGAATAGAAAAACTATAATTTGCATGTTGTTTAAAAATTCATGATCAAATTAAAAATTTATATTAAATCATCACTTAAAAAATATGAATTTATCAATTAATATAAAAGATGAATATAAAAACTTGTAAATGAATTATTATTCCATTTTCATAATTCAATCCAAATTATTCATTTAATCCAAATATGTGAAAATTCACTTTAAATTATCAATTTTGTGGGATTTAAAAAGTTAAAAATTCAAAATGAAATATATGAAAAATATTGGCTCTATCAATTCCCCCACACTTAAAAATTTCACTCCTAATAAATTCAATAAATTTTACTAACAAAAAGAATCATCCTACCTAGGTAGAAATACACAAACTACAAAATAATAAAAACAAATATCCAATCATCATAGAAATATCATGTTTCCATAATATATTCTATCTACTATCCCACATCAATTCAAGAAATATTTCAAGTTCCAGGATTGAAAACATAATATAATTTAGTAGAATTAATTTTTTTACAAGTTGAATTGTCATAAATCACTCTTTTACAGGTTTATTTTAACAAATATCCATTTCCCACTTCCTTGATACAACCCAAATGACATTCTTATATGTTAATTACCCCTTCCTCATCTGGTGTTCAATATTCCCCTCACAAAAATCCATTTCTTTTTTATAAATAGGCACTGCATTTTTTTTATTTAGTTTTTGTTTTTTTATAGTGACTAAATATATCATAACTTCATAAGGTATACTAATCTCCCATTTTACTCTATTTTCAAAGGATTTATATGAATATATTTTTTTGGATCCCCAAGTTGTTCTTTTTCACAATGGGAAATTTACTCAAGAATGTGTTCAAAATTGTAATTCTCACATGTTATAATTCTAATTCCACTTAATTATTTTTCATTAAAAAACATTTTCCCAGTTCTAAAAACAAAATTTCCATTGAAGACGTATAAAAATTCACTCTTAAATTGTGTAAGTTCAAAAAATTAAAAATCAATTAATTCCTCAAAACTAGCATGGTTTTTTTTTCACAGGGCATGATAATATTTAAAGCATAAATTTCCTAACATAAAACACTCCAAAAATTAAAAGAAAAAATAAAATAAAATAAAACATGAAAATATTAAACAAACTATACCAACTTCCCAAAACATAAAATGATACTTCCCCATTTTTGATTAATTTTTTTTATCATATTTGCATATAATTTAATTGGGTAAAAACATGTTAAGTATAAAAGAGAAATAAAATCTAATTTATTGAATGGGAAACCTTGAGTTAGTCTCCCAAGTTCCACTTACAGAAAACCTACATGTAAAAACAATAAAACATAATAAAACCAATTTAAATAAAAATTGTGGGAAAAAAAATATTGTGAAAGGAAATAATATAAGGATAATTCTTATTTTGGACACCATGTGGCCCCTAGGTCTTGGTTTCCCCCAAAAGGGTAGTTTCAGTATTTATCTATATTCTAATAGTGGGTAGGGTTTATTTGATTTTAACCACAAAAAAATATTCCTTTTGATGTGATCTATATTTCATTTATTGTTGTGTAATCCATGGATAGGGTATATCATATCTATCCCCATTGCAATTAAGTACAATTTTCAGGGCAGGGGTAATAAAAAATATGGGTCCTCTTCTTCTTTAGATGCTACTTGTGCAACATATTCCTTCACTTATAGGGATTTATTAGGGAATGATACATCAATTAAATTATTAAAGGAAAATTTAAGAATTAATTAAAATTGGATTTAATTAAAGTATGAAAAATTGATATCAAAATACCCCCTTAAAAGTAAATAACATGTAACTTAGGTTCAAAGCCACTGGGAATTATTTATTTACTCCATCTAATAAATGTTCAATTCGTTTAGGGAGATTCATGTGTCCTTAATGAGGTGAATCATCATTTTTTATTCACTCTCTAGGGAAACCCAGTGTTGGATGAATATGAAAAATTCAAATTGTGGGAGTTAATGCTCAATTCAGTTTCAATAAATTCAAATGAAAATGATTCCAAGAAAGGATTTAATCCTTGAGTCAATTCAACCACAAGTGTTTCCTAATTTCTCAATACCTATTGGAGTTGGGTTGTAGTGGATGGAAGTATATATTTATGATTCTCTACCTTATATTCAAATTCTACCCCTCAGGTTGTTTTTTCTTCCAAGGATTGAGAAATATAAGGGGGTGCTAATTTTTTTTCAAGGATGAGGGGGGGGGGGGATCTTGTGACATATCAATACTTAAAAATTCATTCCAAAATTCATATAAATATTTTTTATCTTTAATAATTTCATAAATAGGTACATTATATTCATGAATATTATCTATACAATGTTGAGTGAGTTATGATAATAGATCTTCTAGAAATTCCTTCTCGGTCTCCTTAGGTTATTTAATAGAAAAGATGAGTGGAGAAATCTCTTCCTCCATTGGTTCTAGTTCTTTCCAAAGTTTATTCTCTTGATATATAAGTATGTATTTAGTTAATGATTCTATTATATTCCATACCTCATGAATTTATCATTTAATATCTTTCAACTGAGTTTTTCATTCATCATAGATTTCTTATTCTTGTGGTGGCACCTGAGATTAGTTAGTCCATGTAAAATAATTGAAATTTTAATATATAATGGATATATATATATTCATGTTTTTAATTATGAAATCACTGAAAACTATTTACAAAATTAAAAATACATAGTGAATTAAAGACTGCTTGGCTTACTAGAAATGATGCCATGTTTTGACACACCTAACGTAGGGCGGTACAAAATATATTATTTATTTTCCTAGTACAAAAAAATTATTGACTAGGGTCATCTCACTTGAGGATACTTTTCATTAAACCACTAATAAATATTAACCTGATTATTATATTTTTGGTATTTTCTATTGATGAAAGAAATATAAATTTGAGGTTTTTTTGTTATGAAATGAAAAACTAGAAGATAAACATGTAGATGAAATGAAAATGTAACAAATATAGTTATAAAGAAAGTAAATAATCCCAATAGAGTTATTCCAGGAAAACCTTCATTATCTAATTATTAGTTATATATATAATTTATGAACACACTCAACCATATGTGTGAACATCCTCTTATATACTAATTTTGGATATATAGTTGCACTCAAAAACTGCATAGTACACCATATATCAACCTCCTTCATTTAAGGTAAAATAGTGTAAAATAAGAATTTAATCCCTAGATAACCATAGTGAGGGTAACTTCACTCACTACTCTTAATCCTCTAATAAACCCAAAGTCAATAAAAAAAATTAATCATGAATTCATGAAGACTTTGGTTTCAAACACCAGATTCATCACTTGGGATATTCTTTGGGTTAGTTAATCACCGTTGTGAGTGTTTAGAGATCACATTGAAAATATAATTAGAGAGAGAGAATGATATAAAGAGGGAAAAATGATTTTATTAAAATTGTAGAATGATATTCCAAGGAAATAAAATAAACAAAACCACTATAAAATAGTATCACCAAAACTAATTCTTTATCCCAACTCTCATCATGTGTTAACCTCCCCTACAAAGGTGAATAATTAAAATTTATACAGTGAGGGGATGCTAGGTTTACAAATATTATAAAAAGGAAATTTAAAACCAAGTCAAAATAAATCCATTTTTTTAGGTCGGGTTCTTGACCATCATAACAAATAAAATAAATGTTTATCTAATTAAATGAAATCTTTGGTTTTGAGTCCTCTAATTTTTGTCAAAATTTCAGCCCAATTCATTAATGGATGAAAAAGTCATGGGATGAACATTGAACTGATGTATATATTGAAAAATATACTCTAAATTTAGTTCAAGGAATATGATACCCATCAAAAATATTGATCTATATTAAGGTATTCAAATTAAATATGTATCCCAATATGTTCTAAATCTAGTAAAAAAAATTTAATAAAAAAATCAATACATAGAAAATTTTATGATAAAATTTCTAAATTGCTGTTAGAAGAGAAAAATAGAATTTATATGAAGTTTAAAAATTCATGCTCAAATTATTATTATTTTAATTACACATTATTTTAGTTTATATTAAAATTACACTATGTTTGATATCATACACCATATACAAATCTCAGCTTAAAAGAACTATGAAATAATATTATTTAAATATGATCATTATAACATAATCCTTGGTTTGATAGGTATGAATAGGAATAAATATATTATGAAATATATCAAGATTTTTTTTCATTAATAAAATTAATAATAAATCATGCATTGAATATCTATTGGTTAGAAATGGCGATAAAATCTTTTATAGGTAAAAAAGATATTTGTCATAAATCTATTCTTATATGTGAAATGTATTTGGATTACTATTGATAAATGATTATAATTAAATAAGTAGATTATATATCCAATTTAATTAATGAAAATTCATTTAATTATGGTTATTAGGAAAGTAGTGATGATAAAGTAATTTTATGCTTAAAAAATACATCTTCTTCAAAATTGGTTTTTATTGCATTTTTATGAAAATATTATAATTAATTTATGCCAATTTATAAATTGTATTTGAAAAATAGATATAATTTTTTAAATCATCTTATAATAATATTATTAGAATAATTTTGTTTATATTTTTCTAAAAATATTGATTCTTGAGTGAATAGTGAAAAATGTCGATTTTTTGTAAAACTGTAATTTATTTTCTTAAAATCAAGTAATTTCAAAGTCACATGATATTTTTGAATTTTGTTTTAATGTAATATAATATAAATTTTATTAAAAATAATCTAATTAATTCCATATAAATCATAATTATATATTTTTTTGGTATAAGTTGTTTTTTATGCTTAAAAACATATTTTTCTAGAAACTGTTTTCAATGCCTTATGCGTAATTATTTTAAAATAAATTTCTTCAAATTATAGAAATTGAATCTGGAAAAATGGATTTAATATTTAATGAACTAGAAATTATTTTTTTCATTAATTCTATTTTTTTCATTTTAATTTTTTTGGAATTTATTTTGATTTTTCATTGTGTAATTAATTGAAAATTTTATTTTGAAAATTTAAATTAGAATATTGAATTTAATATTTTCATTGGATATCGAATTTTGTTCATTTTGGGAAGTTCAGGTAAAGGGTCAAGGAAATAGTCTTTCAATATCTCAACCTACTGCAAGAACAAAACACAACCTACCATGCATGAAAATTTAGTAAATTGCATAACCTTCTATGGTGATTTTTCATTCCAAGTGATCATGGGTGACCTACCATACTAGAACACTAAAAAGTCACAAATGGGTTTAGTAAATGCCTGAATAAAATCCAATCCACCACAAGAATTAAATACCAAGTGACTCCAAGAAGAGAGTCCATGGTTACTCAAGTTATCGTATATAAAAAAATTAGAAAAGGTATAGATTAACACATGAAGAAGGCATAAAGCTTCCATGTATACCACTTATCTTTCCATGAGACCAACAACCAAGATATCCTATAACATGAGGATAGACCATGAACCATTCCCAATATGCCTCAAGAATAACCAACATTTCATGCCAACCTTCTTCCAACCAATCGTGAGCTGAAAATTCAAGCTTTAATTCCCACCCCAACCTACTAAAATAACTATTCTACCATAAAGAAATGATAGAAAAAAAAGGGACCAATCTACTATGGACACTCAAACCTACCATGAAAACTTAGCACTAAAAGTTCAAATCCCTATTTATGACATCGATCCATCCAAGTCCTTGCAATCGACTAGTGATCTTGATTGAATAAGAGAGATCGAAATAGCCAATCTTGATTTATATTTTGAAGGAACTATCCTAAGACCAATTATAACACAAATTCCAAATCTCAAAATGGATGCATACCTAGGATATTGAGAAATCCTATGAAAATAATGAAGAAGATGAATGAAATTGGATACAAAGAGTCACATGATATTGAGAATTCATTAGCTAATAAAAAATCAAGACCAATAGTGATTAGTTGAGACCAAGGAAGGGGATAAAGAGAAAAAGGGTAAACTTGAATATGAGGCTTCAATCAACTATGATTAGGGAATCAAAGATGGTAAAATCTAGGTGGGGAATATGATTAACAGAGCCCGAAACACAATTATAATTGATCCAGTTCATGGAAATTAAAAATAATCCTAAGATATTTAGAACTAAAAAAGAATTAGATTGATGAAAAGTTTATCAAGGATGGGAAATTGATTGTTTAGTTGTGTTATTTTCTTCTCGTTAAATATATGGATCCTAGAAACTCCCAATTCCCTAGTTATATGATTGAAGGTTAATGGAAACAAGGTTTTCAATAAATTTCTTATGAGAAAAAAATGAAGAAGGGATTCTAGTAATTCTATATGAACTCAAAATAAAGACTTAGTGAGATTGGATAAACCATTGGGACATAATACAGATTTTTAGGCTAGAAAAATTTAGAAAATAGAGACTAGGAGACTCCTTCAAGTCTTTTTTAAATCCATTGATGAAGATTGATGGATCCAGTTTGAAAGGTGAACAATGTCATGACCTGTCCCCCGGGGCCCATGCCGTGACTACCCCAAGCCCACCTTCCATAGGCCAGGGGATGGAGACTATCACCAAAGGAATAATTACCTAAAACTAGGATTGAATTGCCTTTATAACCTGTAAACACACACACAAGAAAGCACACAGTTGGATACAAAACACCAAGTAAACTATATAAAAAAAGAGTACTGTAAGTAAAAGGGGCTAGAATACAAGCCCAACTGAAAAGTACAAGTACAACTAAAATTCAATACAATTGAAGAAAGATAAAGATAGTTACTAGATCGTCCTCTGAGGTTCCCACCTGAAGGGTAGGCACATATTGCCTTCTCGGCACTCCACATCCGTCTGTCTCCTCCGTGTACTGACTCATCGTAAGGTCCACCTCCAGGTACCGTCCAGTCCTAGTACTCTCAGCCTCAGTCAGCGCTGTCCATCTTCTACATCCAACACAACAAGTTGTGGGCATAACCCGTGCAGGGGTGAATATAACGATACTCAGTAGGGACCCTAAGACCCTTAAGGTCTCACTAAATCTAACAAGGATAAAACAAAATGTATAAAATCAACAGATAACCTTACTTAGGTATATTCCCATACATATACCTAAGTTATCAAGTAATCCATCTCAATCATGAGGAAAACACATAGGTTCTGACTCAGCTCAACCAGAATTTATTCTAGGGGTTGTAATAAGTAACATTATGAGCACATCGTCGAACACCTAGACTGCTGGAGAACTTATCCTCTATCGAGTACAGTGGGCCTGCTGCGTCACACATAGGTGATTCCCACTAACCTTGGACTGCTGAGGTACTCCTTCTGTCGAGTACCGCGGGTCTGCCGCGTCACACAGAGTCAATCCCCACCATGGGTCTACCATGTCACACAGAGGCGCTCCCCCTCTTGGCCTGCTGAGGTACTCCTCCTGCTGAGTTCCATGGGTCTACTGCATTACTAAGGTGGTGCCCACCGTGGGTATTCCATATCACCAAGGTGCTCCCCACTGGGCCAGTCGATTCACTCCGAGTCAAACGGTCAGCAGTCATCAAGTCTCAGCCAGCCACTGGGTTCCCACACTATGCTTGCTCATCTCTAGGAATATCCACTCCATAAGCTATTGGTAGATAATCCAACTACCATGAAGTACCATGAAGAAGTATATCAAAGGTCTTTCACATCAAAGGGGTCTCAACATAATATATGGCACATCAATCGGACACCCAGTCTGTGAGTTATTAGCCTTTTAGTACTGGGGGCTCGGTTGGATTTGTGCTAGATCCAACCTGACTATTCCCCATATTAATCTAAAATACAGTGGGGTATCACTCATAGGGATCGTCTTTATCCAAGATTTCCAGTTCCGCTGATGGTTCATCAAATGAATGTTCGGTGCCAAAGTTATGGCCAAAATAAAGTAAATGAGTCACAGTGGGCCTGGGTCCAGTCTGACTCAGTCGTACCGAATTGGCCTGACCCGGCCTAGGCCAACCCAGTTTCGATCGACCCGGCCTGACTCGCTGGGTTCAGCCTAGCCCGCTGGGCGGCCCGGCCCATTGGGTTCAACCTGACGACTACAAGGGGCTGCAGAGGCGGCTCGACCTTGGAGGGTACCGCGAGGGCGGCTCGGCTGCGGAACGTCTCGACCGCAGGCTGACTCAGATCGGGGTGGCTTGCAAGGCTATGGCGAGGGCGGATCGGGAGGCTCGAAGGGCCGCGACGAGGGCACGACGATGAAGGTATCTCAGCTTGGCCCAGACAGCAGTTCATCATGGCAGTGGTGCAGCTCGGCTCGGTCCGGACAGCGGCACGACTCGGCGGATGGCGGCGTAGCTCGGTGGATGGTGGCTCGATGGATGGCGGCGGCATGGTGGATCAGCATGGTGGCAACACTGCATCTCAACACAGTGGCAGTGTGACGAGGGGGTTCGGCTCGGGCCAGCATAGCGGCTTGGTGCTGTTGCTCGGCTTGGTGGCGGCGCGACGGCTCAGTACGGTGGTGGCCCAGCGAGGGGGGTTCAGCCCGGGGCGGCGCGGTGGCTCGGTCTGGCCACTGGTGGCTGGGCTGGGCATGGGGCCGATTCGGCTGAGAGGGTAATGCGCCGCGGGGTGGCGCGGGTTGTAGAGGCCATGGGTGGCGGCGTCGTTGCCTTCGTCGCCTTCCTCCTTTTCGAAGAACACATCAAAGAAGAACGGTGGAGGTGTCAGGCCATGTTTGTTTGGCCTGCACCCTCCACGTTTAGAGTGGTAGAAAGCGGTTCACAAAGAACAAAGCATGAACGTGTATGGAAGATATTTTAAAACGTCATTTCTTATAACCCACATCAATCTCATTTACCAACCCCACAAAAGAATTAGCATGGGAGAACATGGGAAGAGATAATCAAATAGATATAAACCTCTACCTCATTTTCTTGATGACATTAGTGAAAGAAGGTAGTATGGTCGTCGATAGATGAGGACATCCCATATCAAAATAAGTCCCAAGGAATAAGGTCGAAGGAGGTCGACATTCTTCGTTGGTGGAGCGTTCTTCGTCGGTGGAGCGTTCTTTGTGGAAGAACGCGTTCTTCGTTGAAGAGATTTCTCCCAAGAGCTCCTTCCTCCAAATTCCACCGAAGATTCCAAGGATAATAGATTAAGTTCTCTATTTAGATCGTTGGAACAAATTCAAAATAGCCTAATCAATTAACTAGGTTGGAATATTAAAGGTATTTGCATTGGCACAATTAATGTGGAGGAAGTCAAGAGGATCCTCCACATTAATGAGGGGGGTTGAGAGTTTTTTCTCCATAATGAGGGGAGTTCAAGATGTTTAGGCCTCGGGTGGTCCCCACCACCATAACCTTTCATGGGAGGTTAGGTTCGGGTGGTCCCCACCACCATAACCTATCATAAGAGGTTAAGGTCTAGTGGTCCCCACTTCTCAACTTCCACATGGAGGTTTAGTTCAGGTGGACCCCACCTCCCAACACCCACATGGGTGTTGTAAATAATAATAAGATGTCACACACTTTTTTTTATTTTATTCTTACATGAAAAACCCAAAAACTAAATTTCACCCTCGACCAACTGCCATCGAGGTAAAAGTCTTCTTAAGCGAATATCGGTGCTGTGAGTTCAACGGTGCTCTCGGATTTCAATTCTGATCACCGGGTCAAAATTTATAAAAACCTGCTTGCACGTTTACTGAACATACCTGGAAAAAAGTTCAGAGATTTATTCTGGGGACTCCGGGCCTCGGAATCACGCGCCGTCAATTTTTGCGGACTCGTGAAATTCCCATTTATTTAGAAAAACATTTACATAGAAATTATAGGCCTTTACAAAAAAACTGAGCTCTCGATCCATTCACCCATGAATATTGAATTAAATGATGAATTGAGATTAAAATCATTCCACTTCAAGGAGATTTATCAACTAATCTTGTGATATGAAACTCATATTTAAGATAAAGTGGGCATTCAAATTTTGTAAATATTGATGCTGAGATGGTTTGAATTTCTTGATGCCAATTTTTTTTGGATAGGATGCTGACAAGTGATGTTTGTTTAAGGGTGTTCAAGATTGAAATTGGGAATTTGTATGAAGATAAAGATGCATCAATCACCAGTGTGATTTTTTGATTCCTGAACATAAGATCATTTTTCTAGAGACAAGAACTAACTTTGATTCTCCTTCTTCCCCATTTATCATTCTGTAATTTTGGATCCAATTTTTAAATAAAGTGTTCTTAGTTATTTCTACTTCCTATATCGTGATCTATAAATTTGAGTCATGTAATCATAATCTATGATTCCATATCTAGGAATTGAACTTTGATGCTGAATAGATATATGGTCATCAAGATGATCATCATTCCTATTATTTTATCTAGGAAGATAATGATGGTAAAATGGGAATGAAACATCAAATCTACTTTTATGAAGTGTTTTATTCTCTTTATCACTTAAAAATTATCCCCTTATTATATTATATTACTTGACATAAATGTAAAATAGAGTTTTTGTGTTACTGATATCCTGAAGATCACTACTATCTAGGAGATGTTCCAAGATGGGGTGGTTCGATTGAGTGATTCCATCAATTTAAGAGAGATCTCATGTACTTGAAGTCATTACATTCAGGAGTGTTCAATGTTTAGATGAGAGAGGTGTGTGTTTGAGCCATTTAATATATAATAAATGAGGTTTATATTTACAATTTTATTCTTCATTAGATCCATGATAGTTAGTTGAGAGTGGATCAACCTAGATCTAGGATTATTTCTTGATAACTTTTTTCCCTTCATTTTTTATTATTTTCTCTATTTATAGTTATTGTTTTTTTCCATTTCATACACTATCATCATTGTTTATATCACTAATTATTCATTTTTTAATTTACTACTCTCAAATATAGAAAAAACCAAAATTATTTTAGGAGAATCACTAGGATAGGTGACACTAGTTCCTTGATACCAACCTAGAGGCTATCTATTATGCTATATTCTGGGAGATTATAAATGTATCTATGAACACCCCTTATGTTAGGAGTATGTAAAATTTTGGAACTATTTTAAAGGAATGCATATAAAACAAATAAATATAATGAAACTCTTAAATAAATTAAAAAAAACAAACATAAAATTTATCTCCAAAGAAAACTAAAAAAACAAATCCATCATGTTTATAGTTGAGAAAAAACTCTAAAAAAATCTATTGAACCTTCTTGTGAATGCACACTAGGTTTTATTATAGAAACTTAGAACCCTTGATCCTTAAAATCAAGAAACATTTAAGTGTTCTCAAACTCAAAAATAAAACCAAATCTAAAATGGATGAAAATAAGGGAATGAGAGCTTGAATAATCAACAAGATGAAAAAATCAACCCACCACAACCTGGAAATGAGATGATATATAGGGTTGGGATAAGGGAGTTTCAAGTGAATATAGTATTCGGTAATTATTATTTCATTAAGAAAACTCCTAGGTCTTGAAACTATCATATCAATAAATTTGACATTTCCATGATTCTATCATACCATAGATTACCTAATGGACACTCTCTTAACTTCATTAGGGATTTCTATTATATGGTGTCATAACTTCCACTTAGGGGGATGAGTGAGGAAGAGATAAAAATAATATTATTACCTTTATACTTTAAGGAAAAAAACCTAGTTCTAATATATGGATGGACAAATCTTTGATACATGGGGAAAACTATATAATTATTTTTTCATGAAGTTTTTCCCTAGAAAATGATTTCTGAAATAAGAAACAAAATCACTAGGTTTATTCAAGATGAGAGTCATATATTCCATGAGGATTGGGATAGATTCAAGGGTTTACTTATGAAATTTTTAAATAACCAATACTCTCTATAATTTCTTATAGTTAAATTTTACAATAGTCTCACACAATATCACTAAACACCGAGAAATTAGTCTTTTGGAGGGGATTTCAGTGATAAAATTTGTGAAAAAATTAAACAAAATTTTAACACACTAGCATAGAATTCCTAAAATAATTTTTTACTTAGTAAATGTTTAAATAATTAATTCAATATATAGTTTCTTATGGATACATTTTACAATAATCTTACACTACATCACCAAACACTAGTGGATCTATATTCTAGAGGGAATTTCAGTGATAAAACTACTAAGGTACTCAAATAATTTTTAACACTCTGGTAAAAAATTCACATAGTTTATTTATAATTATTGGTCTAACACACCTTCCTTGGAAATGAAACCAAAATTTGACAAATATTTCACTTAATCTAGTCAAATTAATTATTTACATCCCTATTGTGAACTTATATAGTGGTGTGTAGGGTATCATATCCACATGGAAGGTGTTAAAAGTGTGTGAGAACAAGGAAGTAGGTAAAAAGTAATCAAGAAAAGTTAAAAAACATATAATCATGAAAAAAATATTAATGGTGATAATAATAGGTGAATTAAATGAAAATAAACTAATAAGGATAATAGTTTGAGTGGGTTATAGATCAAAGAGAAATCATATATGAAATCGGGAGATGAGAAATGAGAACTAAATTAATTGGTTTTAAAATAGTTTCTCTTTCATCCATGCACAAAAATCACTATAATTTAATAAAGTGAGGATGACTAACCATGTCAAACAATCAACCTATGAGTTAATGAATACTATAGTTTCTCAGTAGTAATAGTCACACCTTCACAAAATTATGATTCAATTGTCACCTGAATCAAATTATTGGTTGATCTTGATATTCTAATCTCAAGTAAATATTTATTTTTAAAAGATACTCAAATGATTAAGTAGTTAAAATGAAATAAAACAATATTAGTTTTTCATCCATCCAATGGCCTGAAGGCCTTCAGATTTTTTATCTTATTTAAAGAAAGACCCACCTTTTAAGGGAAGAAGAGGGAAAACCCAAATAGACATCATCGACTTAGGAAAAATCACAACCCAAAGGTTTAGCGATACAACCCAAATAGACAACATGGAGCCACCCCTCCCCAGAAATTGATCGTGAAAAAGATCTCCACCAGTGTAGAGATGAATGGAAAGCAAGTGTCCTGTATCAAAGCACAGGCCCGATCCGACGACAAAAACTATACCCTCTCAGCATAAAAATCCATAATGCTCTGCAATGATGAACAAAAAGCTCTAGAACCTCCTCTGGGGCCTTTTCTGTGTGGTTGAGTCTGAAATAATCACCATACCAACAGACCTCATAAAACCCATTCACTATTCTAAGAAAAAAAACCAGAAATACATCCAATAAACAATCATCATGGACCAACCTCGTCGACCTCCACCCCAACACCGCATCCAAAAAATCCCAGAAGGCTATCAAGAGAACACAAGTTCAAGCCAACGTCACTTAGGACTGGATGACCCAACCCTGCACCTAAGGACCGTCACCAATGAAGGAAACTAGGTCTTCCTGAAACAGAAACACCACTTTGGGAATGGATCTTCTCTGATCAGAACCTCAGATACACCAACACAATATCAATCCCTAAGAATTTTTATATAATGAACATACTTGATTTAGTAGAAAATAAAAAATTTATTAAAAAATTGAAACAAAAAATAGGAATAAATGATGATGAATCTTCTCTTCCAAGGAGCACATCTCTCAGTTCAACCACTGCCCCCTAGATCTTGGTTCTCGTCCCTCAATTTTTCTAATCCTGATGATGCTCATACAAAATTTAAGGAAATTTATGTTATATATAAATCATTAAATCATAACTAATTATATTGAAATACCCCTATCCCCCACACTTTAAAACCAAAATTATATTCAATATTTCATCTTATGGTGGGAGAAATTTTTTGTTAAAAACAAATTTATAATTAAAAAATTCACAGTATATTAAAAGGGTTACAAGAATTTTCATATATAGTTTTACTCATCATCCAGAACAACCAAAATAGATTTAAAAATTTTCATACTTTTAACCTTGAGAGTAGTAGGATGAATTTTCACTAAGTCTTAAATAATTAACGTGTTCATCATTATGAAAAACAAAAAATATAATTTTAATCCAAAATAATTTTTAACGGTGTAAGTAAAGTTTAAAATTTGGTTCAATTTTATTTTCAATACCCTAGATATCAGCAAGATAAACACCCAATAAGGAAGAAAAAATTCATTGAACCTAAAAACTAATAGAAAAGTCACCCCCATAATTAATTAACAACAACATCATAATAAAATAAATGAAGTAATTTAAATGTATATGAATTAATGAAATATTCACCTTAAAGTAGAATCTTTATTCATTTGAATCCAGTTAAGAGTATCCTCTTTGTAGTCCTAGGTGACGTCATTGAGCTAGTTCATTCAAGATCCTATAAAGACACATAAATATAAATAAGAGTCTAGAAGTTTAATATTTAGAGAAAATGAAACCATAGGTTTGAGTTTAGGATAATTTTATTCAAAAAACTCTAAGACGAAAAACATTTGAGATTTTGAGAACACTTGGAATTTCTTGGGGGGGGATCCATTCTTATGGTTAGTTTAGAATTGGAACACATACACTTAATGAAACTCGTTATCTGAATCATGATTTTAACTAATTTTCAAGGGATCAAATAAAAACAAAATGAATTATTTTTATTTAAATAAAAATTAAATAAGAATAAAAATAATAAATCATGGGTTATATCCCATTAAACAATAAGTTTATAGTCTTTGGTTTGGCTTAGTTATAGCTTAGGTTTCAAAAAAATATATGAAAACCAAGCCCTTTAGATTCCCCATAAAGTAGAATTTAATATTTTAACCATTTAACATAAAAGGTATATTATCCTCACCCCTCAACTCAAAATATAAATTCACCAACACCCTTAATATTTCAAAGGTATTGACCACTTTTACTTCAAATTACTTTGAAATATTTTGAGCCCATAATTAGAAAAAAAGTCTCTTTGACCAAACATGAATTCTCTATTCTGAATGATAAAATTGTGAAAGGCCTTTACATTTTATGATTTTCCTAAGATTGTCTTCTAATATCCTCTAACCCATTCATCTCTAATTTTGTTTCCCTAGTTGTTTTAAAGTCATAATTCAAATATTTCATAGACCAAAAGGATTTATGATGAAGTTACACTAGAAAATGACATGATTTTACAAAAAATAATCCTATATGGAGACATTATAATACGAGTCTTGTAAGTATTCCTATAATCCCACAAATCATTATCCAATTTAACTGATCATAATTTTTTATAACTAGAAACCATATTCTCTAATTTTTTTGATATTCCTATTATAAATTTCACCCTATCCACTAAACTGTGGGTGATATATTGTTCTAATTATGTGACAACACCCATATTTTTACATTATATCATTGAAATTATAATTATTTAAATGAGTTTCATTATCTGTAATGAGCACCTTAGGCACTCCAAATCTACAAAAAGGTTTTTATTAATGAATTTAACAAAAATTATAGTAAGGTTTCTCTAAAGGGATATAACTTCAGAACATTTGGAAACATAGTCCATAACCACAAAAATATACTCATTCTCATAAGATTATGGAAATGGTCCCATGACATCCAAGCCCCACACATCAAAAACTTCTACCAAAAGAATCAATTTTTTGGTAAATATTACTTTTTTCAAACATTTTCAAGGCTTTGAAACTTGTCACATCCTAAAAGTAGGCTCTTAGAATCTTTGAATACAGTTAGAAATTAGAAACCATCTGTAAGAAATTATAGGTAGTTCTCTCACCCCCATAGTGTCCACACCAAGGTGATGAGTGACAACTTTCAAGAATGGGAATCATTTTCCTCCTCAACTATGAATATTCTGAAAATTACATCAAAAAACCATTTTAAAATCAATAGATCATCCCAAAATTTGTACTTTAAATAAGAAATGAATTTATTTCTTTTCTTTCTTGAAATATCCTGGTTAATGAATCTAGAAAATAAGAAATTGGCATAGTCTAAAAATTAAGCAGAATGATTAACCAACAAAAAAAATTCATCTGGAAAGGAAGTATTGATCTCTCTTGGTTCCTCAGTTTAATAATTAGGTAACATGTACAAGTGGTTAAAAGATATATTTTCAACCCTTTATTATCTTAGATTTATAGAAAAAATTATTTTAATTGAAGGGTCATTATCATATTCCTTAGCGTGGATTATTTTTTAGATAGAAGATATTTGAGAGTTTAATGACCTATGAAAATGATAACCTTTGACCCTATCATATATTTCCTAAAATTTTATAGAGAAAACATAACAATATATAGATATTTCTATATAGTAGTGTAATTATTTTGGGCATTATACATAATCTTAATAACATAATAAATCATATACGATCTATTATTTTTATTCCTCCCTAAAAAAATCCCCCACTACCACATAACTTACATCACACAACTCTTCAAAATGTAATTTAAAATTTGGAATAGTAATAATGGGTGATGACAAGATTTTATCCTTAAGTAGATTAAATTACTATAAGATGTTTTCATCAAATAAAATTGGTGTTTACTTAACTAACAGTAAGAAAAGGGGCCTGGTGTTATTTGAAAAAAATCCATGATGAATCTATGGTAAAAGTTCTTATGGACTAAAAAGATCCTAATTCCCTTGAAATTTTCTTTAGGAGGAAACTTTTGGGTAAATTATTTTTTGGGATTTTCTACCCGTATCCTCATATTTGAGACTTCATTTAATATCCTTTGTTTTTTTAGGCCAAATTTTTTTATTTTTTGAAAACTATTTTTTTTGTAAAACAGGTGGGAATGAATGTTTTGGAAGTTTGTGAAGAAAAATAGTTAAGAAAGATTTACTATAAAGTATCTAGAGAATATTAATTTTATAAAGTTGTAAAGTTTCATTAAATTTGTTATATAACTTTCTATCAAAGTCAGACAATTCTATTATGTTCATTCAAGTTCATAACATCATGAAAAACCTCATGATACAATCTTATGATCAAAGGGTGAGTTGAAATTCTAGATGAACATTTCTAGTTAAACCTTTCTAGATGAAGGATATTAGATAGAATAGAGGATAAACACTATATATAGATGATCAAAGATATTTTCTAGAAAAATAAAGTTGGAATAAGTTCATGCAAAAGGAATCAGATATATAAGCGAAAGAGTTTCCAGAACTAAGTTTTTAGATTCTGAAAATAAAGGCTACCAGATATATAATTTGTTCATACAATAATAATACTTAGTGAAAAGTGTACATATGGTTTATTTTTATGCATATACTGATGAGTTGAGTTTGAAGAAGATACTGCATATCATGTATATCTTGCACACCCCAAGTTTATAGTGCTCATACACCATTACATTAAGGGATATTAGCATGGGGAAGTGAATTTATTACAAAGGAAAATAGTGTGTACTTGCATTTTACTTTGTGATGTGTGCCTGCGCAACTTAAAAGCCTACATTTTTTTGGGTTTTTGCATGTAAGAGGAAGATTATGCAGTGATGGACAATGGGTTTCATGAATGTGAATATAATTCATAAGGTGGAAGCTATGTATAATACATGTGCATATGTTCTTATTTAAATGAGTTTTGAGACTACATGCATAAGATCATGATTATGAAACCGTGTGTGTTTGAGAAGTGCAATGAGTTTTTTTGTTCATGTGTATTGTTGTAAAAAATGAGAAGACCATGCTATGTGTTTTTAACATGCATAAAATTGGAAAAAGTGTATGTGAAATATTAATGGCATATTAAGTGTGAAATGTTTGAGACTGAAGCTAGGAAAAAATTGTATTAGTGTTTCAGAATTTTTCTATATCCTAGATTTCAGTGTTTAGTGAGGCCGGGTCCTCAATAGAAGAAATAATTCTCACCTGATCATCTTTTTACTGAGGAATATGATTATATTCAATGATTATAATTATCCGAGTAAGACCAACATTAGTGAAAAGGTACTTGAAGTGTACAGGAGTCTGTGTGATCCAACAAGCTTGTATAGAAAGATCAAAGTTATCATTCAATATATGAATCAGATTGAAGAAGTTGGAGCTTGTGACTGGGGGTATAACTAGTTTCTTAAGAGGCTTGAGAAAGAGATTGGGGGTCTAACTAGTTGAACAGTTGGGGTTTCTAACCAACCAAGCCATAATAGTTGGATTATTGGGGGGTATAACTAGAATCAACTGTAGGATCAATTACTAGGGTGTTTAACCAGTTGTTTCCAAAATCATTGTAATTGATAAAAAGATTATAGTGGATAATCCATGTTGGGGGGTCTAACCAACATGGTAATGATGTAGGTCTTAGTACCAAACCTTGTAAAATTATAGTGTGCGGTGTTTCATTTACTTTCTTCATTGCATTCATGATACACTCATCTTAATAGATCATAGTGGTTTGAATTAAAAGGTGAAAAAGAATTGAGTAAAATTAGTCACACCTAATTTACCCCCTCTTAGTGTGACTTCACAATCCCTAGACACTTCACAACTAATCATCATATGAACAAAGTGCATAATTTTTCAAAAGTTGTGTCATCAATATAACCTTTTGTAATAAATTTTTAAATTGTAATCAACTATTCAAAATGAAGAATATCAAACATACCAAATTATGATAATCAGAACAACATAATCGATCTATGTTTTTATTACTTAGTTCGTGCAGTTTTGAAAAATTTGAAATAAATAAAAAGTGGAATAGAAATTTAGATTTGAATATCTATGAAAATAAAAAATGGAATAATTAAAAGTATTTGAAGCCAGAGTTTTGATCCAAAGAGTGTTGGTTGTGACTAAAGTCTTTTAAAGCTGAAACAATACAGTCAACCATATTTAGTGAATTAATAGGAATAAAAAATGGTAAATGTAGTTATTTTTCAAAGATTCAAGAGAAATGGATAGAGGGAAACTGAGTTTCTATATTTAAAGTTTGTATGAAGTTTAAAGTATAGAGTTTTGTTACAGACTTAGTAAATTTCAATGTTACAAATTTAATAAGTGAGTTGGTTCACTATATGAAAGAATATTGGATATAATATCATAAAAACATTCATGATATTTCCAAAATAACTTTTCTGAAGAATCGTATATATAAGGCCCCAGCCTTAAACCTTACTTAATCTTGAGTTATTACAAGATTACACATTGAGGATCTTTTCAGGTTTAGAGTTTTAGAGAATTAGAACATGAAACTTGAATTAAATTCCATATTTAGACAAAGTGGTTACATGAAAGACAATATTCATTCTTCCCATCAACGGAAACATATTTAAAATAAAACATGGATTCTTCCTTAACACATCCTTGACACTGTCATCACATCATGTACCCTTCCCTTGACCTGTGAAAAACATTTCAAAAACTTGGGATGAGCATAAAAAGCTCAGTAAGGGATATAAAAGTATGGAAAGGAATCATGAGTACATGTATACATAAGAATGAAATCATACTTTACCCATAAAACATAAGCACTTTAACATACCTCATAAAATCATAGAAATCATATGACATAAAGGAAACTTGAGGAATTCATAACATTCTTACGTAGGGAGTAACCCTCTTGGTTACGTTTGGAATACCCATCACAATATATTCCCTAAATCTCTTTGGAGAAACCTTAACGTTTCACTCCTTCGCGTTACCCAATGCATTGGAGAGCTATATCGGGCTCACCCGCCCTTAGTTTATCACGGAACCACCTGTTTTCATAAAAATGCCCAAGAACCATAACATAAACGTATCACATAAAACATTCATAAAGGAAACATAACATTTCCACATGTCAATCACAATATAACATTTTAGTATATTGAAATAACGAATCCGTTCAAAAAGAAACCATTTCCAAAACCATTTAAAACATTTAATAAAGAGATTTTTGAATCAAAGTGTCCCATACCACCTTGAAGATTAAAATTTTAAACCATTAATATCTATATAAATAAATCCTTAAAACCATTTTGAAAACATTGATATTAATAAGAACAAATAATTAAAACATTTAAAACGATATTTTGGTTAAAGGGGTTTTACCAAAATTAGAGACACTTGAATACAATAATTGAGGAATAACATTTAATCAGAACATTATAATATCATGAGAATAAATGGATTCATGATATAATATTCCAAAGGACAGTATATACACCATATAAGAGTGAATTGGTGCATAACAACAATGAAGTCTCAATAGAGATGTAAAATGTGATGAAATCCCTTATAAAGAAGGTATCCTTAAATTAAGGACAAATCAATCTAAAAAATATGTGTGAAAAATATAAATACACCCAATATAAGTGGATATTAAGTGTAAAACAATAAAAGGTCATTCACACATATTCAATGGATGACATATTCAATGACTACATGTTGAACCCAAAGAAATCGAAATTGGGTTAAAAAGTTCCCTTGACAGCCTAACGACATCACATAAAAATGAGCTGATGAGAGATAAAAAGTGTATCTCATCACTTGGACATAACATTTACATCAATAAGGATATATGAGAACATATACCAGCATAACAATATGTAAATTAAAAGACCCAACAAAAGAAGTCTTTTAAAAAAGAGGAGGGTGAAAGGTTCCCTTACCGACTTGGGTATCTTTCAAAACATACACCCCATGAAAGAAGGACAATAGATCATTGATATAAATACTCATAAACGAAAGTATATTACACAAAGAGTAGAATAATGGGCAGTACATACACCACTCAATGGAATTTGTGGCAAATGTATCATAAATCTCACGGGAATAATAGTGAGATGAAAAATCCCTTACGAAAACTCGGCAGCCTACCAGCGCCACATAAAACTTCCGAATATGGATTGATGAGGTCAAATAGGGTATCTCATCACATTACAATAAAATGTACAGAAAGAGGAATATAAAAGAACATCCCCCAACATTACAAAGAGGAGCTTAAAATAAGTGACATAAAGGAGAGTACTTAAAAAGAAAGAGAGAGGTTAGATCTCTTGCGAAAGTTCGGCAGCCTAACGGCGCCACTCAAAACCTCCAAAATGGATTGATGAGAGAGAATAGGGTCTCTCATCACATGAACATAAAAATTAAAGTAAGTGTAATATAAAAGATCATCCCAATAACAAGAAAGATGAGATTTAAAAGTAATGACATAAAAGTGTGTACTTAAAAAGAAAAGGGAGGAGTAGGATCCCTTACCTCGTATCCGACTTGACCCGACCGTTCTTTAACATCCTGAATAATAAACTTGAGTTAATCTATACTTGATTATAACCTTTTTCAAGTTCATTATTCCTTTTATACCATGTTATGAACATCATGTAATCATTTAAGTTAATAATGTTCATTTTGTCGGTATTTGGTTCTTAAGTCAAAAATAGACTTCTTACACTTACATATTGTTAATTTGGTCAAAGTTTCATTATATCCAGAATGAAATTCCTAATTTGGATATCATATATATCATATATATCCGGAATATACATGTATTTATAATATCACATAATAATTTAGAGGAAAGAAATGAAATGCACCGTTCATGGAGACGGTAAGCCGTACGTACGCATGAACACTACTTTCATTTCTATGTCATATTAATGGAATTAAAACTATATGAGAGGTATGTATATTTTAATTCCATAATTATATTAATCATTTAGATGTATAATACATCATATATATCCATTATATATATGTACTTATAATAGTACATGATATTTTGAGATAAGAAATGAAATGTACCGTTCATGGAGACGGTAAGCCGTACGTACGCATGAACGCTACTTCCATTTCTATTTCATATTTAATGGAATTAAAAAATAATGATACATAATAGTATTTTAATTCCAGTATGGTATCATATATAATATCATTAAATATACCCTTTATACGTACCACATATGGTAATAACGAATCAAATCACTTTGAGGGGGCGGTAGTCCGCACTTCCTTAAATGAAGATATCGCGTATACCCATAATGGAAACCATAAAGGTATGCCAAAATGTAAAATACAGAAGCTTAAGGAAAAAAATAAACATATTATATATCATATATAAAAATAGTGACATCATAATGGCCACCTTTGAAGGTGTTAAATGAGTATTGAACAATCATCGTTTTGGGAGGCAGAATTTCGCCATCCACAGAAACAGTATGTTCTTTAACCATTTGATGTAGTTGTGTGAGAGTGTAGCTCGAATAAATCTTATAACAACATCCTAGTATATATAAGATACTGGTGTTGTTACAAAATATGTAAATAAAAAGAGTTTAGGGGGTTGGAGAAGCAAAATAAAACAAATGAACATGAGAGAATGAATTACCTTTAAAAGTGTAACTCCTTTTGATTTGAGACTAAAGGCTTCCTTTGAAAGGCTTCTGCCCAAAGGGAATCCTCTAGGATGAGGAGAGGGATGTGGAGAGAGTAAATGGGTAGGGGTTGTCTGAGAAAAAGGCTTTGGGAGTGTGGGTAATGAGGTAGAGGTGGAGGCCTTTTATAAGAGGAGAGGAGGGTCACTTTTGGGAAGTAAAGAAATATTACTTTATTTGAAAATGTTTTTCAGTTTTATAAGGTCCCACATTGATAGAATTCGTGGATAAGGTATTAAGGGTTCTAAATCCACCCATACAATAAGTTTTGGACATGTGTAGTTCATAGATTTTATATTATCTTTCCATTTTATTTAAATCGTTAAATAATGAGGTCATCACTTCATCATCATGATGGTATAAATAATTTAATTTATATTGTGTCTAAAAATTATAAAAAAAATACTATGATGTAGGAACTCGTTTTATATTTCCAATTAATATTTATAATAAAAAATATGATCTTTATTACCCCATGTAAAAATTGTTTTCGTAAAACATATTATGTTTGTGTCATTTTTACTTTTACATTAAATAAAATGTTATTTATGTCATTTCCCAACCAAAGTGGCTCCATGGGGTCCCCAAGTTGACCCATGACTTTTCTTGGTCGGCCATGACACATCCAATGAGGGTAGGACATGTGTAAAGCTCATCTCATATTATTAAAACATTATTTTTACCTTAAACTACACTAATTACCACTAATCGCGATTAAAAACTTAATAAGTTACTATTCACCAAAAAATTATTTTAATCTCATTGAACTACATTTTACTTCTTAATGACAACCATGTATGTCGGATTTTTGAAAATCAAAACACAATGGTGGCAAAATTTCATTTAAACGGAAAAATCAGTTTTTATAAGTACCACTTAGTGGTTTCACTATTCATCAAAAATTGAAGTTTTTCAGAAAAATCCCAAAAATTCACCATAAGCTATATTTGATATTCCAAATTAAAAAATGAAGTCTATTTTAAAAAATTCAAAACATATAATTCAGATTAATTAATTTAACAATTAATTCCCGCTGTCAAAGAAAATAGCGTGTTTTTATGAAACAATAAGTATCAAAAGATTGACACTAGTTTAAGTCTGATTTCAAAGTGAAATTAATTCCAACGACCACTATTGGATTTAATGGTAAAAATATATTCTAATTTAACTTTAAAACCAATTCAAAAGATAATCTAATCATATAAACAAATTAGATTAAAAAGAGGTTTTGAATTAAAATACAACATTTTACAATATTCATTGAATAAAATAAACTTTATCGGAAAGATACCAAAAATTTACACAAAGTAAATTTTGATGTCCCAATTATAAAGAAGAGTTTTATTTTGTCCAAAATAATGTATAAGAGTGATCAAAACTATATTTAATGACAGTTCGCCATCAAAAGGTGATAAGTGAACCTTTAGTGAAAATTAGGGTATAAAAGCCTAAAATTGAATTCTTTCCGTATTTTAAGCCTTTGTCTTTTATTGGATAAATGAAAAAACATTTAAAAACATATATAATCATATTTTAGTTATTTCTATCCATTCCCGCCAACACAACGGCTACATGTTAACTACCATTTAAAATAATATTATTTTATTATTATAGTGCAACGTAAGATTCCCAAGAAACTCGTTGTTGTGTGTTGGGTACACCATCGAGCATAGAGTCCCCTTTAAAGTCATATTAATATTTTATTTACAAATTTGGATAAATAAGAAAATGTCATATTCTTTATTTACCTGGGGTGTTACATCCTTCGCCCCTTTTGGGAATTGCGTCCTCGCAATTTTTAAAATTGATCTTGGAAACATCCTTGAAAGTCCCACATCGGAACAAAAGTCGGTAAAACAAACACTTTAAAATAAAGAAAGATAAGTACAAAGGTCATCCGAGTTAACCCATACTAGGATTCCAAGTATGAAAATATGGACATGGAGGAAAAAACAAAGGGTCATGTTCTGATGGAGAGTGATAGAAAACATGTTTAGGAGAAAGTTAACCACGAGAAAATCACAAACTTGTGATGGGTTAAATAGTATTCGATTCCCCAGTAGGAAAATTTAATAGACAACATCTTTGTTTTAAGTTACTTTATATTGATGAATTTATTCATAAGGAAACATAATCACTTATCATATTGACTTTCAACTTTTATTAGATTCCTTACACAAACTCATATTTTCTCCAAAAGATGAGTATTTAGGAAGACTTGTTCACATTAAGAGTACTATAATCAACTTCTAGAGAATCACCTAATCCACAAAATAGAACTATATACATCCCATGTCTTTAGGCTTTAACCAAAACCAAAACCAAAAAGGTTAGTACAGGGTCAGAAAATCCAGAAAAGGATAACCCATTAAAAAGAAAATCTATTCTTAATCTCCAAAATTTGTCCAACAAAACCCAAAGTTCAACGAGGACCATCCGATAAACAATTTGTCCATAAAATTCTTCAAAGTAAACCAATATAATATTGAAACCCAAATATTTGAAGGATTTAGTCACATAGTCTTCCAAGTTAAATCGTAACATTTATCTCCAAACAACATCAGTTGCTCCTAAAGTCTCATATTGAAAAGTAATTAACCTAATCACATATCCTCCATGATAGGTTAATCATTTTCATAAATAACCCAAAATCAACTTACTCTTAATTCATAAAATCATATAACTAGAATTATTCAGTCAAAATAACCAGGGACTTCACGTAGTCCAGTGGTAGGCGATAAATACCAGTCGCACCTTGGTTGTGGGTTCGATTTCCGCAGCTTTGTCCGACACGACGGGATGTCACACGGTCTGCGTGTTGTCCTTTTTCCAAAACTATATAATTCTTAAAACATTCCCCAAAATGAGAAAAAATATTCAAGAATAATCATAACATATTTTAACCTCAATTTTATCTCATTCCTTTAATTTTCCATCATATCATAGAGTAACCCATAATTACCTAAAAATTAAGTATCATATAAACCCTAATGGTTACCATAATAATTATTACCTGAATTTCCACATCGAGTTGGCCATCTCGTACATGATGCATTAGAGAACTCACCTAGGTTGAAGTGGTTGATCATGACTCCTTGATAGTTGGTTTAGAACAACCACGAGTTTCCTCATTGAATCCCCCATTTTATCTAGTATCTTAATCATAGAACCACCACAGTTTCCTTCAAACCTGTTGTCTCTTTGGTGCCTGCTAGATCCATTCATTCAATAAAAACAGAAAGGTCAGTGTGAGTATATCAACATAACCATCATGTTCTAATGAGGAAGATAAACACTAAGATATACTTACTCATTCACTTTATCTAAAACTAGTACTCTTTCTGAAATCCTAAGCATTATGGTACTGTCACTTATGCTTAGAGAATACCCTAACCTCTAAAGTTATCTAAACCGACCTCTGATACCAACTATAAGGCCCCAACCTTAAACCTTACTTAATCTTGAGTTATTACAAGATTACACATTGAGGATCTTTTCAGGTTTAGAGTTTTAGAGAATTAGATCATGAAACTTGCATTACATTCCATATTTAGACAAAGTGGTTACATGAAAGACAGTATTCATTCTTCCCATCAACTGAAACATATTTAAAATAAAACATGGATTCTTCCTTGACACATCCTTGACACTGTCATCACATCATGTACCCTTCCCTTGACCTGTGAAAAACATTTAAAAAACTTGGGATGAGCATAAAAAGCTCAGTAAGGGATATAAAAGTATGGAAAGGAATCATGAGTACATGTATACATAAGAATGAAATCATAATTTACCCATAAAACATAGGCACTTTAACATACCTCATAAAATCATAGAAATCATATGACATAAAGGTAACTTGAGGCATTCATAACATTCTTACGTAGGGAGTAACCCTCTTGGTTACGTTTGGAATACCCATCACAGTATATTCCCTAAATCTCTTCGGAGAAACCTTAACGTTTCACTCCTTCGCGTCACCCAATGCATTGGAGAGTGATATCGGGCTCACCCGCCCTTAGTTTATCACGGAACCACCCGTTTTCATAACAATTCCCAAGAACCATAACATAAACGTATCACATAAAACATTCATAAAGGAAACATAACTTTTCCACATGTCAATCACAATATAACATTTTAGTATATTGAAATAACGAATCCGTTCAAAAAGAAACCATTTCCAAAACCATTTTAAACATTTAATAAATAGATTTTTGAATCAAAGTGTCCCATACCACCTTGAAGCTTAAAATTTTAAACCATTAATATCCATATAAATAAATCCTTAAAACAATTTTGAAAACATGGATATTAATAAGAACAAATAATTAAAACATTTAAAATGATATTTTGGTTAATGGGGTTTTACCAAAATTAGAGACACTTGAATACAATAATTGAGGAATAACATTTAATCAGAACATTATAATATCATGAGAATAAATGGATTCATGATATAATATTCCAAAGTATAGTATATACACCATATAAGAGTGAATTGGTGTATAACAACAATGAAGTCTCAATAGAGATGTGAAATGTGATGAAATCCCTTATAAAGAAGGTCTCCTTAAATTAAGGACAAATCAATCTCAAAAATATGTGTGAAAAATATAAATATACCCAATATAAGTGGAAATTAAGTGTAAAACAATAAAAGGTCATTCACACATATTCAATGGATGACATATTCAATGACTACATGTTGAACCCAAATAAATCGAAATTGGGTTAAAAAGTTCCCTTGACAGCCAAACGACATCACATCAAAATGAGCTGATGAGAGATAAAAAGTGTATCTCATCACTTGGACATAAAATTTACATCAATAAGGATATATGAGAACATATCACAACATAACAATATGTAAATTAAAATACCCAACAAAAGAAGTCTTTTAAAAAAGAGGAGGGTGAAAGGTTCCTTTACCGACTTGGGTATCTTTCAAAACATACACCCCATGAAAGAAGGACAACATATCATTGATGTAAATACTCATAATCGAAATTATATTACACAAAGAGTAGAATAATGGGCAGTACATACACCACTCAATGGAATTTGTGGCAAATGTAGCATAAATCTCACGGGAATAATAGTGAGATGAAAAATCCCTTACGAAAACTCGGCAGCCTACCAACGCCACATAAAACTTCCGAATATGGATTGATGAGATCAAATAGGGTATCTCATCACATTAAAATAAAATTTACATCAAGAGGAATATAAAAGAACATCCCCCAACATTACAAAGAGGAGCTTAAAAGAAGTGACATAAAGGAGAGTACTTAAAAAGAAAGAGAGAGGTTAGATCTCTTACGAAAGTTTGGCAGCCTAACGGCGCCACTAAAAACCTCCAAAATGGATTGATGAGAGAGAATAGGGTCTCTCATCACATGAACATAAAAATTACAGTAAGTTTAATATAAAAGATCATTCCAATAACAAGAAATATGAGCTTTAAAAGGAATGACATAAAAGTGTGTACTTAAAAAGAAAGAGAGGAGTAGGATCCCTTACCTCGTATCCGACTTGACCCGACCGTTCTTTAACATCCTGAATAATAAACTTGAGTTAATCTCTACTTTCTTAAGAACCTTTTCAAGTTCATTATTCCTTTTATACCATGTTATGAACATCATGTAATCATTTAAGTTAATAATGTTCATTTTGTCGGTATTTGGTTCTTAAGTCAAAAATAGACTTCTTACACTTACATGTTGTTAATTTGGTCAAAGGTTCGTTATATCCAGAATGAAATTCCTGATTTGTATATCATATATATCATATATATCTAGCATATACATGTATTTATAATATCACATAATCATTTAGAGGAAAGAAATGAAATGCACCTTTCATGGAGACGGTAAGCCATACGTACGCATGAACGCTACTTTCATTTCTATGTCATATTAATGGAATTAAAACTATATGAGAGGTATGTATATTTTAATTCCAGAATTATATTAATCATTTAGATGTATCATACATCATATATATCCATTATATATATGTACTTATAATAGTACATGATATTTTGAGATAAGAAATGAAATGTACCGTTCATGGAGACGGTAAGCCGTACGTACGCATGAACGCTACTTCCATTTCTATTTCATATTTAATGGAATTAAAAAATAATGATACATAATAGTATTTTAATTCCAGTATGGTATCATATATAATATCATTAAATATACCCTTTATACGTACCACATATGGTAATAACGAATCAAATCACTTTGAGGGGGCGGTAGTCCACACTTCCTTAAATGAAGATATCGCGTATACCCATAATGGAAACCATAAAGGTATGCCCAAAATGTAAAATACAGAAGCTTAAGGAAAACAATAAACATATTATATATCATATATAAAAATAGTGACATCATAATGGCCACCTTTTAAGGTGTTAAATGAGTATTGAACAATCATCGTTTTGGGAGGCAGAATTTCGCCATCCACGGAAACCGTATGTTCTTTAACCATTTGATGTAGTTGTGTGAGAGTGTAGCTCGAATAAATCTTATAACAAAATCCTAGTATATAGAAGATACTGGTGTTGTTACAAAATATGTAAATAAAAAGATTTTTGGGGGTTGGAGAAGCAAAATAAAACAAATGAACATGAGAGAATGAATTACCTTTAAAAGTGTAACTCCTTTTGATTTGAGCCTAAAGGCTTCCTTTGAAAGGATTCTGCCCAAAGGGAATCCTATCGGATGAGGAGAGGTATGTGGATAGAGTAAATGGGCAGGGGTTGGCCGAGAAAAAGGCTTTGGGAGTGTGGGTAATGAGGTAGAGGTGGGGGCCTTTTATAAGAGGAGAGGAGGGTCACTTTTGGGAAGTAAAGAAATATTACTTTATTTGAAAATTTGTTTCGGTTTTATAAGGTCCCACATTGATATAATTCGTGGATAAGGTGTTAAGGGTTCTAAATCCACCCATACAATAAGTTTTGGACATGTGTAGTTCATAGATTTTACATTATCTTTCCATTTTATTTAAATCGTTAAATAATGAGGTCATCACTACATCATCATGATGTCATAAATAATTTAATTTATATAGTGTATAAAAATTATAAAATAAATACTATGATGTAGGAAATCGTTTTAGATTTCCAATAAATATTTATAATAAAAAATATGATCTTTATAACCCCATGTAAAAATTGTTTTCATAAAACATATTATGGTTGTGTCATTTTTACTTTTACATTAAATAAAATGTTATTTATGTCATTTCCCAACGAAAGTGGCTCCATGGGGTCCCCAAGATGACCCATGGATTGTCTTGGTCGACCATGACACATCCAATGAGGGTAGGACATGTGTCAAGCTCATCTCATATTATTAAAACATTATTTTTATCTTAAACTACACTAATTACCACTAATCGCGATTAAAAACTTAATAAGTTACTATTCACAAAAATATTATTTTAATCTCATTGAACCACATTTTACTTCTTAATGACAACCATGTATGTCAGATTTTTGAAAATCAAAACACAATGGTGGCAAAATTTCATTTAAACGGAAAAATCAGTTTTTATAAGTACCACTTAGTGGTTTCACTATTCATCAAAAATTGAAGTTTTTTAGAAAAATCCCAAAAATTCATTATAAGAAATATTTGATATTCCGAATTCAAAAATGAAGTCTATTTTTCAAAATTCAAAACATATAAGTCAGATTAATTAATTTAATAATTAATTCCCGCTGTCGAAGCAAATAGCGTGTTTTTATGAAACAATAAGTATCAAAAGATTGACACTAGTTTAAGTCTGATTTCAAAGTGAAATTAATTCCAATGACCACTATTGGATTTAATGGTAAAAATATATTCTAATTTAACTTTAAAACCAATTCAAAAGATAATCTAATCATATAATTAAATTATATTAAAAAGAGGTTTTGAATTAAAATACAACATTTTACACTATTCATTGAATAAAATGAACTTTATCGGAAAGATACCAAAAATTTACACAAAGTAAATTTTGATGTCCCAATTCTAAAGAAGAGTTTTATTTGGTCCAAAATAATGTATAAGAGTGATCAAAACTATATTTAATGACAGTTCTCCATCAAAAGGTGATAAGTGAACCTTTAGTGAAAATTAGGGTATAAAAGCCTAAAATTGAATTCTTTCCATATTTTAAGCCTTTGTCTTTTATTGGATAAATGAAAAAACATTTAAAAACATATATAATCATATTTTAGTTATTTATATCCATTCACGCCAACACAACGGCTACATGTTAACTACCATTTAAAATAATATTATTTTATTATTATAGTGCAACGTAAGATTCCCAAGAAACTCGTTGTTGTGTGTTGGGTACACCATCGAGCATAGCGTCCCCTTTAAAGTCATATTAATATTTTATTCACAAATTTGGATAAATAAGAAAATGTTATCTTCTTTATTTACCTGGGGTGTTACATCCTTCCCCCCTTTTGGGAATTGCATCCTCGCAATTTTTAAAATTGAGCTTGGAAACATCCTTGAAAGTCCCACATCGGAACAAAAGTCGGTAAAACAAACACTTTAAAATAAAGAAAGATAAGTACAAAGGTCATCCGAGTTAACCCATACTAGGATTACAAGTATGAAAATATGGACATGGAGGAAAAAAAGGGTCATGTTCTGATGGAGAGTGATAGAAAACATGTTTAGGAGAAAGTTAACCATGAGAAAATCACAAACTTGTGATGGGTTAAACGGTATTCGATTCCCCAGTAGGAAAAGTTAATAAACAACATTTTTGTTTTAAGTTACTTTTTATTGAGGAATTTATTCATAAGGAAACATAATCACTTATCATATTGACTTTCAACTTTTATTAGATTCCTTACACAAACTCATATTTTCTCCAAAAGACGAGTATTTAGGAAGACTTGTTCACATTAAGAGTACTATAATCAACTTCTAGAGAATCACCTAATCCATAAAATAGAACTATATACATCCCATGTCTTTAGGCTTTAACCAAAAGCAAAACCAAAAAGGTTAGTACAAGGTCAGAAAATCCAGAAAAGGATAACCCATTAAAAAGAAAATCTATTCTTAATCTCCAAAATTTGTCCAACAAAACCCAAAGTTCAACGAGGACCATCCGATAAACAATTTGTCCATAAAATTCTTCAAAGTAAACCAATATAATATTGAAACCCAAATATTTGAAGGATTTAGTCACATAGTCTTCCAAGTTAAATCGTAACATTTATCTCCAAACAACATCAGTTGCTCCTAAAGTCTCGTATTGAAAATTAATTAATCTAATCACATATCCTCCATGATAGGTTAATCATTTTCATAAATAACCCAAAATCAACTTACTCTTAATTCATAAAATCATATAACTAGAATGAATCAGTCAAAATAACCAGGGACTTCACGTAGTCCACTAGTAGGCGATAAATACCAGTCGCACATTGGTTGTGGGTTCGATTCCTGCAGCTTTGTCCGACACGACGGGATGTCACACGGTCTGCGTGTTGTCCTTTTTCCAAAACTATATAATTCTTAAAACATTCCCCAAAATGAGATAAAATATTCAAGAATAATCATAACATATTTTAACCTCAATTTTATCTCATTCCTTTAATTTTCCATCATATCATAGAGTAACCCATAATTACCTAAAAATTAAGTATCATATAAACCCTAATGGTTACCCTAATAATTATTACCTGAATTTCAACATCGAGTTGGCCATCTCGTACATGATGCATTAGAGAACTCACCAAGGTTGAAGTGGTTGATCATGACTCCTTGATAGTTGGTTTAGAACAACCACGAGTTTCCTCCTTGAATCCCTCATTTTATCTAGTATCTTAATCATAGAACCACCACAGTTTCCTTCAAAACTATTGTCTCTTTGGTGCCTGCTAGATCCATTCATTCAATAAAAACAGAAAGGTCAGTGTGAGTATATCAACATAATTATCATGTACTAATGAGGAAGATAAACACTAAGATATACTTACTCATTCACTTTATCTAAAACTAGTACTCTTTCTGAAATCCTAACCATTATGGTACTGTCACTTATGCTTAGAGAATACCCTAACCTCTAATGTTATCTAAACCGACCTCTGATACCAACTATAAGGCCCCAGCCTTAAGCCTTACTTAATCTTGAGTTATTACAAGATTACACATTGAGGATCTTTTCAGGTTTAGAGTTTTAGAGAATTAGATCATGAAACTTGCATTACATTCCATATTTAGACAAAGTGGTTACATGAAAGACAGTATTCATTCTTCCCATCAACGAAAACATATTTAAAATAAAACATGGATTCTTCCTTGACACATCCTTGACACTGTCATCACATCATGTACCCTTCCCTTGACCTGTGAAAAACATTTCAAAAACTTGGGATGAGCAAAAAAAGCTCAGTAAGGGATATTAAAGTATGGAAAGGAATCATGAGTACATGTATACATAAGAATGAAATCATAATTTACCTATAAAACATAGGCACTTTAACATACCTCATAAAATCATAGAAATCATATGACATAAAGGTAACTTGAGGCATTCATAACATTCTTACGTAGGGAGTAACCCTCTTGGTTACATTTGGAATACCCATCACAGTATATTCCCTAAATCTCTTCGGAGAAATCTTAACGTTTCACTCCTTCGCGTTACCCAATACATTGGAGAGCTATATCAGGATCACCCGCCCTTAGTTTATCACGGAACCACCCGTTTTCATAACAATTCCCAAGAACCATAACATAAATGTATCACATAAAACATTCATAAAGTAAACATAACATTTCCACATGTCAATCACAATATAACATTTTACTATATTTAAATAACGAATCCGTTCAAAAAGAAACCATTTCCAAAACCATTTTAAACATTTAATAAAGATATTTTTGAATCAAAGTGTCCCATACCACCTTGAAGCTAAAAATTTTAAACCATTAATATCCATATAAATAAATCCTTAAAACAATTTTGAAAACATGGATATTAATAAGAACAAATAATTAAAACATTTAAAACGATATTTTGGTTAATGGGGTTTTACCAAAATTAGAGACACTTGAATACAATAATTGAGGAATAACATTTAATCAGAACATTATAATATCATGAGAATAAATGGATTCATGATATAATATTCCAAAGGATAGTATATACACCATATAAGAGTGAATTGGTGCATAACAACAATGAAGTCTCAATAGAGATGTAAAATGTGATGAAATTCCCTATAAAGAAGCTATCCTTAAATTAAGGACAAATCAATCTCAAAAATATGTGGGAAAAATATAAATACACCCAATATAAGTGGATATTAAGTGTAAAAAAATAAAAGGTCATTCACACATATTCAATGGATGACATATTCAATGACTACATGTTGAACCCAAAGAAATCGAAATTGGGTTAAAAAGTTCCCTTGACAGCCAAACTACATCACATCAAAATGAGCTGATGAGAGATAAAAAGTGTATCTCATCACTTGGACATAAAATTTACATCAATAAGGATATATGAGAACATATCCCAACATAAAAATATGTAAATTAAAATACCCAACAAAAGAAGTCTTTTAAAAAAGAGGAGGGTGAAAGGTTCCCTTACCGACTTGGGTATCTTTCAAAACATACACCCCATGAAAGAAGGACAATAGATCATTGATGTAAATACTCATAAACGAAAGTATATTACACAAAGAGTAGAATAATGGGCAGTACATACACCACTCAATGGAATTTGTGGCAAATGTATCATAAATTTCACGGGAATAATAGTGAGATGAAAAATCCCTTACGAAAACTCGGCAGCCTACCGGCGCCACATAAAACTTCCGAATATGGATTGATGAGATCAAATAGGGTATCTCATCACATTAAAATAAAATTTACAGCAAGAGTAATATAAAAGAACATCCCCCAACATTACAAAGAGGAGATTAAAAGAAGTTACATAAAGGAGAGTACTTAAAAAGAAAGAGAGAGGTTAGATCTCTTACGAAAGTTCGGCAGCCTAACAGCGCCACTCAAAACCTCCAAAATGGATTGATGAGAGAGAATAGGGTCTCTCATCACATGAACATAAAAATTACAGTAAGTTTAATATAAAAGATCATCCCAATAACATGAAAGATGAGATTTAAAAGGAATGACATAAAAGTGTGTACTTAAAAAGAAAGAGAGGAGTAGGATCCCTTACCTCGTATCCGACTTGACCCGACCGTTCTTTAACATCCTGAATAATTAACTTGAGTTAATCTCTACTTGCTTAAGAACCTTTTTCAAGTTTATTATTCCTTTTATACCATGTTATGAACATCATGTAATCATTTAAGTTAATAATGTTCATTTTGTCGGTATTTGGTTCTTAAGTCAAAAATAGACTTCTTACACGTACATGTTGTTAATTTGGTCAAAGGTTCATTATATCCAGAATGAAATTCCTGATTTGGATATCATATATATCATATATATCCAGCATATACATGTATTTATAATATCACATAATCATTTAGAGGAAAGAAATGAAATGCACCGTTCATGGAGATGGTAAGCCGTACGTACGCATGAACGCTACTTTCATTTCTATGTCATATTAATGGAATTAAAACTATATGAGAGGTATGTATATTTTAATTACAGAATTATATTAATCATTTAGATGTATCACACATCATATATATCCATTATATATATGTACTTATAATAGTACATGATATTTTGAGATAAGAAATGAAATGTACCGTTCATGGAGACGGTAAGCCGTACGTACGCATGAACGCTACTTCCATTTCTATTTAATATTTAATGGAATTAAAAAATAATGATACATAATAGTATTTTAATTCCAGTATGGTATCATATATAATATCATTAAATATACCCTTTATACGTACCACATATGGTAATAACGAATCAAATCACTTTGAGGGGGCGGTGGTCCGCACTTCCTTAATTGAAGATATCGCGTATACCCATAATGGAAACCATAAAGGTATACCCAAAATGTAAAATACAGAAGGTTAAGGAAAAAAATAAACATATTATATATCATATATAAAAATAGTGACATCATAATGGCCACCTTTGAAGGTGTTAAATGAGTATTGAACAATCATCATTTTGGGAGGCAGAATTTCGCCATCCACGGAAACCGTATGTTCTTTAACCATTTGATGTAGTTATGTGAGAGTGTAGCTCGAATAAATCTTCTAACAACATCATAGTATATTGAATATACTGGTGTTGTTACAAAAGATGTAAATAAAAAGAGTTTAGGGGGTTGGAGAAGCAAAATAAAACAAATGAACATGAGAGAATGAATTACCTTTAAAAGTGTAACTCCTTTTGATTTGAGCCTAAAGGCTTCCTTTGAAAGGATTCTTCCCAAAGGGAATCCTCTAGGATGAGGAGAGGGATGTGGAGAGAGTAAATGGGCAGGGGTTGGCCGAGAAAAAGGCTTTGGGAGTGTGGGAAATGAGGTAGAGGTGGGGGCCTTTTATAAGAGGAGAGGAGGGTCACTTTTGGGAAGTAAAGAAATATTACTTTATTTGAAAATGTGTTTCGGTTTTATAAGGTCCCACATTGATATAATTCGTGGATAAGGTGTTAAGGGTTCGAAATCCACTCATCCAATAAGTTTTGGACATGTGTAGTTCATATATTTTACATTATCTTTCCATTTTATTTAAATCGTTAAATAATGAGGTCATCACTGCATCATCATGATGTTATAAATAATTTAATTTATATAGTGTCTAAAAATTATAAAAAAAATCCTATGATGTAGTAAATAGTTTTAGATTTCCAATGAATATTTATAATAAAAGATATGATCTTTATAACCCCATGTAAAAACTGTTTTCGTAAAACATATTATGTTTGTGTCATTTTTACTTTTACATTAAATAAAATGTTATTTATGTCATTTCCCAACCAAAGTGGCTCCATGGGGTCCCCAAGTTGACCCATGGATTTTCTTGGTCGGCCATGACACATCCAATGAGGGTAGGACATGTGTCAAGCTCATCTCATATTATTAAAACATTATTTTTACCTTAAACTACACTAATTACCACTAATCGCGATTAAAAACTTAATAAGTTACTATTCACCAAAAAATTATTTTAATCTCATTGAACCACATTTTACTTCTTAATGACAACCATGTATGTCGGATTTTTGAAAATCAAAACACAATGGTGGCAAAATTTCATTTAAACGGAAAAATCAGTTTTTATAAGTACCACTTAGTGGTTTCACTATTCATCAAAAATTGAAGCTTTTCAGAGAAATCCCAAAAATTCACCATAAGCTATATTTGATATTCCAAATTAAAAAATGAAGTCTATTTTACAAAATTCAAAAAATATAAGTCAGATTAATTAATTTAATAATTAATTCCCGCTGTCAAAGCAAATAGCGTGTTTTTATGAAACAATAAGTATCAAAAGATTGACACTAGTTTAAGTCTGATTTCAAAGTGAAATTAATTCCAACGACCACTATTGGATTTAATGGTAAAAATATATTATAATTTAACTTTAAAACCAATTCAAAAGATAATCTAATCATATAAAAAAATTAGATTAAAAAGAGGTTTTGAATTAAAATACAACATTTTACACTATTCATTGAATAAAATGAACTTTATCGGAAATATACCAAAAATTTACACAAAGTAAATTTTGATGTCCCAATTCTAAAGAAGAGTTTTATTTGGTCCAAAATAATGTATAAGAGGGATCAAAACAACATTTAATGACAGTTCGCCATCAAAAGGTGATAAGTGAACCTTTAGTGAAAATTAGGGTATAAAAGCCTAAAATTGAATTCTTTCCGTATTTTAAGCCTTTTTCTTTTATTGGATAAATGAAAAAACATTTTAAAAAATATATAATCATATTTTAGTTATTTATATCCATTCCCGCCAACACAACGGCTACATGTTAACTACCATTTAAAATAATATTATTTTATTATTATAGTGCAATGTAAGATTCCCAAGAAACTCGTTGTTGTGTGTTGGGTACACCATCGAGCATAGCGTCACCTTTAAAGTCATATTAATATTTTATTCACAAATTTGGATAAATAAGAAAATGTCATATTCTTTATTTACCTGGGTTGTTACATCCTTCCCCCCTTTTGGGAATTGCGTCCTCGCAATTTTTAAAATTGAGCTTGGAAACATCCTTGAAAGTCCCACATCGGAACAAAAGTCGGTAAAAAAAACACTTTAAAATAAAGAAAGATAAGTACAAAGGTCATCCGAGTTAACCCATACTAGGATTCCAAGTATGAAAATATGGACACGGAGGAAAAACAAGGGCCATGTTCTGATGGAGAGTGATAGAAAACATGTTTAGGAGAAAGTTAACCAAGAGAAAATCACAAACTTGTGATGGGTTAAACGGTAATCGATTCCCCAGTAGGAAAAGTTAATAGACAACATTTTTGTTTTAAGTTACTTTTTATTGAGGAATTTATTCATAAGGAAACATAATCACTTATCATATTGACTTTCAACTTTTATTAGATTCCTTACACAAACTCATATTTTCTCCAAAAGACGAGTATTTAGGAAGACTTGTTCACATTAAGAGTACTATAATCAACTTCTAGAGAATCACCTAATCCACAAAATAGATCTATATACATCCCATGTATTTAGGCTTTAACCAAAACCAAAACCAAAAAGGTTAGTACAGGGTCAGAAAATCCAGAAAAGGATAACCCATTAAAAAGAAAATGTATTCTTAATCTCCAAAATTTGTCCAACAAAACCCAAAGTTCAACGAGGACCATCCGATAAACAATTTGTCCATAAAATTCTTCAAAGTAAACCAATATAAGATCGAAACCCAAATATTTGAAGGATTTAGTCACATAGTCTTCCAAGTTAAATCGTAACATTTATCTCCAAACAACATCAGTTGCTCCTAAAGTCTCGTATTGAAAAGTAATTAACCTAATCACATATCCTCCATGATAGGTTAATCATTTTTATAAATAACCCGAAATAAACTTACTCTTAATTCATAAAATCATATAACTAGAATGAATCAGTCAAAATAACTAGGGACTTCATGTAGTCCAGTGGTAGGCGATAAATACCAGTTGCACATTGGTTGTGGGTTCGATTCCCGCAGCTTTGTCCGACACGACGGGATGTCACACGGTCTGCGTGTTGTCCTTTTTCCAAAACTATATAATTCTTAAAACATTCCCCAAAATGAGATAAAATATTCAAGAATAATCGTAACATATTTTAACCTCAATTTTATCTCATTCCATTAATTTTCCATCATATCATAGAGTAACTCATAATTACCTAAAAATTAAGTATCATATAAACCCTAATGGTTACCCTAATAATTATTACCTGAATTTCCACATCGAGTTGTCCATCTCGTACATGATGCATTAGAGAACTCACCAAGGTTGAAGTGGTTGATCATGACTCCTTGATAGTTGGTTTAGAACAACCACGAGTTTCCTCATTGAATCCCCCATTTTATCTAGTATCTTAATCATAGAACCACCACAGTTTCCTTCAAACCTATTGTCTCTTTGGTGCCTGCTAGATCCATTCATTCAATAAAAACAGAAAGGCCAGTGTGAGTATATCAACATAACCATCATGTACTAATGAGGAAGATAAACACTAAGATATACTTACTCATTCACTTTATCTAAAACTAGTACTCTTTCTGAAATCCTAACCATTATGGTACTGTCACTTATGCTTAGAGAATATCCTAACCTCTAAAGTTATCTAAACCAACCTCTGATACCAACTATAAGGCCCCAGCCTTAAACCTTACTTAATCTTGAGTTATTACAAGATTACACATTGAGGATCTTTTCAGGTTTATATTTTTAGAGAATTAGATCATGAAACTTGCATTACATTCCATATTTAGACAAAGTGGTTACATGAAAGACAGTATTCATTCTTCCCATCAACGGAAACATATTTAAAATAAAACAAGGATTCTTCCTTGACACATCCTTGACACTGTCATCACATCATGTACCCTTCCCTTGACCTATGAAAAACATTTCAAAAACTTGGGATGAGCATAAAAATATCAGTAAGGGATATAAAAGTATGGAAAGGAATCATGAGTACATGTATACATAAGAATGAAATCATAATTTACCCATAAAACATAGGCACTTTAACATACCTCATAAAATCATAGAAATCATATGACATAAAGGTAACTTGAGGCATTCATAACATTCTTACGTAGCGAGTAACCCTCTTGGTTACGTTTGGAATACCCATCACAGTATATTCCCTAAATCTATTTGGAGAAACCTTAACGTTTCACTCCTTCGCGTTACCCAATGCATTGGAGAGCTATATCGGGCTCACCCGACCTTAGTTTATCACGGAACCACCCGTTTTCATAACAATTCCCAAGAACCATAACATAAACGTATCACATAAAACATTCATAAAGGAAATATAAAATTTCCACATGTCAATCACAATATAACATTTTAGTATATTGAAATAACGAATCCGTTCAAAAAGAAACCATTTCCAAAACCATTTTAAACATTTAATAAAGAGATTTTTGAATCAAAGTGTCCCATACCACCTTGAAGCTTAAAATTTAAAACCATTAATATCCATATAAATAAATCCTTAAAACCATTTTGAAAACATGTATATTAATAAGAACAAATAATTAAAACATTTAAAACGATATTTTGGTTAATGGGATTTTACCAAAATTAGAGACACTTGAATACAATAATTGAGGAATAACATTTAATCAGAACATTATAATATCATGAGAATAAATGGATTCATGATATAATATTCCAAAGGAAAGTATATACACCATATAAGAGCGAATTGGTGCATAAAAACAATGAAGTCTCAATAGAGATGTAAAATGTGATGAAATCCCTTATAAAGAAGGTATCCTTAAATTAAGGACAAATCAATCTCAAAAATATGTGTGAAAAATATAAATACACCCAATACAAGTGGATATTAAGTGTAAAACAATAAAAGGTCATTCACACATATTCAATGGATGACATATTCAATGACTACATGTTGAACCCAAAGAAATCGAAATTGGGTTAAAAAGTTCCCTTGACAGCCTAACGACATCACATCAAAATGAGCTGATGAGAGATAAAAAGTGTATCTCATCACTTGGACATAAAATTTACATCAATAAGGATATATGAGAACATATCCCAACATAACAATATGTAAATTAAAAGACCCAACAAAATAAGTCTTTTAAAAAAGAGGAGGGTGAAAGGTTCCCTTACCGACTTGGGTATCTTTCAAAACATACACCCAATGAAAGAAGGACAATAGATCATTGATGTAAATACTCATAAAAGAAAGTGTATTACACAAAGAGTAGAATAATGGGCAGTACATACACCACTAAATGGAATTTGTGGCAAATGTAGCATAAATCTCACGGGAATAATAGTGAGATGAAAAATCCCTTACGAAAACTCGGCAGCCTACCGACGCCACATAAAACTTCCGAATATGGATTGATGAGATCAAATAGGGTATCTCATCACATTAAAATAAAATTTACAGAAAGAGGAATATAAAATAACATCCCCCAACATTACAAAGAGGATCTTAAAAGAAGTGACATAAAGGAGAGTACTTAAAAAGAAAGAGAGAGGTTAGATCTCTTACGAAAGTTCGGCAGCCTAACGACGCCACTCAAAACCTCCAAAATGGATTGATGAGAGAGAATAGGGTCTCTCATCACATGAACATAAAAATTACAGTAAGTGTAATATAAAATATCATCCCAATAACAATAAATATGAGCTTTAAAAGGAATGACATAAAAGTGTGTACTTAAAAAGAAAGAGAGGAGTATGATCCCTTACCTCATATCCGACTTGACCCGACCGTTCTTTAACATCCTGAATAATAAACTTGAGTTAATCTATACTTGATTAAGAACCTTTTTCAAGTTCATTATTCCTTTTATACCATGTTATGAACATCATGTAATCATTTAAGTTAATAATGTTCATTTTGTCGGTATTTGGTTTTTAAGTCAAAAATAGTCTTCTTACCCTTACATGTTGTTAATTTGGTCAATGGTTCGTTATATACAGAATGAAATTCCTGATTTGGATATCATATATATCATATATATCCAGAATATACATGTATTTATAATATCACACAATCATTTAGAGGAAAGAAATGAAATGCACCGTTCATGGAGACGGTAAGCCGTACGTACGCATGAACGCTACTTTCATTTCTATGTCGTATTAATGGAATTAAAACTATATGAGAGGTATGTATATTTTAATTCCCGAATTATATTAATCATTTAGATGTATCATAAATCATATATATCCATTATATATATGTACTTATAATAGTACATGATATTTTGAGATAAGAAATGAAATGTACCGTTCATGGAGACGGTAAGCCGTACGTACGCATGAACGCTACTTCCATTTCTATTTCATATTTAATGGAATTAAAACATAATGATACATAATAGTATTTTAATTCCAGTATGGTATCATATATAATATCAGTAAATATACCCTTTATACGTACCACATATGGTAATAACGAATCAAATCACTTTGAGGGGGCGGTAGTCCGCACTTCCTTAAATGAAGATATCGCGTATACCCATAATGGAAACCATAAAGGTATGCCAAAAATGTAAAATACATAAGATTAAGGAAAAAATAAACATATTATATATCATATATAAAAATAGTGACATCATAATGGCCACCTTTGAAGGTGTTAAATGAGTATTGAACAATCATCGTTTCGGGAGGAAGAATTTCGCCATCCACGGAAACCGTATGTTTTTTAACCATTTGATGTAGTTGTGTGAGAGTGTAGCTCGAATAAATATTATAACAACATCCTAGTATATTGAAGATACTGGTGTTGTTACAAAAGATGTAAATAAAAAGATTTTAGGGGGTGGGAGAAGCAAAATAAAACAAATGAACATGAGAGAATGAATTACCTTTAAAAGTGTAACTCTTTTTGATTTGAGCCTAAAGGCTTCCTTTGAAAGGATTCTGCCCAAAGTGAATCCTCTAGGATGAGGAGAGGGATTTTTAGAGAGTAAATGGGCAGGGGTTGTCCGAGAAAAAGGCTTTGGGAGTGTGGGTAATGAGGTAGAGGTGGGGGACTTTTATAAGAGGAGAGGAGGGTCACTTTTGGGAAGTAAAGAAATATTACTTTATTTGAATTTTTTTTCGGTTTTATAAGGTCCCACATTGATATAATTCGTGGATAAGGTGTTAAGGGTTCGAAATCCACCCATCCAATATGTTTTGGACATGTGTAGTTCATAGATTTTATATTATCTTTCCATTTTATTTAAATCATTAAATAATGAGGTCATCGCTGCATCATCATGATGTCATAAATAATTTAATATATATAGTGTCTAAAAATTATAAAAAAAATACTATGATGTAGGAAATCTTTTTATCTTTCCAATGACTATTTATAATAAAAAATATGATCTTTATAACCCCATGTAAAAATTGTTTTCGTAAAACATATTATGTTTGTGTCATTTTTACTTTTACATTAAATAAAATGTTATTTATGTCATTTCCCAACCAAAGTGGCTCCATGGGGTCCCCAAGTTGACCCATGGCTTGTCTTGGTCGGCCATGACACATCCAATGAGGGTAGGACATGTTTCAAGCTCATCTCATATTATTAAAACATTATTTTTACCTTAAACTACGCTAATTACCACTAATCGCGATTAAAAACTTAATAAGTTACTATTCACCAAAAAATTATTTTAATCTCATTGAACCAAATTTTACTTCTTAATGACAACCATGTATGTCGCATTTTTGAAAATCAAAACACAATGGTGGCAAAATTTCATTTAAACGGAAAAATCAGTTTTTATAAGTACCACTTAGTGGTTTCACTATTCATCAAAAATTGAAGTTTTTCAGAAAAATCCCAAAAATTCACCATAAGCTATATTTGATATTCCGAATTCAAAAATGAAGTCTATTTTACAAAATTCAAAACATATAAGTCAGATTAATTAATTTAATAATTAATTCCCGCTGTCAAAGCAAATAGCGTGTTTTTATGAAACAATAAGTATCAAAAGATTGACACTAGTTTAAGTCTGATTTCAAAGTGAAATTAATTCCAACGACCACTATTGGATTTAATGGTAAAAATATATTCTAATTTAACTTTAAAACCAATTCAAAAGATAATCTAATCATATAAATAAATTAGATTAAAAAGAGGTTTTGAATTAAAATACAACATTTTACACTATTCATTGAATAAAATGAACTTTATCAGAAAGATACCAAAAATTTACACAAAGTATATTTTTATGTCCCAATTCTAAAGAAGAGTTTTATTTGGTCCAAAAAAATGTATAAGAGTGATCAAAACAATATTTAATGACAGTTCGCCATCAAAAGGTGATAAGTGAACCTTTAGTGAAAATTAGGGTATAAAAGCCTAAAATTGAATTCTTTCCGTATTTTAAGCCTTTGTCTTTTATTGGATAAATGAAAAAACATTTAAAAACATATATAATCATATTTTAGTTATTTATATACATTGCCTCCAACACAACGGCTACATGTTAACTACCATTTAAAATAATATTATTTTATTATTATAGTGCAATGTAAGATTCCCAAGAAACTCGTTGTTGTGTGTTGGGTACACCATCGAGCATAGCATCCCCTTTAAAGTCATATTAATATTTTATTCACAAATTTGGATAAATAAGAAAATGTCATATTCTTTATTTACCTGGGGTGTTACATCCTTCCCCCCTTTTGGGAATTGCGTCCTCGCAATTTTTAAAATTGAGCTTGGAAACATCCTTGAAAGTCCCACATCGGAACAAAAGTCGGTAAAAAAAAAACACTTTAAAATAAAGAAAGATAAGTACAAAGGTCATCCGAGTTAACCCATACTAGGATTCCAAGTATGAAAATATGGACATGGAGGAAAAAACAAATGGTCATGTTCTGATGGAGAGTGATAGAAAACATGTTTAGGAGAAAGTTAACCACGAGAAAATCACAAACTTGTGATGGGTTAAACGGTATTCGATTCCCCAGTAGGAAAAGTTAATAGACAACATTTTTGTTTTAAGTTACTTTTTATTGAGGAATTTATTCATAAGGAAACATAATCACTTATCATATTGACTTTCAACTTTTATTAGATTCCTTACACAAACTCATATTTTCTCCAAAAGATGAGTATTTAGGAAGACTTGTTCACATTAAGAGTACTATAATCAACTTCTAGAGAATCACCTAATCCACAAAATAGAACTTTATACATCCCATGTATTTAGGCTTTAACCAAAACCAAAACCAAAAAGGTTAGTACAAGGTCAGAAAATCCAGAAAAGGATAACCCATTAAAAAGAAAATCTATTCTTAATCTCCAAAATTTGTCCAACAAAACCCAAAGTTCAACGAGGACCATCCGATAAACAATTTGTCCATAAAATTCTTCAAAGTAAACCAATATAAGATTGAAACCCAAATATTTGAAGTATTTAGTCACATAGTCTTCCAAGTTAAATCGTAACATTTATCTCCAAACAACATCAGTTGCTCCTAAAGTCTCGTATTGAAAAGTAATTAACCTAATCACATATCCTCCATGATAGGTTAATCATTTTCATAAATAACCCAAAATCAACTTACTCTTAATTCATAAAATCATATAACTAGAATGAATCAGTCAAAATAACCACGGACTTCACGTAGTCCAGTGGTAGGCGATAAATACCAGTCGCACATTGGTTGTGGGTTCGATTCCTGCAGCTTTGTCCGACACGACAGGATGTCACACGGTCTGCGTGTTGTCCTTTTTCCAAAACTATATAATTCTTAAAACATTCCCCAAAATGAGATAAAATATTCAAGAATAATCATAACATATTTTAACCTCAATTTTATCTCATTCCTTTAATTTTCCATCATATCATAGAGTAACCCATAATTACCTAAAAATTAAGTATCATATAAACCCTAATGGTTACCCTAATAATTATTACCTGAATTTGCACATCGAGTTGGCCATCTCGTACATGATGCATTAAAGAACTCACCGAGGTTTAAGTGGTTGATCATGACTCCTTGATAGTTGGTTTAGAACAACCACGAGTTTCCTCATTGAATCCCCCATTTTATCTAGTATCTTAATCATAGAACCACCACAGTTTCCTTCAAACCTGTTGTCTCTTTGGTGCCTGCTAGATCCATTCATTCAATAAAAATAGAAAGGTCAGTGTGAGTATATCAACATAACCATCATGTACTAATGGGGAAGATAAACACTAAGATATACTTACTCATTCACTTTATCTAAAACTAGTACTCTTTCTGAAATCCTAACCATTATGGTACTGTCACTTACGCTTAGAGAATACCCTAACCTCTAAAGTTATCTAAACCGACCTCTGATACCAACTATAAGGCCCCAGCCTTAAACCTTACTTAATCTTGAGTTATTACAAGATTACACATTGAGGATCTTTTCAGGTTTAGAGTTTTAGAGAATTAGATCATGAAACTTTCATTACATTCCATATTTAGACAAAGTGGTTACATGAAAGATAGTATTCATTCTTCCCATCAACGGAAACATATTTAAAATATAACATGGATTCTTCCTTGACACATCCTTGACACTGTCATCACATCATGTACCCTTCCCTTGATCTGTGAAAAACATTTCAAAAACTTGGGATGAGCATAAAAAGTTCAGTAAGGGATATAAAAGTATGGAAAGGAATCATGAGTACATGTATAAATAATAATGAAATAATAATTTACCCATAAAACATAGGCACTTTAACATACCTCATAAAATCATAGAAATCATATGACATAAAGGTAACTTGAGGCATTCATAACATTCTTACGTAGGGAGTAACCCTCTTGGTTACATTTGGAATACCCATCACAGTATATTCCCTAAATCTCTTCGGAGAAACCTTAACATTTCACTCCTTCGCGTTACCCAATGCATTGGAGAGCTATATCGGGCTCACCCGCCCTTAGTTTATCACGGAACCTCCCGATTTAATAACAATGCCCAGGAACCATAACATAAACGTATCACATAAAACATTCATAAAGGAAACATAAAAGTTCCACATGTCAATCACAATATAACATTTTAGTATATTGAAATAACGAATCCGTTCAAAAAGAAACCATTTCCAAAACCATTTTAAACATTTAATAAAGATATTTTTGAATCAAAGTGTCCCATACCACCTTGAAGATTAAAAATTTAAACCATTAATATCCATATAAATAAATCATTATAACCATTTTGAAAACATGGATATTAATAAGAACAAATAATTAAAACATTTAAAATGATATTTTGGTTAATGGGGTTTTACCAAAATTAGAGACACTTGAATACAATAATTGAGGAATAACATTTAATCAGAACATTATAATATCATGAGAATAAATGGATTCATGATATAATATTCCAAAGGAGAGTATATACACCATATAAGAGTGAATTGGTGCATAACAACAATGAAGTCTCAATAGAGATGTAAAATGTGATGAAATCCCTTATAAAGAAGGTATCCTTAAATTAAGGACAAATCAATCTCAAAAATATGTGTGAAAAATATAAATACACCCAATATAAGTGGTTATTAAGTGTAAAACAATAAAAGGTCATTCACACATATTCAATGGATGGCATATTCAATGACTACATGTTGAACCCAAAGAAATCGAAATTGGGTTAAAAAGTTCCCTTGACAGCCTAACGGCATCACATCAAAATGAGCTGATGAGAGATAAAAAGTGTATCTCATCACTTGGACATAAAATTTACATCAATAAGGATATATGAGAACATATCCCAACATAACAATATGTAAATTAAAAGACCCAACAAAAGAAGTCTTTTAAAAAAGAGGAGGGTGAAAGGTTCCCTTACCGACTTGGGTATCTTTCAAAACATACACCCCATGAAAGAAGGACAATAGATCATTGATGTAAAGACTCATAAACGAAATTATATTACAAAAATAGTAGAATAATGGGTAGTACATACACCACTCAATGGAATTTGTGGCAAATGTAGCATAAATCTCACGGGAATAATAGTGAGATGAAAAATCCCTTACGAAAACTCGGCAGCCTACCAGCGCCACATAAAACTTCCGAATATGGATTGATGAGATCAAATAGGGTATCTCATCACATTAAAATAAAATTTACAGCAAAAGGAATATAAAATAATATCCCCCAACATTACAAATAGGAGCTTAAAATAAGTGACATAAAGGAGAGTACTTAAAAAGAAAGAGAGAGGTTAGATCTCTTACGAAAGTTCGGCAGCCTAACGACGCCACTCAAAACCTCCAAAATGGATTGATGAGAGAGAATAGGGTCTCTCATCACATGAACATAAAAATTACAGTAAGTGTAATATAAAATATCATCCCAATAACAAGAAATATGAGCTTTAAAAGGAATGACATAAAAGTGTGTACTTAAAAAGAAAGAGAGGAGTAGGATCCCTTACCTCGTATCCGACTTGACCCGACCGTTCTTTAAAATCCTGAATAATAAAATTGAGTTAATATCTACTTGCTTAAGAACCTTTTTCAAGTTCATTATTCCTTTTATACCATGTTATGAACATCATGTAATCATTTAAGTTAATAATGTTCATTTTGTCGGTATTTGGGTTTTAAGTCAAAAATAGACTTCTTACACTTACATGTTGTTAATTTGGTCAAAGGTTTGTTATATCCAGAATGAAATTCCTGATTTGGATATCATATATATCATATATATCCTGCATATACATGTATTTATAATATTACATAATCATTTATAGGAAAGAAATGAAATGCACCGTTCATGGAGACGGTAAGCCGTACGTACGCATGAACGCTACTTTCATTTCTATGTCGTATTAATGGAATTAAAACTATATGATAGGTATGTATATTTTAATTCCAGAATTATATTAATCATTTAGATGTATCATACATCATATATATCCATTATATATATGTACTTATAATAGTATATGATATTATGAGATAAGAAATGAAATGTACCGTTCATGGAGACGGTAAGCTGTACGTACGCATGAACGCTACTTCCATTTCTATTTCATATTTAATAGAATTAAAACATAATGATACATAATAGTATTTTAATTCCAGTATGGTATCATATATAATATCATTAAATATACCCTTTATACGTACCAAATATGGTAATAACGAATCAAATCACTTTGAGGGGGCGGTAGTCCGCACTTCCTTAAATGAAGATATCGCGTATATCCATAATGGAAACCATAAAGGTATGAAAAAAATGTAAAATACAGAAGATTAAGGAAAACATAAACATATTATATATCATATATAAAAATAGTGACATCATAATGGCCACATTTGAAGGTGTTAAATGAGTATTGAACAATCATCGTTTCGGGAGGAAGAATTTCGCCATCCACAGAAACCGTATGTTATTTAACCATTTGATGTAGTTGTGTGAGAGTGTAGCTCGAATAAATCTTATAACAACATCCTAGTATATTTAATATACTGTTGTTGTTACAAAATATGTAAATAAAAAGAGTTTAGGGGGTTGGAGATGCAAAATAAAACAAATGAACATGAGAGAATGAATTACCTTTAAAAGTGTAACTCCTTTTGATTTGAGACTAAAGGCTTCCTTTGAAAGGATTCTTCCCAAAGGGAATCCTCTAGGATGAGGATAGGGATTTGGAGAGAGTAAATGGGCAGGGGTTGGCCGAGAAAAAGGCTTTGGGAGTGTGGGTAATGAGGTAGAGGTGGGGGCCTTTTATAAGAGGAGAGGAGGGTCACTTTTGGGAAGTAAAGAAATATTACTTTATTTGAAAATGTGTTTCGGTTTTATAAGGTCCCAAATTGATATAATTCGTGGTTAAGGTGTTAAGGGTTCGAAATACACCCATACAATAAGTTTTGGACATGTGTAGTTTATAGATTTTACATTATCTTTTCATTTTATTTAAATCGTTAAATAATGAGGTCATCGCTGCATCATCATGATGTCATAAATAATTTAATATATATAGTGTCTAAAAATTATAAAAAAAATACTATGATATAGGAAATCTTTTTATCTTTCCAGTGACTATTTATAATAAAAAATATGATCTTTATAACCCCATGTAAAAATTGTTTTCGTAAAACATATTATGTTTGTGTCATTTTTACTTTTACATTAAATAAAATGTTATTTATGTCATTTCCCAACCAAAGTGGCTCCATGGGGTCCCCAAGTTGACCCATGGCTTGTCTTGGTCGGCCATGACACATCCAATGAGGGTAGGACATGTGTCAATCTCATATCATATTATTAAAACATTATTTTTACCTTAAACTACACTAATTACCACTAATCACGATTAAAAACTTAATAAGTTACTATTCACCAAAAAATTATTTTAATCTCATTGAACCAAATTTTACTTCTTAATGAAAACCATGTATGTCGGATTTTTGAAAATCAAAACACAATGGTGGCAAAATTTCATTTAAACGGAATAATCAGTTTTTATAAGTACCACTTAGTGGTTTCACTATTCATCAAAATTGAAGTTTTTCAGAAAAATCCCAAAAATTCACCATAAGCTATATTTTATATTCTGAATTCAAAAATGAAGTCTATTTTACAGAATTAAAAACATATAAGTCATATTAATTAATTTAATAATTAATTCCCGCTGTCAAAGCAAATAACGTGTTTTTATGAAACAATAAGTATCAAAAGATTGACACTAGTTTAAGTCTGATTTCAAAGTGAAATTAATTCCAACGACCACTATTGGATTTAATGGTAAAAATATATTCTAATTTAACTTTAAAACCAATTTAAAAGATTATCTAATCATATAAATAAATTAGATTAAAAAGAGGTTTTGAATTAAAATACAACATTTTACAGTATTCATTGAATAAAATGAACTTTATCGGAAAGATACCAAAAATTTACACAAAGTAAATTTTGATGTCCCAATTATAAAGAAGTGTTTTATTTGGTCCAAAATAATGTATAAGAGTGATCAAAACTATATTTAATGACAGTTCGCCATCAAAAGGTGATAAATGAACCTTTAGTGAAAATTAGGGTATAAAAGCCTAAAATTGAATTCTTTCCATATTTTAAGCCTTTGTATTTTATTGGATAAATGAAAAAACATTTAAAAACATATATAATCATATTTTAGTTATTTCTATCCATTCCCGCCAACACAACAGCTACATGTTAACTACCATTTAAAATAATATTATTTTATTATTATAGTGCAACGTAAGATTCCCAAGAAACTCGTTGTTGTGTGTTGGGTACACCATCGAGCATAGCGTCCCCTTTAAAGTCATATTAATATTTTATTCACAAATTTGGATAAATAAGAAAATGTCATATTCTTTATTTACCTGGGGTGTTACAGTATAAATTCCTGAAAAGAGGAATAATGATCAAATAGAGTTAACCAGATAGAGAATTTGTTATGAATTAATAAGAAAAAAAATTAGTCTAGATGAAGAAAATTATAGAAGTGAAGATGTTTGATCAGACAGAGAAGGATCCATTAAACAGATGAACATTGGATAAACATTGTTAATGTTCTTAGAAGATCTTTTCAGTGAAGTTTATTTCTTGTGAAGTTTGAGCCGAGGAAGAAGGTTGGTCAAACATCTCATCAAATGTAGGAGTTTTCTAAAGGTTTCCAAACAAACATTTTTTCCATGGATATTTTTGAGATATTTTGCATATTTTTTAATTTCCTAAAATTTTATGATGTTGAAATAAGTTTTTTTCAATTGGAATCTTATCAAGATGAAAATAGGGAATTGTGAGAAGTTTTTTAATGCATGAAGTTATGGAAGTGTAGATTTAGTTGACTATCAATAAGTTTAATAAAAGTTGGAAATGATATATAATTAATGAAACTTAAAGAAGATTATAGAATACTCTAGAACAATTGAGAAGGTTATGGTGAATTCAATTTGAGTGGGAATAATGAAAATGAATTCCCACCAATTCCACTTTAGTCACACCTATATAAAATGGGTGAAAAATTACATTTGGACTCGACACTGTTTATCTTGAAAAATCTTAAATGATGCAGGTTTTGTGTTAGAGAAAGTTTTAGACCAAATTGGTTAAATAAGAGTTACCATTCTGAAGTTTCTGATCACATTATTTGAAAAAGTTTCTTTACTAAGATTCCAAATATATATTTATAGAGTAGATTATGAAAAAAAGTTTTTTTAGAAAAGTTAGTTTGTATAATAATTTTGTTAAATTAGATAAAAAACATATTAGGAAAATAAGAATAGGTTTAGTGAGGTGCATCAGACAGTGTTTACCATTGAAAGATTGACACACTGGATGAAAATTACCAGATAAATAAATAAAATGGAATTTCCAAAAAAACTTTTCTGGGATCCAATTTACAAGGTTTCATATTTTTTCTATGTATTAGTTTTTTAATAAAAAATCATGTAAAATTAAGGGAATTAGTATTGTCAACTATCAGATATAGGAAGATATTTTTGGGAGATACTTCAACTGTGGGATGTAGTATAAATACCCTCACTTGTAATTTATGAAAATATTATTAGTTGAAGAATTTATATATTGATAAGAGTTTGCATGGCTAATATGTAGGTTCTCACACTAAGCCCAAACCTTTTAAAAATATTTGTGTGTTTTTTCCTTATATCATCTAATTAGAATAAGGGTAAGAGTAAAATACTGAGTAAGAGTTTATAAATATCCATACATCCTAATATATAATAGAGGTTTGATAAATATAATGTACGAAATATTTTAATTTGAATATAATTGGAAAAAAATTTGGTCACCACTGATTCAACCCCCCTCTCAGGGTGACTGTAGAGTCCACCTGGGAAATCTCAATTGGTATCAGAGAAAAAAATCACTTCTATTTGGATCTAAATTCTTTGTTATCATACTTGTTTAAATGTTTATATAATGTAAATATTTCCAAAAGTTAAAGAAAATTTATTTCCACAGTTTAAGGATGTTTATCCTGATTTGAAATATACAAATGTTACATATGGTTGTAGAAATAGAAAGGTTTTATCTAAAACCTTGAAAATAAGAAGAATAAAGAAGCACATAAGTAGAGGAAGTTATCCACTTAAAGCAAAGAGAAGGAGGATCCCTCACCATAGAAAATTTTGTTATGTGGTAAGAAATAATGTGAATTAAATAAATTTATCCTTCAAATGAAACTTTATCAAGATGCGATTCTGTATTAACTATATAATATTTATATTTTGAAATTAGATCTTAGATAGAATATTTTCCTATTGAAGTTACTACCTATATAATTTCACATATTGGGGGAAAATAGGAGGATATATTAGATCTAAAATTATAACTATATGTCTCAGAGAAATCATTAGGAAATAATACCCAATAATGTGTATCTCTCACAAAACTTGTTGATAGAAAGAACAATATACACTTCTTTCTTAAGAAAAATTTCACCCCATGGAAGAAATTTTTTCAAAAAGTTTTTGTGAAAATATCATTATTAAGGAATTAATTAAGGAAAAATTCCATGAATTAGAAAGTTCAATTGAAGATAATAAATCTTTATTAAAAGAAAAATCTATAAGAATATAAGATCTTGAAATATTACTAAAGGAGAGTAAAATTCATGAAGAAAATATTCATAATAAGCGAGTTTTTGAAAAATTCACCAAATATAAAAATCTTAAGGAAAATTCATTATCTGTATATGAATAAAATTTCTCTCTTAAAAAATAATATTTTCTAAGGGTATTGTGGAAAAATTATGTGTTGAAAAAATCTATAAAATAAAATATATATGCACTTGATTATTCTCACAAGGCAATGATTGAAGTTAAGAATGCACAAATAGAGATAAAGGAAAATCAAGTAAAGAAAATTCATCTTTCCTTGAAATAGGTGAGTAAGTCACATGAAGAAAATTTAAAAAATTAATAATATGAATGTAAGGAAAAGGTGAGGAGTCTTGAAAATTATAATAATACTTTAAACATTAAGTGTCTTGAGTAGGCAGTTAAATTGAGAAACATGGAAGATACTCAAGATAAGTCTTCACATAGTGATGAGATAAGAATCTCTACTAGATTTTCTCAATAAAGTCATAATTTAAGAAAGACTTTATCAAATGGAATAAAGAATGTGATATCATCAGAAGTACCATCTTATGATAAGTTTAAGAAAGAGGTAAAACCATGTTCTAAAGAATCTGTTATCATTATCTCAAAATATTAGTGTGGGTTATAATTATTAACAAAAGTGGGAAAATAAAGTTGTGAAAATTTCATATTCTAAGAATGTGTAAGTTAGAAGAGAAAAGGGAAATAATTCCCCCAATTATATCCTAAAGAACTATGTTGACATAAAAAACAAGTTTCTAAAGATGCTTCCACAAACATAAATACAACACAATTAAAGAATATAAGGTTCATTGGTTACTGTTGGTGACATGGAATGTTTGGGAACATGGATATCTATTATTAAAACAATTTTATAAGGTATAAAGAAAAGATAAAGTCAATATTAAGGAGGATAAAATTATAAAGAAAAATAAACTCATATATGTATACTCAATATTAACAAAATAAAAAATATCTGATGAAATCCACTAGATTTGGATATCTTGAATATTTTGGTGGAAATTATGAAGAAATAGACATAATAATGAAAATTACAGGTTTATTTATACCAATAACAACACAAAAAAGATGCCAAAATTTCTAAAAGAAAATTTAAGTAATATAGATTGTAAGTCTACATTTTGGTGTTAGAAAAATGAAGTAAATAAGGATCTTACACCTATAAGAAAGATTCAAAAAATTTAATACCTAAGAAGATATGTTAATTTTTTGGAATAAATGGCCACTTCATGGATAATTGAAAATATTCCATGAATGTTAAAGATAAAAAAGGAATAGTAATAAAAAAATTAAATCCATATGAGAAATACATAAGTGGATTTTAATGGAGGAAGATATCTTTAATGAATAAGTTGAAGTTCACCAGAATCTACCTTTGAAGAATAAAACACCAGTAGAAAATAAACATTATGAAAGATGTAAGTTAAAAGGACACACTACAGAAAATTACATGATAATGTTACCAGTTCATGAGAAGTTAACTGAAAAAAGAAAATATTCAAAAAGAAGTAGTGGTGTTATAAGGAGTGATTATAATGAGAAGAAATTTGAAAATATTCCAAAAGTGTGTATGGTTGTATGGACAGAACAATTAGAGGAATAAAAAATATTAAAAGTGGAATAAAGTAAGAGAAATCCATGTTCCTTACTATATTTGATAAAACTTCACCAAAAAATGTTGTAAGAAAAAGTGAAGAGAAGAAACCCATGTAGCATATGAAGATCAATGTTTGGAAAACTAAGGATAAAATCATGAAAAAAATTGTAGTTATAAAAAAGGGGTTTCTAGGTTGAGAAAACTCTCTCATCCCTATTACTCAATATTACGAGATAAAAAATTTCACCTTATTTCCTTATGAGTTTTGGAGAACCTAAATGAAAATGGGGATTGAATGTGATGATGTTTCATGGGAGTTTTTAATTAGAAATATGACACTCTGAGATTTTAAAAGGGGAACATCATATTTGATAGAATATATGAAATGAAATAGGGAGATTAATTTAGAATCTAACACCCTAATACTTTGAGATATATTTATTTTTAAATAAATTCAATATCTTTTATATCTTTCAATGAATGTAAAACCAGGTTTAAACGAAATAGGATACTCTATTAAAATATTATTATTTAAACATGACCATTATAACCTAGCCATTAAGTTGAAGGGTATGAATAATAATAACTAAATTATTAAAATTATAAATTTTAAAAATTTATAAAATAAATCCAATGGTTATATATTAATTGTAAATAAAATAAGAACTATTTTAAATAAAAATAAATTTTTTCTGAAAATCTGTATTTTTATAAAAGGCGGACAAGTTGTTTATTGGGAATATAATTTAAAATTAATTTTTACCACTTTTATAAAATTTATTGGAAAAAATAATTTTTTTTTGAAATATACATATCAAAATTATCATTGAGTGAATTTTTGAGAATTTTTTGAAAAGCTTACTTTTTTATGAATAGTGAGAAATACTATTTAAAAAAAATGTCTTTTCATTTAAATTATTTACAAAGTTAAATAATATTTTAAATTGGTTTTAAAGTAAAATTAGTAAAATTAAATTAAAATTTAACTAATTAAGTTTATTTGAATCTATTTCATATTGAATTTTTATATTTAAACATTCTATACTTATGAGAATTTTCTCTTTGGAAAACTGCTCTTTCATCGCATATACAGTTTAATTTAAAATTGAATTCTAGAACCTCTATGAATTGAATTTTTCAAAAAGGATTAAATATTTTGAATAATAATAATTTATATTATATAATAAGTTAAACTTAACCTTTTACCATAATTAATAGTGAAAAAAATAAAAAATTAATTACCACGGTTAAGGTAAAAATGGGTTTATTAGGGGGGGGGTTAAACTAAGATGATAAGGGTTAAAAATGACCAAACACTTGTAAAACAACAATTTTATGGACATATTTAAACCTTATCACCTCTTAGGTTCCATAATTACCCATTTTGGTTGCCTGTAGAATGAGAAAACATGGTTATCACTTTATCTTTTCAATTAATAGTCCCATTTTCCCACTCTTTGGTACCTAAAATGATTGAGAAAATGTTTTTAAGAAAATATGACTTTATTTCTCTCTTTGGTCAAAAATAAATTTTCATAAAAGCCCATATTCTCTAAAAATGTTTTCAAAAATGTTTTCAATTTTTTAACCTTTTCTAAATGATTTATTAAAGACATTTTTACCCATTTTTTACTTTTTTCAATTTTTTTTGAAAGGAAAATTCATATCGTTTAAAAAAAATCCCCATTTGGATTTAACCAAAAATGTGAAAGGAATTTTATTTAAAATTTTACAAAAATGTAAATAATTTACATCATTCATGAAAAATCAATGTTTTAAATACTCTTTAATAATTTTTAAAGGTTATTTTCAAATAAAAGTATTATCAATGTTTTATGTGAATGTTTTGTTTTAAAAGGTGGTTTTCAATGTGAAAAATTTATTTTATTCAGGAAGGTTTTTATTTATTTTTTTATGGTAATTATATTCATAAATTAAATCAACCCTTTTTTGTACTTACGATCCACCAGAGATATGTTGTATTGATATTATCTTTATTCTTTATTTGGATGGTTTATGATCAGTTTGAATGAGGATGTACAATTTTATTACCATTCACCATATTATTCTGGATTGTTTATGATTATGTTTATTTGATTAGTGAAATTATTAACATTTTTTGTTTTATTTTTTAAATATGTATGTTTATATTGATTATGTTTCACCCCTTTCATATGAGGAATTCATTGGACTTATTAAGTGATGGGTGGGGACCGGTTATAGATAGATCCTCAATGCATCTACAGGTCTCATGAGACAAATCATTTGACCAAATTAAATGGGTTTATACCCATAGATTTAAACTATCTTATGAAAGGTCTTAATTATATGTTTCAGATGTCCGAAATTATACATTATTTCATTATGTGATCCATTATTGATGTCCATGTGATTATTCTATTATCTAGAATATCTATGGATAAATTTCAGGCTTAAGTGATTAATTAATTGGATTTATTTGATCACCATTTATTTCTTCCATATTATGTTTAGTTTATTGATTAAATGTCATGTGTTTTAGTTATTTACCTTTCTATATTGATTATTATTTTTTATTCATGATGTCTTTTACTATATTCTTACCCTTACTAATCATCTAAACTCACCACTTTCGTATGTTTTATTTTCCCTATGATACTAGAAAGTGTTTTATAATTGATATATAGGGATACACTATGAGTAATTATGCAATTCTCAAATAAAAAAATTTATGTATTTTATTTTTTAAAATGTAACGTGAATTTCAAGTATGTATCTAGTTTACCAAAACTACTAAACTACTTGGTCCTTTATGATGAAATTCCTTATACCTAGTTCCAATATAATAATATAGACAACAACTCCTGGATACTGGGGGTGTGGTCTTAACATTTGGTATTAAAGGAATTTTAGTAGAATCCTTAGGAACTATATTTAGGAAAATATATATTGGGGAACATAACCCTATGATAAACATTGAGGATAAGTAGATAATAACATCCTAATGTTTTGGTAAGGTAGATATTATGTGTTTTTTCTTAGAAATACATTCCTGTCTAGATAATAAAAGTGTACATGGTTATTATAACATCCCGCCCCTCCTCCTTAACTTGAGTTGAGTCGGATATGATACTTGGACTTAAGAGATATCTCCAAGGCGCCAAAGGATAGCTATAAATGTTGAGGGCTTCATGAATGATTGGGGGAAGATTTTCACTTTGAAATAAAAACAACCAACTGAACATTCCATTACCAAATAACCAATACAGTATGAATGATAACAATGTATTACAACTCAAACGATACCAAGGTATTACAACAACGAACTCTAACCAAACCAATTAAAATTATCAGAGTACCAAGAGGAAGGCTAAAATGAAAAAACTCAAAGACTCCAAGAACAAGCTCTATAGCTCCACACCAAGATCGAACCTCCAACACCATAAGACCTCCAAAGAATCATAATGAACCACTAAATAAATGAGATGATTTACCGTTACCTATATCCCGGAGTACAACATCTGCAAATGAACCAAGGTTCCAAATCATCGGTGAGTAATAATACTCATTAGGCTTTCACTAATGACTTCCCTACTCACACCACTAGGATAAAAAGGTTAGCACATTATATAAACCATTTATATAAATCCAATAAATAATTAAACAATTTACAGCAAGCCAAACACATCACTACCAAGATAGTTTACCTAAGAAAACACATTTTAAGGAAAGAAACCCAAACAAGTCATTAACCATTTCCCTACCACACAAATAATTTGACCACCCCAGCTTGGTGTTATCATTAATGGTGGAAATTCATGTCCATAACCGTACCTTTTTTATTATAGCAATTCATGACCACATTCCAACCCTTTGACGGTGGAACTTCATTACCACTAACCATCCCCATTTCAAATCACACTTAACCATTTAATCTAAACCATTACAAATAAAATATTTCCAACCATTTCAATAAAATTATCACTTTTTATTGAAAAAAATCATAATCCAACATCCATTCCAAACAAAATTTTAACTAAACAATGCCAAAACCATTTCCAACATCCATTCCAAAACCATTTCTGAACATCCTTTCTAAAACCAATTTCAATAAAATATAATTTTTATGGAAATACCTTTCACAATCCATTTTCATAAAGAAAATCAAGTAACCAATTTTAAAATAATCATTTTTAAATCCAAAAATGAATCATATTGCACAATAATATAAAAATTTCCCCAAAATTCATAAATCACCGCCAAAGGGGTTTCAACCAAGAATCACACATTAATTTCAAAATAAATTTCAAGAAAAACAATTAATTTGAAATAAATACCTTAGTTCTAGAAAGAGGAGTTGAGAGTGAAGCCAACCACCTCTATGGTTATGAAAAAAATTGACTAATGACACAAATGCTGACCAAATCTGGGTGAAAACTACACAAATCTGCCTTAGATCCCTTCTCATTACATAAAAAAGGAATAAAATAACCATTATTGGAATAAAAAACCCTAGATCTATCCATGAAAAAAGTAGATATAATAAACTGAGATGGTGGGACGATTATATGTAATAAAAACCATGAAACTACCAAGAAATAATACTTACGAATAAATATTTACCTTTAAAGAACCGAGAAAACCCTTTGAAATGATTCTTTAATTATAGGGAGAGGTTACCTATACTTGCAAGGAAATAAATCCCAAGTGAGGTTCAAAATGTGGAAGAGATGAGGGTTTTAGTGTTAAAATAGCAGGAGGACCATTTTGAAAAACCCACTTTTAAACCCATGTATGGTTATCCACATGGTTTGAGAAACCACGTGTTAACTATGTTCCTGCTACTGCCTTAAGAGAGTGCCTCACATGGTTAGAAAAACTGTGCACCAACTATGTCAAAGCCAACTATCTCAAGTAGCATGGTTTACCTAGGGTGACCGCATGGTTTGGAATACCATGCACCTTAACCTTGTTCCAACCCATAGTCCACTGCCTTAACTTTCATGGTTTCATGGAGAAGTTTCATGATTTTCACTAACCGTTCTCAAACAGTGCTCCCTTTAAAAATCCCCAAAACCTTTCGAAAAACCTTATGAACAATCCCAAACCTTACCCAACCACTTTATAAACATAAAAAAGGAATAAAAAGGGTTACATACCTCAAACCAAGAGTGATACATTCTCCCCACCATTGGCCTTTTCGTCCTTGGAAATTAGAAAACCATCACTTACTTGAAAGAGATAGGGATATTGCTAGGACATCTTTTTCACTCATTCCCAAGTCTCCTCTTGAATCTGACCATGTTGCCAAAAAACCTACACTAGACCGATGATTTACCCCTAAAAGATTTTCTATTACCTATCCAAAATCCGTTCTATCATGTATACCAATGAAGCATCCAACTCTAGCTCAACATGATCCCATCGAATCACATAGTCAGGATCTGGATCACACTTCTTCAATTGAGATAGATGAAATACATTATTCAATTCACTGAATTGTGGTGGAAAGGAAAACTGATATGCCACCTCTCCTACCCATTCAAGTATATCAAAATTTCCAATATATATTGGAGATAACTTTCTTTTCTTTCTAAAAAACGATGTCCATTCCTAGGAGATATTCTCAAGAACACATGATTACCCAACTCAAACGAAAATGGCTATCGACGATGATCCGCATATGATTTCTAAAGAATATGAAATGTCTCCATTATATTCTTTATCAATTTAATCTTCTCTGTAGTCTCTTGGACAAGGGTCAACCCAATCTTCAAGGTCTCACCTATTTCTACCCAACAAAGTGGAGAATGACACAGATACCCATAAAAGTTTTCAAATAGAGCCATATGTATCAAGGCCTGATAACTGTTATTATATGGGAACTCTATTAACAGTAAGTGGTCTTCCCATGATCTACTAAAATCCATCACAAAATCCCAAAAGATGTCTTACAACATTTGTATCATCCCCTATAATATCCAATCTGTTCAGGGATGATATGACATACTCATAGTCAACCGAGTCCCAACAGATTTTTGTAAGGATATCTAGAAACGAGACTTGAATCTAACATCTCTATCTGATATAATCAAAATTGGTACCCCATGCCTCTTTACTACCTCAAAGATATAGATTTTGGACTGATCCTCTACCATATGAGATTCATGAATAGTGATGAAATGGGATGACTTTGGGAGTTGATACACTATCACCTATATGGAATTGTGATTTCAAATCGTTCTTGGGAGACCTGTAAAAAAATCCATAACTATATTCTCCCATTTCCACACAGGGATAGGTAAATACTGCAACTTACCTTCTGGTCACTGATTCTCTTCCTTGACTTACTAACAAATCAAGCATCTGGATAGAGACTCAACTAATTTCCTTTTCATACCCACCCAAAAAAAATATGCTTTCAATGCCTTATATATTTTCGGAATTCCAGGATGGAAAACCCATCTTAAATGATGGAATGCACTAAGAAGTTATTCTTGAAAAACCACCGGTACCACCATCTAATCTTGAAACCACAAAACTGAACTCTCATCTAGTTTCCATCCCTTAATGGTCTCCCCACCATTGAGTTTCGACCTCATAGTTACACATTCTGAATTAGACATCTATTCCTCTTTAACCAATCAAACCAAATCAGGGACCAATGAAACCAAAAAGAAAACCACAACATCACCTCAGTCTTCACATTACAAATGCATTTCAGCTATGATTAACATCAAATACCACTAATCCAATGCTTCTTTTTTCACCTAAACATATGAATTTCTTCTCAATGAATCTTTCATCAAGTTTCCCTTCCCCATTTTATAAATCAAGTCAAAGTCAAACATATGGAGATAATACATCCATATCCTCTATCTAAAATTCAAATATATCTATGAGAAAATATGCTTTAGAATCTTATAATTGATACACACTGTGAATTTCTCACCGAATAGATAATGATGACAAGTTTTCAAAGCATGAACTACAACCACTGAGAAATCCACCAAATGATATGAGATCATTTCAACTACTGGTTCCAACAAACTCATTACACCGACCTTTACCTTCTTATCTCCTCTAAAAAGATTCTTGATTCCATCATCCGTCATGAAACTAATTGTTTGTGCATAATAGTCGATGTGGGACTTAAACATATTCAACCAATACATACATAGTATTATATAATAAACATCCATCTAAATAATTGAGAATTCCCATATCAACTCAACCCCATCAATATTTATAAAACATGATCTATGATGAAAGTCTCTACACTCTCTTTAACCTAGAGGAGTTTGATGTTTCAAAATATAAGGCATCATTTCTACACTTAAACCCAATAAATCAACAAACTGAGAAGAAATTAAAGAATGAGATGCACCCATATCAAAAAATCTTTTCAGAAGGGTAGAATTCAAAAGAATCATACCTCACACCATGGATGGTCCAGGTTGGTCATCCACAACAACTTGTTTATCTCTATACACCTTCTTACTATCCACACTTTTCTCTTTATTATACTACTGAAATTTCCCTTGATAAAGAGTCATGATATTCCTATAATTACCCTGACTAACTATGATCTACTAATAAGGGGTATGTTGCTGACCTCATCCCATTGATGTGTAAGATGCCTATGACCCCTAATAAGCGTTCTGAACACTTGAACATGGAGTATTGAAACAATAACACTAAAGATGACCAATCTGGTTGCAATTATGGCATGATTTAGGTGGTGTCATACATTATCACTTCATGTGGATTAGAGAGAAAAATTGGAAACATCCCGAATTTCTCTTAGTCTTATGAAGAAGATACACCAATTTAAATTCTGATCCATACCCCCTTGGAAATAAGTGTCCCTCTTCCTCTTTATCTTCATGTTAGAGTTCCCACCATTTCCCATAGGTATCACAATACCTCCTCTACTCATAGCCCCCGGGATATCTCTTTTAACCATTTTTTCTCTATTTACCATCTTTTTATAATCCGTTATATAGAGCACCAAAAATTTAAAATGGATTTCCTGCATCATCCCATATTCAAAAAAGAACATCTTTAAGGATGCACTAGCAGCAAACTCATATATGAATGAGACTAAATTCATGAATTTAGCTGCATATTCCATCAACAAGAGGCTATCCTTTTTCAATTAGAATAAGTAACTCATTCACAAAATTTTGAACATGTGAGGATATATATTTTTGTTAAACAATTCCTTGAAATCCTTTCATTCTATAACTTGGTCCACTTTGGCCTGGACCACCAACTCCCACCAATGATGTGCAAGATCTTCCAACATGTACATCACTAATTTGACTTTCAACTCCATTGGTGTGCCTAGAAAATTGAATATTTGATTCATCCTATTTAGCCACACCTCTTCCCTTTCTAGTTATAATTCACTCAAAAGATGGGTGGATTCTACTTCTGAAACTAAACCGAATGACCCACCTGCATCATATTATCCCTTATATTCCCATTATCCATAGCCTAAAAGGATTTCACTATTCTCTGAACTAGATGTTGGTTCACCTGGGGCTTAGGTACAACCACGTTTTTAGCAGCTTCCTCTGGTTAGTCTCTATGATGCCTACCCGATGCCATTTATATCAATAGAACAACCAACACAAGTCTCACTTTCTTTCAACAGAAGGCTTACAATTTCAAATTCTATCACATTGAAACTATCACAACCATGCTATCCAAAATTCATCATTTCCCATGTTAAATGTTTTTTTTGAAAAAATCTAACATGTTTTGTAAATCAATCCATTTCCAAAATACCATAATCGTTCTCTTTTCATAATATCACATTTGAAATTTTTTTCTATATTTTCCCAAAATAAACACATTCATAGAAAAACATAAATCATTACCCTAATTGATATATGCAATCATAATGGGAATTAATTCCTCTAATTCATGTCATACTCGTCTCATTGGCTAAATCCATGATAATGAGATTCTTATACCTATAATTGTATCCAAAAAACTTATGTAACCAACTCCCTCGTAACTTGAAGTTCTATATAAAAAGGTTAGCTACATATTTTTACTCTATATATTTAAATTTCCAACAATCATAATTTGTAATACCAACCCAACTAAAGGAATAAACTAAGAATGAATGCCAACTCCAAGACCAAAAATCAATTCCAAAGGACTGAAAAAACTGATACCACTTATAACATCCCACCTCTCCTCCTTGGCTTGAGTTGATGCAGAGGTGCTACTTGTCCTTAAGAAACATCCCCAAGGATCCAAAGGATGAAAATAAATGTCGAGGGATTCATGAACGATAGCTGGATTATATAACCCTTGAAACAAAAACAACCAACCAAACTTTCCATTCATAAATAAACACTATATGATTCATGATAACAAAGTATTACAACTCAAATGATTCCAAGGTCCAACAACAACCAACCCTAACTAAACCACGAAAACCAATCAGAGTACCAAGTTGAAGACTAAAATGAAAAAACTCAAAGACTGTATGAACAAGCTCCATAGCTCCACAAAAAGCTCTAATCTATAACACCACAAGGATGACTAAACATCATGATGAACCACTAAATAAATGAGATTATTTACCTTTAATTATATCCCAGAGTACAACATCTATAAAATCATCAAGGTTCCAAAGTAGGGGTGAGTAATAATACTCTGTAGGATTTCCCTAATGACTTCCCTACTCACGACACTAGGATAGATCAAGTTATAACATTATATAAACCATTTATATAAAACCAATAAATAGTTCAACAATTTCCATCAATCCAAACACATCACTACCAAGACAATTTACCCAAGAAAACACATTTTAAGTAAATAAACACAAAAAAGTCATTAACCATTTCCCTATTTCCACTAGCATAAACCATTTCATTTCATATGACCCAATTCATACATGTAAACTAAACACATAACTCAACCACCCAATCTTTCTGTTACCATTAATAGTGGAACTTCACAACCATAATTCGTCCCCTTTTTATTGTGGTACTTCATGACCACATTCTGACCCTTTGATGGTGGTACTTCATGACCACTAAAAATCCCCATTTCAACTCACGCTTAACCATTTAATACAAAACATTCCAAATAAAATATTTCCAACCATTTCAATAAAATTATAACTTTTTATTAAAAATACTCATAAGACAACATCCATTCCAAACAATATTTTAACCAAACAATGCCAAAACCATTTCTAATATCCATGCCAAAACCATTTCTGAACATCCATGTCAAAACCAATTACAATAAAATAATTTTTTTATTGAAAACCAATTCACAATCAATTTTCATAAAGAAAACCAAGTAACCTATTTTAAAACCATCATTTTAAAATCCAATAATGAAGCATATTGCACAACAATATAATAATTTCCCTAAAATTCAAAAATCATCACCAAAGGGGTTTCAACCAAGATTAACACATAAATTTCACAATAAATTTCAAGAAAAAAATTAATTTGAAAAAAAATCCTTCTAGTTTTAGAAAGAGGAGTAAAGAGTGAATCCACCTACCTATAGGGTTTTGGAAAAAATGTCCAACAACACACACACTCACCAAATCTGGGTGAAAACCCGACAAATCCATCTGAGATCCCTTAACCTAACATCAACAAGGAAAAAATAACCATTATTGGAATAAAAAACCTTATATATGTAACACCCCAAGCTTCTATGGTATGCTTCTGTTTGAATAATGCAATAACGTGTGTTGTACGCAACATCGAGTTCTAACACACCACAACCAATCAAACTAGCCGTTATGAATAGTAATACGCACTTTTTTAAATTTATAAATTTTATTTTTCGAAATGGACTTCATTTTTGGATTCGGAATATCGAAATTATCCTAGGGTGAATTTTTGGTATTTTTCTGAAAAACTTCATTTTTTGATGAATAGTGAAACCATTAAGTGGTAGTCAAAAAACTGAATTTTTCATAAAACATAATTTTACCGCTTCTGTGAGTGGAATTTCGAAAATACGAGAGACACGGTTAATATCAAGGAGTAAAATGTGGTTCAATGAGATGAAAATAATTTTTAGTGAATAGTAACTTTTTGCTTTTATTTACCACGGTTAAAAGTAAATAGGATAATTAAGGGTAAAAATGATATTAATATTACCCTGAAACATGTCCTAATTCTATTGGATAAGTTAATTCGACCAAAAACAACCTTATGAATAAAATATGAACCACTTTGGTCCACTTGGATTAGATTAGGACATTTATTATTATTTAATTCAAAGAAGAGTTAAAAGAGGTAAAATCAATGTTTAACAACTAAAACATTTTTAATACAGGGTTACACATAAGATAAATTCAATTATAAATATTCATTAGAAATATAAAAATCTTTTCTACATAATTATATTTTATTTATAATTTTTATACATTAAATAATTTAATTTATTTATGACACAATGATGATGCAGTAATTACCATAATAGTGAAAAATTAAAATAATTGATATTATAAATACCCAAATAAATATAATTTGAGACTTTTTATGAATTAAACTAATTTTATAGGTTAATATGACATGTTAGGAATGATTTAATTATCTTTTTTAGAAGTAATAATTCTGTTATGTTTTTCACAAAAATCTGTTTTCCAAATAGTATCAAAATTGACATAAAAGAGTTTTTTAAACAAATATTATATTATTAATTTATATTCAATTCCTAAAAATCTAAGGTTCGGCCAAGATACTTATATCATGATATTTGTATCATTAATGGACCACTCGGGGGTCTCTTGGAGGTATATAGTAAGTTTATTGACTATATAATATAAAAATACAAAGTGACATGGTAAGTGTCAAACTAATTAACTAAGTGTTAAAACTAAGAGATACGATTAATATAATGACCCAAACCTGTCTAAATTCTATTGGTTGAGTGGTTTTAGACCCATAACCACCTTAATAGTTAAATAATTCACTTTGGACCCATTAGAAACCGAATATGAATTTATTATAAAATAATATTTCTAGCTTTTCCAAAGGTGCCCCTCACCCCTCTTATAAAAGGGCACTCCCCCTTCTTACTAATTCACACATTCAAAGCCTTTTGGATCATCAAAAACCTGCCCAAATACTCTATAAACTTCCCTCAATACAACCTAGAGGCCTTAGTTTGATTAGAAAGCCAAACTAAGGAGCCCTTTTGATCAAATCAAAAAGAAGAACCTGAAGAAGAGGTAATGTTTTCACCACCCATTTTCAAGTTGATTTCTTCTTCAACTTTTTCTTTATTTGTTATTCCCATTATAAAATAATAAATCCAGTATCTACTATATACTGTGATATTATTATAAATATGGTACAACCATATTCAGTATTCTATCCATCCTTTTAATGACATGTCACCATACGTGCGTACGTACGACTTACCGTTTCCACGTCGTGGTGTATTTGTTATTCAATATATTATTATTTTGATGGGTATAATAATGATGTGTAATTCATGTAAATAAAAAATATAACATGATAATTATTCTGTATATATGATATACCATCCAATTATATATTATTTTAATATCAAAATAATGATATTGTCGCTCGTGCGTACGTACGGACTACCGTCTCCACGAACGCGATGAGATTCATTCCCCATCGTATACATTCAAGAATAATTCTCATTTGATGATTAAAATTAATGTTTAAGAACTTTATATCATTCTGGATATGAAGAAGGTACAACCTATCCATAACAAACACGGCTTATGTAACAAAACATATAAAAGAAAACGAGTAAGTTAACACCTGAAACGACAATAATTCTAAGATATTATTAACAAAGCAATGTTAAAAGATCATATATGATATCATATTAATGTATATGATTCTTGTATAATTTAATAAAAATTATTTCACCATTATACAGGAGGTTAACCTACCCTCAACCAAGGAAAAGTACAAGGTAAGGGTTTATTTTACAATCTCTTCATTATCCGAGGTTGTTTATACGTAATAATCTACTGGGATTTCTTTATCATCCACATCCATGTTTCTTAAAAATGTATTTCAAATTTTTTTTACTATTTAAAAGAATATGTGTTAAAGTCATTTATACCCTTGTTTGAATTTTTATAAGAGGTTTGTAAAGTAATATTTCCGTCGTTTTCCAAACAAGGTGCTTTTTAACCTTTTCGACAGAATTAAGGTAAGAATGTTTTTTTAAACTTATACTGAGGGTGCGGCTATTTTCCACCGTTATAAAATCTTTGAAGATTACCTTACAAGATTATAAGAAAATTTTCAAATTAAATGTTTTATTTTATAATTATGTGACTCTTAAATGATTTCAAAATAGGAAGAGATATTTCTCTAAAAAGAGTTTTGATTTCATCTATGTCAACATCCTTTGATGGATTTTAAGTTTATTTGGAGTTGATTTATTATGATACAAAACTTCCATATTGTATTGATGGTTTTGTAATATTTTTGACTGTGGATGTGTTATTTTTATACCATTCATGGTTTATGAATAAAGTATTGACATTTTGTATTCTAGTTTTAATACGAATGTTTATGTTATGTTTGAACCTGTTCATATGAGGAATGCATTGGACTTAATAAGTGACGGGTGGAGCCCGCTATAGCTCCTCGATGCATCGGTAGGTCTCATGAGACAAACTAGTGTCTTGGCACAAGGCCTTGAAAAAATCTTATTTTTATTCTTGGCACGAGGCCTTGGCTATGTAGTTATGATAGTTTGACATTATGCATTCCATCATTATAAAAGTGGTTATTGATATTGCATGTGATTATTCGATTAGTAGAATATCCATGTGAATAAGTAAAAGGAATTATTTCATTTTATTTTGTCCATACTATGTTGAAGTTCAAGTTTAAAAGGCTTTTGTTTTAGTTATACATTACCTTAAATTTTTATTCTTATTTATGAAAGTTTCCACTATATTGTTATCCTTACTGGGCATTTGAGCTCGCCCCTTTTCTATGTTTTATTTTTCCCATGATGTGAAGAAGTAATTTATGAATGAACTGCAGGGATAGTATGAGGGGATAAGAGTGTGGACTATGAAGACTATATTGTTGTAGTTTTCATTTTATGATGTAATGTAAACTTTATTAATGTATCTAGTTATTCCAAGGCTACTAAACTAATCGGCCTTTCGAAATTTGATCTTTCTTGTGATCTAGCCAATGTTATGTAATAATGCACCAACTCTGGGTAACTGGGGTCAGGGCGTTACAATATATATCCATGAAAAAAGTATATCTAAAAATTGAGGGGGAGGGAGGAGTAGATCTAAGAAAAACCATGAAACTACCAAGAAAGGAGACTTACTAAGGGAGATTCACCTTCTAAGAACCAAGAAAACACTTATAAATGATTCTAAAAAGATTGGGAAAAGTTCCCTAGCTTTGTATAGAATGAAATCCTAAGTGAGGGTCAAAATAGAGAAGAAATAAGGGTTTTAGTGTTAAAATTGCATGAGTCCCATTTTTAAAAACCCACATTTTAACCCATGAATAGTTATCCACATGGTTAGGAAAATCGTACAATAACCACATACTTTATACTGCCTCAAGAGGGTGACTCACATAGTTGGACAACACAATTAGACAAACTCTGCACCTACCATATGAAAGCCCACTGTCTGAAGTAGCATAGTTTACCTGGGGTGGCCGCACAGTTTGGAAAACCATGAACCTTAACCGTGCGCTAACTAATAGTTCACTACATCAACTTTCACGGTTTTTGGGAGAATTTACACATTTTTCACTAACCATTATCAAACCACACACCCTTAGAAAAGCCCAAAAACCTTCCCAAAAACCTTCTGAACTATCCCAAACCTTACCCAAACACTTTATACACATAAAAAGGCATAAAAGGGTTACATAACACAAACCTGGGGTGCTAAAGTTATGGGACAGATGTACCTAGGGGTAATAACCTTGAAAAAGGAATTCCATGCTTGAATTGAGCATTACTTGGTACATGAAAATGGGCCTTACTGCACACCTGATTTGACACTCTTGGGGGATATACTTGGGTTAATTAAAATTTTCTTTACGGACCATCATGGAGGATTTTAAGAGATGATAACCATGAATAATCTAGGTTAAACCTAAAGTGTCATAGATTACAAACAAGGTTTCATGATTTAGACAATGGATGGAACCAGAAGGAACTGGATTAACACTGAATGTGATAAAAATGCATTTCTAAGAAACCAAATGGGATAATGATTGGGGTGAAGGATATTGTGATTTTTTCTATTCAATTATCACAATATATGATTAAAAAACTCTTTCTAACTCATAGACTCACAAAAGAAGAGAAGGATGGAGTCTACTAAGAGCTTAAATATTGGAGACCATGGAGGAAATAAAGCTTGATTTTCCTCATGTTAGTAATATGGAAACAGACACCCAAGAGAGTGTCTCAAAGGAATAAGAAAATGTATTATGTGTATAGAATAATGACATAAAGAAAATAATTTCTTAGGAAAAATGAAAAGTTTGGTCAATGTAATGGATGAGAACGATGATCACACTAAGGTATTATTGACAATTTAATGTTTTAAATGTGGAAAGTATGGGAATTATGTAAATCCATGTCCTAGTGGGAAATCTCATGAAGAGAATAAAAAACATCATATGAGTAATGGTTATATTACTAATGACGAAGAGGCTAAAAATGAAATATGAAAGGAGGTATTAAGGAATAAGTTGTTGAATCCTGGTTGATGGTTTAAAAGTGAATTGGAATGATTAATGCACTTGTGTTTGGATTCAAGAATTTTGATATATGAGTATTTTATCAATGAAATTATGGTTATAAAAATTATGAAATGTATAAGTACTATACTAGAGTACTTTTTCTTTAAGTATTTGATAGCATATAATGAATATTTTGATGACTAGGAAAAGTGTTTCAGTGGAAGTTTGATATTTTTGGAAAAAATATGATTGAGGGAAGATAAAACTTAACATTTTATTGATGTAGAGATAACAATGATAAAGATATGTTTATAGAAAAGTATTGGTGAACAAGAAATTGGTTAGTGATTTGATAGTTTATGTTATCTTTGCTGGTGTTTATGATATTTTAAGATATATTAAATATATTCTATAAATTTAGAATTTATTTTTAGAATCATGCATATTTTAATTAAGGTTTTATAGAGATCAAGGTATTCACATATTTGTAATGTGACATTAAGAGACACTTTATATTTTTTGGGGAATATAATGTTTATTTAGTGACCTTTCTTGTAAATTTGGTCAGAAATATTTTGGATGATCCTTAAGTTTAACTATTTATTAAATAGATTAAGTTTTACTTTGGGTGCTATTGAATAAGTTTTTCTAACCATTTTGGTTTTATTAAATGTAGGAGGAATAACTTGTTACTCTTTTATGGATCTTACGATCCATTAAAAGTTAATTTTAGTGCTTCAGGAATAAAAAAATTCAATTTTGTATATTCATTTCTTGGAGTAAGAGATGAATTATAAATTAATCAAAGTAAAAATGGTGAAATTGTGATTCTGAAATAGAAAGATATCTAGTTATTATATTTACTTATATTCTTAGATAGTAAAATAATTCCTTAAATATAAGAAAAGGATCTTGAAACAAAAATTTTATACCAATACCTTCATTTATAATGAACCAATATCCTTTTCTCCATTTAAAGATTTATGGTTTCTTGGTCGTTAACCTTCTATAGATCACCCACTTTCTTATAATCAATAACATCTATCACTCTCTATAATTATTTACGATTTTCTTCCATATCCATATTTTCACTTTCCACTAATGTTCTCCTATTAGGTAACCTAGTATGTGTTATTCTAGATGAACTTCATACTTTTCTTTGTCTCTTATCAGGAGGAAGTTTTATTAACCATTTTTATGATGTGGGGTTTCAAGAAGGGTATTTTTAAATAGAAAACCCTTTATTACTAAGATCAAGATTAAATTTCTATGATGCAATTTATTTAAGGGGTAGAATATAACACCCTTAGATTTTCAAAGAAGAACATAATATTCGATTGAATATAGGACACACAACACCAAGATTATATGATAATGTAACACCCTAATAATATATGATATATTTATTTTTAAATAAATTCAATCTCTTCATTAGATTTCAATGCACGCAACACCAGGTTTAAATAAAACACGATACTCTATTAAAATATTATTATTTAAACATGACCATTATAAGATATCCGTTAAATTAGAGGGTATGAACAACAACAACTAAATTATGAAAATTATATGGTTTAAACATGTATAAAATAAATTAATTGATTATATATTTATTATAAATTAAATAAGAACCATTAGAATTTTTTTTTGAAAAACTATATTTTTCTAAAAGGAAGTCTAGTCACGCTTTGCACACTAATTTAAAATTAATTTGTATGACTTTTAGAAAATTTATTTTAAAAATAAAATTTATTTTTTAAATATAAATATCAAAATTATCTGTGGGTGAATTTTTGAGAATTTTCTAAAAAGATTGATTTTTGATGAATAGTAAAGAATAACGATTTTTATTGAAAACCAAATTTTTCATTTAAATTATTTACATATTTAAATTATATTTTAAATTAGTTTTAAATTAAAATTAGTTCAATTATATTAAAATTTAACTAATTTAGTTCATTTTAATCAATTTCATATTTAATTATGATATTAAAATATTCTATACTTATGAGTATTTTCTATTTGGAAAACAGCTCTTTCATTGCATTTGCGGTTTTATTTTAAATTTAATTATACCACTTATGTAAATTGAATTTATGAAAAAGGATGAAATATTTGTATTCATCATGTTTTATATTATCTAATATGCTCAACTTAATTTTTTACCATAATGAATACCGAAAATAGAAAAAATTAATTAATGCAGTTAAGGTAAAAATCGGTTTACCGGGGGTTAAACTAACATGATAAGGGTTAACAATGAACTAAAACTTGTAAAAAACACATTGGATGGAAATATTTAAACCTTATCACCAATAATTTTAGTTAATTAACTATTTTATAGGTAATATCATGAGAAAAATATGGGTATCACTTTTTCTTTTCAAAAATTCCATGTGTGTCCTCTCCCCCACTTATAAAAGGCCACCCTCTCCTCCCCTATTAATACTTAAAAAACCATTCAGTTTGGACAACACCTGACCAAATAAATTCCTCAATTCCCTCCCCACATCCTATAGGCGTTGGTTTTATTATTAATAGCTCCTAAGGAGGATTTAAGTATAAACCTAAAGAGGCTCTCTCAAGAAGAGGTAAAATCCTTAAATGTTCATATTTGTTTTGTTTCTTCTTCCTAATCATTAAAAACTTATTAAAATATGAAAATATATTAGCATAAGTATATATTTACTTTTTTTGTTATGTTAATATCATAAACCATAACCATTACCACTTTAATAAAATGGTAAATGAAATCATCGATCATGTGTATAGAGGACTACCGCCTTGCGAACTAATGTAATTTATTTTCCACCACCACCTTTAAAGTCTGGATATAATAATTGGTTTAACATATTTATATAATATTAATGAAATTATTATACTTATTTAATTATTATATCACATATAATTTCTTACTTTACATTCTGTGGGGGATATGATAACATCGCTCGTGTGTACGACATACTACCGCCTCGCAAAGCGATGTGATTCGTTTTTCACTTACGCTTTAGTTGAAATGTAGTAAGGTTAAAGTTAATGAATATATTTTATATTTATTATATAACCATACTTATTTAAAAATAATATAATATCTAACTTCTTACCTTCCAATCTGTTAAAAAATAACAACGTCACTCGTTCGTACGTGTGGACTACTACCTCCATGTAGTGATGTGAAATGTTTTTCATTTTATTTTTTCATGGATGTAATAAGGGTTTATTTGATTAATATAAATGATATATATTAAATAATAATTATTCTATATATATTAATTAATATTTATTTTCCTTTCATTCCATCTATCATGAAAAATGGAAACAATGTTATTGCGTATGTACGACTTATCGTTACCATGAATAGTGTAATCCATTCTCTATCTCTAAATTTAATAGATTAATAAAAATAAATATATAATGAATATATATGTGATGTTTATATCATAGTTAAAATTATTTATATTATTTAACCAGTATCAAATTAAAATTACTAAAATTACCAAACTAAAACATACATGAAAAATGAAGCAATTATCACTCGAAACAATGATTTTAATAAATAATTGTTAATAAATGGATGGTAAAAGAATATAAGTAAATTATATATGGTATGAGATATGTGTGTTTTTTTCTTTAATATATGTATAATAAACCTATATTTATTATAAAATAGGTTCATACACATACAAATGATGTCAAACCAAAGGTAAGGGTTTCTTGTTTCAATTTTACTTTCATGAGACATATGCCATATTAATCACTTATTTATTTGTGTGGTGTATATAATGCCCCTTTTTATATGTTATATCATGAATATATTTCTATTTTTAATTAACCAACCTAGGATTCAATATAACCCTATATCCGACCTGGTCAGAGACATGGCCCTAAGGGCACTCTCGATCTTCATGTGCTGAAAACTAGTGCTGGGCATTAAAGTAATCACTATAGGAATGATTTAGCCCAAAAAAATAAGATCAAATAAATAAGAAGAACATGAATAAGAACAAAAAAATAACTAAATCTCAATGAATATATAATCTATTTCAAATACAACTATTGAAAAAAATAAAAACTATATACAGAAATAATACTGAACCATGCCAAATTGATCTCCATGTAACCTATTGGTAACCACCAACCACAAGACCAACCTTCTCCAATAACAAGAAAGAAAAAAAGAAACCTAAACCTGCAAAATAGATTGGGTATACTGACACCAAATGGTACAAGTATGGTGTGATCTTAATAACTCAGTATGAAACCACCATATAATCCATACATTTCCTTTCCCAAAATAGTACACAAACACTTGTTTGGAATACATATATGAAAATAGGTTTTTATTATTTCAATAAACAAACACATCTTTCCATTTTTCAAAACAACACAAACCACATCACTATTTTAAAAATGGATTTCCATTTTATAACCAAAACCCAAACCAAAATACAAGCACAATAATACCAAGCTATGTTGAAAATAAAAAAAGTAGTCTAAATAAAGAACCAAGTGCAATAAATATAAAAAAATAAATATAGATAATAATAATGGGAATTTCTACAAACATCTCTAGAGTGATACCTAGATGTACTCAGGCTGGAATCACCTATCGGCATATGGTTAATCTCCAAATTCAATAAATCACTGGTCATTCTAACTACAAATATAATGGAACAATCCCACATGGCCTATAAAACATCTAATGGGTACCAACCCATCTAATCAGGGTCGATAAGAAACCGTCACTCAACCCCGTAAAAGAAACCCTTGAAATATATGATAATAGTACATGGTGAGCCCTTGCACGCATGACTCACCTTACCTGCCACCAACACACTTGCATACCCCAAATACTGGCACCACCTATGCGATAACCCGCTATCGAGAAATCCTTCATAGGGGTACCCATCTTGCAACAAGTCATTCACAAGTGCCAATTGGACCGTCACATCACATGATCTTATAAAAAATTTCTCAAAACATGCCAAGATGCCAACTAGGCATTGGTACTTCCAAAACCACATTAATTTTCCAAACATCATAAAGTTCCAATTGAGACTTATATCATGTCACTTCAAGTACACTTAGAAAACATTTCCAAACCATTTCTGAAATTATATGAAACACCACTTTCATGTGCACAATTCCAAATGGGACTTTACATTTCAAGTTCAATTCCATTTCCCATACCATTTCAAAAACAAGATAAAAACACATAACATGCTTAAATGATCCAAATTGGGTTTAATACCATTTGAATACCAACCACATTCCAATGTACAAAAAAAGAAATAATTTTGTACATAACATTTAAAACCATATTCAATCCACTTTTAGATGATGAACTATTTAGAAAACTTGTAGGATTTAAGGAAATTGAGAAATAGGGGAGGGTTAAAGGTTGAGTGTTTTGAAAATCAGGTCTTTAAGTTAAACAAAGTCATTATAATTTTTTGGAACATCCATGTGTGCACACCATGCACATATGGATGTGCCTACATCCAACGTCACAACCATGAAATCCCAAGAGAGCATCCAAAACCTTTTTAAAGAACCATATCTTGAACACAAGGTTCATATCCCCATCAAAATAAACCATCATAAGGTAACCAATTCCAAACATACTCTTGAACCACTCAATTTCATAAAAGGGACCAAGATACATTTTATCAAACACCTTGAAAACCTGAACACATAAGCATATTTAAGAAAACCATTTAAAAACCAATTCACTCTAATTTTCCATCATAAAAATTTAAGTTTATACTAATAAATCACAAGCAAGATTATATTACTTTGTAATTAACTAGGAAATATCAAGAATTCAATGGAATGTTTCGTAAAGGAAATGGATAGAAACACCTACCTCAACAGCGTGCGAATACAATAAAACTTAAGGAGGTGGAAGAATACACCCCAAAAGGTGATCCAAACACCCTAACATTAATGAAATCGACAAAAATCAGAAAAAAACTAACCTAAGGGTTCATCCAAGAGGAAAAACACACCAAGAAACACCAAGAACTTGAGAGAGAAGGGAGAAAAATAAGATAAAAATAATAAAACCCCTTGAAACTCACCTTATATTTGAAGGAGGAACATCTATAGAGGAGGAGGAGCAAAGAGGAGTGGGTTTTGGGACCCCTTCATGCACAAAAAAGAACCCAATGGGAGGGGGATCAATTTAGGGTAAAAAGAGGGGATGGTAGATTGGGGATTTAAATATTTTAAAAATGTGGACACATTTCTTGGTTTGGCCTTACAATCTTCCAAACCAAGCATAAATTGTGCGGTCACCACTGTCCAAATGAATAGAACTTCAAGTATAGTTTCCAAAAAGTTTCCCAAACCATGTGTAACCTATGCAACATAAAATTGGACCCAAAAACATACTGCATGGTTACCTAGATAAGGGCCCATGGTTTTCCAAACTATGCATAGGCCAAAATGCCACCCGAAAACTCAAAAAATTAAAAATTCAAGTCAGGACTCAAACATAACCTCTACCAAAGAATCCATGATCAAGAAAAAAATAAAAATAAAGGGATATAAAAGGTTGGGGTTTGAAAATTATCTCCTCTAAAAACACTTTCTGACCCCATAAAGTCACCAGTTCAAAGATAAATAAAAATCGGTCCCAAAATTGAAGAAATATACAAAAAACCATAGTCCTCGAGGTGAAATTTCACTCCAAAATTTACACATGACTACTCTAGAGGAAACCACAACATAAAGGATAATTGGAGAACATGATAGGTTTATCCCCACTATAGGAACTCAACTAATATGATGGAAAGACTTAGGCTCGGTTCAATGTAGGAAATCCCAACACAATGTACCTGAACTTATTTGCACGAATTGAGAAAAACTGTCACCAGAACTAGAAATTTCCCACACCAGACAAAACCCCCCAACACAATAAGGAAACCAAAAGATTACTCGATCCAAATAGAGAACCAGAACCACAATCCATCAATTCTAAAAAACTCAAGTATTTCCATATGAGCATAGTTAAAACCAAGAACTACCCACACAAGTGCTAAGCACATTCAAATAAGATCAAATGATTCAAAGATCCACATTCAAATAAACATAACCACTCATACTATGAAGGAAAAAGTTCATCAAACTTTTATAATGGAAAGATGAACTTAAAAAAGTATAAAAACTAAAACAAGTAAACTTCAAAAGATCCCACCCCAACATAGGAGAAAAAAGTTGGATCAAGGTTCCCCACAACCTAAATAATTCATGACTGCAAAAAATATTCACTCCGGGGCCTATGGCTGGATCCTTGATGGATGAACCATTTAGTACCTCACATCTAGAAGTTGAAATACCCTGATCAAAACCTCTTATTCTGGAAATGATTCCTAGAAAACTTCTCCAAATGACCCAAATATCTACAATGATGGGAATTCTTTGGAGGATTATGGCATTATGACTTTGAGTTCCCAAACTCGAAAAACTAGAAACATACGATCAAAATGTTTGAAAATGAGAAGTTGAAAAAAATAATGGTGACTCTTTAGGAATAGGTTCCTCCATCATATACCCTTCTCCCGATGAGGAACCATCACGAGCAAAAAGAGACACCAGATTACCAACTTGTGCTCTGGAAACCAACTCAACTAGGAATGCTTCATCCACCAACTTCTCGAAGTGAATATCCTTGTAGGATAGAGCTCTCTCCTTTATCCTTTTATGAGGAACCAATATAAAAAAATAATATTTCATTAAATCCTATGGTGTTATCTCTGGAGAGAAGGAAATAAGTTCCCTTAAATGTTCAATGTAGGCCTTCACTATTCGCTTGCTTTGCTGAATAATTTTTAGCTCTTCCACTTTCTTTACCTTCACCTCTTCAGGTATAAACCATATGATGAAAATGAAATTAAACACTTCCCACTTTATCCCAACTTACATAGATGACAGAGAAACCACCTTCCACTGATCCAAAGATAGACCCTATAAAAATCCAAATTATCACAAAATATAAGATCTTTGGGAGTTACTAATGATCTGAATACACTCTTGACTTACTCAGGCCACTCCACTACATCTAATGGACCTTAATCACCATGATATGTAGGAAAAAATCGAGAAAAACCATAAACTGTGCAAGACACACTAGAAATTTTGGGGACTTTTCTGGGTGGCATATTATAAAATACACAGGGAGCAGAAAACCAAAATCAATAACAACCCGAAACACAATCTAAATAAACATCTCAATCCAAAACAATAGGCTCACAATCCAAATATTAAAATCACAACCAAATTTTTTTTTTAAAAAACAACTAATTTCATTTCAATTTCAAAAATTCCTTCTTTGAAGGCCACTTTCTAATGGCAAAAGTGATGTTTCTCAAACAAATCCCTCTTTTCAAATAAAAAAAATCTCCAAAGTTATTTTACATTAAAAAATTGCTTTAAAAAAACAAATAAAAACTTTTGGTTTCAAATACTCACCCATAGAATCCAATGAACCATTACATATGTATCCATCCATTTCCTCTTACATCATCCATGCACTAGTGCTCGCTTTCACTTTCCATACACACCCACACACCAGTGAACATTCATAAGGAGTAACAAGGGTCAAAAATTCCATTCCATCATCAAACCCAAGCACTTACCACTTTTGAAATTCACTTTTTCCTCCAAAAGTTTCCAAACCCTTCAAAATCCCAATTCGATTCAAACATCAAGATCGCTTTTACAAAAAAACCCATTCAAAAAATCATTTTCCTCTTTAATAAATATTTTATCCAAATCCATTTCCCTCTTGAAACCCATTTTTTTGAAATAAATCTTCCCTTTTGAGAATCCACCCACACTAAAAAATCCATCACAAACGAATAACTCACAACAAACACATGAGATGATGAACTAGTGTCCATGCGTAACCAAGCAACATGGTTAGTGGTCCATTCCCTAAGAAAGCATCAACAACTAGAAGGACCATGAATCGTGAAATCAGAATTCACATGGGTCAATACCCCAAGTGAGATCATGACATGAAACTGGCTCACCTACATTATCATTACTTATCCACACAAACCAAAAACCAAAACAAGAGACTCAAATCCTGGAATGCCCCTAGAAATTTTAGGATTATAATGAGTAAGGGTTCATGAAATCCTTCCCATACCAACCTCTCGAGTCTCGATAGTCTTAATCCCTAATCTACTTGACACCCCAAATAATTAAGGGACTCCTATGATACAATGTTTTCAAGAACCAACCCAAGATTCCATCTAACCCGACATTAGACCTGGTAAGAGAAATGGCCCAGAGGGCATTCCTGATCCCCACAAGTTGGAAAATAGCGATGGGAATAAAAGTAATCACCATGGGAATGATTTATCCCAAAACAAACCAAGATCAAATAAATAAACAAAACGTGCAGAAGAACCAATAATAACTGAATCTCAATAAATATATAAGCTATTTCAAATATAAATACTTAAAAAAGGTAAAAAAATACAAACTGAGACAATACCATGATAAATTGATCTCCATGTGACCTCTTGGTCACCTCCAACCACAAGACAAACCTAATAAAAAAATGAGCACTTGAACTAGAAACCTGAACCTATAAAACAGCTCAGGTCTACTGACACTGAATGGTACAAGTAGGGTGTGAGCTTAATAGATCAGTAGAAAACCACCATAGAATCCATACATTTCCTTTCACAAAATATTCCAAAAAAATAGTTTGTAATACATATATGAAAATATATTTTTCTCATTTTAATAAACAAACACAACTTTCCCTTTTCAAAACAACAAATACCCCATCCCTATTTAAAAAATGGATTACCATTTTATAACCAAAACCCATACAAAAATCCAAACACAACAATTCCAAGCTATGATGAAAATAAAAAAGTAGTATAAACAAGGAACCAAGTACAACATAATAAAAAAATATTGATTTTAACCATGGTCATTTCCTAAAAACCCCTAGAGTGATCCCTAGATGTACTTAGGTAAGAACCACCTATCAGTGTATAGTGCAGCTCCAAAGTCAATAACTCACTGGTCGTTCGAACTTCAAATCCAGTGGAAAAATCCCACCCAACCTCTAAAGCGTACAAGGGTTACCAACCCATATAATCGGGGTCGACAATCAACCATCACTCAACCCTCTAAAAGATACCCAAGAAACCTATAGTAATAATTTATGGTGAAAGGAGGAGGCCTTTTCATGCTTGACTCACTTTAACTTCCACCATCGTACTTGCTTACCCCAAACACCGACACCACCTATGCGATAAAAAACTCCTGGGAAATCCTCTATAGGGGTTCCCATCTCACAACAAGTCATTCACGTGTGCCAATCGAACAGTCACATCACATGATATTGTAAAACATTTCTCAAAACATGCTAAGATACCAACCCGACATTTGTACTTCCAAAAACACATTCATTTCCCAAACATCATAAAGTACCAACTAGGCCTTAAATCATGTACCTTTCAAATAAACTTAGAAAACTTTTCCAAACCATTTATTAAATAATATGAGATAACACTTTCATGTGCACAATTCCAAATGAGCCTTTAGATTTCAATTTCAATTCCATTTTCCATACCATTTCAAAACCAAGATGAAAAAACACAACATGCTTAAAGTTTATAAATGGGATTTAATAGCATTTTAAAACCAACCACATTCCAACATACCAAACAAACCATAATTTCAAACATAACATTTAAAACCATATTCAATCCACTTTGAGATCATAAACCATTTAAAAAACATATGGGCTTAAAGAAAATTGGAAAATAGTGGAGGGGGAAAGGTTGAGTGTTTTGAAAACTAGGTAATTAAGTTAAACAAGGCCATTATCATTTTTGGTACATCAATACGTGCACCCCGTGCACATATGGATGTGCCTACATCCAATGGAACACCCATGAAATCCCAAGAGAGCATCCACAACCTTTTTAAAGAACAAAATATTGAACACAAGGTTCATATAACCATCAAAATAAACCATCACAATGTAATTAAGGAATAACATAATCTCAAACCAATCACTTTCACAAAAGGGACCAAGAGACATTTTATCAAACACCTTGAAAAAATGAACTCATAATAATATTTAAGAAAACCCTTTTAAAAAAAATTCACACCAATTATCCATCATAAAAACACCAAATAAATTTATACTAACAAATCACAAGAAATATTATATTAATTTGTAAGAAACTAGGAATGATAAAGCATTCAATGGAATGTGACAGAAAGGAAATGGATTGAAAAACCAACCTCAACGACATGCAACTGCAATAAAACTTTGGGAGGAGGAAAAATATGCCCCAAAAGATGACCCGTACAATATAAAATCAAATAAATTGACAAAAAACAGCCAACCCTAACCATAGGTTTTGGACAAGAGGGAATCCTCGCCAAGAAAAACCAAGAACTTGAGAGAGAAGGGAGAGAAAGAAGAGAAAAATGGCCAAAACCCCTAGAAAATGACCTTAGATTCGAAGGAGGAACATCCAGGGATGAGGAGGATCCAAGAGGAGGGGGACCCCTTCGTGTGCTAAAAACGACCCAAGGGGAGGGGGGATCAACTTGGGGTAAAAATAAGGGAGGGTAGATCAGGGATTTCAAGATTTAAAAAATCTGGGCAGATCGTAAGGTTTGGCTGCACAGTTTTCCAAACCCTGCGCTCACCACTATCCAAATAGACAGAACCTCACTCACGATTTTCCAAACCATGAGAAACCCATTATCCCTACACCAGGTCCCCAAAACATTCCACATGGTTACCTGGTCAAGGGTACACAATTTCCTAAACCATGCACCCAAACTGTGCACATGCCAAAATGCCTCCCGAAAACTTAAAAACCTAAAAATTAAATTCAGGAATCAACCGGAACCTCAACCAAATGATCCATGATCAAGAAAAGATTAAAAATAAAGGGAATCCATGGTTAGGGTGTGAAAATATTAATGGTATTTAAAGTTTCATTTGAATTTATTTTTTTCATGTGGCTTAGGATTTAAAATTTATCAAAATGGTAAGGGTTTATTTCACAATCTCATCATTATTATGGATTATTTTTGTTTAAGTATCCTTTTGGGTAATTATTTTGTATTTATATCACAAAACAATCTATTTTATTATACTATGCTTATTTATGAATTTTTAAAGTATTATTACCATTTTTCCAATCTTTGGAACTTAAAATGATTAAGAAAATGTTTTTAATAAAATATAACTTTATTTCACTCTTTAGATGAAAATCCTTTTTCATAAAAGTCCATATTTTCAAAAAAAGTACTAAAAATGTTTTTACACTTTAAAAATGATTTATTAAAGGCATATTTACCCATATTTGACCTTTGAATTTTTTTGAAAGGAATCTTCATGTCGTTTTCAAAATAATCCCCATTTGGATTTTACCAAAAATGTGAAAATAATATTTATTTTAAAATTTATGAAAAGAACATAATTTTCCATTGTCCTGACAACTCATTGTTTTATAGATTATTTTATAAGTTCTAAATGTTATTTTCAAATAAAAGTAATTTAAAAATGTTTTTTGAAATTAAAAAAAGGTGATTATCAAAGTGAAAAGGTTATTTTTCTCAAGAATGTTTTATTGACTTTTTTATGGAATTTATAATCATTGAATACATTAAATATTTATTATACTTATGATAAACTAGGTATATATTGTATTGATATAATCCATATCATTTATTTGTATGTTTTATGTTTAATTTGATTGAGGATATAAAATTTTATTTCCATTCACCATATTATTTTGGATGGTTTATGATTATATTTATTTGACTGGGGTAATTAGTAACATTTTATATGTTAGTTTTTAAATATGAATATTTATATTTATTATGTTTCACCCCTTTAATCTGAGGAACACATTAGAATTAGTAAGGGAAGGGTGGGGATCAGTTATAGATAGCTCCTCAATGCATTGAAAAGTCTTATGAGACAAATCATTTGGACAAATTAGACAGGTTTCTACCAACATATTTAAATTGTCTTCTGATAGGTCTTGATAGTATGTTTCAAATGCATGAAATTATGCATTACCTCATCATGAGATCAGTAATTGATGTACATTGACTATTTTAGTAGTTATAATATCCCGGGATAAGTTTCAACCTTATGTGATTATTTATATGAATTTACTTGATCATTATTTATGCCAATGAGCCTATACCCTAGTGGTATAGGCTCCTGCTTGGCATCCAAAAGACCCATGATCAAATCTGGGCAGGGGTGAATTTCTGGGGTACTATAGCAGGGAACTGTAACAGTACTGTAGTAGCGGTGGAACTATAGTAGTGGCATCACTATAGTAGTGGAGGGACTATAGCAGGTACTGCAGTGGTGGCGGTACTGTAACAGTGCAGTTACTATAGCAGTACTATTCACCGAGGGGTCCTTTGGGCCAAAAAATGAGCTTTCAAGCCTTGTATTCAGGCCACTTGGCTTTGGGACTTCAGGATATGTATTAGGTCCCACTCTACCCAGTCTAAAGCGGTCTTTGCTTTAAAAATAAATTGAGGCTTCGACCCCAACATTTAAAAAAAACTTGATCATCATTTATTTCTTGCATATTATGCTCACTTTATTGATTAAATGGAATGTGTTTTAGTTATTTAAATTTCCCTATTGATTATTATTATTTATTCATGGTAGATTGAAATATAATCTTACCCTTAATAATTATCTAATCTCACCCATTTCTTATGTTTTATTTTCGATAGGACACCAATAAGTGTTTTGTGATTGATATGTAGGGATAAACTATGAGGAATAATGGTGTTCCCAAGGAAAAATATTTGTGTATTTTATGTTTTAAAATGTAATGTGAATTTAAAATGTTTATCTAGTTTATAATATCTATAAACTATTCAGTAATTTAGGTTGATATTCCTTATAGATAGTGCCAATGTAATAAAGTAGACATCAGCTCCAAGATACTGGGGTTGGGGTCTTTACCAGAAAGATCAAGTTGGTTTTTCTGGAACCTTTATAAGTTACTATAAAAAGATATTCTAGTTAACCAAATGGTTCTAATATAAGATAATAAAAATTCATATGATGAAGAATATTGAAAGTTTTTGTCATTCTTGAGGCATTTTTTCTATACATCCTATTTCTTAATAAAAAATGAGATGTATATGTCAAAGGGAAAAATGTTCTATTAATGAAAAAGTTCAGATTATCTTGCAAATAAGGATAAAACTGACTCATTTTTATACTTAAACAATTTTGATATGTTTATTAAGATGGATGTAGGAAATTAATTTGAATGAAAATATGATGATTTTTTTCCTAAAATAGGTTTTTTTAGAAAAGGTTTCATCACTTGTAAAAGTTCATGGATTGATTAAATGTTTAAATTACTCACTTTTGATTTCTACACTAAGCATGGATCACATAGAAATATAATTGGTTTATTTTCAGCTGATTTATTTAACAAAAGTGATTCTTTCCTTCTCTCAAAATTTTTAAAGTTTATATTCAGTTTAGTAGAGGGAAATACGAGAAGAATAAAAGGTGTGAAGAATGTTCCTCCCTCACTCTAAGATGTCAAAAAGGTAGATTTATAATTCTGATATCTTTTAATGGATCATTTTCTTATGGGAGGTTGTATAAATGAAGTTGTGATATGAACTTTCTTGGATGAATTGATGCTGATTGGGATGAAGTTTTCAATGATAAAAAATCAACATTAGTAGTAATTTTCTACTTAGCATAATATTGTGTGAGCTAGAATATTAAGAAAAAATGTTTAACATCTTTGATCAAAATGGATGTAGAATATGTTGTTGCTACCTAGTATTGTACTCAAATTTTGTGAATAAAATTCTAGCTGGAAGATCTGAGAGTGAATGTTTTCATACCATTAAAGATATATTGTGTGATAATACAAGTTCCATTCATCTTTTCAAAAAAATTATCTACCAATCATGATCATATCACATTAATATTAAGAATCATTTTATCAAAGATAAGGTTACTTGTCGAGATGTTATGCTAGATTAAATTTCTCCAAAATATCAAATTGATGATGTTTTAACAAAAGATATGTCAAAAGAGAGATTTGTGTACCCCACCATGCTTTGAATTATATTTAAAAAGGGGGAGATAAAGTAACAACTTTGTAAGAAGTTTTTACAAAACTTTATGTCATGAATATGAAGCTGTGGTTATCATAAAATGGGGGAGTAACAAAAATGGGACAATAAAAAACTAAGAGTTGAAACTAATAAAGAAAAGTGGAGAAGATAAAAGTGAGGGAGAGTTTATCTTAATATAGACAAATATTTTCTTATCACTGAGGGATGGAGTTCCTTAAAAACATTACCTTATCTAGTAGTGTGGTTTCATGACCTTATCTATGAGAAAGGTTGTGTTTTGATAGTTTTTTTAAAAATGAGTTGTGAAAAATTTTAGTGGTGGAAAATTATGTGTGGTTAAAAGTTGTTAATGAAATTTTCTAATAAATCCATAGGGGATATTGAAGATCCTTTATGAGTCTCTGATAAAAATGTTTTTTATTTTTTGAAAACTAACTTTTCTTAAGGAATGTTTTTGTAATAAATGTGAGAAATAAGTTAATGGAAGTTTGTTAAGAATATTTGTTATGAAAGTTTTATTATAAGGTTACTAAAGAATAATAAATTTAGAAAATTGTAAAGTTTACTTAACTTTGTTAAATAAATTTATAACAAAGTAAAATTATTCTATTTTATTCATTAAGGTGTTTAACATAATGGAAAACCACTTGATAGAATATTCTAATCAAAGGATGAATTAAAATTCATGAAGAACATTTCCAGGAGAACCTTTCTAGATAAAGGCTATCAAATATACTAGGGGAGAAGTAAAAAATATAGATGATCAAAGAAATGTTATAGAAAAAGAAAGTTTGTTGATATTTTAAAAAAAGGAAATAGTTTCAAAATTATAAGAGTTTCTAGAACTGAGTTTCTATATTCTTAATATATAGGTAATCAAATAGATAATTTATAAGAAAAACTGAATTTATAAAGTTTCTGATTGGTATGACCATTAATGATTTTCAAAAAAAAAAGTTTTTGAGTTTGAATTCATAAAATTATTTCCCAAATATTTCTAGATGTATAAAGTACAATTTACTAGAAAAATATTCTAGATAGAGTTATTATAAGAAGAGTTACTGATAATGTTGATTTTAGGAAATTTTCATAAAGGGGAATGTAGTGTAGCTGATCATTAGATGAAAAAAGTGTAGAAAGTTTTATAAGTAGAGTCATCAATCAAACCTTTTGTAAGTATTTTTCACATTTTCATCGAATATTCAAAATGAAGAACATTGAACATACCAAATTATGACCATCAAACTAACATAATTAGTTGAAGTTTTTTTAGTGAGTTTGTAAGGTCTTAAAAAATTTGAAAGAAATAAAAAGTGGTATAAAAAGTCAAATTCATACATCTATTAAAATACAAAGAGGAATAATTAAAAGAAGTTGAAGTAATAGTTTTGAGTCAAAGAATTCTAGATGTAATTGAAGTATTTAAAATTTGAATCAATGTAGTCAACCATATTTATTGAATCCAATGGAATAGAAAATGATATATTTAGTTTTTTTTCGCGATTTAAGATGAATGGATAAAGGAAAACTATGTTTCCAAACATATTGTTTATATGATGTTTTAAGTATTGATTTTTTTATAGGCTGATTAAATTTCAAAGTTTCAAAGTTATGTAATGATTTTCTTCATCGGATTGAAGAACATTAAATAGAACATCAGACAAACATTCACAATTTTACCAGATGAAATTTTCTAAAGAGTTTTATAATGTCCTGGGATGAGGTAGAATGATCGAACATAGTTAACCTTATAGGTAATTTATTATGAATTAGTTTAAAAAACAATTCATCTAAAAAAATAAAATTTTAGAAGTGAAGTTGTGTTATCATATGAAGAAGGGTCGATTGGATGGATGAGCATAAGATGAACATTATTGATGTAATCAGAATAAATTTTCAGTGAAGTTTTCTTATTGTGAAGTTTTAAAGGAATAATATTAGTAAAAAATTTCACTATAAGTAGGAATTTACTAATGTTTTATAGAAAAACATTTTTTGGACAAATATTTTTGAGACACTTTTCATATATTTGTAATGTCTTAAAATATGATGATATTGAACTAAGTTTTTTTAATTGGTTTCTTATCAAGATTAAATCAGAGAATCATGAGAAGTTTCCTAATGTATTATGTTACATAAGTTTGATATTTATTTGAGTTTTAGAAATTTTGATAAAGGTTGTAATTTTTGGAGAATTCATGAAGCTTCAAGAAGATTACAGAATACTCCAGAATACTTGAGAAGGTTGCAAAAAATTCAGTTTTAGTAGGAAAAATGAAAATGAGTTCCCTTAAATTCCACTTTAGGAGAACTTATATAAAGTGGGTGTGTAAGTACATTTGGAATCAACACTTTTTATCTCAAAAACCCAAAAACTATATAGGTTTTGTTTTAGAGTGATTTTTTGACCGAATTGGTTAAAGAAGAGTTACTGGATAGAAGTTTTTGACCAAATTATTGAAAAAAGTTTCCTTAATAAGATTCCAAATATATATTTATAGAGAAGAGTATTAAATAGAGTTTTACAAGAAAATTTTATAGGTGCAATGGAGTTTTAAAAAGAAAATAGATTTGGAAAATAAGTGAAGGTTAAATGAGGTGCATCAAATTTAACTTACTAGATAAAAAAGGCACACCGAAAAAACATTATTGATTAGAGGAATCAAAAGAACATTCAAAATAAAATTTTTGGGAGATGATTTATGAAGTTTTACATATTTTTATGGCTCATTTTTTTAATAAAAACTTGTATAAACTGATAGGAGATAGTATTATCTCCTCTCAGGATATAGGAAGAGATTTTTGGGATATAAATCAACTATGGGATATGATATAAATACCTTTACTTGTAATTGATGAAATGATTATTGGTGGAAGAATCCATGGCCAATTAGAGTCTCCATGATAAGGATGTAGGTTCTCACACTAAGGCTGAAACATGTAAAAATACATGTGTGCTATTTTTTCCTTATATAATTTCCTTAGAATAAGGGTAAAAATAAAATAAAGAGGAAGAGTTTATAAATATACATACATATTAACAAATAACATAGGTTAGATCAAATTAAAAAAATAAATATTTCAAGTTGAATATAATCTTTAAAAATTTGGTCACCACTGATTCACCCTCCCCATTATTAGGTTGATTGCACAATCTACCTAGGGAATCTCATTTATGACCAAAGACTACCCCTTTAGTGACCATGAATTATCACTTTTCATAGTTTAAAATAATATTTATCCTAAAATATTTCCATAATAGTTTCTATATTTTTCAAGTACCTTTAAAATGTGTTTCGAATAATATAAAAATCATCCAAAAAAAATTAATTATCATTTCAATCATATGAGAGTAAATGGTCATCATACATCTATGAAAGGTGGATCAAGCATCAAATAACCTAAATATAATTCACTAGTAAAAAAAAAGTCCCAAATAGACTTGTGAAAGTCGACTTCTCTAGATCCTTAAGATATATGAGAATTTGGTTGTAACTAGATCTAGCATCTAGAAAATATAAGTACTCATTATTAGCTTAGCTCTCAAGTATTTGGTCAAGAAATGGCATTGGTAAATTGCATTTCCTGGTGGTAGTATTTGGTTTTATATAATCTATACTAAATCCATACTTTTTTGATGTTCTACTATGTATTTTTTCAATATTTTCATTTATAGAAACTATAACTCCACTCTTCTTAGGAACCACCTAAACATGAATTACCCAAGGGCTATCTGATATTGGAAAAATAATTCCATCATCAAGCAATCTTATCACTTCCTCTCCAACTAAAACTTTCATGAGTAGTTTATGTATTATTTTCCTCTAAACTATAGGCCTATGTTTTGGTTCTATGTTAATTTTATATATAAATTAATAAGGAATTATACCCTTAATATCAGCTATAGACCATCCAATCACAAATTGAAAATTCCTCAAAATAGATAGAAAAATATCCTCTTGAATTTCTTCTAATTTTTATTTGTTAATTATAGGTAATGAATATCTATCACACAAATAAATATAATTTAAAATGGGTTGGGAGGGTTTTGAGCTCTAAATATAGTTATTTTTTACTCATAGGAGGACAATTAGGCCTAGAAGGTCTAAGATCCTCAAGCACTTCTTAAAGAAGGCTGTGTAGAAATAATTTTTATGTCCCCATAAAACTACTTCAGACTATCAAAATATATGATTGGGATTATAATTTTTTTCAATGAAAACTCATATAAGTGTTATATGAAATCTCAAAAACACTCATCAAAGTGTTACACCTAATTTGAAGTAGGGTAAGGATCCTAAAACTATTTAAAAAATTGTATAATCTCAAAGATAGAAAATTGATCTTCAAAAAATATCTTCTTAGTAGAAACAAAACTATTTTACTGTTCTTTAAAACTGTCTAAATTCTCATCTTTATCATTCTAAAAATGCTGAGGGCACTAATTTTCAACTTCCAATGAGGTTTCTTAAACCTATTATTGTATATCAAATTCTTCTTCAACATGATAAAATGAGTCCTCTAATCCAAGAAGCACAACTCTTGAGTAGTTCTCTCCTAAAGGTAGTTCCTTATCATTTGTGAAGATATTAAACTCCTCTCTTTTCTCTCAAAAATTGAAAATGAGCTTACCATTAAAAACATCAATGAAATTCCCCCCATATGGCTAACAAAGGCCTATCTGGAATAATTGGAACTTATATGTAAAAATTCATATCTAGTATAGGAAAATCAGTAGGTAGATATAGTTTCCCTACTCTCACCATAAATTCATCAAATATCACAATTGGGTGAGTAATGGAATGACAAGCTAACTATATGAAAACTATGTTGGGTTGTGGTTCTACTAACATCAAGTGTTGAAACAATGAAAATGGTATCAAATTAATACTCGCTCCAAAGTCAAACAGGCAGTTCATCAGACCACTTTCTTCTGGAATGCATGATATGAAATAACATATAGGATCCTAAATTTTAAGAGGTATCATATTTTTTAGGACAACACTAAAATCCTTTTGAGATTTTATGTTGTAAATTCTTATAGTTTTTTCTTATTTGAACAAATTTTCCTTAGTTATTTAAGATAAGTTGTACTTTGAATTAATGATTTAAGAAAAGGTACACTGATATGAAGTTTGATAACAGGTTATAGAAATGTGAGAAGTTCAATTCCATGATTATTCTCATTAATTCTCTTAGGGAAAGGAATAGTTTGGTAAAAATTATTCAAATTTGTTGAACTTCACTCAATTTATTATTAAAGTTTCCTTTTGATTTGATTTGATTTGATTTTTTTTATTTTTTCTTATGGTTTTTCAGTCAGAACAATAACTTTTAAACTGTTTTTAGTAATGTTATCTAAATTTTTGGATTGAGTAATTTTTAAATTTTGGTTTCTTGTTTCATCAATATTTTCATTTTGAGAATTTTTTGGATAATTTTTAGCTTCATGGTGAGTTTGAAGATCAAATATAGTTATAAAAACCATTAGATTTTCCCTAGTATTAAGTTCAATTGTTATTTGTAACTTCCCTTTTTATCTTCCTCCAAAATCTCTATCCATTTAACTAATTTGAGTTTATAAATTAGTCATTTAATTTTTGAAAGTAGGCATTTGTGACTCCATGTCATATCAGTAATGTTAATCTTGAGAATATATTCTACTCAATACCCAATAAAAAACCCCCTATATGTTTCCTTCTGTATTGAAAGATTCATCCTTAGGTTGGGTTTGGAATTGTTTCCTAGGCTGTTTTTGAATACAGGGAGAGCAATAGGTCTAAGAACTCCATGATATATATAAGAAATGTTCATATGGTTTCAGTAGCCCTAGTTATAGTTATATTAAAATTGATCATCCTTAGACTACATCATATGTATGTACAGAAAAAAACTATCATTTTCAAGAGCTTCGGCTCACATATCAAAATTAAGAAACCATGATTTTAAATGCCTAAACATACCAAAAAGGTGATATTAATACCTAAATCTGTTTTTGATATTTTCATTATAGTAACCATAATATTTCACTTCATATTTTTAAATATGATTGGTATCTTTCCTAATAATAGTTCTTCTTCTTCAACACTAATTTTGTGAATTTTCTACCAGTGTGTTAAGTTTTTTTGAGTTCCTCAATAGTTTTATCACTATAAACTCCTCAAAAAGACTGAATCACCAGTGTTTGGTGATACAATGTGATATTATTTTACAATGTATCCATGATAAATTATAGAGTTAATTTGTGATCTAGACATTGAAAAAGTAAAACCTTGAATCTCTCCCAAGCCTCTTTGAAGAGATCATTCTCATTTTAAATAAACATAATGATTTTTTTTATTTTAGTGATCATTCACCTAGAAAAAAACTTAATGAAAAAAGCATTATACAATTTTTCCTATGTATCAAATATTTCTTCATCCATTTTTTAGAACATGGTGTTTTCATTTCCCTTTAAGAAAAAATTTAAGACTCTAATTTTTAGCTCTTCCTCACTCAACCCCCTAAATGTAATCTACTGCACCACAAAATATAAATCCATAATTAAGTCAATAGAGTCTTAATTAGGTAATCTGAGGTTTTATGGATAAATAGAAAAGTGATATTTCTAAATTTCATAGTTTCAAGACCTATGATATTGTCCAAGGATGATCTATTTTCAAATAAATACTACAAAGACTATAAAAACTGTCTAAACCTTTCCTGGAGAGATAATGGAGTTCTTATACTTGCTTCTCCTCTTTGTTTTGAAGAAAAACCTAGAACAAAATTCCAAACCCAACCTAAGGTTGAGTATTCTAATTTAAAAGGAAATATAAAGGGCCTTTTTCACTAGGTATTGAGTAAAATTAATTATCATGAGTCACAACATGAAGACGACATGGATTCAAAAAAGGATGACTTCAAAAATGAAATGAATAATTTAAAAAATCAAATCAGTCAAATAAATAGAGAGCTTGGAGGAAGGGAAAATGGGAATTTACTAAGCACCACTAAACTTAATTCTAGGGAGAATTTAATGAATTTTATAACTCGATGTGATCTTAAAACTCACCAAGATAGAAATGATCCTAAACCTTCTCAAAATTAAAATATTGATAAAATTTGAAACCAAAATATAGAAATCATATTATATTGAAATTTTGATAGTATCACTGAAAGAACTTTGAATCCTACCGATAAAACTGAAAAATCACAAGAAAAAGCCTTTAAAATCAAATAAAATAAAATAAAAAAGAAGCTGAAAGAAGAAATTGAGGGAATGTTGAAAATTGTAAAGAATATTTCCCCAACTATTCCTTTCGCTGAGAGAATTAATAATAATAATCATGAAACATAAATTTTCAAATTTATGGAACCTGTTAACAAAATTAATATTTCTATACCATTTTCTAAATTATTAATTCAAATTTCACCTTATTTCAAACCACTAAGGAAATTTTTTTGAACTAAGAAAACATTGGAATAATTTTCCACATACAATATCATAGAGGAGTATAGTGTTGTTCTAAAAAATAGGATACATCCTAAACTCCAGGATCCTAGAATCTTTGTCATCCTATGAATTGATGGTGAGAGTAGGGAAGCTCTATCTTCCAGTTTATTTTATTATACTAGATATAGAGTGTGACATAGAAGTACCAACTATTCTGGGTAAGCATTTCTTAATTATAGGTCAATCTATCATCTATGTTTCTAAAGGTAATCTCATTTTAATTTTTTATAGATAAAAGAGAGGATTTTAATATCTTAAAAAATGGAAAGGAGTCTTCTTTAGGATAGAACTATTCAAGAGTTGAATTTATCAGATTAGAGGAATAATTTATCATATTGAATAAGAATTGGATAAATAATCCTTATTTGAAGAAAACCATTTGAAATTTGAAAATAAGTGTCCCTTAAATTTTGAGGATGATAAATAAGATAATCCATATAATTTTCTAGAAAAGGACAAAAATTATATTTCTACTAAGATTAGATTTTTAGAAGATCAATTTTATATCTTTGAGATCAATAAATTGTTAGGAGGGTTATAGGATCCCTTCCCCTCTTTAAATAAGGATGAACACATTGATGATTATTTGAGAGAATTCATAGAACACTTAGATGAATTTTATTGAAAAGCATTATAAAACTAGTCTTAAATTATGAGTATGTGATGCTATTTTTTTGGGATAGAAAAGAGGTTTTCTACATATCCTTCTTGAATAAGTATCTTGAGGATGTTGGATCTCTTAAAACAAAGTGTATTACTTGGAGTAAAAAAATCATAGGAAGATCTCAAAACCATCCCAACTCATTTTAATTAATTCTTTCTTGGTGATATATCTTCATTACCTATCATTATCACATCCAAATTAAAATAAATTCAAGAGGAGAGTTTACTAGATATTCCAAGGAAGTTTTAATCTATGATTAGATGGTCCATATACGATCTTAAGGGTATAAGTTATTAAATATATATGCATGAAATACCCATAGAGCCTAAACATAATCCCATAGCTGAGGGAAAAAAATTATTAACCCAAATATAAAAAGATGTAGTTAAAAAGGAAGTGACAAGATTACTTGATACTGGAATTATTTTTACAATATCAGATAGACCTTGGGTAAGTATAATTTAGGTGGTTCCTAAAAAGAGTGGAGTGACAATTGTTAAAAATAAAAAGAATGAGTGAATATGAATTAGGATTATGAGCAAGTGGAGTGTCTACCTAGATTATAGAAAACTGAATGCCATCAATAGGGAAAACCATTTACCAATGCCATTTCTTAACCAAATTCTAGAGAGGTTGGATGAAAAGGAGTACTTATGTTTTCTTTATGGATGTTATGGTTATAAACATATTCCCGTAGATCTTGAGGATCAAGAGAAGATCACTTTAAGATTTCCATTTGGGTCATCTTCCTTCTATCAAAATTCCGTTGGACTATGTGGTGATCCAGCCACCTTTCATTGATATATGATGCCCATTTTTTCTAATATAATTGAAAAAATAATTTAAGTGTTTATGGGTGATTTTTTTACCATTGAAAACATATTTAAGAGAATATTGTGAAATCTATAAACTATATTGAAAATATTTCAGGAGAAAAATATTATTTTAAACTAGAAAAAGTGCTAATTAATAGTCATTGAAGAGATAATATTATTCCAAAAAGTCTCAAAGAGTGGGATGAATGTTTATAATGAAAAAATACAAGTGATCCAAAATATTTATACCCTTGAAAATTTCATGGGAATTAGAATATTTCTAGGCCATTCTTGTTTTTAATAGAGAATCATCATGTTTTTTAAATCATTCAACCACTTTTATCTCTATTAGTTAAGTACGTACCTTTTGTATTTGATGAAATCTGCTTAGATTCATTTAATCTAGATAAGGATAAACTCACATAATTACTGATTATTACTACTCAATATTAGAAATTACCTTTTTAAATTATGAATGATGAAAATGATGTGATAGTGGGGGGTTGTTTTAGGGTATAGGAATGAGAAGAGGCTGTATGTGATTTACTATTATAGTAAGCTCTTAGATAATTTGCAAAATAATTACACTACTACAGAGAAAGAGTTAGTTTCCGTTATCTTTTCTCTAGAAAAGATTAGACAAAATCAGATAGGGTCCAATGATATAATTTCACCAACCATTCCTATATCAAATATCTTTTGGATAAAAAAATCAAAACCAAGGTTTATGAGATAAAACATTTAGTTACATGAATTTGATATAGAAATAAAGGATAATAAAGGGGATATAAATGTAGTTGTTGACCACTTGTACAGGTTTCCAAATTGTAACAACCCAAAAATTTAGAAATAGATTTATTATAGAATGCATAAAACACTGAGTCTCTACAAAAAACCAATTTTTTATAACCTAGTAAAGTAAACATAAGTTTTCCCCCTCATTGATGTGAATTTTGAAATAATGACATACACGGTTGTATTCAGTAAGATATTTAGAGTATGATAAGACTAACTTAATTTTTGGTGAATAATAACACACCCTTATGAATAGTGACTTACCCTTATAAATAGTAATGAATAGTAAATCATATAAAAAAAATAGAAACTTCACCCATGAATGTATAAATAAAATTTAAACATCTTAAAAGTGAAAAAATGATCATAGTATAAGTATTGGTATTTTTGTATGACATAAATATTTAAATTACAAATTTATAATTAATTTGATAATTTCAAATGGAAATGTATTTTCACAAAATTTAATAAAAAATTGTTACTTTATTGTATTATGATTATAAGATAATTTTACAGGACCTTGATTAATTTCTCAAGGTCTTATAAAACGAGTTATAGTTTTAAAGTGGTTTTTTTTGGAATAAATTATGATTTTACTTAAAAATTAAATTAAAAATATTTATAAAAATATTTTCAAATAATGGAGTTAATTTTTTAATTCTATAGATCAAAAAATGTTTAGGGTGATTTTTTTTGTATTTTTCTAAAATACTTGAATTTTTTGTGAATAGTAAAAATATAGTTTTGAGTTTTCGGCACTTTAATGGAATCATAATCACATAATAATTAAAATTAAAGTATGGTCGACTTGTGTACAGTACAATATGACATGAGGTGTCCCAAGTGGATAAAATCATGGGAAAATACCGTGGGAAAGCCCATGGTTTTTCAAAAAACAACAAATGAGGTGTCCCTTTGAAATTATTAAAAAACTCCCTCTCTTTTCTATAAACACCCACTCATCCATTCGTTTTATTTCATTAAAAATCCATCATCCTAGATTATATGGTGTTTTTACCTCCCTATGAGTCCTCCCAAGGTTTCCTTAATCCCCCAAGGTCCCAACCTTCAAGTTCTAGGAGTTACTCTACAAGGTAAGGGAACCTTTCACCCTCCTCTTTTAGTCAACACTTATTTTATGTTATCTCTTTGAATTTCAATTATAATATGTTGGAGATTGATATTATGTATTCCTATTAATTTAATTTTTATGTCCATATGATGAGATAACCTTTTTCCTCTCATCAATTCTTCTTATGAAAATTTAAGCGACGCCGTCAGGCTGCCGAATTTTCATAAGGGATCTCTCAACTTTTCTTTTATTTTCAAGTTCATCTCTTTTATTTTTCTCTCCTCACCTCCTCTATACAAATGACCATGATAACTCTAGTATAATCTATATAATGTAATTTTATCATGTTAATGGAAGAACGATCATCAATATTCTTACTCCCTCCCTTTTATTTTTATAAGCAAAATCAACGTCCAGGAGGTTCCAATTTATAACATTTATGGACGAAGACATTTTGTTATTCAATTTCTCCTTCATTACTGGTCATTAAACCATTTATATGGTTTCAAAATACTATAATATATTTATAATAACCTAATTAATTTTTATAAACTAGTATAAATACATATTATTAAATCAAATAACCAAACTAGTTTTTAATAATCAAAATACCACTTAAATAATCTAAGTGAATGTCATTAATATTTCATCTACTGATTCATCCTCTTTCCATAGAACCGAATTATAGAAATTATTATTAAAAATTCTGTATGTTCATAAATTCAACTCTGGATATTTACATCCATTCCACATGAATTCCATTACTTAAAAACAAGGGAAACAAGTATGAAAATCAAGAAAACGAACACTTCCGAATGAAGAAATTCAATATAATAACTTATCAATAAAGAGATAAATAATCTAAAAAGAATTATGATAAACTAAATTCAGGTCTAATAGGTTCTGAAATAAGTTATTAATAAGTCTAATTTCATATTCCATGACCTTAAGTTCAAGAGCGGAACACATTCAGACTTATGGTAAGGGTTTCTTCATCTCACTTCCATTCTTGTGAGATTTTCCATATTCACTACTAATAATTGTGTATGGTGTATGTATAATGACCATTAATGTATCATATCATGAATATATTTATTTTAATTTTATTCAATGTATCATTTTAATATTATTAATTTTGGGTCATACGAATCATTTGATTACAAAATGGTAAGGGTTTTCCACATTAACTTCCATTTTCATTCGGGTTACTTTCATTGTCTAATTACTTCAATGAAATTCTTATGTATTATTATGTACTCCTAATAAATTCTGTGTGATTATTCTATACATGTAAACCAACCATAATACTTCCCTATTTTATGGATAGTTACATATTTTAAAAGAAACTTTCAAAACTGTTTCCAAAATACAAACCCGATTCAAGGGAATTTCTCAAATTATTATCTATTTTTAAGGGCACTCTATAATCTATTTTTGGAAAATATTATATTTATAAAATCACTAATTTTATTATGAAAATAATATACTACTTCACTTTTTTTATATAAATATTTTTCCAAAAGAACTCTTCTTTTCAAAATAAAGAGTATTTATCTCAAGAATTGCTTAATGATTTTATAAGAGTATTTTCATCTAATTCAACACTCTTGTTGATTCTTATGTATTATTGGGTTTAATAATTTGTGATTTAATATACCATATTTGAATGAATTTTTTATGAATAATTTTATTGTGGATGAGCTATCCTAAAACCATTCACCATATTACTCAGAATGTTTAGTGTTTTATGTTCAATGATTGGGGAAAGTTAGTTACTTTTCATATGATAGTTTCAATATGAATGTATATGTTATTTATGATTATCCCCACTCATATGAGGAATGAATCAGACTTATTATGTGATGGGTGGGGCCCACTATATCTAATCGATGCATCAGTAGGTCTCATGATACAAACTAGGTCATAACATGAGGCCTTGACAAAATGGTTATTTATGGTCTTGGCACGAGGCCTTGACAGTGTGGTTATGATGTCCGACATATGCATTTATCTCATTATGAAAATAGTATTGATAGATCATGTGGTTTTTTGACTATTAGAATACCCATGATTATGTTTTATTATGGAATTATTTACTCATCCCATTTTCCTTCCATAATGTGTTCACGTTTATTATTTTTAAAGGAATGTGATTTTGTTATTCACCATGCCAAATGTTTATGTTTATGTTATCTTCTGCTGTATTGATTTACCATTACTGAGAATTTGAGTTCACCCCTTTCATTTGTTTTTCTTCCCTAGTTTATGAAGAAGATATCATTTATTGAGTTTTCAAGGATTCATTTTATTAGCTTTTGTTATGTATCTTATTTTGTTTCCTTTCAAAATGTAAAATGGGTCCCATGTATATATCTAGTTTCTTAAAGACTACTAAAATAATTGGTACTTCAGGATTTGATTCCTTGTAATCATTCTAATGTAAAATAATGCACCGACTCCGAGCTTCTAGAGTCGGGGCGTTACAGTTTGTATCAAAGGAATTTTAGTAGAAAACTTGGAAATTAGATTTAGAAAATGTTGATTAGGGAACAAATCCATAAGATAGTCTTCAAGGATAAGCATACAAGAACATCATGGTATTTTGGTAAGGAATATATTATGTGGATATTTATAGAAAATAAATCCCTGTCTGGATACAAACAGGTAGAGGTGGATTTGGTAGTGATGTACCTATGAGTGAAAACTCTGACAAAGAGTTTCGGGCTTGACTCGGGGTATCCTGGTACCCGACAACAGGTCTTTTTTTACTCTTGGTTTGATACTCCATGGGGATATTCTTAGGATAATTAAAATTTTATTTACCCACCATTGTGAAGGATTTATGCCCCTAAAGTAACCAAATTATATGGTTTTACGATTTAAAATGCATAAATTTATGCTATGTGATATACCATGTTTAGAGTTATAGAGAGTTCATAATTTTTTGAGATAATATATAATATGGAACTTATTAGAAATGGTGACTAACATAAGGAATGATAACTTCATCAATGCATATGGTGCCAAGAGTAAGAAGGATCACATCTCTAATGGTCGTAAGATATCTTTTCAAAGGAAGATTTTCTCCAAAGTATCCTATTCATATGATTAAATAATATCATGTGTTAACAAGGTATGTAAATAATTATCTGAGTTCTATGGATTTAAAGGGAATAAAAAGAATATAAGGATGGCAGAGAGATACGGGGATAAAGGGAAGAAGGCAAAGAAGTGTTTTCCCACATGTGATAAATGTGAAAATAATAACCCTGGTAAATTCTTGAAGGTAATGAGTGTTTTCTATAAGTGTGGAGAAAAAGGAAACCAATTTCATGAACTCAAGGGTAATAAAATGGTTTCAAATGTACAATTCTTCAACTTCAAGGATATGGGACACTATGAGAATCAATGTCACAATCGTCAAAGGAATATGCCCAAAATGATGATTTTGGATAATGATCATGTTATAATGCTACTATAGATGAAGAAGAATTATTAATATTCCTAATCAAGAATCAAGTCATTTGAATATTTTCTCAGTATTTTACTGGTTGTAAGAATTATGATATTTTTAAAGATTGTACTATAGTACTATTTCATTAAGGATTTGAGGTCATATGGTGAATGGTACAAAATAAAAGTGATTCAATAGAAACTTAAATTTTTTAGAAAACACATGACTGAGGGAAATACCACCCTTAATATATATATATATATATATATATATATATATATCTCATTTTGTGATAATGATGAAGAAATGATTAATTCAGATCCGTACTGACTACCTTGGAACTGATTTTTGACTTGTCGAGAAGTGTTCTATGCACTCATAGATGGGGTTTAACACACTTTTGGATTTAAGGAATATATCCAATAACATGTATCTTAATTAAGGAATACAAAGGAATGCATGTTTTTTATATGGTTTTTATGGTAATTCAAGTTATTACCATATTTCAAGAGGATAAATGATGATGTTATTCACATGTTTGGAATGTGAATTTTAGAGATGCTTCTTGTAGATTAAGGGTTAATGATAAGTTCATCTTGTAAATTTAGAGGCCTTCATTATAATGTGTTGAATAATTATATTTTGGAATTTTTAACCATTTACAAAATGGTTTAAGTTGATCATTGTATGGGTTTTAGAGTTTAATGTCACTACATGATGTTTTGGTTATTCTTCCTTGACCATATTTTCGAATTATAATTCGTTGTTTTGTAGTAACTGATGCTTTTAACTTTCCTCTTATTAATATAATATTTAAACTATATTCTTGATGTGGTCTTCACATAATTAAATTTTCAACTATCAACCATTAACTTTCAAAGTTCAATTTCAAATTTCGAGTATGAAATTTTTGTAAAGAGGGAATAATGTAACACCCCAAGAATTTACAAATAGATTTATTATAGAATGAATGAAACACTGAGTCTCTAAAAAACAACACTTTTCTATAATCTAGTCAAGTAAACATAAGTTTTCGACCTCTGTGATTTTAATTTTTAAAAATTGATATACACGGTTGCGTTCAATAAGATATTTAGAGTCTGATAAGATAAACTTAATTTTTGGTGAATAGTAACATACCCTTATGAATAGTGACATACCCTTATAAATATTAATGAAGATTAATGAATAGTAAATCATATAAAAAAATAGAAACTTCACCCATGAATGTATAAATACAATTTATACATTGTAAAAGTGAAAAAGGATCATAGTATAAGTATTTGTATTTTTGTATAACATAAATATTTAAATTAAAAACTTCTAATTAGTTTAATAATTTAAAATGGAAATTTATGTTCATAAAATTTAATCACAAATTTTTACTTTATTTTCTTATGATTATAAGATAATTTTACCGGACCTTGATTAATTTCTCAAGGTCTTATAAAACGAGTTATAGTTTTAAAGTGGTTTTTTGGAATAAATTATGATTTTACTTAAAAATTAAATTAAAAACATTTAGAAAATTATTTTTAGAAAATAGAGTTAATTTTTTAATTCTACACGTTGAAAAATGGTCATGGTGAATTTTTGGGATTTTTCTAAAATACTTAGAGTTTTCATGAATAGTAAAAATACAGTTTTGAGTTTTCGGCACTTTAATGACATCATAATGAAATAATAATTAAAATAAAAGTCTGGTAGATTTTTTTACAATAACATATGAAATGAGGTGTCCCAAGTGGCTAATAATATGGAAATATTCCATGGGAAATCCCATGGTTTTTCAAAAAACCACTAATGATGCGTCCTTGTGAAATTATTAAAAAACTACCTCTCTTTTCTATAAATACTCACTCATCCATTATTTTTTCTTTCATTACAAATCCCTCATAATATATTTTATAGTGTTTTTACCTCCCTATGAGTACTCCCAAGGTTTCCTTAATACCCCAAGGTCCCAACCTTCAAGTTCTAGGAGTTACTCTACAAGGTAAGGGAACCTTTCACACTCCTCTTTTAGTCAACACTTCTTTTATGTTATCTCTTTGAAATTCCATTATAAAATGTTGGGGTTTGATATTATGTATCCCCCTTACTTTAATTTTTATTTTCATATTATGAGATACCTATTTTTCTCTCACCAATTCTTTTTATGAAATTTTAAGTGATGTCGTTAGGCTGCTGAATTTTTATAAGGGATCTCTCAACTTTTCTTTTATTTTCAAGTTCATATATTTTATTTTTCTCTCCTCACATACACTATCCAAATGAACATGATAAATTTAGTATCATCTATATACTGGAATTATATCATGTTAATGGAAGAACCATCCTCAATATTCTTACTCCCTCCCTTTTATTTTTATAAATGAAATCAACGTCCATGAGGTTCCAATTTATAACCTTCGTGGGTAATGAAGTTTCATTCTTCAATATATCCTTCATTTATGGTCATAAAACAATTTATATGGTTGAACCAAACTATAATATATGTATTATAACCTAATTAATATTCATAAACTAGTATACATACATATTATTAAACCAAATGACCAAAATTGTTCCTAATAATTAAAATACCGCTTAAATAATCTAAGTGAATGTCATTAATATTTCATCTAATGATTCATCCTATTTACTTGTAAATGAATGATAGAAATGATAATTAACACTTCTATATGTTCATAAATTCAACTCTGGATATTTACATCCATTCCACATGAAATCCATTACTTAAAAACAAGTGAACTGATTATGAAAATCAAGAAAACAAACACTTCGGAATGATGGAATTCAATATAATAACTTATCAAAAAGGACATAAATAAACTAAAAATAATTATGATAAACTAAATTCATGTCTAATAGTTTCTTAAATAGGTTATTAATAAGTCTAATTTCATATCCCAGGAACTTAAGTTCAAGAGTGGGACACATTCAGACTTAAGGTAAGAGTTTCTTCATCTCACTTCCATTTTTGTGAGATTTTCCATATTCACTACTAATACTTGTGTATGGTGTCTGTATACTTCCCATTAATGTAACATATCAAGAATATATTTATTTTCATGGTATTTAATGTATCTTTTTAATATTATTAATTTTGTGGAACACAAATCGTTTGTTACAAAGTGGTAAGGGTTTTTCACCTGAACTTCCATTTTCATTCATCTACCATTTTTTAATGAATGGTTTATGAATAATTTTATAGTGGATGAGATATCCTAAAACCATTCACCATATTACTCAGAATGGTTAGTGTTTTATGTTCAATTATCGGGGAAAGTTAGTTACATTTCATATGATAGTTTCAATATGAATGCATATGTTGTTTATGTTTATTCCCACTCATATGAGGAATGCATTGGACTTATTATATGATGGGTGGGGCCTACTATATCCCCTTGATGCTTCGGTAGGTCTCATGAGACAAACTAGGTCATGGAACGAGGCCATGAAAAAATAGTTATTTATGTTCTTGGAAAAAGGCCTTGAGAGTGTGGTTATGATGTCCATAATATGAATTTACCTCATTATGAAAATAGTATCGATAGTTCATGTGGTTATTCCACTTGTAGAATACCCATGATTATGTTTTATTATGGCATTATTTACTCAGACCATTTTCCTTCCATAATGTGTTCAAGTTTATTATTTTTAAAGGCATCTGCTTTAGTTATTCACCATCCTAATGTTTATATTTATGTTATCTTCCGATGTATTTCTTAACCCTTAATGAGTATTTGAGCTCACCCCTTTCATTTGTTTTTCCTTCCCCAGGTTATGAAGAAGTGATCATTTGGTGAGTTTTTATGGATGCAGTTTATTAGCTTTTGTTATGTATCATATTTTTTTCCTTTCAAAATGTAAAATCGGTCCCATGTATGTATCTAGTTTCTTCAAGAATACTAAACTAATTGGTACTTTAGGATTTGATTCCTTGTAATCATGCCAATGTAATAAGATAAGGCACCATCTCAGGGTAATTGGGGTCAGGTCCTTAAACCAATTATCAACCCGAGTAAACAAAAGATATTAATACTTCCTTTCCAGATGATAAATAATTTATTGTGAAAGTTAATAAATCTTCTTGGTTTTTAGATTATGCCAATTTCCTTAGTATTAGAGTCGATACAGAATAAATTTTATAAAAACAATGAAATAAATTCAAATATTATTTAAATTAATACCTTTTTATTATCCATTTATTTTTAGAAGGTGTGTTGATGTAATTTTAAGAATAAATTTGGTTGAATAGGAAATGATTCCCATTCTTGAAAGATATCACTCATCACCTTAAGGTGAAAACCATGAGGGTGAGAAACATACCCAAAAATTCTTATAGACTAGTTTTTGTTGTAAAAATGTATTCAAAGATTTTAGGAGTCTAGTTGTAGTATATGACAAGTGTTAAAGGCTAGTAAATGTTGGATGAAAGTAGGAGTTACCATATAAAGGATTCTTGAGGTATAAGTTTTTGATATCTGGGGATTAGAATAAATGAAACAATTTTTATCATTTTATGGAAATGAATATATTCTTGTGTTTGTGGACTATGTGTAAAAATTAGTTGAAGTTGTAGCACTGATGAAAAAATTTGTTGAAAGTGTTGTTAAATTAATCAAGGATATTTTTTTCTAGATTTAGAGTTCCTAAGGAGTTCATCATAGATAAATACACTCATTTCAAGAATTATAAGTTCAAATTTATAATGAAAAAATATATATTTGATCTTAAAACAGGAACCATATATCCCCTAGAGTCTAGTATAAAATCTAAAATCTCTAACATGGAGCTATTTTTTTGGAGAATAAAGTTTTTAGTTCTATAAAATATGGTCTAGTCAAGTTGGATGAAGATTTACAGGATTACATAAATTATTATAAGAATCCTATTGATTTTTCTCCATATAATATTATTTTCGATAAAATATGTCATTTTCCAGTGTAAATTCATTATAAATGATTTTTGGTACTAAAATATTTGAATTATAATTTAAAATTGCTGGTGAAATAAGGTTGTTGTATCTAAGTGAGTTGGATAATATTATAAGGGAATCTTAGGAAAATGTTTCAATTTACAAGGAGCGAACTGAGGCCTTTAATGATTCTATCATTTAGTATAGATACATTAAGTTTTTTCAAATAGTCCATTTGTTTAATTATAGTATTAAACTCTTTTCTAAGAAGATGAAGTCATAGTATTCATGACCTTTTACCATCTTAAGGCTGTTGGTGAATGGAGATTTCAAGTTTATGGGTGAGGAGAATAGAAATTTTATGGTTAATGGTTAAAGTATTATACTATACTTTAAGGGGAAGCTGAAGGGCTTAGATTCCATCTCTATGTTTGAAACTTGATCTACCAATGTGTTTAAGTGAAGATTGAAAACTCAGTATTTCATAGGATCTAACCGATGGTTTCTTATTTTTATTTTCCTTTTATTTTTACTTAAATAAAATTTATTAATGCTATTATGCTATAATCCCTTGAAAATAAATTTAAATAATACATCAAGTAATAATTTTCCTTAAGTGACTATATTCCAATACCTAACCATCCCTAAAAAGGGACACACCCCAATAAATTTCAAGTGTTCTCAAAATGTCTAAGAAGATGTATCTCAGGGATTTCTTGATAAAATTATCCTAAACTCAAATATTAGTTTTCATTTTCTATCAAGGATAAAATTATTGAATCTTATGTCTATTTGTGTGTCTTTGTATGATCTCAAATAGACTAACCAGAGTACTTATATTAGGGCTACCAAGGGGATACTCTTGAATTAATTCAAATGAATAAAGATTCTACATTTAGGGGAGTTTTTCTTTCATTACTACAGATTTAAATTCCTTTATTAATTTCTTTAAAATTATACCATGAATTAAGTGTGGGTAAATGACTTTGCTATTAGTGTTTAAGTTTAATGAATATATTATCCCTTACTGGGTTTTTAGCTTGCTAATATATATGGTATTGAAAATAAAATTGAACCAAATTTTTATCTTTGATTTCACCCTTAAAAATTATTTAGAATTTTATCCTTATTGAAAATTCACCCTAATTATCTCAATGTTTAAAGTATATAAATTTTAAAATATATTCTTATTATTCTATTCGATGAGGTAAACTACTTATAAAAATTATTGTAACCCTTTCAACTAACTGTGAACTAATGAATTATAAATATATTTTGAATAAAAATGTTCAACCACCTTATGATTAATTATTGAGGACAATATTTGGTTTTAAGTGTGGAGGGAGAGGGGAATTTCATTGTGATTAGTTTTGATTTAATGATTTTTATATATAAAAAATTGAATTAAATTTTGATCAATTTTTTTTTTCTAAATTTGAGGGTATTTAGGTATCAATTTTAATCAAAATTGTGTCTTAACTAGTGTATAATTTCATGTTATTTACTAAGGATTTAATTGAGTATATTTTTTTTGGATATTCATGAATTCTGAGTGATTTTTACCATTTTTTTATGAAAGTTCCATTTAAGAAATAGGAAAGGGAGTGTGATTGGAAATATCTTTGTGGGATTGAAATTATAACTTTGAGTAAAATTGTTGTTTGAACTTGAACCCAATAACTTAACTTTTTTAAAATAGAACACCTCATGGAGAAAAATCTAAAGATATTCATATAATTCCTTTGAAACTAGGGTAAATTGGGTAATTGGTATCCCATGGATAATCTATGATACATTATACACTGGGTGTGTGTAAATAAAAACCATTTTTAAATTTAATAAGTTTTATGCATAAATCATAGTCGAGAAAAATTTAACTAAAGTTCCTAATTTTAAAAAATGAATCCATTCAGGTGAGTCGAAAATGAACCCAAATGAAGAAGGGGGAAATTTACTTTTAATAAAATCATTTGATTTGTATTAATGAAATAGAAAGAGAATATTTGGTTTGAAGAACCTAGGGGATAGTGATAACTATAAGTGATTATTATTATAGTTTTAGTTCCAATTAAAGCTTACATGTCTATACTCTTATAATAGAAAATTAAATTTTGATTGAATTAGGGTGGTAAGTGATTCTCATATAAGAGGCATGATATTTTCAATGATTAATGAGTATTTTATTCCTTCATTTCTAGTATGTGCATTTAAATCTAAGAATACCCTATCCGTAGCCCATCTAAAAGCCTTGTTTCTATTTAAATCAATGTTTCAAAATTCTACATTCTGAGATGATGTGTGAAATATTGTTTTCTATGTACAAAGTAAAAGAATGAATTAGTTGTGGATAATTAAATTACTGATTGTGTAGAGATTTTTTTATAAAATTTTCGATGCATGTGGCCACATCCATTTTGTTGATTAATAAATGATTTTTTAATACCAAATTGTGATTTTAATGATAAATTATTTAACATTTCATATATTGTGTTGAAAATACAATTATATGAATATTTTAATCAAAATAAATGTTTTAGAAACTTAATTTTAAAAATTTATTTGTTTTAATTTTTTCTAAATATTTTAAGAACAATTTTTTTTTGTTTTTAATGAAAACATAGTTTTTATTTAATTTTGATGATCTTGAAATTAAATCTTTCCTTAATTACATTTTTTATTTCCAATATTTTTTGTGGAATTAATTTTTATTTTTCATTATTGAATTCATTCAAAATTCTTTATTGGAAATTTAAATTAGCTTATTGAATTGAATATTTTTATAGGCTCTTGAATTGTGTGTGCTTTAGGTAGTCTAGGTAAAGGTCTAGGGAAATAGTCCTACAATAACTCAAGATACCACACAAATAGAAATCAATCCACCATGCTTAAAAATTTGGTAAAATCCCCAACCTAAAATGAAGAGTTATCATGCTATGTGACTGTGGGTGACCAATCATACCAACACACTAAGAATTCATGAAGGGGTTGAGTGATAACATGAAAAAAATCCAAGTTATGATAAAAATGAAATACCAAGTGGTTTCAAGAAGAGTGTCCACGGTCACTCAAGCATATGTATACTAGAAAATTAGAAAAGGTGGGAATTATCACATTAAAAAAGAATGGATTTATCGTGCCTACCATTCATACTACCATGATAACAATATCCAAGCTACCACATGAGATGAGGATTGACCATTAACCATTCCCAAGATACAAAAATAAGAACCAAGATACAATTCCTACCTTCTTCTAATGTACCATGAGTAGAAAATTCAATCTACTATGCCCACCCCAACATACCATAACAACTCTTCTACCATAAATGAATGATCATACTTAAAGGAAAAAATATATCATCGACACTTGAACATACTATAAAAACTTAGAATTGGAAGTTTGAATCTAGTTTGATGATATCGATCTTGAAAAGTATATGAAATCAATTAATGAGGTAGATTGAAGAATAGAGACTTAAATAAGAGAGCCTGTTTTTTTTCTAAAAGGAACTCTCCTGCAAACAATTGTAACTGAAATTCCAAAGAACAATATTCATCCATCCCTAAGAGAATAAGTGGGCCTAAGAAATTGAGTAAGAATATTATGACCCAATACAAGCATATATTTATTTTACATCATTACCAAAAGCTAATAATTACATCTCAAAAAAGTATCACACAACATAAAGAACCTTTTGGTTTAGTGTCTTTGAGGACCAATTACATGGAAAATATATTTTACAAAACTTGTAAACACTTATCCATCATCAGACTCTTATAGAACCACTTCTAGAATTATCATACGCTATAATTATCTTCGTAACCAATGGAAGGGAAACATAAGAAAGGGACGAGCTTAAATGTTTATTAAGAGAAAAACTTATCAACAATTCATCAAGGGTTAGATCATAATCATATGAAAAAACATGACCACGGAAAAATTTATTATTAAAAAGAACATGGGATGATAAGAGTTGTCTATAAATCATGATATAAGAACAAATAATCTCAAAATAACAAACCTGTACCATGAAATAACACTATTATATAATTATGGAAATATAACATAAGGATATTAAATCATAAATTCAATGAATTATAAATATGTGGTAATGACATAAACCATGAAATCATAAGCATAAGTAAAGGATCACTACCAAGAATATCACATTTTATAGAGTCCCATAGTGGATTAGGTTCACTCCCCATCACCTTTTATATTACATCATTATATTTAAATCTTTAACCAATGCATTATAGGTATATATAATTTTATCCCCACCTATCACATAACACAGTGTGCTTTAGGCTAATCTTCTGTTCACCATAAATGGTATATCATGAGAGAAAAACATTACCCAATGCATTGGGGGGATATATAATTCTTGGATCACCTATAACATAATGAAAATCATAGTTTTTACATGCATATGTGTTCCACATTAGGAAAAGAAAACATACATAAAGTATAAGCATGATAAAACCCATGAGAAAGATGTAGGTTTCATAATCTTTTCTCAAAGAATAATTGAAGGCTATATTATATATATTACCAATATAATAAGGAATTAAATAATTTTGGATGTTTATATTTTAATAAAGAAACATATTTTCTAAACATTGAGTTCTAATGAAATAAAATTCATGAGAAGGATCAAGGATAAGTATGAATAAAAATTAACTTTATAGGTGATACATTTAAAAATGAGAAAATGATATTTTAAGGAAGGAAATAGATTATTATTTCCATTTAGATCACAATTGAACTAGGATGGTTTTCTATAAAATAATGAGGGTTTTTAATAATCTATTCATAAAAAAAAGTACAGATGTGACACTTATCATGAAATGTCAAATCCATGATTTTATTTTGAGGTATTTCCTTATTTATTTTTGGTCTTATATTTTTTCCATTGGTTAACATGGTGGTTATTGGAGAAAAATGGAGTTTTTGGTCTCGAAAACTGGTGGATCATGGTTGGAACACAATTAGGGGAAACCATGCACCATCCTAGGGAAAACTGTGTGCCTTGGACAATGACACTATCTAGGCCGCATGACCAGCCACACGAGCATGCACCCTCCCCCAATAAACCATGAAACCTCATTCCTCTTGGATAAAGAGGGACACACATTTTTCGCATGGTTTGAAAAAATGTATAGGACGACTATACAACTTGTACAAGTCATTAAAAATGCGTAATTTAATCTTTTTACCTCTTCATATTTATCCATAAATAACCCCTAATCTGATCCTTATGGGATTTTCAAACCTAGGAGCTCCCTCTAAAACTTGTTAGACCTATTGTGCATCAATCATTGTATGATTGTGGCCTTGGATCTTCAAGGAATCATAAAGTAAGTCATTTATCCCTTGGATTCTCTCTCTTTCTAGGGTTCTTCTTCTATCTTTATTGGGTTCTCCTTTTCTAGTGGGTTGTTTAACCAAGTGAGGTACCGATCTGGAGTTGTGGGATGAAATCTTGATGTTTTTGTTTTATCATTACTATATAGGGTCTATTGGCGGTGCAATTGTGGTTTTTCATCTGTTTTTGGAAGTTTCCATGTTTAAGGTAGGTGGTTTCATGCTTTTACATTATGAGATGAATTTTTCTTGCCTTCTTGATTGTTTAAATGCATTTTATAGATTATTTTTGCGGTGAAAAATATTTTTTTAAAAGGTTTTTTAAAGAATATTTGATGAAATTTTATTTTATAAAGGGAAATGGTTATGTTTCATTTGTGCTTCATTGCAGTAATTCTTGAAAGATTTCTATGATTTTTGTGAAATGTGTGAAATGTGTTTTTAAGGGGATTTGAAGGTGAAAATGTGTTGAAATTTGGTTTTCTAAAATAAGTGGGTTTGTTCCATGTAATTTTTTTGTACACCTAAAATGTGGTTTGTGAATCGCGTATGTGGTGAGAAACATGTTTTAAAATTAATTTTATTTGTGTGTGGATTTGAAAGGGGATTTACCCAAGTACATTCTTGGATTTCATATGTTCCCTTATTTTTTTTGTTTTCAGATGGATTTTATGAATTGTGTAAGTGGTGGGAAATGTGTTTTAAAATGGTTTTAGTGTGTGTGTGAGTATTAAAGTTGTTTTTTTATGGAAAATGGTGGATTCCATATGAAACTTGATCATTAGATCAATGTGAATTGTGAAAGTGGTGTTTTTATTATGTGTTCACTATGCTCAACATGTGTATGTGAAAGTGATGATTTATATGATATGTTAAATGGAATGTGAGAACAAAGGGAATCCTAGGTATCTAGGTGGGAGAACTAGAACTAGTACACTAGTTGATTCTACAGGTTTAAGGCCTGATTTATTCTACTAGGATTGAAACTATAACACTAACTAAACAAGTGATATGATCAGATAACACTAGAAATTGGGATGTGTTCCACTTTAGTGGCCCATGCATGAGGACGTTGTGGATTTTGGATTATGATATAGGGCACATGAGCCTTAAACCAGTTGGTGAGGTATCCTTAAGTGCATCCACAAGACCCAGGTTTAAAACTAGGTAGAGGCATATTTCCGGGTACTTTAGCAGGCACTGTAGCAGAACTGTACAATGTGCGGGTACTGTAGCAGAACTGTACCCTATATAGGTACTGTAGCAGAACTGTACACTATGCAGATACTGTAGCAGGAACTATAGTAGGTATTGTTCGGTATTGTAACAGCTGGAACTATTCACCTTGGGTCACCAGTTTGGGCTTGGAGTCATTAAGGCTTTCAATCCACTGAGGCCTTTGGGTCAGTAGGGATTTCGGGCCACCTTTAAGGCCTTCAGGCCACCACAAGGCCTTCGCGCCATATGCAGTTTCCCTAGACACACTACCAAAAATGAGTAGCCCCAGAAGAGGATTCAGAGAAGGTGCACTCACCAGAGCAGAGCCAAATGGATTTGTCAGAATGAGAGGGTATGGATCTGCCATTAGGACCAGCTTGTGTTTGCACGGGAAGCCTAGCCAGACAGACATGTGAAGGTGGAGAGCTACTATCATGATGCAGATGCTGGGTAGGGGCGGTTCCTTGTAGATAATCTAGTTGAATTCCCAAAGACCTTTGTGTCATGTAATCTCCTAAGTATATGGGCCATGTAATCTCTGAGCCTACGGGCCATGTAAGGGTTCCCCCTCATCCCTTGAAAGGGGGGTTATCAAAAATCAATAAAAATGAAGGCCTTCGGGCCATTCAGGCTTATGATATGGAGACCAATAGACCTTGTGATGGGGTCCCCTATAGTGGTTTGTTCACGAGGGCGCTGTTTGTTTTGGTTAGAGTTTTTTGATCACCGGGGTATGAGGTTCATAGGGGAACACATATGGTAGTTACCTATATGGATTACCCATGGTGATCTCTTGTGACATGATGATTTTTGTGATGAGGTTCTAACTGTCAGTATACAGTGGACTTTGTGTACATTTGGGTTTCAAAGAAAGTTTCTTTTGAGAAAAGGTTCTCTTTAAAAGTGTTTTCTTGTAAATATTTTATTTGAAATGTTCCTTGAAAATGTTTCCCAATTTTCTTATAAAATTTTCATGTTGATTTATCTTGTAATGTTATATCATGAAATCTTTTTCTTTGGGTGGCATCTAACTGGGATTTGGATAACAACCTACATACACCTTTGGGTGTATTTAGATTTTTTTATTTATGACCCAGGTAAAGGAAAAATGTTCTATGGTGGTGATGGTGGATCCTATTGATAGTGTTATAGTTCTTTTAGGTGTTGGTGGTGGTGGATTGAGGGAGATGGACCTCTTGTTACGTGGAGGTTTTTGGGATGTTTTAGTTGTTACCTTTATGTTGTGGTATTTTTAGTATCAATTAAAGTTACAAAACATTGAATCTGAAAATTGCTATATCTATTTTGGTTATGATTATTATTTATGGGATTTTTAACCTTCATGGGTTGTTTATTGTTATATACATGGGTGAAATTATTCCCAAAGTGTATTTTTGATACCCAAGAACTAGTTTCCAACCCATGGGGATTGGGAATTCCTTTTAGGCCATGCCAAAACCCAGGTTGGGTGTTGGTTTGGATGGAACCCAAGCTTGGTTATTTAAAAAATGGTATCATAGGAGGTTTCTATCTTTTTGGGTCAATTATTTGGGAAGAGTCTGGATAGACCAGAGCTAGTATTGTTAGGGCTTGAGGTTCTGTTTAAGAGTGGGGTGTCTATCCAACACACCTCATGAAAGATCTTTAGTCACTATAGGATGTTGGGAAATTTTGTCTGACTTGTCTTCCAGGTGAGAAATATAGGTTGCAGACTGTGCATGAACACCAGGCAGGGGTGAATTGGTTTGGATTTTTATTTTGTTAGATATGGTTTTGTTTGATTTATGGAAGTATTTGGTAATTGTTTTCATTATCGATTTTTTTAAAATATTGTGTTTGAAGGACCCTAGGTCACCCTGAGAGGGGGGGGGGGTGAGTGGGGTGAATCAGGGTGTCGACTTTTTCTCCCATTTATTGAATCTTGTTCCCACATTGGTAGGAACATAATTAAACCTGTTTAATGTATATGTGCATAAATTAAAACATTCACATGTAGAAGGACAACACAACACTTTTACTTGGTTCACCACTAAGGGCTAAGTCCAAGGAGCATACACCAACATATTTTTGGTCATATCTAATTCCACTATTCTTCACTAGGTGTGGATTACAAGGTTTGGGTATAGTCACTCTATCCCAAGAACACTGCCTTTAAATAAGTTCAGAGATATCTCACTACTTCCCTCAGATCACTTCCATTGACTCCCCCTAGCTCACTACCCTAGATGAAGTAAAACTCAGTTTATGGATGTGAAGTTCCCTTCGATAGATAGGAATGAAAGTATTTATCTCCTATTAAGCATGTGACTTTGCTTTCATTGAGATCCAGATGTTATTCTCTTTAACGTTCATTCTTATTCTCTAGTGAAACAACCAGATGTACTAAGGCTTATTATTATTCTTATCCAGAATCACAAATTCTTTTATGATTGTTCAAACACTAAAAAGAAGCTCACTAGTCATCATCATAATCAACCCTTGTTCTTCCATGTGTACATGTGACCATGCATGTGACAATTTAGATGTGCTCTTCCTCTTCACTTCTTACACATGTTCACCCTCAGTTTAGGATACTTCTCTTCAAAATATTCAGATATGTATGTCGTCTTCTACTTTCTTATGTGAAGGCCCAAATGGGTATGGTTCCATTAATCACACATGCAGCCTCCTTTACCCTTCTATTTCTTTTATTTTCTTACCACTTGGATCAGTTGTGTTTGGACCTTATTTGTGTTCTTCTTCAAATCATTGACAAGAATATATGCATGTACTTTTCATCACCATGCACATTCTTTCTTCTCCCTTTCTCAACACACATTGTTAAATTTTATTTATTTATAAGCATGTGATTTCTTTCAAACATAAATCTGTGTATTTGGGTATGATATGGTATTCTTATTCTCTTTTTACATACCAAGGGTATAGAGTTATTCTTTTCAAGACTGTGCAAGACACCTTTTCGGACTAAGATGGTTCGTAACCCCTCCTTCTGCAAGGGATGCATGGGATTCCTCCGCACACGAAGTACGAACCTCCTTCGCAAACCAGGATGGTTCGCGGTTCTGTTGGTTTACAGGACCTCGCCTTCACAAAACCAAAATGGTACGTAGTACCATTTCCTCATGAACCTAGAATGGTTCAAGGGAGCTCTCTTTGCAAACCAATAATAGTTCGCGGCTCTCCAGTCTTGCGTACTGAAGCAGTATGCAGTTCCTTGATTCGTGAACACGAAGGGTATACATGACCTTATCTTCACGACCCAAAGATGTTTTGTGGTTCATCTTCTTCGTGAACTAGAATGGTAGGAGGGACTTCATAAACAGAGAATGGTTCGCGGATCGTGTATCCTCCTTCTCGAATTTAAAGATCAGAGGAAAATATTTTTTTTGAATAGGTGCTCTCAAAAAACTTGGAAATAGGAGCCTATTCTCGAATATGAAGGTATCTTTTTATAAGTATATATTAGATCTTTTCCGTGTCCAAAATCCACATGATACGCTCTTTAAGATTCTTCCTTGAATAACCGAGATCTTCAGTTCTTTAATACCTTCAAACCCACATGGAGGTATACCGAACCCACGTGGCCTTGGAAACTTCGTTTGCCTCAGCCATTCTATCACTCTTTGTTACATTCGCATGCATGAAAATGTAGTTTAAGGAATGTGATTGTAGCATCTAGGTGATAAATGTGGGCTTAAACTGAGCTCAATTGATGACCAGAGTGGTGAGATCATTGTTCAGCTCAAGCACTGGTTCATAGGTGCATACGAGTGTCTGGAGGTTGAAGACAACCTCAGTGGAGGAGATCAGATGGCCCTACTTCAATAACGAACCGCGAAGATCATATGGACGACTTGGATGCATGGGATCAATCTCGCAATTGATTGGACGGTAGACCACGTGTCACTGAGGGGTCAATAGTCAACATTAGTTCCTCATCTTTAAAACCTTGTCCCACATCAAAACTCTGCGATGTTTTCTCGTAGTTTATCAATCAGGTCATGGCAGCAATAGATCAAAATACTCCTCCTCCCTCCACGGTACCACTCCATATCGTGTTCACCCTACAGTCACACTCTTAGTGACAACTCTGCTCCTAGGGCACACTCCTAGTGACCCCACTACACGAGTTCACCACCGTGCAGCACCTTCGGGCTTATACATGGCCCACTCACACCCTGCCTCATGCAGGGCTGGCCTTGAGGGCTTCCCTTAATCATGGTTGACCCCTTGGTTCCTGCATGTTCTTGAGGTGAGGACCTCGACTGGCCTCCATAGATGGCCCCTTTAGTTTTGGTAAAGGCCTAAAATAACTACTTAGTGTAAAACTAAGTGTTTACAAATAAAAATTCCAAACCACCATTACAAAAATCCTCCACAACCTCTCTTCTCCTTCTCTTTTACTCCTTCCAAAAAACACTCCAACCATCCTTAATTACTGTAGACAATGTATCACTCCTGATACACATATTTGAAACTTAGGGTAAAACTCAACCAACATCTGGTTTCCATTATCCATTTTACTTAGGGGAGTTACTTCTTCATGTTGATCATCATTGACATCCATTGACACTCATTGACAATAAATAAAATCTTCATATACAAAGTTCTTCCAACAATCTCCCCATTTGTGCTTGTTGTCAATACTTCAATGTTCTCTAAAATGAGCATATCAATTTCAAAATGATCTGCTCTATGCCTTTCACTTTTAAAATTTCATTTCACTTTATCTCCCACTTATTGACAAGAAATACAAATTTTATGGTAGAGAGGGTATCAGTCCATACGTAAGAAATTGTGCCATCAATCATTTCACTCTAAGTCTACTTGAGGAATGATCGATGTAGAAAACAGGAGGATTTGATCTAGAAAAGAAATATGTCCATTATCCCCTAATCATGATACCTCATGCGATGAGAACTCATGTAATTGTCTTCAAGTCCCTTTCCTCTTTCATTCCAGGATGAGGATAATAAATGTGATATGAGATTATCAACCTGAAACTCCATTGCCAATGAAATTATCCTCAAAAAATATTCAAAGTAGTTGAATTTAACACCAAATGAAGTTGATACTTATTGAGATAATAACTCTGACAGCTTCTTTATGTGTTTCCCACTAAAGGGAACACTTCTCAAGTTCTCCCTCTGAGTGCTTGCTTCACCTTCAATTACCTGTAAGATTAGTACAATACACAAAGTGTTAAGGGAATAAGGTGGATCCTCCTTTCTTATTTAATATGAGATGGAAGGCTGAGATGATTTTCTCAACCAAGATGCTCCATTTTAGCCACTCATCACACTTCCACATTTTATTTTTCGTTTTGAATTTTCTTGTTTGGATCTCAATATTTCTTCCATTTCTTTGTGTGCGAGTCTTCTTTCTTCAAGATATTTTGAAGCACTAGAATCTCCTGGTGCAACTTTCATCTTCTTGAGAAATTATTCTTGGGTTGGAATAAATGCACTTCAATTCTTAACAGTGTGACCATCCTTGTTGACCCTCACACACATGACTTTTCTATCATCATGTGGAATCTTCTTATTTTCTGTTTGACTAGCCTTAGCCTGTGAATCTCCTTTCATTCTCATTCTTTCCAAATATTCAGGCTAGATAACCAATATGTCTTTGGGAACAATGGCAATAAGTTTGGATTTTCAACATGGACTCTTCAGAGTGTCATCATTTTTAGGAATTATTTGGAATGTACCACTCTCTGACTTCTTAGATTTTGAATCCAAGGACTTATCACCTTTCCTTCTTGGAGTCTTCTAGGGAGACTTTTATTTTTCTTTAATCTTTTGATTTCTTCCCAAGGTAGCTTCTTCTCTCTTAGATGTATTCTATGGTCTTCTAATCTTATCAGCTCTAGATTTGTGTTGAGATAAGAATGCTCCATTCTTGTGACCACTTCCCTTGCATATATCATAGATGTTGTCTAGAATTCCAAATATGTTTGTAGTATACAGATGCTTCTGGATCTATCGATGTTGATTCTTCTTATTTGGATTTCTCCCTTTTGACATAGGATTTTTATGTGCTTTTTCATTTAAAGGATTGTACCAATAATCCAGTGCACAATGACCAAATCTATTGCAGCACCAACATTGACCCACAAATCTTGTCTTTTTTATATCTTCGGTATAATGTTGTTGGTCCTTTTTCTTAATGTGATGTCCTCTATTGGGGGAACCGTATTCTATCTTCTTCTTCTATCCACCCTATCCATGGTTGTAGGTTTCTTCTCCTAACCTTTCCTCATCCATACTTGTTTATAATTTTTATTCCAACCTGCACTTTTAGAAGAAACATATTTACAAACAATAGTAAAAGTTGGTATGGATGGCACCTTCACTTTATCAACTGCTTGTGATAGAAAAAACGAGTTAATTCATGATCTTATCATCACATGTTTGAGGTATTTTGGATTTAGAATCCTCCAGTGAACATTGAGTACCAGTAATAAGTGTTTCATTCTTTTGCGACGTCTCAATATGTGTATTCTCAACATTGGTCAACTGGGTTTCTAAGTTTAGACATTCCATTTTGAGGATGATCTTCTGATCCTCAATCATGATCATCTTCTCATCACTAACCTTTTTCAATATTTTAACCCCATCTTCATACAAATTAACATTTTTTTGTAACAATAAGTCATGTTCCTTGAATTTCTTGGAAGTTTCTTCCAAATTTAGAACCTTGAATTCAATGATCTTTTTCAGCTCATCCTTAAATTCATGGATATTTTCTTCTAGATTCTTATTGACTCTCTCTTTATCTTCAAAGGAATTAATTTTTCTGGAGAGATTATAAAATTATAACACTTTCTTTTCCAAGCCTTCCTCCATATTATCAGCTTCTCTTCCCAGTCGAGTGATCTCATCCTGCATACATTGAAATATTATAAAAATTGTAGTAATTTTTTCTTCTGGAAGATCATGCAGATAGGTTCTTAATTTATCATGATCACCTAAAAATGAGATGGAAGTGTCTTCCTTTTCTCTAGTAGAAACTTGGTCCACTTTCTCTTTACTTCCCAAGCATGATATTTCTTTATTATTGGAAGGGAATGGAGAACCAGACACTGCATATTCTTTGGACATGAGTGACTTCTTAAACTACTTCTTCTCATTGTTTTTCCTATCCATCATGGTCTTTTTGAGTAAAGATTTATTCTCGGAGATAAATGAACTTTCATCAAGACTTCTCTTCATTGTTGACACAGGAAACAAAATTCAAATACTCTTCTAAATAGAATTACTGAGGTGTATCCAACATACGTAAATATTTTCTCTAATACCAATTGAAGGACCCTAGGTCACCCTAGGGGGGGGGGGTAAATCAGGGTGTCCACTTTTTCTGCCATTTATTGGATATTGTTACACATTGGTAGGAACTCAATTAAACCTGTATGATGGATATGTGTAGTAATTAAAAAATTCACATGCAGAAGGACAACACATCACTTTTACTTGGTTCGCCATTAATGGATATGTCCAAGGAGCATACACCGATAGATTTCCAGTCGTACCTAATTCCACTATTCTTAACTAGGTGTGGATTACAATGTTCGGGTACAGTCACTCTATCTTAGGCACACTACCCTTTCAAAATTTCAGGGATAGATCACTGCTTCCCTCAGATCAATTCCGTTGACTCCCCCTGGTTGAAGTTACACATAGTTTATGGACGTGAAGGTCCCTTCAACATATAGGCATGAAAGTCTATGTATCCTATTCAGCATGAGAATTTTCTTGCATTGGGGTCTAAATTTGATTCTCTTTAATGTTCAATATTCTTCTCTAGTGAAACAACCAGATGTACTAAGGCTTCTTATTCTTTTTCTCAAGAATCATAAATTCTTTTGTGATTGTTCAAACATTGAAAATAAGCTCACTAGGAATCCTTAGAATCATCCCTTATTCTTCCATGTGTGCATGTGACCATGCATGTGACAATTTATATGTTCTCTTACTATTCACTTCATTACACATGTGCACCCTCAGTTTAGGATGCTTCTCTTAAAAATATTCACATATGCACGTCATCTTCTAATTTCTTGTGTGAAGGCCCAAATGGGTATGGTTTCGTTATGCATACATGTGACCTCCTTTACCCTTCTTTTATTTTATTTTCTTACCACATGGATCGGTTTTTCTAGGAAATTATGTGTGTTCTTATTCAAGTCATGAACAAGAATATATGGATGCACTTCTCATCACCATGCACATTATTTCTTCTCCCTTTCTCAACACACACTATTCACTTTGATTTATTTATAAGCATGTGATTTTATTCAAACATCAATGTGTGTATTTGGGTATGATATGGTGTTCTTGTTCTCCTTTTACACACAAAGGGTATAGATTTCTTCTTTTAAAGAGTGTGCAAGACTCTTTCGTGAACCAGGATGGTTCGTGGCCCCACCTTGCGTAAGGGATGTGCAAGCTTCCTTTCGCACATGATTTGAGGACCTCCTTCGCGAACCAGGATGGTTCATAGTTCTATTGGTTTGTGGGACCTACTTTTCATATAACCAAAATTTTACCTGGTACCATTTACTCAAGAACCTAGAATGTTTTGCGGGATCTCTCTCCACGAACCAATAATAGTTCGCGGCTCTCCTATATTGCATACAGAAGCGGTACACAGTTTGTTGCTTTGAGATCCCAAAGGGTGCATGAGATCTTCTCTTCACGAGCCAGAGATGGTTTTCAGTTCTTCTTCTTCACGAACTAGAATGGTACGTGGGACTTCAAAAACCCAGAAAAGATCGGAGATCATGCATGGCGCTTCTCAAATTTGAAGATTATAGAAAAATCTGTTGTTCAGAACATGAGCACTCAAAAATCTTGGATGTAGAAACCTCTTCTCGAATCGGAAGGTCACTTTTTATAAGTATATATCAAGTATTTTTCATGACCAAAATCCACATTATACTCTCTTTAATATTTTTACTTGAATTACTGAGATATTCGGTTATTTAATACCTTAAAACCCGCATGGAGATATGCCGATCCCATGTGGCCTTGGAAACTTCATTTTCCTCATCCATTCTCTCGCTCTTCGTTTCATTCACATGCATGAAAATGTAATTGCATGGATGTGATTGTAGCATCCATATGTTCAATGTGGGATTGAACTGATCTCAATTGATGATCATAGTGGCAAGATCATTGTTCATCTTGAGCACTAGTTCGTGGGTGCATGCAGGTGTCTGGAGGTTGAAGACAACCTCGGTGGAGGAGATCGGTTGGACCTGCCTCAATTTCGAACCATAGAGATCAGATGGAAGACTTGGATGTGTGGGATCAATCTCTCAATTGATCAGATGGTAGACCACGTGTCACTGAGGGATCAACAGTCAACATTAGTTCCTCATCTTTAAAACCTTTTCCCACATCGAAATGCCACGATGTTTTCTCATGGTTTATCAATAAAGCCACAGAAGCAGCGGATATAATACACCTCCTCCCTCTATGGTACTGCCCCATACCATGTTCACCCTATAAGAATGCCCTTAGAACCCACTCTTCTCCTCGGGAACACTCCTATCACCCCCTTTGTACGGGTTCACCACCGTGCGACACCTGCGGGCTTATACACGGCTCGCACACACCCTACCTCATGCGGGGATGGACTTGAGGTCTTCCCTTGAGCATGGTTGACCCCTCAAGTCCCGAATGTGCTTGAGGCGAGGACCTCTGCTGGGCTCCATAGATAGACCCTTTATTTTTGGTAAAGTCATAAAATAACTACTTAGTGTAAAACTAATTGCTTATAAATAAAAATTCCAAATAGCCATTCCAAAACTCCTCCACAAACTCCTCTTCTCTTTCTCTTTTACTCCTTCCAAAAAACACTCCAACCATACTTAATTGTTATAGACAATGTATCACTCCTGATACACATATATGAAACTTAGGATCAAGATGAACCAATGTCTGGTTTCCATTCTCCATTTTACTTAGGAGAGTTCCTTCTTCATATTGATCATTATTGACATCCATTGACAACAAATACAATATTCATATACAAAGTGGTCCCAAAAATGTTGGTGTTTGTATTGATGATTTTTTTCTTTTTTTGTTATTGATTTTTGTTTAAAAATGCCTCCCCGAAGGCCTCATGTATATCTATAGGAAGAGGCTAGAGAGAGTTCTCCCTCACCAATTGATGAGAGACAAGTGGAAGCCGTGGTTTGGTATATCTATGATTTGGGTCATAGAGAGAGATCTAGTCCTGATATTTTTGGGAAATTCAAATCAGTTCCTTGAAAGGATAAATATAAGGAGTTACTCAAGAATAAACATAATTTTTTCTAGGGTAGCACATTTACCTAGGAAGCTGAGGATTGGATTGAGAATATTGAGAGGATGTTTGAGTTTCTTGATACTTTAGAGGTAGTCTGGGTAATGTGTGCCTCGTTTAAGTTATAGGATCCTAGTTATAAGTGGTGGGAATCAGTCATGAAATCTACTAAGCATGAGCAGATAGGTTAGAAGGATTTCATGTTTTTTTTCAACGAGAAGTATTGTCCTGAAATTTTAGCCTTCTCTACTTATTGAGAGTTTCTGGATCTTCTCCAGGGAGACTGAAACATGATGTACTTTTCTAACCACTTTGTAGAGTTAGTTTGGTTTGCACCAGAGTTAGTATCCAGTGAGTAGTTGAAGGATAAAAAGTTAGAGAAGGGTCTACAATCGAAAATCCAATCTTAGGTCTTCTTTTTCAGGTTGAAGATGTATGATGAAGTGGTTAATCGTCTTATTATGGTAGAAATTGGTCATAGATGAATGTCTGGATTCTCTAGAGAATTTTCAATAGTGGGTAGTGTTAGTTCATCTGAGAAGAAGAGAAATAAAAATGAGCAGAAAAAGAGGGGAGGTGGTAGTTCAGGTGATCCTTCCTAGTTATCTTCATTTGTGGCTTCTAGTGATGGATTAGTCTTGTGACACCATTGTGGGAAGGTAGGTCACATTAAAACAATGTGTTCAGATCTACCCACACCATTCCATTTATGTGTAAATATGGAACACTTACATATATTTTTCAATATGGAATTACCATATCAGGGTGGTGTAGGATCTGTATCTTTTAAAGGGATATTAGCTTGATTAGAACCATCTTGGACAACAGGTTCTTAGTTTTGAGGTCATGGAAGAAGGGATATATATTATTCCAATAAGATTAAATTTAGGATAGAGCCACAAGTCAGTGGTCATTATCATGATCAGATAGAGATGAGGAAGCTTCATATTGTGTATTGAGCGCCTGCAGAATCAGATGCAAGGACTACGATAGTCTGAGGTACCGTTCTTATTGAATCATCATTAGCTGCTGTTCTATTTTATACTGGTGCCTATGTTCCTTTTATTTTTTCCCGTATTATGGATGTGTTAAAGTTTCCAACCTCCCTTATTCCCTACACAGTAGAATTGGTGGCGCCACTTGGTAAGAAGCAAGAGCAAGGTTTCAGGTTTCCATCATGTGCACTAACTATGTCAGGGGTCGAGTTGGAATGGGATTTATTGGTTTCAGAGATGGAATCAGGTTTTTCACAATGAATGTGATCCTCGTCTAGGATTTACTGGACCTACACTTCTAGAATTTAGTAATCTCATTTGTTAGATCTGATTGCTCATGATGGAGGATGGTGATAGAGGTCTAGAAATTGGATTAACTCCCATTGTGTATAAGTTTCTAGAGGTGTTTCGAGAGGATTTCTTGGGTTTCCCCCAGAGAGGGATGTGAAGTTCACCATCGATTTGGCATCCAGAACATAACCAATATCTCTTCCCTCATACTGTATGACCCCCATTGAGTAGAGGGAATTAAAGGTACAATTGAATGATTTGATATCCAAAGGATTAATTTACCCAAGATCTCACCTTAGGCCACCCCAGTTCTATTTACAAAAAATATCGATGGATCTATTCGATTATGTATCAATTAACAGAAGCTGAATATGGTTATGATCAAGAACAAATAAAATTTACCACATATTTATGACCATTTTTATCATCTTAAGGAGAAAATGTGTCTCTCCAAGATTTATCTGCGTTCCGGGTATCACCAAGTCAGAGTTAGAGAGGCAGATATTCTGGAAATAGCCTTTCAAAGCAGGTACAACCATTTTGAGTATTTAGTCATGCATTTCAGATGGAAAAATTCTATAGTGGTCATTGTGGAGCTTATGAATAGGGAATTCCATCAGTATCCTGACTTGTTTTTCATGGTATATTTGGATGGAATCCTAGTACATTCTTGAACCGACGAGGAGAAAGAGTGACATTTGAGGATTGTTTTAGGAACCCTTCAGGATTATCACCTCTATGAAAAGTTTACCAAGTGAACCTTCTGGATCAAGGAGGTGAAGTTTTTGGGTCATGTGATATCATAATAAGGGGGTTTAGTGGACCCTTAAGATCAGTGCATTGATGTCATGGGAAAAGTTGAATAATGTTTTTATATCAAGAGATTTATAGGCTTAGTAGGGTATTAGAGTTAGTTTTTTCGAGATTTATCTTGGCTTTCTTTATCTATGACTGTACTTACCCGAAAGGGGGTAAATTTTGAGTGGATACTAGAATGTAAAGCGTATTATGAGGAGATTAAGAAAAGGTTGACCACATCCCCTGTTTTGATATTTATGGAGTCTGGAAAGGGATATGTGGTCTACTATGATGCCTATTGTATGGGTCTAGGGTGTGTACTAATACAGGATGACCACATGGTAGAATATGGTTCTCACCAAATATGACCACATGAAAATAATCACCCCACCCATGAACTAGAGTTAGCGGTGGTGATTCATGCCTTGAAGACATGGAATTATTACCTTTTTGGGGAGAAGTTTGTGGTTTATTTAGATCATATGTGTTTGGCTTACAAATTATCCCATAAGGATATGAATTTAAGGCAGAATCATTGGGTTGAGTATCTTCAAGGGTTTGATTTTGATATCTTATATACCTCAGGTAAAGGAAATGTTGTTACTGATGCCTTGAGCCAAAAATTTCCCATGAAATCATTGAAATAGTTCAATGAGGAGTGGAATTTCATGGGTCTTTTTTCTCAATTGCATCACGATACAGATGATCATAATAGATGTGTTTTCTTATCAAGCATTCAGCTGACCCCATCCCTTCTAGAGTTGATTCAGTAAGAGAAGCTGAGTGATGAGTTGTGCCAGTATTCTATGAAATTCATAAATGGTGGGGAGTGTCCCTATGAATGGTCATTGTATCCAAATGGAGATTTTTGATTTAGAGGTTTCCTCATGGTTCCATTTTCATTACATAAGGTGGTGACGCAGGATAGACACTAGTCTCAGGGGTCCATTCAACTTGGTACTACCAAGATGTTTTATACTGTACATTATCATTTTTGGTGGCCAGGGATGAGGTGTGATGTATCTAACTTTTTATCGTGGAGTTATACTTGTCAAAAAGTTAAATAAGAGCACCAAAGGCCCTCAAGTTTGCTTCATCCACTACCCTTTCCTTCCTTTAAGTGGGTCGAGATCACCATGGAATTTATTTTTGGACTACCTAATACACCTCGGAGATGGAATGCCATTTGGGTAGTGATTGAACATCTAACCAAATCAGTACACTTCACTCTAATTAGGTATTTAGCCAAAGAGGATGAGTTGGGTCGGTTATATGTTCAAGATATAATAAGGATTCATGGTATGCTGTCAATTATCATTTTAGATAGGGACCCTCTCTTTACCTCATGATTTTTTAAATGTCTTTAGAATGTGATGGGATCATAGGTCATGTTGATTACAACATAACAACCTCAAACAGATGGTCAGACAGAGTGGGCGAATCCGATATTCGAAGACATGCTTTGGGTCTGTGTGTTGGATATATAATGCTTGTGGGATAGCCATCTAGAGTTTTTGGAGTTTATATAATAACATTTACCAATAATAGATTTTAATTTCTCCCTTTTATGTGATTTATAGCCATCCATATGAAACCCCATTGTATTAGGATGAGGTGGGTGAGACCTCATTGTTGGGGCCGAGCCTTGTACATGAAATGTCTGATAAATTCAAGTTGATTAGGTAGATTTTATTAATAGAAAAAATCCTCCATAAGTCTTATGTTGATTAGAGGTGTCAATATTTGGAATTTTCTGTGGGTGAATGGGTGTTTCGGAAAGTTCCTCCTCACTTGGGTCACTATCATCTTGGTAAACAAGGGAAGTTAATGCTAAGGTATATAGAACCTTTTTAGATCACCAATAAATTCGGTAAGGTGGAACACTAGTCAAATTTTCCCACTTAGTTGACATCAATTCATGATGTTTTCCATGTATCTCAGTTGAAAAAGTATAATCTGGATCCATCTCATGTGGTTAATTGAAAAGAGTTGGATTTTGAGCTTGATTTTTCAGTGTTGGAGTGGCCATTGAAAATTTTGAATTCTCAGGAGAGAGTGTATTTTCGGAATTCCATACCATTGGTTTGAGTTCTTTAGCATCATGGTAGTGATTAGCATGAGAAATGGGACCATAAATATTTGGTTGAAGAGGATTACCCATTATTGTTTTCTAATTAGACCTTGAAATGAATTTACAAGGGAGGAAAGTTTTCATAGTGGGGAGAATTGTCATATAAGTGATTTTATTTTGAGGCATTTCCTTGTTTATTTTTGGTCTTGTATTTATCCTCTGGTTTCAATGGGAGTTTTTGGATAAAAATAAAGATTTTGGTCTTAGAAATAGGTGGCGCATGGATGGCACATAGTTAGGGGAAACCATGCCCTGGGATAGGGAAAACCATGCACCTTGGATAGTGGCACTATCCCGGACATACATCCAACCACACAGGCATGTGCCCTACCCTAGGAAATCATGTGGCCTTGTTCATCTTGTATAGATAGGGACACATGGTTGCCACACAGTTTGGAAAACTGTGTGGGATATCCATGCAACCTATCAAGTTCATTAAAAATGGATAATTTAATCTTTTTAACTCTTTATATTTAATACTAAATCACATTTAATCCAATACTTATGGGCTCTTAAGCCCTTAGATCTCCCTCTACACCTTCTTGGACCTCTTGATCATCAATCTTTGGGTAATTTTGGCATTGGATCTTCAAGGAATCATCATATAAGTTATTTCTCCCTTAGTTCCTATCTCTTTCTGGGGTTCTTCTTCCCTCTTTACCTGGTTGTCCTTTTCCAACAGGCTGTTTAACCAAGTGAGGGTCTGATATTGAGTTTTGTGGTGAAATATTGATTGTTTTTTGATATTTCCTTTATAGGGTATCTTTTTGGTGAATTTGTAGTTTTCCACTGGTTTCTAGAAGTTTTTAAGTGTAAGGTAGGTGGTTCCATGCTTTTACATTATTAAATGAATTTGGAGTTACTTATTGGTTGTTTAAATGTGTTATATGGATTATTTTTGTGGTTTGAAATAAGTTTTAAAAAGTTTTTGAGATGTATATGTGATGAAAGTTGATTTTAGAAAGGGAAATAGTTATGTTTCATGAGTTCTTGATTGTGGTTTTTCTTGAAAGAGTTCTATGATTTGTGTGAAAGGTGTGAAATATTTTTAAGTGGATTTTAAGGTAATAATGTATTGAAAGTTGGTTTTCTAAATTAAGTGGGTTTTTTTCCATGTGAGTTTATTTTTTTTCACCTAAAATGTGGTTTTTGAATTATACAAGTGATATGAAACATGTTTTAAAATGAATTTGGTTTGTGTGTTGATTTGAAAGGGGATTTCCCACGAAAATGGTTGGATTTTACACATTCCCATCTTTTTGTGTTTCCAAATGGATTTCATGAATCATTCAAGTGGTGAGAAATGCGTTTTAAAATGGTTTTGGTGTGTGTGTGAGTATGAAAGTGGTTTTGTTTATGGAAAATGGTGGTTTCCAAGTGAACCTTGATCATTAGATCAGTTTGAATCATGAAAGTGGTGTTTTACTTATGTATTCACGATGCTTGGAATATGTATATGAAAGGGGTGATTTATGTGATATGTGAAATGGAATGTGATAACAAAGGTAATCCCAGGTATCTTGGTGGGAAAACTAGAAATAGTACGCTAGTATATTTGGTGGGGATGAGATTGGGTTTCTTTTAGTAGGATTAATGATACAACACTAACTAAACATGTGATATGATTGGATGCCACTAGACCTTGGGATATATTCCCCTGTAGTAGCTCCTGCATAAGAACCCTGTGGGTTTTGGATTATGATATGGAGACCACTAGACCATGGGATGGGATCCCCTCTAGTGGCTCATTCACAAGGACACTGTTGGTTTTGGTAGGAGGTTTTTGATCACCGATGTGATGTCCTGGTTCCGGGTGCCACTCAATGGGTGCCCCGAACCTGTTTCTCCACGTGACCTCAAGCACATTTCCCCAAATGAAAGAGGCTACCAACTAGAAGCGAGGGCCCAGTTCTGATAGTGGGGAAACTATGCCCTCATTTGTCAAAGTGTAGCACATCGGAATAAAATAAAAAGCATACAACAACAGCAGAAGCAATAAACTATACACATTTCATATAACAACTACTGTAAAAGACAACCAACCAGATATATAGATATGATGCAACATTTCTCAAGTTCTATGAAAACAGTCATAACATGTTACACAACAGTACAATGTAATACAGAGTACAAAAAAATAGAACAAAACAACCGGTAGCATCGCGGGCCTAAGCCCGATCCCATGCTCCCCTACTCCTCTGCAGAAATCAAGTACCTGTATAGGGACCCTTGCCCTTATCCACACTTGCAGAAATGTAATCAGTTTGGGCCAAAAAGTAGGACCCAAATAGGGTGTGAGAAACAAATCTCAGTAGTCACCCACCAAAGGTCCGTGCCCAACTGTGTGAAAATATGCAACAACAGTGGGCAGAAGTAAAATGCATTAAACTAAGTAGTACTCAAAAGTAACTAACTTTACCATTTATATTTCCATTTTACTATTCATTTTAATCGTTTAATTTAATAACATTCTGTGCTCAACAGAACCAAGACCTCAGGCCAATCAGAATCTTTCCCTAAGGCTAATATAGTAAAACCATGCCCTAAGGCTTTCCCTCAGGCATTTCCCTTAGAAGGAATAGAATCTTTCCCTCAGGCTAAATTGAAACAAAACCCTCAGGTAATTAGAATCTTTCCCTCAAGCATTGCCCTTAGGCTAATAGAACTATGCCCTCAGTCTAATCAACAACTACCTCAGGCTATTATAGTAACCGGGCCATGCCCAACATTTAAACATTAAATTACTTACAATTCCTCTCAAGGAATAATTAATGCATAAAGTAAACATGGCATACCCTCGGGTATCCTGGCCAATTGGCTAAACAGAGGAACACACTCCCAGGGTGGTCCTGGATCCAAGCAGTGATCCCAAATAGTAGTTTATTATCACATTTAATTACCTATACAATTCGAGGTATTTAAACAGCCAAGTTCTCAACCACACGACACCCCAACATGGGTTCATAGCACAAAAATACACACAAATGCACAATAGTTGGAAATTAAATACCAAGACACCTACCTTTAACACCCACGAACGGTATACATGAACATCAATTACAGAAATTCCCAAGAATGACATAGATCTGACATAGAAGAAAAGCAGCTTAAACTCAAATAACTTCCCTTAGAAGAAGAATTGGGAAGAACTACGCAAGGAGAAGGAAGCTCTTACCCGTGCAGCTCCAACATGATCGAAAAAAGCGGAAACAGATTCCCGACACTCGATCGGTTGATAAATGAAGGTTCGTCCGTCCTCTCCCAAGTTCCCATCTTGTTCTAAGCCAATTCTGTGAACAGGGTTGGCTACTTCTCATTTTATGCGAAAAAAACAAAGTACACGGTGTGTACTTTTGACTACACGACATATACTTCCTTCATTTAACTGTTCCTTTGGAAGAACCGTCAAACTGTTCATCCGTCGACATGGGTACACGGCGTGTATTCCTGACTACATGGTGTGTACTGTCGCGCAGCTGGTGGCTACTTCCACCGCCTTACTATTTGCATACCGACTGACTACACGGTGTGTAGTCGGTTTTTACACCCTTCGTCGCCGACTTGGCTAAAAACCCTATGTACTCATCCCACACGGCCAAAAGTACATGGCGTGTGGAATAGTACACGACGTGTAGTTCCAAAATTTGGGATTTCCCCCATTTTCCTTATTTTCTCAAAAACACTTAAGGAAAATAGAAAAGAAGAAACTCGTACCTCAAGAATAAGAACCGGGTTCTTATAAACTCCCCCCCCTTAAAGCAATTCATCCTCTAATTTCCCTTCCAAGGGTGGTGAAGATATAGCCATGAACAACTCCGTCCACTGAGCACGTACGTTGGTCTCCCACTCCCAGGTTTCACCTTGCACTCGGCCATGCTGCCATAGCACCCGTACGAGAGGAACTGATCGACATTGGAGAACCTTCATGCTCCTATCAACGATACAAATCAGATGCTCCTCAAAGGATCCATCTACCTCAAGCTCAACCTCCTTAGGATGAAAGATGTGAGACGGGTCTAAATGATAGCGGTGCAACTTAGATGCATGGAAGAAGTCATGCTTGGCCCGGTACCTCTGTGGTAACTGCAACCGATAGGCAACCAGACCGACTCTCTCCAGAATCTCAAATGGCCCCACATACCTCGGTAAAAGTTTACCCTGTCTTCTGATCCGCCTGTGTCCTAACCTCAGAAAAACAAGCAAGAAAACCTGATCCCCGACCACGAACTCCAAGGGTCATCTGCGGCGATCAGCATAAGACTTCTGATGAGACTGTGCGGTAGCCATCCACTTCCGAATCAACTGGACCTGCTTAGTAGTCTCCTGCACGAGATGTGGTCCTAGTAAAGTTTCCTCACCAACCTCTGACCAGCACAAAGGTGAATGGCATGGCCTACCATATAAATCCTCATATGGTGCCATCTCAATAGTTTCCTGAAAACTATTATTATAGGCAAACTCGACCAGGGGTATGTGCTTCTCTCAAGAGCCCCCAAAGTCTAGGACGCATGCACGCAACATGTACTCAAGCACCTGTATCGTACGACCTGACTGGCCATCGGTCAGAGGGTGGTAAGCTGTGCTTAAAAGCACCTGTGTACCCAGTGCCCTCTAAAAACTCTGCCAGAAATGATACGTAAAATGAGTGTCCCTATCTGAAACGATAGAACGAGGGACCCCATGAAGATGTACGATATCTCGGATATATAACTTCCCGAGCTCGTCAAGTATGAAGCTCTCCTTGATCGGAAAAAAGTGAGCTACCTTTGTGAGTCTGTCCACAACAACCCACACGAAATCATTGCCTCGAGGTGACCTTGGCAATCCAGTCACGAATTCCATCGCGACATCATCCCATTTCCACTCTGGAATGGGTAACTGTTGTAACAGTCCGGATGGCCTCTGATGCTCTGCCTTCACCTGCTGATAGGTGGAACATCTCGTAACAAAACCAGCTATCTCCCTCTTCTTACCCGGCCACCAATACTGATGTCTCAAGTCACAGTACATCTTGGTAACCCCGAGATGAACTTCCAAAGCTGAAGCATGAAACTCACGCATCAACTCCTCGCGTATATCCCCTGGAACCCATACTCGTCCATGGAAATGCAGTACCTCATCATCGCCTATCATCCAACCAAGAGGAGGGTCCTCACTTTCCATCGACTCCTGTAGAACTAGGCCTTCTGAATTAGATAGATGTCTTATCCTCAATCTATCTAGGAGGGTAGAAGTCACAGCTGAAGATGAAAGACAGGCTTGCCCCTGATTGTCGTGAACCTCCAAATACATCTCAGAGAACAAAGCCATGAGCTGCCACTCGTCACTGGCCTCCTGCACAGCCTGTATCTGAGCCTTCCTGCTCAGTGCATTAGCTACTGCATTACCCTTACCAGGTGTGTAGGCAAGCTCAAAATCAAAGGACTACCTTCACTGCCTTAGATTCAATTCACGCTGAGTAAAGATATACTTGAGAATTTTGTTGTCGGTGAAAACCACAAAATGTTCTCCCAATAGATAATGTCTCCAACAACGCAATGTGTGAACAACTTTATCCAACTCGAGGTCATGCGTCGGGTAATTATTCTCATGTGGCCTCAACTGCCGAGACCCGTACGCAACAACTCGATCGCCCAACATCAACACTTCTCCCAGCCAAATACCTGATGCATCACAGTAAAATGTATAGATCTTCCCTTTCTCTGGAAGTATCAGGACTGGTGCTGATGTCAAACTTCCTTTCAAATCCTGAAAGGTTGTCTCATAAGATTCTGACCAAACGAACTTCACACCCTTCTTAGTCAATCCCATCAATGGTGCTGCTAAGCTGGAGAAGTCCTGTATGAAGCGTCTGTAGTAACCATCCATCCTTAAGAAGCTTCATATCTCAAACATGTTCTTAGGATGATCCCAGAAAACTACTGCTCTCACCTTCTGTGGGTCCATGGAAACGTTTTCCTCTGAGATGATATGACCCAGGAAGTGAATCTGGTCCATCCAAAAGTGGCACTTTGAGAGCTTAGCAAATAGATGATGCTCTCTCAGTGTACTCAATACGATCTCAAGATGGGTGGCATGGTCGTGTCAAGTGTGAGAGTACATCAAGATAACGTCCATGAATACTACCACAAAAGAATCTAGATAAGGATGGAACACACAATTCATCAGAGCCATAAAATTGCTGGTGCGTTCGTGAGTCCGAACGGCATAACCAAGTACTCGTACAGACCATATCTGCTTCGAAAAGATGTTAGTGGTATATCTGATGGTCTCACGCGAAACTGATGATATCCTGACCTCAAGTAAATCTTTGAGAACACTCGTTCTCCATGAAGTTGATCAAAAAGATCATCAATCCCCGGCAAGGGATATCAGTTCTTAACTGTCAAATCATTCAGCTTCCGATAATCCACACAGATTCTGAGGGTACCGTCCGCCTTCTTCGCAAAAAGGACTGGAGAACCCCAAGGAGAAGTACTGGGTCAGATAAAACCCTTTTACTATAACTCCTCTAACTGCCTATTGATCTCCTACAACTCTGGTGTAGCCATACTGTAAGGAGGAATGGACACCAGTGCTGCTCCTGGCACAAGCTCAATAGAGAAATCCACCTCACGCTCCAAAGGTAGAACTAAAAAGTCGTCCGGGAAGACATCCCTGAAACGATCAACCAATGGAGGGAAATCCGTCTGACAAGTCCCCTAATCATCCAGATATAAACTCGCAATCTGGGTTGTAGCTCTACCACGCCCATGATGCTCTGGTCCAGCTCGACTCGCCTGAAAATCCCACTCACCCTTGTATAGAAACTCTCCACCCTCTGGTGTCATGAAACGCACCCTACGACAATATCAGTCTATAAAGGCTCGAAAGGGAACCAACCAGTCCATCCCGATAATGACATCATAGATCTTCATCTCTAAGACATAGAGGTCCCATAGAAAGTGATAGCCACCAACCTCAAGGGGACACTCCTTGCACCGACTCACACCTTTCGTTCTTATTCCCAACGGAGTTTCTAGCGTCATAACATCGGAAGAAGAAGAAACATAGAGCCCGAGGCTCTCCAAAATGGGTACAGATATGAAACTTTGCATAGAACCTATATCTAAATGTACTGAAGATAAGACATAAGCTACTAGAATAGTACCTCTGACTGTAGAAGGTCCGGGATCCTACTCCTGCTGGGTCTGTTGCACTGCATATGCCTGCCCAGTGCCACGGCCCTACGACACAGCCTGACTACCCTGAGCTATCCCACCCTGCTGCCTCTGAGATCCTGGTGTCTGGCTACCACGGCCACGGCCACCATCTCTGCCTACACGCCCTGACGTATTCCAGTTCCCCAACTGGTAAGAAGCTACTGGTCTTGGTCCCATACGTGGAGTCTGCACAGAACCCCTCTCACTAGACACTGGTGGAAACACCCTACAAAAGCGTTGCAGATGACCCATCTTTCCGCAAGCTCGACACTCCACTGGATCATGTGGACACTATGGTCTCTTGTGCCTCTCTTTACCACACTGGTAGAACCTGATTGGGCCACCTGAAGAAATCGTCTGGCTGGTACTGCCACACTGAGAGAAGTCCATCTATCTCTTCCTCTTGCTTGTAGAAATAGTACCATAAACTGGTGCTGAACCGCCCTAGCCCACACCACTATCTTCCCACAGGTTCCTCTCTGTAATCAGTGCCTGGTTCACAATAGCATGTACTGAAGGCAACCTAAAAAAATTCACCAGTGCTCGGATGTCATACCGAAGACCATCCTCGAAGCGTCTGGCCCTCAACGTCTCATCACCCACCAGAACGGGTGAAAAACATTAAAGCTCGGTGAAACGAGAAGAATAATCCATCACCGACATAGCGCCCTGCTACAGATTCATGAACTCTCGAGCTCTATCTGCTCCCAGCATCTCTGGAAAGAAGAATTCATAGAAGACTTCCTGAAAATCTTCCCACGCCATGTCCCTGTCTTACTCTGACTGGGTGGTAACATCCCACCACCTCTTGGAGGAATCACATAGCATATTATTCGCGAGCTTAACCCTCTTCCCTGGAGGCATCTCAAGATGCTCAAAAATAGCCTGCATAGACCCCAACCAAGACTCCATAGCCTATGGTCTGCCATCCCCTGAAAAAGTATGTGGATGATGCTGCTAGAATATACAAGTCAGCTTAGCCATAGATGTGGCAGCCAATGGTGCTCCCTGAAAGGTCTGCATGAACCGCATAAAGCCTTCACAGAAATGTGCCTCTGCGCCCGTGTTCGGTATAATGTCTGGCGCCGCATCTGGCTCTGCTGGAGGATCCACTAGTAGCCCATGGCCCACCATCTCTAGAGTATAATCATCACTGCTCTCCTGGAGAACAATGCGTGGTTGTATCAGTGTCATGACTCTACAAGTTCAGATGCACACCTTAGAACAAGATTAACAATGACCGAAAATGAAGAAACCCAAAAGGTAACAGTAGGAAGAAGGCATTCAAAATTTTCAGAACAAGACTACAGGGCTTGTATACTGACTACACGGTATGTACCTAAATTCTCTTCCCCTGCCCGGGTCCTTCTACACGACTAAGCCACACGGCTCCCGCTAAACAAAACTACACATCGTGTTTATTAACTACACGGCGTGTATGGTGAAATTTTCCAACTGCCCGTGTCGTTTGTGACATGATTGACTACTCAGCTTTAAACTACATGGTGTGTTACAACCGTATACGGTGTGTACACCACCCTGTTTTCCTATCCACATGGCTAACACCACACGGTTTGTCCTCAGAAAAAACTTCACGACGTGTCCCATAGGTACACGACGTGTACTAGTCAAGCTCCGCCAACCCGTGTTGTTAGTTACACGGCTGGATACATGACTCAAACTACACATCGTGTTCTTAATTGACACGGCGTGTTCAAGAAAAGATTACACCGGCCCATGTTTGTTAGTTACACGACTGGGTCTCTAGGTCAACCCTACATGGCATGTACTTCAGGTACATGACGTGTTTTACCCCATCCTTTCCCTACCCTGTGTCCCCGCCCACACGGTCCATGACACGGGAAGTGACTACACAGCGTGTACTGAGGGTACATGGCATGTAAAAAAAGTTTTCTTTTCTTCTGGAACAGAAGATCATACATGGCGTGTTCAAAGAACCACATGGCGTGTATACTGGGTTTTTCAGACAGTATGCCTCAGAAACTTCTCCGGAACCCAGAAAATACCGAAAACAACACATAAGTTCCAAATTCAGATTCGTGAGGTCCCATACTCCCCACGAATCAATGTTTTACATATTATACATGTCATATACAAGTAAACAAGTCAATGATCCACCAAATTCCGGTCATTGAGGGCCCATACACCCCAAAAACCAAAGTTTGGCATTCATTCTATAAACAGTCTCACACAAAATACCCTATCACATAGCAGGTATTTATCAAGAAGCTATCACAACAACATGCTTTTCTAGTACAACAACTATCACAACAACATGAAATTTCTAATTCACCTACATAGCATGGAACTATGAATGGAATGTGATTTCTATCATGTGCCTAAATGATGCATGAGATGGTATACCCTCATCTCATCGGGTTGCAACTAAATAGAACCTATGGATAAAATAGAAACAACACAATCACAAGTGCGTCACCCAATGGTGATATCAAATCAACTGTAAAATTTGAAAAATCAGAATAGAGGTAAACAGGATTTTCACTATACACGGGTTAGCTATGCCCGGGCACAACTTATTACCAACTACCATTCCCATCCTATCCCTAACTAGGGCTCCAAATAGTAAGCTAAAGAAAAGAAACTCCTTTGATACCACTTTGTAACGTCCTGGTTCTAGGTGCCACTCAACGGGTGCCCCGAACCTGGTTCGCCACATGACCTCAAGCGCATTTCCCCAAACACCAGAGGCTGCCGACTAGCAGTGAGGGCCCAGGTCTGATAGTGGGGAAACTATGCCCTCATTTTTCAAAGTGTAGTGCAGTGGGATAAAATAAAAAGCATACAACAACAACGGAAGAAACAAACCATACACATTTAATATAACAACTACTGTAAAAGAAAACCAACTAGATATATAGATATGATGCAACATTTCTCATGTTCTAAGAAAACAGCGAGAACATGTTACACAGCAGTACAATACAATACAGAGTACAAAAAAACAGAACAGAACAACCAATAGCATCGTGAGCCTAAGCCCAGTCCCATGCACCCCTACTCCTCAGCAGCAATCAAGTACCTGTATAGGGACCGTTGCCCTTATCCACACCTACATAAATGTAATCTGTTTGGGCTGAAAAGCAGGACCCAAACAGGGTGTGAGAAACAAATCCCAGTAGTTACCCACCAAAGGCCCGTGCCCAACTGTGTAGAAATATTAAAAAATAGTGTGCAAAAGTAAAATGCATTAAACTAATAAGTACTCAAAAGTAACTAACTTACCAGTTATATTACCATTTTACTATTAATTTTTAATCGTTTAATTTAATAACATTATGTGCTCAATAGAACCAAGCCCTCTGGCCAATCATAATCTTGCTCTTAGGATAATATAGTAAAACCATGACCTCAGGCTTTCCCTCAAGATATACAGTACCTTTCCCTCAGGCATTACCCTCATGCAGAATAGAATCTTTCCCTCAGGCCAAACTGAAACAAAACCCTCAGGTAATCATAATCTTGCCCTCAGGCATTGCCCTCAGGCTAATAGAACTATACCCTCAGGCTAATCAACAACGCCCTCTGGATATTATAGTAACCGGTCTATGCCCAACATTTAATCATGAAATTATTTACAATTCCTTTAAAGGAAAAAGTAATGCATAAAGTAAACATGGAATACCCTCGGGTATCCTGGCCAAACGGCTAAACAGAGGAACACACCCTTGGGGTGGTTCTGGATCCAAGTAGCGATCTCAAACAGAATTTTATTATCACATTTAATTACCTATACAATTCTATGTATTTAAACAGCCAAGCCCTCAGCCACACGACACCCCAACATGGGTTCGTAGCACAAAAAATACACAGAAACTCACAACAGTTGGAAATTAAACACCAAGCCACCTACCTTTAACACCCACGAATGGTATACACGAACGTCAATTCCAGAAACGCCTAAGAATGAAGTAGATCTGACGCAGAAGAAAAGCTGCTTAAACTCAAATAACTTCCCTTAGAATAAGAATTTTCAAGAACTACGCAAGGAGAAGGAAGCTCTTACCCGTGCGGTTCCAACGTTATCGACGGAAGAGGAAACAGATTCTTGATGCTCGATCGGTTTATCCATGAAGGTTCGACCATCCTCTCCTGAGCTCCCGTCTGGTTCTAAGACAATTCTTTGAACAGGGTTGGCTACTACCCATTTTAAGCAAAAAAGACAAAGTACACGACGTGTACTTTTGACTACACGGAGTGTAATTCCTTCATTTAACTGTTCCATTGGCAGCACCGCCAAACTGTTCATCCGTCGACATGGGTACACGGCGTGTATTCCTGACTACATGGCGTGTAATGTCACGCAACTGGCGGCTACTTCCACCGCCTTACTATTTTCCTGTCGACTGACTACACGGCATGTAAATACCCACTACACGGCGTGTAGTCGGTTTTTACACCCTTCGTCGCCGACTTGGCTACAGAACCTGTGTACTCATCCCACACAACAAAAAGTACATGACGTGTGGAATAGTACACGACATGTAGTTCCAAAATTTGGTATTTCCCCCATTTTCCTTATTTTCTCAAAAACACTTAAGGAAAAGAGAAAATAAGAAACCCGTACCTCAAGAATAAGAACTGGGTTCTTACAATCGAGGTATGAGGTTCATAGGGCCCCACTTGTGCTAGTTACTTATAGGTTTTTCCCATTGTTCTATCTTGTGACATGATTATTTTTTTGATGATGTCACGACCCGTCCACCGGGGCCCATATCGTGACTATCCCAAGCCCTCCTTCCAAAGGCCAGGGGATGGAGACTATCACCAAAGGAATAAATCCCTAAACTGGGAAGGAATTTCCTTTATAAACTGAACACACACAAAAAATTATGCAAATGGATGTAAAACACCAAGTAAAGATGTATACAAAAGAGAGTGCTGAAAGTAAAGGGGGCCGGAAAAAAATCCCAACACTAAAGTTCAAGGAAAAAAAAAGTACAAGTACAACTAAAAGAAGAGGTAAAGCAGCTACTGGGTCATCCTCCGGGGTTCCTACCTAAAGGGTAGGTACATACGGCCTTCTCAGCACTCCACATCCGTTCGTCAGCTCCGTGTACCATCCCGCTAAGTGGTCCAACTCTGGGTATCGTCCAGTCCTGCTACTCTCTCTCATTCAGTGCTATCCGTCATCTTCAACCAACACAATGAGGTGCGGGCATAGCCCGTGCAGGGGTGAGTATAACGATACTCAGTAGGGACCCCGAGACCCTCAAGGTCTCAGTAAATCCAACAAGGTTAAACCAAAAGTATGAAATAAACAGATAACCATCACATAGTTATATGACCATACATATACCTAAGTTATCTAGTAAAACATTCATGAGGTAAACGCAAAAGTCATTGACTCAGCTCAAAACAGGATTTTATTCAAGGAATAGTAGCAAGTAACATCCCCAGTCAAACTTTTGGAATCTCAGATGATGGTGTAATCCTCCTCTATCAAGTACAGTGGTCCTTCTGCATTACACAGAGGTTATTCCCACCTTCCTGGACTATTGTGGTACTCCTCCTATCGAGTACTGTGGGTCTGTTGCGTCAGACAGAGGCGCTCCCCACTATGGGTCTGCCGTGCTCACACAAAGGCGCCCCCCCTCGTAGCTTGCTGAGGTACTCCTCCTGTCAAGTACCATGGGTATGTCGCATCACATAGAGGCACTCCCCACTGTGGGTCTACTGTGTCACACAGCGGCGCTCCCCACTGGTCTAGTCGAAACACTCCGAGTCGTAAGGTCAACAGTCATCAGGTATCAGCCGGCTACTAAGTATCCATAATCCGCTCGCTTGTCTTTGGGAGGATCCGCTCCACGAGCTATGGTTCGATACTCTAACTATCACTAATTCCCAAGTAGAAGTATCTCAAAGGTCTGCCTCATCATAGGGGTCCCAACATAACAGACGACGCGTCAATCGGACGCCCGGTCTGTGAGTTATTGGCATTTCCGTCCCAGGGTCCTGATTGGTTTTTTACGTTCAAACCAACCCGACTGTATCCCAAATATGTCCAAACCTCAAGTGGGGTAGGAAAAAAGAACCTTCTCTCTCTAATATTTCTATCATCGCAGACGGTTCGTCGATCGGACACTTGAAACACAAGATACAGGCGAAAAGGTAAAAATAGGCCAAAGTGGGTCCGGGTCTGGTCTGGCCCAGTCAGACTGATTCGGCCAAAGCGGGGTCTGTATTGGATTCCGAACCGGTCTGCGGGTCCGAACTGATCTGAGGGGGCGACTCAGCCTGAGGGGGTGGCCCGTCCCGTGTAGCGGCCCGACCCGAGGGCGGCCCGGCCCAGCTGGCTGGTGTCCCGCGAGGCCAGACTGGTTGGAAGCCCGCATGGCTCGGCTGGCGGCCCGCATGGCCTGGATGGCTGGCGGCCCGTGTGGCCCAGCTGGCCACACATGGGGGGGGGGGGTGCGTGCCCCTGGCTTCCGAACAGAACCGTCGCTAGGCGCGGGTTCAGTAACCCGCGAGACCAGAGGGGTCCCACCTCATCCGACTGGCCGAGCGGCCAACCGGTTCCGCACCATCGGCGCGGCGCGATGAAGCTGCGCCCCTGCTCCTCCACCGCGGCAAGCCCTAGCCGCGGCACCCTTTCTCTTCGCGGTGCGACAGTGCCACGCTGCTTTGTCTGACCGTCGCGACCTTCCTGGCCACGACCATTCCACCTGCACGGCGCGACAGCTCTGCGCCCCTCTGGTAGGCCGGCATGCCACCTTCCTCCACCGCATCCTGTGCTGGCCACGACCTGGTTCTCCATGCGGTGCGATGACGTCGCGCCCCTCCGGCAACCTGACGGCCTTTGCACCGCCGATTTCCTTCACGGTTGGCCCGTCGCTTTCCACCATTGCTCTACAACGATCCTCTCTTCCAGTGGCACCGTTGCACCGCCGACACCGTCAACAAGCGAGATAGAACGAAGGGGGAGGGTCGGGATGTGTTCGTGTGGTCTGAGCCCTCCTCATTATGGTGATATCAATCGGAAGTTCACAATCCATAATTTTAACGATGATGAACGAAGGGTAAAACTTATACATAGAACAACCCCTACCTCGCTTGTCGATCATTGACGGTGGAATGAGAGGAATGGGGGACATGGATTCATTGTTGTCTGGAAGCGTCCAGGGTAGGAGACCGAGAAAGAAGCATCTTCGACTTTCTTCACGGATGGCTACTTCTCTTTTGTCTCGGTCGAAGATCGAAGAAAGAGTTCATCGTTCTTTAGTGGATGTTGAAGAGGTGTTCTTCGTGTTCTTTATTGAGAGATAATTCTCCAAGGGTTCTCCAAGTTCTCTCTCAAAGCTCCACCAAAATAATTGCCAACAAAAAATAATGGGTTATGATAACTCATTATTTAATTTGTTGGACAAAGAATTCAAAATAATTCCAATGGGTTTTTAAATTAATTAATTGAATAAATTCAATAAATTAATATAGAGGGTTAGAAAAACAAATTAGTGGGGTAGGTGGAGAGTTTCATCCCACATAAATGGGGGGTTAAAGGGTGTTTAAAGCCCGTTTGGACCCCACCAAGGATATCCTCCCAAGGGAAGTTATGTGCTAGTGGGCCCCACCACCATAACCTCTCATGGGAGGTTATGGTGTGGTGGCCCCCACCTCTAACCTCCACCTAGAGGTTTTAACCACCACAAAATACAAATAAGTTATCACCTTATTTTTATTTAATTTATTTTAAAACCCCAAAAACCAACTTCCATTCCTGACCAACTTCTAACGAGGTGATAGTCTAATTAAGTGAATATCGGCGCTGTGAGTTCAACGATGCCCTTATATTTCAATTCCGAGAACCGGTTCAAAAGTTATAAAATCCTGATCGTATGTTTAATGAATGTACCCGAACAAAACTTCAAAAATTGATTCCAGGCACACCGGGCTCGGAATCAAGCGCCTTAAATTTTTGCAGACTCGTAAAATTCCCATGTATTTAAGAAAAACAATTTCCATGGAAATTATGGGTCTTTACATTCTCCCCACCACAGGGCTTTACGTCCCCGTAAGTTACTACTCGAACTAAGGGAACAAATGGGGGTATTGAGCATGCATCTAAGCCTCCCACTCCCATGTGCTATCCTAGAGGTTCCTGTGCTACCAGCGAACACACACCAGAGGTATCGACTGTCCACCTAGGACCCGCTCTTGTCAATCCTCAATCTCTACTGGAACCTCGGTGAAAGTTGCCCTGTCATTGATGTCCAGCTCTCCAAGGTTGATGATGTGGGAAGGGTTGTGAACGTATCTCCTCAGCTAGGATACATGAAAGACGTCGTGCACCCGGTGCAATTGATGTGGAAGAGTTAAGCGGTAAGACACCTCGCCTACTCTACTGAGGACCTAGAAAGGTCCGATGAATCGTGGAGATAACTTGCTGCCCCGACCAAATATCCATAGAACTCATCGAGGTGAGACCCGTAGAAAGACGTGGTCGCCATACTCGAACTCCAGAGTTCTCTATCTCCTCTCAGCATATGACTTCTGCCTACTCTGTGTAGTCTTCATCTGCTCCTAGATGATCTGCACCTTCTCCATGGTAGCCCGTACCATCTCTGGTCCCACTAGTGCTAACTCCACTGGGTCTGTCCAACATAGTGGCAATATGGAAGGTCGACCATACAGGGCCTCAAAAGGTGCCATACCGATAGTGGAGTGATAGCTGTTGTTGTATGAAAACTCCACCAAAGTCAAGTGATCCTCCCAGCTAAGACCGAAGTCAATGAAAAATACACGGAGCTTGTCCTCAAGGATTTGGATGGTCTGCTCGGTCTTCCCATCCGTCTATGGATGGAAAGTGGTGCCCAGACGTAGCTGTGTCCCAAAAGCCTCCTACAACCCCTTCCATAGCGGGGAAGTAAATCTTGCGTCATGGTCGGAGACAACAGAAGAAGGTAATCCATGGAAACGCACAATCTCCTTTATATAGAGGCATACAAAGCTCTCTACCAAGACCTGTTCTCTGATCGGTAGGAAGTGGGCTGACTTGGTGAGTCAGTCAACGATAACCCATATCGAACATGAATCCTGGATGTACGTGGAAGACCCGTCAAAAAGTCCACGGATATCCCATCCCACTTCCACTCCAAGACCTCTAAGGGATGAACCAAGCCTACTAGTACCTAGTAATCCTCCTTCACCTTCTGACACGTGAGGCATCGTGAGACAAACTCCGCTATCGACTTCTTCATACATGGCCACCAATGCTGTCTTTTGAGGTCCCAATACATCTTCTCCACTCCTGGATGTACCACTAAAGGGGAAGTGTGGAAATCCCTCAACACCTCCTCCTGAAGTGAAAATGGTACCAAGGTACGTCCTCGGAAGAGGGTGACGTGATCCCCACCTTCATAAAATCTTTCAGGTGTCTGCCCTGTGGATATCTGAGCACGACGCGTCTCACAGTAGGCGTCTCCACACTATGACTCCCTGACTCACTGAAGAATTGGAGGAGTGATTATAAGAGACTGAAAAAAAGCTGCTCCATCTTGGACCACATAAGAAATCTGTAAAGCAGCCAGCTACTCTGTCACCTCTCCTAGCAGCTGTATACCAGACCTCCTACTGAGTGCTTCTGCAACAACATTCCCCTTCCCAAGAGTATATACTATCTTGAAGTCATAGTCTGGGAGGAATTCAAGCCAACACCGCTGTCTTAGGTTTAGGTCCTTTTGAGAGAAGATATACCTGATACTCTTGTGATTAGAGTAGACTGTGAAATGCTCTCCCATCAGATAGTTCCTCCACATCATCAAGGAAAGCACCACTGCTGCTAAACCTAGGTCATGGGTAGCATAGTTCTACTCGTGTTGTCTTAGCTGCCAAGAACCATACGTGATAATAGTTCACTCTTACATCAGGACACACCCGATTCCGGTCCCTGATGCATCGTAGTAAACTACGTATCCTATGCCCTCCTCTAGAAGCCTCAAGATGGGGGCACTAGTCAGCCTCATCCTCAGCTCCTGAAAGCTCTGCTGGCATCTCTACGACCACACGAAGGGTTTCCCCTTATTCATCAATGATGATAGTGGTGCTTTAACTCTAGAGATGTCTGGAATGAATCTCCAGTAGTATCCATCCAAGCCCAAGAAACTCCATACCTCCTTCACACTCCTGGGTGGCACCCAAGCAAGTACCGCCGTAATATTCACTGGATCCACTACAAATCTATCCTTCGAGATGATTTGTCCCAAGAAGTGAACCTCTCGAATCCAAAACTGGCACTTCGAGAGCTTACCATAAATATGGTGATCACAGAGTGTGTCCAGTACCACCTGCAATTGATAAGCATGCTTCTCCTCAGTAGTCGAGTAGATCAGAATGTGGTCGACGAAGACCATGACAAAGCGATCGAGGTATGAATGAAAGATCATGTTCATGAGACACATAAACACTGCTGGAGTGTTGGTTACGCCGAAGGGCATAACTAAGAACTCATAGTGGCCGTACCAAAATCTGAAGGTCGTCTTATGAACATCCTCATCTTGAACTCTGAACTGGTGATAGCCTAATCTGAGGTCTATCTTCGAGAACCATCGTGATCCCTTCAGCTAGTCAAAGAGGTTGTCAGTCCTAGGGAGTGGGTACTTGTTCTTCACAGTCACCTGGTTCAGGCGACGATAGTCAATACAAAGCCGCAAGATCCCATCCTCATTCTTGGAAAATAGAATCGGGGCTGCCCAGGGAGAAACACTGGGCTAGATGAATCCCTTCCCCTACAAGTCCGCTAGCTATACCCGCAGCTCACGAAGCTCAGTGGGAGCCATCTGATATGCTAGAGTAGATATCAGTGCCGTCTGGGGGTACAAGTCAATGTATAAGTCCACCTCTCTTTGAGGAGGTAATCCTAGGACATTGTCAAGGAAAACATCCACGTACTAGTCCACAACTACAGGATAAGTTGGAATCTCCACATCAACTACTCTGAGGGTAAGGCAGGTCAACTGGTGAGTGATCAGCTACACCATCCTTTGAGTAAGTCTTTCATGTGCTGCAAAGGTTACCTTCGTTCCAGTGAAGGTGAACCTAGTCCCATCCATGTGGAAAAACCACACATTAAGCCTAAAATAGTCGATCTGAGCATGGACTGTAGATAACCAGTCCATACCCAAGATGACGTCGTAAGGCCTCGACGCCGCTATGAGGAGATCCCAGCCGAATCTCTCGCCTCCTAGAGTAATCTCACACTGCTGGAACCAGTGCGTAATTGTCGAGATTGACTCTGTTGGAGTCTCTAGCCATAAGGATCGAGCCAACGGCTCCGTCAGATTCTCCGAGATCCGAACAAGTGTAGTGGCCATGAAAGAGTGACTGACACCTGTGTCTATAATATCTATAGATAAGGTGGAGTAGACATAGATAGTACCTCAAATCATCTCCGGAGCGCCGTGGTTGTATGCCTCAGCTGCCTGAAGCTGAGGTCTCCCCTATCCACATGCTCCCTGCTGTCGGGGTGGACCTCCTGGTGGTGGTGGTGGTAGCACCTCGTAATATCGTCTACTGCCAGCTACTCGACCAGCTCCTCTGCCACGCCTGCCTGCTCAATGTGAACCAAATAGATTGAACCTCTCCTATTCTTGGGAGGTCCCTCAACTGTCTACTGATCATCTGAATGGCAGGTCAGATAGTCACGGGCCATGTGACCCTGCCCGCCGCATGAGTAACACTGTCTGCTCCTAGCATATATGTCACTGCCCCGGGTGCCCCAAACAACTGATCCTGAGTCATGTAGTCATCCAACCATGGGTATGGTCCTCTTGGACCTCTACGTCATCTGTCTACTGCCAGCTGCAAAAGACTCCGCTGCATGTCGACTAGTAGTGGGTCTCGCTGCTGGAGACTGCTCAGCAAGGAAACTCTCCACTAGGAGGGATCTCTCTAACACCCTCGCCTACGTCGGGATACTGAGGGAGATCATCGATGCCCTGATCTCTCGCCTGATCCCCTGCTTGAAGGTCCAGGCCCTGAAGAATGGGTCTTGTACCCTAATTGTGGAGTAGCGCGAGAGGTCGGTGAACCTCGCTGAGTACTGACCTACAGTCATGCTACCCTGCTGTAGATGCAGTAGCTCCTGTATCCGCACCGCTCGAAGGGTGGCTGGAACAAACTCCGCCCAGAATAGGCTCTGAATGTCTATCCAGAGAAGTGTTGCCTCATCCTACACCTCGAGCATCAGGCTCCACCATCTTCCTGCTGCTGCCTGAAGGAGGTTGGAAGCAAGGATCACTGTGAGATCTGCTGGTGTCCCTACCAGCCTGAAGACTCTCACCACAACCTCCATCCCATAAACATCTTCCCGTGGGTCCGTCTCTCCCCAGAACCTAGGTGGCCTATGGAACAGGAACTCACGAAACACGCTCAAGAAGCGTGCATCGTCTACTACTAGGGCTGGTGGCATCAGTGGCCCAACAAAAAGTGGTACCACTGGTGCCTCTACTGGTAAAGGGCCTTGTACCGAGGCCTCATCACTCGGTGGGATGAAAGAGCATATGACTCTCAGGGCTCTACGAGGAGGCATCCTAAAATAAACAGATACAACATGGTCAAAAGATTATACCTGGTAAGCTGACCTGCTTAAGCTGACTTAAGAAAACTTTTGAAAACACACACGCAATCAGTGTTTTCATGCACTAAGTCGGAAATCAGAAGTTAGGGTCCTGTTGTATGGATACGTCGACTGCTCGCACCAATACTGGACTCCCTGAACTGAAAACCAAACTTAGTACCCTTAACACAATTGCCTCACAGAAAAGAATGATCAGAGTCCTAAGTTCTGCAGTAGAATCGACTCCTTTGATACCAATCTGTCACGACCTGTCCCCCGGGGCCCGTATCGTGACTACCCCAGGCCTGCCTTCCATAGTCCAGGGGGTGGCGACTAGCACCAAAGGCGTAAATCCCTAAACTAGGAAGGCATTGCCTTTATAAAATGAACACACACAACATAGTATGCAATTGGAAGTAAAACACCAAGTAAAACTATATACAAAAGAAAGAACTGAAAGTAAAGGGGGCCGGAAATACAAGCCCAATAGTAAAGTACAAGGAAATGGAAAAGTACAAGTATAACTGAAAGAAGAAGTAAAGAAGCTACTGGGTCATCCTCCTGGGTTTCTACCTAAAGGGTAGGTACAAATGGCCTCATCAGCACTCCACGTCCGTCCATCCGCTCCATGTACCATCTCACCTAGTGGTCCACCTCTGGGTACCGTTCAGTCCTGCTACTCTCTCTCAGTCAACACTTTCCATCATCTGCAACCAACACAACAAGGTGTGGGCATAGCCCACGGAGGGGTGAGTATAACGATACTCAGTAGGGACCCCGAGACCCTCAAGGTCTCACTAAATCCAACATGGATAAACCACAAGTATGAAATAAACAGATAACCATCACTTAGTTATATGCCCATACATACACCTAAGTTATCCAGTAACCCATCTCATTCATGAGGTAAACACAAAAGTCATTGACTCAACTCAAACCATGATTTTATTCAAGGAATAGTAGCAAGTAACATCCACGGTCAAACTGTCGGAATCTCATCTGACGATGTACTCCTCTATCGAGGAAAGTGGGCCTTCTATGTCACATAGAGGCACTTCCTATGTTCCTGGAATGCTTTGGTACTCCTCCTATCGAGTACTGTGGGTCTGCTGCTTCACACAGAGGTGCTCCCCACAGTGGGTCTTCCGTGCTCACACCGAGGTGATCCCCCTCAAAGTCTACTGAGGTACTCCTCCTGTAAAGTACCATGGGTCTACCGCATCACACAGAGGTTCTCCCCACTATGGGTCTACTACTTCACACAAAGGCTCTCCCCACTGGGCTAGTCAAAACACTCTGAGTCGTAAGGTCAGCAGTTGTTAGGTATCAGCCAGCTACTAAGTCTCTGTACTCTACTCGCTCGTCTCCGAGAGGATCCGCTCCACGAGCTACTGGTCGATACTCCAACTGTCTCAAAGTCCCAAGTAGAAGTATCTCAAATTTATGCCTCATCATAGGGGTCTCAACGCAACAGACAACGCGTCAATCGGACGCCCGGTCTGTGAGTTATTGACATTTCCATCCCAGGGGCCCGGTTGGTTTTCTAGGTTCAAAGCAAGCCGACCGTATCCCAAATATGTCCAAACCTCATGTGGGGTATGCCAAAAGAACCGTCTCGCTCTAGGATTTTGATCGCCATAGAGGGTTCATCGATCGGACACCCACAACCCAAGATATGGGAGAAAAGGTGAAAACAGGCCAAAGTGGGTCTAGGTCCGGTCCGACCTAGTCGGACTGATCTGGACCGACTCAGGTATGGAGCGGAGTCCGTACCAGTCTGTAGGTCCGAACTGATCTGAGGGGGTGGCCCGACCCGAGTGGCTGCCCGACCCGAGGGGGTGGACCAGCCCGAGGGGGCGGCCCGGCCCGAGGGCGGCTCGGCCCGACTGGCTGGCAGCCCGAGTGGCCCGACTGGCTGGCGACCCGTGTGGCCCGACTGGCAGCTTGCGTGGCCCGGCTGGCTGGTGGCCCATGTGGATCGGATAGCAGCCCGCGTGGCCCGGCAGGCTGGCCCACGCGGCCCTGCTGGTTGGCCCGTGTGGCCCGACTAGCCACGCATGGGGGTGTGGTGGGGGGCAGGGGGGGGGGGGGGTGCTGCGCCCCCTGTCTTCCGAACAGAACCATCGCTAGGTGCCGGTTCAGTAACCCGCGTGACCTGAGGGGTACCACCTCATCCAGCTAGCGGAGCGGCCATCCGGTTCCGCACCACCGGCGCAACGTAACGTCGCCGCACCCTTGCTCCTCCACCGCGGCCCGCACTGGCCGCAACTCCCTTGCTCCGTGTGGCGCAACGATGCCGTACTGCTTTGTCTGACCTCCACGACCCTCCTGGCCACGAACATTCCACCCGCGCGACGCTATAGCGCCATGCCCCTCCAATGGGCCGGTTGGCCGAATTGCTCCGCTGTGACCCGGTTCTCCGCACGACGCGACAGTGATGTGACTCTCCGACGACCCAACGGCCTTTGTGCCGTCGGTTTCCTTCGTAGCCGGCCCATCACCGGCCGCCGTTGCTTCGCTGCGATCCTCTCTTCCAACGGTGCCATTGCACCACCGCCATCATCAACTAGCGAGATAGAACAAATGGGGGGGGGGGGGGGTGGTTCGGGCTGTGTTCGTGTGGTCCAAGCCCTCCTCATTATGGTGATATCAATCGGAAGTTCACAATCCATAATTTGAATGATGATAAACAGAAGGTAAAACTCATTCATAGAACAACCCCTACCTCGCTTGTCAATCATTGACGGTGGAAGGAGAAGAATAGCAGACGTGGATTCGTTGACATCGAGAAGCGTCTGGGGTAGGAGACCGAGAAAGAAGCGTCGCCCACATTCTTCGCGGTCGGCTCATTCTCTTTTGGCTCAGTCAATGATCAAAGAAATAGTTCATCGTTCTTCGGTGGACGATGAAGAGGCATTATTCGCCTTCTTCTTTGAGAGATAATTCTCCAAGTGTTCTCTAAGTTCCCTCTCAAAGATCCACCAAAAGAATTGACAACCAAAAATAATGTGTTATGATAACCCATTTTCTAATTTGTTGGCCAAAGAATTCAAAAGAATTCAAATGGATTTTTCAATTAATGAAGTGAATAAATTCAATTAATTAATTGAGAGGGTTGGAAAAATTAATTAGTGGGCTAGGTAGATAGTTTCATCCCACATAAATGGGGGGTTAAAGGGGGTTTAAAGCCCATATGGGCCCCACAAAGGATATCCTCCCAAGAGAGGTTATGCGCGGGTGGGCCCCACCACCATAACCTCTCATGGGAGGTTATGGCGTGGTGGACCCCACCTCTAACCCCCTCTTGGAGGTTTTAACCACCACAAAATAAAAATAGGTTATCACCTTATTTTTATTTAATTTATTTAAAAACCCCAAAAACTAACTTCCATTCTCGACCAACTGCCAATGAGGTGGTAGTCTTCTTAAGCGAATACCGGTGCTGTGAGTTCAACAGTACCCTCAGATTTCAATTCTAAGCACCAGTTCAAAAGTTATAAAATCCTGCTCGTAAGTTTACTAAACATACCCGAAAAAAACTTCAGAAATTGATTCCGGGCACAACGGGCCTTGGAATCAAGCGCCGTAAATTTTCACGGACTCGTAAAATTCCCATGTATTTAAGAAAAAAAATTTCCGTGGAAATTATGGGTCTTTATAGATGAGGTGATAACCATCAGTGTATGATGGAATTTGTGTACATTTTTGTTTCAAAGAAAGTTTCTTTTGATAATAGGTTTTCTTTAAAAGTGTTTTCTTATAAATGTTCCTTTAAAAATTTTCCCAATGATCTTATGAAATGTGCATGTTGATTTATCTTATATTATTATATCACAAAATCTCTTTATTTAGGTGGAATCCTATTGGGATTTGGATCACATCCTGCATACAAATTTGGATGTATGTAGACTTTTTTATTTATGAAATAGGTAATGGAAAGATGTTCCATGGTGGTGATGGTGGATCTGATTTTTAGTGTTCCACTTCTTGTAGGTGTTAGTGGTGGTGGCTTGAGGGAGATGACCCTCTTGTTACGTTGAGGCTTTTGGGATGTTTCAGTTGTTACCTTTCCATTGTGGTATTTTTAGTGTCAGTTAGGGTTGTATAACTTTGAATGTGAAAATTATTGTATCTTGTTTGGTTTTGATTATTAGGTATGTGATGTTGTATCTTTGTGGGTTATTTATTGTTATATACATGGGTGAAATAATACCCAAAGTTTATTTTTGATAATTAGGAACTAGTTTCTATCCCATGGGAATTGGGAAAACCCTTCAGTAAATGCCATGGTCTAGGTTGTGTTTTGTTTTGGATGGCACCCCAGCTTGGTTCATGATATGAAATAAGAAATGAGAAAGTTCCATTAATTAAGATTTAATTAAAAGTGGGAATTTCGAAGGGAACATAAAATATCTATTTACCCCAAAAAAGAAGGTATAGTAAACTTGTTATATATGTAAGGAACATATATAAAAAATATGTAAGAAAGACATAATAATAAGATATAAAAATTAGATACAAATAGAGAAAAATGGAGAAAAATAAAGATAATGTGAAAGCCAAAAGTAATGAGGGTGGTTTTAGAAGATCCTTTTTATGTTCCAAAATACGATTATTAAAATAAAATATTTTAAAAAGGATAATAAAAATTTATTTTGAAAATAATATATGTGAAATATGAATTTCACATGAGGAAATAAATAATTAGGTCTCTAATTAAGAAGGATAACATTAGAGAGATTGTAAATTATGTACATGGAGGGGGAATTGTTGTTAAAGAAGATGAGAATTATTCTCAGCAATGATATAATTTTTTGGAAGTAAATTCATAAAGGTAAGATATTTGATTTAAAAATTGATTTTATACTAGATAGGAATATAAGGTTCAAAAAAATATTAGGGTAAATGAAACCAATCATATAAGTAATAACTCCAAGTTGAGATCTCATAACCCCAAGAAAAAGGGGGTTTGATTTAACAAAAACCCATACAATATCATAGTATTTCGAAATGAAAATTTATGGAAGGTATAACATGGGATGGATTTTTAAATACATTTTATTTAATTAAATATGTGACAAAAATAAATCCATGTATAATACATACACCACAAAATGAATGAAAAATTAGTGAACACAGACCATATCTCGATGAAACTGAATTGAGACCCAAAAACCCTTACCTTAATTCTTAACTTAAAAAAGGGATAAGGTAACCTATATAAAAAATTAACCATCTTAATATCCTATTTAATAAATTTTTTAGAATTTATAACCTTTTATAAACATCATTTGTTATTATTATCTACATGTATATTATTTTTTGACTATTTATCTTGAATATCGAGTGTTAGTAATCTTAATCATTTTGAATTAGTTACATAATAGTAGTGTGGCTATTAATTATTCTCTAAAATTTAATCATTACCATATCAAAAAAGGTACTATAAATAATTTTTTATAATTTTATAATTTCATTATATGATAGTTTTGGTTATGATACTTTGTAGACAAAATTGGTGATAAACATGTTTCAGATATTTTTAACAAATGAACATTAATATCTTAATTTATGACTTTAATATTAATTCTACCATTATATAAAATAAAATAAAATATTTATTTTATTATTTATATTATATTATCAATAATTATGTTCTCATGGTTATCAATGATATTATTTTATTGCATTGTTCAAGTAGTTAGTTAGACTAACCTAAACATGAACATTCCATAAATAGTGGATGATTTTGATTATGAAAGTGGTTTAGTTTGGAATAATATAATTATTATAGAAGAATAATTATATTATTTGGATACTTTTATGATGGAAAATTATATTTTAATAGAGTTTAATAAATAATAAAGAAATTATTTGAAAAACAAGATGTGTTACTTTGGGGAGGTGATAGTCCATACAACACATAACTAATGTTTTAATTTCTTATATAATGAGATTGAGATAAATTGAATTATTATATTTATATTTATTATTAAAATTATATTATATAAATAAAAGTTATTACTTAATTTAATGATTATTATTAGATGATAGAGGTAGTGGTGGAAAAAAAAATTTATCGCTTTGTGGTGGCGGTAGTCTGCACAACACATGAATACCAATTTCATTTTTATTAATAGAAAAAGGGAAATGTGGTTAATAGTTATTAAATTAGCATAATAAAATTAATTATACAAAAAATATTAATTTCATTACAAATTAATATGAAAATAATAACTGAAAAGGAAATATAGAAAAGAAAAGAAGTCAGAAAAAATGATTATTCATGTTGAAATATTTGAGTTTTCCTTTAAATATTCCTTAGAAATTATTGTCTTAATACAATTTATTATGAATAGAGGATCAAGTAAAATGAATAAGATTATAAAATAATTAAAATGGGTATATTAAAATGTGGAAACAAAATTATTTTAGTGCTCTTGAAGGGGTGGTGAGATGCCCCTTTTATAATATGTGAGAGTTGAATTTTAGTGATTATAACCACTTAATATAAATGGAGAACATGTTAAACATGTAAAGTGGCTCCAAAAATGGAAAATAATAGAGTTATGTGAGATATAATGTCAATAATAAATCAATATTTCATTTTTACACATGTTTTACACCACTTTTTAATTCCTATGGTCATATAATTTTCACTTTTACCATTTTTAGTTTTACTGTGGTAATTAGTTTTTACCTAAGTAAATAATTTTTATGTAAAAAAATAAAATGGATCTTATTGAATAATTTTTTCCTAATTATTAAAAATATTAAATGTATTTTATTAAGAAAAATTTATATGTGAAGGAAAAATCAATTTTAATATTAACACATGTAACATATAAAACCCTGATTTTAGAAAGTGTATTTTTAAGCTTCAAATTTACATGTAGGTTAAAATTGTAAATGTTTTTTATTTGAAATAAATTAATTTATTATAAAACAACTATATATTATCTGTATTTCATTGAAACCCAAAACTAAATTTTACCAAAAATATTATTTAATTACAAGAAAAGAGCAAAAATAATTTTTATTGGAAAATATCACTAACGTTCCTAAAATGTTAAACATAGGTTTTATAAATTAATAATGGTATTTTAAAAAGTTTAATTTTAATCCTTAAACATATATTTGATGAATTAAATGGTTTATAAACTTCTTGTTGATTCTTATATAATTATAAATTTATAGTGTTGGTAAAAAAATATTTTCACTATTCACCTAAAAAATTTATTTTAGAAAAATCCCAAAAATTTAACCTAAGCTAATATAGTAATGTCGAATCGAAAAAAATATTTCATTTTTTTTTCAAATTTGAATTATAAAATTTAATAATTTTACTTTAAGATAAAATCATAAAATAAAATAAAAAAAATGTTTTATAGGAAAATAACTTTTCAAAATGTTATCCATTCTTATTATTATTTTCTATAAATTAATATTAAAATTAGTTATAATATATTATTCATATAAATATATATTATTTATATTAAACATATAATTTCTATATAATATATTTATTTTCATAAAATAAATAGCATAAAAATCCAATTTTATAAGAAAATATATTTCTGGTATAAAATAATGTTATTAGATATTTAGTCCCATTAATTTTGTCAATGAATTAATATTGAAAATGAAATTTATTTTATCTATACATGTATTTCACAAATTGGTTACATCTATTTTGTCTTCCAAGTTAATAACTACATTTGAATAGTTATAAAATGTATTATAGTTCATTTTGGTTTGGTGTTTCATGTGAATAAATATATCAACATAGTGTTTATTTAAAAGAAAATTATATGGTAAAATATTGTGGTTTTACAAATAATAAAAATAAAACCATATATAGGTATCCACATGAGATTACTAATTCATTTCGTGATTAATAATTGATACCAGTGGATATTAGTTAGGTTTTGTGTAAGGGTATGAAGAGATAAAGGGTGAACCTGAATGTGAGGATTTAATCAACCCTGGATGAGGAGTCAAATCTAGTGAAATATCGGTGGAGAAGATGATTGAATGAATATTAAGGTAAAACATAATTGATTTTATTCATCTAAATTCAATTTTTATGATATTTTAATAATTGAAAAATATTGAGATTGATGAATGGTAGTTCGGGGATGAGAAATTGATTATGGGGTTGTGTTTTTGTCTACTAGTTTAATAGGGGAGCCTCAATGCTCCCAATTACCCACTTACATGATCAAAGTTTAACAAACATGATGTGTTCAATAAATTTATCATGATATCCATATGGTGAAAGGATTCAATTTATTCTTAAAGAAATAAAAATTGAGACTCAGTGAGATCAGATGAACCGTCAGGCCATAACAGGGAAGTCAAGGTTGAAAAAAGTTTGAAAATAAAGACTGTGAGACTCATCCAAGATTTTATCAAATCCATTGACCAAGATAAAAATATATAATTATAATGGTGAACAATCACTGATATCTCATTCCCACACTAGTGTGATTTTGTGATTATAGGCTAGATGAATTTAGTGGGGCCTTCTATTTCCCAAAATATTGTAGTCTGAGATTTGAATAGTTGTGAAAATCCCATGCTTAATGAATTTCTTATTATAATATGATGAGATCAATTATGGTTGAGGTGTGTCCATGATGGAGTTTCCATCATGAATCTTGACTGATCAATGTGGAGAATTAGATGTTACTAGGAACTTATATCATAAGCGTGATTGGGTTATAATGAATTGGAAATGGGGATGGATCAGGCTATTTAATCCCTGGTGTGTAGTGTTATACATATTTTAATAAAGAAGGTATGATATAGGGAAGATACTGTAAAGGAAATGGAGAAGAAACTTGGTTCACACTGCACAAGGACATGAAAGGGTAATTCTCATGGTCCCAAAGCTAAATCAAGGCCCTGTAAATAAATTCTAATGTATAAGGAAACCATGATGAGTAAGGATAAATTTACAAAAATCAAGTAAATATAAACTAAATACAAATTGACAATTTTGTTTTGGGCATGTATGAATCAAGAAACATGATCACATGTGAAGGAGAAGAAAATTGTGGTAGGAATTAGGAAGTGATGGAATATTTGAGCGATACCCACTTCATAAATCATAAAACTTGAACTTTATGTATGGAGACCATCTATAATTGATATCATGACCACTATTGAGTATGGTAATTTTTGTAATGAACCAAGATCTTTAAATGATATTTTTTTCCTAAGAAAATGTGTGTTATATTATCTAGTATTATACACATACAAATATAGAGAAACCAAGAAAACATTTTCTTATTAATAATGATCATTTCATTAGTCAAATATGAAACCAATTAAAAAATAGAAAATAGAAAATAGAAAATATGAAAATTTGGTTCACCCAAATCTACTAAAATCATCACCCCCATGATCAACACTATAGAAATGAAACAAAATTTAGTAAATCAATCAATACCTTAGAAAATGAAAATATAACCTTAGGAGGAATCATAATGAATTTTGAGTTAAATAATGATGTGGTATTTATGGGGAGCAATGAGACCATTGGAATAGTAATATAATTGTTGGTCAAATATGACCATTTTTCAATATAACCATTGTTCTATTTTACAATTGGGAAGTATACCCCTTGGTAATAATTTTACGATTATAGTTAGTGTTTATAAGTATTAATGACAAAGGATAATTGATGCATAAAGGAAACATGATGGCCTTGACTAGTAGAGTCATGTCGTTTCAATCCCATTTATCAGAACTTGGGAGGGAGTTAGTGTCACTGGGGTTCTCCCTTGACCAAGACCATGCTAAGATTCAACAATTGAGGCATGAATTTAATTTCATAAGGGATAAGTTCAAGTGACTGTAGATTACCACCCAGTCAATATTAGACGAGCCACCCATGAAACTACAACCATCACACACCTTACCCTTAGGGTGTACGCATGTGTAATAAAGGTTTATGTGTATAAGGAATAATTTCAGAAAGTGTAAGTTTATTTATATAAATAAAATGTTTATTCCATTAATTATATTTTAATAATATTTTTTATCAATAAAATATATGTTTAATTGAGATGAATTTGATAAATTATTTTTTTGGACACAAATAAAGTGTGATTGTTGTTTCTAAAGAATTTATGCACTTTCATAATAAACTAAGATATTAATAATATTTTTTTAATAAAATAGTCTTTCAAAACAATATTATTTAAATATAAATGATAAAATAATTTTATAATGTCTTATAATTTTTTTATAAGTGTCAGAAATTTGACTCTGCCTTAAAAATTAATCTTTTTCAATAAATAAGGTCTTTTTATATTTATAAGTTAAAATTATTTTAATTAGATAATTATCTTGATAAAATAAATATTATATTTCAAATCATCTCATTAAAATTAGGTTTGCGATAATTTTTTATAATTTTGTAAAATACATTATTTTTTCAGTGAATAGTAACAATATAGTTTTGGGTTTTTGGTAAGTTTTATGAATTCATATTTGTATAATAATGATGTAATAATTAATTAACCTCAATAAATGATCTAAAATATTTTATTTTATAAATATTATGCATTTTAAAAGTTTTTAATCAATTTCTAAACCTATAAGTGACTTTCCAAATTCTAAAATGGAAAATTTTATTTTAAAAACATTATTTTGTGAAAAATATAATTTTATATGTCCAAATAATTTTTTAAAAAATATTTTTAAGTTCTAATAGATTAAAATATCATAAAATGTGACTCAAGTGTACAAAACCATGAGAAAAATTCATGGTCATGCTAATGTTTTTTCATTTTTTCACAACCTATATTTCGAAGACCTATATTTGGAAATTATTCAACAATTTCTCTACCTTTTCTATAAATACCCAACAATTTAACCTATACCCTTCACCAACAATCCATCCTCTTTGAATATTTTGTCATATTTCCCCCTAAATAATCACAACAAGGTGTCTTTAAGCCCCCAAAGTTCCATCCTCAAGTTTTAGGAGAAAATATTTAAGGTAAGGGAAATCCCCACTTCTCTTTTCCATTTAAGTTCCTTTTTTTGTGGTATGTATTATAATTACTAAAATAATGTTTTTTTATACTTTATATTATCTCATTTATGTAGGAATAATATTTTATCAATGGTAGGACCTTTATACCTCTCATTTCCCCTTTCCTCAATCAATGTTTTATACTTTTCATGTTGTCAAATTTATTTCTCTATTTTACATGAGAAATTATCTTCTATTTTTTTGTGAATATACAAACATCTTCCTTTTTCATGGGTTCTCACCTATATATTAATATAAGTTATATATTATGTGATTTATATATATGAAACCCACATTCCATTTCCATGGTTTAAAAAAGATGTTATGGTCAAGACTTTAAGAACTTATGTACTCAATGATTTTATATGAAACCCATACTTTATTATCATCATGTTATTGAAAAAATAATATATTATGATCAATATGGTTCACATTAAATTATTAAATATGAATTTATCACACTAATAGCACTTACATTCATTGGTTAAATAATTAATTCTCTATAGATGGCATGTTTTACGATACCACGGTGAATAACCTTGGTAATTTTCATTTATGAAACCTTGGTTGTAAACCATAGTGATAAGTTTATGATTGCTTCCTTTTGATGTTGTTTCCATAGTTTCATGTTATGACTCATATTATTTGTATTATGATATGCCTCATGTTATCTTGTTCATTCTATATTGTTATGCCTCATGTTATTCTTAACATACCTCATGATCACATGATAAATGTCTCCCCTTGCTTATTCGCTCACTGGGCTTCATGATCGCCCCTTTACTTTGATGTATGTCCCCAGGATATGAGATTATATAAAAGTAACTTAGGGTGAACCCATGAAGTATAATTTCCGGATGATTAGAATAATATTTTATGTTTTCTTGTGTTATGTTCCTAATTTCCAAGAAACTAAATTTTAAAAGATCCTATATTTTTTTACATGTAATGAAAAGTTTATATGATAAAAAGGTGGGATTACATAGATGGTATCATATGATAGTTTAGTTATTTGTGGAAATTATAAATCAAAATTTTTAGTAATAACCATAGGGATAAGTCTAAATATAGGAAAAAATACTAGATGTCTAGTGAAGTATTAATAGAGTGGTTTCTAAGAAATGAAATATTTTTTTTGGATACTACTAGGGGATGTGGCTCTAGAGCATATTTACCTATAGTTAAAAACCCTAAAAACACCATATTGAGCTACACTCGATTAAGAAATGATGAATGAAAACAGTCCTTACTGGACACCTATTTTGATACTCCTGAGGGATATTTTTAGTTAATCACAAGCTCTTTATGAACCATTATGAAGGATATATAGAAAATATAATTATTATTAGAGGATATTAATGAGTAAAATATTTAAGAATGATGTTTTGAGACTTAAAATCCATTTATAATTATATGATTCCTAAAATTAACATTTTTCTCACTAAGGTTTTCTTCTTTTAGAAAAAGGATTGGAAATTGTAGGATCTATGTAAATGATGAGTGCAATAGAAAATGAACTGATGTCCTTCCTAATACGATGTAAGATGGAATGGAAAACAGTATGAGGATGATGAATCAAATATATTGAGTTATAAATAATAACTTGAATCAAGTTGATTTACTATATTCACCTCGAGGGGAACAACTTTCCATTGATTCCTTTATGAATCAACAACCACCTTATTTTTGTGGATATACTAAAAAATTGATTTATAAAAATTGGATTACCTTTATAGAAAATATATTTTCTATACTCCAGTATTCATATTGAGATAAATTCACTATATAAGTATACCACTTAAAATGAGAATCTGATCAGCAGTGGACACTGATTGAAAAAATGAATCCAATAAGGGATATTGATTCTATGTAATGGGAAGAGTTTAGGGGAATATTTTATTATTATTATTGTTGTTATATGTAAAAAAATAGAGGAGGAATTATGAGAGTTAAAGTAGAAGGAAAATGAATCAATGAGAATATATGAAATAAACTATAGAGGACTTTCTCTATACACCTCTATCTTTGTTATGGATCATAAGGGATATGTTGAAAGATTATTCAATGGAATAATACTCTATTTGTAGAGCAATTTAGAAAATCAGGGCTTTGAAAGCTATGAGGAGGTAGTGTGGAGTGATATGAAGGTAGAATTAGAGTTTTGAGAGACACATGGGTCTCATAGGTCAAATGAAAGAAGATATCTATGGACCCAAACCCAAGGAAGAAATTTGATAATGGGGGAGGAGAAAAGAAAGTGAAACTTCACATGTACAACAAATGTAAAAAGAAGAATTTAGGGAAATTATTTATTGGGAGTTAAAATTGCTTCAAGTGTGAAAGATATGTCCATATAGCTTGAAAATGTAATGGTGAGGTGAGGCCTCAACTTCTCTACTCAACAACAATGATAAGATGGTGCAGGCCTATCCTAATGTTCAATGATTCAAGTGTGGACAACTTGGGAACTTTTACAATAAATTTCTAAATGAGAAGATAATGGAGGGAAGCCACCATCAACCTCATCATAGGCCAAGGGTGAAAGGACAGGAATATTTTATCATAGAAACTGAAATAAAGGATCCAAATGATGTGGTGGTAGGTACACTCATTGTTCTCTCAAATCTAGAATATACTCTATTTGATTATGGTTCTACACATTCCTTTATTTCATCAAAGTTTTCAAAGAATATAGAATCAATATATGAACTGATAGAATTAGATTTATTAGTCAATAATATGGGAGGGATTATCCTAGCATCAATAATGTATAGAAACTATAGTATTAACATTGTAGAGTATAACCTCACAAAAAATATATTCATCATTCATATGGTGGAATTTGACACTATACTAGGGATGGACTGGGTCTCAATGTATAATGCTAAGATCAACCAAAAGAGTATGAAAATTTTAGTATAATTGAATGGAAGACCTATAATAATTTTGAAAGTAGAGACATACTGGTCTGATTTTGTCTAGAAGCACCTCCCATAGCCTCTTTTATGGAGACAATCAGGGAAGATGGATAAGAAAATGATAGTATAAAGATAAGAAATGTCCCCACTGATCAAGAATACATTGATGTATTTTCTGAAGAGTCACCTTGTACTCCCCTATAAAGAGAGGTAGCATTCTCCATTAAACTCATACCTGGATCCAAGCTGATATTAAATAACCTTTATAGAATGGAAAATTTAGAGTTAGAGGAATTAAAGAAATAAATTAAATATAGTTTTGGAGAAGGGATTTATTTAACAAAGTGTGTCACCATGGGTAGAACCTATTATATTTTTAAAGAATATAGATGGATCAATGAGACTATGAATTGATTATAGAGAACTTAATGGGATCATAGTAAAGAAAAATTACCCTCTCCTAAGGACTGCTGATTTATTTGTCAAGCTCCATGGGGCTCAATTCTTCTCCATGATTGATATCTGATTTGGGTATCATCAATTGAGGGTAAAGAAGGAAGATATTCCAAATAACTCGTTCCAAACAAGATATGTGTATTATGAGTTTATTATTATTCCCTTTGGATCGACTAATTCTCCTACTATATTTATGAATGTGTTGAATAGAGTCTTTAGGGACTGCCTTGGTAAGTTTTTGGTAGTTTTTATTAATGATATTTTGATATATTCCAAAATTTTCAAGGATCATGAGGATCATATAAAAGTTATATTGAAAATTATGAAGAAGGAGAAGCTATTTAGAAAATTCAACATATGTGAATTCTGGTTACAAAATTTTTCATTTTTAGGGAACATTGTAACCAATGAAGGAATCATAATTAACCCTTCTTAGATAAATTCTATAGAGGAGTGGCATCATCCTACAATAGTAACCAATATTCATAGTTTCCTAGGTTTAGCTGGATATTCCAGGAGGGTTGTGAATTTTTTTTCATGAATTTATAATCCACTAACCATATTAACTTGAAGAGGAGCTAAGTTAATATTGAAAAAGGAGTATGGATAAAGTTTCCAAGAACTAAAAAAGAGATTGGTTAATGAACGTATGTTAACTATACCCTCTATATGATAATTATTTGTTATTTATAGTGATACATATCTGAAACAGATTGGGTGAGTCCTCATGAAAAATGATAAGGTGATCCCTTATCCATCTCGTCAGTTAATTCCTTATGAGCATAATTATTCTACGCATGACTCAGAGTTACCTGCAGTCATCTTTTCTCTGAGGATAATGAGACACTATATTTATGGGTAGAAATGTGATATATACACATACCACCATAATTTGAAGTATATATTAATGAAAAAGGAATGGAAAATGATACAAAGTACATGGATAGAGCTTATTAAAGACTACAAATGTTCAATTAATTATAAACCTAGAATAGAAAACAAAGTCACTAATGCATTAATTAGAAAGTACCCTATTGTGATAGTAATGATAAGGACTCAAGGAGATCCCTTGATTAGAAAACCATTATGTTTTGACATGGTAATCATAGGGGAATGTACATCATCAATCATATCAAAAAATATTTCTAAACCATCATTAATAGATAATATCAAGAGATATCAAGGAGAAGAGCCTTTGATACAAAAGAATATTGAGGTTGTGAAGAATGGGGAGTTTCATGAGTTCAATGTTGATTAATAATATGCACTAAAATTTTGTACAAGGATATGTGTCCCATATATCCTGAAGATAAATCAGGTTTTGATGGATGAACCTCATAGATCTAAATTATCTATATATCCTAGAATCACTAAAATATATAGTGACCTTTGTGATCATTATTGGTGGGATAATATGAAAAGGGAGACTTCCTACTACACTGCAAGGCGCTTGGTGTATCAACAAGTGAAGGAGGAGTGGAAACTTTCTAAAGAGGTATTTTAACCACAAACCATGCCAACATGAAGTGGGAAAATATCACTATAGACTTCACCACTATACTCCCATGTATATCCAAAGTAAAAATATAATATGAGTTATAGTGGATCGACTCACCAAGACTACCCATTTAATCACTATTCAAGAAGATTTATATATTGAACAACTTTCTAGGATATATGTAAAGTGGTGAGGTTGTATGGGGTGGAAATTTCAATCATTTTTGATCATGATCCAAGGTTCACATATAAATTATAGAGAAGTATTCAACATTCTCTGAAATACTGAATTGAATTTCAGTATGACATATTACCCCTAAATAGATGACAAATTTGAACGAACTATTTAGACACTTAAGGACATGCTGAGATCATGATCAATGAAATTTAATGGTGGATGTTATAAATACCTCCCATTAGGTGAGTTCTCATAAAATAACATCTTCTACTCAAGTATTCAAATGGAACCCTATAAAACTCTATATGGGAATTGATGTAGAACTCATAATTGTTGGGATGAAGTTGGTGAGAGAAAGATACTTGGGACCGATCTTGTGAAAGAGATGACATAAAGGGTTCATGCCATAAAACAATATATAAATGAAGCTAAAATTCAGTAGAAGATATATGCTAACAACTATAGAAGGTAATTGTATTTTGATTTTGGAGACAAATTTTTCCCTCATATATCACCATGTAAGAGGGTAATATGATTTAGAAAGAAAGGGAATCTTTTCCCTAGGTATATTGGCCCCTTTGAAATCCTTGATCACATATGAATAGTGGCCTAGCATCTAGAAATTTTACCAAAATATAGCTCCAATTCGTGATGTTTTACATGTATCTCTTTTGAGGAAGTACATAACTGATCCCCCACATGTACTGAATCCAAAGGTGGCGCACCTAGAACATGACCTCTGTTTTGAGGAGTACTGGTGGTGATCTTGGACTATAAAGATAAAGTTACATGAAAAAAGATAAATCACATTGTAAAGGTTTTTTAGCAGAACCATAAATATGAAGAAATGATGTGGGAAGAAGTGGAGATAATGAAATAGAAGTTCCCTCACCATTTTTCAAGCAAGATAATGAGTTGAAATTTTCAGGATGGAATATCTTAAGGGAAGAATGTAACAACCCAAATTTTTTAAATTAAAGTTTTTTCTTAAGGAAATTTATATTATATTATATAGTATTATACATGTAAAAAATATAGAGGAACAAAAAAACATTATCTCATTAATAATGATCATCACATTAGTTATCTATGAAGCCAATTAAAATTCAAAACATTACAATTGGACAAAAATATAAAATAAAGAAGCCAAAATAGGAAAATATTGATCGCCTAAATATAATAGAATCATCTCCCACATGACCCAAAATCTATAAATGGAAAAACATATTATAAAAAAATCATAATATTACAAAATTAAAATATAAACATCAGATGAATCATAGTGAATTTTGAGTGAAATAATGAAGTTGTATTTATAGGGAGCAATGTGATAATTGGAATAGTAATATGATAGTTTTCCAATATAACCATTATCCTATTTTACCATTGGTAAATATAACCATTGGTAATAATTTTACCATTATAATTAGTTTTTATGAGTATTAATGAAAAAATATAAAAGATAAAGAAAGGAGAAACGATGGCCTCGACCAATAAAGTCATGTCATTTGAATCCAATTTTTTATAACTTGTGAGGGAGGTAGTGTCTACGGGGTTATCCCTTGAACAAGATCAAGAATAGCTTTAACAAGTGAGGCTTTAATGAAATCACATACATGATAAGTTCAAGTTAGTGGATATTACCACTCAGTCAATGTTATCTGAGCCACCTAGGAAACTACCACCATCAAACACCTTACCCTTATGGCGTATGTGAATGTAATAAGGGGTTACATGTCTAGGCTTTAGTTTCCTAAAGTTTAATTTTTTTATATAAATAAAATGGCTATTTCATCAATTTCAATTTAAGAATAGTTTTTCTTAGTAAAATATATGTTTAATTGAGACAAATTTGATAAATTGATTTTTTAGACACAAATAAAAAAAATTCTATTATTTTAGAAAATATATACACTTTTATAATAAAATAATGCATTTATAATAATAATAGTTTAATTAAATAGTCTGAAAAAACTCAAATTTAAATATAAATGATAAAATAATTTTATAATGGCCTAGGAATTTTTTTCGAAGTGTCATAAATTTGTCTATGCCTTAAAAACAACTATTTTTAAATAAATAAGGTTTTGATATTTAAAAGTTAAAATTATCATATTTATATAATTATTTTGATAAAATAAATATTATATTTGAAATTATAATTTATAAATTATGTTTGGGTTAATTTTTGATAATTTTCTAAAATACTTAAATTTTTATTAAATAGTAAAAATATAGTTTTGGGTTTTCGATATGTTTTTTGAATCCATATTTATGTCATAATGATTTAATAATTAATTAACAATAATAAATGGCATGCAATATTTTATTTTGTTAATATTAAGCATCTTAATAGTTTTTAATCAAATTTCAAACCTATAATTTATTTTCCAAAGTCTAAAATGTAAACTTTGATTTTAAAAACATTATTTTATGGAAAATATAATTTATCATGTCCAAAGAAGCATTAAAAAATGTTTATAGGTCCTAATGGATTAAAATATCATAAACTGTGACTCAAATGTCCAAAACCTTGAGAAAAACCCATGGTCAAGCCCATTATTTTGAATTTTTCCACAACCAAGATTTCCAAGACTTATATTTGGAAATTATTAAACAATTCCTCCACTTTTGCTATAAATACCCACCCATTTCACCTTTACCATTCAATATCAATCCATCCTCCATGAATTTGTGGTCATATTACCTCCCAAAAGACTTTAAATATGTTCTTAATCTCTCAAGGTTCTATCCTCAATATTTAAGAGATACTCTTTAAGGAAAGGAAAATGAAAACTTCTCTTTTCAATTAATGTTCCTTTTTATGGTATGTATTTTACTTTTTAAAATAATTTATTTTTTTCCACTTTATGTTATCCCATTACTATAAGAATAGTATTTTATTAATGGTATTGCCATTTTCAATATCATTTCCCCTTTCCTAAATCCATGTTTTATACTCATTATGATGCTGAATTTATTTTAGTATTTTACATTTGAAATTATATTCATTTTTTTATGAATACGCAAACCTATTCCTGTATAATTTTTATTCAAATAGGTGTAAGTATAGTTATTTATTTGGGGATTTACATATATGAATCCCAAATTCCATTTCCTTGGGTTAAAAATGATGTTATGGGCAAGCCTTTAAGTTCTTACATACTCTATGCTTTTATATGAAACTTGTACTTTATTCTCCTTAGGTTATTGAAAAAATGATTTATTATGATCAATATGGATCACATAAAGATAATAAATATGAATTTTTACCATTTATATAACTCAAATGCACTATTTAATGAATTTAATCTCTTGAGATGACATGTTTTATTATACCTTAGTGAATAACCTTGGTAATTTTCATTTGTGAAACCTTAGTGATATACCATAGTGATATTATTATGAATGCCTCATTTTTATGTTTTGGCCACATTTAAATGTTATGAATCATGTTCTTGTTTTATTATATTCATCATGTTCTATTGTTAATTACATATTGTTATGCATCATGTTCTTAATGATATGCCTCATTATCAGATGCTAAATGTCTCCATTTCTCATTCTCTTAATTGGCTTCATGCCAACCCCTTTACTTTGATGTATGTCCCCCAGATATGACATACTATCAAATTAACTTTGATAAAACCAATGAATAATCCTTTAAAGTTTATTAGAATAAATTTTTATGTTTTCTTATATTATGTTCCTAATTTACAAGAAAATTAACTTCAAAGATCCAGTATTTTGTTCCATGTAATGAAAATTTTAGGTAATAAAAATTCAGGATGCCATAATTTGAGAGAAAGTAAATTTGGTAAGGATTTATTCTTCTTGTGTCATCGATAATGAGGAAAATGTATAGTGAAAGCCTCACATGGATGAGAAAAAGATATTTTTGGATCTAGGACTATGAGTTTGTGGTGGGGAATTGGGCATGAATGGTTATTTATTTGAGTATATAAATAGAAGGAAATAGAAAATTAAGGGAGAATCATCTAGATTGAACAATTAAGGGATAATAACTAGGACCTGGGTTTAATAGTTGAACTGAGTGTTGAGATTCTTGACATAGAATAATCATTATCATGTATTCTGATTTTCCACTTCCATTTTGTAATGAAAATTTTAATTTCTATTGAATCAAGTATGATCATCATATAAAACTTGTTAGGTAATGAGATTATATTGGTAATACATTTTAATTCACTCATGATTTATTGAACTAGATGTTACTCTCAAACTTTAAATTCTTAGGCAAACAAAATTTCTAAAAACAACGAGAATCAAAGGAAAACTAATCTTGGTTGATTTCATTTTAACGAATTAATAATTTGAGGATCTTATGAAAATAAATATAATTTTGATATTAGCATATCAATATCAATCAAAAATTTATTCTGGTGAAAAATGAATCATTATTTTGTGAAGGTTAGAGTGACGTAGTTAAGAAATTATAGTATGCATTCACTAATAGGTTTATTGGGAAACATGGTTAGTCAGTATCTATTTATTAAGTTCCATTTTTTTTGTGCAGTTGTTAAGGAAAAAATATTTAAAACTAACTAATTGAGTTCCAATATCTCATATATTGATTACATCCCCGATTACTCATTGATCTATAACCCTCTCAAAATGTTCTCCTTCTTAGTTTCTATTTCATTCACTTCACCTATTACTGTTACCACTAATATTGTTTTCTTATGATTCTATGTTTGTTTACTTTTACTGAGTACTTTTTACTTGATTCCCTAGTCTTACAAACTTTGAACACTTTTACTATGGATATGATACCCTAATCAACACTAGATAAGTTCAAAATAGAGTTATTAATAATTAATTTGATGATATTCAACAAAATATTCATCATAAAACAAATAAAAAATAATAGTTTAAATTAATAAATATTTTACCATAACCTTACATTGATATAGAGAATGATTTTTCTACTCTTGTTTATGTTTAGTTTATTATTATTCCATGTTATAATTTGAGTAATTTTATCTCATTTAATTCATTTATATGAATGCCTATTACATTATTAAAAGTTTATAAAATATTTGAGAATGAATTTATTGCTTAGTTTTTATCCATTACTAATAAAAGTTCCTCTTTAGTGAAGTTATATTCCTTACTTTACAAGATTAACATTGTGGATTTATATTTCATTTGTTAATATATTAGACTTAGATAATGTTCATATATGATGGTATTTTGGTTTTATAAGGTAGCCTATTAATGGGGAATAGGTTTAATACTTGTGATGGGTACTAGGCCCTAATAGATTATATATCTTGATGATTGGTACAGGCTCATAAAACCCAGACTCATTATACCTAACCCCTAACTCCGTCAGATGGGTTGAAAAACTCTCTGACTCATTATAACTAATTACATTTCACCTTGGGATTGGTCAGTCTGACACATAATTCATTTTCACACATCTATAAATATGTTTGGGTGTATATGTGTACATGTTTGAGTTAATTATAGGCACCGAAATTTCCTCCCATAAGGGATATCTTTAGATTCTCATCTCAGACCCCGAGATGACATTCAAATCAAGTATGTAGCTATGGATCCACCCTTCAGAGGTAGTTTTTTTAAATGTCAATAAATATGAATATTTTATTTGGTATAACTTTTAATTGTTGTTTTATTGTTCCTTTATCGTTGTATTGATGTTGTAATACACTCTAGTTTGTGTCATGTTGATAGGGTTGGGGTGGTGATCACTTACTGAGTTTTCATACTCATTCCCTACATAGTCCCATTTTAGGATGTGTGAATACCCTTTTATTCATAATAAATTTAAGGTAAATGAGCTCGAACAAAGAGGATAGTTTCATGATTAGTGTGTTATTTGGGAATATTCCTTTTAGGAACCTATAAAGTAGTTTTATGGATGGCACAGGGGTTCTCCTTGGCAGTTTTTGGGAGGATACATGTGTAGGGGAATTATTTTTAGCTCCTTGGATATGTTTAGCCATATCACCTATGTATATAAGGTGTTTTATTATTCTTTTATAAGAAATGTATTTTTGGATGCATTTATACTTTTTGGGTCTAAGAATACATATACATATCATGTAATTCAGACTTTTAGTTTATTTTAAACCCATACACTTCCATCATCTACCTATTGTGTATTTAGAATAATCCCATGATTAGATAGATCATGATTATTTTTGTTTGTTCCTTATCTAATTTTTTCCTTACTTTAAAGGGTAAACCATCCCCAATATTAGTTTCAACTAACCTGTAACACCCTGAAATTATAAAATAATAACATTGTATTTAATAGAATATATGACACGCAACACCAAGCATGTAAGGGAATATAATATCACGAGACTTCATAATATATTTAATATTTAAATTTACCCATAATATATCTTGAAATGAATGTGATACTGATTTATCATGCATCATACGATACAATGAGTTTCTTTAATGTCTTGTGTTACACGCAATATCGAGTTTTACCAAACAACAATATATTAATAAAACATTATAATTAAATATAATAATCCTCCAACTAACCATTAAATTAGAGGTTTTTAATAGTATTAACTAACTTATGAAAATACATTATTTACACAAATATGAAATTAATTCATTGTTTAAAAATCATTTATAAATGAATATGAGAACCAATTGAATATAAAGGTAATGTTTTTATAGAAAACTATTCTCATTCTCACAAATATGTTTTATCCTAATAAATAAAATTAATTAAAATTAGTGAATGATATTAATTAAATATATATGTTATATATTCAATCAAATATTTTTGAAATTTATCCAATAGATTCGATAGGAATAAGATAAGAAACAACCCAATATTTCGCATAAAAATATATATTTTTATAAAGGTACTTTTAATTCCTTTTAATGGGGAACCTATTTTAAATATAATTTTTGAAACATTGATAAATTTTATATGTCAAAAAAAATTCATTTTTTAATGTGAAATATAAAAATTTGGTAAGGGTTAATTTTTGGAACTTTTTTTGTGAAGTTTCATATTTAAATGAAAAGTGATAAATACTGAATTTTAATTCAAAACTTATTTTTATTTTAATTTATTTGAAAGTTTGAATAATATTTTAAATTTGTTTTAAAGTTTAATAAGAGTTTTTTATTAAATAATTTTTTTTCATTGGAATCAATTTAAATTTGAAATTGGATATAAAAACATAGTAATCTTTGGAAGGTTTTTACTTTAAAACTAACATTGTTGTCCCGTCTGCGGGATTAAATTTAAATAAATTTACAACACTTCTATGATTGGAATTTGGAAAAATTGATTCAATATTTTGAATCATAAAAATTTATAAGATCTAACAAATTCAACATAGTTTTTTTACCAAAAACATTACCGAAAGCGATTAAAATTAATTAGAATGATTAAGAGAAAAACTAGCTTAACAAAGGAAAAAACCTAAAACTTAAAGGCCAAAATGACCTAAGAACTATCCCAAAATCCATTGGATGGAAATATTTTTACCCTATCACTTCTTTGATAAATTGTTTTCCATTATTGGAATGAATTTCAATGGTAAAACATGGGTGGAATTTCATTTTCTAGAATTTACAGGAGTGCTACTCCTCTACTATAAAAAGGCACTGAAGTATCCCACTTACACACACCTCAAAATCCACTTTGAATCGACCAATATCTGATCAAATATCTCCTAAATATCCCTCCCATAAAAATATAATCCCCACCTTTTTCAGAAACTCATCCATGGAATCCATTTGGTGTGAACCAAAAGGAGTTACTCGAATAAGAGGTAAGATCCATCCTCAAGCACTTTAGTTTTATTTCATTATCCACTATTTCAATTATTATTAATAAATATTATAAAAAAATACAAGTATAATAAATATACTTATATGTTTTTATTTTATTTTTTATATCTATAGTTACACACACTTTCATTTAATGGGTAACGAACTTACTATTTAGGTGTACGAAGAACTACCGCCTCACAAAACAAAGTTGTTTTCTTTTACTTTACCACCTTTTATGGTAAAGAATTATGATGGAAACTATATTTATATTTGTTATATATGATATTTATAATTTATTCATATTTATTTAATTCTTTTATAACATATACCTTTATGCACTCCATTTTTTGGGAATACGATAACATCATATATGGAAGTGTGGAATACGACCCCCTCAAAGCGACGTGACTCATTCACACTACACATGGAATATATAAAGGATGGTTTTAATAAAAATATTTAATATATATGAAATTGATATGATACTGGAATAAAAATACACACACACATATATCATTTAATTTCCATTATTTTAATACTATAAAGAAATGAAAGTAGTGTTTATGAGTACGTACGACCTACCATATCCATAAATGATGAATTCTATTTATTATCTCCAAATATTATAGATTATTATAAATAAATATATAATTAATATATATTATTTTTAAATCATGGTTTAAATTCTGGATATGATTAAATCATGATATTAACAATAAGTAACAAGTTGAAACATACTCAACAGACTAGCCAATTAGCACCCGAAATGTAACGCCCCGACCCCGGTTACCCCGAGTCGGTGCATTATGACATAAAATTGGCATGATTACCAAGAATCATTTCTCAAAGGACCGACCAGTTTAGTAGTCTTGGAAACAAGATACATAGATAAGTTCAACATTACAACTTGAAAAGAAAAACAATACTAAATTATTCCATTAGAAATATCCAAGCTTCCTAGATTATGCCTGCAAGTCACTCATAACTAACTTATTCATATACTGGGAAAATGAAACATAAGAAAGGGGTGAGCTCAAATTCTCAGTAAGAGTATGCAATAAAATATAAGATAACATAAACATTAAGCATGATGAATAATTTAAAACATATGCCTTTACAAATAATTAACATGAACACTTTATGGTAGGAATATGAGTTGAGTAAATAATGCCATAATAAAACATAGTCATGGGTATTATACTAGTCAAATAACCACATGAAGTATCAATATCTAATCTCATAATGATGGAATACATAATTCTGGACATCATAAACCCATAGTCATGGCCTCATGCTAAGACCAAAAATAAGAATTTGTAAAGGACTTATGCCAAGACACTAGTTTGTCTCATGAGACCTACTGATGCATCGAGGATCTATAGAGGGCTCCACCGGTCACTTACTAAGTCCAATTATTTCCTCATATGAAAAGGTTTAATCATAACATAAACATTCGTATTAAACTAACATAAAAAATGTCAATACTTTAACCATAAACCATGAATAATATAAAATAGCACATCCATAGTCAAACATAACTCATTCAATACAATATTAAATCTTTTATTGTAATAAATTAACCTCAATCGAAAATAATGAAGGATATTTACATATATTAAAATAATCATCAAAACTATTTGAGAGAAGTATCCCCCTTTTTCTTGAAAACATTCAAAAGTATCACTATTTATTAAGAAGCTGTTTAAAATAGATTTTTGAATCAAAGTGTCCCATACCACTTTGAAAGATTTAAAATGAATTTTAATTTTAAAACAATAATCTACATATAAATAAACCCTTAAAACCATTTTTAAAACATGGACAATAATGAAAAATATTTTAAAGTATAAATTTTTAAAAAGTTTAAAATTATATTTTAGTTAGAGTTCCAAACCAAATGAGAGATGCTTGAATAAACATAATTGAGGTAATAAAAACTTAATAATATCATGATAATAAAGTGATTCATGATATGTTTTTTCAAATTAAAGTATATACACTAAATAAAAGTGAATTGGATCGTAACAACAAAGAATTCTCAATGGAATGTAAGTTTAGATGAAATCCCTTATAAAGACCGTATCCTTACATTAAGGATAAATCAATCAAATAATTATGTGTGAAAAATATAAATACACTAAATATGATTGGTTATTCAGTGTAAAAAAATCAATGTACATTCACAAATATTCTTGTAACTACAACACCAATGACTTGAATGTTTAACTCAATGAATGAAAATTGAGCTAAGATTACTCTTATCAAGTTCATATCAATGACTTGAGAATTTATCAATGGAGTGATTATATGTATCAAAAGTCTACCCACACAAAGGGGAGTGGAAATTAGTACATAACTAATAAATAGTGATTCCACACACAATCTTGGAGTAAAAATAATCAATCAAGCACGCGTAAAGCCCAATGAGTGGAAATTGAAATTGGAAATTCCCTTACCAATTTGGTAACTCACGAAACATACACCCCATGAAAGAAGGATCATAAAATGAAGATGTAAATATCGATAATTTAAATTATATTACACCAAGAATAAAATCATGGGTAGTACATACACCACAAAATAGGAAATAGTGGCTAATATACCATGAATCTCACAAGAATAAAAAGTGAGATGAAAAACCCTTATCACGTTGTAATAAATTGAGTCATTTGAACAAAAGTTAATAACCAAAAATTGAATCACAGAATACCATGAATGTAAAGATAAACATGATAATATATATCAAATGGAAGTATATAATACACCACATGAAATAAATAAGCGGTGAATAATGTAAATCTCACGGAATTAAAAGTGAGATAAGAAACCCCTTACCTCGTGTCCGACTTGACTCGTTCGTTCTTTAATCTCCTAAATAATAAAATAAAGTAAATTTATAATTTATTAAGAACATTTTTCAAGTTTATTATTCCCTTTATATCACTTATTACCATGTTATAAACATTATTTAATCATTTATGTTAATAATGGTCTTTTTGTCAGTATTTGGTATTTGAGTCAAAAATGAACTTGTTATAATTAAAAATTGTCCATGAGGTCAAAAGTTTATTATATACGGTATCATATTCATGATTTAAATATCATATATATCATATATATCCAGTATATATAAATATATTTATAATTAGTTCATGTTGTTTGGAGATAATAAATGAAATGCACCGTTCATGGAGACTGTAAGTCATACGTACGCATGAACACTACTTTCATTTCTATTTAATATTTAATTAAATGTAAACTTAATGATACATAGGTATACTATAATTCTAGTCTAATATCATATGATATATGTGTTACATAATTTAATTAACTCCATCATTTATATGTTCCATGTATGTCATGAATGAATCCTATCACCTTGAGGGGGCGGTAGTCTGCACTTCCTCAAATGAAATTATCATGTTCACACATATTGGAAAGCATAAAGTTGTGTTTGTAAATGAAAATTACAGAAGCATAGAGAAAAAATAAACATAATATATATAATATATAAATACAGTGCCATCATAATGTCCACCATAAGAGGCGGCAGGAGATAATTGAACAATCATCGTTTCATGAGGCAGTTGTTCACCATCATAATGTCCACCATAAGAGGTGGTAGAAAGTAATAAAAATAGGTTAGGGGTTGGATAAGTAAAATAAAAGAAGATAACTTTAGGGAAGACTTTACCTTAAAATTAGGTAAATCCCTTTGGTTTGAACCAAAAGGATTTCTTGATGTGCCTTTTCCCTTAGGTAAGGATTATAGGTGGAAGGAAGGGATCTTGATAGCTTATTTGGGTAGAGGTTGGATGAGCCAAGGGGCTTGATAGGTATGAGTAATGGGTTAGAGGTGAGGGCTTTTCATAAGGGGGAGGAGGGGCTCTTTAGGAAAGTGTGAAAAGATTATTTTATTATATAATGATTTTAGGTTTCTAAAGGTCCAAAACTAATTATAGTCAATGATAAGATGACTCATGGTCAGAATAAAATCATCCAATAAGAATTTTACAGGTTTTTGATATTTTTTTAATATTTATAATCTTATTTGTTTAAATCATTCATTAATAAGGTAAAAACTACATCATTATTGTGTCATAAATAAATTTATTTATTTGATGTCTAAAAATTATAAAAAAGTAAAATAATGTAGGAAATATTTTTATCTTTCTAATGAATATTCATAGTCAAATAGATAACTTATATAACCCCATGTAAAAATTTATTAACTAAAATATATATGTTTATGTCATGTTTGTCTTTACTTAAAATTAATTAATATCAAGTGTCATTATCACTCTTAAGTGGCTCAATGAGGTCCCAAAATCGACCCAAAGATGCCCATGGTCGGCCATCACTCAAAAAATAAGGTCAGGATAAGTGTTAAGGTAATTTTATATTATTAGAATATTCTTTTTACCTTGAATTACCCTATTTACCTTTAACCATGGTAAATAAAAGTCAAAAGTTACTATTCACCAAAAATTATTTTCATCTTATTGAACCAAATTTTACTTACTAATAACAACCATGTATGTCAGATTTTTGAAACTCAATTCACAGAAGAGGTAAAATTTCATTTAAATGAAAAAGTCAGTTTTTTAACTGCTAATAAGTGGTTTTACTATTCATCAAAAATTGAAGTTTTTTCAAAAAAATACCAAAAACTCAACCTAAGAAATATTTGATATTCCGAATTCAAAAATTATTTCTATTTTACAAAATAAAAAACATATAATTTGCATTAATTAATTTAAAATTAATTCCCATTGTCAAAACAAATAGCGTGTTTTTAAGAAACAATAAATATCAAAAGATTGACACTTGTTTATGTATAATTTCAAAGTGAAATTAATTACAATGAGCAAAATTGGATTAAATGATAAAAATATAATCTAATTATACTTCAAAACCATTTAAATGTATAATTGAACACTATAAATTATTTTGATTAAAAAAGTTGCTTTCAATTAAAATTTTATATTTTTCATTATTCACCCAAATATGTAAGTTATTAGAAATACACCAAACATTTATCAAAAATTAATTTTTATGTCCCTATTCTAAATAAGATGTTTATTTTGTCAAATTGAATATATAAAAGTGTCAAATATTGGATTTAAAAAGGGTTCTCTATTAAAAGGTGGTAAAATTTCATTTTTCAAAAAAATACTTTCTTTATCTAAAAAAATTAATTTTTTATTATATTATGTCTAATAAATACATAATATGGATGTGAAAATTATATGGAATATATAAAATTAAAAATTCAGTTAATACTATTCATAAATGCTTTTGAACGACTAGTTTGGTAAGTCGTCGTGCGCTCAAACTCGATGTTGTGTGAGGTGAAAAGTATTGAATTACTTTAAAGAGATATTGTACTATGAAACCTTGGGGTGTTACATTATCCCCTCCTTCAATAAATTGCATCCTCACAATTTAAGCTCGGGATTGAAAACTTGGGTTTTGACATTTCAAAATATCTTAGTTGAAATCCCACATCGAAAATGCATTAATGAGGCCTCTATTTTAATATAAATAAAGGTCAGTATGAAGGTTACTGAACATAACACATACTAGGGTTCTATATAGGAAAACATGGATATGGAAGATAAAACTAATCGTCATGTTTTGATGGAGAGTGATCGAGAATATTATAAGGATAAAGTTAATGATCTGAAAGCCATAAAATTGTGATGGGATGAAAGGTCTTTGATTACCCATTAGGAAAAGTAAAAGAAAAACATTTTTGTTTTATGTTACTTTTCACAATGTTGATGAGTTTATTTATGATATTGATTAAGAGTATAAGGAGATATAATTACTTTACAAGTAGAGTTTCATCCATTAATAAATTTCTACCCCAAACTCATTTTTCTCCAAACGATGAGTATCCAAGATGACTTGGTTTCACCTGAAGCACTACAATCAACTTATAGAGAATCACATAATCCACAAAGGATGAACTATATATTTTCATTGTCATTAAACATTAACCAATTACAAAATGGTTAGTACAAGATCATATGATCCACAAAAAGGACAAACCTTCATAGAAATAAATATTACTCTTAATATCAAAAATTTAAACAAACAATACACACAGTTCAACAAATACCCTTGAATGAACAATTGTCCTTAAAATACTTCAATATAATCATAACTAACATTGAAACCCATAACTCAGAAGAATTTGATTATGTAGTTTTCCATGTTAAATTGTATCTCCAAATAACATCGATTAATCTTAAAGTTACATACTTAAAAGTAATTAACCTAATCACATATTCTCTATGATAGGTTAATAATTTACATAAATAACCCAAATCACTATAAATCCACAATAAAAACATTGAAAAATATCCACCATTACTCCTCAAATGAAATACGATAGTATTTTATTTTCCTTAGGCATATAGTGTTCCCGACAGAGCGAACGTCTTCCAAAATATCATTTATCACTTAATCAACATATCATTTTCCTAAACTAAGGATATCAATTTGAAAATACATAATGTCCCAAATCAAATTAATAAAACCATTTAACTAAAAATAATTAATCACACTAACCAGGGACTTCACGTAGTCCAATGGTAGGCGATAAATCCCAATTGCACTTTGGTTGTGGGTTCGATTCCCACAGCTTTATCTGACACGAAAGGGTTGTCACACGGTCTGAGTGATGTCCTTTTTTAAAAACTATATTTTATTACATGACCAAAATAAGATAAATTCTTCAAAATAACAATAACATAATTTAACCACAAATGTTATCTCATACCTCGCATTTTCATCAAAAAAATTTAACAACTTGTAATTGCCTCAAATTCAAGGATCATATAAAACCAAATGGCTATTTATAATTATATCCATAAGAGAAAATATAATACTTCCCCAAATATCATTTTCACATGATAAATTTTTGGGTTACACATACAAGAGAAAATTCATCCAAAGTAATCCCATCAACGAAGATCACTAATACTTTTAAACCTTTCACTAAACATTTATTTCCACATATATTATTCTTTGACCAAGAGGACATCCTATAGAATAGGGCATTCACACAGGTAATGGCTAGGTCCCCTACATTTACGGAAAATGACTGTAAATGGATTCTTGGTACCATTTTTATTTTCAACCATAATACTCTTCATTTTTCTTCGACAATTCTTTACTTTATGTCCTTATTTCCCACACATAAAGCTTTTATTTGTTCCATTAAGAAACCTTCCTTAGTGTCTCCTTCCACATTTTCTACATGATGGAAAATGAGATTTCTTTTCTCCATGGTATTCACTACTGGAGCTCTTATCATTCACCACTTTTCTCTTCCTTGTTGAGTTCGGGAGTTTGTTAATATATATGATGTTGATCATATTTTTTTGAAAACTGATTTAGCATCAACCCAATTTCTTTTACACCTGTCAACATTCCATTTTGTTTCTCATTTCCACCACCGTTCAAACCTTGTATATCATGCTCAAAGTTACTATGAATTACTTGGAATCTAGCCATTGACAAAAACCAGAAGGCATTGTGTGAGTATAATAGTCATAAAATCATGTAGAGAATATCATTACACCTTATTTTCAATTTAAAACACCTTAGGATTAACCAAGGTCATTTATTATCATCTTTATATTAAAATCCATTATATCAGATTGTAAAGATAATGTAAATTATCCTAAACATATCCCCTAGGAGTGTCTTGACCAAGAGTGCAGCAAGGCCCATTGTCATGTACCTGGATACCCCAGGTCGAGCCCGAAACTCCTTGTCAGAGTTTTCACTCCTAGGTACATCTGTACTAGAGCCGCCTCTACCTTCTCATATCTAGACAGGGTTGTAATGCTTAGAAAATACAAAAAATCTCTACATTACAAATATTCTAGGAAGTTACTCTATACTAATCCACAAAGTCTGTTTTAGGGTAATGTGCTCTAATCCGAGTTTATCTAAATCTAGTTTCCAAGGTTAGTATAAAAATTCCTCTGATACCAACTGTAACGCCTCGACCCCAGTTACCCAGAGTCAGTGCATTATTACATAACATTGGCATGATTACAAAGAATCAAGTCTTGAAGGACCAGTCAGTTTAGTAGTCTTGGAATCAAGATACATACATAAATTCAACATTAAAACTTGAAAAGAAAAACAACACTAAATTATTCCATTAGAAACATCCAAGCTTCCTAGATAATGCCTGCAAGTCACTCATAACTAACTTCTTCATATCTTGGGAAAATGAAATATAAGAAAGGGGTGATCACAAATTCTCAGTAAGAGTAAGCAATACAACAGAAGATAAAATAAACATTAGGCATGGTGAATAATTGAAAACACATGCCTTTACAAATAATTGACATGAAAAATTTATGGTAGGAATATGAGATGAGTAAATAATTCCATACTAAAACATAGTCATGGGTATTCTATTAGTAGAATAACCACATGAAATATCAATAGCTAATCTCATAATTATGGAATTCATAATGCTGAACATCCTAACCACATAGTCAAGGCCTCGTGCCAAGACCACAAATAAGATTTTGTCAAGGCCTTGTGCCAAGACACTAGTTTGTCTCATGATACCTATTGATGAATCAAGGAGCTATAGAGAGCTCCACCCATCACTTACTAAGTCCAATTCATTACTCATATGAAAAGTTTTAATCATAACATAAACATTCGTATTAAACTAGCATACGAAATTCCAATACTTTAACCATAAACCATGAATGGTATAAAAATAGCACATTTATAGTCAAACATAACTCATTCAATACAATATGTAAGATTTTATTGTAATAAATTAACCTCAATCGAGAATAATGAATGATATTGACATAGATGAAAATAATCATCAAAACTATTTGAGAGAAGTATCCCCCTTTTTCTTGAAAACATTCAAAAGTATCATTATTTATCAAGAAGATGTTTAAACTAGATTTTTGAATCAAAGTGTCCTATACCAATTTGAAACATTTAAAAGGAATTATAATTTTAAAACATTAATGTCCATATAAATAAATCCTTAAAACCATTATTAATTCATGGACAATAATGAGAAATATTTTGAAGAATAAAATTTTAAAACATTTAAAATTATATTTTAGTTAGAGTTCCTAACCAAATGAGAGACACTTGAATAAAAATAATTGAGGTAATAAAAACTTAATAATATCATGATAAAAAATCAATTCATGATATATTATGTCAAATTACAGTATATACACCAAATAAAAGTGAATTGGCTCATAACAACAATGAAGTCTCAATGGAATGTAAGTTGAGATGAAACCCCTTATAAAGACTGTATCCTTACATTAAGGATAAATAAATAACATTATTATGTGTGAAAAATATAAATACAATAAATATTATTGGATACCCAGTGTAAAAAAATCAATGGAAATTCACACATATTCTTGTAACAACAACACCAATGACTTGGATGTTTAACTCAATGAATGAAAATTGAGTTAAGATTACTCTTATTAAGTTCATATCGATGACTTGAGAATTTATCAATGGAGTGATTATGTGTATCAAAATTATATCCACACAAAGGGGAGTGGAAATTAATACATAAATAATAAATATTGATTCCACACATAATCTTGGATTAAAAATAATCAATGAAGCACGCGTAAACCCCAAATGAGTGGAAATTGAAATTGGAAATTCCCTTACCGATTTGGTAACTCACGAAACATACAACCCCTGAAAGAAGGATCATAAAATTAAGATTTAAATAATGATAAATTAAATTATATTACACCAATAATATAGTTATGGGTAGTACATACACCACAAAATAGGAAATAGTGGCTAATATAGCATGAATCTCACTGGAATAAAAAGTGAGATGAAAAACCCTTATCAGGTTGTAATCAATTCAGTCATTTGAAAAAAAGTTAATAACCACAAAATGAATCACAAAATACTATGAATGTAAAGATAAACATGATAATATATATCAAATGTCAGTATAAAAAACACCACATGAAATAAGTATGTGGTGAATAATGGAAATCTCACGGAATTAAAAGTGAGATAAGAAACCCCTTACCTCGTGTCCGACTTGACTTGTTCGTTCTTTAATCTCCTGAATAATATACTAAAGTTAATTTATAATTTCTTAAGAAAATTTTTCAAGTTTATTGTTCCTTTTATATCACTTATTACCATGTTATAAACATTATGTGATCATTTATGTTAATAATGGTCATTTTGTCGATATTTGGTACTTGAGTAAAACATGAACTTGTTATAATTAAAATTGTCCATGAGGTCAAAAGTCTATTATCTCTGGTATCATATTCATGATTTAAATATCATATATATCATATATATCCAGTATATATATATATATATATATATAATTAGTTCATGATGTTTGGAGATAATAAATGAAATGCAACGTTTATGGAGACGGTAAGCTGTACGTACGCATGAACGCCACTTTCATTTATATTTCATATTTAATGAAATGAAAACTTAATGATACATAGGTATTTTATAATTCCAGTATAATATCATATGATATATGTGTTACATAATTTAATTAACTCCATCCTTGATATGTTCTATTTATGTCAGGAACGAATCATATCTCCTTAAGGGGGTAGTAGTCCGCACTTCCTCAAATGAAATTATAATGTTCACACATATTGGAAAGAATAAAGGTGTGTTTGTAAATGAAAATTACAGATTCATAGAGAAAAAATAAACATAATATATATAATATATAAATACAGTTCCATCATAATGGCCACTATAATAGGTGGTAGGAGATAATTGGACAATCATCATTTCATGAGGCAGTTGTTCGCCGTCCACAGAAACAGTATGTTCTTTTCCCATTAGATGGAGTTATGTGTTAGTTTAGTTCGAATTATTCTCATAAAAACAACCTAGTATATTGAGTATACTAGTGTTGTTATAAAATAAAGTAATAAACAGAGTTTGTGGGGTTGGAGAAGTAAAATAAAAAAGAGAAATTTCGGGAAGACTTTACCTTAAAATTGGGTAACTCCCTTTGGTTTGTACCAAAAGGATTTCTTGAAGTGCCTTCTACCTAAGGTAAGGATTATAGGTGGAAGGGGGGGATATTGAGAGCTTATTTGGGCAGAGGTTGGACAATCCAAGGGGCTTGAGAGGTATGAGTAATGGGTTAGAGGTGATGGCTTTTTATTAGGGGGAGGAGGGGCTCTTTAGGAAAGTGTGAAAAGATTATTTTATTATATGATGATTTTAGGTTTATAAAGGTCCAAAACTAATTATAGTCAATTATAAGATGAATAATGGTAGAAATAAAATCATCTAATAAGAATTAGACTGGTTTTGGATATTTTTTTAATCTTTATAATCTTATTTATTTAAATCATTCATTAATGAGGTAAACACTACCCCATTATTGTGTCATAAATAATTTTAATTATTTGATGTATAAAAATTATAAACAAATACCATAATGTATGAAATATTTTTATCTTTTTAATGAATATTTATAGTCGAAGAGATTACTTATATAACCCCATTTAAAAAATTATTTACTAAAAGATTTATGTTTAAGTCATTTTTGTCTTTACTTAAAATTAATTAATATAAAGTGTCATTATCACTCTTAAGTGGCCACATGGGGTCCCAAAATCTACCCAAAGATGCCCATGGTTGTCCATGACTCATACAATAAGGTTAGGACAAGTGTTAAGGTAATTTTGTATTATTATAATATTCTTTTTACCTTGAATTACCCTATTTACCTTTAACAGTGGTAAATAAAAGTCAAAAGTTACTATTCACCAAAATTTATTTTCATCTTATTGAACCAAATTTTACTTACTAATAACAACCATGTATGTCAGATTTTCGAAATTCAATTCACATAAGGAGAAAAATTTCATTTAAATGAAAAAGTCAGTTTTTTAACTTCTACTAAGTGGTTTTACTATTCATCAAAAATTGAAGTTTTTCAGAAAAATACAAAAAATTCAGCCTAAGATATATTTTATATTCCGATTTCAAAAATGATGTATATTTTACCAAATTAAAAACATATAAGTTTCATTAATTAATTTAAAATTAATTCCCGTTGTCAAAACAAATAGCGTGTTTTTAAGAAACAATAACTATCAAAAGATTGACACTTGTTTATGTATAATTTCAAAGTGAAATTAATTCCAATGACCAAAATTGGATTAAATGGTATAAATATAATCTAATTATACTTAAAAACCATTAAAATGTATAATTTAACACTATAAATTATTTTGATTAAAGAAGTTGTTTTCAATTAAAATTTAGTATTTTTCACTATTCACCCAAATATGTATGTTATAAGAAATACACCAAAAATTTTCGAAACTAAATTTTTATGTCCACATTATAAATAATAAGTTTATTTTGTCAAATTAAATATATAAAAGTGTCAATTATTGGATTTAAAAAGGGTTCCCCATTAAAAGGCGGTAAAATTGCATTTTTTGAAAAATACTTCCTTTATCTGAAAAAATGAATTTGTTATTATATTATGTCTAAGAAACACATAATATGGATGTTAAAATTATATGGAATATATTAAATTAAAAATCCAGTTAATAATATTCATAACTGCTTTTCAACAGCTAGTTTGGTAAGTTGTCATGTGCTCAAACTCGATGTTTTGTGAGGTGAAAGCTATTGAATTACATTAAAGAGATATTGTACTATGCAACCTTGGGGTGTTACAAGAAATAGTTAAAACAATTAATGAATGTTATCAAATTGGTAATAAGATATTTTAAGAAGAAAATATATGATATTATAAACATGAATATGGTTCTTTAATAATTTATTAACACTCTTTAAATGCTTATACATGATTTTGAATGATGTTCAACTGAAAGGAAACATAAGGTAAGAGATTTCATCTCAATTTACATTCCATTGAGACTTATTTGTTATTATTCACATAGTTTCTTTTATATGGTGGAAATTCTAACAATTTTTCATATAATATAATTATCCATTAAATCTTCATGATATTTTGAGTTTTAATTTCAATTATTTCATCTAATTAGATTTGAGTGAAAAGTTACTGAGTGGAAAAGAATTTCATAACCCAATTTCTTTTCATTAGGTTATACAAATACCTCATTGCCATTAACATTATATGATTATGTGTATGTTTAATTTGAATATATATTGATGTATTTACACTTAATTATATTAATATAATGTTTATACACATAATCTACTCATTTATTGATTCTGAATTCAATGGTATAATATTTTCAGGGGTTTACTTTATAATATCATTTTAGTTGGGATTGTTTACACCTGAATTTACATCAGAGGAAATTATTTCATCATTGTCTAATAAAACATTTAATTTTATTCTCCTCTATTTATTAATGACCATTATCAAATAATATTTCCATTTTACCACTCTTTAGTACTTGAAATGTTTTAGAAAATGTTTTTAAGAAAACCCAACTTCATTCTCTCTTTAGTTGAAGAACCTGCTTTCCTCTAAAAGTTTTATTTTCTAAAAAGGTTTTAAAAAAATTAATTTTAACATTTCGAAAATTATTTATTAAACATATTTTTACCCTTTTTTTCTTTTACCCATGTTTTCAAAGTAATATTCTTATCACTTTCCGAATAAGGATTTTTTTCTAACCTTTTTACTATGCAAAATTAATGTTCTTTTTACCTCGTATGACATGTATGGATTTACCCACCATCATTTATTTGAAGCTTAATTTACATGTTTAAAAGGTTGATTTTTAAAAATAATGTTTGCAAAAGTGATTTTCAAAGAAAATGTTTTTCAAAAGGTAAAAAAGGATATTTTTCTCAATAATGATTTTAAAAGATATTTTTATAGTATTTATTTTCATAAATGTCAACAAACCTTTATTTTTACTCCACTTGGGATATTTTTTTTGATACCATCCTTATTCCTACTCTGGATGGTTTATGATTGATTTGGCCAAGAATAGTATAGACATTCACTTACTTAAATACTTTTAATAACCTTTAATTATTAAATTTCCTATGATCATTTTATATTGAATTTCCCATAAATATCCACATCATTTTCATGGATATGATTATTTAATAAACCATATATTATTATTCATATGGTGTCTACTTTGAATGTTATTTGATTATTTTTGGAAATATTTATAAATCCATATTATTTATTCAATATGGATATTTGATAAGGCATATTATTTATTTAAACTATTAAATATGAGGAATGATTTTGACTGGAAATGAAATGTGGGGCCCAGACTTTATATAGCCCCTCGATGCATTAACATGTTATCATGAGACAAATTAGTTGCATAAGTTAAATAAATTTCTAATTGTAGTTTTAAACCATCTTGTGAAAGGTCTTGACAATATAAATTTTCATGTGCCTAAGACATGATTTTCAATAATTAAGCATTTACTTCATTTAGATTCCTTTATTATTTTTCCAAGTAATTTTTCATTGACATATCTATGGACGCATTTCATTCTCATTTCATTAATTAAATATAATGTGTTTTTAGTTTCTTACCTTTCTATATTTATTTTTACTTATCCATTTATTTGAATGTCCTGTGTTTTTAGTTATTTACCTTTCCATATTTTTTATGCACTCTTTTCTTAGTTTATTGATTACATGGCATGTGTCTTAATTTATTACCTTTAAATATTAACTATTCTCATTGATTAATTATTTCTTTTTATATAATTTACCCTTATCATTTTATATCACCATTATTTTATTTTCTTTCCAAAAGAATCTAATAAGTATTCTAAAAAACATATGAAAGGATACTCTAGATAGAATAAAGTTACCCTCCTCAAAAGAAAACAATTATGTTTTAATTTGTATACCGATTTGTAATACAAGACTCATGTATGTATCTGGTTGACCAAGGCTAATAAACTATTTGGTCCTTTAGGATTTGAATCTTTATAATCATGCCAATGTAATGGTAGTAGACACCAGCTCTGGGATTAATGGGGTTAGGTCACTATAGTTGGTATCATAAGAAGTTTAGTATAAAACTTGGGAACTATATTTAGGAAAAAAAATATTAGAGAACATAAACCTAAGGTATAATATGAGGTTAAGTATAGAATAACATCATATAATTTTGGTTAGGTAGAGATTATGTCGGTATACCTAGCAATACATCCCTATCTAGATACTAACTTTGGATGCAGTTCTAGAACATATGTTCCTAGGGGTAATAACTCCAACATGGTGTGTTAGGCCTGACTCGATGTAACCGGGTACATGATAGCAGGCCTTACTGTGCACCTAGTTTTTCACTCCTGGGGGACATTCTTATAAAAATTCACATTTTCATTACAAACCATTATAAATTATTTGAATATATGGTGAAAACTAATATCCTAGGTTAATACTGAGGTGCTTTAGATTGAAGATAAGTTTTCATGATACATAAATACTACAAATGATATTATGGATAAACCCCAGACTAAGGAAGGACTTATGGATGAATTATTTATGTATTAGGGTTGAATTAAAAACCATAGTTAAAATTTTATTTTGTGAATAACCATATTTCAAGAATTTACATCATATTTATTTTGGAAATTATATTAATATAGTTGTAGAAAAGGACAACTTTTATACTAGGTGACAACCCATCAGGTCTAGAAATCCTATGGTAATTGAACCCATGATAGAAGAATTATAAGTGTTTCCTACATACCACTAGCCTACATGATCTACTAGTTAAATTGTCATTGTTTTTAGTTAAGAAATTTTATGAATAAATATTAATGATGAATCAATAGTGTTACTTTTTATGTTTATAGATTAATTTATCAACCATATTAACATTAGATAATAGTTAGATACAATTTAATAAAAACTTGTCTCTCTTTTATGGGACTTAAGATCCGTTAAAAGTGTATTTTAGTGCTTGAGGCATTAAAGTTAATTTTTGGATATCATTTTCTTGAAGTAATGGATGAATTGAAAATTCATCAAAGCACAAAAAAATAATGAAATTGTGTTTATAGAAATATATCAAGTATATTTGGTTATATTATTGGTCAATAAAATAATTCTGAAACATTATGAAAAGTATCTTAAAATAAAATATATTGCCCCAATACCTTAATTTTTGTTTAACTGATTGTCTTCTAAATCATTAAAGATTTATGAATTTGAAGCCCTAAACTTTCCATTGATCATTTAATTTTTTATTATTGATTAACTCAATAACTCCCTATATATTTAAGCTTTTTCACTATGTAAGAATCTCTACTTGCCACAAATGTTCTCTTACTTAAAGACCTAGTTATATATTAGCCCATGTTACCTTTTTTACTTCCCACTCTCTCTTTTCTAGATTTTGTTTTATGAAACCTTATCATGATGTGGGATTTAAAAATAAGAAATATTAAAAAAATTATTACCAATATTGAGTTTAGATTTTGAGGACAGAATTTAATTAAGGCGGGGATAATGTAACACCCCAAAATTCTAAAATAATAAAATTGTATTTGATAACGTGTATGCCATGAAACACCAAGCACATACAGGAATATAATATCTCTAGAATTTATAATATATTTAATATTATAATTAACCCATGATATAGCTTTAAATTCATGTGATACTGAGTTAGTGTGCATCACACACAATAACGAGTTTCTTCAATGGCTTGCATTACACGCCAAACTAAGTTTTACCAAACAAAAATATATTAAAAACATTATTATTTAATATAATAATACTTAAAATATAAATTATATTAGATATTATTAATATTATTTAATAAAATATGAAAATATATTTAAAAAAAATATATAAAATGAATTCATTGGTTATAAATTAAATAGAAATATATATAAGAACCAATTTAATATAAATGGAATGTTTTTTTAGAAAAATATTCTTATGCTCACAAAGACGTTTTATCATAATAAATTAAAATAATTAAAATTGTAGAATTATATTAATTAAATATATATGTTATATATTCCATTAAATATTTTCGACATTTATATACTATATTTGATAGATATAAAATAAGAACAAACCCAATATTTCTCATAAAAACCAACATTTTTATAAAGGCACTTTTACCGTCTTTTAATAGATAACCAATTTTAAATGAAATTTTTGTAACTTTGATAGATTTTATATTTCAAAATAAACATATTTTTTTAAATAAAAACATAAAATTAGGTTCGAGTGAATTTTTGGTATTTTTATATGAAGTTTCATTTTTTAATGAACAATGAAGAATACTAAATTTTAATTCAAAAATTATTTTTATTTTAAATTATTTATATAGTTAAATAATATTTTTAATTGTTTCTAAACTTTAATAAGAACAATTTTTTATTAATTTATCCAATTTAGTAAATTATAATCAATTTCACTTTGAATTTTGATATAAAAAATTAGCAATATTTTGAACGTTTTTACATTAAAAACCTGCATTATCATCCCATTCTTGGGATTAAATTTAAATGAATTTATATCAATTATGTGATTGAAATTTGTAAAAATAGATTCCATATTTGTAATAAACATAATTTATAATGTTTAATATTTTAATCTTATTTTTTTTAGCAAAAATATTAGTAAAAGTGACTAAAATTAATTACAACGATTAAGAGGAAAATTAGATTAACAATGGACTAAAACTTAAACTTAAGGGCCAAAAATGACCTAGAAACCTGTCCAAAATCCAATTTATGGATATATTTAGACCTTATTCTCTGTTTTATTTAATCTCTTTGTTATGGGAACAACTTCAAATAGAAAAAATGTGGGTTTAATTTTCTTTTCCAAAATTTACAAGAGTTCCACTCCTCATCCACTATAAAAGGGCACTCAAGACTCCCACTTCCTTACACCTGTCAAGAAAATTTTTCTCAACAAATATCTAAAAAAATATCTCCTCAAAATACCTCCAATAATCCTATAAGACTCATATTTTTCATAAATCTATCCATTTAATCCCTTTGGTTCAAACTAAAAAGCGTTACCCGAATAAGAGGTAACATCCTTCCTCCAACTCTTTAGTTTTATTTATTTCGACACACTTTAAATCATTATTAAAAAATTATTATATAAAAAAACTAGTATTATAAATATACTAATATTTTTTTATGTTAATGTTTCGACCTAAAATTACATACACTTCCATCTAATGGGTAAGGAACTTACCGTTTATGTGTATGGCGAACTACCGACTCACAAAACAAATTTGTTCGTTTTTACTTTACAACCTCTCATGGTTGGGAATTATGATGAAAACTATATTTATATTTGTTATATATGATATTTATAATTTATTTATAAATTTTTTTTATAACACATACCTTTATACACTTAATTTTTTTGGGAATACGATAACATTGTTTGTGGAAGTGTAGAATATAGCCCACTCAAAGCGATGCGACTCATTCACACTATATATGGAACTTATAAAGTATTATTTTAATAAAAATATGCAATATATATGACATAGATATGATACTAGAATTATAATATTCATATATAAATATATATATCATTTACTTTTAATTATTTTAATACGACAAAGAAATGAAAGTAGTTTTCATGCGTACGTACGATGTACCATCTCCATGAATGATGCATTAAATTTACTATCTAAAAAAATTATGGACTATTATTAATAAATATATACTAAATATATATTATTCTAACATCATTTTTTACATTCTGGATATTATTAAACCATTATATTAACAACAAGTAACAAGTTAAAACATACTCGACAAACTAGGCAGCTAACACATGAAATAGTAAACATAATGAAAGAATTCTATCAAAAGGGTAATAAGATATTATAAGAAGAAAATATATGATATTATAAACATGAACATGGTTCTTTAATAAGTCGATAACACTATTAAAACCCTTATAATGGAATTCAAAGAACATTAACCCAAAAGTAAATTGAAGGTAAGGGAATTCGTCTCAATTTACATTCTATTGAAAATTATTTGTTGTTACGTACATACTTTATTTTATATGGTGTATATAGTTACAATTTTTCATATAATATCACGATTCATTCATTATTCACGATATTTTTAGTTTCAATTGTAATTATTTCATCTAAGGGTATTTTATTTAAAAGTTACCAAGTGGAAAATAATTTCATAACCCAATTTTCATTGGGTTATTCTACTACCTCAATGTCATTAATATTATATGATTATCTGTATAATGAATTTGAATATCTATTTATGTATTTAAAATTCATTATTTGTATTAAAATATGATACCCATAATCTACTCATTGATTTATTCTCACTTTAATGTTATAATATTTTCAAGTGTTTACATTACAATCTCATTTTTTTCAGGATTGTGTGCACATAAATTTTCATCAGAGAAAATTATTTGATCATTCTCAAATAAAACCTCTAATTTTATTCTCATATAGTTATTCATGAAATTTAATAAATAATAGTACCATTTTCCCACTCTTTGGTACATAAAATGTTTTAGAAAATATTTTTAAGAAAATCTGACTTCATGCTCTTTTTAGTCAGAGAACCAATTTTCTTCTAAAAGTCCAGTTTTCTAAAAATGTTTTAAAAAATGTTTTTAACCTTTAAAAAATTATTTATTAAAGAAAATTGTACCATTTTTTTATTTTACCCATGTTTTAAAAGGAATCTTATTTTCTCTTTCTGAACAAGTCATTTTTCTATCCTTTTTATCGGGCAAAAGGAATGTTCTTTTTACCTCATACAACATGTATGTATTTATCCACCATAATTTATTTTAAACTTACTTTACATTTTTAAAAGGTTAATTTTTAAAGAAAATTTTTTCAAAAGTTATTTCAAAGAAAATGTAAAAAAAATATATTTTCTTCAAGAATATTTTTAATATATCATTTTATAGTATTTATATTATTAAATGACAACAACTCTTTATTTTTACTCTATTTAGAATATGTTGTATTGATACCATCCTTCTTCCTCATGTGTATGGTTTATAAATGATTTGTCCAAGGATATTATTGAAATTCACTTCCTTGATTCCTTTTAGTACCCTTGAAATATTCAATTTATTATGCTCATTTAACATTGAATTTCCCCTAAATATCCATATAATTTTCATTGATATGATTATTGCCTGAACTATAAACCACTATTCATATAATGTTTACTTTTAAAGTTATTTTATTATTTGGAGAAATATTGATAAATCCATATTCTTTATTTAATAAAAATATTTGATAAGGAATATTATTTATTTCAATTATTCAATATGTATAATTCTTTAGAGTAGAGATGATGGGTGGGGCCCAAAATTTATATATCCCCTTGATGTATTGATAGTTTCCCATGAGAAAAATTAGTTGTGAAATTTAAACAGGTTTCTACCTGTAGTTTTTCACCATCTTATGAAAGGTATTTATGGTATAAGTTTTCATGTACCCGAGACATGATGTAAAATAATTAATAATTCCCTTCATTTATATTCCTTTAATATTAATCCATGATATTTTCATCGACGTATCTATGGATATATTTCATTATAAGTCCATTCATTAAATGGAATGTGTTTTCAGTTTATTAGCTTTCCATTTTGATTTTTCCTTATCAATTTATTTGAATGGAAATTGTTTTCAGCTACTTACCTTTCTTTATTGTTTACACACTCCTTTCTCAGTTTAATAATTATATGGAATGTGTATTTAGTTATTACTATTCCATATTTATTATTCTTATTGATTCATTATTTCTTCCTTTATACTTTACCCTTAATGATTATTTGAGATTCCCCTTATTTTATTTCCTTTACACAAGAATCCAAGAAGTACACTAACAAATATATTCAATGATACACTAGATAGAATAAAGTTATTATCCTCGAAATGAACAAAATTATGTTTTAAATATTTTATTAATTTATAATACAAGACTCATGTATGTATCTAGTTTACCAAGAATATTAAACTCTTTAGTCCTTCGGAATTTGATTATTAGTAATCATGAAAATGTAATGGTAGTAGACACTAGCTCTGGGATTATTAGGGTCAAGTCGCTACATGTGTTCTTGATATTTATGCCAGAATCTGGTGATTGGTAGGTGTTTTTGAGATATTTTAACAATGTGTCTTAGTAAACACTCAGGTATTCAGTTCGTAGAAATTATTGAAATTCACTTACATTTATAAATATTTTTATCATAATTAAAACTAGAGGCTGATGTTTCAAATTGAGTATGGTGTGAATTTATTTTATAGAATCCTCATCCCGAGTAACTATTACAATCATTTCATCAATAAATCACTAATCTTTTAGAGTATTGTATAATATTTTTAAGACATCATATTTTGGAGGAAGATATTCCAAAACATCCCAAATAAATTAACTATCTAGAAGACTTATCCTGTGAGATTTCATAATATTACAAAAATGATCCATTCTTATTACATGTCCTCACACCATACTGATTCCATCATGCTTAATATTTTTAATCAATGAAATAAATTGATATTTATAGGTATTGTTAAAAAATTTAAACATTAAAAAATAAATTTCAAAAAATATTTTATATTTATAATATATGTAATGATTTATCTAATGTACTTTTCCATGGTGTATTTGATCACTGTTAAAGAAACCCTATTATAGTGCTCCCAATTTTCATGGGAATTAATTTTTGCTTTTGTGGGATCATTAGTAAGTGTAAGAGGTTTCTCTCACAATAAATTCAAGTCCTTATTTTCAATAACTAAATAAATATCCATAATTTATTTTTAATCCTGATAATTAGTAACATTTAATGCTTTGATAGAATAATATAATAATGTTATCATTAAATTAATAAAGAAATCATTTAATAAGAATAAATATTTATATGATAAAATATAAATGATTCTAAAAGCACAAACGATATTTATTTTAAAAATCAAGATTAATTTATCAACATTAATCACACATAAGGGATACAAATGAAAATAAATAAATAAATTTTATATATTGACATGATCTATAAATTTTATGTTATATTTAATCTAACACCAATATGGTATTCAATATATAATTGATATAAATTTAAAACAAAATTCATCATATCGATAACAAAATAATATTAGCAATAATATATCAATAAGATTCATTTATTATTAATGAAATATATTTATAGTCATTTACAAAAAATCTATATAACTATGTCCATAATAGATGGGTTCATAATTATAAAAAATATCACAAAATTTATAAAAATGAAAAATGACATTAACAATTTAATGACAATATATTATGCCTGTACTAAATTTTTTCAATGATTGGATAAATTTAAATTAAATTCAAAATATTTCTCTTTTAAAAAAAGATATATTTACATGTATCACACACACCAGTAAAAAAATTTAAAAATAGTAATAATAATATAACAAAAAAGGATAAACTTGTTTGATGACTTGTTATAAATTCAACAGGAGGGAATAAAAAGGAATAATGGGAGGAAACTGGAGAGATAATTATAGTGGATCTATTGGAGAATTGGATGGAGTCTAACCCTAGTTTTTATGGTGTTTTTTTGAGATCTAGGCTTGGATAAAGAAAGTATTATTATAGGTTGTAGCTGTGATCTTGCTAGTTCTGTTAATGATTATTATATTGATGCTTCAAATTCAAAGGATGATAATTTGGGTTTGAATAATGGGAAAGTAATTGAATTGGGATTTTAATCCTTTTAATTTATAGGTATTTAAATTTTGGAAGGATTATTAAGAAGTGGTTGAAGACCCTTGCTGAGGAAAATGCAGATGTTGTTTCATAGTGTTAGGATATGTGAAAGAATTCATTCATTACCAAGATTTTCCTTCTTAAGGGTCAGAATCCAGGGTGATAGGAGGATATATAAAGAAAAGTCTATTATATTTGAGTTTTTATAGATCTTAAATCCATCTCGATCAGTCATGGGTTTTTTTCAATATCTATTTTCATTGAAGGTTCTAAAGAAGTGAGCATAGAGATTTGTTTCCTTATATTTTTGTGCATGATTATTTTGTATTCATGAATGGTATATAAATTTTTAACAATATAGTTTCACAAATTCATTTTTACAAGTTTGGATTAAGGTCTATGGTCTCAATTGTGTAAAATATCATTACTTACTTTCAGGTATCTCTCTCTCCTTTTATTTGTTTTCCTCTTTATTCGGGTGCATATTGGGACTCTCAATAATGGATAGAGTTTATTTGGGGAAATGAACTAAAGTTTACGGATGCATTTTTTTTGAAATAATTGATTCCAAGTATAAATTTGTTGAAGGATTTGTAGGGTTATCCTAGAATTTAGATAATACTAAAGGTGGTTTGGGATTTCTACTGAAAACTAGACTTTTCATAGTATGCAGGAGAAATATATGCCATGTAATGGTATTAAACATCGTGTAATGGTATTAAACATCATTTAATATCACCCAAAACCTACTACAACATTCAATTAATTTCCCCTTGGGAATTTAAAGATTCAACCCTATATTTATTTGAATTAAAATATCTAGGTTTTGATTAGAAATTTGGGGTAACTGACTATTTAATCACACCTTGTTCTTTGAAAGAAATTTGGGGTAACTAACTATTTTTATTCATAAACTGATATAGTTTATGCCATTGTTTAGAAATGGCGCCTAGTGAAAGAAATGGAAACCATATCAATGCACGCACTCCATGTAGGGATTGCACTCCTGCTCAAGAAAATTATAGTGGAGCTAGTGATGCAACTGGTGCTGACCAGCTAATCGCCATATTGGGACAACTCACTCATGTTTTGAATAATAACCTTACCCGTATGGAGCACCCTGATCTGTAGCATGGAGGATCAATGTTGGATCACTTCATGAGTCAACAACTACCAACGTTAAATGGGAATAAAAATCCCTTAGTAGCTGAGTAATGGATAAATTCCCTAGAGAAAATATTTCTGGCTTTGGGGAGTAGTGAAAGGGAAAAAGTTATCATGTCAGTTTAACACCTCACTGGAGATGCTAATCAATGGTGGTCATTGATTCAAAAAATGAAGGAAGATGATGAAGTATGAAATATGGAATGGAGTGAGTTCAAAGATCTATTTTTAGAAAAATACTTTCCTCGTGACCATCGAGCAGATATGGAAAGGCAATTTCTGAGTTTGAGACAAAAGGAGGATGAGAATGTCGCCAAGTACGAGGATAACTTTACAAGGTCAGAAAGGTATGCTGGATATTATATACACAAACCAAGAAGTAAGATTGATCATTTCTTTGATGGGCTAAAACCATTTCTCCATCGAGCATTAGTCTCACAATCCTTATCGTTGTACGAAGACTTTGTCTCATATGCTATCAAGACAGAAAAGGAATTCTCTAAGTCTTATGACTTTAAAGAAAAGAAAGAGAAGAAGAGATCTGATGATCAATCTAGGAATGTAAATAAGGGGAAGAAGGTAAAAGTTGAATATCCATTCTACAGTAAATGTGGGAAGAAACACCCTGGAACTTTCTTAAAAAGAAATGGGAGTCTGTTACAAGTGTGGTGAAAAAGTCCACCAAGAACGTGATTGCAAGGGGAAGAAGTAAGATACCGATGTCCAATGCTATAATTGCAAGGATATGGGACATTATGAAAAGGAATGTCCAAAGTTTCAGGGGAACTTACCTCAGAAAAGGCCAAGGGATCAAGGCCAAGCTTATGCTATCACTACTGCAGAGGTAGAAGCTCAAAAGACGTGGTGGTAGGTAATTTAATGGTTTCCTCAAGTTTAGAAAATGCATTATTTGATTCTGGATCATCACATTGTTTCATATATTCCCAGTTTTCTAAGAAAACTAGATATTTCCAATTTGATTTAACAAGGGATTTGTTAGTTAAAACTCCTAAGGGAAGTATCATTGCAACAATTTTTGTGAATTAGTCTCTATTAGAGCACATAAATGTTCTTTATCCACTGATCTCATCATTATACCTATGATTGAGTTTGATATAATCCTCAGTATGGATTGGATTTCGGACCACGATGTGAAGATTTATTGTAAGAAAAAAATGAGGTTATGATTTTTGATGATGATGATAAGGAACACCTTATCTTTAGAGCAGAATCATCACCACCTAATTCTTATCTAGATCCACCCCCAATAGCTCAACTAAATTCAATTATTGGAGAGGAAGAGAATGAAATGACTATGGGTGAGGAAATGAATGTTCAAATAGAGGATGTACCTGTTGTGAAAGAATATGTAGATGTGTTTCCGGAATATTTACCTGGACATCCTCCAAAACGAGAAGTTGAGTTTTCCATTGATTTAATTCCTGGATCAAGGCCTATATCAAAGACCCCTTATAGAATGTCCACTGTAGAATTAGTTTAACTAAAAAACAACTACAGGAATTGAGTAATAAGGGATTTATTCACCCTTGTGTTTTTCCATGGGGAGCCCCTGTTCTTTTTGTTAAAAAGAAACATGGATCTATGAGGTTATGTATCCACTACAGGGAGATCAATGCTATAACAATAATAAACAAGTATCCCCTACCTCCCATTGATTATTTATTTGACCAACTACATGGAGCTCAATACTTTTCAAAGAATGACCTTTGATCTGGATACCATCAGTTGTGTGTGAAGAAGGAAGACATTCTGAAGACAGTATTTCGAACCAGGTACGGGCATTACGAGTTTACGGTAATGCCTTTTGGATTGACTAATTCACCCTCTGTATTCATGGATCCGATGGATAGAGTTTTCAAGGAATATCTCGATGAAATTATGGTGGTATTTATTGATGATATCTGGGTATACTCCAAAATCTACGATGATCATGAAAATCACTTGCGCATTATCCTAAAGACTTTGAGAAGACATGAATTATATGGGAAGTTTAGCAAGTGTGAATTCTGGCTTCAGAATATTTCTTTTCTTGGCCATGTTATCTCTAAAGATGGAATCTCTGTTGATCCTTCTAAGACCAAGGCAATCCAAGAATGGCCTGCACCGATGAGTATAACTAAGGTACACAGTTTTATTGGTTTAGCAGGTTATTATTGACGTTTCTTCTATAATTTTTCCCAGTTGGCCAACCCATTAACAAATCTCACACGTAAAGGGGTTGAATTTGTTTGGACAAAAGAGTGTGAAGAATTTTTTGAAGAACTGAAGAGAATATTAGTAAATGATTCTATATTGACTCTACCATCGAGGAATGATGGGTTCGTTATTTATAGTGATGCATCGAAGAAAGGAATTGGTAGTGTCCTTATGTAGAATTATAGGGTTATTGCCTATGCATCACGATAGTTGAAAATTCATGAGCAAAACTATCCTAGTCATGATCTCGAGTTAGCAGCTGTGATATTTGCTCTGAAGATATGGAGACACTACCTCTATGGTGAAAAATGTGAGATTTATACTGACCACAAGAGTTTGAAGTATATTTTCTCACAAAAAGAACTCAACATGAGGCAAATGAGATGGCTTGAATTACTCAAGGATTATGATTGTATGATATAATACCACTCGAGGAAGGAAAATAAGGTGGTATATGCTTTGAGCAGAAAAGACCATGGAGTTTTGAATAATATGAGAATTAAAAGGGATCCAATTTTCATGGATCTAGTGAAGATGGACCTGGGAATAACCATGGAAGGTGAAACATCAGTACTTTTTCAAATGGTTGCCAAACCATCTTTACTAGAAAGGATTAAGAGTTCTCAGACCGATGATGAAAAATTTCAAAAAAAGATTAAAGATTTGAATGATGGGAGATTGAGAGACTTTGTGTATGAAGAAGGAATTTTGAAATTATTGAAGAGACTTTGTGTTCTCGATATAACTGATTTAAAAAGGGAATTTTTAGATGATGCTCATAGTTACAATTTCTCAATAAACCCTGGGAGAACAAAAATGTATTGAAATTTATAGGAACATTTTTGGTGGGACAAAATGAAGATCGAGATTACTGATTTTGTGTCATGATGTATGGTTTGTTAACAAGTGAAAGTTGGAAGGAAATAGCCTGGAGGAGTCATGCAACCTCTTCCCATACCTGAGTGGAAATGGGACAATATTATGATAGACTTTGTCATGGGGATACCAAATACTCGTAGAAGGAATGTTGCAATATGGATTATTGTTGATCGTCTTACCAAGTCAGCACATTTTCTTTCGATAAGAGAAGATATACCACTAGAACGTCTAGCAAGACTATATATTAATGAATTTTTGAGACTTCATGGAGTACCCTATCAATTGTTTCTGATCATGATCCCCATTTTACTTCAAGATTCTTGAAAAGTCATCAGAAAGCCCTGGATACTGAACTTCGTTTGAGCACTACCTACCACCCCCAAACTGGTGGACAATCAGAATGAACTATTCAAACCTTAGAAGACATGTTGAGATCTTGCTCACTTGACTTTCAGGGTATGTGGGATCAATATTTACCTCTGGTAGAATTTTCCTATAACAATAGCTTCCATTTGAGTATTCAGATGGCACCATATGAAGCGTTATACAGAAAGAGATGTCGCACACCAACCTGCTGGGATGACATTGGTGAAAGAAAACTTATAGGCCCTGAATTTATGGAGGAAACGATGGAAAATGTGAAGGTAATCCAAAACCACATCAAAGCAGCTCAAAGTAGGCAGAAGATCTATGCTAACAACCAAAGAAAGGATTTGGAATTTCAGGTGGGAGATCATGCTTTCTTGAAGGTATCTCCATGGAAGGGAGTTATACGTTTTGGCAAGAATGGTAAATTGGGTCCCAGGTACATCGGTCCTTTCAAAATTCTAGAAAGAATTGGGGTTGTAGCTTACCATTTGGCAATGCTGCCAAGTCTCTCCAAAGTTCATGATGTGTTCCATGTATCACTGTTGAGGAAATACACACCTGACCCAACACATGTACTCACATATGAGGAATTAGAACTGGAACCCGATCTGTCTTATTGCGAAGATCCCATCAGGATTCTTGATACAAGAGAAAAAGTTCTGAGAAACCAGACGACTTGTCTGGTAAAAGTTCTATGGAGAAACCATAAGATGGAAGAGGAAACGTGGGAACCCGGGGAACTTATGATGAAGAACAACCCGAGTCTTTTTATGAAATAATATTCTAGAAATTTCAAGGGCGAAATTATTTGAAGGAGGGGAGAATGTAACACCCCAAGCTTCCACAGTACGCTTCTCTTTGAATAATACAGTAGGGTGTGTTGTACGCAACTTCGAGTTCTAACACACACCACAACCAATCAAACTAGCCGTTATGAATAGTAATACCCAATTTTTAAAATTTTAGAAAATTTATCTCTCAAAATGGACTTCATTTTTGGATTCGGAATATCGAAATTAGCCTAGGGTAAAATTTTGGAACTTTTTGGATAACATTTATATTTTGATGAATAGTTAAAATTAATAAATTTTAATTAAAAAAATTTTTTTAATCGAAATAATTAACAGTTATAAATTATGAATTTTAGTGGTTTTAATGTATATTTAGAATATATTTTTACCATTTAATACAATTTTGGTCATTGGACATAATTTCACAATTAAACCGAAGATGAACAAATGTCAATATTTTGATAGTTATTATATCTTAAAAACACGCTTTTTGTTTTAACAACGAGAATTAATTTTAAATTAATTTCTACCAATTCTGTGTTTTGAATTTGGAGAAATGGATTCCATATTTGGAATCAGTATGTCCAAATTGTGTAATTAGGTAACTTTTATTTTTAAACATTTTGAATAATTACTTCGGTAAATATTTTATTTACCATGGTTAAAGGCTAAATCTGGAAAATAAGGGTAAAAATAATAATATTATAATAATAATAAATTACCCTATAATGTGTCCTAAAATTATTGGTTGATACATTTCTGACCATGGGCATATTTGGGTCGATTTTGGGACACCATGGAGCCACTTGTAAGTGATAATGACACTTTATATTAATTAAGTTAAAATAAATACAAAAATGACATAAGCATATATCTTTTAGAAAAGCATTTTTTACATAGGGTTATATATGTTGTATTTTCGACTATAAATATTCATTAGAAAGCTAAAAATATTTACCACATAATGGTATTTTATTTATAATTTTTAGACATTTCATAATTAATATTATTTATGACACAATAATGATGTAGTATTTTCCTTATTAATGAAAGAATCAAATAATTGGTATTATAAATGTTAAAATTAATATAATTTGAAAGTTTTTATGACATACATTAATTTTATTGCTTAATATGAAATTATAGTATTTCTTAAAAGAATTTTTTTCTAATTAATAAATTTGTTAAGACTTTAACAAAAAATCAATTATTGAATAGTGTCAAAATTCACATAAAAGAGTTTTTAAAACAAATATTATATTATTAATTGATATTAAATTCCTAAAAATCTAAGGTTCGGCCAAGAGACTTATATAATGATCGGTGTATCATTAAGGAACCTCTTGGGGGTCTCATGGATGTATATAATATGTTTATTAACTATATAATATAAAAATACAAAGTGACATGGTAAATGTCAAACTAATTAACTAAGAGTTAAAACTAAAAGATAAGGTTAGTATAGTGACCCAAACCTATATAAAACCTATTGGTTGAGTGGTTTTCGACCTATACCCACCTTGAAATTTAAATAATCCACTTTGGATCCATTAGAAACTGAATATTAATTTATTATAAAATAATATTTCTAGCTTTTCCAAAGGTGCCCCTCACCCCTCTTATAAAAGGGCACTCCCCCTTCTCACTAATTCACACATTGAAAGCCTTTTGTCTCAGGCAACCCCTGCCCAAATACTCTCTCAACATCCCTAGATTCAACCTAGAGGCATTATTTTGATCAGAAATCCAGCCTAAGGATCCCTTTTGATCAAATCAAAAGGAAGAACCCGAAGAAGAGGTAACGTTTTTCACCACCCTCTTTCAAGTTCCTTTCTTCTTCCACTTCTTATTTATTTGTTATTAACATTCTAGAATAATAAATATAGTATCTTATATATACTGTGATGTTATTATAAATATGGTACAACCATATTCATTATTCTATCCATCCTTTGAATGACATGTCACCATACGTGCGTACGTACGGCTTACCGTCTCCACGTCGCGATGTAATTGTTATTCAATAAATTATTATTTGGATGGGTATAATAATGATGTGTAATTAATGTAAATAATAAATATAACATGATAATGATTCTGTATATATGATATACCATCCAATTATATATTATTTTAATATCAAAATAATGATATTGTCTCTGGGGAAGGTAAAGAAAACATGAGCGGCCCCGTTGGTCGATCTTTTAGCGATGTTGTTCAAGGTGGGAAGCAACCTCGGGCTTCAGTAGAAGGTCCTGTTTCAGCTAATCCTAGAAGACTACCAAGGAGGGATTATTCTTGTCTTCCTCGACCGCTGTAGACTAGGTCCTCCTCCAAGAGGAATAGTGAGGTGACCGTGGCCTTCAGGAAGGGTAGCTTGACCAAGGGGATTTCTTCAGATCAAGAAGCTCTGGAAATTCTCAGGAGTCGAGTTAAAAGTGCAAACTACTGGAGATTGCCAGAATGGGAATCGACTACGGCTACCGGTGAAAATGAATCCAGCTTGGGATGTGGATATGATTTTTCCTTCTATAATGGGTAAGTCTTTGTTTTTTGTTTTCCTTGAGTTGGTGTTTGTTTGACTTGTGGTTGTACGTGGGAACCAGATCCTATAAACCATCTTCTAATAGTCAAAAAAATAAATTTCAGTCCAGTCCAGTCTCTTGTGCGTACGTACGGACTACCGTCTCCACGAACGCGATGAGATTCATTCTCCATCGTATCCATTCAAGGATAAATTTTATTGGATGATTAAAAATAATATTTACAGACTTAATATCATTCTAGAAATTAGTATGATACAACCTATCCATAACAAACGCGGCTTATATAAAAGAAAATGAGTAAGTTAACACCCAAAACGACGATAATACTAAGATATTATTAACAAAGCAATGTTAAAAGATCATATATGATATCATATTAATGTATATGATTCTTGTATAATTTAATAACAATTATTTCACCATTATATAAGAGGTTAACCTACCCCAACCAAGGAAAAGTACACGGTAAGGGTTATTTCACAATCTCTTCATTATCCTAGGTTGTTTATACGTAATTATCTACTGGGACCTCTTTATCTTCCACATCCATGTTTCTTAAAAATGTATTTCAAAACATTCTTGATATTTTACAAAATATGTGTTAAATTCATTTATACCCTTGTTTGAATTTTTATAAGGGGTTTATAAAGGAATCTTTCGGTCATTTTCCAAACAAGGTCCTTTTTAACCTTTTCGACAGAATTAAGGTAAGAATGTCTTTTTTTAACATATACGGCACGTGCAGCTATTTTCCACCATTTAAAAATCTTAGAATCTTACCTTACATGATTATAAGGATATTTTCAAAGTAAATTTTTTATTTTAAAATTATATTACTTTTAAAATAATTAAAAAAAATAGATATTTCTCTCAAATAGTTCTGATTTCATCTATGTCAACATCTTTTGATGGATTTTAAGTTTATTTGAAGTTTATTTATTATGATAAAAAACTTCCATATTGTATTGAAGGTTTTGTGATATGTTTGATTGTGGATGTGTTATTTTTATACCATTCATGGTTTATGGAGAAAGTATTGACATTTCGTATGCTAGTTTTAATATGAATGTTTATGTTATGTTTAAACATGTTCATATAAGGAATGCATTGGACTTAATATGTGATGGGTGGAGCCTGCTATAGCTCCTCGATGAATTGGTAGGTCTCATGAGACAAACTAGTGTCTTGGCACAAGGCCTTAACAAAATCTTATTTGTATTCTTGGCATGAGGCCTTGACTATGTGGTTATGATAGTCTAACATTATGCATTCCATCATTATGAAAGTGGTTATTGATATTGTATTTGATTATTCGACTAGTAGAATATCCATGTGAATATGTATATGGAGTTATTTAATTTTATTACTGCCATATTATGCTGAAGTTCAAGTTTTAAAAGGCTTTTGTTTTAGTTATACATTTCCTTAAATGTTTATTCTTATTTATAAAAGTTTCCACTATATTGTTATCCTTACTGGGCATTTGAGCTCAGCCCTTTCTATGTTTTATTTTTCCCAGGATGTGAAGAAGTATTTTATGAATGAACTGCATGGATAGTATGAGGGGATAAGAGTGTGGACTATGGAGACTATATTGTTTTAGTTTTCATTTTATTATGTAATGTAAACTTTATGAATGCATCTAGTTTTTCCAAGGCTACAAAACTTATCTGTCTTTCGAGACTTGATATTTCTTGTGATCATGCCAATATTATGTAATAAAGCACCGACTCTGGGTAACTGGGGTCGGGGCGTTACTTATAGTATTCCCCCCCTTAAAAGAACACGTCCCTGAGTTCACCTTCCTAGGGTGGCGAAACACGATTTGAGATCAATTCTGGCCATTGAGAACAAATGTTGGACTCCCACTCCCAAGTCTTATCTTGCATTCAGAAATTCTTCTATAACACCTGTACTAGAGGGACAGACCGACCTTAGAGAGCCTTCTTGCTTTGTTCAATGATGCGTACTGGATACTCCTCAAAGGTAACATCAAAATCTAACTCAAATTTCTTGGGATCAATGGATGAGACAGGTTAGAATGATACTGGAAAAGTATTATAACATAGAAGACGTCATGCATGGCATGATACCTTTATGGTAGTAGCAATCGATAGGCTACCAGACTGAATGTTTCTATAATTTCAAAAGGCCCTATAAAATTAGGTGACAATATTCCATGCTTTTTTAATTATATTTTCCCAAGCTTTCTCAGACCTAGATTACACTTAACAAGTGACCTAATCTCAGTGGACCACATGAGCTCAAGGGAATATCCCCAAAGGCTATAGGATGACAACTAGCAGTGAGGTCCTAGGGTGTATCCTTGGGGAGACTATTCCCTCATTACCAAAGTTTATCATATGATATGAAATTAAAAAATATATAAATAGAGAAACCAATATAAGTAAAAAGAGGGAATAATGAAAAAATAGAGACAATAATAATAATAACTGAAACAAGTAGAAAAATATTCAATAAATGATGATATGTCATGTCACTAGAAAACTGGAAAACATGGATACAAGACATAATTTATACCATTTTCCACCAAAATATAAATGAAATGGAAGACAATACCAAACATCCCGATCTCTGACTCAGTCATCTACTACCAAGTTCTATACTAAACAACAAGAAATCCAAGTGTTTGAAGATATATGCTTCCCTTTGTCAACACCTGAAACCATGAAATCTTCCCTGGGTACCAAACAATTCCTGAAGAGGGTGTGAGATACATCTCAATGGGCCACCACCTATGGTGTCTATAACATCCGGCTCGTGTAATGGAAATGTAACAGTGTGTATACCTGCATTTTTGTATATATAATGTAATTAAGTACATTGTAACTAAATACCCAAGTACCTGCTTCATCCCTTGGCAGGAATCTAAACATAACCTTTCCATTAATTGATTATTACTATTTGATAAATAAGTCACATGTTAGCAATTGCAAAGGTCCCATGTTTTAATAAGGAAACCTATAATAATATCTAATAGTGAAGTACCAAGGTAATGACCAAGGTGAAGTATACCTCAAGGGTCTCCATCTTGGTAATAACTGTATCTTGTCATGGGTAAGAGTGTAATCCAAGAAGCATATTCTAAGGCATTCCACAATATGGTTACTACTAAATCAAAGGTGATCATCCAAGGTAAGACATGGATAAGCAGAGACAAGGACCAATGGGTTGTAACCATGGAACCGACTTGTCAATGATGGATCCAAGGAGTGTATCCAAGGTATATTATGTTGATATGTAAGGGATCTTATGGTGTCATACCGGGCATCCAAATAATAGACAAGGATTGGGATCTAGGTGGATATCAACCTATGCAAGTCGTATCCTTGAATCAGAGTGGGGTTCCCAAGTACTCAAGGAATTCTACAATTAGAATCCAAGGTGGGATCGAGTCAGTCCATTCATGTTTAAGTATGAAGTCATGTAATATTTCATTTGGTTCAAGACTTTACTTTCATTAGTTTTATAAGGTCAAGTAGAAAGCAACCTTTATCAATCAATAAGTCCATGTGGTCCAAGACTTGCATTTCATTAGTGTGACAAGGACAAGTAGCATGCAACCTTTATTAATTCCATTTAAAACATATTCAATAATTAAGGTTCATTTTGCTACATTACATTAATGTAGAAAGGGGTGATTAGATATGCAACCTACTATTCATTTACATTTAAGGCCAAGTCATATACTTATTATACTTTCCAATTCACATTTCACATTTCATTGTCAAATTGAAGCAATCACCTTTAGCGGGTCAAGTGGTGATAACACATGGTACTTTCCATTATTAAATTATCATTATAAACAATCCATTTAATATAGAAACACTTACCCTTAGGAAGGTCACGCCAAGGAACACACAAATAGTGGCTCAAATGTGTCAAAACACTGAAAAAACAATTATAGCATAGCATCCTACATGATATTAATGGAGTTATGGCCATAACCACCAAAAATTAATCAGATATACGAAAAGAGAATATCCATATGGTTCTAATGATTATTAGCATGGAACATAAATTCTATAAATGAAACCTAATAAAATCAGTAGGCCCCACACGATAGTTCCAAAATCAATGAACTTGAGGGATTACTTATAGACCACCCACTTACGGCATGTATGACTCTCATCCTCCGGTATTGTCCCTTGATTTGTCTCAAATCAGAGTAGATCTAAGAAAAGGAGAAAAACACTCACACCATGATATCTAGGTTGGGAGAAAAAGAGAGGGAGAAAGGATTAAACAGACTCAAGTACTTACCATTGCACATCCAACATGATGAATGAAAGATTGATTAAATCCTGAATGAAGGAGATATCTTGATTCACACCTTAGGCCTTAAAAAATCTCCAATATTAGAGAAACGGAGGTAAATTATACATAAACTCAAATTAAGACTTCTCTAGTATCATGCAGACCTGTCTTCGATGTTACGGGACCTTGTTTTCTATATTGTACCACGTTACCTTATATGTGCATGCTTTTACACTATTAAATTTCCATTACATAGGCCATATGTTATAGAAACTATTGCTGGTGGCCCACTGAGATTTATCTTACACCCTCTTTGAGTGCCGTTTGGTACTCAAGGAAGATTACATGGTTGTAGGTGTTGACAAAGAGAAGAATATGGATTCAAACACTTGATTTATTGCTGTTTAGTATGGAGCTTGATAGTAGATGACCGAGTCAGAGATTGGGAAGCTTGGGATAATGTTTGATTTCATTTATATTTTTGTGGAACATGTTATGCAAGCTGTCTTGTATCCATATTTTCCAGTTTTCTAGTGACATGACATATCATCAGTTATTGAATGCTATTAAAGCTGTTTTAGTTATTGTTATTGTTCTTTATATTTTTTTACTGTGACTTCTATTTACTTATATTTCTTCCACTATTTAGCTACTTTTAATTTCATCCACTTCTCTACACTTTGTTAATGATGGAATAGTCTCCCCAAGAACACACCCTAGGACCTCACTGCTAGTCAGTAGCTTCTAGAATTCAGGGAGATTCACTTGAGGCCATGTGTATCAAGAGGTTAGAGACACCTGTTAAGTGGAATCTAGGTCTTGGACATCACAAAAATGATCCATAAGTCATTTGTAATATGTACGAACCAGCCGCATGTCAATAGGACACATGATGTGGACAGTATGATTGAAAGTGTGTGTTTTTATATCAAGTTGATATTTTAGTTCAAAACACACATCACTCACTAAAACACAATAAAACATGATTGGATTATCTTGATACTTTAGATAAAATATACATAAAAAATTTATGACATGAAGTAATCATATTTCATGTCAATCTAACACACAATGTGACCGTTATGACTTGAAGTTCTTGTTTTCATTTTAAATGTGAAATTTTAATTCAAAACAAGTTTCACTCATAGAAAATTGGAAAAAAACACTCAAAATATTTTTATACTTGAGTAAAACTATCCATACATCATTTTTGACAAATAGGAATCAACCACATATTAATCTGGCACACACTGTGCCCAGAATGACTTGGAGTGTGGGTTTTCAGTTTCAAATTGACATTTTAGTTAAAAACGTGTGAAACTAATTGAAAATAGAGAAAAAAACTTATAATTTTCTGATATTTTAGGAAAATTATCCGTACATCATTTGTTACATGTAGTAATTTACCGCACGTCAATCTAAGACATGGTGTTCCTAACATGACTCAAACTGTGTGTTTTCAATTTAAAATTTTCATTTTAGTTAAAAACATATTTCACTCACTAAAAATAGATAAAAAACACTAATATTGTGTTTATATGTTATTAAAATGATAAATAAGTCAATTTTGACATGTATTAAGTAACCACACATTAATTTGACACACATGGTTCCTGATATAACACAAAGTGTGCATTTCCAATTTAAAGTGACCATTTAGTTTAAAACATGTGTCACATACTCCAAATAGATAATACCAACTCATATTATATTAATAATTTATTAAAATGACCCATAATTCATTTTTGAAATATAGAAATAAACCTCAAGTCAAACCGATACATGGTGTGTCTCGTATGACACAAAGTGCATGTTTTCATTATAAATGTAACATTTCAGTTCAAAGCATGCATCAAAAATTGAAAACCATACAAACACACTCATATTATATTGATAATTTAATAAAGTGATACATAATACAATTTTGATGTACATTAAGTAGACACACATCACTTTAACACATGGTGTTGCCGATATGACTATACGTGGGGTTTCTAATTTTAAATTAAAATTTTAGTACAAAACACTCTTCATATACTCAAAATAGTTTTAACATGTTCATTTTGTCTTGATAATTTAGTAAAATGATCCATAAATCATTTTTTACATGAAAGAATCAACCAAATATTAATATGACACATAGTGTGCCTAATATGACTTGAAGTGCATGTTTTCAATTTCAAAATAACGTTTTAGTTAAAAAAATGTTTTATTCATTGAAAATAGATAAAAACACATTGATTTTATTGATAATTTACTAAAATGATATATACATCATTTGTGACATATAATAATCAATCTATGATCAATATGGCACATAATGTTCCCGAAATAACTCATAGTACATGTTTGCAGTTTAAAAATTATATTTTATTTAAAAACACGTGTCACTCACTGAAAGAAAAGAAAACACACATTAATTGTATTGATATTTTATAAAAATGATTAATAATCCATTTGTGTCATTTAGGAATTGACCACACATTAATACAACACACGATGTTCATGGTATAACTAAAAGTGCATGTTTTCTATATAAAGTATCCATTTAGTTTAAAACATGCTTCACATTATAAAAATAAAGAAAAAAACTCATATTTACTTGAGAATTTTGTAAAATGATCTACAATTAATTTGTGACATGTAAGAATCAATCACATGTCAATCTGACATATGATGTGTCCGATATGACTCAATGTGAATTTTGAATTTAAAATAATATTTTAGTTCAAAATGAACATAAAAAAAACTATAAAACACACTTGTATTGTCATGATAATATATGAAAATGATAAATAAGTCATTTCGGATGTATGTGAATCATTATCACATCACTATACCACATAGTATGTCCAATATGACAAAAATGAGAGATTTTATTTACATTGAAATTTTAGTACAGAACGTATTTCACATACTCAAAAGGGAGAAAACATGATCAAATTCTCTTAATAATTTACAAAAATGATCCATAAATAATTTTTTTTCATGTAATAATCAACCTCATGTCAATTTGATATATGATGTGCTCGATATGACTCTAAGTGGCTGTTTTCAGTTTAAAAATGAAATTTTACATAGAAACATGTGTCACTAATATAAAATAGAGAAAACACACTCACATTCTATTGATATTTAAGGGAAATGATCCATACATTATTTTTAACATGTAGGAATTGGACACACATCAACATGAGATATTGTGTAGCGGGCATGAATCAAGGTTCATGTTTTCAATTTAAAGATGAAATTTTATTTAAAAACATGTGGCATTCATTGAAAATAGAGAAAAAACACTAAAATATTTTAGTAAAATTATACATAAGTCATTTGTGAAATATAGAAATTGAAAACACATTAATTTGACACATGATATTCCTAGTATATCTCAAATTTATATTTTTCAGTTTAAAATTTCCCATTCAGTTTAAAACATGCATCACATACTAAAAAATATGAAAACAAATGATTGGATTGTCTTGATACTTCAAGAAAACAATGGATATGTCATTTTTTATGTGTAAGAATCATTCACATGTTAATCTAATACATGATATGACTGGTAGGACACAAAGTACATTTTTTTTATTTTTAAAGTAACATTTTAGTTCAAAACATGTGTTACTGACTAGAAACCATGTAAACAAACTCAGATTATCTTGATAATTTTGGAAAATGACACATAATTCATTTTTGTTGTATAAGAATCAGCCGCACATCACTATGAAACATGGTGTGGAAGGTATGAATTAAAGTGCATATTTTTTTATTTCAAATCTTTATTTTAGTACAAAACACACTTTGCATATTCAAAATAGAGAAAAAATGCTTATATTTTATTGATACTTTAAGAAAATAATCCATACATCATTTGTGATATAGAGAAATCATCCAAAAATCAATCTGATACATAATATTCTTGGTATAGATCAAAGTGTTGTTTCTATTTTAAAAGTGACATTTTATCCTAAAATTCACATCACTCACAAAAAACTGAGAATAATCACTCTAATTGTATTGATAATTTAGGAAAATGATCTATGTTTCATTTTTGACATATAGGAATCAACTACATGTCAATCCGACACATGGTGTTCCCAATATGACTTAAAGTGTCTGTTTTTCAGTTTTAAAGTAACATTTTAGTTTAAAACACATGACACTCACACTAGTGAAACATTCATTTTATATGACATGTTTATCACATCTGTTATTTTATAACCGATGTGAAAAATATGAGAAGTATCTTTTCATTATTGGTTATTTGATAATCGATGTTGAAAATTTAGGTTTTTACATCAGTTATAAAATAACTAATGTGATTTTTTTAAAACTTTTTATGAAATATTGGGATGATACATTTTGTATTCATTCATTCATGTGGTATCTATCGATTTTCTCTCACACAATGAACCCCAACCCTTGTTTCTATAATCTGTTGGCCTCGACTCTCTTTCAATTCGCATTAACCACCGTCATCCACCCTCAGCCGTCTTCATCCACTGGTTTCACTCCCTCTACATCATTGTACCATTATCATATTTATATAAATAATACCAATATGATATCATTTTTAAGTTTGTGTTTATTGTTTCTATTTTATATGCTTCCTTGGTATTTTTATTTATAGATGCAGTTCTGATTTATCATTAGTGCTCCTTTTTTTCACTATTTTAATTTGCAGTTACTATTATTCCCACATCCAAGGTATTTTTCAATTAATTAAGAATTATTTTCATATTTAGGTTTTATTAAATGATTATTTGTTTATTTTTTGTTATAAATAATTCTAGTTATTAATGCGTGTCTATTGTATGTTTTTTGTCTTCATTGTGAATGATCATTTGGAAAGTTTAGTGGATTATGGGGTTTGAGTATGGATTATTTATAATATATATTTAGGTTATCATGTAGATTTCATGACATGTTTTTATTTTTTTATGAAATATTTATAATTAAATATTTTTAAAGTGATATTTTTTTTATCAAATTTGTTTCCTTTATTTTATTTGTGGAATATTTTATGATATTTTAATTGTTATTTCTAAAAGTAAATTTGAAATTAAATTTCAAAATATAACAACTTATTTTCAAATCATGATATTTGTTATCGGTAATATTTAGTCATAGTTGGATTACTGCACTATGAACAAGTAATGAATTTGAGGAAGGTACTAATGTTTTTTCAGAATTCTATAAATTAAATGCTCAAAAAAACCACCTTTTTTATCCATGCTTTAAATTTTTAAAAATAAATAATTTGAAAAGAAGATAAATCAATGATCATTTAATTTTTCATGGTTTTAATTCAAGTTACAGACTTTATATTTGGCATGGTGAAATTGGGTAGAATTCTAGATCTATTGATGATGATGATTTTCAAGATGATAATTCTGATAAAATTTCAAAAATGATACATGATATTGAAGTAGAAAAATTTAAGAAGGAATCAATAATTTAGAATCTATGTGGTGGTGATTAAAAAACATTTTATTCAGGTTGTTTAGAATTTATGGTATTATCAATGGTGTTATGATTGATTAACTTAAAGGAAAAATGGATGGGGTAACTAGAGTTTTATAGAGTTGATATAGATGTTGAAAGACAAAAATGCCAAAGACAATGATATCCCAGGTTTACATTATAATTAGAATAAAATATTTTACTTGATGGGGTTGGGATAAAATAAGATAAATTCCTGACCAAATGACTTTGTGCTATTTTGGAAGGAATTTAAAGTTCTCTCATAGTGCCCTAAATCTGGGACATCATGGTGTAATTTGATAGAAAAAATACCACCCAATTTAGCAGTTACAAAGACTCATTCTAGGGATATTTGGTATCTTCCTATAATAACTCATTTAAAAAATTTATTTACAAATTAAAAGAATCCAAAAATGTTAATATAACATGTATATGAGAAGATATATAATGAAAATTAAACCATCTAGAAAAGTGGAATAAATTTTATTAATATTTTTTTATATTTGTTAATAAATTTAGAAATTTATAACTTGGATAATGCATATATGGAATGAATCTATATCAAATAATTATTAGAAAAAATAGTTCATGTCATATTTTAATAGTAATTTACAACTTATCTCCTAAATTTTTTATTAATCAGAAATATATCATGTTGAGTTTAATGATTTCTAGACCACAACATCCTAGAAATGATATTGATGTTTTCTTGTCACCATTAATTGATGATTTGAAACTTTTATGGGGGGAGGTATTAGAGTGTAAAATTCTTATAAAATAGATCATTTTCAACTACATTTTATGATTATGTTCATTATAAATAACTTCTCAACATATGTAAATTTTTTTAGATACAATGTTAAGTGGCATAAATCTTTTCTAATTTATGAACATCATGCTACATATTATCAATTAAAACATGGGATAAAGATAGTATACATGGGTAATTAGACATTTTTATATATGGATCATTCTTATTGAAGATTAGAAATGGAATTTAATAGATCATAATAATTTGATATTTCTCCAAAACCTTTGTCTATTGATCAATATTTTGAGAGGGTGGAAAAAATTGATTCCACATTTAGATAAACATAAAAACTGGGCAATGATATAAATATTTGAAAGTAATGGTCAATATTTTTTAGACTTCTATATTAGAGATATCATGAGTTAAAACATCACATTAATTTAATACATGTGGTGAAGAATATATGTGATATCTTGATTGGAACATTATTAGACGTTAAAGGAAAGACTAAATATGGGTTGAATCCAATATTGGACTTACTCTCAATGGGAGCATGTTTGGATTTAGCTCCCACTCTTAAAATAAGATGAACATACCTAATTTAGGATTGAAATAAAATATCCAAGAGGGATAAAGTTATATTTTTTCAATGTCTCTATAGAATCATAGTGTCTTAGGTTTATTCCTCAAATGTAAAAAAATTTAAGTCACTAAAGTATTTGAAGTTGATAGGTATAAAATCACATGATTGTAGCATCATGATGAAACAATTCCTACTAGTTTCATTGTGTGTAATATTTCCCATTTCTGTGAGAATTACTATCATGAATATATGTTATTTTTTTTAATTCAATTTCTAATAAAGTGATATATTTTAATTCATTGAAGAATTTAGAGAATGATGCGTCTTATATAATTTGTCAACTGGAAATTTATTTTCCTCTATCTTTTTTTATATCATAGTTCATTTAATGGTTAATTTGATGTGATAAATAAATATTTTTAAACCTATATATATTTTTTGGATGTATCATATTGAAATTTATATAAATATATTGAAGGGATATATTAATAATCCAAAATTGACCTGAATCCACTATTGTTTAGAATTATATTTTTGGGGCAGTTGTAGAGTTTTGTAAAAGATACTCGTCTACATTGGAACACATCAGTGTTCCTATATCTTTCCATGAAAAAATCAATTATGAGGTAAAGGGTATCCTTATTTTGAAATTAAAATCATTTAAAGGAGAAAAAATAGATAAATATATATATATTGTATAAAATATATGTTTCTAATCCATATATAAAAATTCATATTAATATGTTAAAACAATGTTATTCAAAGAAGAAATATATGGGGGTTTTGAATGAGTATTATTTTTTTCATGGTTTAAATATAATTTTCAAGGTCAATTAGATGTATAAAAAAATTGATATGGTTAATGGGAAGTCAAATCTTAAATTTAATAATGTGGCCTAGTTATGACATTAATGTATATATATTTCATATAAAATATCAGGATAATATAGGTGCAATTCATAATAGTAGTGTATTGGTGTTTTCATAAGAAATCCATTTTTCAATTTCCAAATAAAAAACCCAATCTCTATGTAAATATTTTATTATAGAGTCATTGAAGAAATATGGTAGGTTGATTACATTAATTTTTGATTTATAGTGTTTAATTGAAAATGTGTTATTAGTAAAAATAGTGCGAGACACAATGAATTCGGTATGACACTAGTTAATCTAAATAGATTGTAATACACAGTCAACCCTTTTATCATAAAAACCCATGATTTTTTTAATTTCTCAATCCATCTAATATAAAATGGTTTATCATTTTACAGGGAAAAAATGTATGTTGGTGATGACAAACTTGACAAACATGCTAATTTATATGAGATATCTACTTCCATGGAATGATTTATAGAGAATATTGACGAACACATCGTAGACAAGGTTTTTCCATATGGAACCATCATGAGGAGGTAATTTAGGAAAAAATCCTTTCTTAATTTCCTATTATTACATGTAACACATATTTATATCTTCTTTACATTTTTAAATTTCATAAAAAGTTAGATATATTAGTTTTATTTATTTTTATTAAAATCCATATTACAATAAAAACGTTATAATTTTTACTTAAATTATTTTAGTTTTTTTAGTTTATCAATACTTAACTTATGTTTAAACTTACATGATTTTTTTGATTTTATGGAAAATAACGATTTTTAATTTAGTATGTTAAATAATAATATTTTTTTTATAAAATGTTATATTCAAATAATATTTTTTCAGTGTAAAAAATGGTGTAATATGTTGGAGTATTTTTACTATTCACGCACCATTTTTTGAGTAACTCTATTCCAAAAATGGTGTATTAAATTTGATATGATCTAATGAATTTGATAAAGATTGGTTTGTTTAGTATTGTATTGTTTTGTTTGTATCATTTTAAAAATGTTATTCAATTTTTTATATAATAGTTGGATTTATTTTTATTTGTTTATGTCATTTTATCTCTCATTAATGTTGTTATAATTTTAGTTAACTAATTTAAAAAATATAAATAAACAAGTGTTTATTTTAGTTTACTTTTTGTTGGATAAATATCATTTTTTTAATTTTATTCGTAATAGTTGGATTTGTATATTTATGTACTAATTTTTTGTTACTTTTATTTTTAGGATAATGGAAGATCAAACATCTAATTCACTGTGATATTCTAGGTAAGACCATATAATTACTTATGGGGAGGAATAGATACATAATTCTTCTAAGGTTCCTCCACATCCATCAGAAAAAGAGCCACATACTTCCATAGGTTTATAAAAGACTTCGAGACTTGGAAAACATGGAAGCACACATTTACCAAAATTATCAGTTTCTCATAGTCTGGACCCAAGGATACTGATTTAATTTGATGATAATGATATTCTCAGGGGTCTAAATTCAAAATAGTTTAGTAATTTTATTATGGTGAAAGTTTGAGGAAATTTTTTATTTTGATTTCATCTTGGAGAGGAGTTGAAAAGGTGGAAATATATCAATTATGGGAGAAAATTTTGGTAATTTAATTTGTTATTATTTTAATTATCATTTTTTTTTCTAATATAGGGTTTCCCCATTATTATTAGATGAACTTTGATTTACTCGAAACTAAATGATTCAGGAAGTAATTTTTAACTTTGGATGCTAGGAGATGGAATTTAAATCAACTCTCACATAAAATTTTATTTTTGGGGATAGAAAATATCAACATTCATGTGATATATATCATTTTCAAGATGAAGATATGTGGAAGCAATTTTTGGAAAGTAAATGAAAAGAATAATTTTTGGTAAGTAAAATGTTAAATTTTAGAATTTTTTTATATTAAGGATAATATTAATAATTTTCTTATTTTTAATTTATAGAAAATTAGGAGATATAATAAGTATATCTAATCTAAAAAAATTTATACCTTCATACTTCTCATGGAGGGTATATGTTATTGGAAGAACAAATTATGGATAAAAAATTTCAAAAACTGAGAGATGAGTCATCAGGATTTGCAGAGGTTGAACATCCTTCCCCCCAATTAGACATGAAAATGGAAGTGGTCCCATATGAGAAAAAAGTGACAATATATTATAGAAGAGTTGAGAGTTTTATCTGATAGTATTGTAAGATGTTATTTAATTTATTTATGTTATTTAAGTTAAATCAAATCTTTATATATTATGATTCACTACTGAATTTTTCAAATGATCTGTATAAGAATACCTTGAGGAAAGGATCACACACGGGACCTTAATAGATGAGGGTAGAAAGGATATTTTAGCTATTGAATTTGGAAATACAGAGAACCCAGACCATTTATGAGGATACCTGGTAGGTGTATTGGTAAAAATTGTTTTTCTCATTCTGAATCTTTTTCATTAGAGGATGTATATAAAATAAAAATAGAATAATTAGAAACTGAAGTTGAGGATATGGGGGATACGATGGATAACAAGATTAAAGTTCCAATACATTTTATTTTTGTAAACATGAAATGATAGTTTAAGGATACTAATCCCACTCCTCCACTTCTTCCTATAGATCCCACTCGTCTACATTCTCTTACTTATCCAATTCCAACACATACTCCTCCATAGATTCCCATTTATTATAATTTCTGTGTTGAGACCCCTAACAATATATTGTTTAATACTGGATTATATATCATATTAGGGATACCATTTAATATAGATGATGTCACTGTTGGGCGGAGAAAAAAGGGAAGTGATGGAAAGAGGGGGGGTGAATTGCCTTTAAAAAAAAAGATTAACAAATTAAAATCAAAGTTGAAAGTGCAGCGGAAATAAAAGAGGCAAGACACAAAATTGATAACGGAGTTCGGCCAAAAACCCGGCCTACGTCTCCGCTCCCAAATCAACCGTTGAGAGATTCTACCTCTTGCTTTTCAATGGTTTTAGCAAGAAACCCACTAGGCTTTGAGGTAGCACTAGAACCTATTACAGCTTGCTTTTATTGGTTGAGCAAGAACCCACTTACTTTTAATGGTTGAGTAAGAACCCACTAGCCTTTTTAACGGGTGAAGGCTAGCTCACCGGTGACTCAAGCCTTTTAAAAGGAAAGGCTTGACTAACCTCTTCACACCTTGAAGGTGGTGTGAGAACCCAAAGAAGGGAGGATGATAGAATTGGGAGTTTGTAGACACAAACTCAAATTTAAGCTCAAAATGAATAAAACAATAAAAACCGTATTTGGAGAATCCTTGGGTGCCAATGGATGATTGGAGTTGAAGACGTGCACTCCCAAGCTTCTTTGGTGATGCTCCTTGGATGTGGAATTGAGTTGGAGCTATTGGGGTTCCCTTGGAGGAATGCACCGGAGGTACGCCAAATGATCAACAAGGTGTCTGTGGGCTTCCGTATAGTTCCGGTTAGTGTCCGGGGCTTCCTTGGCCTTTATTTATAGGCAAGGAACCCTTTTGGAGTCTTCGGAGCCGTTGGAGAGGCTTAAAGAGCCGTTGGGAGCCAAGTGGGCCAGCCTGGTCAAACTGCAACGGCTAGTTTGACTGGCTCCACCGGCTGACCAGTACAGGGCCACCAGTTGGCCGGTGCCTTGAAAAAGGATGAGGATTTCTGTCCAGTGGCCACCGGCTGACCGGTGAGGAGGCCACCGGTTGGCCGGTGCCTTGGCAGTAGCTCTGCCTTCTGTGAAGGTGCCACCGGCTGGCCGGTGCTGAGGCCACCGGTTGGCCGGTGCCAAGGCAGTGGCTTAACCTTGAGTCTGGGTTCCATCGGCTGGCCGGTGGTGAATCCACCGGTTGGCTGGTGGACTGATTTCAGTCCAGTTTGCCTTCTTTCTTTCTTGGCCCAATTCCTTGGCCACCTGAAATGATTCCTATTACCCAAAAACACTTGAAAGAGGATTAGATAAAGATGAGAGTGATTGTGATCATGAAAATTAAACCTCGAGGGGTTCGAGAGGTTCAACAATCTCCCCCTATTTTGATGATCACAATCACCAAAACAAACAATGTAGAAAATGAAATGAAAGGCATGCTTTAAAAGATTTTCCCCCAATCAATCAAGAATTTCTCCCCCTTTGTGATTATCAAAATAGCACGGGGCATAAAACTTGATTGAGGGTATCGTTGAAAAACAAGTTAGAGTTTTTAAACCAATTGAAATTTTTTGAAATTTGAATTGAAAGTTTTGAATCAAAAATTGAATAACAGTTTGAATTGAAAGTTTTGAAATGACAATTGAATTGAAAATTTTTAATTGAAAAATTTGAAACCAAGAGTTGAAATTGAAATGAAAAATTTGAATTGAGAGTTTTGATACCAAGTGTTGAGTTTGAAATGAAAAATTTTGAATACACAAAAAAGCTTAAAAGATCCTAACTCCCCCTAAATAAAAACAATAAATCACCGGGGAGAGGATTTTGAAACCGAGACAAATTTTGGCCAGGAGAGACTCGCTAAGAGGGATTTTTCAATCCATACTTGTCTAGTGGTGGGTCTTCTCCTATAATATTAATCATTTAAGAAAATGGTTTTAGGCCTACCATACCGGGCATTTTTGCAATTGCACTCATAAATTAAGTGCCCGGGTTTTTTTGCAATAATTACAAAATTTAAATTGAGAGCTCCCCCTTACAAAAAAAGTAGGTGCATGGGAGGAGGAGGCTTGCTTGGTATAGCCAAGCCCTTGGGTGGTCCTAGATACACGTTGGGAACCTAGCAAATTGTTCAAATTTTGTTCCCCTTGGGTGAACTTGGCTAGAGTCTCCCTTAGATCTTTGATAGTTGATTCCATGGAATCAACATCGGGAAGATTTTGGATTTTGAGGGACATCTCTTCCTTCTCTTTGAGAAGTTGTTCTTTTTCGGAAGAGAGTTTTTTGAAATTCTTTTTCAAAGAAACAAATTTTGACGAGAGTTCGTTAAAACCATTTTCTAATTGGTCTCGCACATGTTGGAGTTCTTCATATGATAAATGATTAAAAGAATTAGAAGAACTAGAGGAGGAAGAAGAGGAAGAGGATGATGATACCTCATGTTTTTCCATTAGGCATTTTGTACCTTGGTCGCTTGAGGAGGAGGAGGAGGAGGATGATGAGGTGTCACTCCATGTCGCCTTGAGGACCTTTTTCTTTCCTTTTTCCTTTTGCGTGGCCCGTTTTTTGTTGAGTGGGCAATCGGGCTTGTAATGCCCTTTTTGGCCGCACCCGTAGCATTTTACCTTGGGCTCGGATCTTGCGGTGGGTTCTTGCTTTCGTGCCTTGCGAGATTTCTTCTTCTTCTTGTGCTTCTTCATAAATTTGTGCATTTGGCGGGCGAGATTCTCCATTTCCGAGTCACCGCTTGATGATGAAGAAGATGAAGATGATGATGAGGAGGAGGAGCTTACTTCTTTTTGTACCTTGAGGGCGATGTTCTTTGGTGTCTTGATTGGTGTGCCCTCCTTTTGAGCTTGCCTCCTCATGGTTGTCTCGTAGGTCATTAGAGATCCGATGAGCTCTTCTACCGGCATGTTTTTGATGTCCTTTGCTTCTTGGATTGCCGTTACCTTCGGTGCCCATGAGCTTGGAAGGATCCATAGGATCTTCTTAACCATCGTCTCTGCAGACACATCATCTCCAAGAGATTTTCTACCATTGCAAACGTCAGTAAAACGTGTAAACATTTCAGTAATAGATTCATTTGGATGCATGGAGAATGATTCAAAATCTTGACAAAACATGTCCAATAGAGTGTCCTTTACTTTGTTGGTCCCCTCATGGGTAACCTCCAAAAGTTTCCAGATTTCATGTGAGGAGGTGCATGTGGAAACTCGATTGAACTCATTACGATCAAGGCCGCAATGAAGAGCGTTCATGGCTTTGCCATCAAGCTCGAAATTTTTAATATCGGCTTGGGTCCATTTGGATTCATCGGGGGAAGAGAGAGTGTAACCTTGCATGACAATTTTATAAATGGGATATCCTATGCTTCTAAGAAAAGTAGTCATGCGGGTTTTCCAATAAATATAGTCGGTTCCATCAAAAAATGGAGCACGACCCAAAGAAAAGCCTTCGGGGGCGAAAGAGGTTGATGCCATCACAATGGATCTTAAATTTGAAACCGGTGAAGGTATTACTCAAATTTTGCCTCTGATACCAATTGTTGGGTGGAGAAAAAAGGGAAGTGATGGCAAGAGGGGGGGTGAATTGCCTTTTAAAAAAAATGATTAACAAATTAAAATCAAAGTTGAAAGTGTAGCGGAAATAAAAGAGGCAAGACACAAAATTGATAACGGAGTTCGGCCAAAAACCCGGCCTACGTCTCCGCTCCCAACTCAACCGTTGAGAGATTCTACCGCTTGCTTTTCAATGGTTTTAGCAAGAAACCCACTAGGCTTTGAGGTAGCACTAGAACCTATTACAGATTGCTTTTATTGGTTGAGCAAGAACCCACTTACTTTTAATGGTTGAGTAAGAACCCACTAGCCTTTTTAACGGGTGAAGGCTAGCTCACCGGTGACTCAAGCCTTTTAAAAGGAAAGGCTTGACTAACCTCTTCACACCTTGAAGGTGGTGTGAGAACCCAAAGAAGGGAGGATGAGAGAATTGGGAGTTTGTAGACACAAACTCAAATTTAAGCTCAAAATGAATAAAACAATAAAAACCGTATTTGGAGAAGCCTTGGGCGCCAATGGATGATTGGAGTTGAAGACGTGCACTCCCAAGCTTCTTTGGTGATGCTCCTTGGATGTGGAATTGAGTTGGAGCTATTGGGGTTCCCTTGGAGGAATGCGCCAGAGGTATGCCAAATGATCAACAAGGTGTCCGTGGGCTTCCGTATAGTTCCGGTTAGTGTCCGGGGCTTCCTTGGCCTTTATTTATAGGCAAGGAACCCTTTTGGAGTCTTCGGAGCCATTGGAGAGGCTTAAAGAGCCGTTGGGAGCCAAGTGGGCCAGCCTGGTCAAACTGCAACGGCTAGTTTGACTGGCTCCACCGGCTGACCGGTACAGGGCCACCGGTTGGCCGGTGCCTTGAAAAAGGATGAGGATTTCTGTCTAGGGGCCACCGGCTGACCGGTGAGGAGGCCACCGGTTGGCCGGTGCCTTGGAAGTAGCTCTGCCTTCTGTGCAGGTGCCACCGGCTGGCCGGTGCTGAGGCCACCGGTTGGCCGGTGCCAAGGCAGTGGCTTAACCTTGAGTCTGGGTTCCATCGGCTGGCCGGTGGTGAATCCACCGGTTGGCCGGTGGACTGATTTCAGTCCAGTTTGCCTTCTTTCTTTCTTGGCCCAATTCCTTGGCCACCTGAAATGATTCCTATTATCCAAAAACACTTGAAAGAGGATTAGATAAAGATGAGAGTGATTGTGATCATGAAAATTAAACCTCGAGGGGTTCGAGAGGTACAACAGTCACAACATTAGGAAAAAGTATTGACCATTTTTTTGTTTGGTCATCTAGAATTGTTTGAAAAATTACCATTGAAGTATGTGTAGATTATATATTTTATTTAATATTAGTGTTAAATTTGATTTTACATTTTAAAATTTATATTTTTATCTATTTTTATCAAAATAATTAAAGGTAAAGACATACTTTATAGATAACAACAATCATCAGATACTATGACTTTTAATATATCTTCTTATGGACTTGATACATTATCAACAAACTCATCTTTGTTGCAGTAATTTTATGAACTTCCAATGGATTCTAACATTTTTGGTCAGGTAATTAATGTGATGATTTTAAATTAATATATCATGGAACTTATAACTGGGGATCTTTTGGGCATTAAATTGATGTAATTCTTTTCTATGTAAGTCAATTATCATGTATCTTTTAGTTATTTTAATTAATTGAAACTTAATACATATGTTTATTCTTTATTATGTATATTTATAAACTTTTTTTATATTATGTTAGGAAATAAATATATGGATTTATAGACCCATAATTTAGTTCACCTATAGCGATGATAATGAGAGATATATAAAGAAAACATTATATTACTAAAATATTTCAAAATATTGCAAAGCAGTATTGGATGTTTCCTTATCTTCAAGAGTATAGAACATATATTTAATATATTATTATATATCTTAACTAAATAACAATTCATATTATAATTTTTTTACATTAGTTTCCATTGGATGTTGTGTGTTTTTTCCAAGAGGGAAGACAAATTACTAGAAATGATCAATACATGGTGACATGTGAGATAATTTTAATAATGTAACGAACAAGTAAGTTTGATTATTTAACTACTTGTATATATTATAAAAAAATTTAAATTTATTTCATATATGTTATTTTCAATCATGGAATGAGATTACTTTAGATTTAAAATAATAAATGCGAGTGCAAAGATAAAATATGTAAAAGAAAAGGTCACAACTCATTTATAATTACTACATTTTGGTTGCATGTAGGTCAACTGTTATTTTGAATTAAAAAAAATTATTTTCAATTATAAATTTCATCATAAAGAAGTAAAGGATTTTGTATACTATTTTATAAGGTCTATTATGAAATAATTTCAACTTGCAGAGTTATAAAATTCTAAAAGGTCAGATTTTTGTATAACCCTTCCCTGAATTTTTCATTCATTATATTCAGAATACATATTAAATGATTTATTTTTATTTTTTATTTTTTTATGACCCTCAAACTCATACTGGATAAGAGATAATATTTTTAAAATTATAATGGACATATGATTTCATAGATCTAATTTTGTTTTAGTTTATTTTTAATACACATTGTAAAGGTTAAATTTCAAATTTTAAAGTTAAAATGAATTTATTTTTTGATCATGTTTTCTAGTTGTGTTTCAACTATTAATCTATTTTCTATTTACTTATATACTATTGGAATGATCAACTACATTGATTTAAATTAAAAAAATTATTTTTCATGTTGGTTATTTTATAATTGATTTGAAAAATTTGTAAAGAATATTTATCATGTTGGTTATTTAAAAACTGATATGATAATGTTTTTATCAGCTCGGTTTTTTCAAAAAAACCAATGCGTGAAATAGGTTTCCATGTTGTATTTTATATAAGATATGTGAAAAATCACCTATAATATGTATTTTAGGCTGTTTTCTATGATTTGTTTTTGAAAAATTAGGTTAAAAAATATTTATAATTGACGTAAAAAGTTTTAAAAGGGGATTCATCACATTAGTTTTTTTAAAGAAACCAACGTGAAATATAATTTTCCATGTTAGTTTTAGGATAGTTTATGTAAAAAACCACCTAAAAATATGTAACATTTATAATCTTGTTTAATAATAATTGATGTGAAAAAATTAATTACAATGTTTCATACAATAACATTATGAGGTAAACGACATTAAAAAAATAGACATAATAACCACTTTCTAGAACTAGTGTTACTGAAACCTAAGAAAGAACACTCATATTGTCTTGATAATTTAGTAAAATTGTCTATAAGTCATTTATGACATATAATAATCATCCACAAAATCCCAAACCCCTCCCTCCAAAGGTAAACCCCAGGTTGACAATGAAGGAAGAGAGATAATGACCTCGAATCTTACCTCTGGTAGGTCTCATGTTGGTGACAAGAACCAAGGGTATAAAAATATCACATTTGATCGGAATTACCCTTTATAATAATAAAAATATTGGGAGATAGGAAAAATAAACCATAATAAACTCTATAATATAATATAAAGAGGAAACTGAAACCATTCGACAATGCATGTATAAAGTAATCAGATACAGATAAAAGTCTCAAAAAGAAAACACCCAAAAGAAATGTTAAGGAATAAACATAATAAATATCCAAAGGTTGAATAAATTAATATCCAACACAGTCTGTGTAATCCTACTAGATCTTAAAAATCAGTTTATATACCTAGGGTGATCATACAAGTATACTTAGTTGGGTCACCAAGGTCTTTCATTCACAAGTGAAACGAGAATACTAATAAACCATGGAGAAAACATCATAACCAACAACACCTAAAAGGTTAGTAAAATAAGAACACCTCACCATGTCATGCTCACTATATAATGAATCCAATTATAGTATCATAATAAGGATAATATTGATCATAGGGTACCTCACACCAATTTACCAATAAAATTTCACTCTTACACCTCAACATTGTATGTCCTAGTGCTCCCATTTCTTCCATATAACACATTACACATCACCACCTCACAATATAGTCACATCACACCTCACCCATATACTCCCGAGCCATCAAATCACATCACATATTTCCAACAGAAACTCAGACCATCACATCAAATCATAACTACATATCCATAGTAGTAGGGTATTGTGAATTTAAAAGACATCAACCTTATTCCCACATCCTACAATGCATGACCCCCGCCATAAGCCATCACATCACATTACATCCCACCCACGTACACATGGGACATAAAATCGCACCACTACTACTACACCTTTTACTTATTTCCATTATAATCTATGCATATCAACAAGACCTGGAAGAGAGAGTAGGAAAGAGGGGGTATCCAGCCAACCATCCTCACCACCAGGATGTTGTGAATAATACCCCTTATATATATATGGGTGTTAGAACATGGTGCACAACATGTGTGTGGTGCATATAGAAAATCATAAGGAACATAAATAGTGTATATATATATATATCCACACACACACCCAACCTATGAGTTTACAACCAGGCAGTATCCAAATCACAACATTCCCCTACATTCGCTACCACCACTAAATGAACAACATTACACAACAATACATAACCAAAATACACATTCCAAAACACATTTAAAACTATTCCATTTTAAAGTTTATTGGTTTCTAACCCAAAAACCATTATCAAAACCATTTATTTCATATTAAACAATAAAAACATTTAACCACACATCTCATTTTTAATTCATTCATTAACCATTTTAATTCTTTTAACCAAACTAGCCCATACAATTCCAAATCACTATTAACCAATTCCATTACTACCCAAGAAATGAGAACATAACAACACCATAGAAATGAACAACACATCATACTCCTCAATCCAACCATCCTCACATCACAAATATTTCCATCACTACCCCCCACAACACAGGCACACAACTCACCATATTTCCACCCAACAACACAACTTCACATCCCCACCCCAAAACATACCACACCAAAACACATCAAACCCACACACCAAAACCAAAAAAATCACTGATCATATTTTAGATTTAACATGGGCCTTCACATCAAATTCACATATCTATTTTTCAAATTCATTCAAGGGGCATTCAATATGTTTAACTTTACTTTTAAGGTAATTCTCATACAAGACATGTTTTCCATGAGTAATTGATTATTTAGATAAATAAACTTTGTTATCCAATTTTCATTTTTTGGTGATAAAAAATAAAACACTGTATGGTTTCCATAAAAAAAACAACCTCAGTGAAAAAAATCCCCCAATGGACACAATTTTAAGTAAGAAATTTATCTTGTAGAATCACAATATAAATAATAATATCAAAGCTGTAAAAACATGTGATTTTATCTCTTACCATTCAATTTCAAATTAAATAGTTAATTATATCCATTAATATAGATTAAAACCATCCTAAAAAGGGTAGAAAAAAACATAAAAAATTATTCATGATACACTAGGTGAAAAATGATGGAATTCCTACCTCAAATGAATATTTCTAATCTGGTGCGCAAAGTTGGATCAAAAGGTAGACAACCACCAACACCCAAAAAAAGCAAAAATACTGGGATCAACCTATAATAACATCACAAAACATTATTTTATCAAAGTAAATAAAAAATAATTAGTTTTACCTTATAAGAAACCCTCCCAGATAATAAACATGGATAAAACAAGGAAATTATGGGAGGGATACTCACCAAAACCACCAATGATCAATCTCCAAAATCTGAGTTCAAAAGCAACTAATTAGGGGATAAAAGATAACATTGGGACACACTTGGGTGTCTCAAAAAACGATAGACACAAATTGAAAGTGGAATGGTCTAAGGTGATCTAGGAATTTATACCCAGGCTGAAAAACACAGAACTACGACGTAACCTCAAGGACTACATCACAACTTTCTTAAAAAATAAATTAACCATAGAAAAATCCAATCACGATGTCACAATTGTATTTCTCAACCAGCCTAAATTATTTAAAGTTATTCCCACACCATAGATCCTATAATAGTGGAGGGGGCCCATGGCACAACTAGGACCACTACACCACCGAACCTCTCAACTGGAAAGGGGGCTACGATATAGCCTAGATTCATGGTGAAAACACCCTGAAAATAATCGAAACCCTAACAATTGATACCTAGGACTCCACACAATAGAAAGTGTCTCCACATTTCAAGATCCACCTTATGAAAAGAGGCTAATATTCATTCAAGGCTCCATGGTACATATACCTCATAAATTAGAAGTATCTCTCAAAACACCTACATAGGTTCCTTATATCACATCCTGCTCCTCCACACCACAATCTAACCCATTATGGATTAGAATATATGCTTCAAAAAACAACCCTACCAAAATAGGCATTGACCCACCCATCATTCTTAACACCTCAAAACACCCCAGGATCTCCTGAACATCTCTAACACCAAAATTTCCACAAAGTAATGGGATTGAAGTTTTGATCCATTACATCAGATTCCTCTCAAACTATTATCTCCATTTAGAATAAAAAAAATGGAAATAAAAGGAAATGGATGTTTGAATAACCATAACATGAGATACCTCAAAAAAATATTATTACCAATGCACACAACTATCAACCAAAAAAAATTCCCACTAGACATTCCACACAACCAAATTATCACACCACTCTATATAAATTGAAAACTTCCACCCTTTTCATATGGTCAATCACACCACCATCACATTCCCCACAAGTACCAACCAAAAAATCACCACTACCATCACACAACCAAGGACCTAAGAACAAAATTCAAGGAATTACATATTCCATGTCAATATATTACCCTCATTTGGTATCACCAAATTGACCACATAGTTTTAATCATGTAAAAGTATAACATTTCTTGATTAGGAATCATGTTTTACCTTCGACATGTGTTTAAATCTTTATAACACATTAAATGACAACATAAAAAAGGAACATCTCATAAACAAACATGATTTAAACATTACATCATAAATAAAAATAGATAAGGATAAAACTCAAAACAAATCTGGGTACTTGGAACACATATACATCTCACAGTCTCATATACTATCCTTTAGGACACCATGACTCCATAGTACATGATCCATCCATGCAATAACTCCTCTTAAAAAAATCCTAGATCTCTATTGTCCATTATGAAAATTTCACTTTATCCTTAATATCCAACTCTCCCCATTCAATGGTATGAGGGTCATCATGATGATACCAATGGATCTGAGAGATGTGGAAGATGTCGTGAATCTAGTCCAGTTATGGTATAAATTCTAGTCGATAAGATACTACACCAAAACACACCAACACATCAAAAGGACAAAAAAAATGGAGAGATAGATTACCCCTAATAAACCTCCACAACCCACATCAAATGGAAACCTTTAAGAACAAATGGTATCCAACCTCAAACTCCAATGGCCTCCTCCTTTGATCAACATATGACTTATTCTTGTCCTGCACTACTTTAATCATCCAAAAAATGAGTTGAAACTTCTCTATCATTCTCTATACCATATTGATATTAGGAAATAATGACTCCCCAATAACATACCAGCACAATAGAGATTGACATGAATGCCTATTCAAAGCCTTAAATAGGGCCATGTCGATGGATGAGTGATAGATGATATTATAATAAAACTCATCCAAAAAAAATTTATTTTCCAAAGATATTTTAAATTCTACAACACATGACCACAATATATCCTCTAGTGTCTCAGTTATCAACTCCACCTGCTCATCCATCTGAGGATTTAATGAAGTGATGAGCCTTATCTGAGTGCCAGAAGCATACTGAAATACCCTCCAACCTTGCAAGATAAAATGAACATCCTAATCTAAGACAATGGACCTCAATACTCCATGAAAATACACCACATCATCCACATACCTCCTCACCAAGACATCCATGACACTCAAACCCTTGATCATAGGAAGTGGGTAGACTTTATCAACTGATCTATGATTGCACATATAGAATCAGAACCACCATAATCTCAAGGTAACCTTATGATGAAATCCATCAATAAATCATCCCATTTATGTTTCAGAAAATCCAAGGTCTGTAACAATCCTCCAGGAACATAATTCGTAGCCTTTACATAATAGAAAACAAAACACTGAGCCACAAAATCTGGCACTTACCATTTCATCATGGGCCACTAAAACTGTATCTTCATGCCATGGTACATCATGGAAATTCCCAAGAGTTCCCCCAAAGGTGATCTATGAAACTCATGAATTACTCCCCCACAAATTTCTACCAAAATAAAAAACCTTCCCTAAATAAACATCCACTTCTATCCATCCAATGAACATCCCTCCAGAGCATCACCATGGACAACACAGCTGCACATCATGTTTTCATCTTTGTCTCCCCACCGAGGCTCCTCCACATGATACATTAGAGAATATTGCACTATCATTTGAAATAGGAAAACTCTGCCATTAACCAACCTTACATCTAAGTGCAGGGCTTCAAATTCCTCCATCAGATTCCAAGAATCTCTGAATTAATGGGACATATCTTTCTGTGATTTCCTACTAAAAAAATTAGCCACAACATTCAACTTCCCTAAGGTGTAGTATATATCAAATTCATAGTCATGGAGAAACTCCATACACCTACACTACCATAGATTCAGATCACACTGATAAAAATATATACCTCAATCTTTTATGATCTGTGAATACCACAATGAACTCTCTAATTGGGCAATGTTTCCAAAAATTTAGAACAAACACCACTATTTCTAGATCTAGATCATGGGTGGAATAGTTAAGCTCATGGGGATGTAACTACCTAGACCCATAAGAGATCAATTCTTTCTGATACATCAAGATGAATCATAATACTAGATAATAATCATTACAAAACACCTCAAATGTCATTCCCTCCATTGGAAACCGAAGTACTAGAGAAATGAAAAATTTCACCTTCAAGTAGTATAATGCTACATGAAAATGATCAATCCAGATAAACCCCTAGCCCTTATTTGTAAAATTTTTCAATGAGGTTATAATCCATGGGGATCCATATACAAACCTCTGGTAAAATCTTGAAAGAACAAGGAATCTATGAGCATCCTCCCCATTCTTGGGTACCTTCTAAGAAAAAACTTCCTATACATTTGAAGGGTCCACAAACTCATGATGTTGGTACAACACATGCCTAAGGAAATTCATATCTTATGTAAAAAACTCATATTTTGGCAACCTTACATAGAGATTGTGGTGTCTAATAACCTTCAAGACATCTTTGATATTATTTTAATGATCCTCCTCAAACATCAAGTAGAGAAATATGTCATTGATGAAAAAAATTATGAACTCATCCGGGAATTCACAGAACATAGAGTTCATGAGCCCCAAGAACACAAATAATTCACACATGACACTGAACACCATGAACAGGTACTCAATGTTCTCATACCTACATCTAAAGGTAGTATTTAGGATATCGTCCTCCTTCACCCTCAACCAGAAATACCCATACCACAGATTAATCTTATAAAACCAACTATATTGCCCCCAACTGGTTGAAAAGATAATATATTCTGGTAATAGGGTTATTATAATTTATGTTTACTTGATTCAAATTCTGTTAGTCCATACACAACCTTATACTACCATCCTACTTCTTAGATAATAACACTGGAACACCACAAAATGATACAATAGTGCAGATATAATCCTCTTTCATCAGTTCATCTATATGAATCCTCAATTACCACAACTTATAAGGTTCCATCCATTAAGGATCCATCAAAATCAGGTAATCACTAAGCTACAATTATATCCTAAACTCAGCATCACATCAAGAAGGAAGCATCATAAACTACTCAGAAAAAACATCCAAAAACTCTATGGAAACACTTAGATCATCCACTTCCCCAGTGTACATTGATTTCATAGAAAAATAAACCATAAACTAAAGGATGGGATCCACAAATCTACTACCCAACTCATAACTCAGACCACTAATGAAAACCAAACATTGTACATCTACATTTAAAAATATGACTCTCCTCTAGAAGCGATTGATAACAACATATATAAAATACAACAAGTCTATGAGGATAATGTTCGTATGGTTGAATATGAAGTAAGAATAGATCTCCACATGAATTATGTGTCCAATCATCAATGCAAATCCCTAAAACTCATCAAACAAGATGGTCTAGCCTCTAACTAGCCTAGTCAACACTATGGGAATGCGAAGAATCTCTATGTATATTCCTAGAGCATGGAATGGAGTGGGTGAAAAATGAGTGTGAATCTAAAAAATAAAAAATATCCTAGATAAGGGTATATGATAAACCGATCGTACCATTAATGATCTATATCCCCTCTTGTCCTACTGCCTCCACTCCATGCAATTGACCACACCTAAAAAATCTTCCTCATTGATAAATGACACCTCTATAGAAATTCTCAGATTGGGGACCTTGAGAAAAAGGGATATACTAAGGTAAAAACCTACCTATTCGATATTCTCTCAATAGGTAATGAGCGTAATACCTTTAATACTAAAACATTATCACTAGAAGCTTTTTCGAAGGATGGTTCTTAAACTGTCAACCTATACTATACTGATCTCAAAGAACCATAGTGAACCAATTTTGAAAATGATCCTGAAACCCACATAAAAATCACACTACCCAAAATCCCCAATGAAGATCATCGAATCCACTATCCCTAGAAGGTTGGAATGGAAGATACTAAGGTCAACTCCCTTCTAGTCGAATCCTTTAATGCCCCGACACCTGAGACCTACGAATAACAACTATTCTCATTGAGGAAACCTACTGGTTCCCCTTTCACAATAAAACTCATTTATAATGAATATTCTTGATCACCTCAAGATTATTCTAAATAACTAGATAAATTGGAAACGGAAATGAAATAACTTTATACTAGATAGAAGGGTGAAGAACCTCCTCAAGGCGCCTTTCATGATACTCCTCATCTTGGAAAAGGATTGGCTAAAAACGCAACAAATCCTTGAACTTGATACCTAGATTACACGTAGACATACTCCCCTATTGAAGATAGATAATATCCTTCCTACTAACTTCCCATATGGTCTATAAAATGAACTCTACTCGGAACTCTTTCTAAAATTCAACCCATGACACATCTGTCTCCTTCTACTCATTAAGATATAATGTCCACAACTGATGTATAGATCCCCACATTCTATTAATTTCCAATGGTATCCAGTACTCTATCATGGACCAGATCTAACTAACAGTGATATATAGATCCTAAAACCATATATCTTTCTATATATCCAAAATTAATCCCTCATACTTTCCTAAATCCTTCCACTAAAAATATTTCAAAGATTTCTACTACTGACCATCCTCCTCATGTGGATCAACTCTGTGATGATCAATTGTATCAGCTTAATAATCCTCCACTACTTGAACTACATGAGGATGATGACCAAGATCCATATCTAAAAGGGAAAAAATATTTCCTAAACCTAGTAGTATGTAATTTTACTAGGATTAATTTAATTCATTTCAATTCCTTTTATCTTCCCTAAAATAACCCAATCCAAGCAATAACACAAGTCAATAATTATGCATGTTCCTCTCCTATATCTCTACTCTACATGTGGTTCCACCTCACTTGGTTGTTTTCTAGGCATAGAGTCCTTACATTTGATCATGAGGGGACCTAAAAGACCATGTTTTAGCTGGTCTACTCTAGCCTATGTCATGAACCAAGATCAACTGACATTGTTTCCTTAGAAATCCATGCAATCCTCATAGTTCCTAATATAAAAATCCATCCCATAAATAAAACATCCTCAATAATACCACTTTTTCCTGACCCCATCCCTCTAAAGTTACCCCTCCTAGGATGGATAAGAAGTAATAGAGATAATGAAACTCGAGTCCCATGTCCGGTTGGCCTCACAATGGTTACTAACACTGAGGCCATAAAAATATCACAAATGGGAGGTATTAACCTCTATAATAATAATAGTATTTGGAGATAGGGAAAAGAAACCATAAAAAATCCATGAAATAATATAAGAATGAAACCAAAACCATCTCACAATGCATGTATAAAGTAATCAGATACTGAAAAAAGTATCCAAAAGTAAATATCCAAAATAAAATCATAGGTAGCAACACATAAACTATCTAAAGTTGATAGATATTATTGTCCAAAATGGTCCATATAATCCTCAAAAAAATCATAAAAACAACTTACATACATTGGGTGAGCGTACAAGTGTACTCAGTAGGGTCACCAAAGTCTCTCATAAACATGTGACTACTAAAAACTAATGCACCAGTGAGAAAAAGACATAACCAAAATCACTTACATAGGTCATCTAACCAAGACCATACTCAACATAGAAAATTCACCAAATAACGCATCCATGTATAATAACATAATCAAAAGAATATCTATCAAAGGTTACCTGACACCATGTTCCCACCAATTTTCCATTCTCACTACCGAAATTCATATATACTGGTGATACCAACTCTTACATATAACACATAATACACCACCACCCCATATCATAGTAACATCACACATTTCCTATAGAAAACTAGGACATCACAGCAAATCAAATCATTCTTACAGACACCTGGGCCATCAAATCACATCAGAACCACACTTCCAAAGTAGTAGGGTATCATGAACATGAAGGAAATCAACCATGTGACCACCTTATACCATGTATGATACCCACCATAAGCCATATCATCACATTATATTCCAACTGAGGACACCTATAATATAATATCACATCACTATTATTGAATTTTTGACCTTTTCCCATCATATCTTATGTATATAAAACTTTCCAAGAGGAGAGAGTGGTAAATAGGGGGTAGCGAACCATCCATCTTCACCGATATGATGTTGGTAATAAGACCCCATAATATATATATAAATATATGAGTTTCATAAAATGGAGCTCGATGTGGGTGGGGTGAATATAGAAAATAAAAAAGAACATACATGGTATATATATAGCCACATAAAATACTAGCCTATGGGTTCAAAAGAAGGCACCGAACAACTCACAACATTCCCCCACTTTTTATGCCACCTCTAAATGAACAACAATACACATTATTCCACCTCTAAATGAACAACATTACACATCAAGACATAAGCACAATCAAAAATCCATTATCCAACCCATTTATTTCTTATTAAATAAAAATCAAATTTTACCACACATCCCCTTTTTAATTCATTTATTAACTTTTCCATTCTTTTAATCAACACATCCCATTCCATTCCAAATCATTATTAACTAATTCCATTACCACTCTAGACACATAAAAACATCAAACAAATTAACATCTCATAATCCTTATAAAGCCAACTATCCCCATATCACCACTATTTCCATCACCACCACCCCACAACATGACAACAATACTCATCACTGATCTCACCACAACACAAATGCACATCACTTACCCATGACATGGAAAAACCACAACACATTAACCCTACACACCACAACCACACAAATCACTTATCATATTTTATATTTAACATGGGGATTCGCATGACATTCACATATCAATTTCCATATTCATTTATGGGGATTTCATAACATTTCACTTTTAATTTAAGGGGATTCTCATGAAATCCATGTTTTCCATGTGAAAAAAATTATTTATATGAATATAATTAGTTATCCAATTTCTCTTTTTTGTTGTTAATAAATAACACACAACAAGGTTTACACAAATACAACAACCTCATCACAAATAAATCCCCCAAAGGAACAATTTTAAGTGGGGTATTTTGATCGTACAATCACAGTATCAATAATAATATTAAAGCTATAAAAACATGAAATTTCATATCTTCCCACTTAATTTTTAAATTAAATGGTTAATTATATCCATTAATATGGAAGTAATCCATCCTCCCAATTGTAGAAAAAATAATAAACCATCCCATATGATACAATATGAGAAATGAAAGAATCCCTACCTCAAATAATATTTTTGATCCATTGTGCATGGCTGGATCGAAAGGAAGAAAACCACCAACACAAAAATGAAGGAAGAACAGTGGGATGAACCTATAACAATAACACAAGACATCCACTTATCAAAAAACTAAAACCATAAACATTTCCTTTGAAACAAACCTCCCAAACAATAAATATGGAGAAACTAAGGAAAATATCAGTGGGATACTCAATGTAACCACCAATGATCAATATCCAAAATCCAGGGTTGAAAGTGAAAAATTAAGGGCTTATATAGAACATTGGGATGAAATGGTCTCCCTCAAGAAATACGGGAAACAAAGGGAAAAGTGGTTCAGTCTAAGGGGCTATGGGAATTTATATCTAGGTATAAAAACATATTACCACAACACAACCACAAGGAACACACCATAAACTTGTTAAAAACCAAAGAAACCATGGTAAAATACCACTCACCATGCCAAAGACCTACTGGTCAACCGACCTCTATGATTCATGGCTATTATCACATCATAGATCTTATAAAATGGGAAGGAGTCCATAATTCAGCTAGGACTACTATGATGTAAAACCTCTCATTCGGGAAGGGGGCTATGTCGCAACCTAGATCCATAGAAAAGGAACCCCGAAAAAATAGAACCCTTGAAAACCATCCTCAAGACTACACACCACAACCAAGGTCTCCACACCATAGCCTCCACCTATCAAGAACGGGTTACACTATATCCAAGGATCCATGGTGTAACTACCCCCTTATTTGGAAGTATCTCCAAAAACACTTCTATAAGTTTCTTACACCTTAGCCTACTCCTACACACTAAATATGAACCCCTTACAGTGTAGAATCCAAGTGCAATGTAATAACCCTGCCAAAATATCTAAGGGAACCCCCTTTCTCCATACCAACACCTAAAAAAGCCTCAGGATCTCCATAAAACCTCTATCAATCAAATTCATACAACGTAACTATCTGAAATGTTCAGTTCATTACACACACATCAATCTGAAACATGGTGTGATCAGTATGATTAAAAGTGCATGGTTTTATTTAAAATCAACATTTTAGTAAAAATACACTTCACATGATCAAAATTGATATATTTTTTGGATTGTATTCATACTTTATGAAAATGATACATAATTAACATTTTACATGTAGAAATCAGGGGTACATCAATTTGCCACACATTGTGCTCGTTATGACTCAAAGTGTGAGTTTTCAGTATATAAGTGACATTTTTTTTCAAAACATGTATCTATTATTGAAAACTGACAAACAACAATTATATTGTCTTGATACGTTAGAAAAATAATCGATAGGTCATTTTTAATGTGTAAGAATCATGCACACATGAATCCGACACATAGTGTGACCAAAATGAATCAAAGTGCGCATTTTCCGTTTAAAAGTACGATTTTAGTTGAAAACACATATCACTCACTAAAAACTGAGAAAAAGCGCTACAATTATCATGATAATTTAGGAAAATTATCTATAAATAATTTTCAACATATAGGAATTAGTCTCACATAAATCTCATACATGGTATGGCCAGTATGACTAAAAGTGCATGTTTTATTTAGAATAATCATTTTAGTACAAACAACACTTCACATACTCAAAACTAAGAAAATTTACTTCGATTTTCTTGATAATTTTGGAAAAAAATACATAAGTAATTTTTTAAGATATGAAATTTATGTATATTAATCTGACACACAATGTGCTTGATATGAATAAGTGTGTGTGTTTTCAATTTAAAAGTAACATTTTAGATAAAAATTAATATCACATATTCAAAATCAATAAAAAACATTTGGATTGACTTGATACTTTATGAAAAAAATAATTTTTGATGTTTAGGGATCAACCACATGTGAATCCAACACATAGTGTGCTCAATATGACTCTAAGTTCATGTTTTTTATTTTAATGTGAAATTCTATTAATTCATTGTATCATATTTATGTTTCATTTATTTCTTTATAGTATTACTATTACATCCCGGATCTGAGTGCCACACAATGGGTGCCCCGAACCTGGTTCATCACATGACCTCAAGCGCATTTCCCCAAATGCCAAAGGCTGCCGAGTATCAGAGAGGGCCTAGGTCTGATAGTGGGGAAACTATGCCCTTATTTTTGAAAATGTAGTGTAGCGGAAATAGATATAAATATACAAAAGTAGAAGAAGTAAACAATACCCAACTAAAATGGATAACAATACTAAAGAAAATGATAACTATAATCATATATATGATGATGCATTATGTCTCTAAGTCTAGGAAAGCAGCCAAAACAGGATACATTACAATCTAGAATAATCCAATACAAAGTACAAGTCAAGTAAAGTAAAACAATATAGTTCTGTAGGAACTCAGTAGCATCGCATGCCTAAGCTCGGTCCCATGCTCTCCCACTCCTCTGCAATAATCAAGTACCTGTATAGGGTCCCTTTACCTTATCAACACCTGCAACAATATAATCAATTTGGGCCCAAGACATGACCCAAATAGGGTGTGAGAAATAAATCCCAGTATGAGACCACCAAAGGACCATGCCCAACTATCAGTGAAAATGTGCAATAGAAGTGTGCAATAATAAAATGCAGTAAAATAGCTAGTACTCTAAAGTAACTGTCTCTACCAGTTACATTTCCATTTTAATAATTATTTATCAATTCCAAGATTGTGCTTTAGCTTGGCAGGTACAACATAAGAAATCACCGCTGTGAATACTCAAAGTAACATTTTCCTTAGACATGAAAATCCTTACCCTTAGGTAAATATAATTGAAACCCGTAGGTGACTTCCCATAGACATAATGAATATTTCCCTCAGGCGTACGAGGTGTCGCCAACACGCACAGAATCTACTACCCACAGGTATGAGAAAATTTTCCCTCAGGTTAAATGAAACACTGCCCTCAGGCTAAGAAAAACACTACCCTCTGGCTAAGAAACTAACTAGGCCAAGCCCAACACATAAGCAAGCAATCTATATACATTTTCTCTCAAGAAAACTAAAATAATGCTATAATCACGGCATACCCATGGGTATCCTGGCCAAATGACTAAACAAGGGAAACACACCTATGGGGTGGGCCTGGATCAAGGTAGTGATCCCAAACAATATATTATACATATTCATTAAATTACCTATGAAATTATAGGTATTTTATCAGTCAAGGCCTCATCCATACGACACCCCAAACATGGGTGTGTAGAAAAATGATACAAAAAAACACTCAACAGTTGGAATTAAACACCAAAATACCTACATCGATCTCCTATAATCGATATACGCGAACATCGCCTCCTGAAACATCTGAGAATAATGTAGATCTGGGATAAACGTTCATCCGTTCAAACTCAAATAACTTCACCTCAGGAAAGAATTGGAAAAAAAGGCTCAAGGAGAGGGGATCTCTTACCTGTGCGGTTCAATCAAGACTGTCAGTGAAGAATCCGAGTTCCAGCATACTATTAGGATCTCCTCCAAGTTCCTAACATTCTCTCCCATGGCCTTCCGACGTTCAAAGCTTCCTATGTTGAAAGAGGAGGCTACTTCCAATTAATAAAAAAACAAAACTACACGGCATGTACTCTCAAGTACATGATGTGTGCTTTTCATTTTTTTAACTATTCCTATGGCACCTAATTCTCACCTCCACACTATTCATCTGTCGACTTGTTTACATGGCATGTAATTCTGAGGACACGGCGTGTACTACCAGTCTGCTGGCGGCTACTTCCACTGCCTTACTGTTCCCCTGCCGAATGATTACATGTCGTGTATATACTAAGTACACGACGTGTAGTCAGTTTTTACACCCTTCATCACTGACAAGCCTACATGCCCTGTATACTAATCCCACACGGCCAGAGTACACCATGTGTGGAAACGTACATGGCGTATACCCACAAATTTTGGGATTTTCCACATTTCCCATATTTTCTCAAAAACAGTAATGGAAAAAGGAAAAGAAGAAACCCTTACCTCAAGAACAAGAAACATGGTCTTATAAACTTCCCCCCTTAAAGAAATTCATCCCCGAATTGCCCCTCCAAGGGTGGTAAATATAAAGCTGAGAAAAAATCTGGCCATTGAGCACGTATATAAGTCTCCCACTCCCAAGTTTCATCCTTCACTCGGCCATGTTGCCATAGCACCCGTACGAGAGGAACTGATCGGGCTCAGAGAACCTTCGTGGTCCTATCAATAATATAAATCAGATGCTCCATAAAGGATGCATCGACCTGGATTTCAACCTCCTCAGGCTCAAAAAAGTGAGATGGGTCTGAGTGATAACGGTGCAGCTGAGATACATGGATGAAATCATGCATGTCCCAGTACCTCTTTGTTAACTGCAACCGATAGGCAACTGTCCTGACTCTCTCCAGAATCTCAAATGGACCAACATACCTCGGTGAAAGTTTACCCTATCTCCTGATCCGCCTATGTCGCAATCTCGGTGAAACACAAAAGAAAACCTGATCCCCTACCACGAACTCCAATGGTCGTCTGCAGTGATCAGTATAAGATTTATGAAAAGACTATGTAGTAGCCATTCACTTCTGAATCAACTAGACTTGCTCTGAAGTCTCCTACATGAGATGTAGTCCTAGTAGAGCTGTCTCACCTGCCTCCAACCATCACAAAGGTGATTGGCATGGCCTACCATATAAAGCATCGTAAGGTTCCATCTCAATAGTTTCCTGAAAACTATTAATGTAGGAAAACTCGACCAGGGGTATGTGACTCTCCCAAGTGCCCCCAATGTTTAGGACGCATGCACGTAACATGTCCCCTAACACCTGTATCGTACGCTCTGACAGACCATCGGTCTGTGGGTGGTAAGCTGTGTTCAGAAGCACTTGTGTACCCAGTGCCATATGAAAACTCTTCCAGAAACGAGATGTAAAATGAGCATCCCTATCTGAAATGATAGAATGAGGGAACCCATGAAGACGTACTATATCTCATATACACAACTTCCTGAGATCATCAACACTGAAGGTCTCCTTGATCGGAAAAAGGTGATCTACCTTCGTGAGTCTATCCACAATAACCCACACGACATCATTGCCTCGAGGTGACCTCGGCAACCTGGTCGCGAAGTCCATCGCGACATCATCCAATTTACAATTCTGGATGGGTAACTACTGTAACAGTCCGTCTAGCCTCTGATGCTCCACCTTCACCTGTTGACAGGTGAAACATCTCGTAACAAAACCAGCTACTTCCCTTTTCATACCTAAACTCCAATATTGATGTCTCAAGTCACGGTACATTTTGGTAACTCCGGGATGCACTGCCCAAGCTGAAGCATGAAATTCCCGCATCTACTACTCACGTATATCCCCAAGAACCCACACTCGTCCATGGATACTCAGTACCTCATCATCGCCTATCATCCAACCAGAAGGAGGGTCCTCACTTGCCACCGACTCCTGTAGAAATAGGCCTTCTGAATCTGATAACTGTCTCATCCTCAATCTATCCATTAGGGTAGAAGTCACAAATAAGGATGAAAGATAGTTTTGCCCCTGACTATCGTGCACCTCCAAATGAATCTCAGATAACAAATCCATAAGCTGGCACTCCCCACTGGCCTCTTACACTGCCTGTATCTAAGTCCTCCTACTCAGTGCCTCAGCTACTGCATTAACCTTACCAGGTGTATAGGCAAGCTCAAAGTCTAAGGACTGAAGGTATTCAACCCACCTTCACTATCTCAAATTCAGGTCACGCTGGGTAAAGATATATTTAAAAATTTTGTGGTCTGTAAATACCACAAAATGTTCTCCCATGATATAATGTCTCCAATAGCGTAGCACACGAACAACTGCAACCAACTTGAGATCATGCATCAGGTAATTCCTCTCATGTGGCCTCAACTGCCGAGACCCGTACACAACTACTCGATCACCCTACATCAACTCCACTCCCAGCCCAATACATGATGTATTATAGTAAACTATATAGCTCTTCCCTTGCTCTAGAAGTATCAGGACTGGTGCTGATGTCAGCCTTCCCTTGAGCTCTTGAAAGGCTATCTCGCAAGATTCTGACCAAACGAACTTGACACCCTTCTAAGTCAAACCCATCAACGGCGCTGCTAAGTGGGATAAGTCATGTATAAAGCACCTGTAGTAACCATCCAGTCCCAAGAAACTCTATATTTCAAAAATGGTCATAGGATGTTTCTAGGAAACTACTACTCTCACTTTCTCTGGGTCTACTGCAACTCCTACATCTGAGATAATATGACCCAGGAAGTGTATCTCGTCCATCCAAAAGTGGAACTTTGAGATCTTAGCATATAACTGATACTCTCTCAGTGTAATCAGTACGATCTCAAGATGGGTGGCATGGTCGTGTTGAGTGCGAGAGTACACCAAGATATCGTCCACAAAGACTACCAAAAAAGAATCCAGATATGGGTGGAACACACGATTCATCACAGCCATGAAAACTTCTGGTGTGTTTGTGAGTCAAAACAACATTACCAAGTACTCGTATAGACCATATCTGCTCCAAAATGATGTAAGTGGTATGTCTGATGGTCTAACGTGAAACTGATGATATCTGGATCTCAATTCAATATTCGAGAACACTCGTGCTCCTCTAAGTTGATCAATAATATCATAAATCCTTGGTAAGGGATATCAGTTCTTAACGGTCAACTGGTTCAGTTTCCAATAATCCACGAAGAGTCTGAGGGTACCTTCCGCCTTCTTTGGAAACATGACAGACAAAACCCAAGGAGAAGTACTAGGTCAGATGAAACCCTTTGCTTGAAACTCCTCTAACTGCCTCTTGAGCTCCTGCCACTCTGGTGTAGCCATCCTATAAAGAGAAATGGACACTAGTGCTGCTCCTGGCACAAGCTCAATAGATAAATCCACCTCTCACTCTAGAGGAAGACCTAAAAAGTCTTCTGGGAAGACATCCCTAAAATGATCAACTGCTGGAGGGAAATCCTCCTGACAAGTTCCCTGGCCATCCAGATATAAAATCACAATCTGGGCTATTACTCAGCCATTCCCACGATGTTCGGGTCCAACTCGGCTCTCATGGACATCCCATTTTCCCTTTTATAGAACACTTCACCCTATGGTGATGTGAAACTCACCCTACGATGATAGCAATATACAAAGGCTCGAAAGGGTACCAACCAGTCCAACCTGATAATGACGTCATAGCTCATCATCTCCAAGAAATATATGTCCCATAGAAAGTTACACCCACCAACCTCAAGGGGGAACTCCATGCACTGACGCACACCTGCCGTTATAATCCCTAACAAAGTGTCTAGAGTCATAATATCAGAAGAAGAAGTAACACAGAGCCCAAGGATCTCCACAATGGGCATATATATAATGCTATGTGTAGCACCTGTATCGAAAAGTACAAAAGATAAAATAGAAGCAACTAGAATAGTACCTCTGATAGTGGAAGGTCCGAGATCCTACTCCTGTTGGGTCTGTTGCACTGTATATGCTTGTCCTGTGCAATGGCCCAGTGACACAGCCTGACTAACCTGAGCTGACCCTCCCGGCTGTCTCTGAGAGTCTGGTGTCTGGCTACCACAGCCACGACCACCACCTCTGCCTGAACATCCTGACATATTCCAATTCCCCAACTGGTAAGAAGCTGCTGGCCCTGTTCCTGCACACAGAGTATGCACATAACCCCTCTCACTAGTCGCTGGAGGAAACACCCTACAAAAACGCTACAGATGACCCATCCCACTGCAAGCTCGACACTCCCCTGGGTCACGTGGACACTGCTGTCTCTTTTTCCCTTCTTTACCACACTGGTAGCACATGATCAGGCCACCTGAAGAATTATTCTGGCTTGTACTACCACCGTGATATAAATCCATATGTATCTTCCTCTTACCGGTATAAATTGTACCAGAGACTGGTGCCGAACTTCCCTAGCCTACACCACTAGCTTCCCACAGGTTCTGCTCAGTAATCAGTTCCTGGTTCACAATAGCATGAACTGTAGGAAACCTGAAAATGTTCACCAGCGTGCAGATGTCATACCGAAGACCATCCTCAAAACTTCTAGCCCTCAATGTCTCATCACCCTCCTGAATAGGTGCAAAACACTATAGATCAGTGAAGCGGGTAGAATAATTCATCACTGACTTGGCACCCAGCTACAGATTCATGAACTCTTGAGCTCGATCTGCCCTCTGTATCTCCGGAAAGAAAAATTCATAGAAGACTATGTGAAAATATTCCCAAGACATTTCTCTATAATTCTAGGTCTTGGTGGTAACATCCCACCATCTCTTGGTGAAATCACACAACAGGTATGTAGTGAGATTGACCCTCCTCCCAGGAGGCATCTTAAGATGCTCTAAGATCATCTGCATAGAACCGAGCGAAGACTCTGCAGCCTATGGTCTGCCATCCCCTGAAAACGTAGTCAGATGTTGCTACTAGAATATCCATGTCAGATCTTCCATAGATTTGACAGTTGGCGGTGGTCCTTGGAAGGTCTGCAGAAACCGCATGAAGCCTTCACAGAACTGCGTATCCACGCTACGTCCGGTATAATGGTTGGCGCCGCATCTGGCACTGCTAGACGATCCATCGGTAGCCCATGGCCTACCATCACTGGAGTATAATCCTTGCCACTCTCCTTGAAAACAACTCATGGTCATCTAGACAACATGAATCTACAAGCTCAAACACACGCCTTAGATTAAGACCATTAGGGACTAAGATCTGGAAATTTAAGAAGGTAACAGGATAAATAAAAAAATTCAAGTTTGACAAAACAAGACTACATAACGTATATAGTAAATACATGGTGTGTTCTCGTAAGCCTTTCACATGGGTGTGTACCTCTTCCAGAACTGGTTGTGTAACACCCCAAACACACTGCGTGTTTTCCACACACACGACATGTACTTGAATTCTCTTCCCCTTCACGAGTACTTCTACACGGCTAAGCTACATGGATCTCTTTTGAACGTAACTACACGGCGTGTATAAGGTCTACATGGCGTGTAATAGACGAGCTTCACCGACCCATGTTGTCTATTACACAACCGAGTACACAGATCACACTACACGACATATTCCAGATAAACACGACATGTATAGTTTAGATTCCAACTGCCTGTGTTGTTAGTGACATGATCGACTACTCGACTGACACTACACGGTGTGTTAAACCAGCACACGGTGTGTACACCAAACCGTTTCCCCATCCACACAGCCAAGTCCACACGGTCTCTCACCGGTCAAGACTACATGGCGTGTACCACATGTACATGGTGTGTCTAAGAAGAGGTAACACCGACCCGTGTTTGTTAGTTACATGGCCAGATCTCTAGGTTAAACTACACGGAATTTTCATCATTGACACGGCGTGTTTAAGATAAGGTTTCTCCATCTTTGTTGTTAGTTACACGAGTGGACACAACGTCAACATGACATGATGCGTACAATCGGTACATGATGTGTTCCCTCAATGTTTCACTATCTCATGTTTCTGCCTACACGACCTATGACATGGGTAGCAATTACATGTCATGTACTTATGGTACACAACGTGTACTCAATTTTTTTTCATTTCTTCCCAAAGAGAAGAGTACATGGCGTGTATTGAAAACTACATGACGTGTATTTTGGGTTTTTTCCGGACAGTAAGCCTTAGAAACTTCTCCGGAGCCTAGAAAAACACTGAAACTGACACCTAAGTGCCAAATTCTGATCTGTGTGGGCCTATACTCCCCGTGAATCAAATCTTGGCATCTTATACATGTTATAAACCTAGTAAACAGGTCAATGATCCACCAAATTCCTGTTGATGAGGGCCCATACTCCTCAAGAACCAAATCTTGGCGTTCATTCTACAAAACATCACACAATAATACCTTATTAAATTGTAGGTATTTATATCCAGGAAACTATCAGAACAACATGCCTTTACTAGCACAACATCTATCACAAAAACATTAAATTTCTAATGTACCTACATGACATGTAAACTATGCATGGCATGTGATTCTAACATGTGCTTAAATGATGCATGAGATGGCATACCCTCATCTCATCGGGTTGTGACTAAATAGAACCCAAGTATAAAAAGATAAAAATCACACCACAAGTGCGTCAACCAATGGTGAAAATCAGATCAACTATAAAAGTGAAAAATCAACAAAATTACAACATGAGGTAAATTGGATTTTCCCTATACACGGGTTAGCTACTCCCGGGAACAACTTATTACCAAGTACCTAATCCATCCTATCCCTGACTATAGGCTCCAAATAGTAACTTAAGAGAAAATAAAACCCCAGATACCACTTTGTAATGTCTTAGATCCAGGTGCCACACAACGGGTGCCTCGAACCCGGTTGGTTACATAACCTCAAGCGCATTTCCCCAAACACCAGAGGCTGCCGACAAGCAGCGAGGGCCTAGGTCCGATAGTGTTTTTGTGTACCGTTTTGCTATGTGCCCATGTTTGGGTGTGTCATATAGCTATGTCCTTGACTTATAAAATACCTAGAATTCCATAAATAATTTAATGAATATGTATAAACTGTAGTTTGTGATCGCTTCCTTGATCCAGGGCCACCCCATGGGTGTGTTACCATTGTTTAGCCGTTTGTCCAGGATACATGTGGGTATGATGTGATTATATCATGCTTTGAGTTTTCTTGAGAGAATATGTATATTAATTGCTCGCTTATGTGTTGGGCTCGACCCGGTTACTTGCTTAGCCCGAGGGCAGTGTTTTTCTTAGCCTGAGGGTAGTGTTTCGTTTAGGCTGAGGGAAACTTTTCTCATGCCTGTGGGCAGTAGCTTCTGTGCCTATGGGTGAAACCTCGTATTCCTGAGGGAAATATTCGTTATGCCTATGGGAAGTCACCTGCGGGTATCGATTCTATTTACCTGAGGGTAAGGATATGTATAAGGCCCCATCCTTAAACATTACTTATTCTTAAGTTATTACAAGAATGCACATTGAGGATCTTTTCAGGTTTAGAGTTTTAGAGAATTAGATCATAAATCATGCATTACATTCCACATTTAAACAAGGCGGTTACATAAAAGACAGTATTTTTTTTTTCCGTCAATGGAGACATATTTAAAATAAAACATGGATTTATTCTTGACACTTCCTCGACACTATCATCACATCATGTAATTTTCCCATGACCTGAGAAAAACATTTCAAAAACTTGGGATAAGCATAAAAAGCTCAGTAAGGTATATAAAAATACAGAATGAAAACATTAGTCCATGTATACTTAAGAATCAATGTAATCATACTTTACCCATAAAACATAAGCACTTTAACACACTTCATCAAATCATGAATAACCCATAGAAATCATAATACATAAAGGTATTTTGAGGCATTCATAACATTCTTACATAGGGAGTAACCCTAATGGTTACGTTTGGAATACCCATCACAGTATATTCGCTAAATCTCTTCGGAGAAACCTTAACTTTTAACCCCTTTGCGTTACCCAATGAAATAGAGATCTATATCAGGCTCACTCACCCTTAGTTTATCACGGAACCACCCGTCTTCATAAACAATGCCCAAGAACCACAACATAATCGTATCCCATAAAACATGCATAAAGGAAACATAACATTTCCACATTTCAATCACAAGATATAAAAAACACATTGATATAATAAAAAAATTATCAAAAACCATTATCAATACCAAAATAAAAGGAAATTAAAACATGGTATTTATTTTTCATTTAAAAAAATTTATGGCTTGTAGAGGAAGCTGAAACTCAAATAATGGTCACGGTGACAGAGAAGTTGTTTTCGCCGCATACGTACGACAAAAAAATTCCCTTTTGTCATTTAGTAAAATGATTCGTATAAAAATATTCCTTTTGAATAAAAGTAAAAGTCAAAGGGGTTTATACACCGTATAAAAGAAAGTTGTGTATAAAACAAAATATGCCTCAATGAAAGGGGATTGAGACGAAGTCCCTTACCTCGGGTCCGACTTGACTCGATCATTCTTTAACCTCCTGAATAATAAAATTTAGTTAATTTCTACTTGCTTAAGAACATTTTTCAAGTTCATAATTCGTTTTATATCACTTACTAACATGTTATGAACACTATGTAATTATTTAAGTTAATAATGGTCATTTTGTCGATCATTGATACTTGAGTCAAAAATAAACTCTTTATAATTACAAGTTGTTCATGTGGTAAAATATCCATTATATACAGAATTATATTCATGATTTAGATATCATAGATATCATATATATCCAGTATATACATTCATTTATAATATTACATAACATTTAGAGGTAAGAAATGAAATGCACCGTTCATGGAGATGGTAAGCCGTACGTATGCATGAACGCTACTTTCATTTCTATTTCATATTTTATGGAATGTAATCATAATGATATAAAGGTATATTATAATTCCAGTATAATATATTATATAATATCATTAACTCCATACTTTATACGTCCCACATATGGCATTAATGAATCAAATCACTTTGAGGGGGCGGTAGTCCGCACTTCCAAAAAATGAAATTATCGCATTTATTCATAATGGAAACCATAAAAGTATTTTATAAATGAAAAATACTGAATCATAAGGAAAACATAAAAATAATATATATAATATATCAAAAGAGTGACATCTTAATGGCCACCTTTAAAGGTGTTAAAAGAATATTGAACAATCATCGTTTCGTGAGGCAGTAATTCACCATCCACAGAAACAGTATATTCTTTAACCATTAGATGTAGGTGTGTGTAAGTGTAGCTTGAATAATTCTTATAAAAACATCCTAGTATATTGAATATATTGGTGTTGTTACAAAATAAATTAATAAAAAGTGTTTAGGGGGTTGGATAAGAAAAATAAAACAAAAGAACATTAGAGAAGTCTTTACCTTTAAATCAGGTAACTCCTCTTGGTTTGAACCAAAAGGGTTTCTTGAAGAGCTTTCTGCCTAAGGTAAGGCTTCTAGGATTAATATAGGGATGTGGAGAGATGAAATTAGCATAGTTTTACCGATCCAATGGCTTGAGAGGTGTGAGTAAAGAGGTAGAGGTGGGGGCCTTTTATAAGAGGAGAGGAGGGGCACTCCTGGAAAGTTATAAAATGTTACTTTATGTTAAAATGAGTTTCGGATTTTAAAGGTCCCAAATTGATATATTTCGAGGATAAGGTGATAAGGGTTCGAAATATACTCATCAAATTCGTCTTTTAAAATTTTAAGTCTTAGATTTTACATTATCTTCTCATTTTATTTAAATCATTCATTAATGAGGTAATCGCTGCATCATCATGATGTCATAAATAATTTCATTTATATAATGTCTAAAAATTATAAAAAAAGACTATGATGTAGGAAATATCTTTAGATTTAAAATGAATATTTATAGTCCAAGATATCATTTATGTAGATAAAATTAAAAATGTTTTACTCAGGTGAAACATTCTTTAGTGATATTCTCCTTTCTTTAAAAATAAAAAGATAAAGTGTCACTTTCACCCAAAAGTGATTCCCTGGGGTCCCAAAGTTTGGCACAAGGCATCCCATGTTCGGCCATGACACAACTTGTAGCATTAGGACACATTTTGGGGTCATTTTTTATTATTAAGATATTATTTTATTACCCTTAACTACCTGATTACTAATTAATCACGATAATTAAAGATAATTACCGTCGTTACTATTCATAATGTCCAAAAAACAAAAGTGTCTTAATTACATAATTTGGACCTTATAATTCCAAATATGGAATCCATTTTAACAAATTACAAACACAGAAATTGTACTAATTAATTTAAAAATAATTCAAGTTGTCAAAACAAATTGCGGATTTTTTAGAAACAATATCTATCAAAAGTTTGACAATTGTTTATATCCAATTTCAAAGTGAAATTAATACCAATGAACACCATTGGATTAAATGGAAAAAATATATTCTAATTACACTTGAAAATAAATTTAAAAGATAATCTAACCATATAATTAAACTAGATTAAAAAGCAGTTTTGAAGTAAAATGCAGTATTTATCACTATTCATTAAAAAATGAACATTGTCATAAAAATACCAAAAATTTATCCAAAGTAAATTCCAATGTCCCAATACTAAATAATAAGTTTATTTTGAAAAATAGAGCTTATAAAACTGTCAAAAGATATATTTAAAAATGGTTTTCCATCAAAAGGCGGTAAAACAATCTTTTAAAAATATTAGAGAATTCAATGCTTAAGATTGGATTTATTCTCATTTTAAGCCTTTAAAACACTATCTAATTCATAAATAGATATAGATATGAAAATATATTATTGATTACTTACATGGGATGTTACATCCTTCCCCCCTTTAGAAAATTGTGTCCCTGCAATTTATTTACTTATCGAATAAGTTGAGGTATTTATCCCTCATTGCATTTTCAGATTCCCATGTTGCCTCTTTAATCATGTGTTTTTTCCACAAAACCTTTACTTGATGAATAAACTTATTCCATAACACTTGCTCCCTATGGTCAAGAATTTGGACCGGTTGTTCCTCATAAGATAGGTTCTCTTCTAGCTGAACTATCTATGGACTCAAAACATGAGATGGATCTGGCATATACTTCCTTAACATTGAAACATGAAAAACATTGTGTACCTGAGATAAAAATGGAGGTAAAGCCACTCAGTAAGCAACTGATCCATCTCTCTCTAGAATCTCATATGGTTCAATGAATCTTGGACTCAACTTTCCTTTCTTACAAAATCACATCACACTTTTCCATGGTGAAACTTTGAGGAAGACATGATCACCTACCTCAAAAGAGAGATCCTTCCTCCTGTTGTCTGCATAAATTTTCTGCCTGCTCTGAGCTGTTCTCATGTGTTTCTGTATCAGCTAAAATTTTTCTGCCAAATCTTCTACCAATTCTGGTCCCATCAACTTCCTTTCACCTACTTCATCCCAAAACAATGTAGTTCTACATCACTTCCCATATAATGCCTCAAATGGTGCCATCTGTATACTGAAATGAAAACTGTTATTATAAGAAAACTCAACCAAAGAAAGATGTTGGTCCCAACTTCCCTGATAATCCATCGAACAAGAATGTAGAATATCCTCTAAAGTCTGAATTGTTTGTTCTGACTGTCCATTTGATTGAGGATGAAAATATGTACTAAAATTTAATTCAGTACCCAACGAATTCTGAAGGAATTTCCAAAAGTTAGAATTAAACCTGGGATCACAATCAGATATAATATAGAGGGGAACTCCCTATAACCTGACTATCTCTTTGAGATACAAATGAGAAAGTTGATCTAGGGAAAAATTATCTCATATAGCAAGGAAATGAGCAGATTTAGTCAAGCGATCAACAATAACCCAGATTGCATTATTACCTCGAGGTGTATTCGGGAACCCCACAACGAAGTCTGTGGATATATTCTCCCATTTCCACTCTGGCACTGGTAATGGATGAATCATCCCTTTCAGTAACTGCCGCTCTTCTTTAACCTATTGACAAGTCAAACACTTCATAGTAAAATCAGAAATATCTATTTTCATTCCATCCCACCTGTAATACTCCAGAAGATCTCTATACATCTTAGTACTACCTGGATGAACTGAAAATAGAGAACTATGAGCTTCACATAACAACTCTCTCTTCAACTGTGAATCACACAGAACACACAACCTCTTCGCAAATCTAAAAACACAATCATTATTAATGTTGAATTCGGGCTACTTACCCTTCTGAACTTGCTCTACCTTTTTCTGTAACTCACTGTCTTGCTTCTGTGCTTGCTTAATTCTGTCTGATAGAGAATATTTCACTGATACCTGTAACAAAACAGAAGAACATCCAGAACCAACAACATCTATGCCAAAGTTCATCAAATCCTTAACCAAAGGATTATGCTCCAAACATAACATGGTTAATGAAGCATTACTTTTTCGATTCAAAGCATCAGCCACTTTATTTTATTATCCAAGATGGTAGTGAATTGTACAATCATAATCCTTGATTAATTATAGCCATATCCTCTGTCTCATGTTCAATTCTTTCTGAGTGAATATATACTTTAAACTTTTGTGATCAGTATATATTTCACACTTTACTCCATAAAAATGATGCCTCCAAATTTTTAAAGAGAAAACAACAACATCTAATTCCAAATCATGTGTAGGGTAATTTACCTCCTGAGTTTTCAACTGACGTGAAACATAAGCAATTACCTGATCATTCTTCATTAGGACGCAACCAAGTCCTTTCAATGAATAATCACTGTAGATAATAAACTCACCATTCCTGGAAGGCAGTTCCAAAACTGGAGCATTCACCAATCTTCTTTTCAATTCCTGAAAACAATAATCACATTCTTTTGTCCAGATAAACTTAACACCCTTCCGAGTTAGCTTAGTCATTGGACTAGATAACCGTGATTTTTTTTAACAAATCTTCAGTAATAGCCTTCCAAATCAAGAAAACTAGGAATCTAGGTTACATTTGTTGGTCTTGTCCATTCTTCAACAATCTTTGTTTTTGTAGGATCAACAGTTATCCCATGTTTTGACACAATGTGAACAAGTAAAGAAATTTTTTTCAACCAAAACTCACACTTGTTGAATTTCCCATACAATTTATTTTGTTTTAAGGTTTGAAAAATAACTCTTAAATGACTTTCATGCTCCTATTTACTTTTAGAAAACACCAAAATATCATCAATGAAAACAAACACAAACTTATCCAAGAACTCATGGAAAATTCTATTCATAAGGTCCATGAATATAGCAGTTTCATTGGTTAGCCCAAAAGGCATAACTACAAATTCATAATGCTCATATCTTGTATGAAACGCGGTCTTCGGAATATCTGCTTCCTTTACCTTCAAATGATGGTACCCCGATCTCAGGTCAATCATTGAAAAATACTGAGCTCCCAGGAGCTGATCAAACAAATCATCGATATGAGGCAAAGGATATTTGTTCTTAATAGTGATGTTATTCAAGGCTCTATAATCAATGCAAAGTCTCATAGAACTATCTTTATTTTTAACAAATAAGATAGGATCACCACATGGTGATGTTCTAGGTCGAATGAAACCTTTATCTAATAAATCTTTCAATTGATCTTTCAACTCTAAAAGTTCAATTTGAGCCATTCGATAAGGGGGTTTTGAAACTGGCTTAGCACCAGGATATAAGTCAACAGTAAATTCAACTTCCCGATCTGGTATTATTCTAGGAAACACATCAGGAAGAACATCAGGATACTCATTTACCACTAGCACATCATTAATCTGAATGGTTCCTTTGTTTTCAACAATATACGCAAGGTAACATTCATTTCCATCTTTTACATGTTTCTCAACCTCTTGATATGTTATCAACAGTAAGGGTTCATTCATGTACACAAACTGAAATTCTTTCTTAAAAGAAACTTCTTTATCTCTATAATCAATCTTAGCATGGTAAACAGAGAGCCAATATATACCCAGGATAACATCAAAGTCTACTAGAGGTAAAATAATAAGGTTTTAATGTAGGTTATTTCCACGGATAAGGATAGAAAGATTCTTATAAATTATTTTTTTCTCAAAATTTCCCCCAGGTGCTTTTACCACAAGTTCAGGAGTCATTTCTTGAGATGGTATTCCCATTTTACTAGAAAAGTTTTTAGAGATAAAGGAATGTGTAGATCCTAAATCAAACAACACACTGACATAATCTGAAAAAACAAACAAAGTACCTGATACCACTTCATTTGATGGCCCAAAATCTGCTGAAGTAGTTGCAAAAGATTTCACCACACCTTTCTGCTTGTAGTCTGACTGCTTCCTATCATTTGAGCTCTTTGTCGAACACTCATTTGCAAAATGACCCATCTCATTGAACTTGAAACATTTCACTAACTGTAAATCAAATTTGGTCTTACCATCACCCTGATCTTTTTTAGTGAAATAACGAGCCTTATGTCCCATCTTACCACATCAGTAGCACTTTCCAGAATTCAGAAGACATTCCCCAGCATGCCTTTTACCACATTTAACACAAAATGGAAACTTAGTTTTCTTACCATCAGACTTCTTTGAAGGATTATTCCCTTTATCCTACCACCTCGGTCTCTTCTTCTATGGGTTGTTATAGAACACTTTATCATCATCAAACTCCATTTCCACCTTCTCAGCACATCGAACAAGATTTTCATAACTCTTGAACTCACGATAAGATAAATCCCTTTGATATTTTGTCTTTAATCCTGAGTAAAATCGATTGATTTTACAATCAAGGTCTCAGATAAAATTTTGTGCATACCTTGCCAATCGAGTGAACCTTTCCTCATAAGCAGCCATTGATTCTTCCTCTTGCCTCAATTCCAAGAATTGTTTTTCCATCCTAAGTCGAACAACCTTAGGAAAATACTTCCAAAGAAACATACCTTTGAATTCATCTCAGTCGAGAGCATCAATCTCATCAGCGTCCCTGGTATTTTTAACCATCGACCACCACTGATCTACTTCACCCTCCAAACGGTAAATAGCAAGACTATCCTTTTGATTGTTTGAACACCCTATGACATCGAAAATCTTCTCCAGTGCTTTAATCCACCCTTCAGTTAGCAGAGGGTCAGATGATCCTCTGAATGATGGGGGATGTTGCCTCATGAAATGTTCCAACACTGACATGTTCCTCTACGATTGATCTGGATGATCTCATGCATGGATACCACCACCATTTATCGCTTGAGTCAACAGTTCCATTACTGCAGTAAACTATTCAGTTCAAATTCCGACCACCTCAAGATGCTGATTCAGAAGTTTATTTCCTTCTATATACCTTCCTAGCACTGCTTCCCTGTTTCCTCTGCGGAGAACTATTCTGAACAAACATGTCTTAGATGAAGCAACATGGTAATCTTCAAATGCAATATCATTTCAATTTGTCCATAAAAAAATATTTTTGGATAATCATTTAATATAATTATAACTCATAAAGTTATCTAAACTGACCTCTGATACCAACTATAAGGCCACAACCTTGAACATTACTTAATCTTGAGTTATTACAAGAATGAACATTGAGGATCTTTTCAGGTTTAGAGTTTTAGAGAATTAGATCATAAATCATTCATTACATTCCACATTTAAACAAGGCGGTTACATAAAAGAAAATATTATTTTTTCCCATCAAAGGAGACATATTTAAAATAAAACATGGATTCATTCTTGACACTTCCTCGACACTATCATCACATCATGTACTTTTCCCTTAACTTGTGAAAAAAAGTTCAAAAACATGAGATGAGCATAAAAATCTCAGAAAGGTATATAAAAATACGGAATGAAAACATTAGTCCATGTATACTTAAGAATCAATGAAATCATACTTTACCCATAAAACACAAGAACTTTAACATACTTAATCAAATCATGAATAACCCATATAAATCATAAGACATAAAGGTAACTTGTGGCATTCATAACATTCTTACATAGGGAGTATCCCTCATGGTTACGTTTGGAATACCCATCACAGTATATTCCCTAAATCTCTTCGGAGAAACCTTAAAGTATAACCCCTTCATGTTACCCAATGCATTGGAGAGCTATATCGAGCTCACCCACCCTTAGTCTATCACGGAACCACCCATCTTCATAAACAATTCCCAAGAACCGTAACATAATTGTATCACATAAAACATGCATAAAAGAAACATAACAATTACACATTTAAATAAAAAGATATCAATAACACATTGATATAATAAAAAAATTATCAAAACCATTTTCAATACCAAAATAAAAGTAAATTAAAAAATGGTATTTATTTTTCATTTAAAAAAAGTTATGGCTTGTAGAGGAAGCTGAAACTCAAATAATGGCCACGACGGCGGAGAAGTCGTTGTCACCGCATACGTATGACAAAAACATTCCCTTTTTTTGTTTAGTAAAACTCTTCATATAAAAATATTGTTATTGAAAAAAATTAAAAGTCAAAGGGGTTTATAAACCATATAAAATAAAGTTGTGTATAAAACAAAATATGCCTCAATGAAAGGGGATTGAGACGAAGTCCTTTACCTCGGGTCCGACTTGACTCGATCATTCTTTAACCTCCGGAATAATAAACATGAGTTAATTTCTACTTGCTTAAGAACCTTTTTCAAGTTCATTATTCCTTTTATATCACTTATTACCATGTTATTAACACTATGTAATTATTTAAGTTAATAATTGTCATTTTGTCGATCATTGGTACTTGAGTCAAAAATAAACTCTTTATAATTACAAGATGTTCATGTGGTAAAATATCCATTATATCCAGAATTATTTTCATGAAGTAGATATTATATATATCATATATATCTAGTATATACATGCATTTATAATATTACATAACATTTAGAGGTAATAAATGAAATGCACCGTTCATGGAGACGGTAAGCCGTACGTACGCATGAACGCTACTTTCATTTCTATTTTGTATTTTATGGAATGGAATCATAAGGATATAAAGGTATATTACAATTCAAGTATAATATAATATATAATATCATTAAATTCATACTTTATGAATCCCACATATGGCATTAACAAATCAAATCACTTTGAGGGGGCGGTAGTCTGCACTTCCAAAAAATGAAATTTTCGCATTTATCCATAATGGAAACCATAAAGGTATGCCATAAATGAAAAATATAGAAGCATAAGGAAAACATAAACATAATATATATCATATATAAAAATAGTTACATCTTAATGGACACCTTTAATGGTGTTAAAAGAATATTGAACAATCATCATTTCGTGAGGTAGTAATTCGCCATCCCCAGAAACAATATGTTCTTTAACCATTAGATGTAGGTGTGTGTAAATGTAGCTTGAATAAATCTTTAAAAACATCCTAGTATATTAAAAACAATGGTGTTGTTACAAAATAAATGAATAAAAAGAGTTTAGGGGGTTGGAGAAGCAAAATAAAACAAAAGAACATTAGAGAAGTCTTTACCTTTAAATCGGGTAACTCATCTTGGTTTGAACCAAAAGGGTTTCTTGAAGAGCTTTCTGCCTAAGGTAAGACTACTAGGATGAATAGAGGGATGTGTAGAGATGAAATGATAAGAGGTTTTCTGAGCCAATGGCTTGAGAGTTGTGTGTAAAGAGGTAGAGGTGGGGGCCTTTTATAAGAGGAGAGGAGGGGCACTCTTGGAAAGCTATAAAATGTTACTTTATATTAAAATGAGTTTCAGATTTTAAAGGTCCCACATTGATATATTTTGAGGATAATGTGATAAGGGTTATAAATATACTCATCCAATAGGTCTTTTACAAGTGTAAGTCTTAGATTTTACAATATCTTTTCATTTTATTTAAATCGTTCATTAATGAGGTAATCGCTGCATCATCATGATGTCATAAATAATTTAATTTATATAATGTCTAAAAATTATAAAAAAAATACTATGATGTATGAAATCGTTTTATATTTCCAATTAATATTTATATTCCAAGAGATCATTTATGTAGAGAAAATTAAAAATGATTTACTTGGGTGATACATTCTTTATTGATATTCTCCTTTCTTTAAAAATAAAAAGATAAAGTGTCACTTTCACCCAAACGTGATTCCATGGGGTCCCAAAGTTTGGCACAAGGCATCCCATGTTCTTCCATGACACAAAAAGTAGCATTAGGACACATTTTGGGGTCATTGTTTATTATTATGATACTATTTTATTACCCTTAACTACCCAATTACTAATTAATCACGACAATTAAAGATAATACCGTTGTTACTATTCATAATGTCCAAAAACAAAAGTGTCTTAATTACATAATATTGAACTTATGATTCCAAATATGGAATCCATTTTACCAAATTCCAAACACAGAAATTGTAGTAATTAATTTAAAAATAATTCCTGTGGTCAAAACAAATAGCGGGTTTTTTAGAAACAATATCTATCAAAAGTTTGACAATTGTTTATGTCCAATTTCAAAGTGAAATTAATCCCAATTACCACCATTGGATTAAATGGTAAAAATATATTCTAATTAAACTTGAAAACAAATTGAAAAGATAATCTAACCATATAATTAAATTATATTAAAAAGTTGTTTTGATGTAAAATACAGTATTTTTCACTATTCATTAAAAAATGAACATTGTCAGAAAAATACCAAATATTTATCCAAAGTATGTTCCAATGTCTCAATACTAAAGAATAAGTTTATTTTGAAAAATATAGCTTATAAAATTGTCAAAATATATATTTAAAAATGGTTTGCCATCAAAAGGTGGTAAAACAATCTTTCAAAAATATTAGAGAATTCAATGCTTAAGATTGGATTTATTCTCATTTTAAGCCTTTAAAACACTATCTAATTAATAGATAGACATAGATATGAAAATATATTATTCATTACTTACTTGGGATGTTACAATTTTCATGTCCGAGGACAATGTTTACTTTGAGTATTCTCTGTGGTGATTTCTTATGTTGTACCTGCCAAGCTAAAGCACAAGCTTGGAATTGATAAATAATTATTAAAATGTCAATGTAACTGGTAGAGATAGTTACTTTTGAGTACTGTCTAGTTTAATACATTTTATTATTGCACACTGCTGTTGCACATTTTCATTGAGAGTTGGGCACGGGCCTTTGGTGGTTGCCTACAGGGATTTATTTTTCTCACACCCTATTTGGGTCATGTCTTGGTCCCAAACATATTATATTAATGCAGGTGTCGATAAGGGAAAGGGACCCTATACAGGTACTTGATTGTTGTAGAGGAGTGGGATAGAATGGGAACGAGCTTAGTCATGCGATGATTCTGAGTTCCTGTTGCATTGTTTTGTTTTACTTTGCTCGACTTGTACTTTGTATTGGATTAGTATACATTGTAGTGTATCCTATTTTGGATGCTTTCCTAGACTTAGAGAACTAATGCATCATCATATATATGACTTTTGTTATCTTATTCTTTAGTACTGTTATCCATTTCAGTTGGTTATTGTTTACTACTTCCAATTTTGTATGTTTATATCTATTTCTATTTCACTACACTTTTAAAAATGATGGCATAGATTCCCCACTATCAAACCTAGGCCCTCGCTGCTAGTCGGTAACCTCTAGTGTTTGGGGAAATGCGCTTGAGGTCATGTGACCAACTGGGTTCAGGAAACCAATTGTGTGGCACCCAGATCTAGGACATTACAAATGGTATTAGATCCAGTGTCCATTTGATGTGCCAGTGAGGACGCTGGGCCCTTCTATGGGGGGTGGGTTATTTCAATCCCACATCGAAGGAGGAGGAGCACGAAGCACCCCTTTATAAGGTGGTATGGATACCTCTCCCATCACGAGGCCTTTTCCAAGGATAATACTGAGGGTCAGAGCCTTGAGAAAAACAAAACCATGTGGGCTAGTCCCAAAGCAGACAATATCATGATCGTGGGCTAGACTGGGCCGTTACAATTACTATTATAATTTTTTTTATTATAGGAACAAACTTTTTTTTTCTCAAATTGGCGTGGTGTGTTTGAAAGCATATATTTTAGTTGAGCTCTTTTGAAAGGGGGTCCCAAATATAGTAGAACCCATGTTTTTTTAATTCATTAGAGAATGTAATGTTTGTAATAAATTGTATAAACCAATGCAATTGTAGTGTGTTAAAATGTTTTTAATGTATATTTGTTTATAATTTTAATTTATTTTTTATTTGAATTTAAATTGTAATTTTATTTTGAATATGGGTTGCTGTAGTGCAGTTTGAATGTAGAAGCACATTTCTATAACCCATGGATTTTATAATTTATATTATTATCACTGGTAAAATAATCATTTATAAGTTCTAGAAATAGCGTTGATAACATCCCCCTTTTTCAATGCTAAAAAAAGAACTAACAAAGGATGTTATTTGTTTGTAATTTTTTTAGCACTGAATAAGTGGGATTTTATCATCAATATATTTAAAGTTGGTAAATCCATATTATTTATAAGGATACTTATAAATCCAATTCTTTTTTAGAACTCACAATGGTCTTTTTTCAATCTAAAAAACGTTACCATTAAAATCTTCCTATATACATTGAAAATTAAAAAATTATTTATACAGATATATGATGAACATAAAAATAATTTACATTATATATTTTTTAAAACTAATATTAATTAATTTGTTAGCCACATTAATTTTTTTATATTATTTTCATAGTTTTGTAGCATTTTAGTCATTTTTGTAATTTTTAGTTATGAAAATATTAATACTAGTTTTTGTATTATCAATAGAATTCATTAATTTTATTTATTAGTATCATATATTATTATTATTATAAATATTATTAATTATTTTATGTGGCTTTCAATCCATTGAGTATTAAATCCATAAAAATATACTAAAGTGCGTTAGATGGGTTATCCCTAGGGGGGGCTATGACCAATCTACCCATCCTCTATGAATGTGTGTGTTTCTTTGTATTGTACTCTTAATTATCTATTTAGTTTATTGTTACTTTTATAATAATAATAATAATTAATTCTAATTTATATTAACTTTTATTATTAATAATTTTATTATGTTATTTTATGTATAATTATTTTAAAATAAATGAATTATTTTTAACTTTAGATAATATTCATTTACTTAACTATATGTATATATTTATAATCCAGTTATTTAACTTATTATTATTATTATTATTATTATTATTAAGAAAATGCGGGTGAAATCGAGTTTTGCGGTAGACCCATCATTACATCTGGGTAGGTGGGGTTCAAATCCCAATCACTGCAATTAAATTTTGGAAGCACTATGTGGGTTGGTGTTGTTTCGACACTGATATGGTAATGGGGCATGTGCCATTAGGTGTGGGTTGTTGAATATAAAGGACTCCCACTTGACGACATAGGTGATAGTGCTCCTCGGACATCATCTAACACTAGCACGAAGGAGGGGCCTCGCTTGGTAGAAGGTATGATGATAAAAGGGTCATGAAAGACACAATTAGTGCTAGGGACACCACTCAATTATGTGGGTGGCAGTAAAGGGAGTACTGCATGGCTGATCTCTGGTGGTGATAGGCATGGGTGAGCGTGGGAATGGAATGGGAATAGGACAAAAACTTATAGAGAAAGAAATAGAAAACTATGATGGAAAACTACAAAGTGGATTCAGGGGGCTGTGATCCCAACATGATATGGTGTAGGAGACGATGGACTATGAAAACTGCGGTGACCATCAATAATGGCTTGTATGGGGGAATACATGCCGAGATTATTGTGGGCCTATAACCCATCTTATAGGGTGGCCTTAAGGGACAATATTTTATGTATATGGTCCATGTTATTGGGGTTTCCTATAGGATTCCATAATATATATAATATAATAAATAAAATAGGGAAATAAACCCAAACTATTCCTTGGGGGGTATGAACTAGTTTATACCCTTGAGAGTGTTTGTGTTTGGTTGTAATTGTAACTCCAACATCTAATATATTCTATTATTAATATCGAATATATATTATTACTTTTATTTTTATGATTATTATTTTCATCTTATTATTATTTATTTTCCATATTATTATTATTATTATTATTTTCATATTATTATTATTATTACTTTTAACATATTTTTTACTTCTTTCATACAGGCGCATCCTAGGGTGTGGGAATCACACGAAAAATACTTCTTGTTTGTAGAGATGCTTTATGTTCTTCATATTTATCAAAATCAATTTATCCACCTAGTGTTTGGGGTCATCCATCCCCACATCACTCACCAAGTGTTGCCACTCAAGACACCGCAAATTGGTTTTTTTGGTTTTTGGGTTTTTTAATGTTGTATTTTAGAATTGTTATAAATATAATATAGTTTAGATTTTTTTATAAATGTTATATTTTATAAATGTTATAAATATATTAAATTTTAGGTTTTTTTGTGAAAGTATTAAATATATTGACATTCACATTAATTTTTTATGTTTTTTAAATGTCATGATTCATAAATGTTATAAATATTTTTTTTGTTTATTTTTTTGGGTTTTGTTTTTATAATTGTTTTTTAAAGTTATATTTTTTAAATATTAAAAATCCAATAAATATATTTTAGTTCAGGTTTTTTTATAATTTTTTTTGAATTTTCTCTTTTATAAATTATATATATATATATTATTAATCTAATTAAATGATTTTGTGTCATTAATTTAATGACAATACATATATTTAAAAATACAATAACATGGTGTTATTAATGGTTATATGAACTATAGAATATAAAAAAATAAGTAAAAATGTGATAATATATATTAAATTGAAGGAAATTTATATTTTAAAAAGCATATAATAATAACATTGAAATGATATTTTTCTGTGAAAATAGGAATGATAATGTGAATATGGATGTAAACGTATCATTAAATTATTTCCTAATATGAATGAATTGGAATTGGTGGTGTGGGATAATAACATTGAAATGATAATTATATATATATATATATGTATGTGTGTGTGTATTTATGAGTGTAATTTTGGTGATCCTTGGAAATCTCTAAGAGTAGCATATGATATATTAGGATGAACATATTAATTTTATTGGTTTACTTCATTACATGTTACACATCAATATTAATTTATCAGAATGATCATAATATTGAAACTCAATGGATGAGATGATTGGGTGTGTATATAAACGTACCCTTATAAGTATATTTAAGTCCCATTTTTTGTCTCATTTAATGTTATTTAGAGGATATATTAATTTTTTAATTAATTACCTAGTATTTTTTCAACCATATAAATGGATCAAAATTTATGAAATATATGTAATAGATAAAATATTAATGGTATAGATTATAATAATGAGGTGTGACATGTATTAGGGGGGAATGTAGAAATTTAGAATCTAAAAATACAATTAATAACTTCAGAAATAAGATATTTTTATATGTGAAATGTTTTACAGTGGAAAAAAAATCAACGTTGTCACCTCTCGGTACTACAATTTGGAATATGAACCTCATGACCACTCTATGTGTGACGTCTACACCACTTTGGTGTGCTGGCTATAAGATAAGGTTTCTCTTCACATGTTGTCTTTTCCACAAAAGGGTGAATATATGGCTGTGGTTCTACTGCCTCTATGTACTACTCTACTTCTACTACTAATAACACAATATGTCATACTGTGGTGACTCCTAGTACTGCTGAGTAGATGAATCTACAATGTACTATATAGGGGGATATTTAACAATGTATATAAATCCACATACCAAGAAGTATGTGTTCCAGATAGGATCCCTGGAAACTAATGGGAATGGGAACTGATCAAAGAGATCCCCATAGGGGAGGTTATCACATGAGGAATGTAGAAACTATGATATCATTTTCTATGTCCCACCCCTCCAGAGTACCAGGGATATTGGACACATGACATGTCTTAGATGAATACGGTTTATCAGAAAAATAAGTAAGAATATGTGGTGTGTGACCCTCTACATATGGTGTAGGAGCCTATGCAGGAGCCTCTCTTAGGTTTCATTGGCCCTGTCCGCTTCTCTATCTTTACTTATATCCTCCTTTTGGTGGTGATTATGATGCATGATCATTAGGAACATTATAAACCCTATCTACATCTGTGGGAGCATGTGAATCAAGATATGTTAATGTATCCTCATCTTAGACACTATCATATAATTAATCAAGAGGATTTATAAGATCCAACAGATATAGATGAACTATATTTTATTTATAAATTTCCTCCTCCTCAGAATCAATAATACACATAAGCTGATCTGACCCCTATGACTACAAAACAAATAAAATTTATGTTAATTCATATTTAGAAATAAAAAATATCTAAAAAATCATAGTAAACATACCTACTGGTGAAGGCCTATCCAATTTTTTATATGTAATATGATAATGTGATGTTAGAACCAATATGTTTACTCCCCCTAATCTAGTAGCTAGGGTCATATTGTGAGATATGCACATTGAAAGATACTATATTAGCCACGCATGTCTCAATACTCAATGTAGTGATCATGGTCACTTGATCAATAAGTTTTCTACCTACCTATGAGAATAATACTATGAAATGTAGGAATCTAGTGTATTGAACTGGTGATGTTTTGTATGTACCCAAAATGACACATGTAATAGTCTCATTAGTTCCACTCAATGATGTGGAAATAAATTAGTGCCACCAATCCTCCACTGTCTCTAGCCAAAGCTGTAAAGTATGGTGGAATCGATTCTAAGTCAATCTCAATATATGGGATCTTGAAAACCTTAAATGAAAACTTAAAAATTATTCATAAATCAAGAAAATAATATAACTAAATTTTCTTTATAATATCATAAAAATTAACAATAAAATTAATGTTTATGCAAAAAAACTTAATGTTTAAATTAAATCATCTAGCTGTATAGCGTCAGAACTCATCCAAAAAACTGTGTACACTATTCCTCAGGGTATATAAATAATACCAATCCTAAATCCACCATAATATAAGTAATATGAGATTATTTTATTAAAATAATATTTTTTTTAAACAACTCAAATTAATGATGGAAACATACGAAAGTCCTTGAGAGTAGTTCTATTAAAGGTAATGGGAAAGTGTTCTCATAACTCTAGGAATGATGCATGGAAAACACTCCCATATTAAAAACTATAATCGAATGAAACATCCTATAATCTGGAGCTAATTTTCTTAATTTTATGAATAGATTCAATCAACATATGGTTAATGAGAACACACTTCACATGCCAGTGGGATCATTGCTGGAGCATCCAAAGAACCATCTCCCTTCAGCGTTTTCAACTCAAGATCAAGCCCCTAAACTCAGTGAAGGGTTAACCCATCTTGATTTCCAAACTTCATCAGAGGTTTACCATAATAAAAATGATATCTAAGGTTCTTGGTCTTTTAATGATGATTTAGGGGTTTTTTCTAGTATGGATCATGCAAGATTTCCTTTCATTATGGTTGTTTCAATGGATCCTTTCTCTATGGATCGGGTGGAGGACTATCCAATGGTAGACTTTTCTCTGGTGGAACTCACTGATGCTATGATGTTTCATGATAAGTCATTGGTAGTGATGTTTGGTCGCGATAAACCACCTATTGATTTTTTTAGTTCCTTTATATACACATGGGGTCATCATCATCACGCAGTAGTCATAGTTTTATCTAGATATGATTTTTGGAATGCATTTGTTCTCTTGTGATGATTTCATCAAAGCTTGGTCCAGTGAAGGAAGGATCTATGTCTCGTGTCCATTCTATCTTTGTTGCTGGTCTTAGGATACACATTTTGGGAATTATTCTAGCTTAGTAGTCATGTGGGTTCATCTCCAAGTGTTACCTCTACATATTCAAAACCCTATGATGTTGTAGATGATGGGAAATGCATTTGGGAAATTTTTCTGTGATAATGATGATAATCTTACGATTCAGTATAATAAATCTCCCAAGATCTAGGTTGAATTGGATTTAGTGATTATACTCCCTCTGAGGGTGATTATCAGGAGTGGATAGGATTTTTCTTAGAGGCAAAGAATTTTTCATCAATCTATGACTTTCTTCTATGTGTTGTTCTGCTATAGGGTACGTTACTGGGATTTTTGTAGGTGAAAGAGGTTCAATGGAAGTATGGAGAGCGGCTGATAGATGAGGGGGATGATTTTTCAGCTTCATAAGGTCACTACTAGAAATTAAGGCTATATCCACGGTTTGAAACCATGGATATAAGCCCAAAAACCATGGTTATAAGTTATATCCACGGTTCCATGGACAATGGATAGTATTGGCATGGATATAGGGAAGGGTCTATTTCCAGGGTTTCAAATCATGGATAAATACCTATAGACATGGTTCTAACCATGGATAAAGGAATATATCCATTGTTCAAACTATGGCTATAGCCCTATCACTACGGTTTGAAACTGTGGCATAACCCTAAGCCACATAGGGACTATATCCATGGTTTCAAACCGTGGCTATAGGCCTTCCAATTTTATAAATAAAAACACCCCCACAACCCCCACTCCCCCTATAACCCCTAAATTCCCCCCTGGACAGACCCCCTATCACACCCCATCCCCCCTTGCACACCCCACTCTCCCCCTAGACAGACCCCCTTGCACCCCTTGACACCCCTTCCCCCTAGACACCCCCTAGACCCCCCCTGGACACCCCATCCCCCCTAGACACCCCCATTGGACACACCCTGGACACCCACCCTTGGACACCCCCTGGACACCCCCTCGCCCAAGACACACCCTGGACACCCCCCTGGTCACCCCCTTGGACACCCCCTGGACACCCCCAGAACACCCCCCACTGGACCCCCTAGAAACCCCCTTGACACCCCCTGTACACCCCCCTGGACACCCTATGGATTCCCCCTAGACACCAGCACTAGACACCCCCTAAACACCCCCTGGACACCCCCTAGACACCCCCGTGGACACCCCCTCGACACCCCCTAGACACCCCTCCCCCCAAACACCCCCTGGGACACCCCCCACTGGACCCCCTGGAAACCCCCCTGGACACCCCCTGGACACCCCCTAGACACCCCCTCCACCTAGACACCCATGGAAACCCCCTGGACACCCCCATGCAATAATATATGTGAAAACATGCATATTAAGAAAATTAAAGAAGAAAAAGGTAAAAAGAAAACTGTAAACTGGGAGAATGTATAAAATATTTTTTTTCTAAAAAATATTAAAGTGCTGGATTCAAAAGTGCATACCTAGGCACCGACTATCCAAGCATGATATAGAGAAGTTCCCAAGAGATTGAATATTTCACACTCAAGAGTAAAATCAAAATCAGAAATTCTGAAAGCATGGTGTATTCCAAGTCAATTTGATTAAAAAAAACAAATGGTTACTAATGTCTTGAAAAAAATGGTATAAAATAACCATTACCTCTTGAATTTTATATTCACGTCAATCCCGGTTGCAAGTCTTGGAAGAAAATCAGTTGCATTGGCTGTGTTTTGTTCCTGGTTCTATACATAGCATGCATCCCTATCTTGCATAACAATACAAGTCATCAAAATCAACAAATTATTGAAAAGGAAAATCCATCAGGAAGCCAAAAAAAGGAAGCCAAACTATATTTTGAGCACGTTCACCTTCATATATTCACAGTCCCCTGACACCCCTTCTGGACATACCCCCTTCCCCTATAACCCCACACCCGTGCCCCATCCCTTCTCCCTACAAACTACCCCTAGCCCTAATCACCCACCTCAGAAACCCCCTGGCCACCCCCCTTCTAGAAAACCCCCTTCCCCTACACCACCACACCCCTGCCCCCTGCAAACTTCCCCCAGCCCCCTTCACCCCTGGACACCCATGGACACCCCCTCCTAGACAAACCCCCCCCCCCCAACACCCCAAACCCCTTTCACACTACCCCACCCCCTTCACACCCTAGACACCCCCGAACACCCCCCACCTAGACACCCCCTCCCCCCTGCATCCCTACCCCCTACAACCCCTTACCCCCCTTCCTAGACACCATCATCCTTGACACCCCCTCCTGGACACCCCCTCCCCTAGAACCCCTCCCCTGGAGACCCCCCTGGACACCCCCTCCTAGACTCCCCCCTCCTAGACACCCCCGTACAACCCCACACCCCTACCCCACCCCTACCCCCTGAACGCTGCCCCCCATTCCCCTTCACCTCCACTACCCCCGACACACTACCCCCATCATCCCAACATCCCCCAACCCTCACCCACACTGCCCACACATGCACCCCCACTACCCGCTCTTGGACATCCCCCTCCCCCTACACCCCCACACCCCCTGCCCCCCCTGCCCCCTTCACCCCCACTAACCTGCACAATGCCCCTTCCCACTTCACCCAAACTGCCCTCCAACCTTCACCCCCACTGCCCCCCACCTGCACCCCCACTACCCCCACCTACAACCAAATTCCCCAACAGAAAATAATATGGAAATATAAATGAATACAATAAATAGAAACCCCTCCACTAAGGATTACAATCTAAGAAATTTTAGATGTTCGGTGAAGTGGTAGATTACCAAAGGTTAAAGTGGAACAAGAATTCATGGATTACGAGGTTTAATGGGAGGATTCCAATCTAGTAATTTTGGTTATCTGAGAAATTTTACTCTTTTAAAAAATAATTCAATTCCTTTTTAATTTCTATTTAACCAACCATGATTATTTTCATCAGATCAAAATGAAAAATTCAATTTTGAATCTGAGTTAGTGATTCTGAGTTTGTATGATAACATATGTGACATCTCAAATCGTGGAGGTTTCTATAACATTTATGTAAATGATATTCATGTGGAATTTAGGGAAGAGGAAATCTGAAAAATGAAAGATAATGTTCAAAGAATTCATGATGGGAGAATTTTGATAAGTAGAATTGATACACTACAATATCGAAGAAGAATTACTATAAACAACCAAGTGATATTTATATGATAGTAAGAGGAATACGATCATCATATTGATTCTATGTGTAGGCTCATATAATCATATACGATTATTCTACTAAAGGAGTGATTTTTTATGGTTTATATAATGATGCATGTAACATTGAATAAATATGAAAATATAAGTTGAGTTTGAATAAAACCTTTGATGTATTCTTTAATCATATTAATTCTTTTGATGAAGACATGAAAGTCCATGGGGAATATATTGTTGAAACCAAGATCTTGAAATTAATAATGATGATACTTCCATGATGGTTTAATCCCAATGCTTTTATACTTAATGAGAAGGATCCAAATGATGTATTTCTTTATATCCTTAAAAGCACACATGTCACATATAAAACAGGAAGTGATGATAATGATACTAGATAAAAGAAAAAATCATAGGAAGTTTTATTCAATGAACTGGATACATTATTTATTAAAGTTGTTCTAGATGAAGATGAGGGAAAAGATGGGATAATTTTTTTTTCAAAAACCCAAATAGGGGAAGATGAAAATTCAAAGGCAAGATTCCAGTTGATTTTTTATGATGTGTCAAGGTAGGTCACCTCATTGATAAGTGGTTTAAAAACCTTAAAGATGATGATGATGAGGTGTTCATGAATATTTTTTATTTAAAGTGATAAAACAAGAAGATAAAAAAAATGAAAAATCATAGAAAAATAATTTGTCTCATGAATATAGATATTAAGATGAGTCTAAAGTGAAAAAAGTTGATAATTGTAGGTACCATAGTTAATATGCATTAGTGAATGTTACCGATATAACATTAATTGACAATAGTGATGGTAATAATAATGATTTATTGGGATGAGTTGATATGAAAGTGTTGTTTGAGGTATCCCTTAAATAAAATCAAAAATAGAGGGATAAACCCATGAAAGAAAATGTATTATTTCCTAACTGAAATCTCTAAATAAAAAAAATAAGAGGTTTAGAAATCAGAAATGATACAATAGATTGAAAAATTGAAAATTGGAATTTTTGGTAACTTAGAAAATGAGTGGATATCAATCTCAATGTGGAGGAACAAGCATGAACCAATTATGGTTTGGCTAATACTGTAAAATAATATTTTAGGAGGGATAAAGAACAAGATGTAGAAGTCAAGGTTTGGTGGTGTAAGTGTAATGAATGACAATGAATCCTTACACCTGACATGAAATTTGGTTACTCAAAGAAACAATTTCTAGTTGAAGAAAAATATATCCCAGGAGTTTGTTCTAAAGTGAGTATTTCCATTCCAAAGGCATGTCACCATAAAAACAAAGGGAAATATAATATATAATGTGATAAAATGGAGTATAAAACCACAACTCATTCCATAACATAGGCCTACAATATCTAAAGGAAAGTGAAATTGGGATAATCTTAATAGCCTAAATATAAGGCTTTTAGAAATGTGAGAATGACACAAAATATTAGGTGATTGTATTGTAAAAAATTTATACAAATTTAATATGATTTCTCCCTGGAAAATGATTTTTTAAAGAGAAACAAAACCAAAAAATAGGAAATATTTTTTCCATAATAATCTTATTATTTTAATGATTATTGTTTTAGTGTGATGGATATAGACACAAGGATGCCTACTATACCACTAGGGTACAACGAGATGTGACTCTTGAGACCCATAAACGATGATATCAGTAGCTTAAAACATCTTCCAACACATATAATTTTTTTAGTTTTTCTTGATGAAAGGGAGTGTTCTGAATAAAATGATCATCATAAGTATCAAAAATCAGAAGAAGTTCCTAAATGGTCACAGAAGAAGATGAAATGGTATCATAAAGAAAATGTATCTGATTTTTCTTTGAATGATATATACATTCCCAATTTCTGGTTTTTGGATAGAAGATGTATCTTACACAAGACCCGAAATAAAAATCTTATTACAGATATCAAATATGATAATGGTGGATTGGTTTTATGTTATAGTGATGAATAAATCATTATTGTTTAGTATGAAAGGAAAAATATAGTGGAATGGATATGTGTAATCAAGAGTAAAATTTAAATCATGATCATTTAGCCTATAGTGATATATTGTGAAAAAAAACTGCGATTGAAATCATAAATAATCCCATAAAATACCATGGAGGGCAGCGTTGATTGGAAGCATCGGGGAGGAGGGTTCCGTGTTGAGTCAAAAAATTATTTGGAGATTCTTGTGGTGTCTCAAATGAGAGAATAAGGGTTAAAGATTAAAATGGAAAACATCAATGAAATAATTTCAAGCAATCCATATAAGAATAAACTACCACTATGATTTTTCGCAGACAACACACCTCCGTTAAAGGGGTTTTATTACAAAACCATGACTTTTTTATCAAATGAAACAATTATCTTAACTAAAACTTATTAAAAAATTGAAATTTAATATAAATAAGAAGAATTAATAAAGAAACCAGATGCAATTTAAAAAATTATTGAATTAAAGAGGCTGGGAGAGGTATCCTACCTCAAAGGATCCAAGCAACACTCGGCACTTGAAACTTTTATCAGGAACAACTCTAAGCTACTCCATCCATCCTCCAGACATATGCACTTTTGAATATACATAAGGATTCCCTAACACCTATGTACGTGTCCACATGGCCTTGAACATGAAAAAGAGGATCCTTATATATATTCTTAGATGCATAATCCTGTTATCACCCACACACATATGCATTTTCCATATATATACAAAAGCACACCTCGCCCCTTATATGTAATCGTGCTACCATGGGCAGACATACATATAACGAGATAACTTATTATATATATTCTTACCAATGCATACACGGTGATTCGCCTTCGACAAGCATCTCGAATCCACCTCAACGAGATGCAAAACACACTACGAAAATATAGGAAACCCAAAATTCACAAAAGGCCTATTTAAAATTGGGCCAAAGAATAAAAATTGAAGAAACCTTACCCAAATATGATGTTGAACTCATTGCATTTGATGGCAGTGGATGGAACCCGATTTATTACAAGAAACCACCTGTAAGGAAATAATGGGAAAAGAAGTGAGATATAAAGACTTCTTAAATATATGTGCTCAATGTGTCAAATGTGCATGATAAACGATCCATGAATTAAATACCAAAATGATCACAAGGATAATATTATTGATTAAACAAACATAATATAATACAAATTATTAAGATAATTTGTAATATAAAGGACACCTACCTCAAAAGATAATCCATAAATTGATCTTAAACTTTTACCAAACACTAATTATCCTTCTATCCTCTGTATCATCCATGAATAAATATGAATCAAACAAAAAAACATTTTAAAATTAGGACTAAAATCGGTATAATTGATGCTAAACTCACTAGGTAATATACTAAACTCTGGGAACAATCTAATTGTGGGGTCTACTCTAGAAACCCACCCAGACCTAAGAAACACAAAAAAACAAATTTATTAACCCAAAATAACTTAAAATTTCATCAAACTTCATGTAAAACCATAGAAACATCCAATGAATAGTACACCAAAACTCAAATGACATGTAATAATGAGATTTCAAGATTTTAAGTCTCCTATATATGCCTCACATGAAATCCACATCATATAGAAGTGATCCCACTATGAGTTTAAATAATAATAAAGCCACAAGTTTAATTAAACCCATGGCTATAAACTAAGATATAGCCACAAACATATATTTGGTTTGGTTCATTTTAGGCGTATAGGGATACATGATTTGTCTTTATTCGATTAAGTCAGTAATTTTTCTTTAATAATGGAAATTATACCTATGGGATCAAGGGTGATTACGTATTTTTTAGTATACACCTAACATATCATCCAAAATGTTGGGAGTATGTCTTTTAGTTTGAAGGTTGGAAAGTAGAAATAATATAAGTCTTACCCCACCCCCACCAACACCCCCTACCTGCAACCCCACTGCCCCCAACATCCCCTACCCCCACTACCTCCAACACCCCACCTACACCCCCACTACCCACTGTACCCCCCACCTGCACCCCCACCCCCACACCCCCACCTACACCCCCACTCCCCTACCTGCTCCCCCACTCCCCCAACACCCCAACACCCCAATACCCCTACAACCCCACTTGAAACCCCACTACCCACTGCACACCCCACATATGCACCCCCACTCCCCCCACCTACACCACCACTCCCCCACGTGCACCCCCACTGCCCCCAACATCCCCCCCACGTGCACCCCCACTGCCCCCTGCACCCCCACCCCCACCCCTTGCCCCTGCCCCAAGGACACCCCCTACGCTACCCCAACACACCCCTACCCATACACATCCCATAAACCTAGCACTCCCCCTATCATAAACCTATCAAAATTCTACCCCTACCCCTCCTCTACACACCCCATGCACCCCCTTCACACCTCTTCACACCCCTACCCCCTGTACCCCCTTCACCCCCTAACCCTTGGAAAAAGGAATTATTGTTATATTTTGACGAATATGTTGGCATTCTTTTTCATGTTTTATTGGTTGTAAATTTATTTGAAGGTTATTATCAGGGTTGTTATGAGTTCGATCAATGAAATATTCAAATTTACGATCATTCTAATAAGGCATTGAAAAATTATTTAGAATAATATGTATTTAAAATTTTAGATCACTACAAGATTTCCAAAGACATGTAAATAATTTTCAATGAATTTTATGGTAAAAAATATATCTTAAATAAGGGATGATGGGTTTCTTCTAATGATGATCATTCAATTAATGAAGAATTTCATTTGTCAGAAATTTAAATGAATAAGATCAAGAAGAGGGACACCAAGAAATTGGATACTCTTATCTAGTTAAAAAATGATTAATTGTGTATATTTTTGTCTTACCATATATAATATTATTCATGAAAAACTAAAAATATATATTATATATCACTTGAATATGTTAAGGATGGTGTTACCACATCATGTGGTAAATCTTGAAATTGTTGGTACAAACCACAAGAGAAAATTAAAGTCTTGGAAAATGAATTGAAGGTTTTGAAAGCTGAAGAATAAATGAATTGTGATCTCATGGAATAATTTTGTTAAAACATCTAAAATATGGGAAATAAAATTTATGGAAAAGTAATTTTATTGAGTCACTTGTTCAAGAATTAAATCATGTGAATGAGGAAAAAACATGAGATATCAATGATTGTCACTAAGGAACGGTATGAAGAACAAATTAAGATAACATAAAGTGAAAGGAATTATCAAAATTAGAATTTAGATGGGCAATTATAGGAGAAGGAAATATGGATTAAGAATCTAGAGGATGATCTTAAAATCATAAGAAGGATGAAAAAAATTGAAAAAAATCATTTAAAAACTATAACTTGTATTATTAAGAACAATAATAGGGTTTCTATAAAAATGTAGTATATATATAGTATAACTCATGTAATAGTAACTCAGAAAAATATCTTAATGAAGTGATAACACTATATGAGTGTGTATAAGGAATCTAGAGAGTTCGACGGTAAGGAAAATTCTACTACAACCAGAGGAAAATTTCTGATCTATCATTGACCAACATCAGGTATTTTGTAAAGAAATATCCATCATCAATGTCTATATATACCATGTCAATAATGTGCATCGGGTATTTCACATGGAAGAGATCATGAACATGGTTTGAATTTTGTGGAAATTCCATGTGGATAGAATATTCACATTCCCCCCATAGGATCTTGAATGTACTAATGACCATTTGGGATAACTTTCTACCCCATTAGAGCCTCTATAATACTCATCATGGGGATAAATTCTATAAAAAATGGTCCCCATGGTTAAACTCCAATAGTCGGATATGTCAATCTATGTGAGATGTGTATCTCCTCTAGGATATCCCCATATCCTAAAAATTCACTTGTTCTTTCATTTCCATACCTTTCAAAATCTTCATTCCATTTTGTAATGTCTCACCAATCAAAGTCCAACAAAATTTTGACATGATGGGTCTCTCATATATATCTTCTAAAGTCTCCATAGTAATATTAGAGTGATTCATATTATTATAAGAAAACATTACCAATGTTAATTGACCCCCACATCCATCCAATGTCATAAAAAAAGTATCTAAACATATAGTATAATACTAATATAGTAAACTCACTCTACTAATCGATTTGGGGTTTAATTTTTGTTCTCGTCATTGAATGGGTCCCAAAATCGTCTGGTAAGACTCTCAAAAAATGTGATAGTAACTAAGAATTAAAGTCATAGATAGTCATTTAGGGAATCACTTTATGTCTAATGATAACCCCTATATAAAACTACCCAAAGATATATACTGAAAATTTCTACCCAATTTAATGAAAGTATGAAATTTTTTTAAGTTGGTCAACAATAACTAATATAGAATCACAACCTATCACTTTCTATGTATTCTGCATCACAATATCAATAGATATTTAATCCCACTATCACTATATGATCACAAGAGGAAATATTAAGATTACTGACACATGATGATAAACGTTAACTTGATAACATTTGATTCATCGATATATAAACTCGATGACAACCCACTTTATGGAACCAAAAACATGTTCAGATATTACAGGAACCTGATAGAAACCTCACAAAACCGAAACATTAACATTGAGATATTACCATAAACTAGTTCTCTTGTAGGATATAAAGGAAAAACCTTAAATAAATATTAACAGTGAGAATCAGAGAGGCTAATGATCTGAAATCAATGAAACCCTATGGAAGAAATCGGATGGAGGTGGGGTGTCCATGTCAGAGGATAAGGATCTTTGGGAGGTGGGGTGGCCACATCGGAGGAGGACTGCAGAAGGTGGTGTAGCCACTTCAAATTAGTGTTGAGTGGCAGCGATCCATGATGGAGGAGGAGGGTAGTGTTGAGGAGGGGGTTGTTGGAGCTGTGTAGATAGGGAGGTAGGGAGGCTGTGTAGGTGGGGAGGTAGCCTGGGTGCACTGGAGCCGCATCGGTGGGGTTGTGGCGAGGCCACATTAGATAAGGGGAGGAGAGGGAGGAGGAATCGTGTGGGAGGAATCATGTGGGAGGTATCATGGGGGAAGGAAGAAATGAAAGATATGAGGCATCATGAGGGAGGGAGGGGGATGGGGCGGAGTAAGCCTAAGGGGTGGGGGGTATAGCCACAACCATCCTTAGGGTCGTGGATTCAGGTTAGCTATAGCCACATTTTTATAAACTGTGGCTATAAATCCAAGGATATAACCCAAATTTCCAGTAGTGGGTTGTGGTTTGAAAGAGGAATCGATCCTTATCAATGCGGGGAACAAGTCACCTTTTAATTCTCCTCAAGAGGCGATTCAGAATTCTAGGCTGTTAGAGTTCAATTTTCCGGTGACCGTTGAGGAGAGATTGAGTCCCAAGGGAGGGATATTGGTGGGGAAATTTTTTTCAAATTTAGTGGATGCATCGCATGTGATCTATGGTGTCTATAAGTTTTGTTTGGTGAATATATTTGGATTATCAACCTTCTTCTGACCCCTTTTTATAGGTTTTCACTTTTCAAACCATTCTTTTTAGGAAAATCCCTGTTTGCGTTGAGATTTTATTCTAGATTGTATGATACTCAAGATTCTTCCTTGGTTTTTTATCATGAATCTTGTCTGGTGTTCGATTCTCTCAGGTAGGTATTTTCTATCTTTCATGAAGATTTTGTGTAGGGCCTAATCCTACAACAATTATCTCTGTCCTTCTCATTGGGGTGGTAGTAGAGGTATCGTGTAGGGATTTGAATGCCTTGTGACCTTAGTGCTTTAGTCACATTTAACTGTATGAATTGATGAAGGGATCTAGATAGTCATCTATTGGATCACATAATAGGTTTGAGGTGCTAAAATACCTGGATATGGATGTGGTTTCTTTGGACTATCCTAGTTCCAGAGAGGGGGATGAATCAACCTTTTATTCTCCTACCTTTAGTGGTTGCATTACCCGTTCGTAGAGTAATGAATTTATGAATACCATTCCAAGATAGAATGTATGGTACTCTTTAGGTTTCAAAGATGATTATATTATTTTTTATGAATTATATCATGGGTTACAATGCTAGGTGATTGGGAGTGAGGGAAAAAAGTTCCTTCATTTTTAATGAGACTCCTCATTTACAAATCTTCAATATTTCTATTCTAAAACTAAAATAGAGTTGGGATAATATCTCCTTTTTTTCTTAGAGGATGGGTTTCTTGGAGTTATTGAAGAATTATATATTCAAATTGTGTATATGGGTCTTCTGTAAGCAAGGTGTTATGGTGGAATGTGCGGATTCATCAGTGCAACATGTTACCACCAAAATTAATTATGGGGGATCAGATGTTCTATTTATTCTTTTTTATGATAAATGCAATGTAGAGGAGTGATGTAAGATGTAGAGGGACAAATATTACTTCAACTCAGGAGGACATATATGTTTTTTGGGAGGTTAGTTCAATGTTATTGTGGATGTATAAGATAAAATAGTGGGTCATTTTAACAGAGCCAAGGAGGATTTCAGGAAGTTTATATTTTCAAATGGTCTGATGGATCTTGTATTTTTAGGTAGCAGATACACCTAGTGTAAGAAGAAGAAAGGGAGAAATCATATCTAGTGTAGACTAGATAGATTCCTTTCTAACTTACATGTCTTGGATTATTTCCCCAAATATTTGGTTTATCATTTTCCTCAATTGTTGTTTGACCATTATCCTTTGGTGGTCTCCTTATAGAAAGATCATAGAAGAATAAAAAACTTTATCTTCTCTTGAAACTAGATAATGATGGAGGGTTTCATGGTATGAGTTGTCATTGCATCTCAAATGGCTGAGGATAGAGATAAAGGATTCAGTTTCGAGTAGGCCCGACAACAATGCTATATTGGAGGAGTTAAAAAGAGAGATAGAAAGAACTAAAGAGAGGATTTTAACCAAATAGGATGATTATATTTTTATTATTCTAAATTAGAAGTAAAACCGGTTGTCTAAAAGGGTTCTTGAGCTGGAAAAAATCTATAGGGAGAAGTCTTGGGATACATGGTTAAGAGAGGGGGACCACAACATAGACTTTTTCCAGGTTTGTATAAAATAAAGTAATGTAGCCAAGAAATTCAATCTTTGTCTTCGAGATTGGTCTTATACCGATTACATCAAGGTGTCCGATAGTTCAGATTTGGAGAATTTTGAGGGACTTTTGGTGGGTTTTGAAATCACATTGGTCCATAGAGGTGAAAATATCATCAATGGGACCATTGGAGACATAGATTGACTTTCTTGACTACCTTATATGGATCAAAGTGATTTCAAACTTGAAGAAGAAGGCTTTGGGCTCTAATAATATTATTAAAGTTAGTATGGATGAATATTATGACATAATTTAGTGAAGATTCATTATCAAAATTATGAGAATCCTTGGGTTTAAATAAAGGGTTTGTGACATTCTCTTTAGGTGCTACTTATCATCATGGTACTTGATTTATTTCATGGGAAGGTGATTTTGTTTTTTCAAGACATTATGAGGTCTTAGGAAAGTTGATCCTTTTTCACCCAATTTACTTATTATTTCTCAAGAGGTTCTCACCAAGAATATCAAAACATATATGCATGAGGGTTTTATCTTGCCTTATAAGAATAGAATGAGGGACAACATCATATCACATCTGATGTTTGCTGATGAAATTTTGATATTCATTAATGGAAGACAATGATCAATTAATAGTCTTAATATAATTTTGGAGATTTATGATTGTCTTAGTAAGTAAAGGATTACTTTGGATATGAGTAATGTTTACATATCCAAGATATTCATCATCAGGTGAAGAAAAATTATTCAAAATAAGTTGGGTATGCAATGTCATCAACTCCCAATGATGTACCTAGGTGTTCCCATCTCCAATGGTATAATTAATAAGGTTCTTTTTATAGAATTTTAAATTGAATTAAGGGCTAGATTTTTAATTGAAAAAATATGTTCCTTTCATTTGGTGGGTGCATTACTTTGGTGAATAACATTTTATCCTCCATACCTACACATGAATTGTTAGTTATTAAGGCACCAAAAGTGAAAATTGATTGTTTGGAGAAAATATTGACAATATTTATTTGGGATTATAACCATATTAGTAAGTTTCACTGGGGTTCATGGAGTAGAATGGAACAACTCATTGATGAAGGGGGAGTCGGTCTTCAAGATGTTTCTGAAACCATGCATGCCATGAATGGTAGAATAGCGTGGGAGATCATCAACATTAAATCTGTGTGGGGGATATTTATGAGACATCCGTATAGTATGGAATGGGAGGCATGGAATGATATTTCCAAGAGGATTTTGGGTCTCAAAAAAATGATGTTTGATCATACCAAATACTTGGAGAACAAAATGAGATGGGTGGTGGGTAGAGGTGATATTAGCTACTTGAAGGATAACTAGGCTCGCTATCCTCTATTTTTACTAGGTTTCCCAGCTCAAATGAACTTATTCAGATAAGAGGAACAACATCTGAGATAGATTAAAATAACTCTCAATAATTAATAAATATTACTTTATCATAATATTTACTTGAAGGAGGAGCCTTATAGGTGCGTGTTTATGAGATCAACTTCAGGTATTATTTTTAGTCACGAATATAGTGATTTGGTGAATGTTAATAGTGGTAAAGATCTATGGGCATCAAAGATGTGGTGTAAAAAGGTTCCTATGAAAATTAATTTCTTAGTTTGGAGTCTTAGTAACCAAGAATTTCTTACCAATGAAAATGTATAAAAGATGTGAATTCACTTGGTTTCTCATTGCATATGTTTCCAAAGTCCACTATAAGAAACAATATGGAATTTATTCTTTAATGGGGAATGGGTGCATGGTATTTGGTGATATTTGGATCTCTGTATAGAAACTACAGTTCATGATGATACAATGTCTACATTCATCGCGAGATAGTTCTAGGAGGAAGAATAGGAGGAAGATATATATGTTCAGGGGGGGGGGGGGTTCACTACAGTTTTCTAAGTTATATGGGAAGATAAAAACAAGGTGCAAGAATAAAAACACTGCTCATTTATTTGGATTAAGGTATTCATTAAATACCATGTGGAAAATCCTATAGGTGTCTTATAAGGTGGCAGAGCTATAATATTAGTTTTCATATTAATTCCAAGTGTGACCATTGCTACTAGATGGGAAATGAGCCTTAGTTGGAGGTGGGTTTCCTAGATATCTCCAGATTTTGTGCTGAAACTTAATGTGGATGGTTCTTTACAACATAGATAAATGAGAGGAGGAGGTATAGTGTGTGATATTAGAGGCTCTATTATTTTTGGATTTAATTCTTTTTATGGGAGGGAAACTCCACAGGAGTGGAAGCCGGGATGACAGATAGTGGAATCATGTTGTTCAAATTCTACAATTTCAACATTATGGATCCATGGGAGATTTATTATTTTATCAGGAGGTGAAGGATGATTATCAATCAAAATATAGAGATAAAACACACTTCGAGTGAAGGTAACTTCACTACAGATTCCTTGGTGAATAGAGGGGATCCTAGAGGGACCATAATTTTGTTCTTCTATATAGGATCCTTGTTGAACAATTGTAAAATCGTTGTTACGGGGCATACTCTGGGGCTCCACTTTCTCCCCTAACCTATTGTGGATTTCTTTATTTTGAAAATATATATAATGAATAATAATGATGATGAACCGAGGAATCTATACAAATATTCCAATACATAAATCCCACAACTATATATAGTTTTCCTATTTAGATCATCAAATAATGGTAAATACATCATGCATAATAACATTATAGAGTAATAAACACACATCAAGGCACTAAACATCCAAATAACATATTCACATGTGTTTCAAATTAGTATATCCTAATCAGAATCATCTAAAATAATTGAGAAATTCTAATCAATCCACCCTATATGAAATCAGGAACCCTAGAAGACACATGGTTGGGTGATGATATCGATTCCTAGTAAACGATTCACAACTACATGCTAGTATCTCATAGTCACTCCCATAATGAAATTCCATTGGATAGGTAGACCCAAGATATAATGCACCTACACAAAAGTAACTATCATCTCCCTCTCAAGAAAATGAAAAGTGCATGTTTTTTGTCACCATCACTCAACCAATGCAATTATTAAATGATGATTAGTCATCTTGATGTCAGAAATGGAAACTCTGTTGAATTTAGAACATTATAGAAATGGAGTAATGGATTCTAGATGAACCTAATTATGGATGTATTTAGATATAGAAACAAAAATATGTCAAAAAAGACATATCATTATCACCTCGGGTGAGACATTATACTACTGTGCATGTAAGAGATCCTCCTCTATCTAAATATATAACATTTTCATAATTTTTATAGCACATTTATTAGTTAATGTTAGGACCTCTTCGGGGTATGCTCTACACTGGGGGGGATCAGTGTTTGAGACTTCTAAAACTAATCAATAATTTTTTATCCATTTACATCCAAGACATGTTAGGATCTTAGTTCTATTGTTCTTTATTAATTTTTATATACTAGTAGATAAATGTGATTAAATGATGATATATGATTCTTTATAAGTTCCATTACCCAATATGAGTAGCTAGTCCTTATTGTGTTTCGTGGGGACCAGCCCAAAAATTATACACTATAATGATGTATTAGTGTGTCTCAGAAACTATCCTGATCCCAAGTCTGATTCCCAATACTTTAGGAATGGGGATAGAAAAAAATCATGGTTCCCTGGTCCACATGTATCTCCTTCTCGATCTTTATATTGCCTGTGTAGATAGAATTATGATTCTTCAATTTCTTTGTAATACCAAGAAAGTCATCTAGTAATTGAGACACTTTTTGAATGTTTTATTGCCTTCTTGACTTCATCCTCTTCTCTTACATGCACAACAATAGGAAATAAACTTTTCTTCTTCATCTCTTATATGTAAAGTTATTAACCCAACCATATTCCTATTTAAAAAAGAAAAATGGAATTCTAATTTTATACCACATATATAGAAATATTTTTCTCCTATTATTATTCTATTTCAATGGCTATAAGACCTCTCTACAATCTATGAAACCTTCAATGCACAACACCTTCTTTCTTTTTCTTTTTACCTTACGAATCAGAACAACACAACACTCTTATCTTTTCCTCATTTATTATTCCCCTTATTCTCTTCTTTTTTCTTCAGTACATATGTCCTAAATTGGATCTCTTATCCTTATCATGGAATCTCATCATGATTATTTGAATGAAAATTGATTACTTTGGTGGTCATCATGATGAAAAAATATCAATTTAAAACCTATATTTATAAAGCAATGAAGGGTCAATCCATAGGGAAGGTAGGTGAGATGATCTTAGGGATTAACTTATAACTAAATATACTAGAAATACGGAAAAAATTATGATCATTTCAATAAATAGTGTGTGAAAATTGAATGTATGGAATGCTGTGTTGGTTATGTTAAGAACAAAACTACATTATATAATAGATACATGCAATCAAAATTATCAAGGAAAAATTACAACTGTAGCATCTTTTTTATGATGTATTGGTCTTGAGAAATGATTTAACTCAATGATAAATTAATTAATTATATGCTTTATAGTCACCCTCAAGAATTTTAATATATCATATAAAAACAATCACTTTCTCAGGTTATGTGTTAAAAAAAATAATTACTAACGAGAATGATGATTATAAAATTAGAAGAAATATTGAAAGCTTATATTGATGATTATTTCCCTTGATATATTAAAACTTATTCATGTTTTCATGTAAAAATAACAAGAATGAGTAACAATTAATCGATATATAGAAGAATAAAAAGATAATAAATATAAATAAATTCCCATATCTCTCTTGAGTTGGAGCCTCTCTCTCTTCTTACTTTTACATAGTTTTTATCTCTCATTGATGTTTGGATCATTCTCACCAAGAAATAATTTTTACCCTTATACTCGAAAGAAAAATCACAATTAGTTATATCATGTATCTAAGATGTTCAATATTAACACTATATTCCACTTTTGAATAATTAGTAAACTGACTTTTAACTCCCATTTCCTTACTCTGTCATAGTTATCTTGCACCACTTTAGCACAACCACTACTTCATCACTAACCACATGGAATCCATCAGTCACCTTCCTGTGACATAAGATGAACTTTTCCAATCGCATACACTCCTACACATGATTTTAAAATTAAACATTCTTCCCTAGGAATCCTTTATTCTTTCACCACCTTTAATCCAGCACATAACTTAAAGAAGTCACACGTCATAGTGAACTATATCACCCGAAAAAATCCAACACTCAAAATATGAAATTTATGAAATTTTAGTTCATCAATAATCATTGGATATGTTTAGAAACACCTGAAAAAATTTCATCCCCATGAATAATTAATCAAAAAATTATAAATTGGAACCGATTAGCCATGAAATCTCATCCCGTTCTAGTCAAGTAATTAATGAAAATTGTTTTTTATAGAAATTATTCCAAGTATATTGAGTGTAAAGTCTTCCAAGTTTTTTATCGAAGTGATAGTTAATGAACATAACTATTCATCTTATTCAAATCATCAATTTTTAAGAAAACAATGAACTAGTGAATGACACATGATCTGTAACTCATACAGACCTCAAAAGTGGCTAACTGTTAACAGATCAACATCATCAAGCTCTATCAGAAATAGATAATAATGTCTTCTTCAAACCCACATATTCATATATGATTGATCCTATTCATTCATAACATGAAAAATCATTCATGGAATTCATTAACGTTGATAAAATTTGATAGTTTATATGTCAGTCAAGAATGAGTTTTATTCTATATATCTCTGTCATGATTTCTTAATCATGATGTTGAGACCCCATTTTTCATATTAAACATGATTCTTCATATTTAGTGAGAAATGGTCATATTCCTCAATAAAAATTAGATGATCTCCAGATGGTCTTGGTCGATATATTCTTGAACATGCTTGAGCTTCACAAATGGAGGCATCAATCTCTTGAATTTAGGGTTCTTCGATCCATAGTGACTCCTAAAATTAGTTTTGAGATCTTGGATAGGGTTTATTTTCATCATCCAACACAACTTCACCGCCATATCCCATGATTGAGATCAGATCCCTTAGTCATCTTTGATGATTCAATCTCCCTTTGTTTCATTCTTAACTAGGCACGAATCAACGATTTGAATTTTATTTCCATGACTCAAATGGATCCAGTTAAAATATTCAGGCGATTCTTGACATTTTATTCATAGTTCTTCGGTTGGTTTAGAATCCTTCATGTGGTATCTTAAACCATTGCATCATGAGTGGCCACCCCAGTCTATTTCCACATGACTAGTAGGTTATTGAGGTGCATAATAGGTTGGATACTCATCATCCATGGTCACTTAAGTGAATATATTTTTTCAGGAAGTAACTAAAGTCTAGGGGCATGGTAGGTTATGATACATACACAGTCACTTGCACCACCTTTAGACAGGAATAATTAATTTAAGTGACCATGGATTCTTCATACAATAACATCAAGATGCGACCACTTGATCCTTTGTTAAAAATTATACCTACACCTTGATAATAACTTAACCCATGAAAATTAATTAATTTAAATAATTCTACATAATTATTCCTGAAATAAAAGAAAATAAAAAAGATAAAAAATAAATAAATTAATCACCAAAACAACACATTTTAAACAAAAGATTAAAAGAAAAGAATTTACAACCATATATTAATGATATTTAGATAATTTAACAATTTTAACACATTTAAGAATTAAAAATATAATTATAACTTTTAAAATTACTTGGAAACATATAAAATAATAGATCCTAATTAACACATTTCTTTTCCATAACAAACCACTTAGTATAGATTCAGTGGTAGGAAACAAGTCTCAAATTTGAAAAACAATAATGCCATAATTAATTTATTTTTAAATTTATTTTGTCCCATGGATTATTTTATGAGAAAAAGTTAATACTATATCAAATTAAAAATATTCAGTGAAAATTTGGTTATTATTTTACAAAAAATGGTTGGATTATAAATATGTTTTATTGAATTAAAAAAACATCATTATGAATTTAACTTGGGCTTCCAATGTTCTATTTACCCCTTAGAGAAAAAATAAACATAAATAGAAGTCATAATAATTATACAATAAATGTGTATAAAAAAATTAATAATTACCAGAAATTATAAATAAAAAATACAAAAAATTAACTAAAAAATAATGAAGGAATAATATAGTGACCCATACTTTTCAAACATAAATTTCACATATTTTTAAATGAATATTCACTAAATAACACAACAATCTATTCTAGAGTTGCATATGTCTACTTCCTTTGGAAACATGAAAACATAAAAAACTGGTTCACAAAAGATCTACATAGTCTCCCACTATGTTCTTTATAACTGGCACCCTCTTTAGACATATCTTACATAGTACCTTTCATAATAACATGTGGAAATGAAACATAAGAAATTGTGAGATTAGATTCTTATTAAGGGTAAAAAAGGGAGATATAAATGATTACTTGATCTTAACATGAATATAAGAGTATGAGAACATGAGAATAACATTTTAAGATCATACCCTTTATATCATAAATCATTATATTGATTTATGACTTAAATCTTGGAAATTAATATGACACGAATCATACAATAATCAAAGATAACAATCCATGGAAGCATAACATTTCCATAAAATGTTGAATTGTGTAATTCACTTAAGTATAGAAAATAATTTCCATAGTATTCAAGGATCATTTACAAGAATACCATAATGGAATGGGTTTACTCCCCAAACCATCATAGTTACAAGATTCACTCCCAAGGTTATCATAATGGAAAAAGTCCCTTAATGAACTAAGTTCACTCCCCATTGTAGTCCTATTTATCTCATGAGATATCAATCTTTACCCAATGAACTATAGGGAGATATAGTTCCCAACTATCCTTGGTTATAATGTGACCACTATACTTGGTTATAGCATAACCACTGTCCTTGGTTATAACATAACCACTATCCTTGGTTATAATGTAACAACTATCACATAATTAAAACAATGCATATGTGTGCCATAATATCATAAAACATTCATCATATCATCACATCATAACCCTTTCAAAGAGAACAAGTTTCATAAACATCTCATCAATTCTCTATATAACAACCCGTAAAAAATAAATGGGTTTCATAAACATCTCAGAAATATAAACATTAATCATCTAGAGAAATTTTAAGAATGGTATCACTGGATTATATCTCAACTAAATGAAAATTAACATCAAATATTTCATCTTATATGGAAAATTATTTTGAAAGATAACATGAAACATTTATTGAGAAAAAATATTCTTTTATACAAATAAATATATTATTTATTTCAGTTAACACTTTTAAAAAAAATTGGGAAACTGACCAAGTTCAAAATACAGATAAATTAAAACCACATAAGAAATTTTCATGCCATTATAGAACAAATTAAAGTGGTTAGAATCATTTACCTTGGATAGACTCCATATGAAGGAGGTGACCTCCATATCCAGGTTTTCCTTAATGAGATCCTCAATGTGGAATCCCATCTGGTCCCAAGTCATCACAAGTTCCTCAAGGCATGTTTTCCCCTCGTTGACACCACGTATTAGAATCCTATTATATTTTCTAATTTAAGAGGATTATTCGTCATTTAAATCAATTCACAATAATCATTCAAACATCCTTTGTATATCCTCCTCTGATACCTTGATCAGGATAGATTCCTATATCATTTCTTCATTAGAATACCTGAGAATCAACTGGATGTTGTCTAATTCAACTCCCTCCGTATTCTTGGTGATGTCAGCAAAAACATCCAAACTCTTCTCAGGGATTTTCCTTTGATATAAGATCTTTTAATATGAGTACTAGGTAATTTTGAGCAGTCCATTCATCTCCACGGTCTCTGACTATGATGAATAAACCCATCAAAATCAACAAGGGTGTTCTTAGTCTTCTTTGAAGATGACCAAAGGCACTGTTTCATAACTTCCGTTTCCTTCTCCTCTAAGGAACATGATTCTGAGGTAGACTCTTTGACCTATGATTTATCATATAACCTTCCTTTTAAGGGATGGATCTCTACATGTATCCCCTCCTCGAGGGTTTCTTCTTCAAATGGAGGAGGATCAACTTCACCTAGTAACGCAAACCAGTTCTAAGAACCTCTAGACACTCCAATAATACTTCTGTTAATAGGAGTGGAAGGATTACTATCCCAACCTGGGATCTATTCTATCCACTATGGGACCTTACCTAGGCATGTTCTATTCACTAAACTTAAAACAACGCCTTGTCTGTAGGAAGATCCTTCATTGCAGATCTGTTAAAACAGGAAAATACACCATTGCCTATTTCCTAGTCCAGGACCTCTTGGGGAGAATTGCAAACAAATTTCACAGCTTCTTCATATGCTTTAGGGTTCCTTGAACCCATATTCACTCTCTCACACTCCCTTGAGATGCTTTGGACCATCCTTGATAAAGGAATGATACCAAAATCCCGCCTCAAATGAAAAAAAAATTCCTCCACCATCGACCATGAGATCCTTAGTCCCACCTCCTTCTGGGTGGTAGAAGGAAGCCTCATCTCCCGAACACCCTAATGATCCACTATAGGATGAATTCTACCAGTGAATCCCTCCATTGTTTCCTACATAGTCTGATCCTCTCCCAAAGAAGGAAGGACCTCCCAATAATTTCAATATAAAACATACTGACATCTACCAGATTCATGACCGAGATGCTTATAAGAAAAATATAAAGGAACCCAAAATTTATAGCATACTTTCTGATACTAGCACAATTATCCTTAAACCTCAATATAGAAGTCATCCAATGGGTTCTTGGATACATAAACTTCAATGAAAATCCTCAGAGAGACTGGATGACACACAAAACAAGTGTGGAGTTCCTAGAAATGATAGATATCTATTACCTTTTGTATTAGTTCCTTCATATGTGTTGGAACATCCTATATCATAAATATAGATTTATTATAAAAATATTTTATATCCATAATCATATATATTATGCCATATATTATTTACATATAACTTTTTATCACCCTTTTGTTAACACTTCTGTTGGTCGGAGTATAAAACTAAAGAGGGGGGGGGGGGGTTGAACTGAGTTCCTATAAAAATTTCTATTTAAAAAACTTATTTAAAAGTTCCCCAATTTGAAAAAAACAGCATAGTTAACCAAAGTAACATATTTATAAATGTTTGGATCTTTTGAAAGACCTCTCAAAGATTGACTAGTTCTTAATTAAAGCAAGATGGATTATCACTTTAACTTTTGAAATCAATATACTAAAACGAATTATAATGTAAACACAATCTAATATTAACTATAAAAGTAAGGAAATGATTTCAATAAATAAATAAAATAGTGATAATAGAACTTTAAAAGGCAGAGCAGAATTTAAATAAGAGGTTTAGTCTCAAGCTAAGATTTAGTCCTCTCCCCTTGGTGACCAACCTACACCAAGCCATTTATACAAATAAACAGGGATCTAAACCCTTGATCGGGGTAAAAAACAACAAACATAACTGTCCAGGTCAAAAGACCTCTTCCACTATTTTCATGTGAGTGAAAATTACAACAAGCCACAGAGGGACCTCTTCCGCTATTATCCCTGGGTAGTGAATGGTGTAAAATGATACGTTTGTGAAGATATCAATGTATCTTCCTATTTGGAATAGGATATAGTGTGTGTTTATAATAAAGACTCACTATTAAAAATATAAAACAATACACAATCAGAGAATAAATAATGAGATAAGAGTTATAATTCTATCTGTGTTTGGTAATGCAACTTGAGACTCTTGAAAGTTGTCTTGAAATGTATCTTGAGTCAATTTATGGAAAATCCAGCAAAATAGGTTATCGTGAGAGATTTTATATTCTGCTTCTAGTGAGGTAATGATGTTCTTGATGAATGTTCTCATGCTTTCGTTTGGTGCTGTAGATGTTCTTCAATTTTGGTTCTCGGTAATGTATTCGTATATGCATAGTTGGTATTTCTTCTTGTGTGTATCTTTGATATATGATTTCTTATATTTTTCCGCTATTTTTGCCTTTTGGATTAGGTTATTTCTTTATACACTGTAGGGATGACAATAAACATGATCTCAATCATGTGTTGGTACCTCGTAACTCGTACTCTGACATCGATATTAATGTTGTCTACAAAAGGCAGACAAAGATATTAAAATAAATCATGGTTCTAAGTTTCAAAAACATGACCATTAGAAGGAAATTTAAATTTAGATGATAAAGTAAGGAATAATGGTGTGTCAGGATCGGTAGTTTAGGAATAGTGAGTCAGTATCAGTGTGCCGCTCTATTGATAGGTCGACATGATGGTGACTCAGCTATTGGTAGGTCATTTTGATGGTATGTCCACTTGATGTAAGGTCAACTATTGGTATCTCATACTTAGTGAAAATTTCATACATCAGTGATTCATTCTGTCGGTGGCTTGAACTAATGGTTACTCAAGCCATTGGTAACTCGACTTGAATGGTGACTCATCAAAAATTATGAAAAGCTATCAGTAGCTCAATGTGATGGGGACTTAGTTATAATTAGGTCAGGCATTGATGAATCATATCAGGGTTTTATCATTTACTAGATTTTAGTATCCATACTGATGATTAGATAACTAACTATGAAACATATCATCGGTAGGTTCAACAGTGAGTCCATCATGATGGTGATCAGCCTCAATGGTGACTTATCCTCAATGGTGACTTATACTTAGCCAAAGATTTCTAACCTATCTTATGTAGTAAAAAAAATAATAGAATAGATTAATCTTATATGTAAACATGAGTAAACATAATTAAGAATAATTAATCTTTATTAAGAATTATTTTTAAGCATTAAATTATAGAAGACTAATAATATATCCCTTTTTGATGATCACATATGATGGAGTTAACAAGCCATTCATAATTATCAACAGAACAATTTTTCTTAATATATGATATTGATCATGTGAGATTAAATTATGATAATAGACATAATCAAATTAAATATCAAGAAAATGAAATTAAATCCAATTAAATTCATCTCATTCTCTAAGATCTATAATGATTTTCAAGTTAAGTTAAATGCCATATCATATTTATCCCCCTTTTAGGATTATCAAAAAGAGAACAAATAATAAGAGATAAATAACATACCATGGATGAAAAGATATAATATATTTCAAGATCTAGAGAGAGTACAAGGGAGTAAAAGAAAATAAATTACATCCCTCTCAAAGATTAATCAAATCACTTCTTCTCCAAAGAAGGATCCATCACACCTTTTCACTTATTAGTAGAAGTAGATGGAGGAACATGAGGTAAAAAAGGAGCTATGGTATACATCTGATGAATGGGGAATGCAAAAGGTACAAAAGGTGTAATATTCTATGTATAAGATTGAGGAGCTGTGAGTTACATATATATCATAGGTCTTAGATGACTAAGAGACAATGCTACAGACATGGGAAATGGTTGAAAATATGTAGGTAGAAGAGTAAAATGGTTTCTCATCATAGAAGCTCTGAACTAGGGATAAACCTACTGGTATATTGAGCCTGAAGGTAAAATCTTAGGCACTAGTTAAATGGGGAATGCATATGGTGCTACCATAGTAGTATTCTAATGATGGAGGTAAGGCTTAATAAGTTTTATAAAGTTCATGATTATCTACCCACCATTCTTCATAGCCTTTGTGAAATCATACTTATTTTCCATAAACATTTGAAGAGTACGTGTTAACTCTCTGATATATTTGACTTGTTCCCTGAATGCTTGAGTAACAGGAGGTATCTTCATATTTTCAACCAAATACTTGAAATGACTATCTAGATTATGTTTAGTATAAATTATCTCAACATGGTAATCTACTTTATTTGTAATCTTCTCTGGATCATTAGTATCCCCTTTCATGTAAACCCTCACCATATCATGTATATGGTCACAGTTCTATCAAAGTTTGGTGAGATTTTCCTTATCAAAACCACCCATTATAGTTTGAATCTATTCTCTAATCATATTTATGATCATTTCAACACCTAGAGTCTGAAAACCAGGAGTAGGTGTGGTTGAGGCTTCAATGAATGCATCTTTGAATAAGGATTTTAAAATCTATAGATCAAGAGGTGGAGGAGGTGTAGCAGTATCTTCCTTATAAGATTCATCCTAAAGAGTGTTTGACACTTTTTTCAGGGATGCTGCATACTCATATGGAATCACTTTCACAACTGGAATGAGTAAAACCAACTCATCACTTAACCTTTTATTTTAGAATCTCAATCCTTGAAGTTCTGAAATTAACCGAGGTTGAATCTGGGAAAGGATTCTCTCTACAAGAATAAGAACATATGTTTCATAGAAACATACAATATGATCTAGTTGATGTGGAAGGAAATATTTAACTACTAATCATAACTCTTCCTTAAACATTTTGAAATCATTCTGAGTTACATAGTCTATAGGGACTGGTGAAACCAAAGGAATTAGAGCAGGATCTAATGTTGGAGCTATTTCAAATGGAGTCGTTTCATCTACCAGAGATTACTTAGGACCATCTATCTCATATTCTAAATTAGGATACTCTAAAACAAGAGTGACATACATAAGATATTTTCACTTTTACTTGGATATCACATCATAATGAATGAGAGTATCAACTATTATAGTTTTTGTCCGTTAATCACCTTCAATAGATACTTCCGCTTCAACAAGTTCTTCCCACTCCATATGTTCTTTCTTCCTAACATAAACAAGATACTGCAATGGAGAAACTAGAACTTTTTCTTCAACATGAACTTCCTCATGCATATGAAAATATGGAGCTCTTTCCACAACCACAACTAACTCAGGAGCTTCATGGGATTCAAAAATCGATTCCTATTTCACTAAATCAGTATCAGTAAGATTTTTCAGGCTCAATAGGATCTAGAGTATGATCAGTAGGTTCTATAATAGGACCTTGATCATCAACATGATGGTCTGATCCAATATAAGTTTCACTAATTCTTTCTTCTTCCTCATCATTTGCAACATCTTAATTTTCTTAACCAGATTATTCTCCTTCATCTTCATATTCTTCCTCTTCATCACCACCATCCTCTTCTTCCTCCTCATTTTTACTTTATCCAGTTTCACTATTAGACTATTAATCTTCTTCACTACAACTTTTATTGAAAAATAAAAAATTTTCTGATTCTAAAGTCTCTTTATCATCATATTCTAGAATGATAGGTTCTTTTGTATGAAGAGGATTAGGAGGTCTAGATGGTATATATGTCATCTTTTATGGATTTCATTTAATATCTGGGTCACCTCTATTAGAAATAAGATATTGTTCTCCTTGATTTTCTTTAGCTTTGTCTACTTCTTCATTAGAATACTCCCCAACTTCATCTGTTCCAAGACGAGGATCAACCATGTCTCGAGGCCTTGAGGGGTTCTCAACAAGATTAAATTTCTAATAAATCGTATCATTTTCTTCAAACAATTTTTTCCTCCAGGGATTCCAATTGATCTTCATCGTCTTAAAAATGATCATTATTATACAAAACCCATCACAATAAATTATTGATTCTTCACCCTCATTCACCTGACATTTGAATATAAACATTGAAGAAATAAACTTTGTATAAAACATGGAATTTTACTTGGATTGGGGTTTCATCATTTCATTCATATGAATCATTAAATACCTAGACAAGTTAATCTTGTGTCTATTTTTCATCCGATACAACAAAAAGACATCTTGGTATTTGATAGAGGAAAAATCCCCTTTTCTTGTGGACATAACTAGTGATGGATAAATTTGAACAATAACCTGCATTCACCATCAAGCTCTATTTCTATTGGTCTTTTAGGAACTCTATTTCCAGTAAACTCCGATAATGATTCCTCAAAAATGAAAACATCACTATCAGGAGGAGGACTTCCTTGGTAATCATAAAAAATACCTTTATGAAGAACTTTCAAGCATTCAGCCCACTGTGTTGAATAAAAGGAAACTCTTTCACCATTTATCCAATAATTAATCCAAAAATCTTCTAAGACTTTGAGAATAAATTCTGCATGCAAATAAAAATCATGAACAATCTTAGGATAAAAAGATCCCATGCTGTTGGAGAACCACTCCAACCACCCTTGTTCTTCTTACACTTTCATGACAAGAAAATTACTAAATAGTAACCATTCAGAATTTACTTTTTTTTAGGGAGTGATGATTCGGCTTGCGAGTTTAGGATCAATAGGTTTTGGTTTAGGTTTACTAGATTCACCTTTCTTCTTATTAGAAGGATGTGAATAATCCATAGACTTCTCAGAGACATGTTTAACTCAATCCATTAGTGAGATTTGAAGGTTTAAGTTCAAAGGAGAAGGGTAGTAGTTCGAGAGAGAAGAATAAGTGAGAAGGAATGTGGGCGTGAGAATGTGAGTTGGATCGATTTGAGTTTTATAATTTATAGATTTAAAAATCATAAATCAAGAAATGAGGATTGAAATAAGAAGAAACAAATAAAAAAGAGACATTTGAACTTCCAGAAAGAAAAATAACAAAGTACAGAATGGTGTGACACAACGGTGAGTCCTATTAGTGAGTATTCACTGGTGAGACACATAGTGAGACATCAATGGTGAGACATAAATGGCAATACCTCAAGGGTGATTCATCAATGACGAGTCATCACCGGTGAGACATCTATAGTGAGACAACAATAGTGAGTCATAAATAGTGAGAAATCAATGGTGAGACATCAATGGTGAGTCATCAATAGTTAGACATCAATGAAGACACATCAATGGAAAGTCATCAATGATGAGACATCAATGGTGATGCATCAATAGTGTGTCATCAATGGAGAGATATCAACAGTTATTCACTCAAAATTGATCATCCCTAACTTATGTTTGATGTAACTCATTCTCTATGAATTTGAAGGCTTTGTAAAAATATCAGCATGATGATATTCAGTGCTAATAAATTCTAGAGTTATATCACCTTTTTGATAATGATATCTCAAAAAGTTATGTCTTACATAAATATGTTTTTTTCTTGAATGAGAAACTAGATTCTTAGAAATGTTAATATAACTTGTGTTATCATAGTTTATAGGGATATGTCTAAATTGATAGACATAGTCTAGTAATGTGCGTTTCATCTAAAAAATTTGAGCACAACAACTACCAACAACTATGTATCTAGATTGAATAGTAAATATTGAAACAAAATATTTATTCTTACTACACCATGAAACTTGAGACTTTCCCAAAAAGTGACATGTTCTAGAGGTCATTTTTCCATCTAACTTGAAACCACCAAAGCTAAAATCAGAGCAACTAACTTAGTCAATTAGTTTTACTCTAGGATAGAATAGTCCTAAGTTAGTAGTATACTTGAGGTATTTTAAAATTCTTTTAACAATAAGTATATGTGACTCTTTATGATTTTATTCAAAATGAGTACACATAAATACACTAAACATAATATCATGTCAGCTAGCAGTCAAGTAGAGAATACTTCCATTCATACCTCTGTAATTGGTTTGACCCACCGATTTTCTATTTTCATCAAGATAAAATATATAGGTGGTACTCATTGGAGTATCACTACTTTTAGTGTTATCAAAGTTAAAACATTTTAAAATATATTTAGTATATTTACTTGGATTTAAAATAACACCTTTTTTATTTTACATAATTTGAAATCCAAGGAATACATTGATTTCACCCATTAAACTCATTTCAAACTCATTTTACATCATTTTTGAAAAATCAACACATAAATAATTTTTTGAATATCCAAAAATATTATCATCAATATATATTTGAACAACTAAAACATATTTATAAATTTATTTTATGAAAAGAGTAGGACCAAAATTCCCTTTAGTAAAACCTTTTAAAATAAGAAAAGTGATGAACCTATTATATCAAGATCTTGGAGCTTGTTTTAAACCATAAACAACTTTTTTTAATTTAAAAACATTATTTGGAAAATGAGGCTTTGTAAAACAAGGGGGTTTTTCAATGAAAACATCCTGAACTATATAAGAATTTTTAAATGAACCTTTGACATCCATTTGATAAATTTTTCAATTGATATGTGCTGCATAAGCTAGTAGTATTCTAATTAATTAATGTTGGTATATAAGTGAAAAGGTTTCTTCAAACTCTATTCCTTCAACTTGACTATAACCACTTATAAATAGTCTGGATTTATTTCTTACAATTGTACCGGCTTCATCCACTTTGTTTCTAAACACACCGTTAGTGCCTATTTTCAAGGTTTCTTTAAGTAAATGAACAAGTTTAAAAACATTGTTTCTTTCAAACTAGTTTACTTATTCCTACATTTCCATCATCCAGAATTTATCATTTATTTCATCATTGAAATTTTTTAGGTTCAAGCTGTGAAAAAATAGTTGACGTTCAAATTGGTATCTTAGATAATCTAGAGTTTGTGTTCCTTTGTTTAAGTCTCCAACTAAATCATCTAAAGGATGATTTTGAGGGTTCTAATAGATCTAGAGAAAGAATGCCTGGTTACATTAGATTAATCTATATTTTTGGGTTTCTTTTCAGAATTTGGAGAGTTTCCAGAATTGGATTTTTCTACTTCTTTAAATGTAGAATCCAAATATTTAGAATTTAATTCTAAATTTTTCATATTGCCCTCAAGATTTTATAAGGATTTTTTGAACTCATGTGGATCTTTTTCATCAAAATTGACATTCACAGATTCTTCCACACACTTGGTTCTCTTACTAAAGACTCTATAGGCTTTACTAGAGATTGAATAACCTAGGAAAATCCCTTCATCACTTTTGGAGGAAGATTTGTCTATATTATCCTTTTTATTGAGAATAGAGACTTTGATACCAAAAACATTTAAGTAATTAACCTTAGGATTCCTATTATTCCATATCTCATAGGGGGACCTCTTTAGGATAGGTCTAATTAAAACTCTATTGATTTTGTAAGAAGTTGTATTTACAACTTCTGCCCAAAAATAAATAGCTAGATCATAGTCATTAAACATAGTACAAACTATTTCTTATAAGATTATATTTATCCTTTTTATAACTCCTTTATACTAGGGTGTCCTAGGGGAAGATAAGTTTTGACTATATCCATTTTAAGAGCAAAAAGATTCAAATTCTAGAATTTTAAACTCATGGCCTTGATCACTTCATAAGGATTTGATTCTAAGTCCACTTAAGGGTTATACTGACCTAGAATACTTGATGAATTAAGAGGAAACCACACTTTTGTGAGCTAAAAATAAGGTTCTAGTATACCTAGAAAATTCATTTACTAGAATATAGACATAGTTTTTCCCATTTAAACTTGAAACTCTAGAAGGTAAAAAAAATCCATGTGATCCAACTCAATATGTTGAGAAGTTGAAACTTATTTTTTTGGTTGGAAATATATTTTGGGTTGTTTTCCTTTTTTACAAGGATTGCCGAATTTTTCAATTAGAAATTCTTGTTTAGCTATATACTTGACTAATCCATTTATAGTAAGCTTTCAAAGAGAGTAAAAGTTACAGTGGCCTAGTCTCCTAGTCTAGAGCCAAGAATCTTTATAAAAGGAACATAAGCAGGAAACTTTCCAAGAAGCTAAGGAATATAAATTTACAATATATACATTTTCATTTATAAAGGCAGTAAATACTAAATCAATTTTAGAAATTAAAACATTACAAGAATCATTTTCAAATTGAACTTGAAATCCATCATCACACAACTATGAAATTCTAAGTAGATTATACTTAATTCCATAAACATAAATAAATTTAGAAATTATAACTGAGTTAGTGTTACCGATCTGTCCATGGCTAATAATTTTCCCTTTTTCATTTTCACAAAATGTGATTTGTCCACCATAAACATTTATAAGATCCTTGACACAAGTGTAGTCCCCTTTAATGTGTCTTGAAAACCCACTAATCATGTAACATAATCTCTTACACGAACTCTTCAAGTAGCTTTCCTACAAATAATAATGTAAACAATAAATGATTTTGGTACCCAGACTTGGTTGGGTATAGTAATATTAGTAATTAAAGATTTAGGAACGCATATTTTCCTCATGGATTTCCTATAGGCAGGTTGAAATGTCTTAGAAACATAAACTCTAATAGTTCAAAAAAACCTAGAAGCAATAAAATATGTTCCAGCACTGGAACTTGCATAAAATTATCCAGATTTGGATAAATAGTTAGTTTTAACAAAATATATTTTCTAAAGTTGATAACCAATACTAGTAGTATATTTAGAAGCAACCTGTTTACCAAAAATTTTAACTAAGGTATCTTTACCATTTGTAAACCTCTCAAGATCCTTTTTTAAGTTCTAATTTGAATGTTTAAGTTCTATATTTTAATTGAGAAATTGATCATTATTTCCTTTTATATAGTCAGTTCAGACTTAATAGTAGCCGAAAGAGCATGCTATTTTTTGTGAATTTTTATTTATCTTTCAAATCATTACAATTATCCTCAAGCATTTTAAAATATTAAAAAATTTATTCATAAGTCATATTTTCCTAATTTTCATATTCAAATTCATCTTCAGAATAATAATAATGTTGTTTTGGAGATACTAGTGTTACATCGAATGTGGTTTTCATAAAAAGAATGTTGGATTTCCTTATTGTACTTTCTATCCTTGTCACCATATTTCTTCTTATACTTTATCTTTATAGAGTAATCTTTCACACATCCTTTTCTTTTTCATTCATAGAAGAATATTTCATTGGTATTTTCACTTCTTTTCCAATCCTTTTCCCAGTTACCTGAACTTTCATACTTTCCTATATAACTAATATTTCTAAAAAATTTCTACTTTCTATAAAAATTCTTAAATATTCAAGATTATTGAGATCTTTCTTCATAACCTTAACTTCATGCATCTTTATTTCTATAAATTTCAGCATAAATTTGATTTTTAACCTTTTATTTGGATGAAGTGGTTTTGAAAGACACTGACTTTCTTTTAGGTTTGTCATCTTCTTCTCTGTTAACTTTAAATTCATCCTCATACATCATTGGCTTACTAATGAAAACCTTTACAAGCAGTGAATCGATTTCACAAGATTCTCTAATTGATACTCATATCACTCTCCACCTTTCTAGAGACATATCAAAATCCGCATGATCTATTCTTTTGTAGTGATTGTATTTCTTAATGAGATCATCGTATTTAAAATATAATTGAACCTGAGATACATTTTAGAAATAGTCTCATCATGATTCATTTTGAAATTATCATATTTGATAGTATATGTGTTAAACCTCATTTAATTAAGATTAATGGTTCCTTTATGTGAAAGAACTAGAGTATCCCAAATTTCAAGAATGTTTTACATGTAGAAATACTATTGAATTATTCATCACCTAGAGAAAAAAATAAATCATTCATATATTTCCAATTATTATTATTTTATACCTTATTGGTATCATCCAAATTATTTCTTATAGCATCAAGAATTTTATATTTATCAACTATTGCAGACCATATTTCAAAACCCATGCATTCTAAATACATTTTCATTTTGATTTTTCATTGAACATAGTTTATTCCATTAAAATAGGGAGGTATGTTGGTAGAAGAACCTTCCTATCTATTGTCTATTTAGAACAAATTTTAAATAGATATAAATTTTGAATTGATAGAAATTTTGAGATCATTAAAATTAATGTTGAAAAGAGATCTGAAAAATATTTTAATCCTATGATACCAAATTTTGATCAAAGTAAGATAGTCAAGAGGGGGTGGGGGAGGGGTTAATTGAGTTTCTATAAATATTTATATCTAAAACACTTATTTAAAAGTTCCCCAATTTGAAAAAATGTCCAAGTTAACCAAAGTAGAAAATTTAATTTTTTTTGATCTTTGGAAATAATTCTCAATGAGTGATTAGTTCTAATTTAAAGAAATATAGATTATAACTTTAAATTTTTAAATCAATATACTAAAAATATTCTAATATAAACACTATCTATGATTAAATTTTAAAGTAAATAAATGGTTTCAATGAATAAATAAAACAGTGAAAATAGAACATTGAAAGGCATAGTTGAATTGAAGTAGGAGGTTCGGTCTTAAGATGAGACTTATTATGATACACTTTTGATCACCTTCAGATAAAAAATTTATATAAATAAACAAGGATCCACACCCTAGATCAAGGTAAATAATAGTATACATAACTTTCTTGGTCAATAGATGTATTCCACAGTTTTCATGGGAGCGCAAATTACAACAAGCCATGCATGGGCCTATTCTACTGTTATATGTGGGCAGTGAAAGGTGTAATAAGATTGGTTTGTAAAGATATCAATGCATATTCTTGTTTGGAATAAATTTTAGTGTGTGTTCATAATATTGACAACCACACACTACTGAAAATATAAAACAGTACACAATCAGAGCACAAATAATGAGACAAGAGTTAGAAGGATCTGTGTGTTGGGTGATGTAGTTTGAGACTCTTGAAATATGTCTTGAAATGTAGCATGAGTCAATTTCTGGAAATAGATAGTAAAATAGAGTATCATGAGAGATTCTTTCTTCTTATTCCAGTGAGGTAATGACGTGTTCGATTAATGTTCACCTCTTTTCATTTGATGCTACATATTTTATTTAATTTTTGTTCTCAATAATTTCTTCGAGTATGAACAATAAGAATTTCTTCTTGTGTGTTTCTTGAATGTGTGATTTATTATATTTTTTCAGCTCATTTTTTTGGATCATTTGATTACTTTATACACTGTTGGGCTAACAAGTAGCACGATCTTGATCATGTGTTGGTACCTCGTACCTCATACTCTGACATCAATATTAATGTTGTCTACAAAAGGCAGACAAAGTCATTAAAATAAATCATAGTAATAAGTTTGAAAAATATTAATGTTATAAATAAATTTAAATTTAAATGAAAAATAAAGGAATTATGATGTCTCAGGATTAGTAGCTCAGGAATGGTGAGTCCGGATTAGTAGGTCGCTCTATCGGTAGGTCAACTTGACAGTAACTCATCTATTGGTAGGTCATTCTGATGGTATGTCCGATTAATGGTAGGTAAACTATTAGTAGCTCATACTTAGAATAAATTATGAACCTCAGTGAGTTATTCTTTGGGTGGCTCATGATGATGGTGACTCATGTCATTGGTTACTCATCTTGAATGGTAAGTCGCCCTTAACAAAAATTCTGAAAATCTGTTGGTAGCTCAATGCGATGGTGAGTTAGTTATCGGTGGGTCAGGAATTAGTGACTCATATAATTTTTTGGTCATTTTCTAGATTTCAGTATCCATACTAATGTTGAGACAACTAATTGTGAGACATATCATCATTAGGTCCAATAGTGAGTCTATCTTGAAGGTGGATCAACCTCAACAAGGACCTATCATCTATAGTGACTTATACTTAACCAAATTTTACTAACATGTTTTATGTATTAAAACAATAAAATAATAGATTAAGATTATATGTAAACATGATTAAACATAATTTAACTTAATTAATCATGATTATTGATAATTAAAACTAGAGGATTCCAACAACTTCTTTATTAAAACACTGTTTCATATGATATCTACTTTGTTTTTCATGTATGTTCTAATTCAATAGTTTTGGTCCTTATATATTGATCATGGTTCCATTATATCAAGAATGTTAATATTGAAATACATATAATATATTTTTATTATATACATTTTCATTGTCCTTCCTAAAATATATAGATATAAAAGTGAATTACATCATTCATAGAGACGGTAGGCCGTATGTACACTTGGACGATATATCCAGTTTTGATAAATGCCAAAAAACAAAGGTAAATAATGAATAAAATTTATATAACAAATATTATATCATATATATCATATATATTCATTAAATAAATGTATATTACCATTTAACTAAAATGTAAAATAAAAATGAATCACATCGCTTCTTGGAGGTAGTAGTCCACATGCACACATGATCGACATTATCATTTTCCATTTGTTTGGAATGTAATAAGTTATACATTATATTATCATTATATAAGTATAATAATTTAATAATTATCATATATTAAACTTAAACCCATCAAAATAACTGTCCATAAAATATAGTGATGAGAAATGATTTGCATCGCTATGTGGAGATGTTAAGCTGTACGTATGTATCGGCGATATTTTCACTTACCATTTGATAGAAAGAGGGTGAATAAAGGTGTTTTCATAATCATAATAACATTTAATTATATTTAGTATACTGAAGTTAATATTTTAGGAATAATATAAAATATTTTGTGGAGCTAAAAGAATAATTAAAAAGAAAGTGATCAATTAAGGTGATTACTTATTGTTTGAGATCACTCCTTTAGATCTCCTCTTAAGGGAACTAGGGTAAGTCTTTAGGGTATAAAAAGACTCTATAATGTGTATAGTTGAGTTTATAAGAGAACTTGGAATATTTTGGTCAATATGGAAGGCTCCAAGTGGAGTGAAGAAGAGAAAGTAGGGGTACCATTTTTTTAATTGAGGGAAGTGTCACTATTGGAATTTAAAAAAATATTAAAAAAAAATAATTTTAAAGTCCAAATGGATCCAAATTGATAATATTCAAATATATGATGAGGATTATTCTAAATCCACTCATGAAATAAAATCTTAATAAGCTTGGTTTGAATTTTTACACTTAAATTTTTGTTTTAATCCATCATGAACCATGTTACAATTACTGTAATATTAAAGTTGTAATTCCCCCCAAAAAACTTGTGTTTTATATAATTTTTATTTACATTTTTTTATGTTGTATATTACCCAAAAAAACTTGTTTCTTATGTAAAAGTAATATTATGATCTTGATACAATGGAATAAAACACATGAAGCAGACGCAAGGAGTTTTATTCAAATAGGAACACTTTAGTGTTTACAAAAATAGAGATTAACAAGGGAAATTAAGCTAACCAAAGATACCAATTAAAAACTCTATTAAGATCACAAGGAGACCTCCCAAAACAACAAGAAACCCAATAAGATAATAGGGTTCCTTGGTATCTGTCATAACAAACATAAGAACGACCAAAGCCACTGTGGCCACGCTAAGAACCAATGGTACAATGAGAACTGTTTTTTTCCTCCTTTGAGTTTTATGACAACCTAGGGCTTGGTTTTATACGACACTAATCTGACCATTACCCTGGGTGACCATGGAATCCTAACGGCTATTAATATAGTTTTTGTCCATGTAGGTTAATTAATTGAAAACATATGAGTGTACTTTAGTGCAATAAGTAATTAGGTTGTAAAATTATAAAAACTACTTCAAACCGTGAACCTTAAGAGGACATAATGAAATGTTTTGGATTATACAATGGTGTTTTTTTGAAAGTTAATAGGGGAAAAAAACATGTTGTAATTAAATCAAATGTATATTTTCTTTCATTATCTTAAACAATGGTGAATTTCTTTTAATTTATTTATATTTCTAATTAAACCATGTTTTGACCATTAAAATACTAGTATAAAAATTATTATTCGATTTATAACTATTTATATTAAAAGTTTAGTGTTTATAGACAACCTTAGAAAATAATTCCAACTTTTAAACATTAACCATCAAATGTTTAAAAAAATCCCTATTTAGAAAGGAAATTTCTATATAGTAATACATTTAAGACTTCATAATTTTGTTAAGCTGGTCTTTATAAACTTTGGTTTGGTTGTGTAAAAATTTGGGCCCACTAGGGCCAGCCCTTTATTGGTCGGGACAAGGGATGAAGCTCACTCAAGGTGGATATGCCTAGCCCTCAGCCCATGACTGGGCCCGCACGAGATTAGGCATAGGTCACACGAGTGGCGTACAAGAGCAATCATGGGACCGCAGGAGCGCATGTGTGCGTGCAGCGCAGGCACAAGGCCATGTGAGCCGGGGTAGGCCGAGGCTTGTGGAGGAGGCGGGGGACCGTAGATAAGGCCCCTGTGTGTTCTTTGTTATTACTAGCATTGCGAGAGGCCGGGTCTTATAAAGGATTCACGTGCGGCTCCCCGTTTTGATGTAGGAAGTGATTTTCCGGGTGAAATGAGATTATGGCCGTTGGATCGCGTATCATGCGATCTGGGCCGTTTATCGCGATCTGAGCGGTCCAATCCAGTGCTCTTAAGTCATAGCTATCAATCGCAATATCGCGTGATCTCATCCACTGTTCCCTTTTAAAATTCCGTATCTTTCTGGGCCGTCCGATCTACCGACGGATCGATCTCGAACGTCCTTTACTTTCAAAAAAACACTTATAATATCGACCGTAGGATCTTTTTTTCGAGCGATCCTGGATGTCGGTTCCTCTATTATTATTCCTCCCAGTTCTCCTTTCCTCCATACTGCACCAGTAGTCAACTTCCATCCCTCTCATCTCCCATCTCTTCCACAGCCAGCCTACCCTCTCCCACCATCCCTCACTAACATTTGTGCACCCCTAGTTCGCGTGGTAGGACCATGAGCACATGAAAATGTCAGATTTTTTCACCTCCTTAAGTCTCTCCTCTTCCCCTCTTGGTGAACCCTATAGTTGCACCATGTTTCTCCCTCCCAAAGCCTGGCGATAGCACCACAACCCCTTCCCTTCTTCTCCAACATCTCATAATACCACAGGTAAGGGTGTTTTCATTTTCCTTTTACATACAAATGAGTTTTCATATATATATGTATATAGTTTTGAGATATATATATATATATATATATGAATATATACACTTCCAACTATTTTAAAAACCCTAACCTCCTCTGTTTCCTTCTATTTTGAGGTTAGAATGCATTGGTGAAAGTGTTTTGTTTTCATCTCTTCATGTGAACAGTTGTCAAATATATATATATATATACATGACCTATATGTATATGTCATGTATATACTTATTAATTCGGTTTTAGAACTCATATCCTCCCTAAAAGATTCATGTTTTAAGTGTTTATGTGAAGGTATAAGGGTTTACCTTCTTAGGTTTTATGAAAAATGGTTTTTATACAATGTATATACAAACTGTATATATATATATATATGTGTGTGTGTGTGTATAGGGTTGTGAAATTTTATTTGAAATCCCCAACCCATGTAAAAAGCCCTCTGTTTTAGGGGAGTTCATGTACATAAAAAGAAGATTTCCTTAAATTTCATGCAAAAGGTTATTTTATGCCGTATATACAAAGTATATATGTAGATATATTTTATGTGGTCATGTCAAATGGTTTTCATCCTTGATCTTGTGAAAATGCTGCCTGATTTTTAGAGCCCATTCACTTGTAAGAATTTCTCCTTTGATTTTGGGAAAAATTGGTTTTCCTTTCTGCTTTAGATATATATGTATATACATATACATTTTACTTTTACAAATATTTTTTCTTATGACCATTTTCCATTTCTTGTTTATGTAATGGTAGTTGTCATTATGCTCATTTTTTTCCTTTTTTGGGTGAGGTGATAATAATTTTCATGGTGGATTTATTTATTTATTTTCTGTCCATGTTTAGAAATATTTTGGCAACACATTTTTCTATCATTCTTTTGAAATATGTTTTTTGAGAAAACCCAAAGGGTTTTCTAAAGTATTGTTTTCAAGTGATATTTTTTTTAAAATTTAAATTGGTTAGGAAAAATGAGTTTTTGAATAGGTCATATTAGTTTTCATAGAGACAATCATACATATATTCATGGTGGTATCCTAATAATATTTTTTCCTCACACCCAACATATGACTTTGGTGTGTGCATACTCTGTTTTATAGGACATAGGTAATGATAGGGGTGCCCATTTTGGGTGGATATTGTTGATTACCATCATCCAATGGTTCCCATGTTAGTGGATACACGGTCTCATGAGGTTTATCTCATGAGGAGTTGTGATTTAGTTTTGTTTAGTGGTGATGTATATGTATTATCTTGTCTATAGCCTTTATGCTAATGAGAATTTTATGTTTATTAAATTATGTTATGCTCCCCTATTATGCATGAAATGATTCTTTTATTTTTAGTCTCTAGTTTCTTCTTTTTATTTATGCATCTTAGTATAATGTAGTTATAGTACGATTGATCTAGTTATTTATTCAAGGGTGAAATCATTCCCAGTAACAATGTTTTGAGACTGTGGTAATAGTTTCTATCCTAGGGAGATTTGGGATGCACCTTGGGTTTGTGGTAGGACATCATAGGTAAGGGGTTAAGTCCACCCAATTTGGTTCATTACATAACTATCTATTCTTATTATTTCATTATGGTTCCACCTTCTATATTATCATGGCCAAAGATTCTGATCTTTAATGTTCTTGTATTAACGAGGACATATTCTTCACCTTTATTTACTGTTTTCTTTTCATGTTCATAATGGTCTTGGTAGAAATATAATTATAATCCAATATAAATTAATCATTAAAAAAACTATACATAATTTTAAATACATGAAAAAAATCTTTAAATGAGTACAATTTAAAATATAGATAAACCAATAAAGGTAAACCTAGCTCTGATTCCAATTGTTATAACCACTTTTGGATATGCACAATATAGAGAGGGGTGGGTGAATAAATGTTTGGTAATTTTTTAAAACAATAAATACTTTTTATCCCTTTACCAATTAGAAATTTTAGTATCTTGGTTCTCTTATTATATTTTCTTTTTTGATATATATATAAATGAAAATGAGTAAATTATTACACATGATGTTTTTACAATTTTCACTGCCCAATAAGAGAAGATTTTACTTTCAATGTGTGGTGGTGACCGATAAATATATTGTCACTATGACGAGGTAAAAATTATAGTGGCATGTCCTATAAAAAATCCAAAACCAAGTGTGGTTACCAACAGTTTAGGAGGAGGGATATAAAACTATCATGATTCCTAGGTCCACATGCATCACTTGGTGAATATTTAAACTACTGGTATAGATATTCTTAAGATTCGTCAATTAATTTTCAATAAAAAGAAATTCCTCCAATAGTCAAAACCTTTATTGAATGTCATAGGTCTACCTTGACTTATTCCTCTTCTCTTACCTACATAATAAAAGACAAGAAACATTTATTCTTCTTATCTTTTATAAAAAGTAGGGCACCCAAAATTATTCCTCAAAATAAAATAAAACTATAATGAATCATTTATTGGAAATATAAATGTATTTTTCTTATCCTATAATTATTTTCTTGAATTGGTTGTAATACATCTCTATAATTTTTGAGACCTCGAATGCACAACACCTTATTTCTAATTCTTCTTCTTATGTAGAAAAAATGCACAACACTCTTGTCTTTTAATACTTTCTTCATCACCTTATTCTCTTATTTTATTCTTTAGTTTATATGTATTTTACTATTTATATTATATTTGGATTCAAATAACAACATTTTTCTCTAAATGATAATCAATGAGTTAGGTCTCCTTCTTATTAATACCAAAATATTATCTTTTTAATAATAGTGTATAACCTGTATTAAAACTTCTTCATCAACCGTGCTTGTCTAGTTCTCATTTGTCTTGTACCCTATGTATGGTACCTATCTGTTTGATAACTGTTCATATGATACATATTTTTTTGATTCCTTTATATCTAATACCCCATGTTTGTCACCCTCTGTATAATATCTCTTGGCCTAGTAACTGTTCCCTAGGAACTACTTCATCTGATACCTTCTTCATCTATTACCCTCTTCATCCGGTTATTAAAAAAAAGGATCTATATAGCTATTTGGTTGGCACCACACTTATTTAGTAATAAGAATTAATTCATATTACACCCACTACCCTATATATACTCATAAATTCTATAAAACATAAGAGAGAAAAATTAAATTAAAATTTGAATTTCCTTCTCCAAATTTAATCTTCCCACTCATTACATTCTTCAATTTACAACCATTAAACCTATGATTAAATTTGAGTAAAAAAATTTGTAATAACATTAATCATATCTATGTATCAAAAAATTACAACACTTCTTATGATTTTGGCAATAATCATGATCTTTCCATAATAATTATGAAGACATTGAAAGTCCAACTCAACACCACCAAAATGTATAACTTTATAGAAACTTTGTAAAAATCCTCAAACCTCTGTTCAGTTCCTCTTTGAATTAACTCCTCCATAAATTTAATCTTCAAATAAAATCCTATGTCTTGTAATGATTCTTTTAGTATTACTTTATAAGGATTTTATTTTTTCACTACTATTTGTCTAGATATATTCCATATTGTAATCTTCATATTTGAATATCTATAAATCTTTACATGTTTTATATGTGTGATGATTTTTGAGTTACTCTATCCAAAACTCACAAGGATTTTCTATTCGATGAACTCACATAACATCCCAAAGAATAAATATCTCTGAAGAACACAAAAGATCAAGAAATGCTCAAATTTTCTTAAAAACATTACTTTATCCATCAATAAACTAAAATCTTCAATCCTATGATCAACATAGTCCTCTCCATTATTATTTAAATTTATATATTGATAAATATCACAATTTTTCTATTATCTTGGAAAATATTTTTCTAGTAAATCTATATTCAGAAACTTTTGTCTGATAAACCTTATTATATAATTCTCTATTTGATGAATTCATTGGAGAAAATTCTATCCAATTAATTTAATTGGGAAACCACTTTCTGTTAGTTTTTAGGAACCTTTATCTGGTTAAACATTAGGCGATTATCTCAGTATGCTAATCATACTGTAGAAACTTTCTAAAAACTAAATGTGAACTATAATAATCTTTAGTAATCATGATATTTGGTACTTTTAAGATCATATAATAATTTCCGAATTTACTTTGTCTGAATATCTTAGTCCCAACATAACTGTATTTAGTATTTATAAACACAATCAGATAAACTATTTCCCATATTCATTTAGCTCTCCTTTATCCAATAGAATCATGTACCATTTTTTGATACCTAATCATGTTTTTCTCTATGTTGAATAAATATATTCTGAAAATACATTCTATTGATTAATGTTCAACATATTGTAAACAACTTTTATTATCCAAACATAATTACACATTTTATAGACATTAAGATCTATCCACCGAGCAAAAAAAAGCAATTCAAAATCTTCAAATACTATTTTTCCTTTTTGTAATGAAAATATTTTCAATCCTCTAAAGGAAAAAATTACATTTATATTATTTCAAGATTACATGACTTTGGAACTTCTTTTTTTAAAAGGTTGGGGCCGAAGCCTCATATATTATTAAATCAAAGAAAAGACCTCTTTAACCGGGTAGAGGGAGACCCATTACATAGCCCGAAGGCCCAGCGGGCATTTAGCCCATTACATGGCCCGTTGGCCCATTTTTTGGGACCAAAGCCCATTCTGTGAATATTACTGCTACAGTACCTGCACTGCTATAGTACTGCACAGTACCCGCCGCTGCTACAGTACTCTACCGCCGCTATAGTGACCTGCCGCTACTATAGTTCCCACCTTTGCTACAGTGCCACCACTACTAGAGTCTGCTATAGTACCTTGCGTCTAATGGGTTTTAAACCCCCAATTTTCATGTAGAATTAAGGGGTGCTTACCACTAATCCAAAACCCTACTACACTTTGGAACTTCTTCTCTTCTTCAAAAATCATGAATTTTTTCATAATTAGTCCTTTATAATCACCATCTAAAACCAACATCCAAGATACATCTTCTTCATTAATATGCTTCCAAACATCAACCTAAATTCCAAAAAAATTATCCTTTACTACTTCCCTAACATATAATCATTAATAATAAGTTTGGATACTTCAATCATAATCCTAAGAATCTTATTCTTTACAACCTATTCAACATATTAATATTAATAAAATCTCTATAATTATTAATTGAAAAAAATTGGAAACAAATACAACACACTGAAAGTGGGATCTATAGTTAACATCATAAAATTTGAAAAATATATTATAAAGTGACTATAAAATTAAGCTATTCATATTTGATGTTAATTTGGGTTGAAGTTGTATTTTTTATCAATTATCTTTTTTTTAATTTTCAAAGTCATCACACAAAAGTGATGCCTAAGTTTCATGAACAAGAAAATTAATTCATTGGGTTTTCAATAATTAAGGTTATTCTTAGTAGATCCCTTGATTTAAAGAATAAGATCACAGGAATCCAAAATATAGACTAAATAATAAAACAATATGAAGTTTTTAATTACAACAACATTAAAATAATTGGTTACAAATACTATGACATTAAAAAGTAGAATTTTTGGACCAATAATTTGTATTATTCAATTATCTCTCTATATGTCTAGGGAAACATGTGTGGGAATGACCTTCCTTTATGTATAAACCACATTTTCATGAAGATATCACCTTACTAGGCCAATCTATCTCATTATGAATATAATTCAACTTCAACCTCCATTCTAGTAAACACTTATTCATGATCAATAGAAGCGTGGGGGCATGAAGGGGAAAATAAAGTTCTAATATTTACCAATATATATCCATGGAGAATAGTATCAATTGTTAATACTATACATTTGATAAATTGGATTAATGAATTTCACCCAAGATAATTGTATATAATCACATACTATGATCACATGTGGTAATGGATACTATAATTCATGGATATTACCATAAACATAATAACATTTCTCCAGTAAAACCACATGAACATGAACCCTACTACCATTCAATGGATCATGACACTCAATAACCTAAAATCTATTCCCAAATTGGTCAAAAAAATGGACATGAAATGTGGAATAATATTGAATAATTAAATTAATATCACAAAAAAATAGTGACAATATTACATCCCTCTATTTAGACCCTATTTATCATGTTTACCACTTCCCACAAAATACTACATCATGTAATAGAATGTTTCCTTCACTAGAAGAATAATTAATTTTAAAACATAATACTAAATATAAGAAAAATATCCTTTAAAAGAAAATTCCATGTTACTAATTAATAAATATATTGATATTCCCAATTAAATTTTATAGGTATATTCCAAAACACACATTGAGACTCCATTAATTCATTCCACAATATTGGTCACCATGTGTTCATATCTCCTAACGTCATTATATGTCAGTATCCATTTTCCTTTTGAATTTAGATCATGTAGTAATATATCTCTTGATTATATTAGATAATTCATTAGAAAAGGTCCTCCATATAATTATATTAAGGTTTATACACTAAAGAAAATGATAATAAATAAGAACACAAATAACTTTCTATTCCCTATCAAAAGGGTTATTTTAACAAAAAAATACACCCAGATTACTATTTTCTTTTTTCGTGGAATCATCCTTAAACACTTTTACATGTTTATTGTGATGTTTTTAATATTTTTTATATAGTAATAATGGGATGATATCCACTTAAGATCCTGATATTGTACATGTTTCTTGATCTCTCTTCACTGATCAGAAATGAGATATATTCCTCCAATGTTCATTACATATTCTTTGAGGCAAGACAGTAATTAACTCTCAGATGATATTTTTTCCTTCATAACAATAGAAAAGTCTAATATAACATTATTACACTTTTTTATCATTTTTTGAAGAAATTAATAATGTTCCAATGTACTTTCTATATAAAAATATTCAACTAATCTGGAAAAATATTTACAGTATAGAAAGAAAACCAAATAAGGAAATATTATACAAAGAAATCTATCAAAGATCAATTTAAATCAATCAGCTTTTTTTATTTGCTAATATATTATACGTTGTGTAACCAGTATAAAACATGATTTTTGTGACACAAAAACTCCACAAGTTGTGGTAAAATTTGAAAGGAGTCATCCCAGTACCCATATACTCTCATGATGCCCTTTTTTTCCCATCACATTCCTTTCCATAAGAAATCTAATAACCACAATGTTTTTTGATATTATCCCCCAACAAAACTATTAGAATGTATTAAAATGATATTATCATGTCAAAAATAATATTTTAAATGAATTCAGTATTTGTGATCATGTGACCCTCTAATTGGTTTGCATTTAAACATTCTTGTTTTGTAAATATATATATTCTCCAATATTTGAAATTTTTATCAAAGGTAGCATGAATATTTATTTGAAAATATGACTGAAACTTTTAAAATCTAATTATATAATTATATATCATCAATTAATCCATGGTATATCTATAATAAACCACTTTTTGATACTTTTTTTATCACTATCTTCATATCACCCTTTCTATAAAAATATCTTCCAATATACAAAACACTTTCATCAAACTTATGATTCATTCCATTAGTAATTTCTAAACATTATGTGTTGGAAGTAATGATTGACCAATAAAATTAAGGTAAGAATTTCATATATATTTTTGATCATTTTTGTAATGGTGTAGGTTGATTCAATGGTTAGTGTAATGACACATTAAACAACTCAAAATTATCTTCAATATTTTCTTCTTTTTCCACATACTTAATATTTTCCTATTGTTTATAATGTTCATTATCCTCAAAATTTTACACCATAAAATTTACTTCAGGTGGAGAACTATCATTGAAAAAATAAATCTCTTTATGAGATGTTGAACCCTGAGGATATGATAGTGTATCCTGAGGTTGTGATGGGAAAACATCCATTGCTGACAGAACATCATTGACAACAGATATAGTGACATAAAACTCCATTGTTTGATCTATGGAATAGTCCTTAACCCATGATAATACATATCACCATTCCTCATAATTGATAATTTGATATTATATATACCATAACCAATATTTAAATTGTATATGTATATATGTGATGGATAATATTACTTGATTAACCGTGAGTTTTAACTATCGATATATTTTTATGTAAACATATCACAAAGTTGTACAACCATTGATCACTACTAATCGTTATGGGTTTCTAATATAAATATTTCCTGGTTTAATATCAATTATTACAATTTTTTTAATAAATATATTTTTCCATATTTTTATCTATAATAATACTTAGTTATTAATTATATCTTATACAAAAAACATAATGTGATTATAAAACATATTAGAATTTTCTTTTAATTGTGGGTATTCTAACTAAAGGTATCTAAAAGTATTACTTAGTGTGATTTTTGTAGAGTAAAGAGAAAAAAAGCATCCAAAGTAGATTCCATAGGAGTGTAATGATAGGTGTGGAATTTTTACTCTTTTTCATGCTCCAAGTTAAGATAATGTTAATACTCAACCAACATTTTAAGAGTTATTATCCCTAGGTGCATCAATGCTAGAGCCTAAATCCCAATGTTTGTATCTAGATATGGATGAAATTTATAGGATACCACAACTGGTTAACTTTATCAAAATTTAATGTTTTTTCCCTATATTTAGACTTATAACGACAATGATTTTTTTCTAGCCCTAACTTTTTAAATTAAATTAAATAATATTATTAATAAATAAATCATTACTAATTATTTAAAATTATAAATAAAACATTACACTAATAATTACAACATTGTACTCATATTAAGCATAAAAATTTATTAATCACTCAATTTAAAATTTCTAAAAAAACTTACTAATATTCCTAATGATTAAAACATGATACTAATAATTAAAATTATACACTAAAAATTAAATATAGAATTTTATTAAACATGAAATTTAATATTACTATTAAAATTAACCATGCAATTTAATAATATTTTTATTAATTAATTATAATAACAATTAAAACAATACACTAAAAAATTCTTAATATAATAAAACACTAAACATGAAATTTAATTATATTTATAATGATTAAAAAAATATAATAATCATGAAATTTAATATTAAAAATTTAATTTTATAATGATGAAATCATAATAAAATTTTATTTTAAATAATTCAAACTAAAATATAATACTAATAATTTATTAATAATTTTTTAAAATATTATACTACTAAAAAATAACAAATAAAATAATATAAAAATACCTCATAATTTTAAAGACTAGAAAACCAAAAGCACCAAAGGATATTCAAAATTTTTTAACTGTTCGAGAGAGGGAAGGAAATAAGGTTTGAATAGAGAAATCAAGGGTTCCCTTTCATTAGGGAATCCCACCATCGAGCATTAATTGAATTGACACTCAATGCTCAGTCAACGAATAAGAGCGTTAATTCATTTGATGATCAGCTGACCTAAATTTGTAGTAAAAAAAGCATAAACCAGGTAATTCAAAAAATCCCATATATGAAATTTTTCTTGCCACTGCACACTAATCCTCCTCCTATAATCTTTCAAAATAGTGAAATTTTGAGCTCCCTCCATAGCATCAATCCTACCTCGCTTCCCAGGTTTTCATGTTTCCCACCCACTCGCACATTTTTAGTTTTTTTTAAATTGAAAATGGGTTAGGGTTTGAAATATTTTTCAAAATGGTCCCCGGGAATTGTAAACCCCATTCACTCATCCTATTCACCTAGAAAGTGTGAACATGGTTGATTCTTCCTCCATCACTAATAGAGGATGTGTGAACTACATTCAAAACACCAATTAAATATAAAAAAATGAGGCATGAATGTGATTCATGCCTTTTTCTAGGAGAAACATATAATAGTGGTAGCCCCCCTCTCTTATTCCCTTATTAAATTCCTATAATTTTGTAGTGAAGATCTACCATAGTGTAATCTCTTTCTCAAGTTACTATTTACAGTTTTTAGTAAGGTAAAATTTCTTTCCTCAAATTTTAGTTAGTTCATTTATATTTCTTATCTATTTTTTAGAGTACTAAAAAAATATATAAATTGTATAAGTTAAATAATATATTATTTGGATGATTTAAGTACAATTGAATTATTTGATAAATATAAATATTATGTTTGGATTATTTAAATGTTATTGAATGATTTTATAAATTTATATAGATTATTATTTTTAAAGATAAATTATTTAAAATAAGTAAAAAATTATGAAATATAGATTATTGGTAGTTCTAAAAAATGTTGAATGATTACAAGTTAAAACAAAAAATACATATTTTGTTTTTTATATTCATTTATAATTTTTTAATAAATAGTTTTAATTTCATTTTTTCTGATATGTGCATCATCCATTTTCCTTATACATAGGACCTTCATGTCCATGATAAATTTAATATATCCCCTTGTTTACCTCACTTACATGTGAGTTCTTTTATATCAAAATAGTGGTTTCAAATAAGTTGATGATGTTCAATGGTATATCTGTATATGTTGGTTAACTATTATAGATCAAACTTTTACCAATGATAACAATTACTTTTATCAAGGCTAAAAAAGAGTTAATGTTGTAAACACCTTTAAAATCATGTATCTTTTATCGAAGTTAGGGAAAGTTCCAATAAATGATTCCTTTATAAGTATTTGTTTTATCAATTATTTTTTATGCTAATAAACATAGCCTTTATCAGTGCTAAAAAAGTAATGATAAAACTAGGGTTTAACATGGATATTTTTTTCAATGTTCTCTCCAAAAAAAAACCCATTTATTGGTGGTCCCCATTAACCTCCCATACTCACACACATTACCCACCATTATCAATTATTTCTATACTAATTTACTACTTCTCTCCTTGATCTCATTCACCTGTGCCTGTAAGGATTAGAACCTAGGAAATCCATATGGAAAGAGAAATACCTTACTACTACTCCATCTTATCTTATTATATATTTTATATTATATATATTTTTAAATATATATCCACATATTATATATATATATATTAAATACAATTATAAAACATGTTTACATGTGTGTATATATATATAAATATACATATTTTCATTTATTTACACATATTATATATTAATATTTATTTTCATATATTAGAATATATACATAAATTTATATTTTTCTATTGAAACACACACACATATGTAATTATAAATTTTATATATATCCTTTTATAGGTATATACATATTCATTCATATTTATAAGGTATATAACATGAATAAATTTTCATTTTAAATAATTTGTATAATTATTTTTTATTTACATTTAATTTATATATTTTAATAAATATTTCATATATTAATATGGTTAAATATTTATTTATAAAATTAAAATTTTATATGTAAATATATACAAATATTTATATATATGTATATATATAATTATAAATAACACTGAAATATGAAAAATGAAAAATTTTAACACCTTAATATTTATTTGAAAGTAATCCCTATTAATAAATTTAGTCTCTATAGAAAAAACATACAAGAATACCCTCTTAAAAAAAATTGAAATTCCATTGAATATTCAAAAATTTGTATATCACAAATAAAAGCTTCGTTTTGGAGGCCTTCAAGTCCTTTTTTTACTAATAAAAAACAAAGACCAAGATATCTTTTTAAAATTCCTGTATATCTTCACAAGATTCAATTTGACATCTTGTGGAACCCAAATAAACACACGAATCAGACGCTATGTATGTTTTAATTTTAAGAACTATTTTCATCTTTTCATAAGATATTAATTAAATTATTATTATTTTATATTAATAAATTCTTTTTAAATTTTTATTACTTGATAAAAATAATTAAATTATTAATTAATATTATTTTTTCGTTATTTTATAAACCATTTCCACTAAATATATTATATATTTAGTGAAGATACATGTTTAGTATTATATAAATCTTATTTAAGAAAATATAGAGTATATATATATATAAATATATTATTATATAAAATATGTTTTTTAATAATATATAATATATTTTTTGATGGTCTCCCTTATCAATGAAAAAAAAGTTATGAAAAAGGGTGTGTTTATCAGTTCTGAAAAAAGTGATAATAAAGTGTGTCATTTATCAGTGCTAAAAAAAAGTGTTGATAAAGGTAGTGTTTTATCATCCCTTTTTCGGCACTAAATAGGGTACTCTTTATTAGTTCTTTTAGCTCACATTGATAAAATCACCCTATTTATTAGCATTTTTATAAATGATAAATTGTAGCATTGAATAATCCTGATTTTGTAGTAGCGGTTGAAGTAGAATGAAATATCTTTTAGTTTATTTGATCAAACCATATGGATATTTCTCCATTGGATGAGTTTTTTTTTATAATTTTCAATAAATAAAAATCGTTATCATTTTATTTTTAATCATAATTTTTAATTTGTTTTTAATGTTAATTCATGTTGCAAACATAATAATAATAAAAAAAATAATTAAATTTAAATTTCATTTAAAATAATTAATTCAAAATAAATTATTACAAATATATGATATTACAATTAATATTTTAGAAAAATTCAATAATACGTATATATTTTAAAAATAATGAAAAAAATAAGTAAAATGTTTTAAAAAAATATTTCTAGAATGAAATTTATCTAATCTACACATTTACAAAATAAAAAATAGGTTTTTTTAAGTAAAATAAAAATTGTATTCTAATATTTTGTTAAAGTAAATTATATAATATATGTTTTTGAAAAAAATTAATTTAAATAAACAAAAAATTTTAAGATATCACTGCATTTTTATAAAAGGTTTATCAGAATATATTTTCACAAAATGTAAATTTGTTTTATTTTAAGAATAATAAAATAGATCATGACGATTTTACCACCAAATAATTTTGATATTGTAAAAATATTTCATGAATTTAAATGTATTTCATGTATAACAAAGGTTTTTCTGAGTATCAAAGGATTTCATGATTGCTAATGATTTTCACCACTTTTAAATGCCTTCATAAATGCCAAATTATTTCACAAATGCTAACAGATTTCACAACCTCTAAAGGATTTTGTGGCTGTTAAATGATTTCATGGATACCAATATTTTTCACAACTGACACTCAAGTCTCTCACCATTGCTCGCACTAGTTTTCCTTTTTTTCACCATCAGTCACCCATCATTTCCCACCCATCATCTACACTAGTATGACTCACACACCGTCGCTCATGTCTGATAGTTTTAAAAATAATTGACATATGCTTTGTTTTGAAAATTTTAAAACAATTTAATTTATTTAAAAATATATATTAATGTTACTTTATGTAATAATATTTTTCAATTCATGGGAAAATTAAATATTATTTTAACATGATTTTTTTGTTTTCCTACATAATGAAATGTCAACAAATATAGTTTAATTTATATCACTATATGTAGAAAATAATAATCATCCATAAATATTTCTGTAAATTAATTGATGATGACTAATATTTATATGATTTAAATATGATAAATTTATCCATTGAGAAAATTTCAATATTAAATATAGCACTTTATCTTCAATTATAGTAATCTTTATTTTTTAAAGAAACAATAGACAAATACAAATAGATTTATTTGATAATGTGATTAAAAAAATTATAGAATTTTATAAATTCAATTTTCTTAAATTAATTTCATTTCATAAATCATTATATTAAAATTAAGTTAGGGTGAATTTTTTAATTTTTTTTGAAATAATTGATTTTTCCATGAAGAATGAAAATGCTAATTTTTCAAATACTGAAATTTCTTTTCGTAAAATAATTTATTTTAAAATTACTATTATATTTTTATTTTAATATTATATTTATATATGATCTATTCTATTTATAATAATCCAATTCGAATAAAAAATTTATTAGATTTTGATATAGGTTATTTCTTATACTTAAAAATGCATTTGTCTAAAAACAGGTTTTTATTGTATTTTATCAATTACTATTAAAAATATTTTCTGAAACTTTGAGAGAATAAATTTTAAAAAATAGATGATGTATTTAGAATCAATAGGTTTAAAATTGGTAAATGACCCCATTTTATTTTTAGGCATTGTGAATAGTAATTGTGATAAAATTTATCACATCAGTAAGGGTAAATCAGACAATTATGGTTAAAAGTAATATAATAAGGCATTAAAAGTAAACTCATCACTTGAATTTATTTCATTGGATAAGATGAATTATTACATAGACATACCAAATTTTAATATATGTCATTTTGGATCCATTTGACATTGGTAATGAAATTTTATACTATTTTAAGTAAAAAAATTCCAAAATGCCCCTCTCTTACTTTTAATTTCATTTATTTGTTAGCATAACAATACAAATATTTTATGAATAAATATAAAAAATTATTTTGAAAATAATTAATTTATATTTTTTACAGTAATTCATTTATAATTTCTTGTGATGGAGAAATTATCTAAAATGATTACGTAACGCTGATACAATATTTATTTAATTAATAAAAACTTAAAATAAATTATTTTAAAAACTAAAAAAATAATATTTTTTGGGTGGTTACAGAGACCCAAAAATTTTATAGATATATATTAAAAATTAGATATGCGTTAAAAGTATATTTTCTAAATAAATATTTTTCTTGATGACTTTAAATTCAAATTTAACACATAGTGTCAAAACTGATATTATTAATATTATATGAAAAATAATATTTTTTTAAATTATTTAAAAATAATAAAAATTTTCGAATAGAAAATTTAAAATAATAAATGATAAAAATTTCATCCCATTTCAGTTATGGGAAAATTATTACCTTAAATGTAAAATTATACCCATTTAATATTGAAAAATTCATTACCGTTGTTGAGGTTAAAATTGTTTAACGAAGGGGTTAGACGAGATGACAAGGTCTCAAATACCACAGAAAACTATCCAAATTTTATTGGTTGAAGTTATTTTATCCATATAATATATTTTCATTCAAAGTATAGATACATTTTCTGACTATAACATATAAATTAATCTATTATATCTAAGTGTTTTTATTAATTCTCTATGTGTCCTCTCATTCACTATAAAAAGGAACCCCATATCCTCTCTCTAATACACCACACATAGCCTATTAGATTCACAAGATCATTCGGAAACCTATTCAAATAATCATTATCCAAGCTATGTAGGATATAGTATTACTAAAAGACCAACCCTATGTCCCTTAAGAGATTATATAAGAAGATTTCTAACTAAGAGGTAATCATCATTAACAGATATTTAAAATTTATTTATTTCTTAAATTGCCTATAAATATTTTGTATGAATCCTAAAATAAAAACTCTAATACCATTAATACAATGATATTTTATTATTATTATTATGTTACAACTATATTTCATTTATTTTCCATCCTACTAAAAGTGAAAACATTGCTCGTGCATACCTATGACTTGCCATCTCAACGTAAAAGTGTAATTCATTTTTTTTTCACCACATTACATGGATGGTTATAAACATGGAAGTATTGAATATATTTGATTTATATAAACTAAATATTCTTCTGGAATTTTAATATCATGAATTCCTCTTTACCCTATGATTCATTGAAAAAGATAATGTTACTTGTGTGTACGTGTGGACTACCACCACCACGAAGCGATGTGACCCATTTTTCATTTTCTATTTATAGAGAATATAATAGGTATATATTTAATGAATATATATTATATTTATATACTAATGAAAATTATGGATATTATGGAACCGTTATCAGTGTAATGGATTGGAACTCTAATAAAAAAACATGCATGAGAAAATAAAATAGTTAACACCCAAAAAACAATAACAATGAAATATTTTTTAGGAACATGTGATTATATGTTATAATAGGATCATATATGAGATTATAAATATTAATATGGTTCTGGTATAAATTAATAACATGTTTAAAACCATTATATAGGAGTTTAAAGAATTTTCAACTAATAGGAAACATGAGGTAAGGTGTTTCATCTCAATATCCACTTTATTGAGACATATTTGGTGTTATGCACCTATTTAGATTTATGTGGTGTATATAATGGACATATTAAGTATTTAAAATGAATAGAAATTTATTTATTGTGAGTAAAGATTCAAATAAATTTGATATTTCAAGAAGAATTTTGAAAGTATAAGTTTATCTTATTTCTTTTTATGATTTTTTATATTTTTCTTCCATGCCTATATTTTTTAAAATTGTTTTACAAAATTAATTTTCATTAGTCCAATGATTTATGAAGGATATTTTAAGTTATCCTTGAATTTTTAAATGGTTTTAAATGAATCTTTATAATGTTTCCCCAAATGGTTCATTTCATATTTCCTTAAAAAAATTCAAAAGGAATGTTTTCTTTTTAATGTATATTGCGTTAATGGACTTTAATGCTTCCATAACCATTTTATAATCTTTAACATCTTTTATAAGTACTAAATGGTTCTAAAAATTAAAAACATTTAATGAAATATTATTTTAATATTTATCTTCCTTTTTCATAATTTCTCCAAAGGACATTGTTTTATTATAAAAACTATATTTTGGATGAATCTATGGTCATATCTTATCTCTTATAAAATTGTGGTCATTTAATTTATCATGAAACATTAAAATTCTTGTGATCATTGAACATTAAATTTATCTTAAATTACTATATTCATTTTATCATGTATATTATTTTTTCCCAAACCATACACCATTCTATATATGATGTTTTACATTGAAAGTATTTTGACTGCTGAAAAAATATTAATAATCCATATTCTTTACTCAATATGGATATTTATTAATAAGGAATATTTTTTATGAATTAAATTGATCATTAAATAAAAGAGAAACGAAGTACCCAAATAAGGGATATTACTCTTATAGAAACCTCAAGAGTGTGATCTCAGGCTCAATGTCGATGGTTCGTTCGGTCTTGGCCTCATTTGAAGAGGTGGCTGCAATATACCTATTTTTTCATGTAATGTCTTGGAATATATATATAGTAATATGTTTGAGACTAGGAACTAAGATTGTTCCTGATTCCAATGTACGGTGTGATCGAAATTACTTTTTAAAATATATTAGGTATATTAAATGATGCAGTTTTCCTGAAAAAGTGAAATAAAATCTAAATGGAGGCCCAGATCAGAAATCTGAGAACACTGTTGATTTTAGAGTTTGGGTTTTACCCAAGGTGTGATATAACCTTGGAATGTGTTGGCATTTCGGGTTGTGGTGCGATCATGGGAAGATGTTTAAAATTAATTAAATTAATAAATTAAATTATTTAATTACCTATCTTAGTTTAATTCCTATATAAGTATACATTTATAGAAATGTTTTAGGGTTATCCATATAAACCTAAAAATTGTGGTGTTCCATTAGGGAACATTGGAGGATCTCCCATTGAGGATGATGAATGAATCAAATATCGACAACCAATGTGAAATGAAATTAGAGGATCTATCTAATGACAATGACATGGGTTCATTTTTCAGTAGCGATGAATCTATATCTAGGTAGGGTGTTTATTTATTTGGATTTATTCCCCATTTTAAATTCCTACAATGAACACAAATCCATTGACCAATGGATTGATTCGTGCATTAGTTATATTGTAGGATGAGTTTTTTAATTAGGATTTATTAGTGTTTTTTTGTTTATTATTGGTTCTTCCTTCATGATTATAACAACAACAAATCTAGGACAACCTAACACAGAAGAGTTTCATTCTATTTTATGTGTTTTTTATATTTCTTCCACATTTCATGTTTTTTTGATTTATTATAATTTTCTTGTGCGTTCATCATCAATGATTTATTTGATTATTAGTTTGAACTAAATACCAATAACTAGAATGTTTCACACCTATTTCTTAGAGAAAAAATTTGATATCTTAAATCTTGGCACTGTACGACATGGGGGTTTTGAAACAATGAAATTGGAAGTGGATTAGATGGATTTTGGGTACCCAATTTTGTGTTCTTAGGAACATGATAATGTATGAAGAAATATGGTATTTTTAGAATTGATTCTAAGGATAGATTATTTTGTTCAAATATTACACGGATTGGTTGATGGTGTTACTTGTTTTCTAGTATTGGGTGTGGTCAGATCGATAGCTAGAGGAGAAGAAAACTATGGTTGAAACAAATCTAGGATTTTATAAAATCCTGTAATGCACAGTGTGTAATCCATGATAACATGGTGTGTGGGACCCCTAGTGCAATAACTAGGGTTTCCATGGTGAAGATAAATATTACATTGCATGTGAACTCATCACTCAACATGTGACTTGACCTGGTAGATTTATGTATACCTTGGAGGGTACACAGACACAACAAGTAGTACACAGGCATGGAAACTCTATTTACTCTGACACAAACATGACCAGACTAGGTGTACATAGGCAGATCCACGTACTTTAACATGATCAAGAGTACACAGGTTCAGAAATACTTTGTAATTTGACACAGACATGATAATTGGCTGGGATACACAGGCAGGACCCAATGCTGAAGAGAGACACCATGTACTACTTAAAAGTTGGTTTGGATACCTTTTTATCTACATATTAGACATGTTTTGTTAGGGTTCATTCCCTATATCCTATCCTATAGGGTCAGTATAGAATCACTCCCTACACATAGGATAATGATCCCTTTAGTGAGACTTATTGGATTGAGTTTTTGAAATCCTTCTTTGAGGCTCCGAGTGAGATCCTATATCACTATCTTTCCCTAGGTGGAGGTATTGGAATCATCATGACTAGCACTAAGTATTTTTAAATCCTCTACTTAGCAGGTTATCCTAGATTGAGTTTTTGTTATACCACATGGACTTGGTTGTGATCCTCATCTATGTATATTTCTATTAAGTCTTCAAGTATATACTTTTAATGCCAAGACCCGATGAGAAGTACATATCGGATAGACACCATCAATGCTATCTGACATGTAGGGTTTCTTCTAATAGATGATTTCTATGTGAAATTAATGAGCATGATCTCTATACTGGAATTACAATTGTGACTTTACTTTCAAGCATTGTGTCTTTTTTGATTATATCTGGATATTCTTATTATATTTTTTTAGACATATACATGTCTAGATATGAATGTAATTATTTATTTTAAATTTGTAGTATTTTAGGCTCTCCTACTGGGTATTGGTATACTCAACCATGCACAGGCTTTACCCATATGTGTCGTTTCATGAACATACAATAGACCTTTTGACGGAGTCCAAGAGGGACCCAGACTAGGTGGTTCTTAGTAAGTCGAATATACTGAGGTTTGTTCCTATGGTTATATTGACATGATTCACCATATTTACTTCTAGGTTGGACTTGTTTATAGACTCTTTGTGGTTGAATTTTATTTGGACATGTTTACATTCTAGTGTTTGTTTTCATACTCCAGTTTTTGGATTTAGATGCATGCATTCATGGTTTCTTATTTGTTTCACATTTCATCATTGTATGGGTTTGGAGATGTGTGTGTGTACATATACTTTAGGATAATGCCTCCCATGTTAGTGATATGACTACATAGAGATAGTGTCCAGCCCCTAGACTATTATAGCTGATCTTGGGGAGTCGCAACATTATCCCCATTGGGAAGAGACATGACATAATGGTATCAGAGGATTTAGTTCTACCTTAGGACCATATTATCTGATATTGGTTTTGGGAAATAGTGTTATGTGTTTTATGTTTGGATTTCAAGCCAGAGACCCCATTGTTTGTGTGGCAGCTGACATATCCATACACCAGGACTCTGATCACATGATTTTCAACTCGGTACATAATGAAAATGGTTGTAGGGAAAACAATGATAGATGCATCATATAATAATTGGTTGTGGTTTCCATTCCCTTGTTGATTAATCTCTCTAGATATAATCATTGTTTGTGGTATATATTATCTTTTTTAGGATTCCTCCATGACATAATCCATCTAGGATTCAATATCAAGATCATGAGGATGACCACCTCAGTGAGGAGGAATTAATACATGGGCCTATTCTATAGTTGTTTCCTCTAGGTTGTGCACCAGTTATAACACCACCTCTTCAACATTAGATAGAACCCGTAGTACCAGAAGATGAGGAGCACATGCTTATCAAACTTTACTAGTTTCAGTGATAGAGACCCCTCATGTTTTGAGGTGAGACTGAACTATAGGTAGATGAGGATTGTCACGAGGAGGTTATGTGATTTTTACATCTTTTCAGAACACCAGTAGATGAGATGGTTGTGGTAGCTATCATTCTCTATGGCAATGCAGGATGATGGTGGGGTTTTCTGACCCAGTATTATATTAAGGAGACTCTAGTATGGTTATTGTTTTATAACATTTTCATAGATGATTGATCTCTAGCTATGTTGAGGGATGTATGCATCCATGATCTTATATATCCTTTTTAGGGTAGTGCGACAGTGGTTGAGTATTCGTAAAGCTTCACTAGCCTCTCTAGGTAATCGACGGATATAGTTCAGGATAAGTTATTTTGGATTTGATCCTTAAATCAAGGAATATGTTGAGACATATGATCCAAATTAAAACCTCTATTAATTAATAAAAATTATTTTGTTTTAGAGAGAGTTTTGGTGGTCATGTTTTTCTTGGATAAGAAAACACATATAGTGGTTGCCGATAGTGGGTACACATGAGTAGATAATTTGGTAATTGGGAATAAAAATATATATTATGGACCTTAGCATGGGAAATTTTTCATGAGGAGGTCCTTGGAAAGAGGGTCAGAAATTTATGGGTCACAAGATGGTTTTAGTTACCACAAGTAGAGGCAGTTCCAATCAAGTGATGGCAGGGGAAATCTCTCAATGGATTGTCCGACCCATCGTTCAACTAACCGGGAGACAGTGGATGGGATACTGAGTTAGAAAAAGTGGTAGAATCATACATTTATATAGGGAGGATTATGTGGAGTAGGATCTAGGTGAGTATCTAGAGGTGGTAGTCATTTGGACTTGTTAAAACAACCAACACAAGGTTGTCCATTCTAGGCCGAGGGAGTTGGAGGATATGAGAGGGTACAACTGTAGACGGCCGGAGATTATGAGAAAGTGACTTCAGGATGATACAAGGAAAAATATATGTATTTTCTACCTTAGTTTCCATACTGATATACGTATATGTGAGTCATTAATATATTTCTACTTATCTAGATTGAGACATAGATGTTCAGTTTGAGCCCTTGCCCTGAACTTTATCTTGGAGACTCATACCAGAGATGACTCAGCGATCAAACAATTGTGTGGAAAATTTGACCTGAATATTTGAGGTGAGAGTTCCTATGAAGATATTTTTTAGTAATGATGGGACCTTTTGATTTCATCATAGTTATGGAATGGTTATCTATATTTTATGCAAAGATAGAGCAATTTAGGAGAAGTATGTAGTGTGTCTGCATCGATGGAACCAGGTTCTCCTTTATGGGTGACAAGGAAACCCAAGAAGTGAAATATGGACTCATGTATAGGAGGGCGCATCAAATTAGTCCTATGTTCCGTAGCATAATCCTCAGTGTAGTGGATTATAATAGTTTTCAGTTCCCCATAGTGGTGGAAGAGTATGATGATGTCTTTCTTGAGGATCTTCTAGGTTTATCTCCTCAGTAAGAGATAGACTTATGCATTGATCTACACCCCTAGGATGACCCTAATTTCTAATCCATCATATAATATGGCTCCAAAATAGCTTCAAAAGTTGAGGGTGTAGTTGGAGGACTATAAGAGGAAGAGATTTTTTAGACCTAGTGTTTCACCTTGGGCATCCCTAGTGTTGTTCACCAAGAAGGTGGACAAGAGCTTGAGATTTTTTGTAGATTACCGTCTCCTAAACCAGGAGACTATAAAGAAAAAGTATCCACAAATTAGTATCAATGACCTATTTTATTAGTTTATAGGGGAATTATGGTTCTAAAAGATTGGCCTCAGAAGAGGATACCATCATTTGTGAGTATGGGACAAGGATATACCGAATACATCATTTTGATGTCTCTATGGTCACTATGAGTACATGGTGATTCCCTTTGGTGTTATGAATTCCCTATAAATGTTCATGGGACTCATGAAACCTATCTTTAAGTCTTTCGCAGAACAATTCGTGGTAGTATTCATCAATGATATATGAGTGTACTAAAAGTATGAGGCGGAGCATGCAAGACACTTGAGGATGTTTCTGGACATACTTCAAGGGAACCGGTTTTATAGAAATCTCTAAAAGTAATAGTTCTGGATTTACGAGGTCCACTTTCAAAGACACATTATCTTATTAGATGGTGTGGTAGTGGACCTAGTGATGGTCGAGGCAGTGTTAGCTTAGGATCCACTTAATAGCATGATGGAGGTAAACAGTTTCTTTTGGTTAGAAGGATACTATCAGAGATTCATTCTTAATTTCTCTATGATATCATCTACCATTATAGATTTTACTAGAAAGGTGTAGCCTTTTATATGGAAAGATTGGAACCAACATGATTTCCATTAGTTGAGACAGATATTGATGAGCCCTCCCATTTTGAGATTTATAGAGGAGGGTGTCTATTATGTAGTGTTACACGATGCATTAGGAACCAATATTATTTTGTTCTAATTTATAGGTTGTAGTTGATTATCTATAGTTCACATTAGTTAATACCACATGATTAGAATTATGCTACCCATGATCTTGAGTTATCTATGGTAGTCTTCACACTAAATATGTGGCCACAATACCTTATGAGAGAGTGGTTTATTGTCTATTTTTATCAAAAGATTCTCTAATATATCTTATCTTAGAAGGATCTTGACTTGAGAAAGAGCTGAAATATTGATTTCCTCCAAGATTATGACTTCAATATTTTCTATACTCTTAAGAAGGTGAATGTGGTAGAAGATGCTATCCGCATGTGATTTTGTTTGCAATTTTTGAGTGAGGTGTTCAAGTACTTGGGATTAGTGTTGTTATTATTTGTGGATGGAGATAGAGTAGATTAAATCTAGTCAATGGTTTTTACCACTCTTATATTGAAATGATTCAGGGAGGCATATCTTGGGGATACTGACTGTGAGACCCTACCAACTCTGATTTCTACTAGACATGCTCCTGAGGGATTTTTTGATGGTGGGGAGAATTTCATTATTTCCAGAGGATGAAAAATGGAACTTGTGATGTTACAAGAGGAGGATATAAGATTGTTTCAATTATATCATTTGTAGGTATATCCAAGTGTAGTGATGATGTACTTAGACCTATGACATTTGTTTTGGAATCCAAGGATGAAGAATGGAGTTGCAGAGTTTATCTCTTGATTCCTTACTTATTAGTAAGAAAAAGATGTGAATAAATCTCCACTGTGTTTGGCTCAAGCCCTTGAGGTAGCAGAGTGGAAGTAGGATGAGATTATATAGACTTTGTGATGGGATTACCAAGTACGTCTAGGGGACATGATTCCATCTGGGTGAATATATACAGACTGACCAGGTCATCCCACCTCTTATCCATCTATGAGAAGAGTTTAGTATAAATTTTCGGATGCCTCTACATGAAATTGATATTATGACTCCATATAATCTCCTCAATGGTTGTTTTTACCATGATACTTTCTTGAAATCTCAATTATGGAAGGGATCTCAAGTGTATTTTGGGAATCAACTATGTTTGAGCAAGAATTTTCACCCCTAGAATGAAAACTAGATTGTATGGACCATTCATATTTTAGAGGACATCATGTGAGCTTGCATGTTGGACTTCAGTCATAGTTGAGCGGATCACCTACCTTTGTTATAGTTTTCATAAAACAACAACTACCATTCCACAATCAGTATGGCACCATTCGAGGCCTTGTATGAGTAACCCTATATGTCACAACTATGAGGGATTAACCGAGGAGAATCAGAACTTATGGGAACTAAGTTAGTAAGATCCACTATAGAAAAGGTATAGATCATCTTGTATTGGATGAGGACTACACAGGGCCATTATGAGTCCTATGTTGATAAAAGACGGAGGTATTTTGTGTTCTAGGAGGGACACTATATGTTCCTAAAAGTTTCACCATGATCTGGATTGCAGATATTTGGTCAGGAAGAAATGATATATTATATATTCATCATACCTTTTCAAATAGTATTTATAGCTGGTGAGGTTCTATACAACATAACTCTACCATCACAATTAAACTAGGTACGCGATGTCTTCCATGTGTCGTAACTGAGGAAGTACATGCATGATATGTCGTACATTAGCAACTGAAGTAAGCTGGACATTAAGGTTGGATCTACCTTTTCTAAGTTCTCAATGGATATTAAGGATCTATATGAGTGGATATTTTGTGGGTGATTTATTTCCCCAGTGTGTGTTCGATGACATCATGTGAATCTTCAAGAGGGAACTTGGTAACGGGATACCCAAATGCTTGATCAGTACCCACATCTATTTGTGTACCCTTTTTTTGGATTTTTGGGATGTAAATAAATAAGGTGGGGAGAATTTAACATCTATTATTTTTATTTTTAAATTATTTCAATATGTTTAGTAATATTGTCGAGGCCAGGAACTGGGATGGAGTGTGATTCTGTGGCACGATGTTCACATAATTAATTTTTGAAATATATTAAGTATATAACATGAACGTGCATGAATTTTTTCTAAAAAAGCAGAATGAATTATAAACTAAGGCCCAGATCATAAATCCAAGGGAATGGTTGATTTCATAGCATGGGTTTTACCTGAGGAGAGATATAACCTTAGAATGTGTTGGGTGTTTGGATTAAGGCACAATCATGGGAGGAAGTTTAAAGTAAAATAAAATAATAAACTAATTTATATAATTACCCAAACTAGTTTAAATACTCTATAATTATATGATTATTGAAACTTATTATGGTTATCCACATAACTATTCAAATCTTGGAGTGAAATTGGGGAGCGTTGGTCGAGCTCATTTTGGAAAACGACGACTGGATCAAAGATTGACAACTGACGTGCAGTGGAATTTGATGATCTAACCATAAAAAATAATGAATCATAATTCATCATCATTAATCAATCTATATCAAGGTATGATGTTAATTTATTTGTATTTATTCCCCATTACTAATTCTTATAAAGAAAATCAATCTACCAACAAATAGATCCATGGATCGTTCGTATTACAAAATGGGTTTATCTGTTGGTATTTATTGGGATACTTGTTTATTTATTATTGGTTATTAATTAATAATCCTTATGGAAATGAATCTTGTCCGACCAAATATAGACAATGTTTTTCCCTATTTACATTTTTAAAGATTTCTTTCACTGTTCTTGGGTGTTCATCATCAGTGATTTGTTTGACCGGTTTTTCAAGACAAATACCATTAAATAAAACATTTCACAACCATTTTATGGAGAAACAATTCAATATCATAGATCTCAGATTATTACAACATAAGGATTGTGTGAGTATATCATATGGATTTGGGGTACCCATTTTCATTTTCTTTGGTGTGTGATGATAGATGACATGTGAGGGCTTATTCCATTCAAAGGCCGGATTCTGGTCTTTGATGATAGAAATTTCGAATGATGGTGTTCCCTCGTTTCTAACATGGGGTGTGGATGGATCGATTGTCAAAGGAGAAAAGGACTATATGTGAAACAGAACTGGGATTTTGGAAAATCCCATAACACATGTAGTGTAATTCATGATTACACAACATGTTGGACCCCTGTTGCAATAGCTAGAGTTTCTACGATGATGTTAAATATCACATGGCTTGTAAACCCATTTCATGGAGTGTTATTTGACCGGGAAGGTTACTGTGTACATTGGTGTGTACAAAGACATGACTAGGAGTACACAGGCATGAACATGCCATGTAATCCAACACAAACATAGTTGGGCCAATTGTATATGGGAACAACCATGTACTTGGACATAATCAAGAGTACACGAGCTTGAAAATGTTTTGTATTTTGAAACAAGAATAGGAATGGGTTATGATGCATTAGAGGTACCTGGTTCTGAAGGGACATGTTGTGTACTACTAGTACATGTCGTATACTCCTTCAAAGTTAGATAAGATCCATTTTAATATTTAGATTAATTTTTTTTTGTTAGGATGTGTTCCAATATCCTTTACCTGAGGGTTAGTAAGTAATCACACCCTATAGTTAGGATAAAAACCCCTTGAATTATAATTATTGATAGATTTTTTGGAATCCTATTGGGAGGCCCATAGTGAGATCCTCTGTTACTATATTTCCTTAGGTGGAGTTCTTGTTATCATCGTGACCAACACTAGGTGAGAATCAATCCTCTACTTAGCAGGTTATTTTGGATCATGATGTCGGTATATCCCATAAATAGGAGTGTGATCCTCATATGTGTATCCTTCTCGTCAGACTTACAGTGTATACTTTTAATGATGAGGCCATATGATAAGTACATATCAGAAATATTTCATCATTTCTATATGGTATGTGGAGTGTGCTCTCCTAGATGAGTGTTATGTGGAATCTTGAAGCAGGATCCCTAGATAGGATATATAGTTGTAACATTACTTTGAGTCTCTGTGTCTTTTTTTAGTATATCTATATATTCATGTCATATTTTTTGAAGACATATACCTTTGTATAGATGATTTTTATTCTTGTTGTTATATGCTTAGTGTTTTGGGCATCATACTAGGTATTTCTATACTAACAACTGCATGGGATTCTCCCACATGTTTCATGTCTTGTGCTGATGATCAATATTTTGATGGAGTCCAAGAGGGACCAATTCCAGACACAGATTAGTGATCTAGATAGATTGAGGCACATTTCTGTTATAATCTTAACAACGGTCCCTATCTTTACTTTCTAAATGGACTTTTTTTTCAACACTTTGTAGTGGGATTGTAATTGGACTTATTTACTTTCCAGTGCTTGTTTTCATACTATGATTGTTGTATTTAGATGTATTCATGCATGTTTATATCAGTTGTTTTACATTTAATCTTTTAATGGTCTTGGATATGTGTGCCTATGTACAGGTACTTTAGGCTAATGCCTCCCATGTTAGTGATTTTCCTACTCAGCTCTAGTCACCATCCCCTAGCCTATTAGAGATAAGATTTGGGGAGTTTCAGCACTACAATCATTGGTATGGGTTATGAGATAGTGGTATCGGAGGATTCTGTTCTACCTTAGGACTAGAGTCTATGAGATTGGTCTGGGGCAACTGTGTTAACTGTTTCAAGTTCTTCTTTTTGGCCAGGGACCCCAGTATTGGTGTGTCGGCTGATGTATCCATACAACAGGACACCTATCACTTTATTTTTGTCTTGATACATATAAAAATTGGTTGTAGATAAAAAATGGTACATGAATCATATAGGAATGGGTTGTGGTTTTTATGTACTTATTGAGTCACCTCTCCAGATATACTCATTGAATTTGTTATATCTTGTCTATTTCAGGATTCCTCTACAACGTACTCAAATTAGGATTCAACAACAAGATCATGTGGATGACCCCCTCATTGATAAGGCACCAATATAGGGTCTTGTTTCATAGGTGTTACTTCTAGGTGGTGTAATAGTTATTCGACCACCTGTTGAGAAGCATATGGTACCTCTAGTACCAGTAGATGAGGTTCACAATATGAGAGTGCTTCATGAGTTTTAGTGATAGTGACACCTTAGGTACAATGGTGAGCCTGAACCATAGGAGATTGAGTAATTTCTTGAGGTAGTTATGCAAGTTTTCTTTCATGTTAGGACACTGAGAAATCATATAGTGGTTCTAGAAATTATCCTTCTCTATGGATTCATAGGATGATGGTAGGGTTTGGTGACCCATTATGATGATGATGAGTCCCTATCATGGTTAGATTTTGAGTAATTTTTAGAGAGGAGTTATATTTATGCATGTTGAGGGTTGTATACATATAGGATCTTATGCATCATTAGAAAGGAATTGAAACAATGGTTAAGTATTCATCTAGGTTCACAAACCATTCTAGGTATTGGATGTATATGGTTCACGGTTAGTTCTTTCAGGATCAGGCATTCGAGTGAGGAATTGATAGATACATACAAGCTAACAGTATACATCTATGTTTACCTGCATATCTTGGGGTTTTAGAGAGATATTTGGTGGTCAAGAGTTTCTTGGTTGAGAAGACACAGAAATCAGTTTTCGGTAGTGGGAACACATGTGCATAGACTTTGGTAGATGGGAGTCGACTTCAGTCTCATGGATCTAGATGTGCGTTAAATTTTAGGGTTTGGTGTTAAGATAGAGGTTCTTCGGTTTAGGGATCACATGATAGGACAAGTTAGTTCAAGGATTGGTATTTCTACTCATGTGATCACATGGTAAATCTTGTAGGGGATTGTCTAAGCCGCCGTACTACTAACAAGGAGACTGTAGATTGGACGTCGAGAATGAGGAATCAACCGTTGAAGAAAGGTACATAGGGTTCTAGAAATGGAAGAGGATATGGGAGAGTAGATATAGATGGTAAATTTTTTGATCTGTTACCACCAAAACCCACAAGTGGTCCATTCCATGATGTGGGAGCTGGAGGATATAATAGGGATAGCTAGAGGTAGTCAAGGATTATGACCTAGAGGCTTTAGGGACTCTATGAGGCACAATATTTTTATTTCCTACATTAGATATATTATTGAAAGACATAAGTTTGATTCATTTCTTTATTTACACTTATTTGGTTTGAGACAAAGGGATTCCGGTTGAGTCCTTGGCTTGAACCTAGCGCTTGGAGACTCCTACTAGAGATGACTAATTGATCACAGGCTTGTGACAGTAATGTGACCTAACTCTTAGAGGTGAGAGTTTCTATGGGGATATTTTGGTTGTAGTTATGATTCCTTGTAATGTCATCTTTTGTATGGAATGATTATCTAATATTTATTCCTAGATAAACTGTTTCAAGTGGAGGATGCGGTGTTTCCACAATGATGGAACTAGGTTCTCCTTTTCAGGTGAAAGGAAAACCAATAAAGTGTAGGATGAACTAATGCATAGGATGGTGTAGCCAATTAATCATTAGTTAGATAGAATGAAACTTGGTGTAGTGGATGCTATGAGTTTTCAGTTCCCTATTGTGGTGGTGGAGTATGAGTTGTCTTTACCAAGGATGTTCTAGATCCACCATCCCACTAAAAGATAGACTTCTATATTTATGTACACCCCAAGATGACCCCAATTCCTTCTCAAGAATATCAGATGGCTCCTACAGTGATTCGCGTGATGAGGGTGAAGTTGAAGGACATGCAGATGAAGGGATTTTTTAGATCCAATGTTTCACCCTAGGCATCCCTAGTGTTGTTCACCAAGAACGTAGACATGAGATTTAGGTTGTGTGTATATTACCATCACCTAAACCAGGTGATCTTAAAGAAAAAGTATCCAATACATCCATGATCCATTGAGTGGGTCACAATGGTTCTCAATGATTGACCTTAGATTAGGATATCTCAAGTTGTGAGTTTTGGATGAGGATATACTGAAGACGAAATTCATATATTGATATGATCACTATGATTACTTGGTGATTCTATTTGGTGTGAGAAAAAACCCATAAGTCTTCATGGTACTCATGAACTATATCATTTTTCTATCCACAAACCGATTCATGTTAGTATTCATTGACTATATCCTACTATACTCAGTATCATAGGAGGAGAACACCAGACACTTGAGGATGGTCCTAGACATACTCCAAGAGCACCGAATTTATGTAAATATCTCAAAGTTCCTATTATGGTTTTAGGAGGTCCACTTTTTGGAACATGTTATCTCAGTAGATAGTGTGGTAGTGGATACAGTGAAGGTCAAGGTAGTGTTATCATTGGATCCACCCAAGAGCGTGAAGGAGGTGTGAATCTTCCTTGGATCGGCAGGTGACTATTAGAGATTCATACATGATTTATCTAGGATATTCGCTCCCATTAAAGGATTGAATTTAAAGGGGAATCCTTTCTCATGTGTAGAGAGGTGCTAGCATACTATATTTGAGTTGATACAGAGAATGATGATCACTCCCATAATGAGATATCCATAGGAGGGTGTCGAGTATGTAGAGTTCTCAGATCCATTAGGAACCATTATTGTTTGTGTTATAGTGAAGAGGAAAATAGTTATTTCCTATTGTTTAAATTAGTTTAGACCTTGGGAGCATAACTACATGACCCATGATCTTATGTTAGCTGGAGAAGTCTTATCATTGAATATGTGGAGGCACTACCTTATGGGTGAGCAGTTTATTTTCTATTTTGACCACAAGAGTCTCAAGTATATCTTATAATATAATTATATTAACATGAGATAAATACAATAGATAGAGTTTCACTAGGATTATGAATTAAAGATTATATATATTCTTGGGAAGGGGATTGCGGTTGTAGATTCTCTCAACATGAGATCTTGTTTCCAGATGATATGCAAGGTGTTAGAGTAGTTAGCTTCATTGATGTTATTATTTTTGGATAGAGATGGGTAATCTTACCTCTCATCAATGATTGTTACCCCTACACTCTTACAACAATTTAGGGAGACACAATTTGGGGATAATGTCTGTGAGACCATACGTACTCTGATATCCACTGGAGATACACCAGATGAAATTTCTAAAGGTGGGGATCATGTCGTTCTTTTCATAGGACACATGATGGTACCTGTTATGTTGTGGGAGGAGGTTCTGATAGAGTTTTATAAAACTAATTTGGTGGTACATCCAGGGGTTTTTAAGATATACTAGGAACTATGATGTTAGTTTTGGAATCCAAGGATAAAAAAGGGAGTTACATAGTTTGTCTCTCGATGCCTCACTTGTCAGCAAGTGAAGGATGAGCACAATGTTATAGAGGGTTTATCTCAACCTCTTGAGGTGAAAGAGAAGAAGTGGTATGGGATATCCATATAATTTGTGATAGGATTACCATGCACATCCAAGGTACATGATTCCATCAAGGTGATCATAGATCAACTCACTAAGTCATCCCAATTCCTATATATCTAAGAGAAGAGTTAGATAGAGATATTGGGAAGCCTCTATGTGCAAGAGATAGTTTGAATATATGGGGTCCCCTTGATGATCATTTCTGACCATGATACTCACTTCAAATATTGGTTATGGAAGGGATTTCAATAGGATTTTGAGTCACATCTGTGTTTGAGTATGGTTTTCACCCCCAGACAGATGGCCAAAATAAGAGGAGAATTTAGATTCAAGAGAACATGTCGTGATCTTTCATGTTGAAATTTGGATATATTTGAGATGATCAACTACCATTGGTGGGATTTTCATACAAAAATAACTACCATTCCACCATCTATAAGAAACCATTCGAGGCCTTGTATGGGTGACCCAGAAAGTCACCACTATGATGGACCAACCTAGAAGAGTCATCAATTATGGGCCCAAAGTTGGTGTGAGCCACTATAGAAAATGTTTAGATCATCTAAGAGTAGATTATGACTCCATAGATCTATCATAAGTCCTATGATGACAAAGGACAAAGTCTTCTGGAGTTCGAGGTGGGAGACCATGTGTTTCTATAGGTTTCACCTTGACCAAGATTATAAAGATTTTCCCAGGGCAATAAGATATCTCTGAGATTAATTAGACCTTTTTAGAAAATATGTATAGTTAGAAAGGTTGTGTACCACTTTTCTCTACTACCATATTTGTACCAAGAACACAAAGTCTTCAATCTGTCAATGTGGAGGAGGTATGTGCATGATCCATCACATGTAATCAATTGGGGTGATATGGAAATTGATGATGATGCTACCTTTACTGATTAACAAGTGGAGATCATAGATTTCTAGGAGAATATACTTCTTGGGAGGTCAATTTTCATAGTTTATGTCTGATGTTAGCACCAGAATCTTTAGGAGAGTACCTTGGTGAGGGAGAGCCATATGTAAGACTAAAAACCACATCACTTTGTATAGAATTGTTTTTTGAATTATTAGGACATAAATCTCTAAGGTAGGGAGAATTTAACATCCTTGTTTTTTTACATGTAATGTCTTGGATTATTACTTGTAATATTTTTGAGATGATTCACTAAAATGATGCGTGATTCCGAGACCCGATCTGGTAAAAATTAATTTTTTTGAATGTATTAATCATATTAAATATATATGCACATATTTTTAATGAAAACATGGAATAAATTCTAAATAGAGGCCCATATCAGAAATATGAGGGTGCGTTTGAGTTTATACCATGGGTTTTACCCTAAGTGAAAAATATCCCTGGGATGTTTTGGGTGTTTGGGTTGAGGCACAATTGTGGGAGGGTGTTTAAAAAAAAACTAAATTAATTCATTAATTAATTTAATTACCTGAACTAGTTTAATTCCTCTATAAGTTTACATTTATGGATTTTTTTTGTTTTAGCTTAATAACCATAAAAATAATGCAGTGCCATTGGGGAGCATTGTATGAGCTCTTGTTGGTGAACGACAACTTGATTGAATATCGACAACCGGTGTGCAACAAAATCTTAGGATATCTCCAATGAAAATGATGCAACATCATTATTAATTAGAAAATGATGCATATCAAGGTAGGAAGTTGATTTATTTGGATTTATTCCCCATTATTAATTCCTTCAATGAATAATAATCCATCAACCAAGGTAATGAATTGTGGATCGATTGTATTTTGGGTTCGGTTTATATATGGGGATTTATTGAGAGATGTTTTTACTTATTATTGATTCATTCATTATTCTTATGAAAAAATTGAGCCCAACCAAACAAAAACAAGGTTAATTCATGTTTTCATGTTTTATGGATTTCATCCAACATTATTATGTGTTCATCATCTATTCATTGTTTGATCAGTGGTTTGACCCTAATACTTTGTAATAAAAATTTTCACACTCGTTTCTTGGTGAAAAAATGAGATACTTTAGATCCAGGATTAGTATGTCATGAAAATTGTGAGATGATGAAAGTGGTAGTGGATCAGATGTATTTGGGGTACCTGATTTCATGTTCTTCGGCATGCGATGATGGACGAAGCATGATGGAATTTTCTAAATGGATTAAAAGGTCAAATTCTGGTGTTTGGAAATAGTAAGGCTTACTCGATGGTGTTCTTTGGGTCCCAACATGGGGCGTTCCTAGATCAATGGCTGATGGAGTGGAAGAATTCATGTGAACTGGATCTGGGATTCTAGAAAATCCCATAACACACGAAGTAAAATATGAGATTACACAACATGTGAGACCCCCAATGTCGTGGTTAGGGTTTCCATGGAGAAGTTAAAATATAACATGGTGTGTGAACTTATCACACGGTGTGTGACTCAACTTATAAGATTTAAACATACCTCAGAGGGTACACACACATGAAAAAGAGTACACAAGTACATGCACACCATGTACTCCAGCACGTACCTAACAAAACCTATTGTACATGGAAAAATCCTTATATATAGACATTCTAAAATGTACAATGGCTTGGATATTCCATTTACATTGACACAGACATGGAAATGGGTTATAATACAAGGGTAGGACCTGGTGCTGAAGGGACACGTCATGTAATACTATTACACACATTTTACTCCTATAATGTTGTCCTGGAGGACTTTTACTCTTCATCTTGGAAATGTTTCATCAGGGTGTGTTACCGATATCCTTTCCCTGAGGGTTAACATGTAATCACATCCTACACCTAGTATAATGATCCCTTAAGTGGGAATTATTGGATAAAGTTGTTTGAATCCATCTGTGTGTCTTAAAGTGAAATCCTTTATCACTGTATTTCCCTAGGTAGAGTGCTTAGTATCTTCATGACCAACACTATGCCGACATCGATCCATTACCTAGAAGGAAATTAAAAAATCAAGCTATAGTATACCCTATGGCCTTATGAGGGATCCTCATCTATTTATCATTCTCTTCAGAATTAAAACTATACATCTAATGAAAATACCCGATGAGAAGTATATCTCAGATGGACACCATTAGTGATATCTAACATGTAGAGTGTGATCTCCAAGATGAGTGATATGATGAATCTATAAGCAGGATCCATAGACTAATATTATGGATGTGACATTACTTTGATACTGTGTTTCTTTGTTATGTATATCTGGATATTCTTGTTATATGCGTTGAAAAAAAAACCTATGTAGAGACGACTATTATTCTTGTTGTAATATTATTAGAGTTTTTGGGGTGTCCTTTTGGGTATTTCTATACTCACCCCTATACAGGATCTTCCCACAAGTTTTGTGTCTTGTGAAGATGATAAAAAATTTTATGGAGTCCTATAGGGACTAAGAATAGGTGGTTCTTAGGTATTCAGACATACTATGTTGTGTTCCTATGGTTATCTTGAGAGAATTCCCCATCTTTACTTTTAGGTCAGACTTGTTTTCATTCTCTTTGTGGGAATTTTTTATTTGGACCTGTTTACTTTCCAGTGCTTGTTGTCATACTCTAGATGTGGGATTCATATGTATACATTCATGGTTTTATATTTCAACATTGTATTGGCTCAAAGATGTGTTTGTGTGTACATTCACCTTAGGCTGAGGCCTCCCATGTTAGTGATATGTATACTCGGTGCTAATCTCCAGGCCCATGCCTATTAGAGATGGGATTGGGAATCCATGACATGGTCCCCATTAGGATGGGTCCTAACACATTCATTGTTTTTGATCATACAGGTTTAGTCCTCATATCATTCAATAGCTTCTACGATAATGGATATTCTATCATGACTAAATCCAACACTATTATTAACAGGTTATATGTTTTTATTGAGCACAAAATATTTGATACTACCATTGAAATAGACTCTAAAATGATCCAATATTCCATACAAGACAAGACTAACACCCCTAGTCCATCACTTACCACATTAGATGGTGTATAAGTCAAATCCCTAATTTCTTGAGCTTACAATAAACACGCATAGAAGGTAAAAAAGTTTCATATTTTATATATTCAAGGGGAAACTAAGATAATCCTCATATGATTTTATCTAGAATTTGTTCCCACCCCCCAGAGTGTGTGAATTGTTTTTGAGCATACACCCTTGCTTTTCAAAATTTTAGACCAACTTGAACCCCATGGTCTCTATTTTTTTATTGTTTGGTTTTGCACCTATGTGGTTTACTTTGTAGAAATTGAAAAAAAATAATGATTTGTCAAGTCATTGGATATGAAGTGTTGGGCGGGGCCTAAAATTATGTTTCCATTAGATTCATGGATAGGTCTAATTAGACAAATTAGCTATCCATATTAAATGGATTTGTGGTGAATTCCAACCTATAGTTAGAACAATGTTGGTTCAAGGCCTTGAAGGTAAATATGCCGTGATGTATAATATCGAGGAATCAAATATTATGAATTTACATAATTGATAATTTAGTTATTATTATCCATGGAATTACTTCATTGATATTCTTTATGGATGAATTACACTCACATTATTGATTAAATTGCATGAGTATCTAGTTATTTATCTTACCAAATTTTTTTATGACTTATTTACTCCTGATAGATTATACTGTAATTAACATTTAATAATAACTTGAGATCAAAATTATATTATTTCCTTTCCCTAGGATATGAAGGGGAAATATTTGGATAGTTTTCAAAAAATTCAAAAAATTTCATTTGTTTTCTTATATATTTTATTTCCAATTTAAAAATAGGAATCATGTATATATATAGTTCTTAAATACTACTAAAGTAATTTATCCTTTAGTATTTAATCCCTTTTATTTATGTAAATGTAATTATGTAGACATTGGATTTGGGTTACTGGATTTAGGGTTTTTACAGATGGTATAATAGGAATTTTAGTAGAAACCTTAGGACCAAGATTTTAGAATAACTTAGCTAACATGTGAATTATGATAATCCGTTATACTATTTTAGAACTTTTACCATTAGAGGAATTTTTATTTTATGAACAAATATTCATGATGATTATGAGATAACCGAGTGGGTGTAATTATTTAATAATTCCACCTAATGGAAGAAACATAATCAACAATGGTGGTCAATGAATGGATTTTCCAACTAAGCATGCTAATACAACTAGTGTTTGAGAGGAGATGATAATGTCAATATTAGGGAAGATGACCCAGGTTTTGCATCATAATTCTTCACCTATAGAGAAATATGATGTTCCTCAACACTATACACCTATATCAGATCATTTCATCTGAAACAATCCTCAATATTTTAGTTGAATTACTCATCTAGTGGTAGTTAAGAAATGAATTAAGTCTCTTGAAAATACATTTCTAGCCTTGGGATGTAATGAAATAAAAAATGGTATATTGGTTGTGTATTCTCTTTGAGGCAATGCTGATCAATGAAGGATGTTGATACAAAATACTAGAGAGGATGAATAAATTGAACATATGGAAAGGAAATATTTTAATGTAAAATTATTTAATAAATATTTATGTTACAAGAAATGTACTAAAAAGAAGAGAAATTTCCTAATATTAAATCAAAATAATGATAATATTTTTATAAATTAGGAGGAAACCTTTACATTACTACCTAAGAGTTATATAGATTACATATATAATATAGAGATAAATATTGACCATTTCTTTGAATGACATAATCCACTCCTATGAAGGGAACTTGTTTCTTAATCATTTCAATCATATGATTAAATAGTATTATGTGCCATCAAGGAAGATATGGACTTTTTTAGATTATCTATCTTCAAGGGATATTAGTAGAATAAGTGGTGGGATGATAACTAAGAAAAAATTAAAGCATCAATGAATAATAAGGGAAAAAATAAATTTCCATTATGTGAAAATTTTGGAAAGAAACATCTTGGAATGTTTTTGAAGGAAATGGAAGTTTGTTACAAGTGTAGAGATAAAGGTCACATGGATATCAAATGAAAGTGAAAGAAAGAAACCAATATTGTAAAGTACAACAATTTTATAGAATTGGGGCATTATTTACACAAATGTACCAAATGTCAAGGGAAACTATCATAGAAGGTGTTGGGGGGAATGACTATGGAATCAATATAGATGAGGTTAAATTTCATAATGAAATTGTGGAAGGTACTCTAATTATACCCCAAGATTTAGATATTTTTTGGATCTTTTCACTCAATCATATCTTCTAGATTATAAAATAAAATTAGATATTTTTCCATGAACCGTAAGAAGTGAGTTTTCAATTAAACCCCTTAGTGGAAATCTCACCACAATAAGGATGTGTTAGTCAATTCCCATTATGAATCATAAACATGACCTATTTTTAGACTTCATTGTTATACCTATCTTTTATTTCCCTATAATACTTTATATGGATTTTCATTAAAAATATAATGAAAAAATTTATTTCTAGGTGAATTAAATTTTCATTTGTGATAAAGATATATGATTCCATATCTTTATAGGGGAGAATTCATAAATTGAATCATATATAGATCCAACCCCAATAGGGATTCTGAATGAGATTCCTAGGGAAGAAGAGTAGGCAAAATATATGGATTTAAATGGTAATCTATAAATTGAGGATGTACCTATTATACAGGAATACATTGATGTATTTGTTGAGAAATAACCTGGACATTCACCTGATTTTGAAGTTAAGTTTTCCATTGATTTAAACCTTGATGCAAGACCTACATCAAAGAATACCTATAGAATGAAAAATATGGAATTAAGAGAGTTTAATAAATTAATATAAGAGATATTTGGAAAGAAATTTATATTCCCTAGTGTTTCAAATTGGGGAGACCCTATTTATTTTTTATGATGAAATAAGGATCTTTGAGTATGTTCATTGATTATTGGGAAATCAATGCTATTATTGTAAATAAAAATAATCCCATTCCTCACATTGATGAATTATTCAATAAATTTTATAAAGCTAAATATGTTACAAATATCAACCATCATTCTAGGTATAATCAATTATAACTAAAGAAGGAGGATATTCTGAAGACAACATTTCATAAAAGGTATGGAAATTTTGAGTTTAACATAATGTGATTTGGATTGATTAATGCATCCTATGTTTTTATGGATCTAATGAACTGATTATTCAAGGAATATATGTATATTTTTAGTTATTTACTGATGATATATTGGTGTACTCTAAAAATTATTAGGATCATGAAGATAACTTGCATATCATTCTTGATAATATTTGAGAATAAAAGTTATATGGGAATTTTAGCAAGTGCGAATTCTAGATTCAAAAAGTTTATTTTCTTGGCCATATTTTATCCATGGATAGAATATAATTTAATCTAGAAAAGATAACAGTAGTCAAATAATGGTCTACACCAACGAACATAACCAAGGTATGTAGTTTTATTGTATTATCAGGTTACTATCGATGATTTGTTAAAAAAATTCTGATTGGCTAACCTATTAACCAAGAATACATGTAAAGGTATTAAAATCACATGGACAATGGAATGTGAATACTTCTTTGAATAATTGAATAGGATATTTATGAATGCTCAAATGTTTACTTTACCATTGAGAAATTATTATTTTTTGATATATAGTGATGCATTGAAGAAGGGAATTGGTTGCGTCCTTATGTAAAAGGATAAAGTTATTTCCTAGAAGGGATAGAAGATGGTGGAACAAGGGAACCATGAAGCAAAAAGAGAGAATCCAAAATCTGATTATTCTAATGGTAAACCAATTTTCATAGAAACCTAGAATGATCAGAGTCAATCTAAACATATGGGGCACAATGAGTTATTTCATTTTGTAGATAAATCTAAATTAAAGAATGATGATAATGACTTACATAGTGTTATGTGGAAGAATTTTGTGGAGGTCATGAAATTGGCTGCTTCATTATCATTTAAGGATTTTGAAATACCTTCACCTTGGAGGGTGATTTGAATTTTTTTATTTTGTATGTATCAGCTAATCATGATATAGTTGAAGAATGGGTAAGGCTTTGTAAATATTCTATCATTGCAGGAGTCCTCTTCTTGAAAGGATATGATGTTTTTAAATTTCATGTGTTGACTAGATGAATTGCGGATGTATGGGGATTTGATGACTGTAAAATGATTTCCATGGGTCTTGGGTATTATCATGTGGTGTTTCCATCTGATGAATGTAAACAACGTGCCTGGAGCATGAGAAAAATATCACTAAAGAATGGATTTATGATAATCTAGGAATGGGGTAGGAACTTTGATCCTAGTAATTTTAGGAATACATTAACTGAGATTTGGATTCAGATATATAAGATTAACTGGTTATATTTTAATCGGTGGATCCTCTGGGATATTTCATTATCTGTTTGAAATCCCATTAGGATGGAAAAAATGACAATCCTTGGTTTGGCCATTAAGCAATAATTTTAGTGGAGGTTGATATGTAAAACATCTTGGTGGAAGAGGTGGTGCTCACCACAAGGGATGACATCATTAAGCTTGAGATTCACTATGCAAGAGAGCCGAAATTTTGTAACGGTTGTAAAATCTATGGAAATTTAATATCTGAATGCAAAAGGGACACTGAATGCATATTTTGTAAGATTAATGGACATGATATTACTATTTGCAGGAAGAGGAAAAGTAAAGATCCTCTTGATCAATGTAATGAGGCTGAACCTCTATGTACATATGCTAAGTTTTATGATGGAACTATAGATTCTAATCCACTAAAATAGGAATATATGGAAAATGGGGAAGGAAGTTCATTACTATTTCTTACGAGTGTAAATAGGGTTGACGTGTCTACTTCTCTGGTGGTGTGTCTGATCAATGAAAAAATCCAGATTCTGGATGATTTTAATGTGCCTTGCAACGAAGTTGGAGAACAGCCAGGGGAACTCACATCACAGATTTTTTCTGATGATGTGTCTGAAAATAAGGTGGTTATACCGGGTATTCATACTGTTCTTTCTACAGGTGTCCTATAACTTACAGAAGTCTCTCCAGATGGGGAACATTCCATCACTGTGGTTGCACAGAATCCCTTAGTTCATTGTGTGGAACCCATTCTAGAAACTAGAATGGGAAATCAAGAGGTCTCAAGTTCTTCTGGTCAGATAGTGGAAAACACTTGTGGACCTTTACCTGATATGTTGGCATCCAACTCAAAAAGTAAGCATTCAAATGATCCTGGAAGTGAACCTAATCAACATATAAGTGAGAAGGATGGGGTATTCTCATAGGTAGATGCATCCATGGATTCCAGGTGGAGAGCTGTCATAGAAAAGAAAAGTGATCATGGGAAATTTGAGAATCAGTTCACACCCCTGACTGGTGTGTTCTGACCAGATGAACTAGAAGACACACTGATACTTGAGAAGGATGTGGATATCTCAAGAGAGGACACTGAGGAGGGGTTATTGACTAAAAACATGAAGGCACCTCAATATAGTAGCATCTCAATAAAAGGAAACAAGAAAGGCAAAGAAAGGAATGGAAAGGTAAGGTGAACATGCCACTAAATGGGGACCCCCAAACACAGGGCAAAACCCTTAAGAAATGAGGATTTTTTTTACTGGAACTATTAAGGGGTAGGGAGTTCCCTAACCACCAAGGCCCTTAGAAATTTTATTATGGCCTACAATCCCATGTTTTTTTGGAATTACTGAACCCAAACTTCTTTTTGATAACATGACATGATTCAAGTGGGTCTCATTGGGATATAAATTTGTCTCAAAAAACTATCATGACTCTAATATGGATCATTTTTGGGTTTTAAGGCATGAGACAACTCACATTATCTCATATAGTGGGATGTCTCAGAGCATTTTAATCTCCTGAAACATTGACAATTATGATATCTTGGTCTTGTTTATGTTTGATTCTAATTACTATATAAGAAGAATGGAATTATGGGATGAGATAGGCTAATATCTGAAAATATTGATAAAAAATGGGTGACCATGGTGACTTTAATACTGTTTTGAAGCCATAGGAAAAAAAACTGGGGCTAATTTCCATCTGAATTCATCCTTGTAATTCTCTTTGTTCATTGATCAATGTAATTTTGTTGAGTTCTTGGTGGTTGCAGATGATTTTACCTCGAGTAGATAAACCTGGAAGGGGTTGCAAGCAAGAAAGATTGACAGATATTTTGTTAAAATGGATGATCAAAGTGCTGCTCATGGAATTTCAGGGTTCACACTTCCTGAGCATCACTCTGATCACAACATGATTATTATGGAAACTAACACACAATTGAGAAGGTCTGTTCTTATCACTTTTTGGTTTAACAATGGCTAGCATGTAATTCCTAGGTGCAGGGAAACTATATTGGAATCTTGGAAAATTGAGTTTCTTAGCAACCCACTGCAAAGGTTGGCTGGGAAATTAAACCATACCAAGGCCCTACTCAAGTAATGGAGAAAACATTCATTCTCTATACTTTATCTTGACATTAAAGCTATTGAAGAGGCTCTTGCATGTTTCTAGATCAGGAATTAGCATCTGAATACTCCATAAAGGGAGAAAATACAAGCTCATAACAGGCTGGATGATCTTTTAACAGTCATGTAGAGGCTGAAAAACAATAAAATAAATGTTAAATGGTTAAAAGAGGGTGATCAAAACCTGAAATTCTTTCATAGGCTAAACAAAGAGAAGAGGGCCTGAGCAGGAAACAAGGCAATCAATAATAATGGTCTACTAAACACATATAAAAATAATATTTCCAAGGATGTTGTGGATTAATTCATGGGGTAATATTATGACGACAGGTAGGTTACCATGAAAAAAATGGTTGAAAACACCAGTTCTGTCATTGGGGATCAGAATAATCAAGCTATTACCCCTCCTCCCCTCAAGGAGGAAATCAAAGTAGCTCTGTTCTCCATTAATATTGTTAGTTCTCCTGGAATAGATGGTTTTATTAACAAATTTTTCTTGTTTCATTGGGTTGTCTTTCAGGATTATATCAGTTAGGAAATTTGGTAATTCTTCACTTACTCCTATATACCATATGGGATGAATTCATGCTTTATTTCGCTGATACCCAAGAAGGAAAATGCACTTGATATTAAGGATTTTAGGCCTGTTTCACTTGGGAACATAATTCCTAAGTTCATTAGTGAGATCATTTTGAACAAGATGGGACTGTTGGTTAGTGACATGATTAATCGAAATCAGTTTGGATTTGTTCCTGGAAGAAACATTAAAAACTGTCTCTTTGTAGCCTCAGAGATTGTTAACTTAATGAGGAGGAAAGTAAGAGATTTGAAATTTGTGCTCAAAATTGACATATCTATGTCATTTGATACATTAAGATGATGTTTCTATTTTGATTTACTCAAAAGGTATGGGTTCTGGAATGATTTTATCAAGTTTATTAGCACCATTCTCAGCTCATCAAGGCTGTCTATTCTTATTAATGGGGTACCTAGAGGCTTTTTCCAGTGCACTAGAGGTGTGAGGCTAGGAGATCCACTCCCAAGATTGTTATTTTCTATTACTAAAGAATATCTGATTAGGTTCATCAATGATCTTGTTCATTTTTTCTTTGATAATAAAATTAGGGCCGAAAAGAATGACTTTTCTCCCTCACACATACTCTAGGCCAATGACATCCTTTTGTTTGGACGAGCTTCTATGAAAACAATTTCTTCAATCAAGGTGTTGTTTTCACATTATGAAGAGGTGGTTGGAAAAGTGATTTTTTGGAATAAATCCTCCATTGCCTTTGGTACTGACATCATGGTTGGAAAGAAAAACAAGATCATCTGAAGTCTTGGAGTGAAAAAGGGAATATTTCTTTCCAATATATTGGTGTTCCTAAATTTGGGGGAAAAGTTAAAAATCATTATCGGGAAGGTATTTACTTTGTAATTTTAAATCAACTTTCTAGCTAGAAATGAAAGGCCTTGTCGCTATCTTGGAGGGTGTGTCTTTTTATCTCAGTGACTACATCGAAGTTTGTTTATTACTTATCATTGTATAGATGGCCCTGAGGTCTTATCAAGGAGCTTAAATGCTTGGTAAGGAACTTTTTATGGACTGGTTTTGTCCATTAAAGGAAGTTGGTAACTATTTCATGGAAAGAGTGCATCAATCCAATTGATCTGGGAGGCCATAGAGTCAAATATTTAAGGATATTTAATGATGATCTCATTGGAAAATTCACATGGAGTCTGATTTCCAATGATGCCTTTGATGCCTTTTTGATCAAAATATTTAAGGGGAGGTTACTGAATGGGTATAAGTAATATCTTGGTTCATCTGTGTGGGAATCTATAAAAAATTCCTTCAATAAAATCATGCATGATACGAAGTGGCTAGTGTGTTAGAACTCCAACATTAATTGTTGGAATATCACTTGGCTTGATCGGCCTTTACATGATAGCATTAGTGCTAAATAAGAAACAAGGAATCTGTCCACTGCTAGATTTAGATCACAATGGTAAAGCTTTGGTAGTATAGTCCCCTCTCAAATTGGGATTGCAATATAAGATTACACATTCATGGACTATGAAAATATGATATGTAAACTGAACAGACATGGGTGTTTTAATATCAAGGAGTTCTATAAGATGGAATGTGGAGGATCCAACCACCTTCCAGCTTGGCTTAAGGCTTTCCGGGTGCCCATTATTCAGCCATCCAGATTCATCATAATCTGGAGAATCTGGAAAAATAGACTCCCTACCCAGGACCTGCTCAAGCGAGATGGACTTTATCTTGTTTCAGCATGTTATCTTTGTATGTGTGTAGAGGAAAATGAACAACATCTATTCACAGAGTGTAGGTATGAACAATAGATTTGGTCTTATGTAGGTCCCCTATTTGGGATGGATTTGTGATCAAGAATGCAGGCACAAGATGTGATTTTAGCATTGTCCAATGCTGGAAAGAGTTGGAAAATACAGAACCTCCTTCTGGCAGCTGGTGCTTCAATTCATGCGTCTGTTTGGCATGCTTGCAACACAATCCTGTTTGAAAATAAGAAGATTCTTGTACAAACGGAATGTTTTCCTTATATAGGGAAGCGTATGCAACTTCTATAGTGCAAAATGGTGGGAAGAATAATAGCTTATTTTATTTGCAGATCCTCAGAATTTTATGTGTATTCAGTCTCCCCTAAAGACCCAAAACTCTCAAGTACATCCGATGGATACCTCCGATAGGCCAGTGGCTAAAGGTAAATGATGATAGGGCTACTGCTGGAACGACAGGTCCATATGGATGTGACAGGGTCTTTCACACTTATCGTGGTTTTGTTAAAGTATTATTTTCTCATTACACTGATGTTGGGGTGGCCTAATAAGCTAAACAATGGGCTATGGTTTTTGCAATCAGGTATGCTGTTCAATTTAGATGGAACTTTTTATGGATTGAATCAAATTCTCAAATTGTGGTGAAAGCCTTGAAAACAAGAACATGGGATGTGCCATGGAGAATTATACCTCATTGGTTTGAGTGTAAAACCCCAAGCTTCCATGGTACGTTTCCCTTTGAGTAATGCAATAGCTTGCATTGTACGCAACTTTGATATTCTAACACACCGCGATCAATCAAAGTAGCCGTTAACAATAGTAATACCCACTTTTTGAAATTTTATAAATTTTGTCTTTTAAAATGGACTTCATTTTTTTATTCGGAATATCGAAATTATCCTAGGGTGAAATTTTGGTACTTTTTGGATAACTTTTATATTTTAATGAATAGTGAAAATTACTAAATTTTAATTAAAAACAACTTTTTGAATAAAAATAATTAATAGTTATAAATTATTAATTTTCGTGGTTTTAAACTATATTTAGAATATATTTTTACCATTTAGTACAAAGTTGGTCATTGGACATAAGTTCACAATTAAACCAGACATAAACAAGTGTCAATCTTTTGATAGTTATTATATCTTAAAAACACATTTTTTGTTTTAACAACAGTAATTAATTTTAAATTAATTTCTGCCACTTCTGTGTTTTGAATTTGGAAAAATGGATTCCAAATTTGGAATCAGGATATCAAAATTGTGTCAATAGGTAAATTTTATTTTTATACATTTTGAATAATTACATCGGTAAATATTTTATTTACCATGGTTAAAGGGTAAATCCGGTAAATAAGGGTAAACAAAATAATATTATAATAATAATAAATTACCCAAAAACGTGTCATAACCTTATTTTGTGATACATGTCCGACCATGGTCATCTTTGGGTCGATTTTGGGACCCCATGGAGCCACTTTTAGGTGATAAGGACACTTTATATTAATTAAGTTAAAATAAATACAAAAATGACATAAGCATATATCTTTTAGAAAAACAATTTTTACATATGGTTATATATGTTGGATTTTCAACTATAAATATTAATTATAAATCCAAAAATATTTCCTACATAATGGTATTTTATTTATAATTTTTAAACATTTAATAATTAAAGTTATTTATGACACAACGATGATGCAATAATTACCTTATTAGTGAAATATTAAAATAAGTGATATTATAAATACCCAAATAAATATAATTTGAGACTTTTAATCAATTAAACGAATTTTATAGGTTAATATGAAATGTTAGGATTTATTTAATTAACTTTTTTCTAAGTAATCATGCTGTTATGATTTTCACAAAAAACAAATACCAAATAGTGTCAAAATTGACATAAAAGTGTTTTTAAAACAAATATTATATTATTAATGGATATTAAATTTCTAAGAATCAAAGGTTCACCCAAAGTACTTGTATAATGATAGTTGTATCATTTATTGACCACTTGGGGGTTTCTTAGAGGTATATATTAAGTTTATTAACTATATAATATAAAAATACAAAGTGACAAGGTAAGTGTCAAACTAATTAACCAAGAGTTAAAACTAAAAGATAAGTTAAATATAATGACCCAAACCTGTCTAAAATATATTGGTTGAAAGGATTTCGACCCATGCCCACATTATAATTTGAATAATCCAATTTGGATCCATTATTAACTGAATAATAATTTATTATAAATTATACTTTAAGTTATTCCTAAAGAGCCCCTCCACCCTCTTATAAAAGGACACCACTTATAACCAATTATTCACACCTTCAAAGCCTTTTGGTTCGGCCAAACCCTACCCAAATATTCTCTCAACTTCCCTCACTTAATCCTATAGGCCTTATTTTTATCAGAAATCCAACCTAAGGAGTCCTTTTGATCAAATCAAAAGGAAGAACCCGAAGAAGAGGTAATGTTTTCACCACCCTTTTTCATGTTCCTTTCTTCTTCAACTTTTATTCCTTTGTTATTTCGTTTCTAAAATAATAACTCAAGTATCTTATATATAGTGTGATATTATTATAAATATTTTACAACCATATTCAGTATTCTTTCTATCCTTTGAATGACATGTCACCATACGTGCGTACGTACGACCTACCGTCTCCACGTCGTGGTGTAATTGTTATTCAATAAACTATTATTTGGATGGGTATAATAATGATGTGAAATTCATGTAAATAATAAATATAACATGATAATTATTATTTATATATGATATAATATCAAATTATATATTATTTTAATATCAAAAGAGTGATATTGTCGCTCGTGCATAAGTACGGACTACCGTCTCCATGAATGCGATGAGATTCATTCCCCATCGTATCCATTCAAGTCTAATTCTCATTTGATGATGAAAAAATAATTTTTAAGGACTAGATATAATTCTGGATATGATTAAGATACAACCTACCCATAACAAACATGGCTTATGTAACAAAACATATAAAAGAAAATGAGTAAGTTAACATCCAAAACGACGATGATACTAAGATTTTATTAACAAAATGATGTTAAAAGATCATATATGCTATCATATTAATATATATTATTATTTTATAATTCAACAAAAATTAATTAACCATTATACAGGAGGTTAACCTTCCATCAACCAAGGAAAAGTACAGGGTAAGGGTTTTTTTCACAATCTCTTCATTATCCAAGGTTGTTTATACGTAATTATCTGCTGGGAGCTCTTTATCATCCACATCCATGTTTCTTAAAAATTTATTTCAAAACATTCTTACTATTTTACAGAATATGGGTTAAAGTCCTTTATACCCTTGTTTGACTTTTTATAAGAAGTTTATAAAGGAATATTTCTGTCGTTTTCCAAACAAGGTCCTTTTTAACCTTTTCGACAAAATTAAGGTAAGAATGTCTTTTTTAACTTATACGACGGGTGCAACTATTTTCCATTGTTATAACATCGTCGAAGCTTCCCTTACAAGATTATAATAATATTTTCAAAATAAATATTTTCTTTATTTGACTCTTAAATTATTTCAAAATATAAAGAGATCTGTCTCTAAAGAAAAAGGTTTTGATTTCATCTATGTCGACATCCTTTGATGGATTTTAAGTTTATTTGAAGTTGATTTATTATGATACAAAACTTCCATATTGTATTGATGTTTTTGTGATATGTTTGACTGTGTATGTGATATTTTTATACCATTCATTTCTTATGGTTAAAGTATTGACATTTTGTATGCTAGTTTTAATACGAATGTTTATGATATGTTTAAACCTTTTCATATGAGGAATGTACTGGACTTAGTAAGTGACGGGTGGAGCCCACTATAGCTCCTCGATGCATCAGTAGGTCTCATGAGAAAACTAGATGTGGAATTAGCTGAGGCCCTTTCCCAATTTGATTTATGGTTTTGGCCGAGGCCTTAATCATTTTAGATGTCTTGGCCGAGGCCTTGAAAAAATGTTTCAGAATGTCTGGCATTATACATTCCCTCATTATGGAAATAATATTGATGGTTCATGTGGTCATTCGACTGGTAGAATACCCATTATTATGTTTTATTATGGCATTATTTACTCATCACATATTGTTTCCATAAAAGTATTCATGTTTTTTATTGGTAAAGGCATGTGGTTTCAATTATTTACCATGCTTAATATTTATGTCATTTTCCTCTGTATTAATTACCATTACTGAGCATTTGAGCTCACCGCTATCAATGTTTTATTTTTCCCAGGATATGAAAAAGTGAGTTATGAGTGACATGCAGGCATAATCTAGGAGGCTTGGATGTTCCTAATGAAATATATTTGTGTTGTTTTTCTCTTCAATATGTAAAGTTGAACATATGTATGAATCTTGTTTCCAATAATACTAAAGTGATCGGTCTTTCGAGACATGATTTCCTTGTGATCATGCCAATGTTATGTAATAATGCACCGACTCTGGGTAACTAGGGTTGTGGTGTTACAGTTGGTATCAAAGGAAGTTTAGTACAAACCTTGGAAACTAGATTTAGATAAACTCTAATTAGAGCACATAACCCTAAGATAGACTTTGAGGATTAGTATAGAAGAACTTCCTAGAATTTTGTAATTGTAGAGATTTTGTGAGTTTTATGAGCAATACATCCATGTATGGATACGAGCAGGTAAAGGCGGCTCTGGCACAGATGTACCTAGGGGTAAAACCCGAAAACAGTGCTTTGAGCTAGACTCGAACGAGAACTGGTGCACGACAATGAGCCTTGCTGCACTCTTGGTTACGACACTCCCGGGGGATATGTTTAGGATAATTCTCATTTTCTTTACAAACCATTATGAAGGGTTATGAGTATATAATTTCTCAAAGAAAACTTTTTATATGATTTTGGATTATATCTATAAACTATTGAATTTATGTTAAGTGTTTTAGAAGTTTGGAATTATATATTTCGATTCATAAACTAATATATTTTATGCCATTATTTAGAAATGGAGCCTAGTAGAAATAATGGAAACTGTATCAATGCACACATTCCATGTAGGGATTTCCCTCCTGCTCAAGATAATTATAGTGGAGATAGTGATTCAACTGGTGCTGATTATCTTATCACCATACTGGGACAACTCACTCAGGTTATGAATAATATCCTTACCCGTATGGAGCACCCAGATCCACAACATGGAGGATCAATGTTAGATCGATTCATGAGGCAATAACCACCAAAATTCAATGGGAATAAAAATCCATTAGTAGCTGAGCAATGGATAAATTTTTTAGAGAAAATATTCCATGCCATGTGGAGTAGTGAAAGGGAAAAAGTTGTCATGGCAGTTTATCGCCTCACTGGAGATGCTGATCAATGGTGGTCATTCATATAAAACACAAAGGAAGATGATGAAGTATCAGATATGGAATGGAGGGAGTTCAAATAGATTTTCTTAAAAAAATACTTTCCTCGAGACCATCAAGGAGATATAGAAAGGCAATTTCTGAGTCTGAGGCAGAAAGAGGATGAGAATGTCGCAAAGTATGAGGCTAACTTTACAAGGTTAGTGAGGCATGCTGTTGATTATATACGTAACCCAAGGAGTAAAATTGATTGTTTCTTTGATGGGTTAAAACCATTTCTCCGTCGAGCATTAGTCTCATGAACCTTCTCATCATATGAAGATATTGTCTCGTGTGCTATCAAGACAGAAAAGAATTCTCTAAGTCTTATGACTTTAAATCAAAGAAATAGAAGAAGAGATCTTCTGAACACTCTGGGAAAGGAAATAAGGAAACAGGGAAGAAGGGTAGAATTGAATTTCCACCCTGTGATAATTGTGGAAGGAAGCACCCTGGTGCCTTTCTAAAAAGAAAAGGAGTATGCTACAAATGTGGACAGAAAGGCCATCTAGATGGTGATTGTAAAGGAATTAAAGATGCTACCAATGTTCAATGCTACAATTGCAGGGAGATGGGACATTATGAAAATGAATTTCCTAAGTATCAAGGAACCTTACCTCAGAAAAGACAAAGGGATCAAGGCCAAGATTATGCAATCACTACTGCTGAGGTTGAATCCCTGAAAGACGTGGTAGTAGGTAATTTAATGGTTTCCTCATGTTTAGAAAATGAATTATTTGATTTTGGATCATCACATTATCATTCTGGAGGATGTCCAGGTAGATATTTCCAATTTGATTTAACAAGGGAGTTGTTAGTTAAAACTCCTAAGGGAAGTATCATTGCATCGATGTTTTGTGAATCTGTCCCCATTAGAGCACATAAATGTTCTTTATCCGTTGATCTCATCATCATACCTAAGATTGAATTTGATATAATCCTATGTATGGATTGGATTTCTGACCATGATGCGAAGATTTATTGTAAGAAGAAGGAGGTTACGATTCTTGATGATGATGATAAGGAACACCTTATCTTTAGAGTAGAATCATCACCACCTAATTCTTATCTAGATCCACCCCCAGTAGCTCAACTAAATTCAATTATTGGGGAGGAAGAGAATGAATTAACTGTGGGTGAGGAAAGGAATGTCAAAATAGAGTATGTACCTATTGTGAAAGAATATATAGATGTGTTTCTGGAAGATTTACCTGGACATCCTCCAGAATGATAATTTGAGTTTTCCATTGATTTAATTCCAGGATCAAGGCCTATATCAAAGACCCCTTATAGAATGGAAACTTTGGAATTAGTTGAACTAAAGAAACAACTGGAGGAATTGAGTAATAAGGTATTTATTCACCCTGGTGTTTCTCCATGGGGATCCCCTTTCATTTTTGTTAAGAAGAAAGATGGATCTATGAGGTTGTACATTGACTACAGGGAGATCAATGCTATATCAATAAAGAACAAGTATCCTCTACCTCGCATTGATGATTTATTTGACCAACTGTATGGAGCTCAATACTTATCAAAGATTGAACTTCGATCTAGATATCATCAGTTTTGTGTGAAGATGGAAGAAATTCAGAAGACAACATTTCGAACTAAGTACGGGCATTACGAGTTTACAGTAATGCCTTTTGGGCTGACTAATGCAACCTCTGTTTTCATGGATCTAATGAAAAGAGTTTTCAAGGAATATCATGATGACTTTGTAGTGGTACTTATTGATGATATCTTGGCATACTACAAAATCTACAAAGATCATGAAAATCACTTGCGCATTATATTGAATACTCTGAGAGGACAAGAATTATATGGGAAGTTTAGCAAGTGTGAATTCTGGTTTCAAGAGATTTCTTTTCTTGGCCATATTGTCTCTAATGATGGAATATCTATTGGTCCTTCTAAGACAAGAGCAATCCAAGAATGGCAAGCACCAATGAGTATAATCGAGGTACGCAATTTTATTGGTTTAGCTGGTCATTATCAACATTTCGTCCAGAATTTTGCCCAATTGGATAACCCATTAACAAAGCTCACACGTAAAGGGGTTAATTTTTTTTGGAAAAAAGAGTGTGAAGAATGTTTCGAAGAACTGAAGAGAAGATTAGTCAATCATCCCATATTGACTCCACCATCGGGGAATGACAGGTTTGTTATTTATAGTGATTCATCAAAGAAATGACTTGGTTGTGTCCTTATGCAGAATGATAGAGTTATTGCCTATGCATCATGACAGCTGAAAATTCATGAGAAAAACTATCATACTCATGATCTTGAGTTTGCTGCTGTAATCTTTTCTTTGAAGATTTGGAGATACTATCTCTATGGTGAAAAATGTGAGATTTATATTGATCACAAGAGTTTGAAGTATATTTTCACACAGAAAGAACTCAACATGAGGCAAAGGAGATGGCTTGAACTACTCAAGGATTATGATTGCACGATACAATACCACCTGGGGAAGGAAAATAAGGTGGCAGATTCTTTGAGTCAAAAGGATCATGGAATTTTGAACAAGATGAGAGTAGAAAAGGATCCTGTAAACATGGATCCAGTAAAGATAGATATGGGAATCACCATGGAAGGATAAATATCAATACTTTTTCAAATGGTTTCCAAAACCTATTTACTAGAAAGGATAAAGAGTTCTTAGACCGGTGAAGAAGAGTTTCCAAAAAATATTAAAGGTGTGAATGATGGGAGATTAAATGACTTTGTGAATGAAGATGAAATTTTGAAGTTTGGGAAGAGACTTTGTGTTCCCAACATACCTGATCTAAAAAGGGAATTTTTGGATGATGCTCATAGTTCCAAATTCACTATACACCATGGGACCATAAAAATGTATAGATATTTGAAGGAACATTTTTGGTGGGACAACATGAAGAGGGAGATTGCTGATTTTTTGTCAAGATGTATGGTTTGTCAACAAGTGAAAGCTGGAAGGAAACAACCTGGAGGAGTCATGCAACCTCTTCCCATACTTGAGTGGAAATGGGATAATATCACAATGGACTTTGTCGTGGGACTACCAAAGAATCCTAGAAGGAACGGTTCAATATGGTTCATTGTTGATCGTCTTACCAAGTTAGAAAATTTTCTTGCTATAAGAGAAGATCTACCACTTGAACGTCTAAGAAGACTATATATTAATGAAGTTGTGAGACTTAATGGAGTACCCCTATCGATTGTTTCGGATCGTGATCCCCATTTTACATCAAGATTATGGAAAAGACATCAGAAGGCCTTGTATACTGAACTTCGTTTGAGTACTCCTTACCACCATCAAACAGATGGACAATCAGAACGGACTATTAAAACCTTAGAAGACATTTTGAGATCATGCTCACTTGACTTTCATGGTATGTGGGATCAATATTTACCTATGGTGGAATTTTCCTATAACAATAGTTTCCATTCAAGTATTCGGATGGCACCATATGAAGCATTGTACAGAAAGAGATGTCGCACACCAACCTGCTGGGATGATGTCGGTGAAATAAATTTTTTTGGCTTAGAACCAGTGGAGGAAATGATGGGAAAGGTAAAGGTAATCAAAAAACACATCAAAGCAGCTCAAAGTAGGTAGAAGAGCTATGCCGATAATCGAATGAAGGATTTGGAATTTCATGTAGGAGATCATGTTTCCATGAAGGTATCTCCATGGAAGGGAGTTATATGTTTCATTAAGAAATGTAAATTGAGTCCCAGGTACATTGGACCATTCGAAATTCTAGAATGAATTGGGGTTGTAGCTTACCAATTGGCAATGCCGCCAAGTCTCTCCAAAGTACATGATGTGTTCCATGTATCACTGTTGAGAAAATACATGCCTGACCCAATGCATGTACTCACCTACGAGGAATTAGAACTGGAACCCGACCTATCTTATTGCGAAGATCCTGTCAGGATTCTTGATACGAGAGAACAAGTGCTGAGAAACCGGACGACTCGTCTGGTAAAAGTTTTATGGAGAAACCACAAGATGGAAGAGGCAACGTGGGAACCCGAGGAACTTATGATGAAGAACCACCCAAGTCTTTTTATACAATAATTTTCCTGAAATTTCTAGAACTAAATTATTTGAAGGAGGGGAGAATTTAACACCCCAATATTCCACAGTACTTTTACCTTTGAGTAATGCAATAGCTTGCATTGTACACAACTTTGAGATTCTAACACACCATGATCAATCAAAGTAGCTGTTAAGAATAGTAATACTCGATTTTTGAAATTATATACATTTTATCTTTCAAAATGGACTTCATTTTTGGATTCGGAATATCAAAATTATCCAAGGGTGAAATTTTGGTACTTTTTGGATAACTTTTATATTTTGATGAATAGTGAAAATTACTAAATTTTAATTAAAAACAACTTTTTAATAAAAATAATTAATAGTGATAAATAAATAATTTAATTAGTTTTAAAAAAATTTAGAATATATTTTTACCATTTAATACAATGTTTTTCCTTAGACATAATTTCACAATTAAACCAGACATAAACAAGTGTCAATCTTTTGATATTTATTATATCTTGAAAACACGCTTTTTATTTTAACAACGGGAATTAATTTTAAATTAATTTCTGCCACTTTTGTGTTTTGAATTTGGAAAAATGGATTCCATATTTGGAATCATGATGTCCAAATTTTGTAAATAGGTAAATTTTATTTTTAGTGATTTTGAATAATTACTTCGGTAAATATTTTATTTACCATGGTTAAAGGGTAAATCCCGTAAATAAGGGAAAAAATAATATTATAATAAAATAAATTACCCTAAAACATGTCCTACCCTTATTGGTTGATATATTTCCGACCATGGGCATCTTTGGGTCGATTTGGGGACCCCATGGAGCCACTGGTAGGTGATAAGGTCACTTTATATTAATTAAGTTAAAATAAATACAAAAATGACATAAGCATATATGTTTTAGAAATAAAATTTTTACATAGGGTTATGTATGTTTGATTTTAGACTATAAATATTAATTAGAAATCTAAAATTATTTCCTACATAAAGGTATTTTATTTATAATTTTTATTCATTTAATAGTTAAATTTATTTATGACACAACGATGATGCAGTAATTACCTTATTACTGAAATATTAAAATAAGTGATATTATAAATACCCAAAAAAATATAATTTGAGACTTTTAATGAATTAAATGAATTTTATAGGTTAATATGACATGTTAGGATTGATTTATTTAACTTTTTTCGAAGTACTCATGCTGTTATGAGTTTCACAAAAATGAAATACCAAATAGTGTGAAAATTGACATAAAAGAGTTTTTAAAAAACATATTATATTTTTAATTGATATTAAATTACTAAAAATATACGGTTCGACCAAAGGACTTGTATCATGATAGGTGTATCATTAATGGACCACTTGGGCATCTCTTGGAGGTATATAGTATGTTTATTAACTATATAATATAAAAATACAAAGTGACATGGTAAGTGTCAAACTAATTAACCAAGAGTTAAAACTAAATGATAAGGTACATATAATGACCCAAACCTTTCTAAAATATATTGGTTGAAAGGATTTTGACCCATCCCCACATTAGAATTTTAATAATCCACTTTGGAGCCATTAGAAACCGAATATTAATTTATTATAAATGAATACTTTAAGTTATTCCTAAAGAGCCCTTCCACCCTCTTATAGAATAACACCACTTCTAACCAACTCTTCACACCTTCAAAGCCTTTTGGTTCGGCCAAAACCTACCCAACTATTCTCTAAACTTCCCTCAATTAATCCTAGAGGCATTATTTTGATCATAAAGCCAACCTATGGATTCATTTTGATCAAATCAAAAGGAAGAACCCGAAGAAGAGGTAATGTTTTCACCACCCATTTTCATGTTCCTTTCTTCTTCAACTTCTTCTTCCTTTGTTATTTCTTTTATAAAATAATAACTCAATTATCTTATATATACTGTGATATTATTATAAATATGGTACAACCATATTCATAATTCTATCTATCATTTTAATGACATGTCACCATACGTGCGTACGCACGACCTACCGTCTCCACGTCATGGTGTAATTGTTATTCAATACACTATAATTTGGATGGGTATAATAATGATTTTTAATTCATATAAATAATAAATATTAAATGATAATGATTCTGTATATATTATATACCATCCAATTATATATTATTTTAATATCAAAAGAGTGATATTGTCGCTCGGGGGTACGTACGGACTACCGTCTCCACGAACACGGTGAGATTCATTCCCCATCGTATCCATTCAATTATAATTCTCATTTGATGATTAAAAAATAATGTTTAAGAACTTTATATAATTATGTATATGATTAAGATACAACCTATCCAAAAAAAAAACATGGCTTATGTAACAAAACATATAAAAGAAAAATAATAAGTTAACACCCGAAACGACGACAATACTAAGATTTTATTAACAAAGCGATGTTAAAAGATCATATATGATATCATATTAATATATATGATTATTTTATAATTAAATAAAAATTATTTCACCATTATACCGGATGTTAACCTACCATCAACCAAGGAAATGTACAAGGTAAGGGTTTATTTCACAATATCTTCATTATCTGAGGTTTTTTATACATAATTATCTACTGGGACCTCTTTATCATCCACATCCATGTTTCTTAAAAATGTATTTAAAAGAATTCTTAATATTTTACAGGATATAGGTTAAAGTCATTTAAACCATTGTTTGACTTTTTATGAGAAGTTTATAAAGGAATCATTCCATCGTTTTCCAAACAAAGCCCTTTTTAACCTTTTCGACAAAATTAAGGTAAGAATGTCTTTTTTTAACTTATACGATGGGTGCAGCTATTTTCCGCCGTTATAACATTGTCGAAGCTTCCCTTACAATCTTATAAAAATATTTTCAAAATAAATATTTTCTTTATGTGACTCTTAAATGATTTAAAAATATAAAGAGATTTGTCTCTAAAGAAAAAGGTTTTGATTTCATCTATGTCAACATCCTTTGATGAATTTTAAGATTATTTGAAGTTGATTTATTATGAAACAAAACTTACATATTGTATTGAGGTTTTTGTGATATTTTTGACTGTGGATGTGCTATTTTTATACAATTCATTGCTTATGGTTAAAGTATTGACATTTCATATGCTAGTTTTAATACAAATATTTATGATATGTTTGAACCTTTTCATATGAGGAATGTATTGGACTTAGTACGTGACAGGTGGAACCCGCTATTGCTCCTCGATGGATCAGTAGGTCTCATGAGACAACTATACATGGAATTGTCCAAGGCCCTTTCCCAATTTGATTTATGGTTTTGGCCAAGGCCTTAATCATTTTAGACATCTTGGATGAGGCCTTGAAAAAATGTTTCAGAATGTATGGCATTATACATTCCCTCATTATAGAAATAATATTGATGGTTTATGTGGTCATTTGACTGGTTGAAAACCCATGATTATGTTTTATTATGGCATTATTTACTCATCACATATTCTTACCATAAAAGTATTCATTTTTTATTGGTAAAGGCATGTGGTTTCAATTATTTACCACGCTTAATATTTATGTCATTTTTCGCTGTATTACTAACCCTTACTGAGCATTTGAGCTCACCCATTTCAATGTTTTATTTTTCCTAGGATATGAAGAAGTTAGTTATGAGTGAAATACAGGCATAATCTTGGAGGCTTGGATGTTCATAATGAAATATATTTGTGTTTTATTTCTCTTTAATATGTAAAGTTGAAAATATGTATGAATCTTATTTCCAATAATACTAAACTGATCAGTCTTTCGAGACATGATTTCATTGTGATCATGCCAATGTTATGTAAAAATGCACCGACTCTGGGTAACTAGGGTCAGGGCGTTACATTGAGTGCCTCAACAAGGTCACTCAACTCAATCTGGTAGCCTCACATGCCTATAGGGAAGAAAATCATGTTACTAATGATTTGGAAAAGAAAGAAATCATAGAGAAGACTATGATGTGGTCCTTCACACCCCCAAGCTACTGCACTCCACTAGTGGAGGCAGACATGTGTGGTTTAATGTACTTTCATTTTTTCAATAGTTCCTTATACGCTTGACTTCTCTATTTTTTTTAATAATTTTTTAGGGCCAACTTTGTCCAGATCCTGGAATTTTGGGTAAAGTTATTTCTTATTCCACAAGGTAGATCAAGAATCATAAACATAACTATCCTACTGATGATCTTGAGTTGGAATCCATAATATTTTCCTAAAATATATGAAGACATTATATATATGGTGAATGATGTGAGATATATACCAAATATAAGGTCTTAAAATACATATTTTTATTTAAAGATATAAATATAGGGAAAAGGTGATGGATTGAAATACTCAAGGATTAGGGTTTCTCAATACACTGCCACTTAAGTAAGTAAAATATGATATTATATGCATTTATTAGGAAAAATCATGGAGTATTAACTAAAATAAGGATTGAAAAGGATCATATTTTATAGATTTAGTGAATATGGATATTGAAATTATTAATGAATGGAAACATCACTCATTTTTCAAATGATTATAGAACCATATTTACTGGAAAAGATAAAAAGTTTTCAACCTAATTATGGGAACTTTCAAAAGAAAATGAAAGTCATAAATAATGGGAAATTGGAATAAATAATATATAAAAATGGAATTATAAAATTTAGAAATATTATAAGTATTTCATCTAAACCTGAGTTGAAAAGGGAATCATTAGATGATTCTCATAGCTCAAATTTCTCTAAACACCATAGCAGCACCAAGATGTATAGAGATTTAAAGGAACATTTTTAGTGGTATAATATAAAGTATAAAATTTATAATTATGTGCCAAGAAGTTTGGTTTATTAATAGGTTTATACTGAGAGAAAAAAAACATAAAGTATTAATGAAACCTCTACGTATTGTAATGTGGAATAAAGATTAAATTTCTATAGACCTTATCATAGGATAACCAATGAATTATAGAAATAGTGTTGCAATATGGGTTACTGTTTACAGCCTTACCAAATATACACCTTTCCTCACTATAATAGAGTATTTACTTCTTGATAACCTTATATTAATCTATATTATTTAAGTTGGATGACTTCATGGTCCACCTCTATAAATTTTTTTATATTGTGATCCATGATATACATTGAAATTTTGGAAATGTTTTTCGAAGGATCTAGATACTGAGATTAATTAGATAAATTATTATCTCCCTCCAATTAATGGATAGTCTAAAAGGAATATTATAGAACATATTTTGAGGTTATTCTTACTTGACTTTCATGGTATGTGAGATCAGTATTTACAGTTGTTGGAGTTTTATTAAGACAATAACTTTCATTTAAGTAATCAAATGGTATGATGTGAAGTATTATATTGAAAGAGATTTCAACTTATTGAGATGAAGTTGGTGAAAGAAATCTTGTGGGCCCAAAACATGTTTAGAATACAATAATAAAGGTAAAGACTATTCGAACCCATATTAAAGTAGCTCAAAAGAAGTAAAAATATATTTACTATTAACCAAATAAAAGATTTTGAATTTCTAGTGGGAGATCATGTTTTTTTGAAATTATATCCATAGAAGTGTGTTATAAGGTTTGGAAAGAAAGTAAAACTTAGTTCATAGAACAAAAATCCTTTGGAAAATATAGAAATAATTGGATCTGTGGCTTACTATTTCAAAATACCACTAAACCTATCTGAAGTACTTGATGTGTTTCATATCTCTTTATTAAGGAAGTAAATTCTAGATCCAATTCATGTTGTCACCTTCTGGACATAAAATTGGAATATGATTTATCTTACTGTGAAGATCTTATCTAATTCTAGACATTTGAGAACAAGTGTTGATGAATGGGACAACACGGTTGGTAAAGGTACTTTGGAGAAATCATAATATAGAAGAGGTGATGTGGGAACCTTAAGAAATTATAATGAAGAAATACCCAAATTTATTCATGTGGTTTCATTATCTAAATTTTGAGGATGAGATTTTTTGAAGGAGGGAAGAATGTAACACCTGAGATTCAATTATAGTAATCTTTTTTTAAAGAAACAATAAAACAATACAAATAGTTTAATTCAAGAATGAAATCAAAAACCAAATTATAAAATTTAATAAATTTAATTTTATTAAATTAATTTCATTTTTTAAATCATATTATCAAAATTAACTTATTTTAGAATTTTTGGATTTTTATAAAATGTTTGATTTTTCAATGAATTTTTAACCATACATATTTTTCAAATACTGCCATTTTTTTCATTAAATAATGTAATTTTAAAGACTCATTAAATTTTTGATTTGTACTTAAATTTACATAAAATATATTTTATTTATAATAATATAATTATTATCAACAATTTTTAGGATTTTTATATATGCAAATATTTATACTTAAAAATGATTTTTTAGTATCTATTTTGGTTTCATTTAATAATTTTTTATTTAAATTAATTTTTACCACACATAGAAAATAAGGCATGGAAAATGGATACCATATTTGGAATAAGGAGGTTCAAAATTGGTAAATTGGACTCTTTTATTTATAGGAATTATGAATAGTAACCACAATAAAATTTATCACATCAGTAAAGGATAAATTATGTAATTAAGGTTAAAAATAATGTGAAAAGGAATTAAAAATCCACCCAAAATGTACCTTTATTTCATTGGATAGTTTTAATTCCAACATATACATCCCAAATTATAATATATTTAACTTTGGATCCATTTGACCTTCGAAATGATGTTTATATTATTTTAAGTAAAAAAAATTACAAAATGTCTCTCTCTCGCTTTCAATTTCTTTTATATATTCACATATTGATAAACATATGTTATCAAAAAATATAAAATTTTATTTTAAACATAATTATTTTATATTTATTATTTTGGTTCATTTATAATTTTTAGGGATGGAATAATAAGCTTAAATCCTTAAGAAACACTGAATGCATATTTATTTAATGAACAAAAAAATAAAATAAAATATTAAAAAAATGCTTAAAGTAATATTTTCTAGGTGTGTTATATTTAACCAAAAATTATATATATATATATATATATATATGAAATATTATATGTTATTAAAAATTATATATTCCAAATAAATATTTTTCTTGTTTTCTCTAAATCCAAATTTAATTAATAGTATGAAGAATTGACATTATTGATGTTTTATAAAAAGAAAATTTTATTAATATTTTTATAAATGATAAAAAATATCAACATATTAAAATCATTATCATAAATAGTTTCAAATTTCACCCATTTTCCATTTATGAGGAAAATCTTACCATATATGTAAAATTATAACCCTTTAAGATTGAAATAATCACAATTGCAGTTAAGATTAAAATTATCTAACAAAGGGGTTAAACCAAAATATAAGGTTTAAAATAAGAAATAAACTTATCTAAATTTAAATTTTTAATGAATTTAAACCATATAATATATTATATTTATAATTATTTCCACATTTTTCAACATTCACATGAAAATGAATTTATTTAATTTTAATATTTTTATAATTCTCTATGGGTCCTTTCACCACTCCCATCTTATTTACACCATATAAAGTCTATTATCTCAACAAAACCATGAAAAAACTCTTATAATTATCCTTATACCTATTTTAGAGGTGCATGAATTTCTAAACGACCAACCCTAGGATCCTTAGAGAACATCTAAAGGAGATCATTCGATGAAGAGGTAATTATCCTTACCAACTCTCTCATATTTGTTTATATTTTAACATAATATAAATTTATTGTTATCATAATAAAATAATAAATACCATTCAATAAATATATTGATACATTATTATGATTGTGGTACAACATTTTTCCATCACATTTCCATCCTATGAAAATCGAAAACATCGCTCATGCGTACGTACGACTTACCCTTAACAAATTACATCGTAATTCATTTTTATTACCACTTTTATTGGATGGTTATAAAGATGGGACAAATGAATATATATTATTTTTATGAAATAAGTATTCTTCTGAAATTTTAATATCATACATACCTTCTGACCTTCCAATCCATCAGAATATGATAAAGTTGCTCGTGTGTACGTGTGGACTACCACCTCCATGAAGTGATGTGATCCATTTTTCATTTTTAATTTAAATTTAAGGTAATAAATATATATTTAATGCATATATATATATGATATTAATATCAAAATTAAAATTGTATAGATTATGTATCCATAATCATCATATGAGGACTATAACTCTCACGATAAAAAATTCATGTGAAAATAAAGAATTTAACACCCCAAACAATGATAATAATGAATTTGTTTTGATGAATGAGTGATGAGATGTTATAAGACGACCATATAAGATATTATATATATTAATATGATTTTTATATGTTAATAAGAAGTTTAATACTATTGTACATGAAGTTAAATCAGGTTTAACTTGAGGGAATCTTGAGGTAAAATATTTCATCTTAATTTCAACTCCATTGAGAGATATTTGATATCACGCCCATATTTAATTTTAGATGGTGTATATAATTCCATTTTAAAGTATTTAACTTAAATATAAATTTATTAATAACAATTAATGGTTCAATTCAAGTTACTCTTTCAAGAGTAATGTTAAAAAGAAAAGGGGATCTTATTAATCTTTTTGATCGGGTATATTTTTCATCAATGTCCATATTTTTGAAAATTGTTTTTAAAAAAACTCCTTATAATTACACAAATAATTTATTAAGGAAATTTTAATTTTTCATTTAATTTTTAAATTTTCAAAAATGAATCTTTCTACTATTTTACTAAAAGGAATATTTTCAACTTTCTTTATTAAATATTAAAATGAGTGTTTTCTATTTATCTTATAAAACATTAACAGATTTCCCTACCACAAAAACCATTTTATACCATTTATATTATTCGAAATTTTTTTAATGGGTTTAAAAATAAAACTAATAAATGAATTATTATTTTATAATTTCAATCAAATTTTATATATTTCTCCAATGGAAATGATTTTTTTACAAAACCTATATTTCTGATGAATTGATGGTCATAACTTATCTCTTATTAATTTTGTGATCATTAAATTTATCTTGAAGAATTAACTTTTTTGGTGATCATTGAAAATTATATTTCTCTTAAATATATATATTCTTTGTATCATGTATATTATTATTACCTAAACCATACACCATTTCTATATAAGGAGTATTATTTTGAATGTTATTTGATTGGTTGGGGTTATATTGATATCAATATCCTTCACTCAGTGTGAATATGTTTTTATAATTAATATTTTTATGAATTAAACTGACCATTAAATATATGAGTAATGCATATACATATAGAGAAATGTGGGTCATGAAATTATATAGTCTCTCGATACATAGATAGGTCTCAGGAGACAAATACGTTGACCAAATTAAATGGGTTTTTAGTATATGCCTACCCATAGTTCAAACTATCTTAGAGAAAGGTCTTGATGCTAAATATATCATGATATCTAAGATCATGAAATCTAATATTCAGAATTTCCTTCAATGATAATTTATTTATTATTATCCGTTATATTACTGCATTAATATTATCCCAGGATGCATTTTTTCCTCAAATTATTGATTAAATAACACATGTTTCTAGAAGTTCCTTGACTTCTAGAATAGATGAATTGAAACAAAAATGTATCAATGTTCCTCTCACTTGTTTAGAATTAATAACTCATGCATGAGATAATGTAAACATAGGATGATATTGTTTCTACTCATAGGCAGGCATCTAGATTTTTAGTACTAGAAACAACATTCCTAAAACTCCTCAGATAACAAGAATGAAACATAGGATAATGTTCCTAAAGTTCTATTTCTTTGATACAGTATCATATAATCCTTCTTAAAATTTATCAAAAAAGTATTCATTATTCATTTATCTATTTCATATTTTGATTAATTAATGAATGATATTGATAAAATGATTTATGGAAGCTACCATGATACTAAAATGTATAAATATTTCCTCAAGAATATCATCATTAACCATAAAAGATAACTTCAAATATTAAATTTTAAATCCCCTAGAAATTTCCCACAATTATTCTTATTTAATGTCCTTAAAATATCCCATGAATCTCTGATAGAATCATGTATTTGACAAAGATGTTACATTGGAGGTAAATGAAAAACAAAGAATCACCAAATTTAATTTCCCTTTTCACCAGAGTTCAAAATTCTAGAAGCTCACACTACCTTTATACAAGTCAGAATGACCATTACACATATATTGGTTAAGTTTTTTCTAAAAAAATATCCATTTTTAATATCATACGAGTATTGAATTATCATACAGGCAACTAAAGTATTACACATATGTAAGTTCTTCTGTGCACACCTGGAATGCCTCAAGAGTTCCCAAAAAATTCATAAGCTTCAAAAAGTATTAAGAACTCAACTTTTACCAAACAATAAAAAATTTGAATATCATGTGAGTTAGAAAAATGTCTCATGGTTGGTCAAAATTTTATACATCATCATATTTTTATCTTTCTAAAATTTCATATACTCAAATACTGTACAGGCTTAACAAAATATCGTACAACTCTCTCAAATTATTACACATAGGATAATGTCTTTTTATATATTTCCAAATTCAGTTTCATAGATGAAATGTATTACATGTTGGTTAATTATACTATGAATAAGATAATATTCCTTTCCAATTTGGAACAATCATCTAGAACAAAAAAATTACTTAAAGAACTCTAAAACATCAGGAAATATTTCAATCCAATTCAAGGTAACTCAGAAAAACATTTCAAGAATCACAACATATACCCCTTTGGATATATTTTCAACTAATTAAAATGTTTATTAACATTATATCAAACCTTATATTCTCATTCAAGAGACTCCAAATCATAATTATTAGAAAAATTAAAATATTTTGACACCCCACCACATGTTAGAGTAGTATTTTTAGAGAACTGCATATCATAGTGACAAGTATGTTTTTGGATAAGAGATAATGTGATCCCCCTCAATCTATAAACTCACCTATTTAAGTGACATAACCTTTTCATAATTAATAGAACCACCCAATATGAATAAATAAGTAAAGGGAGGTAATTTTCTTATGAAGAGTTGTTTAACTTTTCTAATATTTAGAAAATATAATATATGGATTCATGCAGGACACCAAAAATATTATTAATTATATGGGAGGAGATGAACACCAATTTTTAGCCTTAAAGAGTCAAATATATTCTTAGGGACAACCTTGATAAAGATACTTACCGTTGATCTCAGTTTGGAATAAATTCTAAATTCATGTTTCTATTTTTTACCTTATCATTGGTAGAGTAAAATATGATATTAATATGATCAAACCATGAGTGTCACATATTATTTTTAGAAATTTATATAGAACTTTTATTATCATAGTTAATTATAATAGGTTTCAAATTTTTCTCCTTTAAATATTATAATTTCTCCTTTTCCAAAATCATCTAAGTGAAATTTCTTATGGCAAACAAATATTCAATATTTGAAATACATAGTGTGAATGTGTTATATTTCTTATAGTTTTAAGTCACACAACTATCTCCTAAGAGGAAAATTCCACCGGAAGTGGATGATCTATCATCAAAATCACCTTTCTAATCATCATATGTAATTATAGACATATTATAAAAACAACCCTTATTATAAACTAGCCTATAAATCGTATTCCCTTTGATATATCTATGTATTCTTTTGAAAACCATAAGATGTGAATATTTTGGGTCACTATAATATCTATAAAATTGAATTGATACATATATAATGTCTATTATAGAGTCTATGAGATAAAGTAGATTCCGATTTAGTATTCTAAATTATCTTCGATTTACACTGTCACCTTTACTATATTTAGATAAGTTTTATCCCACTTGAATTGGGGTAGATACTTAATATTAATCCTCCATCTCAAACTTCCTCAACCACTCTCTAGAATACTACTCTTGAGATAATATTTTTTTTTCATTTTTTATCACTTATAATCCAAATAAGTATATCATCTTTCCAATCATGGAAATCTCAAATATTTGTTTAATCAAATTTAGAAAATCTGGACAAGAACTCTCATGAACACTAGAAAAAATGATATCATCAAAATACACAATTATAATATGTAAAAATTTCATTATTTATGTTATATATAGTTTGTTATCCACCATGCATTTTTTGAGTATTAACTCTTTCCATCTATTATCTAGCCTTGAATACTTGACCCCTAGGGCTTGTTTTAATCAATAAAGAACCTCCTTCAACATGAACACTATTTTTTCATCATTATCAAGAAAAAACCCATTTGGATTTTCAATATACACTTATTATTCCAGATTATAATTTAATAAGCTATATTTGATGTTGATTTGATAAATTGTACACATCTTATAAGCTTCCATAACAAGAATCATTCTTATGGACCCATATATTGAAACATGTTAAATGTAATCATCGAAACCAACCCATTCAGCTTAAGAGTATCCCTTTCATATAATTATGGATTTGTTATTGAACACGATTTTGTAAAGATTTAATTATACATTAATGCCCAATTTGTTCTAATGATAATTTTTAATAGGTCTTGGAAAACATCTAAAGTGATATTATTCTCAATCTATGCTAGCCTCTCATTCATAGAATCAATCCACTCTTAATGACGAAAGGATTTATACATTTAATTTAATTCAACTTTAGAAATGAGTGAAGTTTGATTTTCATACCTCATTATTTATCAATTATATTCTACTATAAGCTCATAATATATTGTATTTATTCTAGTATACATAGATGAAAACTATTCTCTAATGATATTCTCTATATGCACAAGTTTATTTATCCTTGGAAAAAATTATTTTTCATTATATGAAACCTTTTCTTCATCATTGGTTTTATTTTATTCATCATATACTACTCTTGGTTCAACCATTATCAGTTTCTTGTGGTTATATCTAAATTTTTTTGGAGGATATATCACATTATTCAAAAACTGTTACATCTAGAACATTTTTTATGTGTTTTATTTCAATGATTTTAACATAAAAATAATTAAACAAATTGTGAATAATTTTTTCCTAGAATATTTAAACTTTTATATTAGATAAGAATCCAAGAAAGATACCTTCCTCAACATTATCCTCTGATTTTTTCATATTTAAGTATTAAATTTTTATAATTGAATGGTCTATATTAACACTGAAGTAACTCACTATTGAATTTTTGTTATACCATATCTCATATGAGGTTATATTTTAGTTTGGTTTAAAAAATAATTTCATTTTAATGTGAAAAATAGTGCACAAAATTATTCTCAAAAAGAATTTGGACTTACAAAACTTAATAAAAATTATTATCCGTATTTCCAAAATGGTTCTATCCATTCTCTCAAAAATTTTATTCTATTGAGGTGTATAAGGGGTTCTTTATCTATGTTTATGAACAGACCACTTTGTGTATGGATTGTATTTCTTGTCAATGATTGTCATTGGTTGAAAATGGTGATCAATTCAATAAAAATATTACATTGATTTCAATATGATAAAGAAGTTCCAAAGTTAATGGATCATGAATGAATTCCTAGAGTATTTTCATTCAAAGGACCTTATATTGAATAATTTTAGTTTCATGGTGATTCCCATTGAATTTTTATAGATTCCTTGATGTCATTGGATATCATGATTGAATAATTCCCCTAAAGTCTTGACATTCCAAGGAACATCTATTGAAAACTTTGAGATTCATGGTGATTATTGTAGATTTTTTACAAATTCCTTGATGACATTGGATTTCATGATTGAATAATTCCCCTCGTTAAGTAAGATGATTATGGAACTTATTATAAGTTCAAATATATGTATCAAAGTGATACATTGTTTAAAATAAATATGAAAGTTGTTTTATGATAAAGAAGTTCTTTGGAATTTATATTCCAAAAAAATAGAGGAATAACATGAAGGATTATTTAAATAATTCATGAAGAGAAGTTGAGGGATTCAAGAATTCTATACTTGGAGTTATTTAAGTATATAAATTTCTCCATGCATTTGATCTTTAATTCTATCTAATATAAAATATTTTACAAAGTAATATTTAGGGGAATTGTATAAAAAAACCAACCTAATCCACCTAAGGAGGCCATCTCAACCACATATATGGGGAGAAAGATAACCCCATGTGGGAGAAATCCAAATCATGGGATGCTAAGTAGGCACGAGGGCCATGTTTAAGCCCTAAATGCGCCTATGTGTAGGGATGAAGGTGAGAATGGATGAGGTCGTGCATAGGTTAGGCCTAATAACATAATCCCTTAACCATATTTATTATGGAATATGAGGGAGTGATGTGAAAGTGGTGTTTGAGTGTCAAACCTAGTGATGGATTAAAGAAACAACCTACAAGACTTTACTTGTTTAGAAAAGGGAATCCAATTTTGGGTTTTGATGTTGGATGAAAAACATGAATTATTGTTCGTCCTTTTTAGAAACATACAGAATAAACAAGGAACACCTAATCAGATTAATAAAGGATTCCCTATCCTCCCGTGCTTAAGTATTTAAATAGGAAGCACATTTTTAAACTGCATTAACATATTCCTCCCTCTTCGACTTGGTAATGCCATCGTGTTTCATCAGATATTTTAACTGAACTATCCTTAATCAAATAATATGTCACCATGATCATTTTGAGGTCAAAATTATGAGACAAACTCAATGATAATATCATGAAACTTTGTTTTCATGATTCAATTTAAGAATATGGTTCAACCGAATGTAAACATTATTTAAAATGAGGATATATGTTCGATATTCATGAAATATTTTTAAAAGATGAGTTTCATGTGATCTGTATCACATGCACATGATCTATTCACCATAAAGGAGGAGGCCACTTGTGAAGGAAAACACCAAGTTTGTTAGTGTATCTTTAACTCATGGTTTGAAGCGTTTAAAGTGTAAAGGCCTTTTGGAATTTAATAGATGATTTACACAGTAAGAAAACTAGGATTTGATTTGGTGATTAAATGATGAAGAGGTGGTGATCCTCATATATAAAAGGAGAGTCACTAAGATGAGGAAATGTGCTTCCACTCGTATAATCAAGAGATCTTATTTCAAAATAAAGAATTCTATGAGGGTCTTTTTATGTGAACATTAAAGGATTTCCATGAGCATTTGAGGCTTCATGAAGAAGTCAGTCCCATGAACAATTCTAGTTACATGAAGGAGGATGATCAATGGACACATTAATGGTGTTTACACCTTATTTGTAATTCTGGAAGTTATATTGTTCCAAAAACCAGTTTATAATTGATACACACTCATTGTGTTATGTGAATATACAGTGGATGAGAATCAAAAGCCTTCAAATGTGTTTATCACCCTTAAAAAGATTCTTGAAGAACCTGTTCCGCAAATCTCTCATCTTGTGTGATGGATACAGGAGATAATCATTCTATTTTTTACATAATAAAGAACTTAACACTTGTTTATGGTAGAAGAGAAACACACATACCTATTCTGGTTTTCATATGATGGTTAGTGCATGCATGAACATATGATTTATATGCACAAGTTGAGATATATGATCTTGGATCATATGTTAAGAGAGTGAGTTTGAGGAATTAGGTAGAGAAAGGGAAGTGGATAGTGTGTGAGCATTAAGAAAAGGCGGATGAAAACCTAAATATATAGTAGAAACAAAATGAGTTCATTAAATCCCATTGATGTCTAACGAATTACCACATAAATACACATTAATTGAGATGGATAAAAATAAATTATGAAAATCACATCAAATAATAAGAATAATATTTTATACATGAGTTAGGGATTTTTCTTGCAAGAAGAAGATAATACATACAGTTGGACTCACTCCAAGATAATAAAAAGAAGGAGAGGAATAAAAAAGTATGCTTATATGGTAATGAGAATGATAATGTCATGCATAATTAAAATAAATGCATTAGATGTGATGTTCAATGCAGTATAATTAGTGGTACCAAAATATTCAGTTCCACTAAGAAGAACTGATACACTCAATTGTTGATATTGAGTATCAAATAAAAATATAAATACACTTCTACACAAATTTCATATTATTGTTTGTCCAATAATAATAGAGATTTACCATATAAAGATTCATTATTATTTGAGGAAGTTAAATTGTGATGATGCTAAGTTGATTTTATATTCATTGATTTTATAATCTCATAGGAGGTTTATGATTCCAGTAAGAAGAAGGAGAGATCTCAATGCAATTGGATTTTGCACTAAAGAAGAAAGAGAGAAGATGAGAAGAAGGAGTGACTGGCCAATTTATATTCAGTTGATCATTATTTAGTTATAAATAATTATATGTTCATCAGTCTAGAATATACATATTATTGTGATGATCAAAACGATAAAAAATTACACCTTTCTAATTGCTATTGTGAAAAAGAAGAAGTGTTGTCTTCCTTCTCCTATGTAAGTAACCAAGTCAAGTAAAAGGTTCTGGACGAAAAAAGAAGAACTGTGACATATATTAGGTCTCAATAGGTGGAATACTTTATTGTTTTTTCAAACCTTATCAATAAGGAGGAGACTATATTCATAGGTAGTATAAAGATCTTGGAAAGTTCTGTAAACCATGGACTATCAATTGACTATAGTGAATTACATGTGAAAGGGTATTTAATACCTTCTATAAGCACATTCAAAGGATTACATTCTAGTGGTTGTGTGGGTAGGATCATTTCTAGACCATGATAAGGACTAGCTGCACTTATTGAGTAGTGAACCTTGTAAAAATGTCATGTGTTATTTTTTTACTGTTTTTATATACTTGCATACAATAAAGAAAAGGCAATAGAAGAATCAATATCATAATAAATCAAATAGGTAAAAGGATATAAATTTGTGATTGGACTAAAAAACCCCCAAAAATAATTCACCCCTCACAGTGTTAGGAATATCTCAAACTGGTCCTGTCATGTTCTATTAGAGTGAAGGTTCACCACTATTGGATTCTGTACTGTGAAGTTATTCTCTTTTGAAGATTTGAGTTTCTTTCCTATGTCAACAATGAAGTAAACATTTTATGAATATTCATTTACCTTTATTAAAATGTATATATCTACCAATACCATGATGAATAGGAAAATTAAAGAGAATAAAAAGTTAAAGAAGAATCCCATCTTATCTAATGAATATGAAGTATTTGTTTTTCTATGCCATACTGACAATGAATACATATCAATCTTGGAATGTTATGAGTAGATGGATCAATATTCTAACAAGAATTTGGATAAAATTACAACCTATAGTGATCAGTTCTTATGTGTTAGCACATTTTGACATTTTCCTCCAAATTAATATTATAGTAGAATTGGTAATGATGATAAATCTACATCCTCTCAAAGGCTAATAGTTGATATATTAAAATTTATTGTTCATGGTATTCCTAAAGAAATACCATCCCTTATTTGTGGAGTATTTCAATGTATTTAGGAGGATATCCCATATATACAAAGGGAATCTGATATTTTGGAGAAGAACTTATAAGAAAAAAGTTTTAGAATGTTTAAAGATCTCTAGGAACATTTTTAGAAACATAGAGGGAAACTAAAATAATTCCACAATTTGGATGAAAGAATATAAAGAGAAAGAGGGAGTCAATAATACTATTTAAGAATATATCCATACACATAAATAAAAATTTAAAAACATAATTGATGTTAGGGACTCAAAATTTCAAGTAACATCTAAGAAGATCATGTAACTTGACACTTTGATTCATAAAAAAAATTATACTGCATTAAGATGAATTTGAAACAATAAAGAAGGATGTTAATAAAAAAATTTATCCACACAAATATTTAGAGGATGTGAGTATATCCATACTTCCTCAACATAAATTATAATAGAAGTTCATTTGTGAAAGCATGAAGAGTGGATCAAATGGATCAGTTTGGTTGATAAAAACATCTCAACCTTTCTATTCATATTGATGAAGCAAGAAGGATCAATATTATCCCTTTAAACAATTCTGTATTGTATTTTTGATTATAAATAATATAATTGAAGGTAATAATGTTCTCAAGGGTAGATCCTAATAAGGAATGAGGGATGTCAGTTCTTGATAGCCAAGATGAAGATGTCACCATCCTTGAATGATTCCTCATTTTATATTCCAAAAAAATATGATGGATGATCATATTTGATAAAGTTTATGAATTTGATTTATTATTATAGATATCCATGATAAAGAAGATAAAATATATACTTTATATTATTTTTGGTATCCTGAAGAACTAGTGTTCAAGAAGATCATCCTTGGTGAAGTTTCAAAAATTAACAATCTAGACAATATCATGTTAAAGACCCATTATTGTGTATTCTACAAATTTAAATTTCTTGAAATCTATTCTTTATGAGATATATTTTTATGAATATTGTGAGAAGCATTTCCCTTGAGGTGTATACAAATGAAGAAGCTTCCAAAATCATTATTTCAATTGGAATCAAGCATGACTATTTTTGAAATTGCTTGAAGATCATATTATTAGAAAAGGTATATGTATCTTAATCTCTCATCCTTGGTTATAAAAAATATGTTTTTTTTTCAAAATGGAGTAATTGAATTAATTAATGGCCTAATAAATTTAGAAGTTCCCAAAAGACACTGATCTTGCATACTGCACTCGAATGTTTTTGATCTATTTGTTGAAGAAAGTGCAAGAGTTTCAGGCTGAATCTTCTTTAAAATATTATCTCAAAAAAATATCTTTGTCCTATAATGAAAGAGAATAACACTTTAAGACATGAATATATGTTTACATATCCTGAGGTATCATGATTAGTTGGTAAGGGAAATTTTTTTTGTCTTAATAATACCTCTTTATTTCTACACCAAGGACCCCTTAAGTAGACACACAATGAAATGATGGGTGGAACATTGCTTAAGTATTAAAAAATACACTTTTCCCATGAACTTTGTATTTATTTTAAATAAGGGGGAGAAAATTTGAAATGAAATTTTAGAAAATTATATGGGATAGAGAAGTTAATGATCCACATATTGACACATTCATTTGGAATGAACATTGAAGGTATTGATAAAAAATACAATGGGGAGATTGAAGATCCCACATTTTTTAAGGATTTTATTTTTTGTCAATGATTTTCATTGGTTTTCAATGGGGATCAATGAAATAATAAGATTTCATTGATTTAAATATGATGAATAAGTTCAAAAGGTAATGGATCTTGGATGAATTCCTTAAGTACTCACATTCCAAGGACCACCTATTGAATACTTTGAGTTTTATAGTGATTCATTGAGAATTGTTATATATTTTTTGATGACATTGGATGTCATGATTGAATAATTCTCCTCAATTCTATACATTACAAGTAATATCAATTGATGACTTTGATTTTCATGGTGATGCTTATTGAATTGTTATGGATTCCTTAATGACATTGGATGTTATGATTGCATAATTCTCTTAGTTAAGCCATATGATTTTTGACCTAGTAATATGATCAAATAAATGTATCAGAGGTGATACATTGTTTACAATAATAATGAAAGTAGTTTTGATGATAAAAAGGTTATTTGGATTTTATATCCCAAAAACAATAGAGGAAGAGAATGAACGATTATTTGAAGAATTTTGGAAGATAAGTTGGGGGATTGAAGAATTATATAATCAGAATTATCTATGTATATAAATTTGGCCATGAATTTTAATATAATTACATCCTATACTTGATATTTTTCTTATTAATATTTATAATAATTTTATTAAAAATATGGCTTACTTAAGACACCCAAGGCGGCCAACTGAACCACATATATGGGGAGAAAACTAAACCCTCATGGGAGCTACCACGTGAATGGGTGACTAAGGAGGCATGGGGTCCATGTTAAAGCCCTCGATGTGACCATGTTTATGTCCTGTGGAGAACATGTCTGATGCTATGAATAGGTTAAGCCTAATCCCATAGGACATGTACTGTATGTGTCACGACCCATGAGGGTGTTATGTACAAGTGGTTTTTGGGTGCTGACCCTGGTGTTGGTTCAATTTAATATCCCACACAACAATTCTTATAAGGAAGAGAGAATCCAGTTCTAGGTTTTTATGTGGGATGAAAAAACAAATTATTGTTCATATGATTTAAAAACATACATATTAAACGAGTACCACCCGATCAGATTAATCAGGTTCGTCCTATTCTTCCATGCTTGAGGATTTAAATAGGTTGCACATTTTTAATCTGCACTGAAATCTTCCTCCCTCCTTCATTGGATGACACAATCGTGTTTCACTTGATAATTTAACAAAACCATCCTTGATAAAAAAAGATGTCACCATGTTCATTTTGAGGTCTAAATTATGATCTAAACTCGATAAAAATATCATACAACTTGGTTTTCATGATTCATTCGAAGAATATGGTTCAACCAATTGTAAAAATAGTTGCAGAGGCCGACATATGCTTGATCTTCATGAAATATTTTAGGAATATGAGTTTCATGTTATCTTTATCACATTAACATGATCTATTAACCACAAAATTGAAGGCCTCTCATGAAGGAAAACACTAGGTTTCTCAGCATATCTTTAACTCTAGGTTTTAAGTGGTAAAAGTGTCGAGTCCTTCTGGAATTTAACTGATGATTTACACAGAATAAAAATTGGGATTTGAATTTATGACTATCTAAAGAATATGTGGTGATCCTAATCAATAAATGGAAAGACACTGAGATGAATCAATGTGATACAATTTTAATACCCCTGATTGGTCATTTCAAAATAGAGAAATCCCCAAGACACCTTTTATGTGAACATTCAAAGGGTTCTGTGAGCCTTTATAGATTCATGAAGAAGGGAGACTCTAAAACCATTATATTTTCATAAAGTGGAGGATACATGGAAATGTGAAAGGTGTTTACACCCTCATTGTGCTTCATGAAGATATATGGTTCCACAAACCGGTGTATAAGTGATACAGTATCAATGAGTTATTTCAAGATACAATTGATGAGAACTTAAATCCTTTATATCTATTTATCACCAATTAATAACTTCACAATTATTCGGTTCCATGAATATATCAAATTGATCAAAGTATACATGGGCTAATAATTTTCCTATTTTCATGATAAAGAACCTCACACTTGTGAAAGAAATAAGATAAACACACATATTTGTTTAGGTTTGGATATGATAGTAAATGTATGAATGAAAATAATATTTATATGCATAGGTTGTTGTATCTGAGCCTGGTTATTATGTGAAGCGAGTGAGTTTGAAGAATGAAGAAGTGGAAGGGATGTTGATTACGTGTGAGCATTATGAAAAGGATATAGGAAACCTAATTATATAGTAGAAACAAAATGAGTTCATGTAATCCCATCCATATCTAATGAATGATCACATACATGCATAATCACCGAGATAACCAAATCTAAATTGTGAGAAGCCTAAATAATAGTAAGAATAAAATTCTATACATGTGCTGGAGTTTGTTCCTATAAGAAGAAGATAATACCATGCAGTTACACTTGCATGAAGATAATAGATAGAGGGAGAAAATAACGAAGTGTGAATGCATGGTAATGATAATGACAATGTAATACATAATTAAAATAAATTCAACAGATTTGATGTTCAGTGAATTATAATTAGTGGTACCAAAATATTCAGTTTCACAATGAAGAACTGATACACTATATTGTTGATATTGAGTATCAAATAAATAGATATAAAATACTACAAACAATTTATATTACTGTGTGTTCAAGAATAATAGAGAGTTCCCAACAAAATATTGATTATAATTTAGGGATATTAAATTGTGATTATGATAATATGATATTATATTAACGAATTTAATATTCACAAATAAAGTTTGTTATTCTAATAAGAATAAGAATAAATCATAGTGAATTTGGTTTCTACACTGAAGAAGATAGAGAGAAGAAGAGAATAAGTTACTAAATAGTTTATATTAAATTGATCATTTTTTTGGTTAGGAAGAATTATGTGTTCATCAGTATACTACATTTATATTTTTGTGAATGATATAAGAAGAAGAAATTGAAACTTTCAGATTATTGTAGTGAAGAAGATGTGTTGCTCGCCTACTTCTATGAAAGTAACTAAGTAAAGTAGAAGGTTTTGGAAGAACAAAGTATAATTGTAAAATCCAATTGGTTTCAACAACTGGAAGAATTTATTGGTTTTAAAAACCTTATCAATAAGGAGAAAACTATCTTGAGAGGCATTATAAATATCCATCCAAGTGCTGTAAAACATGCACTATCAATTGACTGTAGTGCATTATAATTTAAAGGGTGTTTACTAATTTCTATAATCACATTCAAAGGATTAATTTATAGTGGTTGTATTGTTAGAATAATTTCCATATCATGATAAGGACTAGCTACTCTTATTGAGTAGTGAAACTTGTAAAAAATAATGTCCCATTATTTCATGTTTTTATATGATTGCATATGATAGGTAGAAGAGAATATAAGAATCAATATCCGAATTGGTCAAAGAGGTAAAGGGATAAAAAGTTGTGATTAGATTAAAAGGCCCCCAACAATGATTCACCCCGTCTTAGTGTTAGGCATATCCAAACCGGTCCTTTTGGATAAATCTTATACTTACCAAGGTAAGATTAAAATTCATTTCTTTTGTAGTCCTTTCCATTATCACTTCCCAATTTCTTAATCTAAATGAAAATATTTTTTTAACCTCTATTATATAAATATTTGACATATCCACTACCTATGACTTATGTTTTAAGAATAAAACTCATTTGATCCTTTTATAATCATAAATTAAGGTAGTGAAATATAAGTAACCTCTTATGTATTTATATCTCATAGGACTACACAATATGTGAATTAATCCCAGATGTCTTAATGATCGAGTTTCCACTCTTTTATGCTCCCCTTTGACCATTTTCCTCTTTTTGGTGTTATAAAAACCTTTTCTCTATCTTAGATCAATTTGATTAGGTCTCTCACAATATTTACTTTATAGATTTTACTCAAATTCTTTTGACCATTATGTTCAAGTCATATACACCATAAAATATTATCATCTATAGAATTAAGATAATATTAATTATTAGGATCTATAATCTAAAATAAATTTCCAATGGTTCATTATCCTCTTGTAACAATGATTCCATATTAAAATATTTTAATTAGATAAATTTTCTTTTTGTATATAACATTATTCCTTTCATCCCATAATTTATGAACACTCAATTGGTAAATTTTGAACAAAATTACAAATAAAACCTCCTATGTATTCATTATAGATGGTTCAATTTTAGAAAAACCAATCCCATTTATTTTTAAAGAGAACTCAACCCCAAAGGTTATATAACCTTTATCATGATCCTAAATAGTTTTCAAGATCTTGGTATCTCTTTTCATATGTGAAGAGTAAGCATGGTCATGAATCAATGGTATACTGATTTTTATACTATTTAAATAAAACACTACAATTACTGATCTTTTATCACTAATTCCATTTTTTAATATTCTTGCCTTTATAAATATATTATTTTAGGAATATAATTGTAGAGACCCAAAGATTGATGTACATGGACATTACATTACTTTTGCGGAATACTTAGTACATAACAAAAACAGACACACAAGGACCGTAATAGTTTAGTGTCTTTGGAAACCTGGAACATAATCCTCTAATCCTGGTGAAAGATCATTAACATATCCCATAAATATATTCCCATTTTATTTTATTACCTAAAACCTTTCTTTATATCATGGGGAAAAGAAAACATATAAAGGGTGAGATCAAATTCCAGTAAGGGTAAGCATCGATAAAATAAAACAAATCATATACATTTGAACTTAAAAACATGAACATAATGTTTAAACATCAAAATCTTGAGCACTGACATAAAACATGGTAGTACATAAGGCATAGATCATAAAGAAATGTTAATCATGATAAAATATCATGGGAATAAAACATATAATTGTGGAAAAACATTAAGAACATGATATTATTTCCATAGTAGCCAAGGCATTGCAACCAAGACCATCTTAGTGGACAAAGTCCCTTTCTGAATCGAGTTCACTCCTTGTTCCAGTCATGTATTACTGAACCAGATTAACTTACCATTCCAGACATGTCTATCTCATGAGATATAAATCTTTACCCAATTCATTGGAGGGAGATATAGGTCCCACCCATCTCATAATGAAATCATTCTTACTTGTGCCACAAAATAAACATACATCATTCATATTAACCCAATAAATAAAATTGGTTTCATAAACATCATCCCATCATCACATAATCCATATAAAAGAAATAGATATCATTTCATAATAAGAAAAGTGAAACCATGTAAATCATAGAGACATTATACTTGAAACATACACAAATGAAATAATTTCATCTTAGATGAAAAATGTTTTTGATAAAACACTTGAAATGAATTCTTGAGGAAAATATCCTTTTTTCTTCAAAATCATTTTCTTTTCACAAAATGTCATGGAATTTTAAAAGAAAAGGATTTTTTTGAAAATAGTCATGAAATATTTTGGGGGAAGCTTCATGAAAATAAGGCTCTATAAAACCGTAAAAATCCATTCACGCCATATAAGTTAAAGATAACATTCTCCTCGTACTTTTGTCAGAAAAGTCAAAATGTACCTTATATGGTAACCAAAGGAATGATTCCATTCATACAATGTGGTAAAAAGTCAATAAAGGGTAAAAATGAATTTAAAAATTCATGGAATAATAGTAAATATTTTATGAAAACATTTTTATAAAACATGGTCATGGATGATAAACGTAACCCCAATAAATACTTAAGTATAAGCAATCTTGGATAAAAAATGAGATTGAAAATTTATCCCTTAGCTTAGGTCTGATATGCTTCGTACGTATCCGAACCTCCTGTATATTGATTTAAATAATGTCATTGACTTATTAAAGAATCATATTCATTGTTATGATATCATATATGGTTCACTTATGACTTTATATTACCCGTTCTTGTGTAAGTTCCATGTTAAAGTAGCGTTTGGGGTAAAATCGTTTTATTTATCATACATGTTTGGACTTTTTGTTCTTGATATTATTAATTATATCCTGATTTACTTAATTCCAGAATTTAAAACATGATTTATATGTAATATATATTCAGCATATACATATATATATATATATATATATATATGATATATCGATAAATGGAATGAAATACACCATTCATGGAGACGGTAGGCCGTACGTACGCATGAATGCTGTTTTCGTTTCCTTACTGAATTGAATGAAATTAAGTAGATGACATACATATTTATATAAATAAATCCAGTATCATTATTATGTCATATATTTCATGATTAATTTTTATATATACTTTATAATCATTCATGAATGGTTAACATGGAGAATGAATCTCATCGCGTCGTGGAAACGATATTCCGTACGTACGCACGAGCGATGATATCATTCCCATGATCGTGGAATTGTATTGAAGTGTGTGTATAATATTTCAGAATCAATATCACTTTACAATAATCATATATAGTTATTATTTACACCATTATACCCATCCAAGTAAGGTGGTGGTGGAAAATAGACTACACCACGGCGTGGAGACGGTATTCCGTACGTACGCACACGCGGTGATTTATTTTTCCGTAGGATGGATAGATGGTGAAATGGGGTTGTTTCATATTTATAATAACATATCAGTATATTATTGATACTTATTTTATTACTTTATAATGAAACAACTAAAGAATAAGAAGTTGAATAAGAAATAAGCTTGAAATAATCGGTAGAAGAGATTACCTCTTCTTCGACACACCTCCTTTAAACTTCTTCTTAGGGCACTAGGGTTGGTATTTTGAGATGACCAGTACCTCTATAAGGTTTCTAGGGATGTGGGGAAGTGAAATGGGTAGAGTGTGGCCGAGCTTCAAGGCTCAAAATGGTGTGAGTAAGAGAGGGAGGATGTGCCCTTTTATAAGGGAGGAGAGGGGCACCTTTGGAAAAACTAAACATATTATTTTATTATAAAGTAATATTTAGTTTTTAATATCTCAAAATTGATTTATTTCAAAGATAAGGTGGGTATGGATCGAAATATTCTCATCTAATAGAATTTAGACAACTTTAGGTTTCCATTTTAACCTCATCATTTAGATTTAACTTTAAGTTAGATAATTTAACTTTTACCGTGTCTTCTGGTTTTCTTACACTATAAGGTGAATAAACTTATTATAACAAGCCAAAAGAACCCCAATTTATTTATTATTAATCTATATAACCTTATCTAAGTCATTTTTCCGAAAATAAGATTTTTAAGAATAAAATAACAATTAATAATATAATATTTGTTTTAAAAACTATTTAATTTAAATTTTGACACTATTTGGTAATTGATTTTTATGAAAATCATAAAAGAAATATTAATTAGAAAAAAGTTAATTAAATCAGTGATAATATGTAATATTAACCTATAAAATTATTGTAATTCATAAAAAGTCTAAAATTACATTTATTTTAGTATTTGTAACATCCATTATGTCAATATTTCATTAATGAGATAATTACTACATCATCATTGTGTCATTAATAAATTAATTTATTTAATGTCTAAAAGTTATAAATAAAATACCATTTTATATAAAATAGTTTTATCTTTCTAATGAATATTTATAGTCGAATTTATCTTATGTATAACCCTATATTAAAAATGATTTACTTATTAAACATTGATTTTAACTATTTTAACCCTTCTTTAAATAAATTAATAATAAATGTCCTAATCTAATCCAAGTGGGCCTAAATGGTTATATTTTATTCCTAAGGTTGTTTTTGGTCGAATTACACTTATCCAATAGAATTAGGACAAGTTTTAGGGTAATAATAATATCATTGTTACCCTTAATTATCCTATTTACTTTTAATCGTGGTAAAAAAGTAAAAAGTTACTATTCACCAAAAAATATTTTCATCTCATTGAAACACATTTTAGTCCATGATATTAACCATGTCTCTCGGTTTTTTGAAATTCAATTCACAGAAGTTGTAAAATTTCATTTAAATGAAAAAGTAAGTTTTTTATTTACCACTAAGTGGTTTCACTATTCATCGAAAATTGAAGTTTTTCAGAAAAATACCGAAAATTCAGCCTAAGCATTATTAGATATTCCGAATTCAAAATTGATGTCTATTTTTCCAAATTCAAAACATATAAGTGGAATTAATTAATTTTAAAATTAATTCCCATTATCAAAACAAATATCGTGTTTTTAAGAAACAATAACTATCAAAAGATTGATTCTTGTTTATATCCAATTTCAAAATGAAATTAATTCCAATGGAAAAAATTGGATTAAATGGTAAAAATATATTCTAATTACACTTTAAAACCAATTAAAAAGATAATCTAACCATATAAATTATTGCGATGAAAATTTTTGTTTTTAATTAAAATATAGCGTGTTTTTACTAATCATTTAAATATGAAAGTTATCAGAATAATATGAAAAATTTATCCAAAGTAAATTTTTATATCCTGATTTCAAAGAAGAATTTTATTTTGTCATATTGAACTTATAGACATGTCAAAACAAGATTTAAAGTGGGTACGCCATCAAAAGGCGGCAAAACTGCATTTTTTTAAAAATACTTATTTTATCTGAAAAATTTCTTTTGTTCTCGTACCATGTTCTAGAAAATATGTAAGATTAATAATAATTTTATAAAATTCAAAATTTAGTTAACACTATTCATAACGGCTAGTCCATAATATTATAACAATATATCATTGTTTAGTGAAACCTGATATTGTGTATAACACCCGCTATCGAGGAAGGTCGCGATTGCATGTAATGCAAGCCAAGTCAGGGTTGCGTGTTATGCAAGGCTCCTTTGTTGTTTCGTATAACAGAATCCAACCATATTTCATTTATACATTGAATATATATATATTTATACTCTCAATGTTTCATAGAATGACTTTTATCAAACGAACTTGAAATTGTGTGTAACACAATCCAAGAATAGTGTTGCGTATACTGCAAGCTAATACGGTGTTGTGTATAACACAAGATAATCTTGGTGTAGCATAAAACACATGAAATCAAATAAATGAAAAAGAATACTTATCATAAAATCTCGGGTTGTTACAATAATCATGGAAAAAAATTCATCAGTATCATTTCCTTTATAGTCACAGCTTCAAAAAATCTCCACAACTCATTAAAGACTATTTTGGATAGGAATTAAATATGATTGACCATTTTATATTTTAATTTTCATAGGTATACTTATTTTTCTATCTATGTTAATTACCTTAAAATCCAGCTTTATTTGATCCCATGAGAGAGGCATGTGGTACTATAAAACTAAGGATTTTCCCATAGTTTTAATAACACCAAGGATGGTCTCTGGTACTTTATCGTTTATAAAATTTATATGTCTACCCATGATAATATGATTTCTATTTTTTACAGAATATATGTTTCTTTGATTAGTATTTGAGAAATATTTCTTCTAATAATAGTTCTCAATTCCCTTTAATATTGAAATTTCCATTACACGGTTCTTATCATCCCAATATTTTACAGTTTGGAAATTAGGACTTGAATTATCTTCAAAGAAAGATTTAAGTTTTTCAGAAACTATATATGAAAATTTTACCTTAGATGATGTACATGTATTCTAAATGGTTTTTGATGAATCAGTCCCGACTTCATTGTATTTTTCATAGAAAAGATTAATTTTTAAAGGTTATATTAATTTTTAATCCACCATGATTTAAACTTCTTAAGATATTCATCTTGAGTAGCCATATTGTTTTCTAATTATTTTACATGACTTTATTTGTCACCCATTTTCACCTTGAGATAATTTATCTCCTTAATGTATTCATTACACTTTATATAAAAAATTCCTTTATCTTTCTTTAGTCTGTTAACTTCCTTCTTCATGTTCCTAACTTTTTTTAAGCCTAATATTTATTTCAAGATATTATTCATTTTCTATAATTAATATATGAATCATATATTCTTCACATTCTTAATATTTTTCTTCACAAAAATATATATCTCACTTTCTATCATCATGTTCCATCAATTTGGCATCTCATCTAGAATAATATTATGATAATTCATTATAATAAAAAGCTAAATATTCTTCTTCCTTACTATGAATAATTATTTTCTTTTTCTTTAAAATAATTAATATACCTGTATCAAATTTATTATTTCATTTAATTGATTTTCATTTATATTTTATTTGGAATATAACTTCACATTATTCATCATTAGATTCTATGTTATTATTTTTCCTTGTACAATATGTAGCAAAGTTTCCAAATTTTCCACACTCAAAATATTTTAGGGGAATGTTTCATTTTTATTTTCCTTTCCATATATTTTTGTTTGTAGATAAGAGATATATGATATTATTAAGATTTTTATCTATCCTATCATCTATATTATTGTCAACTAAGAAGTAATCTTCCTAGATCTTAAATTTAATCAAGGATTTAAAATCTACCACCTATTTATTTTTCTTCATGAAACGAGTTATTTTCTGATATCATAATTAATAAGTTTATTATGAATCTCATCAAGGAATATGTCATTAATGTTTTCAAAAGGTATGATGAAAAATAAATACAATATGGGAGGAATTAAAGTTTTAAAAAAAGATTATATGTTTTATCCTCTTCAAGTATTAAATTGATAATTTTTCTGAACTATTTATTAAGTATAAGAATAGAGTAATAGAATAAAATAATCTATTGAAATATAATTGGAACAACTAAAGTAAAGTTATCAATAGTTTGTATTATTGATGAAAATGTTAAGGTAATGGAATTTTATACATATTTTATTATAGAAAATTATATAATAATTAACACAATAGTAATTTGGGAAATAATAAAGGAAAAGTTTAACACAAATCACATAGTATTTTTTAGTAAAACAAATAAAACTTTAAAAAATATATTTAATAAAACATCACTTTTAGACCCATTTGAAAATTATATCTTTAAATTTGATCTATGTTATGCATAACTTTTATCCTATCATATGGTATTCTTAATTTTTTACATTTTGGGAGCTTTGTTTCCTGTCCCCTTAATCCATTGACTAAACCTTTCAGTAATTTCTCACTTCAAACATTGAAAGTAATTGAGCTTTGTATTCCTAAACACAAAATACTTTGATCCGAAGATCAAAAATTCTTTTATCTTCATATCCCCGGAAGAAATTGATCATACTATATTGGAAGAATAATGATTAAAATTGTAATAATTTGAGCATTAAAAGGTAAATCTCACACAACAACTACTCTTAACTAAATCAACCATAAATAAAAATTATATTGATCAAAATCACTCTTAGTAATAAGAAATTGAAAATATTTTAAATGAACAATAACATTTAGAATTATTTGTACTTGTTTTTATTTATTATTCTTATAATTATAAAGGTGTTAATTTATTTATAGGAAATATAGTAACAAAATTCAATGGTTGAATTCCAAAAACAACAGAGTCAGTTTTAATTGAATCAAAAACAATTTCTTCATCTATTAATGAAATTAGTATATTTCTTTATCAACTGATGAGTTAGATGAGCACTATTATGGTAATTATAAATCTTAAGGATGAAAAATGTCATGAAAATTCAGATCACTGGATTCTTATACATTAGTTTTAGAGCTCTATTATTTTAGTTACCAGAAGTTCATTCAACATAAGCATAACAACGTAAAAAAACATCAAATTTGATCACATTCAGATAAAGTGTTTTTTAATTTCTAAAATAAAGTAATATGTTATTCATTGGGTTAACAATATCCCTAAAAATATACATTTTTTTAGAAAACATAATACTCATAAAAAAATTTGATGTGGGGAATATTTTTTAAAAGAGAGCTCTTTCTAGTCTTTGTGATAGAGAATTTCTCCCTATTTGAAAATAAATCCTAAAAAAAATTTATTGTATAAAATAACTCCCCCTTTGAAAATTAATCTTTTAATATATAAGTTAAATAATTGATAATAAAAATTTCCGAAAATTTATCAACTTTAATTATTTTAAATAATAAATTCAAGAGAAAGTAAATAAATATAATAAAAAATTATATATTTAATTCTATTTAAGAATTTTATGATCATTTTTTTTGGTTTCTTTTGGATATTATTCATATCTTTATATCATTAAGAAAAATTATTTTATACTTTTTTATGTAATAAAATTGTTTTATATTATTTCTATGATGACAATGTTTTTTTATTTGAAAATTTATTCTTATAACATGTGTTCGATTTGAATTTCACTTTCTCCACCACTCTTAAGAATATTATTAGAAATATCCGTATAATAAAATATATAATCCTAAAATAGTAGACATTGGACTTCGAATTCTTCACAAATAATTAGATTTATTATTTTGGCTGTATCTGATTCTCTTACTGTTTTAACATGAAAAAATTAAAGCTTCACATAAGGTCTTCTAATATTATTTAGTTAAAATTTTATAAAGATACTTATATTTATTTTTTTTCAAAACAAAATGATGATAGATAAGCTATATATGAAAAACAACTTGATATTATAGTCATTATGTAGGAATTTATATTTAATTAATCCAAAATTTTTCTTTGTTGAAAGACTAGATAACTATAACTTGCACAAAAAATGAGTGGCCAAAACATATGTCCTGCAAGTTATTTTAAGAATTAAATTTATAATTTCTTTGGATGGAAAAAGGAAATGTTGAATTTTTTAACACCATTAAATAAACTACCTATAATAATTAATTTAAAATTGTTGACTACACCTGTTTTGATAATCCCAATCATGCTTTCATATACTTTGATAATCCCAATTAATGCTATCTATATATTAATTCTTTCAAACCTATGAGATTCTATGATCAATATGATAATAGTATTAAAATAATCCTTGATATATGTTAATCCATGTCTATCTATGTTTATATGAGTTCTAAAGTTCTTCTAACCCATTCTGATATGTTTTGCATAAAACAGACAGGTGTTAGAGTCACTGATCTGCGTATAGCTACTGATAAAGATCTACCGGTACTCAGTCTACCGATAGACATAGTCTACCGATGGAATGAGTCACCGATACAAAAATTTCACCGGTATGTATAGAGCTATCAACATGCATGTCTACCAGTAGTTACCGATAAAGTATACCTGCTGATACGAGTACAGACAGTCACTAATAACCATAACTACCGACAGATAGATCAGAGCTACTGATAAATAGATAGCTACCGATAGAAGTCTGCTGATAGTATAAGTCTACCGATATGAGTGCGAATAGCAACCGATACAAGGAGCTACCGATGGAGCAACAACTACTGATAGATTAAGTGCTACTGATAGAACCAGTCTACCGAGCCACAGATAGAGAAAGTCTACCGATAGAAGGAGTTACTGATACATAGAGCTACCGATACCAAGAAGCTACTGATGCATTTTCAAAGAGCTACCGATGGAAGGACCTACTACACAATATCCACTGAACATATTTACCAACATGAGCTACTAATGATTGACCAAAAATTCAAACCCTATTCTCTTCATAATATTTATTTATTAAGCTAAAGGTTACATTTGATGTTTTTAATGAAGTTAATGATAATTAATGATCTCTGTTTCCATGTCGGGGAACCGTACCTAGTACCCATGCAAAAAGTAATTATTCTTTTCTGCCGAAGCTGAAAGCTATAAAGGGACAGAAAAAGATCATGCAATACACAATTTTTTAAAGAGAAAGAATCAATGCACTAAGAAGACACACAAAGGGTGAAAGAGCCAAGAGCTGAACAACATTCAAATGTGGAGCATTTTTCACTAGTCTACATCCATACAACAATAATTCTGGACATACACGAGAAACTTATTCTTGAGGAGAACACAAGCTATATCTTGAGTGGAGGACTACCAAAAACACTTCATGCACTCAGGGTGCTTAGCTAGACTAAGAACCAAGGAAGAAAATGACACTCTGTTTTCTGAACAATAAACTAGAGAAGGACTCAAACGCTTTTCTGATAAACCAAACGAGTCCAGAGTTTCACTGCTAATCACTAAAGCATTTCTAAACTCAATCATACTTATCTTAGTGATTATTTTATTTATATTTCGAGCAGTGTGTGTACCCTATTTATTTTACACACATACTAACTCCTATGCTAAACTGGAGGATTCTTAAATCCTCACTCAAACTTTATAACCCTTTGTTTCCCACTGTGGATAGTGGTAGAGGTCGAGTAAGACCTGGACAACCTGTGTGCTGTTGTATGTTTTTCCCATGAAGAATTGTGGTAGAGGTCTTTGGACCTGGATAGTATTGTACTGTTGTTTACACCTGATCCAGGGTGTGGATCAATTTATATAAATTATTGAGAGGACTAAGTCTCGGCTTGAGACTGAACCTCTTGGTTAACTCTGCTGTGCATTTCAATTTAAGTCTATAAGTATACTATATTGTTTTTAATACTCCGCTACTATTACTTTGAAATAAAAAACTATTTTTAAGCTACTTTTATAGTTAAATTAGCAAGTGTTTATACTTATTGTATACCAGTAAGTTAGTTTCAAAAGTTCATTTAATATTTAGATTAAGTCAACTGAGACCTAATCAATCTTTGAGAAACTAATTGAACATTTACACTCTGTATAGATTCACTACAGTTTATCTTTGTTTTTAAATTGGGGGTTTTTAAAAGAAATATTTTGGAATAGAAATTTTAATTGGAACTCAATTCACCCCCCTCTTGAGTATCCACTCCAACCAACATTTGGTATGAGAGGTTGTGTTTTTGTTAAAGGATTTTTGAAATACTATGTTTTTCAACTATGATTTTATTTGCATATTTAAAGATCTTAAATTTCTGTTAGTTCTAAATTTTATATCTTTAAAAATATTTTCTAAAATATATCTATGGATAATAGATTAGAGGGTGCTGATACTAATCGTCTACCTTTCTTCAATGGTACCAAATATGCCCAGTGGAAACTGAAAATGAAAATTCATTTAGAAATAATGAGTTTTGATATCTGGACTGCTATAGAGTCTCAATATAAAATTCCAGAAACTGAAAGAATAACTTGGGATGAACCTACAAAGACTACTTACAATAATAACTGTAAAGCTATGAATGACCTGTACTGTGCTTTAAAAGATGAAGAGTTTAATAGAATATATGCTTGCAAAATTGCTTATGAAAAATGGGATACTTTGTGTGTTTCTCATGAAGGAACAATCAATGTTAAGGAAATGCGATTGAATACTTATACTATTAAATATGATAATTTTAAAATGAAGATTTAGGAACCTATATCTAACATGTATCTCAGGTTTAATGAGATAGTCAATACAACGAGTTCACTTGGAATGGTTGTTCCACCAAAGGAACAAATTATGAGGATACTGAGATGTATGCCAGACCAATGGAGAGGCACCTCTATTTCAATCAGAGAGTCATGTGACATTGGCGCACTGCTTGTAAAAGAGCTTATTGGTAAGCTTATGATGTATGAGGAATAACTCAAGTTAAACAAGGAGGAAGATGATTAACCCAAGTGAAAATCTGTAGCCTTCAAGTCTACTACCTCTAAGAGTAAAGACAAGGAGAAAAATAAAATTCAAAATGAAAGTTCAACAAGTGAAGATTCAGACTCAGATAGTGATGCTGAGATGGATCAAATATCCAGTAGATTCAATAAGTTTATAGGAAGAAGAAATTCTTCAGGAACTCTAACTACAAAGGAAAGTATTACAATAAGGGACACTAGAAAAAGGATTGGAAGAAAGCTGAAAAGGATGATGAAATAGTCTGCTATGAGTGTAAAAGGAAAGGACACATCAAGGATGATTGTCCAAAATTAAAAGTCAAAAAGAAATATGATTATAAGGTCAAGAAGTAAAAGAAAGCTATGAAAGCAACCTGGAGTGATTCGGGGGAAAGCACAAATGAATCTAGAGTTTCTAATTCTGAAAAGAATCGTCCCAACATGTGCTTCATGACCAATACCTCTGAGGTACCTGTTTCCCCTGCTCTAAATGATTATTATTCTGGAAATAACAGTGATTCATAAAATGATGAAAATATGTCTAAGGATGACTTGTTTGAATACTGTAATATGCTAGAAGAAACACATAATGAACTTAAAGACAAATATAAGTCACTAAATAAACAACATTCTCTCACTGTCAGTGCTAAATCTACCTTTGATATAGAAAAATAATCGAAAGCTCAACTGTTAAAGGAAAATACTGAACAGAAAATGTCTAATGAGAAACTTAGAAAGGACATAGAAAAATAAACATAGGGAAAATATACTCTAACTCAAATGTTAGGTAAGAAAGTTACACCTAAATACACTACTGGTTTGGGATACCAACCTGGAGAGAGACAACTCACTAAAACTTGATTTATCTCTATGTCTGGAAAAAATTCTGCTTATTCCTATTCTGGAAATTCCTATGCTTCAACTAGTTATTCATATGGTTATAGATAAAATAAAGTTTATCTTTCAAAATATATCTATTCTGTAAATTATATGAGTCCCAAAAGACATATATGGGTACCTAAGGCTTTGATTGCTAACCTATCTGGACCCAAGAAGATCTGGGTACCAAAGTCATTTTCCATCAAAATCTATTTTGTAGGAAACCCATTTGAAGAGTTCCCACAAGAATGTATGGTACATGGATAGTGGATGTTCAAGACACATGTATAGAGATTATTAATGCTTCAAGATCTTAATAAAGGTTTATAGTGGCCATGTCACCTTTGGTGACAATTCTAAAGGAAAAATCATCAGCCTAGGCCAGATTGGTAACCCTGATTCAATTTTAATTTCTAAAGTTTTATTTGTTGATGGACTTAACTATAACCTGTTAAGATTTCTCAATTATGTGATGATTGATTTAATGTGAAATTTGAAAATTATTCTTGTAATGTTTTTGATTCTAAATTTTTTTTAGTATTCTATGCCTTGAGAAATGAAAATGTTTATGCTGTTGATTTAAATTCCTTATCTAAGCAAAATGTTACCTGATTAAATACTTTTTATAAAGAATCTTGGCATTGGAATAGAAGATTATTACACTGAAGCATCTATTCACTTAGAAAAATAACTTGGAAGAACTTGGTTAGAGACCTACCTAAACTTGAATTCCCAAATGACAAATTTTGTAATCCTTTTCAAAAGGGAAACCAACATAAAGTTTCTTTTAAATCAAAGAATGAAGTTTCTACTCCTCAACCTCTCGAGTTGGTTCACATGGACCACTTTTGACCTTCTAGAGTTTCTAGTTTAAATGGGAAGCACTATGTCTATGTCTTAGTAGATGAATTTTCTAGATATACTTTGGTATAATTCTTTTCTCACAAAAGTGAAGCTTGTTCTTCCTTTGGTAAATACTCCAAATCTGTGGAAAACATTAGTGGAATTAAGATTAAAACTCTGAGAAGTGATCATGGCCGTGAGTTTGAAAATCAAGAGTTTGAATCTTATTGCTAACACAATGGCTATAGTCACAACTTTTCTACTCCGAGGACACCTCAACAGAATGGTGTAGTAGAAAGAAGGAATAAAACCCTTTAAGAAATAGCTATAACCATGCTTAATGAATATGACCTGCCTGTTTATTTTTGGGCTGAAGCTATTAATAAAACCTGTTATATTATTAATAGAGTCTTAATTAGACCAGTTCTTATGAATACCCCATATGATTTGTGGAATAATAGAAAACCTAAAGTTAGTTACTTTAGACTCTTTGGCTGCAAAGCTTTTATTCTTAATACAAAGGATAATCTAGACAAGTTTGCTTCTAAAAGTGATGAAGAAATTTTTATTGGTTATTATTTAACTAGAGAAGCCTATAGAGTCTTTAATAAAAGAACCAAATGTGTGGAAGAATCTGTTCACATCTAGTTTGATGAAACCGATCCATATGAGCCTAAAACCTCTCTTGAAAATCTTGAAAATGATTTGAGTGTTCTGAACCTTAATGATAAATCTAAAGATCCTATTATAAAAATATCCATTTTTGGACATATTCCAGAATCTTCTTCTATGGAACCCGAACTTGGGGATGAACCTGATATTTATAGTCCTACCTTTACTAGATCAACAAGGATTCTAAAGAATCATCCATTGGATGCTGTTGTTGGTAATCTTGATAGAGGGACACAGACTAGAGCTTCTCTAAGAAACCAGGTTAAAAATGAAGCCTTTCATTCACAGCTATAACCTGAAAATGTCAATGATGCTATCAATGATGAATTTTGGGTAATGGATATGCAAGAAGAGTTAAATCAATTTGAAAGAAACAAAGTCTGGAAATTAGTTGACAGACCTAAGGACACTTTAACAATAGGCACTAAATGGGTTTTTAGAAACAAAGTTTATGAGTCTAGAAACATAGTTAGAAACAAAGCTATATTAGTTGCACAAGGATATAGTCAATAAGAAGGTATAGATTATGAGGAAACCATTGGACCTGTAGCTATATTAGAAGCCATTAGGATCTTACTTGCATATGATTCTCATCTGAATTTCATGTTATATCAAATGGATTTCAAAAGTGTTTTTCTAAATGGTTTTATTGTTTAATATGTTTTTTTTGAACAACCACTTGGATTTACTAATCCGCATTTTCTAAATCAAGCATTTAAACTTTCTAATGCTTTATATGGCTTAAAACAAGCTCCATGAGCTTGGTATGATAGACTTAGTAATTTTCTTATTTCAAAAAGTTTTACTAAAGGGATTGCTGATCCAAGTATTTTTATTAAAATAATTTCTAAAGATGTTCTAATAGTACAAATCTATGTTGATGATATCATTTTTAGATCTTCCAAACACTCTTTATGTACTAATTTTTCAAAGAGTATGCAAAATGAGTTTGAAATGAGTTTAATGGGAGAACTTAAATTTTTTCTTGGATTTAAAGTGTTTAAAAATGAAAATGGTATTATTTTGAATAAAAGTAAATATAAAAAGGATCTTTTAAACCGTTTTTGTTTGTATAGTATTAAGGAAAGTGAAACTCCTATGAGTACAATCTGTAAATTGGATGCAGATGAAACTGGGAAACCAGTGGATCAAACCAATTACAGAGGTATGATTGGAATCTTACTTTATCTTACTACTAGTCGACCGGATATTATGTTTATTGTGTGTATGTGTTAAAGATTTCAAGCTAACCCAAGAGAATCTAATTTACTTGCTGTTAAAATAATTTTTAAGTATCTTAAACATACTGTAAACTTAGGTTTGTTTTACCCAAAAGGACAGTCCTTTGAGTTGATAAGTTATTCAGATGCTGACTTTCCTGGTTGCAAGTTGGATAGAAAAAGCACTTCTGGAACATGTAATTCATTGGGAAAGTCCTTAGTATCTTGGTGTAGTAAGAAGCAGAATTCTGTAGCATTTCCAACTGCCAAAGTAGAGTACATAGCTACTGGTAGTTGCTGTGCACAAACTCTGTGGATGAAACACACTCTTTTAGACTATGGATATGAATTTAGGCAGGTTTCAATCAACTGTGACAACACTAGTGAAATAAATATCTCTAAGAACCATGTGTCTCCCTCTAGGAACAGACACATTTATTTAAGGAACCATTTTTTGAGATATCATTACAAAAAGGGTGATATTACTCTTGATTTTATAGGCACTAAACATCAATTATCCGACATTTCACTAAACCTTTGAGTTCGTATAGGTTAAGTTACATTACACATGAGTTAGGTATGTTTAAACTTGATCGGTAGCTAACCTCACCGATGTAAAATTATCACCGATGTAAAATCCTCACCGATGTGAAATTCTAACCAATGTAAAATTATCACAGTTGTGAATTCCTCATCGATGTGAAACTCTCACCGATGTGAATTCTCACTGAGGTAACCTCACTGATTAGAATTCTCACTGATATGTGCACTGTTTTAAAACTTCTGTTTTCTGCCAGAATCTGAATCATTTTTAATTTATTTATTTTAATTTATTTATTTTATGATCCCTAAATGATAAAACTAAAGTCCGAGATACTTCTCAATCCACTGAGACTCAAACCTTTACCCTCAAACCTTAGCTCCTGAATCCTTAGATAACCCTAAATCCCTCGAATCCTAGATGGAAAAAACCAAACTTCCTACCGCTAGAGATGGATTTGTTGAGCCGAAAAAATAAGTAGAAGACCGAGCAAGAATCAAGTGGCAGTGTTGCTCGAACTAGGTCGAGAAGACGACCAGTGAATCCTCATCTAAAAAATAATGTTATTGTGATTCAAAAGGAGCTGTGTGTAGATTGGATGATGCCCAGAAAATTATTAGTACTCGAAGTACTTGAAGATCAAAAATGGGTAGAGTGTTTTTCAAACAACAATGGTCATTAATTTCCAAAATTAGTAAAACAATTTTACGAGTTTGTAACCATTGAAAAATCTGAGAATGAAAATCAAGTAATATATTTTGTGAATGGAAAGAAGATGTCGTTTTCATCTGTTGAATGGGATGAGTGTATAAAAGTTTTGCATGAAGGTGTATCTGGATATTTCTTGAGATCCATGCCACCTACCAGTGATATTTTCGATTATGAGACTGCTTTGGAAGAGCTGACTGGTGATGGAAGTCAAAGACAAGTAGTTGCTGTTGAAATGGATGGAGAGAACATATTTTTGTTCAAATTTGTTCAACATGTCCTGATACCGAGGAGAGGAGACTTTTCAAATTTGAGATATCAGGATGTCTATCTCCTGCACCTCTTAAGACATTGAGTAAAAGTTAATTTGTGCAGACTGCTGATGATCCAAATGGAAGACATGACAAGGCCGAAATCAAAGACAAATTCCCTATTATTTTCTAAGTTGATCTCTGTGATGGTTAAAGTAAAAGGGGTAGCTGAGTCTCAAGATGAGACACTAGTAGTCAAGAATAACTTTTGTATTACATCCACAGTCTGTAAATACATGAGGATCAATTGGAACCCTTGGAGAGGAGAATGGGTCAATGATGACAAGAAGGTGTTTGAGAAATTCAATCCGGTGGATCATCCTTCAAGACCAAAGGATGTGAGGGATCCAGGTCTGGGACCCGATGAATAGGAACCATAATACAATGATGATTCAGAAGAGGAAGAGTCCTCTGCTGATGAAGGAGAAGACCCTAACATACCTCCTAGCCCAACTCCTGAAAATCTTGATCAACATAAATCAGATAAAAAAGAAGATACTTTAGAGGCTATTGAAGAGGCTGTTGAAGAGGCTACTGTACAAAATGAAGAAGATGTTCATGAGAGTGAAGTGTCTCTGTGAGATAATTTGAGTCTTAGTCTAGTGATTGGACAATATTTAATTCTTGATAATGATGCAAATGAAGGTGAAATTCCCTTGCCTATTTTGGAAGAAACACATGCTGCAACAGAGATGGAAATAATAGTACAAGATTCTCCTTAGGATGGAAGACCTTCTGAGAATGATGATGAAAATGCTATTGTTTTACTTGAGGATGCACCCATTGAGGGGGAGCATCAAACCAATGTTGGAAGTGTTACAGTGGCTGCTGGAATTGAAGATTGGACAGAAGACCTAGGTTTTTTAGTATGTGGTTTAGACTATCCAGATTCAGATAATGAGGCATCTCACAATAGACCAAAGATTTTCTATAATATTGAATCTAAGTTGTTGCCTGAAGATGTGGTCAGAATGCGTGACCTGGATACTTTGAAGAAAAATCTTAAGGACAACTTTGTGGAAGAGGTAAAGAAGATGGAAGTCTCTTTGGTCTCTTCAGTTCAATCGATCATGACTGACTCAGTGGTCAGTTTAGCATCTAAAAGAGTAACCGCTACAGTTTCACCAGTTGATATGATCACTAGGGCTGATCTGGAATACTTCAAGGTTGATCTGAAAGAATCTTTCATTGCCTTAGTTGCTGAAATGAAGCACAATTTTGCTGAAGATATGAGGATGTTGGAAATGTTATTTGAACTCTCTCTAGGTTATAATTTTTCAATCTTAATGGTAGAAATAGTGGAAGAAGTTAAAGACTGCTAGGCTCAAGTTTCTATACTTGAAGCAGATCTTAAAGCTCTAATGGAATCTGTTGTTTCTTTAGACTCTTACATGAGCTCAAAATCCCATGCAGACAAGGACTTAGCCTATGCCAAGAGTGTGGTAATCCATATGGTTTCAGTGTTTGAAAGTTTTAAAACTTCCATGAAAGATCATGTTAAATCCTAGGATTCACAAGTTCAAAATCTTATCATTTGGCTAACCAAGAACTTCAATGAAACAGTAACCTTATCTATTGGTTCTGTTTCTTCTAAACCCTCAGTATATTTGAATCAAATTTGAGCTATGATGAAGGAGGAGCTTGGTTTAGCATCAACCAGTGGATCTGTGGACTCATCTAACTTGAGCAGAGTTGTACATTCTACCGGAGAATTAGCTCGAGGGATAATGAAGATAGTCCAAGACTATATGAGAGAAGCTTCTTCCTCTTAGTAAGAAGTGAAAGAAAAGGTGGGCTCATATTTCTCAAAGATTTACACAAAGACCCAAATGACCAGTCACTTCAAGCTTCTGATAGAAAATATGAAGCTGCCTCTTGTCAATCAAGCATTCCGAGAACAAATTCACAAGCTAAGATAATTGACTCCAGCATTGGACAAATTTATGGAGAACAAAGATGACATCATATCTTCCATGGAGAGAAAAGGAGGAATAATTATGGACTTCAGAAATCTGTTGTTGCCTTTTCTGCATGTTGATGCTAGGCCAGTAATTGTACCTCCTACTTTGCCTGCCTCTACCTCTGTTTCTTCTCTAGTTCAAATGACTCACTTCCAAGAAATTTGAAGCCTCACACCGATTATCACTCAAAGAACTACTCAGTAACGTCCAGGCACAATGTCAGTTGCTTAGCCTCCAATGGTCATTTCTAGAATTCCTAAGCCTTCACCTGCTTCCACTTCACCTGAATCCTCTTCTGAACCAAAAGGCAAATCTCACATTGAGGATATGGATTGAACATGTGGCTAGACTGTTTAATAGGAATCCACTATATTTTGTGTTATGTATCTGTACCTTTTTGAAAACATCTAATACAATTGGATTTCCTTTCTTTCCCATTGTGCTACTTTTTCTATTTCTTATTGTTTCCCACTTTTTTATTATCACAAAGGGGGAGAAATGTTCTACAGGGATATTAAAGGGGAGAAATATTTTACCGGGCTTTTATAGAGGGGGAGAGAGTATCAAAGGGGGATAAATTTTCTCTATCATTATTTTCCCTTCTCATACCAGTGCTTTTACTTTCATCCTTTGATACCATTTCATTTAATTCTCTAATACCACTAAATTTTACCTCTGATATCATTGCATTTTATTTTATCTCTGATACTATCACATTCAATTCTACCTATGATAAATTATGTTCTATAACACCTTGTTTTCTCTGAGAAAATTGAATTTAATTATATATCCTCTGATATAATTTCTCACTATTTTAAAACTATAATTTTATAAGTGGTGATTATCAAAAAGGGAGAGATTGTTGACCTCAACAGTTTTGATAAACCCAATAATTATTTCATATACTTTGATAATACCAATTAATGATTATCTATATATTAATTCTTTCAAACCTATGAGATTATATGATCAAGATGATAATAGTATTAAAATAATCCCTGAGATATTTTAATCCATGTCTATCTATGTTTAGTTGAGTTCTGAAGTTCTTCTAACCCATTCTAATATGTTTTGCATAAAACAGAAAAGTGTTGAGTCACTGATGTGCGTATAATTACTGATAAAGAGCTACCTGTACTCAGTCTACCACTAGACATAGTCTACTGATAGACAGAGTCACCGATACACAAAGGTCACCGATATGTATAGAGCTACCGACGTGCATGTCTACCTGTAGTTACCGATAAAGTAAGCCTGCTGATACGAGTACAGACAGTCACCGATAACCAGAACTACCGACTGACAGATCAGAGCTACAAATAAATAGATAGCTACCGATAGAAGTTTGTTGATAGTATAAGTCTAACGATACAAGTGAAAACAGCTACTGATACAAGGAGCTACCGATGGAGAAACAACTACTGATGGATCAAGAGGTACTGATAGAACCAGTCTACCGAGCCACCGATAGAGCAAGTCTACCGATAGAAGAAGTTACTGATACATAGAGCTATCAATACCAACAAGCTACCAATGCAAGTTCAAAGAGCTACCGATGGAAGAAATTGCTACACAAAGTCCACTGAACACATTTACCAACACGAGCTACTAATGATTGACCAACCAGTCAAAACCTATTCTCTTCATAATATTTATTTATTAATCTAACGGTTACATTTGATGTTTTTAACGCTGTTAATGATAATTAATGATCTTTGTTTCCATGTTAGGGAACCGTACCTAGTACCCATGCAAAAAGTAATTATTATTTTATGCCGAAGCTGAAAGCTATAATGGGTCAGAAAAAGATCGTGCGATATACACTTTTTGAAAGAGAGAGAATCAATGCAGTAAGAAGACACACGAATGGTGAAAGATACAATATCTGAACAACATTCAAATGTGGAGGATTTCTCACTAGTCTACATCCATACTCCAAGAATTCGGGACATACACGAAGAAACTTATTCTAGAGGAGAACACAAGCTGTATCTTGAGTGGAGGACTACCAAAAACACTTCATGCACTCAGGCTGCTAAGATGGACCAAGAAACAAGGAAGAAAACGACACTCTGTTTTCTGAATAAGAAACCAAAGAAGGACTCAGAAGCTTTTCTGATAAACCAAACGAGTCCATAGCTACACTGCTAATCGCTAAATCATTTCTAAACTCAGTCATACTTATCTTAGTGATTCTTTTATTTACATTTCGAGCAGTGTGTGTACCATTTTTATTTTACACACATACTGACTCCTGTGCTAAATCGGAGGATTCTTAAATCCTCACTCAAACTTTATAACCATTTGTTTCCCACTGTGGATAGTGGTAGAGGTTGAGTAAGACCTAGACAGCCTGTGTGCAATTGTTTGTTCTTCCCACGAAGAACTGTGGTAGTGGACTTTGGACCTGGATAGTATTGTACAGTTTTTTACCCCCGATCCATTGTGTGGATCAATTTATATAAATTTTTGAGAGGACTAACTTTTTTCTGAGACTGAACCTCTTGGTTAACTCTGTTGTTCATTTTAATTTAAATCTGTAAGTATACTTTATATTTATTTAATATTCTGCTGCTATTACTTTGAAATACAAAACTATTTTAAAGCTACTTTGATAGTTAAATTAACAAGTGTTTATACTTATTGTAAACCAGTAAGTTAGTTTCAAAAGTTCATTTAATCTTCAGATTAAGTCAACTGAGACATAATCAATCTTTGAGAAACTAATTGAACATTTACACTCTGTATAGATTCAATATAGTTTAACTTTGATTTTAAATTGGGGGGTTTTAAAAGAAATATTTTTGAACAGAAATTTTAATTGGAACTCAATTCACCCCCCTCTTGAGTATCCACTCCGACCAACAAAAATGTTTTTTGAAAAATTGAATATCTCCCCTTAAATTAAAGAATAATAGTAATGGAATAGTAATGCATATGTTTGAAAATATTAATCCATCAAGAAGTTATTTTTCAATGGATGATATTCCATTTTAAAGGATGGTTCAAGAAATATTTTATCAAGGATATAAATATTTTACAAAAATATGATATACTACAAGGGAGAAAAAATGTGAAAAATAGTTATGTTTGGAAAATATGTAGATCTAAAAATTTGATAAGTATGAATATCAGATACTTATGAAAAATAGGTAAATTTGAAAAACATTCTCCCCCTTTTATTAGAGTTGTTTTTAAATAAAAGGATATAGAAGAAACTAGAAGTGGATTAAAGATTAGTTAAAGATGATTATTCTTAAATTTTGTTTAATCAATTTGTATCTATTGGAAGTAAGTGGTTTATTGAAAATATTCAAAGTCTAATTTTTGATTCTGATAATTTTTAGTAAAATATCTCATTTGTGTGTGTTATACCAAAGGAAATGGTGTCTTAAATAAATGTTATTTTCTATTTAGTGATGTTATGGGTTTCTAGATATGGAAATGATACTAGTATTATCGAAAGGAATTGGAGTTTGAGTAAAACACAATCCAAAATCCATAAGTCTATTTTGCATTCACAAAACTTATGCATAAAAACATCCGAATTATATATGTTATAATTTAGAAGTGGGAAATGATACAAAATATAATATATTTTTGGAAAAGATACTAAGGCTTACCCTAAGAAATTAAATGTTATAGAAGTAGATTTTCTATCAAACCTATAGCCTATTAAGTCAGTATCTGAGTCACTTTTTAAAACAAAATAATTTCTGAAAGAATAAATAATTCCATGTTCTAAATTACATTTAAGTTATCTAAAAATTCATTTTACCACTTTAAAATGATATTATTATGAATTAGATTTAAATATTTGACATAAAAATACTAAAAACATTATTTGTTCTTGAATTTAAGTAAGATATAATAAAATTATTATCCAATGTATATAAGGTTTTGAGTCTACTTATTTCTTGTTTTCATCAATATCATGTTTGATAAAAGTTACTAAAAGAGCACTTATGTTTTATGGATTTTCAAAATCATAACTTTTGAGTAAATATTTAATATATTTATGTTTAGTTACAATAGTTCCATCAAATTTTAGAAAATTGGAAAACCAAAGATGAAGTTGAGTTCTCCCACCATTCTCTTTTCAAACTCATTTCTCATAAGTTCAAAAAATAAATTATAAAGATATTTTTCTAGTTGAAATAAAAATAATTTAATCATTAAAAAATTTAATAATGATTTTGTTTTTGAAAATATTCTTTATGCAAAGGGTTGAATCAACACTTCCTTTATCGAAATTATTTCGAAGTAAATATATGATAAGTCTATCATACCAATCTCTTGAGGATTGTTTATATTGATAGAATGATTTAGTAATTTTAAATAATTGTTCCAAATATTTAACTTCTTCAAAACATTTATATTTTTAAATAAACATCCTATTGTACACAACCATTAAAAAATAACTCTTCACATCCACTTTAAATAACATCAAATTCAGATGTGTTGCAATTAATAATATGATCCAGTCTGATTTTCGTCAAGTTACCAGGGAAAACGTTTCACCATATTCTGTATAATATTCTTGAAAATATAACATAACAAACATATTTTTTTATTTATAATAATAATTTCATTTTCAACAGTTTTTTCTAAAAACTCATTTTACTTAAATTACGAGTAGATCTGTTGGACATTAAAATAGGTACCAAATATTGTTCTATTCAAACCGATTCAGATCATCTTTCGCAGCCCTTATCTAATTTTCATCTCCTGAAACATCATCTATTGTTTAGTTTAAAATTATGATATGAAGTCATTATACTCATGGTGATTTCGTAGGGAACTTCTAGTTTTAAATAGTAGTCTTACAAATCTAATAATATAATCAAAAGGATGATTCCTAATGATTGAATGATTATTATGTAATGTGGTAAGATGAAAAATAACTAATGGATATTAATTATCTATTAAATTAGATTATATATATTGAAAATATGATGGTATTATATTTATATGATTTACCATAGATAGTTTTAAATTATCTTTTAGTAAATTGATAGAAGGTTTTATGAAACATAATTGATATTTTGAAATGTTTTATGGTTTAGAAAAACCAAAGGATTAGATTAATTAATTTCACATGAAGAACTTCCTCAGAAAATTTGTTCTTTCATTTTAAATTATATATGCATTACAAGTTATAAAATAACCCTAACAAATCACTTCATAATTTTTTAGATTAAATTTATGTACTTAATTTTTTGTATTTAAGATGAATAATTTACCCCCATAAACTGTGATCTTAGAATGGTTTGTCTTTATTACATTCCACAACTCATATAGAGTTTTATTAAGAAATGTTCTGAGAAAAACTCGATTTATAGTATAGAAATAATTTCTCACAACCTCTTCGTAAAAATTTATAGAAACAAAAGAATCACTTTGAGAAGATGGAGTAATTTCATAAGGAATTATATTTATTCATTTAAAAATTCCTTTTAAATATGGTTCTCTATGTGTATAAATATTATGAGTAATACTTTTTTACTTTAAAAAGTTTAAAAATTAGAGATAAAAATCTCAACACCATGATCACTCTAGATATTAACTAAAGGTATATTTTTTTAATTTAAACAGAAGCATGAATTTTTTTAAGTATTATAAGAATCATATTTTTGATTTAGAAAATATAACCCAATTAAATCTAGTGTAATTAATCAATAAAAACATATAAATTTGTTTTCCTCAAATAATTTTGAATTATATAGGACCAGATAAATCTATGTTCACTAACTGTAGATATTTAGCTGTTAAGAGTGCAGTTTTAATTTTAAAACTTAACTTATCTTTCTTTCCAAATTGTTAAGGATCATAGAATCTAGTTGCATTAAATTTATGTTCTTCTATATCTCAAAAAAATAATCTCCAAGAAAGTATCATTAAAACATAAAAGTTACAATGTTTTTTCCTTATATTCCATAACCAAGATAAGTATTAGGTTACACTTAAATATGTAAAATTACAAGTAATTAACTATTTTATGTCTAGTGTGTAAAATTTTATCTGACAAACTGAAACTAAAATTAAATTAACTTTTGAAATTTGAATAAAAATATAACCATTTATAAATTCCACAATATATCCCTCTTCACATAAATGGATTATTATAATAAGGTTGTTCTTAAGTCCTAACACATTTAAAACCTTAGAAATTAAATATTTTACAAGAAATGAAACATCAATAATTCTGATGATTTCACCAAGTGAATTGTCTCCAAAATAAACTCTTCCACCTTTTAATTTATTTTAATATTAGAAATTAGAATTATCTCTAATCATATGTCAAGAGAATACACTTTCTATATACCATTTTTTTCTACTTATGGAACTCATCTTATTGTCTTAAAAATGATAAAATAATGCTTTTAGTACCCACAAATTATTAGGTCCAATTATGTTAAAAAAATAAAATTATAGGAACCCACGTCTTCCAAAATCATTTATGTTGTACAGATGATAGTTCTACTGAAATAAAAGCATTGCGAAAACCAAAATACTAAACATTGTTTAGAGAAAAATATTTACCCCATTTTCCTTTTCTTTAATATTTAGTACAAAAATGATCACTTATAGGCATATAAAATGTTTATTGAAAACATAGTTTATTAGAAGTAAAACTTATTCAACTTGAATTTATAAAGGGTTATATTTTTTATAAATTTAATCATGATTTTCACTACTTGATGTAATGTTAATTTTTTTTAAAAAAACATTATATTTAAGTTGAAAAATAAAATTATGATTTTATCTATCGAGTTTCAGATCAACTGAATTCCGATCAATAGAGTTCATAGAAAAATTGGTATTTGAATATAATTGGGTTAAAAGTTATAAAATTTATAAAGATAATTTTGAACTTCTTTTATTAAATTTAACAACTTTTTATATTGTAAACTCATAGATATTTTTTATTTTATTATTTTATTGATTCATAAGGGTTATATATCTATCCATTTCAGTTGTAGTAAGTATAGTTTCTTCATATTCTGATGTAATGGATTTTTCAACTTATGATGGATCAGCCTTTTCATATTCTAATAAATTTAAATAATCATATTCAGTATTATAAGTTAATTAAAATCAATAGTTAAATTTTTAATGGATTACACAGTCACATTCGAAATGTATCATTTTTTATTCTTTGGAATATTTTAATAGAATCCTATATTTTTTATATATTTCGGTTCCAATTTGTTCCAATAAAAATTAAGAATATGTTTTAATCTCACATGATTTATAGTTATATATATATATTTGAGAATTTAATTTCTACTGATCTAGAATAATTTCCTGGATTTTAATTTTTCTTCTTTATTTATGGAGATTTAGGTTTTCTATGACATTTTTTCTTACATTTGAAGAATATTACTTCTAAATATTCTGTCTTGTATTTTTTAAAATTATTATAATTCTAAAGACCATTTCAAAATTTTGAATTATCAACAAGATTATTCCACCATCTTACAATTATTTTATGTTTATTTCTACTATAGTTTGAATCACTTGATATAAATGATTACATTTCTTCTTCAAATTAATTTATTTATAAGTGTTAACACAAGTTTTAATGATACTAGAAATAAAGATACCTAAAATAGAAGAAAATGATTCACCATTATTCATTTTAACTTTTTAAAAATCTCATTCTATTCCTCCCTCATATTTCATTAATGTTCAAATTAATTCATCATGAATTAAATTTCAAAACTTTTTAGTTTCATCGATTTATATCCTCTTGAACTCTAATTATTTTAGTTTTTGACAATAATATTTTCAATGAGTTAATTTTATGATAAATCTCTTTCACCCAAATATTGTATTCCATGTACTATTTTCATCAAGATTTGATGTATTTATGTTATAGTTTCTCTAGGAATAAAATCTAAGGCCTGATAGTCAACTATTTTCATAGCTTTGCGAGTTTCTAAAAATTTAGAAGTTAAAAAATGTGTTGTCTAAAACTTCTCAAAAATTCCATTTTTCCTTTTCTCATGAAAACATGTGACTATAGAATTTTCTAGTCATAGAACATAATATAAAATTCTAAACATTATGGTTTAACTAAGATTTAGTTTTTATTCATGAGATAAGCGAATGATATCCTTAATCAGAACATTATAGCTTCCTTTAAGTATGATAAAATTGACAACCATGGAATTAATGATGTAGGATTTTATATGGTCAAACCAATAAACATAATCAGTTCCTACAATTTTTTTTGAATAGTTGGATTTAATTTTTCTAGTGTTCAAACTGTTACTCCTACCATCACAAAAATATATTTTATATACCAATAATAATAGTGTAAGGAATATAAGTTGAGAACATGATAAATTAATGGAAATATAAAATAAAGGAAAATATTGTAACTTATTATCAGAATCAAGGTAATGAATTTCTCTAATACCAACTATTCTACCAAGGTATGGTATGAAATAAAATATAGGGGGGAGGGGTGAATGTAGTATAAAAATAATATTAAAAATTACATCATCTTTATGTATTAAGTTGATCAATTTTTCAAATTACTAATCATGTAAATTATTAGAGTAAAAAAAATAAATAGTGTATTGAAATATAGTTGGAAAAGTGGAAATAAATTTATTAGCATTTTGTGTTACCCATGAAAATGTTAAGGGATAACAATTTTAAACTAACTATATTATAGAAAATGATATATGAACTAGAAAAACTATAACATAGGATAGAATACAAAAATGTTTAAACTGAAATACAAAGTATTGTTTAATAATCCAAATACACCTTTAAGTACGGAATTTAATAAAAATTCATTTTAGACCAAAGTGAAGGGTAGATCTATAAACATGATCTATGTTATCTATGAATTTAAATCTATTGTAATATATCCATAATTTTATACCTATCAGAAGGTTTGTCTTCATATCCCTAAAAGACCTTGAGTAAACCTATTACTAGAAGATCACTTCACACACTAGAAGAACTTGGGTTATGTCTTACTATCCATAGATCTATCCCTCAAATGGTAAAATATTCCTATATCACAGTATCCCCATAATCCCCCAATCATATAGTATGGGTTGAAAAATTATTACAATGGAAATAATAAGAGATATAAAAGGTAAACATTATAAAATGGTCGACCCGAGATAAAGTACTCAGAACGGAAAATTACAATAATCATAATCACTCTCAATAATAAGCAATTGAAAAGATTCAAAATAAACAACAAATTTTTGAATTATTTTACCTTTTTTTTGTTTATTTTTCATATAATGATCATGGAACAAATCCATTTATATTCAATGTTGTAATAAAAGACAATGGTCGAATTCCATCAAACTTGAAGTTAGGTATAACTACATTGACAACAACTTCTTTATCTACAGATGAAATCTATATGTTTCTCCATCTTTTAATTCTTCAAAATTTGATGGATGAAATTTGTAATGAAGCTTTTGATCAAATGATATTCACAAAAAATTTCAAATCTTCATTATTTAAATTATTGGAAGTTCATTATGTATAATAATAACAACTGAAACAAAAATTTAAAGTTAGACCACATTAATATAAAGTGTATTTTTGGTTTTTTAATTAAATAAATATGAGTTTAATTGAATAAAAAATGTCATCAAAAATTAATATCTTATGGTGCTAAGATATTTATCTCAAATATATTAGAAAAATTACTCATTAATTCTTTGAATACATTTTAATAATCTAGATTATCCTTGAGGCCTTTGATATTTCTAACTATCTAATTCAACATTTTGAAATAGACATCAACATTATTATGTTAATCCATTATTTTATCTTCAGAAATTTCCCTCCAGATTTTCTATTTTTCTTATATTATCTTGATGTTTCCATCATACATGTTCTGAAGATTATCCCACATTTCTTTAACTTGTTAAAGACCAATCACCTTATTATTCCCCTATTCAGACAAATATTATAATATCTCATTTATTTATTTCCCATCCATATTAAAATTTTTATTGAATTAAAATATCATAAAACCACCCCTTGAAATTAGTGGGTAACCCATGGTAACATCATAAATCACTTATAGTCCTTATTATAACATAAATGGTAGAACTTGATTTTTCAAACATGAAAAAAAATTTCATAAAAAAATAGAACACCAATTCTATTCATAGAATTCATATTCCTTATAATTAAATTTCAAAGAGAATAATGTCAGGGGATAACTTGGCTCTGATACCACTTTTAGTTCCAAAATCAAATGGCACACCACGGGGGGTGAATTAATTGTACTCATTTTTAAAAATTCTTTCCTTTTTAGAATTAAAACCCTATGACTTGTTACAATCATGATATACTCTTATAATCACATCCTCACGCATGAAAAATAATAAAAGAATAAAAAAAGAAGAAAATAATTATTACATGGTTTGGACATGATGTGTTATGAACCAACCTAGTTCAACCCCGAACTAGTCACCTGACCCGATCTGAGATAAGGATTGAAGGGCATTCCCGATCCCCTTGGGCTGGAAACTAGTGCTAGGAATTAACAAAGTAAAAAAATGGAACAATTTCACCCAATATATATAAATAAACTGAATGGATAAAATAAAAAAAGCAACCCAACATATATAAATATTCAACTGAACATCATTTTTATAAAATCTATAAATACTACAAAACCTAACAACAAAACCTAACTGAATTTGAAAACCACATCATATCCATGTGACCATGAGGGTCACTCTCTAATATTGAATCCAACAATCATCCATGGTGATGGAGGACAAGATGAAAACCTATACCACAATCTAAAATCTATATAGAACTACATGAATTAGTAGAAAAACATAGTAGGCATGCTTGAAAAATTCTATTCCCAATGAAATTATTTTAAATAAAAGCAACATCTACTTCATGTTTGAAATAAAACATATAAAATTAAAATTTTCCACACATTTTATACATTAAATCAAAAAATGGTCCATTTCCCAATTTTATTACAATATAAAATTATTTAATAAGAAAGGGAGATTGTAATTTTAAATAATAATGATGAAGTTCCATTTAAAAATTATAGTAAATGTGTGAAAAACGTTTTCAAAAACATGATTTATAATCCTTAAAAACCAACTCATTACTCTCCAAAGAAATACACCACACATTAGAGAACAAAAAATTATCACTTAATAATGCAAATGGAAATAAGAACACGAGAGTATCCAACCTACAAACATCTTAATCATCTATCATAGATAACTAAGTGACAATAGACATGGTAGGACCTAGGACCTCATGAAATAATCTAGAACATTCTATACTTATTGAATCATATCAGAAAGTATGCCTCACTAGATGATGAAAAATTTCTCCCACCTGCTCAATCGCACCCTAAATATTCTGATCAAGGGGAACTATTCCATATAAATAATAAGAAAATAAATTCTCTTACTATGGTCCAATAGCTGGAGCCTAATCCTAACTAGTGCAACAATTATTCTAAATGCTTTTTTCTGGCTATACTAAGTCTCCATTTCAAGAGTATAAAGGCGGTGAGACAATCATGAATCCAATCACAATAATACATATCATATATAAATAATTTACACAACATGAATCACCCCAAGTCACTTCGTGGAACAATATTTATCCATAAAGAATAGATCTCAAAGGAGTCCACACCAAGGATCTCCCATTCTATTCAAAGTAAATGGGTCATGAGGAGTCCATATTGAGGACGTCTCACCGATTCACATAAATGAATCATGACTATTCAACAGTGAGGAAATCCCATCCATTAAATATAATTAAAAAAAGAAGTTTAACCAAGGAGGGTTTCCATAATAAAAATTTTCACAACTTTCACCAAAGTTCTAAGTGGGCCTCAAGCCTCCCTTTTTAAATAGAGTCGAAACCACCTTTATAGAAAGTTGAAAATACACCATTTTCCATTTCACAATAATTTTACCCAATCTCATTTAAGTACTCACATGACATGTGCAAACTAAAACAATTTTTTATAAAGTACTAATCCGACCACACATCATCATCAAAAACCATTTAATATTCAAAGAACAAAATACACACTACTTTCAAGTCCAAACCATTTATGAATAAAGTTTTAGAACCAAAAACCCCCAGTTAGATTTGATAAACATATTTAAAAATCAAACAGATGCTTTAAACATAAAAAAATTCTTACCAAATATAAGTAATAATTTCATCGAACACTTGGTGTTCCATATTTAACAAAACAATGTCATTTATCACAAAATAATATAGGAATCATCACTTTTCACACCAATTTTTTTTCAAAAGATCTCACATAATTATTTATCATTCATGGAAGGTGTGAAAATAAAAAAACCAATGATTCTTAAATTTAAAAGAAAGTGTAAAGTTAAACCTACCTCAAACTCACAATACTTTAATAACGCACACCTGAAACAACATTTCCATGGTTTCAAGAGGAAAGAAAATTCAAGATGAACCTTAAACACAGACAACCCAAAACATAAACATAAAAAATAGGTACCCTAGATCTATATGACCAAGTGATAAGAGGAAATTAAGAAGAAATGGAAGGAGGAGTAATAAGGAGATGAGAAGAGACGATTACCCTGAGAAATATATCCTAAAATCATGATGAAACCCTAGATCCACACCATTGGAGGGAGGATGAATCTTGTAAAAGGAGTGAGAAGCATCATTTGGGTCATAAGAACAAGAAGAATAATAAAATGGGAGTTTTGGGGTTAAATATTGAAGAGGGTAGAAATGGAATTCCACAAATTTTAAGATCTGGGTAACACACATGGTTTGGCCGCATAGTTTTGTAAACCGCTCACCAATCATCGGATATGGTTTTTCCTTGAGATAGTACCTCCCTGCATGCTTACCGTATGGTTTGACAAACTGTACATGATGATTGATCCCTCAAACTGAAGTATCCCAAGGCCCGCAAAGTTTCCTGGAGAATGCTGAACAATTTCCTCTAACTGTGTGCAAACCATGCACCCCTAACAGTAAAGCCTAAAAATAAATCCTTTCAATAAAAAATTCTAGAAGAAACTAAGGAAAAACCTTGTGGACAATGATAAACATAATATTTCCTTAAAATGTAAACCCCATCACACCTTAAAATCTAGAGAAAATCTGAGATCAAAAGATGAACCAAAACAAAGGGTGATGAAAAAACTAGGGTCTGACAATTCTCCATACCATAATGATTTTCACCACATAAAAGTTGCAAAATTATCTATTTGATCGATCAAGGAAAAATTATTCCACAAACCATAAGATCTAACCTCTCATTTTATGAACAAATCAATAACTACCAAGTGGAACAAAATGCTTTTATCTGAAATGAACCAATGAATATAAATCACATTACTATAAAATACCAATGTTCATCCAATAGAGAGGAACAAAAAAATCAACATGGAAGTTTAGAATGCACTCACCACCATTAATGTACAACTAGTATTGATAAAAATTAGAAGAAACTACAATGACACTCATGGTGGGTCTGTCAACTATTTATGGAACAACTAACACGTGAAACCTGAAAAAATCCAAATTTTAAAATTTCACCCCCACACTGATCAAAAAACCCCCACCAAAAGGGAAAAAATAGATAGAGGAAACAAAAACCCGTGAAATTATTTAAACAAAAACCACCTCACAAAGACTAACCATGCATGGATGATGAAATAGAGATATACACAATTGAAAAATCACTACTATAGGAATTTCAAGAAAATGGAACCACCACGACTCCTCACAACCTAGGAGGAACTCTTCAATTAATAAGGGCTGAAATAAGGAAACAAGGTATCTACAAATATTTACAAAAATAGGACCTTCCAATATGAATAAGCTATAATAGGGAAGCTTAAATTTCCTCCAATAGTTCCCTGAAGACCAAATCCACACCAAGATCCCACACACTCTTGGGATTCTTGACTATGTTTCAACTTCACCTCGTGGCCTATGGATGGATCCCTAATGTTTAAGAATCTACTATCACGTAGTTAGGTGTTGAATATCCCTGATCAAAAATAATTCCTTACACCAAAATAGGGAATCATAAAATTCACACTCAACTTTTTCCACATCATACAAGAAACTACAAAAAATGAGACACACAACCGAATGCACCTCCACTCATGAGGGAAAAAATTTAGAACCTCCAAAAGAAAAACATGATTCCATTATAATAGATTTTTTCAATGGCTCCAAAACATACACTTTTAAAAAATAAATAGTCAACATCACCCCAAAACACCAACAAGATACAACCATTACAATAAGGTAATATACAAAGAAAGGTAATTTAAACTAATCCTAGAACAAAAATCTACTCCTCTGAACTGGATCCATGTCACTTCTAAGAAACACCTCAAAAAAACCATTGCAGGTGACCTAATAATCCACAAGAATGATAGGTATTTAGATCATTCAAATATAGAAAATTCTTATGATCTGTATTTCCGCACTAATGACATGCCACGATCCCACGTTTAGAAGAAGTTGAAGAAAGATCAAGTGGTCTTTAAATTCTGCATGTATCACAAATAGATTAAGAAAATTTTTCCATATCTTTATTAGTATTCCCTTCACCACTTCCAAATACCAGAGGAAGACTATTTTCTTCAAGAACTAACACTAGAACAACCTCAACATGAACTGCTGCCTCACCACACTAGAAAAATATTTTAATATGAACTTTGAAACCTTCAACTATAGATCAGGACAAATACCATACTCAAAAGTCAAGTCTTTAAGGAATCATCCGTAACATACTCCATAAGATATAGAAAATGATCCACAAAATGACCAAATTACTCCAAAATTGAACCATTACCTTGATCCATACAACACATTTCAATCCTTTTCCTCACCTTCACTATCTCAGAAAAATATCGATGGATGATTGAAGACTTGAATAATTCCTAGGTAATATTTCCACTAGTATTGTTCTGAGAAACCAACTTCCAACACTTTCAGGTCATAACTTCAATCATAAAGGTAGAAAAATTTCCCTTCAATGACTCAATACACTCAAGGTAATTGAAGGTTCTCTCAATTTTCCAAATCTACTCTTCCGCTATGAGATGATCTGCTTGGCGATAAAAGAAAGGTGGATTTTACTTTTGAAACACAAGAAAGAAATCCTTATGTTGATTAACTTGAGATTTTTCCAAAGGTAAACCGCCAGTAGAATCACATTGAATATCCATAAAAACATTATGGTGGAATACATTAGGAAGTAAGAAACCCAAGATTTCAATAAAGATAATCTCATCAACAAGAGTTCTCTAACCCAAAACACATCATATTAAAAATTCCCAAAACGTAGGGGAAAACAAACTAAACAACCACTTGCTATCAAAAAAATCAAAATTTCCCTCTTAAAAACACATTTTAATAGAAAACTAGGTGTGTTTCACATTCACCAATGGAATACATTATATACTCACTCAAATTAACTTTCCCATACCGATCTGGGCACACATCCACTCATGCAGATATGATCATTAATCCACCCATACCATCAAATGTTCATTTTTTCCACACATATACATGCATGTGAGAACCCATGGGAATAACAAATTTCATATCAAAAAATTTTCATTCCAAAATTCACAAAACATATCAAATAAACACTAACCACCAAGCTATAATCACTTTCAAAATTATACATTTCAATCCATTTAATTATTCTCAAAAAGTAAACTCTCATGTATTTCCATCCAAAACTCCATTTTTCTCATTCAAAGTATTCTTAAACATATTAAAAAATTCCATTCCATCAAAACCATTTGATTAAAAACTCATTTATTACCATTTAAAACAAATTTCCAGGGCCCTTCTTAAAAATAAATTTTTGATCTCCAAATAAGATATTTAATTAACTATAGGTTTTGATTATAAAAATCCAATCACATTAAACCATTTTTATTTCACCCTAAAAGTTTATTTTATAAAATTACATTTTACACTTTCATAAAATATAAAAATTACCACATCAAATTCTAGTTTTCAAAATTTAATGAAAAGATAATTCAAAATAATTTTCAGAATCATGGAAGGCCCAAAAAATTGCATAATGGGGAAACTAATGTCGATAAATGATTTGTACATATAGTTTGTGACCATATTCTAATAAAATCACCATCATAGAGAGTCTTCTATGACTATGTCCTCATATCTACATGGATTTATAAGCCCTGTGAACCCACTTAGACCATTATCAAAACTCCCTTTTTTGTATCCCAAGCACAAAATAAACCAAAATAATCCATAAAATAAAAAGAAACCTGAATTACCATGGAAAATAAAGGCTTGGTCCATAAAGTATTTTCCAAAAACTCCCCCAGACATACACCCCATGTTCTGATATTCCAACTCCATATACCTTGACATCCCATATAAAAAAGGGTGCCCAGAGAGATAGGTTCTCTGAAGAACCAACCTCATCAGATTCCGTTTTGTTAGGAACCAACCTAGGCTGACCCCGAAATGGTCACCATTGCTGATCCAAGACAAGGCCCTAAGGGCGTTCCTGATCCCCAATGGCTGGAAACTAGTGTTGTTCATCAATTGAGTAAACAATGGGAATGATATTACCCTATATAAATAAATAAAATGAATATAAAAAATAAAGAATGAAACCCACCATATATAAATATTCACCTGAACATAATTTTTACCAAATTTGGAAATACAACAAAACAGGACAAAAAAACAAAACTAAATTTGACAACCATAACATCTCCATGGGACCCTGAGGGTCACTCTATAATACTAAAACTTACTATCACCCATGTCGATTTAGGCCGAGCTGAAAACATGTACCAAAAGATAAAAAAATAGTCTTATAGGTGTGTGTATTAAAACTAAATAGGCATGAAAAAAAATTTATTCCCAATGCACTTCCATAACAAAAGAAAAATGAACATCAAGTTTGAAATATAATATATAAAAGTAATATTTTCCACATATTTTCCACTTTAAATCAAAACATGGTACATATCCCTTTTTCATTTAAAATTCAAATTCTATATTAATAAAGATACATTGTAGTTTTAAATAATAATGATAACATTCTAGTTAAAAATGAGATTAATGTTTTGAAAAACATTTTACACAACAATTTTTATAAACATTGAAAACTAACTCATTCAACTACAAAGAAATACACCACACATGAGAGCACAAAAAATGATCTCATAACAAGGGAAAATGAAATATGAACATGAGAGTAACCAACAAAAAAACATCTTAACGATCCATAATAGATAAATAATTTCAAGTTGATGTGGTAAGACCTAAGAGATCGTGAAATAATCTAGAAAATACTATACATCTTGACTCATACCAAAAATAATTCCTCACTCGATGACATAAAATTTCACCCACATGCTCAATCATACCCTAAATGTCCTGAAAGATGAGCACTATCCCATATAAACAATAACAAATTAAAACCCCTTCTATGGTCCACTAGCGAGAGAATAATCCTTACTTGTACAACTATATTTCTCTTAAAATTCAACATTTATACCAGGTCTCCATGTCAAGAGTACAAAGGGGTGAGCCGACTGATGAAAAATGGGCCTCAAATCACAATAATGTATTATATATATATAATTAAAATAATAAAAATCACCCCAATTCACTCAAAGGATTAATAATTTTCCTTAAACAATTGATCTTAAAGGAGTCCCCATTTAGGATCTCCCATTCTGCTCAAAGTAAATGGGTTATAAGGAGTCCAAACCAAGGATGTCCCACCCCTTAACAAAAATGGATCATGAGGATTCCATAGGGAGGACATCCCATCCATTAAATATAAATAAAGAAATAATTTTATCAACGAATGGTTTTTATAATAACCATTTTCACCATTTTAACCAAATTGTCAAATGAGCCTCAAACACCCCTTTTTAAATAGAGTCTACACCAACCTTCTAAATTTTTTCAAATACACCATTTTACATTTCAAAATAATTTTATAAAATATCATTTAAGTTGATTCACAAAATATGAAAACTAAAAATATTTTTTAAAAGTGCCAATTGGGCTACACATCATCATCACATACCATTTCATTTTAAAATAATCTAATACACACTTTTTTCATGTACAAACTATTTATAAATCTATATGAGAAACCAAAAACCACCATTTTGATGTAAAAAATATATTTAAAAATCCAATCCATGCTTTAAATATAACAGTAAACTCATACAAACCAACTGGGAATTTCATTTAACACTTGGTGTGCAATATTTGACAAAATAATGTCATTTATCACAAAACATGGAAGAAATCATCAATTTTCACAACCAAAAAATTATTACAAAGATCACACATCATTATTTAATATTCTAGGAAGTTCCAAAAAGCATGAAACCAACAATTCCTAAATTTTAAATCCAATGAAAAGTGAAACCTAGCACAAACTCATAGTGCTTCAATAATGAACACCTGAAAAAACATCACTAAGGTTCTAAGAGCCAATAACAACCAATCGGAACACTAAAAAAAATACCCCAAACATAAACATGACTAAACTGGAAATCTATATCCATATGACGAAGGGAGAAGAGGATCTCAATAAGAAATAGAAGGAAGAGGAATATGAAGATTAGAAGAGAGGATTACCTTGAGAAATCGAGCCAAAAACCATGAAGAAACACAATATCCACACCATGGGAGGGAGGATGAATATTGGAAAAGGATTTAGAATCCTATTTTGAGTCACATTAACCATAGGAAGAATAAAGTGGGCGTTTTGGGGTAAAATATTGATGAGGGTAGAAATGTAATTTCATAGATGTTAATATCTGTGAAGCTCATATGGTTTAGCTACATGATTTGGTAAACCATACATAAACCATGATATATGGTTATGCCTCAAGAAAAAACCTCCCTAAATGCTTAATTCACAGTTTGATTAACTGTGCATGAGCCATGCACCCTCATCCACAAGCATCCTAAGGCCCCCATGATTTCCTTTATAATGTCACAGAGTTACTTATAACCATGCACAAACCTTTAGGCACCTGATGGATATCCCAAATATCAATATTTTAAACACAAAATCTAGGAAGAAACGTTCGAATAACCTCAAGACCAAAGATAAAGAATATATTGCCTCTAAATTGTAACCCTGTCACACCCAAAACTTCAGTGAAAAAAGAGCCCCAAAGCTGAACTAGAACAAAGGGTGAAAAAAAACATGAGTGTGACAAGATTTGAAAGCCTACACCTTAATATTATCATCTTATGGTAATTTCATAGATTTTATTTTCACTATAATTTTCAGTGATTACAAATGCTTGAAATTAGTGTAAAATGTTTGAGTAAGGTTCATCCACATCTCTATTAAGGTAGGTTTTATCCACTTCCCATTACATGAATTCATTGAATTTCTAAGACAAGAACCAAATGATCTTAAAATGATATTTATTATATCTATAATTAATCATACATTCTATGTTCTTTAGGATTATTTTGAATAAAAAACAAGATAATATTCAAGAATGTGTCATATTTCCAGTAAAAATGAAGTGGATATGAAATGATTCATCATTCCTATAACTAGTTCATAATAAAAACTCATGTATGAGAGAATACAAATGTGAGATAATATTCTTCCTTCTCGGTATCCAGTGTCTAGATTAATGGATATAGAAAAATATTTCTTTGAACTCTTTAGAAAATTAGAATTTAGTACATTTCTATGTTCCTAAAGTTCTCTTTCTTTGATACAAAAATGTATCAAGCTCTATCAAAATTATAAAAAACATTTTCTTTTTCGTTTATCCCTTTTATATTCTCATTATTTCATAAATTATATTTAATTAATGATTTATTGAGAATTCCATGATTCTAATATGCATAAATACTCTTTAAAGAATAAGATCTTTAACTTCAAAATATAATTTCAAATATTGAATTTTAAATCCCCTAGAAATATCCCATGATCCGTCTCCTTTATTCTTATGCAAATATCCCATGAATATTATCTATTATATTAGATTTAACTTATCCCATGATATATTTAAAATACATGAAAAACAAATCATCAACAGATTTAATGTTAATTTTCATTAGAATTAAAAGTTCTCTAAACTCAAACTACCTTGATGAAAGAAGAATAATCTTTCTTATAGATGTTTGTTATGTTTTTATAAAAAATTATCGGTGTGTAAATATAAAAAATTATATATATAACATTGAAACACTGAAAACCTTTCATGTGTAGGTAAATTCCCTAGTGAACACCTCAAATGACTCACAAGTTTCGCAAAAATCGTACGAGATTCACAAAGTCATATGGGCTCGTATTTTTTCTAAAAGTGGAAGTATCAAATATTTTACAAGATACTCAAATGTATTTTGGCTTGTCAAAATTTCATACGCCATAATATTTTTCCCTTCATGGAATTTCAGAAAACTCAAATATTGTATGAACATTACAAAATATCTTGTGGTCATCTCAAAAAGTCATCCATGTAAGATGATTTCCTTTTCAATTTTTCAAAACTCAACTGTATAAATGAAATGTCTCATTTATAGGTGAATTGTCCTATGCATAGGATAATTTCATTTTTCAATTTTAATCCATTATCCGGAACTACCTGATAACTCAAAAAAACTAAAATATTTCCATAAATATTTTAGAAAACTTCATGGAAACTCAAAATAACTAATCAAATATCCCAACATATCTTTTATATTGTGTTGAAAACAAAGAAAAATTCATCAAAAATATTATTTCATTTCACCACTAATTATATGTAACACATCTTCCTTAAATGATAACACATTGTATTTTAAAAGTGAGTTTGAAAGTAAGAGTGCATTAAAAAATTTGGTTAAGTATTATCACACGGATAAATTTTTTTCATTGATGGTTAATGTGAGAAAAAGGGTAAATATATCATTAATTGTGATAAATATGGAATGTAATATAAAATTTTACATGTACAAAATATATGATAAATTTTTTTCATGTTGGAATATATCTAAGTTATATGGCCCATATACTTATGTGCACTCTATCCCAAAACATGATCGTTTTTTACTATACATAGAATATGTATCAAATTTTATTATTGAGATGATATGGATGGGTCAAGATGTTCCTATATCTATCATCCTATAATAAATACAAAAAAATTAAATATTAGAAATCCTATGAAAGGGCCTGAATGGAAAAGCATAGAGTAATTATAAAAGTGTTTGGTGATTGGGATGAATCAATTATGATTTTTCCATAACTAATGTTATTTTTATCACTCAGTAATAAGATCATTTGTTATCTTGACACAATTTAGCATGTCTCCTAGGGTAATTAAGTTGATTGAATGATTTTGAAGTTCTATAGGCTATTCTGGGCATTCAATCAATGTATTACCACATTTAATTATTCAAAATAGTTCATTTAGGTGGGAAAAAACTTTCAATGTGGAATGTATATAGGTGTGATAGTCATTGCTACCTCACGATATGGTAATCACGCTCCTATCCCTCTTTCATTTTCCATTGTTGATAATAATAACTTTGAATCATTGAGTTGGTTCCTTGCTTTTATATTTACCCATGTTACACAAAACCAATGGTTTTTTTGAACCTATTTATCATTGAGAAATTATAGTGGATATTCAATTTGATGAATTTTTATTGAGGGAACTTATTACTTATTATTGATATTGTATCGGTAATATTTATCATAGTCTTCATAATCATTTTTATGATTAGAAAAAAATAGTGATCATCAAGTTGGGTATGTTTCATAAACATTAAGTGTATTTGAATAATTTTTACTATACTTTTAAGTAAATTATTGTATATTGTATCATTGCTTTGTAATAAATTCCACATTAATAAAAATTCAATGAGTGGATGTAAATTTTTTGGAAAGATGATATAGACATGTGTGATTACATGATGTAGATTTCAAAAGATAAGTATTCATTATCGTAGTGGAAATAGATGTGGTTATATGACCACCATGATTATGGAGTGTATAAATTGGGTCTTCAAAGGTGACCATAAACTACCATTCATATACTTAGTATATGAGAACATTTATTAATGTGTGAAGTACTTTGTTGAATGATCCCACCAGTCTTATTATGGGATGCAATAAATGATGTAGTTTTGTTGAAAATTCCTAAGAGACATTGATAGTAATATATATTATGCTTTATTATTTCATATTTGACCCTACAACTGAGAAGGTAACTAATATAAGGAAAAAAAGTTTCACAACCCACTCAAAAGAAACATTGGTTGGGTTATAGTGGTTTTACCAGAAGACATGTATTAGGATTGTGGATATTTATAAGATTTGAGGTGTCCCTAGGAACATGTCATTATAAATTTTTCATTGATTAAAATATTTTAGGAAACCCATACCGATACAATATATCAGTTGAACACACTATTTTTAAAAAGACCCGACTTTTATAACATTAATATTTCATCATTTAAAAGATAAACAATAAAATAGTGTTACAAAACCAGGATCCAATGTTTTTGTGTCTTGGGAACATTAGGACCACTCATATCATTTACATAATAAAACATTAAAATTATTTTATTCCTTCTTCTCTAATTTTTTATTTTCCCATGTTTTCTTTTTAGTAAAAGTAATAACTTGAGGATATAAATCAAAGAAAGGGGTGAACTAAAATCCTAGTAAGAGGTTAGATAATAACATGAATCAATATAACATGGGTGAGAATAATCACCATCATCATAACATAAGCATGGTATAATAATAATAATAATTATAGGAAGCATTAGATAAAATGATAGAATTTGTAAATGTATAAAAATGAACCATAATGTTTTAGTGGTCAAATACCACACATATTTGGGAACAAAGTAAGCATCATTTTCATACATAACATATGTGCATAATCATAATATCATCATTGTGAAAAAAATATAGCATCATGTTTAGGAATATTGTACATTATCTCATGAGATACATGACAATAAATAATTCATTGGAGTGCTATATAATTCTAGTCACACCCATCACATCATAACATTTACATACACTATATACTTCTATGCGTACCCGTCATAGTATAACATTTACATAATCATGCATGACACATAGAACATATATCAATATTGGATATAATATAACTAATGGAAATGAATTTGTTTAATTTCATAAATAATACATTAATGAATAAACTTTTGGGTTCCTAAAATAAAGAGGGAATAACATAATTGGTATAAGAATTAGTAATCATGAGTGAAGAAGAAACAATCTCAAGAGAAGTAAAATGCATGTTTTTTGAAAGAAGAGTTCTTTTGGAAATTATTTTTATTGTCATAAACTCAAGTAGAAAACATATATATCATAGAAAATAAGAATTAAGGATTAAAAAAATTAGATATAAGTAACATTAAAAGAATAACCATTCTTAAAATGGAGTTAAAGAGAGAAAACCCATGAAAATAGAGTTGGATTCGGGAATCCCCTTACCTTATTCCCGAATGATTTGTTCACTTTAATAACCTAGATAATCAAACAAAATTATTTAATTAAAATTTAAATAACCTATTATACATATTTTTTATTTATTATAGTTTTATTATGTTTAATTTTGGCCTTTTTGATGAGTCATAGAGTACAATTTCACTGTTTGGGAGAGTTATTTTTCATGGTTTTCATGATTAGTTCACTTGTTTTATAGGTATAAAAGTTAATGTATAATAACAATGGTCTTATAGAATTAAAATTTTATTTTATTTATGAATATAAATAATTTTAATAGGTCTTACATATTATTAGTTTCTAGATATGAGGATGATTAATTACATAAAATTTTAATGATACTCGTTTATATTATTTTTAGTTATTTTCCATCACGATGAACTCATTTTGTTTTATTATTTGATATTATGCATATAAGATAGTTCTAGATTATAAAAATGTTATTAAATAATTTTTAAGATCTATTTCAACCATTATAATTGTTTTATAAAAATTTTTAATGGAGCTAAATGAAAATGAAAATTCATCGTCAATAATGGCGGTATATCGAAACATCACGAGCGATGATTTCATTTTTTAGAATAAAATGGAGAAGGGAAGAGGTTTTATGATGAATTATTCCATTAAAATAATAAAATTACAGTACATAATGGAATAAAAATTCCACTTGGATTAGTGGATATGAGTAGAGAATAAGAAATGAAAATAAATAGAAAAGAAATTAAAAGAAAATGAATGATGGTTGTACCTCTTGAATAATCCTCCTCAAGAACCTACATAGGGAAATTAGTTTTGGTCTTTTTTTGAGACCAAAGGATACATGATGAGGGATAGGAGATTATGAAGAGGATTGGGCATGATTTGTACAATTATAAAATCTTGTATGGTGTTAGGGGAAGAGGTGGTGGGCGTGGTATTTATAGAGGATGAGATGAGTGTTTTATCATCATTTTATTCAATAATTAATTATTTTTTATCTAGAATGTGAATAGTTTTAACATTATCACTAAATATATTAAGTAATTTAGAGGTGATTGAGATTATAGTTCTATATTAGCAATGACTCAAGGTATTTTTTAATTAATTTATAATGTATATATATATATATCCTAAATTACAATACTTTACTGTTAACAAATTCAAGTATTTCATAAAAATCCCAAAAATTCAAAATATCCATTTTAAATGAGAATAATTAAAAAATGATTTACATTTTATGAAAATAATTTTCCAATTATGAGAAATTTTATATTTAATTAACATCTTCATTTACTAAAAAAATATAGATTTTTAAATTATAAATGATTTTATAACACTTTGTAAAATTAATTACGGTCTCATAAAATTATCCTATAATCAAAAGACAAAAAATACTAATTTATTAATTTATTTTATGAAAATTAATTTTATTTTAAATAGTTTTATTAATTATAATATTATAAATAAATAATTATGTTTTATTAAAATACCAACACTTGATTAATAATATTTAAAATAATTAATTAATTATACTATGATATATTTATATCATATTATCCTTTATAGGATTTAAAATTTTTATTTATACGTTCATAGATAAGATTACTATTCTATTGGCTGGATTACTATTCATAATGGTCACATTACTATTCCAAAAATCAATTCGCTATTCTATTTGTATAGGTTCATTAACTTCTATAAATACCTATTACTCCATTCATTAATCATTTATAAAGTTTGTTTTATGTCATCTATGTTATTTTATGTGATTTATACTATATGAAATAATTATAAGAAGGGAATATTCATTAATAATTTTTTTTGTCCTTACATTATTCCCCCCTTTTGAAATTTCACCCTTGAAATTTCATTTTACATTCTAAGTTGAAAACATATGAGGTTACTTCTTCATCACTTCCTCAGATTTCCATGTTTCCTCTCCATACTTTTGGTCTCTCTATATTACTTCGACCAGGTGAGCAGTCATGTGGCATATAACTTAATCTCTACAGTTCATGATCTTCACTGGCTACTGTTCATACGAGAGACAATTTTCCAACTATACCACCTTTGGATTTAGTACACTTAAGGGATATGGCACGTACTTCCTCAATAAGGATACATGGAATACATCATGTACTTGAGAAATGGTTGGTGGAAGTGCCGGTCGGTAGTCCATATCTCCAACGTGATCAATAATCATGAAGGGATTGATATACCTAGGGTATCACTTTCCCTTCTTCCCAAATATCATGACCATATTCCATGGAGATATGTGGATGAATACCATGTATCCTACATCAAATTATAGTTATCATGAACGATTGTCTGTATAGATCTTTTATCATATTTGGGCTACCTTGAATTGTTTTTCAATGGTTTTCTCCTTTTCCACCATATCTTAGACCATTTCAAATCCTAGAATCTTACATTCTTTGCCCTCATCCCAACATAATGATTTTGTGCATCCTTTCCCATAAAGGGATTCATATGGAGCCATTTGGATGCTTGAGTGGAAATTTTTGTTATAAGAGAGCTCGACCATCTGAAGAAGAAGGTCTCATTATCCTTTGAAGTCCATAGAATATGCTCTCAACATGTCATCAAGTATCTGAATTTTCCATTCAGATTTTCCATCAGTTTGAGGATGATAAGCCATACTTAAGTTTAGCACAGTGTTCAGATCATATTGGAGACTTTTCCAAAACATATAAGTGAATATAAAATCTCAATAGGATATAATCGATAGTGGTACTCCACATAGCCTTACCACTTCTTTAATGTACACTCATTCAAGTTGATCTCGTGATAATTCCTCTTGAATTGTGATAATGTTATCTACCTTTGTTTGATTATCCACAACAACCCATATAGAACTGTTTCCTTTAGATGTATTTGGAAGTTTAGTGAAAAATTCCACAGTGATGTTTTCCCATTTCTATGTTGGTATAGGTTATGGTCACATCATCCCCTAATACTTTTTATTTTCATCCTTCACTTGCTAACATTCCAGGGACATTGATATATATTCTGCAATCTTCTTTTTCATATTTTACCACCAATAGTTCTTTGAGAGAACTTAATACATCTTTTTTCTCCCTAAGTGAATAAAGAAGGTTGAGATATGTGCATCATTCATAAAATAATTATTTATCTATAGATTTTATTGTACACATAGTCATGAACCAAATATTACAACTCACTCCACATCAATTTTCAACTCTGAGGATTTCTAATTTCTAGGAGCATTTACCTTCTTCTGAATTTCCACATCATGTGTTTGTGAATCCTTTATTTTCTCGATGAGGGATGGTTGATTAATCATTTGAGAATGGATTGGTGATGTTCCTTCATTATTGATTACCATGCCCATACTTTTAAAATATTATAATATTTGGTACTTCTAAATTCACATCATTAATAATTTTTAGCATCATTTATACTTAAAGAATTCACCACTTATTTCCCCTACCAAGATGGTGGTGGATTAAGTAGTTGTAATCCTTAATGATCTCTAACCATATTCTCTAGAGAACATTAAGCTCCTTTTATGAGAATATATACTTGAGGATCTTTTGATCAGTATATATTTCACACTTATCCCCATTGTGATAATGAAACCATATTTTCAACACAAAGATCATATCTACAAACTCCAGATCTTGGGTGAGATATTTTTTCTCATGTTTTTTGAACTTTCTAGAGGAATAGGTTATAATTTCATCATTTTTCATTAGTACACAATCTAATCAATTCGTTCAAGAATTAATATATACCATAAAGAGTTCCCCACTTTTCAGAAGTGTGAGTACAAGAGTGATGATAAAACTCTTTTTTTAACTCTTTGAATCATTATTCACATTCACTAGTACATACAAACATTTCTCCCTTATGAGTAAGCTTGGTTAGTGGGTTTGAAAATCATGAGAATTTATTCACAAATCACCAGCAATACACAGATATATCATGGAAACTATGGATGTCTATTACATATGTTGGCCTGGGCCACTCTTCGATTACCTTTATCTTGGAAGGGTCCACATATATTCCTTTGCTGGTGATAACATTCCCCAAGAAGGATACTTACTATATCTAGAAACCACATTTTTTGTACTTTTTATATATCTTATACCTTCACAAGATCCTTAATACAATATTCAAAAGCTCCTAATATTCATCCATGCTCTTGGATTATATCAGAATATCATCTACAAAGACTACCATGAACATGTTGAGGTAATATAAAAAGAATATATTCATTAAGTCCATGAATATTTCTATTGAATTAGTGAGTCTGAAAGTAATCACAATGACATCCTAGTGACCATACCTCGTTTGAAATGCAGTCTTGGGAATATCTTCCTTACTAACCCTTAATTGGTGATATCTTGACCAAAGTTCCACCTTAGAGAAATTCTTGGCCCCACACATTTTATAGAACATGTCATCTATCTGTGGAAAGCGATACTTGTTCTTTAAAATGATTTTTTGAGATCATGATAATAAATGTATAAGAACATTGATCCATCATTATTATTGACGAAGAGGATTGGTTCACCCCATAGTGAAGCACTCTGGTGTATAAAACCCTTGTACATATTCTCTAATAACTATTTATTAAGTTCCACCAACCCAATGGAGGAAATTCTATAATATTTCTTTAAAATAGTAAGAGATATACAATTAATTTTGATTCATAACTCAATCACTCATTCCGGAGGAAGGAAATCTAATTCTTTAGGGAACACGTTAGTGTAGTCCTTTACAATGGGAAATTATTTGATTATAATTCTTACCTTGGTCTCAATAATTTCTTCTAGATATTCTTGATCATATGGAAATAAAATGCACACTTAAGATGATGATTTTGAAAGAAGATTCATCATCCTCCTTACACTTGTACTGAATTATAGTATTCCCCAATATGTGAAGAGTGATCTTCCTTTCTTGATAGTTTATGTTGGATTTGTATAAAGATAGCCAACCCCTGCCCAATATAGAATCAAACTCTAAAAAAGGAAGTAAGAAAATACTTTTAAGGTGGATCAATCCATAGACATTAACCGGGGATGATTTATAAACTTTGGATTCAATAATTTCCCCATTTTCTAATCTCATAGTTAACTCAACCACCGTACCTTGAGTTGGAGTTTGAATTGTTCCACTAAACTTGCAAGATATGAAAGAATGCATAGAACTAGAATCAAATAGTATTTTTTCTATTTTAGAATGAATAACCAACATGCCTACCACAGCTTCGTTATCAAGATCCACCTCAACTTTAGTTATGGGATAATATTTCCCTTTATCCTTTTGATTTGGTGGTTTTAATGCTGATTACCCTCAATAAATCAAGGTTTAGTGAACTCTCTTGTATAACAACCTTTATCCCTATATTAGAAGTATTGAACCCAGGTTGGTTCACTCATTTATTACACAACATTGTCTTGATTCCTCATGTCTATTTGATAGTCATGAGATTGGTGGCCTTCATTCCTATAGTTTTTTCATTTCCCCATCCATTTGAGAAAATACACTTGGTTCTTCTTCTCACATTTTTACATGTTTTTGGTTTAGTTTTCTTTCCACTTTTGTCAATAGATCCTCTATCTTGTAACTCAATGTTTCATTTCTTATCTCCATATCCATGGGACCATTATTCAAACTACATCTCCACTTTGAGATCACATTTAACTAATCCTTCAAAACTCCCAATGTCTCTAATTTCTAGAGACTTTAGAGGGTGTGGTTTTAGAAAACTTAATAATATATCAATTACTCTATAATTTTTGATAAATACCCCCAAATAATACCTTATAAGCCTTGTGAAATTTTCTTCACAGGCCAGGACAGATTTAGCTTACTTTTTCTTCAACTGCATAAATTCTCTCTCCATATTTGTATGAAGATTACAATGAAAATAATTGTTTTGAAAAATTATATTAAAATATTCCCACTCCATATCTTCAACCTTTTCCTTTATCTTGGTGTTCTTAATTATCACAAACCATTGATCGAACTCCCCATCTAAATGATAAACGGCCAAACCCACCTTCTCTATCTCCGAACAATGAATCTTAGAATATATCTTTTATATTATGTTGACCCACTATTTCGAGACAAGTGGACCAGAAGATCCACTATATTTTTGTGGTCATTTCCGTATGAAAGATATGATTTCCAGTTCACCCATATTAAGTGAAGTTCAACGTTATAAATTATTCAGGTTATTTTTCATAGTCTGAGATAGATATCTAAGAATGATAATTAAATTTTTACCTCTACCTATCAAGTAATTGGGGATGTCATTCAAGAAATTCTGTATTGTTACTCACACAGGCTATTGGCATAGTTTCTCTTAGTTCCCACCATTTTCTATAATAGAAAAGTTTTGACTAAAACATTAGTACAAAATTCATGAATAAATAATTTATTCATTTAGGGTAATTAACTTTAAGGAATATCTTATGTGATCCCTATGTTTATAATTTTTCTAAAACAAATATTCTTGGGTTCTTTTATATACTTAATCTCCTTCTAAGGGTATTCACTACGGTCCTATAATCTTAATTTCAAAATTTAAATTTTTTTATATAATACCAATTAAGAAGACCCTAAATTTATTACATTAACATTAAATCATTTTAAAGATAATAAATATAATTTTTTAAAAAACTAGGATTGAAGGGTTTAGTGTAATGGGAAAATTAAGACCAGACATATCATTTACATAATAAAACATAAACATTATTTAATTCCTTATTATCCAGCTTCTTATAGGCTATTGTTCTCTTTAATAAAAGTAATATCCTAAGGATATACATCAAAGAAAGGGGGGAGATAAAATCCCATTAGGAGGATAGATAAGAATATGAATCAATATAACATGGGTGAGCACAATCATCATCATCACAATATAAGCATGGGATCATCATCATAATCATGAGAGGAATAATTAGATAAAATCATAGAATGTGACCATGCATAAAGATGAAACATCATGTCTTAGTGGTCAAATTCCACACATAGTTATGAAAATAATCTGTAATCAAGTTTCTACATAACATATTTTCATAATTATAACATCATAATTGTGGACAAAGATATCATCATGTTACCGCATATTGCATATTATATCATGAGATAAATCACATTAAACAATTTATTGAAGTTATATATAATTATGGTAGCACCCATCACATAATAACATTTATATGTGCTATCTAATTCCAGGTGCACCCGTCACATTATAACATTTACTTAACTATGCATGCCACATAGAATGCATATCAATCTTTTACAAAATATAACCCATGAATAGGAATGGGTTTCATTTAAGTAATTATAAATTTTTGAATAATATTTGGGGTTCCCAAAATAAATATTTTATTATATACTTGTTATAATAATGATCAATCTTGGGTGAATAAGAAACAATTCCAAGAGAAGTAAAATTTGTGTTTTAGAAAGAATAGTTATTTTAGAAAACATTATGTTTGTTATAAACTCAAGTAGAACTAATATATATCCAAAAATAAATTATAAGGCTATATAAATGATTTTTATGTAATATTAAATGAATAACTATACATAAAATGGATTTAAAGAGATAAAACCCAAGGGAATGGAGTTGGGTTCGAGATTTCTCTTACATTATGTCAGAAATATTTATTCAGTTTAATATCCTAGATAATAAACTTAAATTCATAATTTAAAAATAAATAACCTATTATACATTTAGATGATTTACTATTGTTTTGTTACGTTAATTTATGGCCTTTTGATGAGTTATAGAGTTCATTTTCATCATTTGGGAGTGTTCGTTTTCTTGGTTTTCATGATCAGTTCGCTTGTTTATCGGTATTTAACAACATGTATAATAAGAATGATTATATAGAATTGAAATTGTATGTTATTAATAGAAATAAATAATTATAATTGGTATTATTTATTTATTTTTTCCAGATCTAAGGATTATTAATTATAATTTTTTTAATGATACTAGTTGAGATTAATTTTAGTAGTTTTCAATCATAACAAAATCATTTTGTTTTATTATTTAATATTATGTATATAAGTTAGTTGGATAACATAAAAAATTTTCTAAAATAAATTTACATTATTTTGAAACCATTATAAATATTTTATGACCATCTTTGAAGGTGTTAAAATAAAATGAAAATGCATCATTCACGATGGTGGTAAATTAACACATCACAAACGATGATTTCATTTTTTTGACTAAAATGGAGAGAAGAAGAGGCTTGATGATGGATTATTACATTAAAATAATAATATTACATCATATATATAATATATTTTAGTTACCTTTCCACTTTTATAAGGAGATATGATGATAGAATAAGGAAATAAAATAAATTGAATAGAAATTAAAAGAAAATGAAAGACAATTTACCTCTTGAATTATCCTCCTTGAGAACCTCCTTAGGGAAATTAGTTTTTGTATTTTTTTGTGACCAAAGGATCTTGGAAATGGGGGTGCATGGGGGTTGGGAAGAGGATTGGGTATAATTTGGATAAGGCTCAAATCTTGGAAGGTGTCAGGAGAAGAGTTGGTGATGGGTGGTATTTATAGGGGTGGAGTGAGGTGTTTTCTCATTATTTTATTCATTAGTTTATTATTTAAGAACAAGACTATGAATAGTTTGAATATTATAACTAAATATATTAAATAATTAATGGGTATTTATAGATAATGGTTCTTACATCAGCAATGATTGAATAAATAGTGTGTTTAATTTTAATGTATATATACTATAAATTATTGAATTTTTCTAATTTACCAAAAATTCACGAATTTCATAAAAATATAAAAATTAGCCCCAATTTTTTTAGATATTTAGAATTATAAAACGAACTCTATTTTATGAAAATAATTTTCTAAATATTATAAATTAATGTTTTAAATAAAATCAACATTTAATAGAAAAATAAAAATTTTAAAATTAAAAATGATTTTTTAAGACTTTGTAAAATTAATTATGGCCTCATAAAATTATAATGTGATAATAATACATAATAATAATAATTTATGAATCTATTTTATGAAAATAAATTTTATTTTAAATAATTTTACTAATTATAAAATTATAAAGAATCGTTTATGTTTTATAAAAATACAAACACATAATTGATAAAACATAAACGATTCTTTATGTGACTATTGTTTATGTCTTAGAGGGTTATACAATTCAACTCTTAGTGTACATAGGTCACACCATATCCATCACATCACACCCACCATGATATTATCCTCCATATGTGATGTTTAAGGTTCTATAGTGTATCAATGTGAAACTTTACAATTTTTGATCACCAGTTCATCAAAATAGTTGTTGAGAGAAAGAAGCCTAAGAAACATAAATTAAATCCACTGGTGTGAGATATTGAATTTACTATAAATTATATCTCTATTATGTTAGTATTCATTATCTTGGGTGATTTTGATAGACCAAGTTGTTTGAGATTGTTTTGATTTGGTACATAGACTACTAGACATAGAAGTTCATAATATGATAAGTCCATCATCAGTAACTATATATGCATTCCATGGATATATGAGTATTTAAAACATAAATATAATGATTATAATGTGACCACTATCTTGATATTTTTACACTCATACATTCTGTGACTTATTTGTGGAATGATCTTCTTCGATCATTCTACCAAAATGGCACATCTAATGCATTTACCCTTAATTGAGGACTTCGACTAAAAAGGGAGATATATATGGGGTTTAGTGTGTGTTTAATATACATTAATAACACTATGTAGATGAGATTTATATTATAGGATTAATTATTCTTATTTGAATGTGGGTATATGGGTGGATCCCTCAATTTTCTCTATATATTCTCACACTATTTTCTATAATATTAGGCATAAATACCTATGGTGGTATGTTTTTACATCCTATTTATGTGAAATTAAAATCATTAAATTTATATTACAAACCTATAAATTTAATAATTTTATCTATAGGTGGATCCATACCCATAAATTATTTGATACTACAAGATATGATATACACACTTATGAAATTCTATTGGACATTTTTAGGCCATATTATGTATGTGATTATAAATTTTATAATTAAATTATTTTTTAATTGATTTATTTTATTAATTATATATTCATTTTATAGTCCTTTTAGGTATCATGGGTTCCATTTTTCTTGTATGTTCTCTAGAGTCTCCCACCTTAATGCATGATGATTCTTGCTTCCAACAGATGCATGATGTATCTTATTCATTTTCACATGGTTAAGTGGAACAATTTTAATATAGTTATGATGAAGTCTGGGTTTCATTGACTGATTGCCACACCAACCAATTTGTTTATTTCATTTTATTCCATGAAGATGTTTGGGAAGTAAGAATTTTTCTAGAGGCAATATCCTGCATAGTATATTGAGATATGGGATAAATGTCAAGATTATCAATTACATGGGGTAATCACAGTGCAAATTCATCTACCAAAATAGATGTATTGTGATATATGGAACCACATGTGTTTATTGTTATATATTACTCAACATGGGTGGGGGTATCTTTTATTTATAACACCCATTAAAATATATTTTTTATAAAATGAAATTAACTAAAGGGTTTTTTTAAGATGATAATATCACACAACCTCTACAAATATATAATCCAAAAAATGGATTATCATTTTACTGAGGCTATTTTCATAGTTCAATGGTAGTGATTCATCTTCCCATAGATGATATTATCACTGGTTTTTCCTGATTGTGTCACATAATATTAAGTCCCAAGTCAATGTATAAAGAGTGATGAGCCTCATCTATATGTGCTACATGTTGATGTTGCACACAAGTAGAATTCCCAATAACATTCATATGCTCCCCTAATTCGTGTTACAGATGAGGAATAGTCAAAGACTATAATTAAAGAGGATCATGATGCTTATACTAGTGATTTTTCTATAGACTCCCCCACTTTATCAGATTACATTGTAGTGATAAGTGGATATTGGAGCATACTTGAATCTACATTCCCCATAATGGTTATATTTCCACAATAACAATTATCCTCTTCCCACATAGGAGAAGGTTTTATCCAACAATATTCACCCTACAAGGGAGAGAGTTATAGAGAGTGACCATTTTCATTCCAGGTAAGACAAGGTGTAAGTGAGGAGAATTTAGATCCCTTGCCTATCACATAGGATGATGTAGAGGTTTCTATAGTTGATTCCATACAGGAGGACCATATACAAGAGGACATACATTAAAAGACATGACATGTGTGCACTATCGAGACAACAGGTTGTGGCATGACGGAGCATCTGAGATAGTGACATAAATGATCATGATACTTTCCCCATTATTCATAAAATTTAAAATGGAATCTTTGTTATATTATTGTTTCATTTTTTACTTATAAGTTATTTAAAAAACTACAATATATAAATAATTATCATAATTAATAATTAACAATATTATTATTAATAACATTTAATTAAAAAGAAAATTAATAATTAATAATTTATTTGGAAATTAATTAAGATAATTAATAACCAAAAATATATTATATTTATTAATAATCAACAAAAAATGATATTACTAGTAATTAATTAATATAACTAATACATATAAAAAATAATTAATTCTTAACAACTATAATAATTACCAACATAATTATTAGTTAATAATTATAATTATTTATATAGTTTATAATGTAATTATTAACATAACGTTGATTATAGTAAATAATATAATTAATAATGGAAGAAAATAATATAATTAATTTGATAGTAGTTAATATTAACAATATTATTTTGTTTTAGTTTTAATAAAAATTATTATAATTTTTTATATAATTTCTAATTTTCGTAATTATTATTTGTGAATTAAGTTAATTATATTAATAATTTTTTATTAATAATTTTATTAATAATTTATAATTATATTATAAAATATTAACTATATTATTAGTTGATAATTATATTAACAACTAAATTATTAATTCTATTTATATAATCAATTATTAATTATATTATTAATTACAAATTATTTAAAACATGTTATTAATTAATTAATTACTATTCTAATATGTTAATTATTTTAATTAATAAGTATTTTAATAAATTACATAAATTTTATTACTAATTATAAAGTTAATTATTAATTATATTATTTAATTTATTAACTTATATATACATATATATATCATTATATATTTATATAAAACAAAAAACAAAAAACATATATAAAAAGTGGTGTGAATGTGATTTAAACCTCCTACTTAGGTGGTAGAGGAAGCATGGTCCTTGTTCATGCATCCTCGACAAAGTGAAATCATGAACATGTTTTATGCTTCCCAAAATCCATTTTGATAAATATTTCAAACCTTAACCCATTTTCTGTTTTTAATACCAAATTCTAGCATGACACACTGGCAACTTGGGGCCAACATATAATATATTGAGATTTAAAAGAAGAATATATTCAAGAATATAAAATATACACAAACATTTATATTCTTATCCTAGTGGGGAATATAGCCTCATTATTTGATTTCTAACCAGGGATCAATCCTTGTCTAACCCATATTTTGGGGATTTTTGGGTGCCTCTTTGGCATTAGTTGTTGGTGTACATTATGTTCCCAAATGAAGTTGGTAGGGATCAAGACGTGGCATGAGGTTGAGTTAGTGGGATGCAATAATGGTGCTAAGGATGGGAATGAGGGGCTGCAACGACTGACGATAGTCCCTACAAGTGATGGGTGATGGCGTCGATAATGTGAACACTATGGATGAGAATGAAATGATGGGTGATGGTGTTGATGGCGTGGGCATTAAAAATGGGAAATTGGGTTTGCGACAACTGATGATGGTCCTGATATGATTGTTGATGGAATTATGGCACAACCCTCGATGGGGACATGGTTAGTTGGACAGAAAAAACTATGGTAGTGCAAGGCCTTAGGATGGGGGTGCGTGGTGCAACTATCAAGTTAGCACATTTGGACCCGATTTAAACATACAGGTTAGTTGTTGTCAGGGTGTTTCAATCCCACTGGGCCGATGATCCATGTGTTTGGTTCCGTCTTCCCAAAATCACAATAGGGTTTTTTTGGTTCAATAAATAAGGGAGGATTCCAACTACGTTCTTAAAAAACAATATGCAACATTGAGCCCAAACAAACCATGAAATATTAATTTTTATATATGAATATTATATATTAGTTGTTAAATTGGTGGATTTTAATAGGTTTAACTACTTTATGAAATATATATAAAGGTTCAAATCAGTACCAATTTATATATTAATTCTAATTAAATAAACACTCAATTTTTAGTAAATCCCTTTTATTTTTCAAATATATGTTTTCTATAAAAATGAGGTTTTTGGGAGTGAATAATATAATTAATTAATGAAAATTCATGAAATTTAATTTTATAAAATAAATATAATTTCTTAAAATATCATATCAAAGTTTTTCTAAGGTGAAATTTTAAAAGTTATTAAGAAGTTTAATTTTTCATTAAATAATGAAAAATTCTGATTTTTATTAAAAAGGTATTTTATTTTAAATTAGTTAGAATTTAAAATTATATTTTGAATTATTTTTAAAATTTCATTAATATGTTTCTATTAAATACAATATAATTATTTTATTTTGAAAGAATTTTATTCATGAATTTGGTAAAAAATTATTTTTTTATTTAAAAGGCTATCTTCTAAAAAACCATTTTTAATCAAATTTTTCTAGTATATTTTTTAAATTAAATTCTTCTAGTTTTATTTTTTTATCTTGAAATATAGATTATATATTTTGAATCAAGATTTCAAAAGTTTCTAAATAATCCATTTTATTAATGGTCATTATAAATTGGTACCCTAGTAATTTTTTATCACCTTGGTTACGGGTAAATCAAGTGATTAAGGTTAAAATTAATATGATAAGGACTAAAAAATAACCCTAAAAATTGACTTTATTTTATTGGATGAGAATATATCATCCAAAATCGTCCAAATTTCTAATATATGAACCTTTTCATTTTGTCATGATTTTGAACTTTATAATATTTTTTTTGTAAATAAACGTAAAAAAAGGTCATTCTATTTTTTTATTATATTTAAATTTGTAATAATGGGATAAAAAGATGGTATGTTTGGTTATAAATATTAATCTAAAATAAAATTATTTTTTATTTATCATGGTAATTTATTTCTAATTTTTAGTAATTATATAATTACCATTAATATTTATGCAACACTAATGTAGTATTTATTTAATTTATAAATAAAATAAAATAATTGATATTAAAAATGTTAAAACTAATATAATTTGAAATAATTATAATTTTCTGTGAATTTCTTTGATCAATATAACTTATTAACTATTTTTTATTTCTTTATATTTTAATTCAATTGTTGTATTGTAATTTTAAATGTTAAGTTAAATTAATAGTTCTAAAATTTATAATAATGTAATTTTATAATAAATAATATTTTGTTAAATTATTAAAAAATAAAAAATAAAATTTTTATAAAATTGATTTTAATAATGTATAAAATATCATCATGATCCAAATTTACTTTTAATTCATTTTTTTACCCATAATTTTTAAAAACATTATTATCATGGTAATTCTTAAACAGGGTTAAAATAAAATGATATGGGTAAAAACATCACCAGAAATTATAAATTTTTTATTTTATGATATTATTTAGACTAATAAAAATCAAAGCTTCTAATAATGTCAATTTTTATCCATTTGAATATGATAATTAATTTATATTAATTTAATATTTTATGAAATTTGAAAAGTACCCCACCCCACTCTTATAAAATGGTACATCTTCCCCTCTTTGATTAACACATAAAAATTCATTTGGTTTTGAAATTATCTCCCAAAATACCTTCCTAAAATATTTTCCCACATTCTATTTGTCTTAGTATGAGTGTAATACCAACCTTGGAGGGATTAAGGTGTAAAGTAAAGAAAAGTTTCCAAAGAAGTGGTATAATTATTAACCAAGGGTTTTCATTATATTTTTTATTTCTCCTACATAAAATATTCTAAAAACATTATTATTTAATAAAATATGTATATTATATATATTTTTATAATATTATATTAGTTTTATAACCTAAATCTATCCCAAACTCCACCAAATGGTAAATTTATTCATTGTTTGTCTGTACGGTGAACTACTGCATCACATATCGATGTAATTAATTTTCTATCACCACCACTCATGTAAGATTATAATTAGGGATATATATATATTTTAAGGACATATTTATCATTTTTTAAGTAATATATCATCTATTTTCTTAACTTTTCATACAATGAAAAATGATAATGTCGTTCATGTGTACGTGTCGACTTCCACCTCTATGAAGTGACATGATTAATTTTTCATCATCACACCATATTGATTAAATATATAATTGAATATAAAGAAATAATATTTTTTTAATGAAATTATGACTATTATTTAAAGATAAAATTTTAATTACCTTCTTCCCATAATGATCATTGAAAAATGAAAATGTTAATCATTCATACATAAGACCTATTGTCTATATGATTTTAAAAAAAATTAATTTTGTTATCCATATTTAATAGTTAGTTTTAAAGTTATAATTAATATAAAAAAATTATAATTATTTCATGATTATTATTTTGGATATTATTAAATGATAAACCCTTTTACCATGGTCAATAGAATGGAACATTTATTAAATTTTGGACTGAACGTTCTCAAAGAACATGATGTGGACCTAACTAATTAAGTAATTAAGTATTTATTTAAAATAAATTGTTTAAGGATAATGTATTAAACCTATAAAATTTTCATAATTAATAAAATAGTTATATGATTTTATTATGCAGGTGTTAAAGGACATATATATCAAGTCTGGACTCAAGGTAAGAGATTTCATCTCAATATCCATTCATTGAGGCATATTTTAATGTTATGAACCTAATTTATTTTATGAGATGTATATACTTATCATTTAGATTTAATATAATGAATAATTAAAACTTAATTAAATAATAAGTTTTGATTCAAATTATTTCATACAAGGTTATTTTATAAGAAAGCTACCAAGTGGTAAGGGTTTCATAACTCAATTTCATTTCTCTAGGTTATATCACTTCTTTATTTATTATATTATTCCAAGATTATGTGTGAAATTAACTTTAATTATTTATGTATTATTTCCAATTGTATTTTTTTTTGTATTTCCATTTTTTACACAATATCTTTCAATTAATTAATTTTAATTTCAATGATATGATCTTTATATGGGTTATTCATATCAAATTCCCTTTCGTTGAGGCATCTCTTGTAATATACACTAACATAATTTTACATAGTGTATATACATCCGATTAGGATATTATATCATAAATTACCCAGTTATCATGATATTTTATGTTCTTTTCATTTTTTTATTTCAAGGGATATTGATTAAAATGTTATGAAATTTTCAAGGGTTTTCTTTGTCTCAATCTCATTTTCCTGAGAAATAGTACGTGTCATGCACCATGATCTACTTATATTGTGTACTTAATACATCATAAAATAATTTTAACATATTACTTAATGGAATTAATTTATTTTATTAAACCATTTAATATTATTTATTTCAATTAATTTTGATTTTAAATATTACAAAAGTGTTAAAGGATTCATTTTACAATATCCATTCTTTTTGAGATTGTTTAGGTTAATGTTTATTTTAGAGGAAATAATTTGACCTCATTTGGTTTAACCAAATAGAAATTATATTCCTATGGATATTAATGTGGTTAAAATTATTAATTTTTATTTCAAACCTTATTTATTGAATAAATATCCAGAAATTTTTTTTAAGTCATACTGATCTTTTATCTTCCTTTATATCAAGAATATTTCTCTTCTATATCCATATTTTCTAAAATGTTTTCAGGAATATGATTTTATAAACATAAATTATTTCCTAAATGTATTTTTAACAATCTCTGACCTTATTTGAAAATTTTTTAAATGGGAAAATTTGACGGTTTTTTCTATTGGCCACATTTGACTGTCTTTAAAAGAATGTTTGTAAATAAGGTTTATTTTTAAAGTTAATGACATGAATGGATTTATTACGGTCATTATTTTTATTTGTTTTTAATATTACATTATAATATTAAAATTTTATTTTCAAATATTGTTTTTACAATATTATATACTTTTCAAGTTTTTAAAGTGATTTTCGAAATGAAAATGGTATTTTCCTCACGAATGTTTTCAATTGTCGTTTTAATGACATTTCTATTCATAAAAAACAACCTATGATTCAACATATGCTCCAATATAGATATATTGTAATGAAACTTTCTTATTATTTCTTTATATGGTATATCATTGTTTCAAATGGATTTTCATGGATCCCATTTCTTTTCTATGGGTTAATCAAATTATGGATGTAATAATGGTTATTACAATGAATTATGATTAAATGGAATATCTACGTACTTTATTAATGTTAATGTTATTGGAAATTGTTATGATTATGGGTGGTTCCATTATAAACCAAGGGAATTGTTTTCCATTATAATTCAAGGACAGGTGATTATATTATAAACCATGGATGGGTGGTTCCTTTTTAAACCAAGGATGAGTGGTTACATTATAAACCAAGAATATGTGGGTCTGTGATAGCCCTCCAATTCATTGCTTTTGGAGCTCTACCCTATTATTATTGAAATTATAAGGTTTCTTGTAAGGGTTAAATAAATTTATTGTTCCAAGATACCAACATATTTTTTTGTGCTTTATATGGGTTATAAATGGTTCTTTTGATCACGATTGACTTCACATGGCTCATGTTTATTAATTCTTAAATATTTCTTCCATGTTTTATTTTTTTATGATCTTGGTATTTACAAGTATTAATTTTCTTAGGTTGTTATCATGAACATTTATTTTTTCAACACAACCTTATTCCCATATTATGCTCATTGTGTATAGTCAATTTTTAATGCTTATATTTACCCTTACTGATCATTTTATCTTAAGATTATTATGATTACTTTTCCACAGGTTATTAATAATAATGAAAAATTATTTTAATATATAAATGTTTCATATGTGAATAATTTTATAGGAGATATGGGGCACTTAATATAGGACATGAAAAAATGCATATAGCGGAAAAAATAATATATTGAAAGTCATGAGTGTTGTTTATATAAGTGATTTTTCTAATTATATTAAACTACAAACCAAACATCCATAGGTATGTCAGTTTAGAAAAATTTCTTTTTGATTTTTAATGTTTTGGATGGGAAATATTGTAGCACATTTATCATTATCAAAGACAAAATTGTAATTTTTATGTTTTTATTATTGGATTCGGGAGTTCTTGTATTGTGATATTATAGTTAGTATCAGATCAGGGTTTAAATAAATTTTAATTTTAGGATTTTTTAATGAGATCTTATTTTGAGATTTATGGATACCATTATGGGTTTATGAGTTTAAGGTTGTTCAAAATTTCTATGTCTTAGAAGCCCCATTTTAAGATTTTTAGTGATGTAATTTTACGAAGGCTAATGATATTTTGGGAGCTATTTTATTTGGTTGATGTATATATAACCCTTAGGTTTGACATGAATTATTATTTGAGGAGTTATGGTGGAATTATATTTTATAATCAAATATATTCTTATTGTGTCTTTATGTTGATTCATGTTATTTATGGAAATTATTAGCATATTTTAGGAATTATATTTTTAGGGTATATATCTTTTAGGGTATAGGTATTTATGAGTGAGTAATGTTATTTGGATATAAATGTAAACTTTTTCTTGGAAGAATATTTGATCAAATACTTATGTTTTGTTTTGTTTTCAATCTTGGTTGGGAAATGTTTCATGATTTTTAAATATAGTTATTTGTGGAAAAAATTAGTTTGAACTTTTGGTATTACTATTGAATTTTAGAGATTAATGTTTTATTTATTCATATGAAGGTTTATTCATTTGGGTAATTATCTTACCTTATGAAAAACATTTTGGTTTTTGTTAATTTCTAGCAATAAGTTAAATAAATTTTTATTATTTCTTAGGATTTTGTGATCTATTAGAATTTGATTCTAGTGCTTCAGGAATGACAAATTTGTCTCGAATAGTCAACTTATGGAGAAAAATATGTGATTGTGATGGAAATTGATTAGTGTATGAAATTATAATTTTCATAGAAGTTTATTTACTTACATTATTATTATATATAGTAAAATAATTTCTAAACTCTTTGAAAATTTTCTTAAAAAAATGTTATGCCAATAACTTTTTTTTTTCAATAAATCGATTTTCATTATCACAACTCTTTGGTTTAAGGTTTTGTGATATTAAATTTCTCATGATCATTCACTATATTGTGATGAATGGCAATTTTAACTCTCAATAAATGATTTGAAACTACTTTTTTCTTCTATCTCCATATCTTCACTTCCCACTAATTTTCTCTAATATGGGAACCTAATATGTGTTATTTTAGATAAACTACATATTTCCCTTTACCTCTTTCCAACAAGAAGAAATATTAATCCTTTTTTTTACAATGCGTGACTACAAAAAGGGTATTTTTAAAATTCAAACCCCTAATTACTAAGTTGAGTTAAAACTGTAAGGATTTAATTTATTTGGGAGGGGGATGTAATATCCTGATATTTTAAAGAATATTATACTCGATAGCATACATGATACGCAACACTGAGCCTAATTGTAACATAAAATATTATTATTTATATATGATTGTGATAACATAGACATTAAATTGGAAGGTATTAATAGGGAAAAATACATTTTGAAATATATATAAAGGGATTATCAATAAAAATATATTGATTAATGATTTTAAAATAATCAATTTATTTTTAGTAAATCCATTATATTCTTCAGTGATATGTTTTATTCAAAAACGTCTCTTTATTTTTCTTTATGATAGAATAATATAATAAATTTATATGAATTTTAGAAATATTATTTTATAATATAAATATAATTTTTTAAATCATTATATTAAAATTATCCTATGAAGAAATTTTGAATTTTTTCGAGAAGTTTTATTTTTTATAAATAGATAAAAAATATTGATTTTAAATGAAAATTGTTATTTATTTTAAATTATTCACATAAAAAAATTCTATTTTTTATAATTTGTAAATTTTCACTAGTTTAGTTTAATTAAATATAATCCTATTATAATTTTTTGAGTGGATTTTATATTTGAAATTGGTATAATATTTTTTTATTCTTAAAATGGTAATTATCTAAAACAATTTATGCCATCACATTTTTCTAGTTTAATTTTAAACTAAATTATACCACATTTTCATTCGGAATATTGAAACATTGATTCAATATTTTTAATCATCAGGTACAAATTTTATTAATAGTCCCCTTTTAATTTTGGTCATCTTGAATTGTAACCTTAGTAAAATTGTGTCACCAATGTAAGGATAAATAAGGTATTGGAGTTTAAAAATAATATATTAAGGACTAACAAATAATCCTAACACATTCTTAAATTTTATTTAATGAGTATATATAATCCTTATGTTTAATTGTTTTTAATATATGACATTTTGTTTTGATTTGGACATGATTTTGAACTTTATAATATATGCAGTAAAGAAAAGTAAAAAATTCCATCTCTTTGTTTTATTATGTTTAAATTTTTCATAAAGGGAAAAAAAGAAGGTAAGTTCGATTATTAATATAAATTTTAAATCTAATTGAATTTTATTTATAATGAAAATTTATGTATAATTTTTTGTTATGAAATAATTACCTAAATGATTACATAATACTGATGTTGTATTTAATTAAATAATAGAAAAATGAAATAAATGATTTGAAAAGTATTAAAAGAAATACAATTAGGAATAATTATTATTTTCATTTATGTTTTTAGATAAAAAAAACTTATTAGGTAATTTCTAATGACTTATTCAAATTACATTATTTCATTGTAGTTTTAAATGACAAATTAAATGAATAGGTCCAAAATTGACATTATTGTTGTTTAATAATAAATAATATTTTATTACATGATTAGAATATATAGAAATTATATGTTCAAGAAATGGATTGAGATATGGTTTAAAATATTAACCATGTTCCATTTATGCACATGTATTTATTTTTTTAGTAACTATATTGAGCCCTAAAGTGTAAAAACTTCATTATCCTGGTAATTTTAAATAAGGTTAATACATATCAAAACAAAAATATCAGGGTTTATACATCAACGATACTTGTAAAATTTTAATTATGTTGGATGATATATACTCATAATCACAATTTATTTTAATATTATCTTTTTTATCCATTTTAACTTTAAAATTATTTTATATTAATTTAATATTTTAGGAAATTCAAAAAGTGCCCCACCATACTCATATAAAATGATACATCCTCACCTATTTTATTCATGATTAAAAAGACATTATTTTTGAAACTATCTACCCAAATATCTTCCTAACATCACTCCCCATATTATATAGGTATTATTTTGGATATTGTACCAACCTTTGAGGGATTAAAGAGTAAAGAAAAAGAAGTCATCCAAAGAAGAGGTATAGTTCTTAACAACAAATTTTTGTTTTATTTATTATTCCACCTCCATAAAATATTATCGAACAATAATTATATAATAAAATAATTATATTACATATATTTTTTTATTAGGTTAGTTTCATAACCTATATCCAATTATATCATTTATTAAATGGGAAATGAATTCATCATTCATGTGTACGACAGACTACCGCCTCCCAGACTGATGTAATATGTTTTCCATAACCTCTTATAATTCCTAGTTATAATGATGTATTTACTGTATATATAGTATATTAATGGCATATTTATAATTTTATTATTATTAATATTCAATATATTTTCTTAAATTTCCATACACTGAAAAATGATAATGTTGTTTGTGCGTACGTGTGTCTACCACCTCCATGAAGCAGTGTGATTCATTTTTCATCACCACATCACATAGATTATATATATAAGTGTATTTAAAGAAATTAAATGGTATTTATGATACTATTATCATTATTTAATGATAAATTAATACGTACTTTATTTCCATAATGATCATTGAAATATGGAATCATTATTTATACGCACGTATGGCCTGCCCTCTCTATGATCGCAACATATTTCATTTTTCATAATCGTATTTAATGGTTAGTTTTAAAGGATTAATCAATGTATTAAAATGGTATTTATTTGATTATTATTATTATTTAGGAGATTTAATAATGAACCCTTTGAAAATGGGCAACACACCAATGCTATTTTGAAATTATAGACCGAACATTTTAATAGTTCCTCATGTTGTCTTAATTTATTAAGTAATTAAATATATGATTAAAATAATTTTTAAGGATAAGGGATTAAAATATAATTTTTTTAATAAATAAAATAATTTATATGAGTTTATTATACATTTGTTAAAGGAAATATGTAGCAAGTGTCAACTCTAGTTAAGAGATGTCATCTCAATTTCTATTCATTGAGGAAAATATTAATATTATGCATATAATTTATTTTATGAAGTTTATATACTACCAATTTACATATTATATCATGAATCCCTCATAATTAATGTTATTTTATGTTTAATTTGAAATTATTTCATCCAATGAGATTTTACAGGAAAGTTACCAAGTGGTAATGGTTTCTTAACTCAATTTCGTTTCATTGGGTTACATCACTTAATCATTTATTAAATTTGGTTAAGATTATGTTTTAAATAATATTAGTTTGATTTATGTTTTATTTTAAATTTTATTTTTCTTATTTACATTTTTTATATATAATATCTGCATTGATTAATTCTAAATTTAGTTTTATGATCTTTATATGTGTTATTCATCTCAAATTTTCTTTCTTTAACACATGTATTATAATATGAAACCACTTCCTTTTAAAATGTGTTTATGATTAATTTTGGGAAATAATATCATGAATTAATATTTTATCATGATACTCTAAATTCATTTTATGTTTTATCTTTCATGGGATATTTATTCAAATGATATAAAATTTTCAAGGGTTTTTTTTGTATCAATCTCATTTTCTTCAAACATGATTCACAAAGGGCACCATGATTTCATTATATGGTGAACATAATAATTCATTAATGAAATTTGGAATATTAATTCATGAAATTAATTTAATTCATAGAGAAATATTATTTTATTTCTTTCAATTACTTTCAAATTGAAATATTACTAAAGTGGTAAAGGATTTATTCTACAATCTCATTTCATTATGAGATTATTTATATTGAAAGTAATTTGAGTGGAAATAAAATGATATTATTTTATTGAATGAAATATCTATTATTAAAATGTGGTTATTATATTTTAAACAATACATTTAATACCTTATTGATTGAATAAACATCCATAATTTTTTTTATAAGTGATACAAATCTTGTGTCTTCCTTTAGATCAAGAATAATTCTTTTCCATATCCATGATTTCTAAAAGAATTTCAAGAATTTTTTTTATAAAAATAAAAGGTTTAATAAAGAAATTTTAAATTATATTTTAAATTATTTTAAAAATACTTAAATTTTATTTTATTAATATTTTTTTATTGTCCACTTTTGAGTCACTTTATAAAAAACAATTAAAAATAATTTTTATTTTTAATGTAATTGAAATGAACGGACTTTCACACCTTAATTACTATTATTTGTTTTTAAAATACATTTATAATAATCCAAGGATTTATTTCAATAAAAATTATTTTTTTAAATATTTTATTTTTTAAAATTTATTTTCAGTATGGATCATTGATTTTCCTCCAGAATTTTTTAAAGGTCCTTTTAATGATATTTCTATACATCAATGATAATAACCCTTGATCTCACATATGATACATTGTGGATATATTGTAATGAAACAATAATTATTATTTATATTTATTATTTATAATTTTTTCAAAGATATTTTCATGGATCATGTTTCTTCTCTATAGGTTAATCATGTTATTAAAAGAATAATGGTTGTTCCTATGGATGTTTTGATGAAAAGAAAGATATATATACTTTATTCATGTTCTGGTTCTTATATATTGTTATGATGATGGTATGTTCTGTTATAAACTAAGTATGATTGGTTTTTCTATATATAAGGATGGGTAGTTCTGTTATAAACCAAGGATGGGTACTTACATTATAAACCAAGGATTGGTGGGTCCATGATATCCCATCAATGAATTGGGTATGGAAGTTGATCTTATGGTTATTATAATTGTAAGGGTTCTAGTAATGGTTTAATGATGTTAATGTTCTAAAAACCAACATATTTTCTTTATTATTTTTATGTGTTATAAATGTTTTCTTTGATCAATATTGACATCACATGTCTCGGTATTATTGATTCCTATGACTATTTCTTTTGATAATGATTTATACCATGTTTCATGTTTTATAATATATTTATTTATGGGTATATATTCTGTTTTTTACTCCCATGAACATTGATTATTTGAACATACATTTATTCCTATATTATAATCATTGAGGACATTCAATTATTAATGCTTATTTTTACACATAATGGTAAGTTGTGATCACCCTTTTTATGTTTCCTTTTCCCCAGGTTATGAAGAATGATGATAAATTATGTGAGTATATAATGGATATATATGTTATTAATTTTATTGGATATGTTTAATAATTAATATGGAATATGAAAAGATGGGTATGATGGAAATAACACTCTCTTTAAGTCATGAGTGTTTTTATATAATATTTTTTAATAATTATCTAAAATTATAAACCAAAATGGACCTTCGGTATGTAAGTGATACTATATTTCATAATTATATTGTATGTTTTGGATGAAAAAAATTGGTGACATTTATCAGATTAAAATAAAAAAATATAATGTTTATGTTTTGAGCAACAGATCTAGAATTGAAGGTCTTGGGCTATTACACACCCTTCCTCTGGTAGATGTGAAGCAACCCAAAATAATTTCCTTCTTTCATGATGAACCCTAGTTGGCATGAAATAATCACCTCAATGATCTACACGGTGTTTCAACTGGATTCCATCATTTATATTATAAAATGACATTTCTTGTGATATTTAATGTGGAAAGTGGATACAAGTGTGAATTAATAACCATTCTTAGCATGTTTCATGTCATGTTCATGATTAATGTTTGTTCAGGTTTGAAAAATTCATTGGAAGTTTTATTTTCATATATGTTTTGGTTGTGTTCAAAGTTGTGGGAAGCTCTTACATGTCAATGAAATGTGTAAAGGTTCACTCTAGTGATTTAGTGATCATTGAAAGTGATATCACTTTACGTGATATATATTCAGAAAAAACAACATTATTTAATTAATGTGGTTATGATTTTTGTAATATTATCATTTATATGATCAAGTGAAGATATCAGTCAAAATTTTAAGCTCATTTTCTTGGTGTTTAAAGGTTTATTGTGAAAAATGAGTTATTTTTCATGCCAAAATTTTAATTGTATTTTGTTTCCAATTATGTAGTGGAATTTATTTTAAATATTATTTTTTATTTTCCTAAATGATATTAGTAATTAAATTAATTCTAAAAATTAAATCTCTCCAACGTAACTGTTAGTGTTTTAAGTGATACTTAATTATTTACCCTTTTTCTACAAACTATATCATAAATAGTGGTCTTGGATTATTAATAAATGAACCTTGTAATTTTACCACATGAATTATACAATTAATTGTGACTCCTAATTTTTATATAACACCAAAGAACATGAATGTAAATATATTTTGGGTAAGAAACATTTTTAATTTTGGAATTGGGGAAAATGAATCAAAATAAATATTAAATCACAAAAAATATATTTTCATGGTGTGGACAATAATTTTCCTTACATTATCATCTCAGAAAAATTTATTTGACTGAATTTTATTATCATTTTTAAAATTTATATTCTTAGTTTTTTATTTTTTAGTTTTGTTTAATAAATAATAATTAATAAAAAATCATCCGTCGTAGATTGACCACCTGAATATTTTTGAAAAAGAAATACTTTAGTGACCCAGACCTTTGTCCCCTATAGATCGACCCTAATCACTATTTATACTATAACTTATAGATAAATAATTCCTAAATTTCTCACTTAGTGATATTACATACATATATTTAGCTCTATTTATCAGGATCATGCACTTGTATATAATTAGAGTAGTATTAAATAAACATTTCTTTAAGAACTGTTTGTCTATATAGTAAACAATTTTAATTAATTTAAGTTAAAATTAAAACCACCACTTAATCCTAAATAAGAAAATATAAGAAATATAAAATATAAAATCAACTTCCATTTTGAAAATATGTTGGATCCATGAGAAAAATATCATCAAGAAACACACCCCGACACTTCATAGTAGACAATTCCATCAGATCTTATAGAACAATCTCAATGATTCCCAACCTATGAATATCATGAGACACGAACTAAGACCGAACATATTTGGAATAATCTAAATCATCACAAGAATATGTATCTTGGAATCACAATATGAATTGAAGCCTTCAAAGATCAACTTACTACAATACAATGGAAATTCCATGAATTAAGTAGTGAAGACCCTTTTATTCATGTGAATTTTTTTTGATGTTCATGAAAAAATAAAATATAGTGGGGTGACTAATGATGCACTAATCCTAAGAACATATAAATTATCATTAAAAATAAAAATAAAATATTGGTTATATTGAAAGGATTATTCCCAAAAGTCACGTGACATTATAAAATATGATATGGTGTGTTGTAGAGTACAAAATATATATGAAAAAGGTTTATATTTAATAATTTGGGTATATCATATTTTATGAAGTATGGATATCATATAATGGAATTTTAATCATTCCACATTATAAATAATGGTTTAGTCATAGTGTTATGATCCAAATATTATGTAGTTATCATTCAAATATCTTATACACAAGCTACAATTAATAGTTTCATAATATGAAATGGATAAAAGACTTATAGGCAAGGGTTTCATGAGATGCAATAGAAGGGATTGAATCATGTATTTTAGAATCACATGAGTAAATTCATGGCCTCAAGGAGTATCCCCATATCTTATATAAAGAAGGCCAACACATGGGTTTTATATAGATGTGCATGAAATCTTCAAGGAGACCTCTAACTGATAAACTCTCCCTCTCGAATCTCTTTTCTTCAAAACTCTTTAGCACCATGAGATACTATCATGTGATGGAGGTTTACAGGGTCATTCACAATGAATATGGGTGATTTGGAGAAACCCATTGATACACCTGATAAGAAAGATCCTTTTGGTTGTTCCTTAGTTATCTTCATTAAACACTGGACAATGGTAATGACAATAATTTACTAGGGTGTAGGGTACAAGTTATTAAAGTGTAGTTTCATGAAATTTATATTTTAAAATCATGAAGAACTTGGGTTTTACAGTTTCTAAATTCTTCCACTACATTTATTGATTGTTAATCACATTTTAGAAACTTTTAAGGGGAATTAGTGATTTTATACATTTTTCGATTTTTTAAATCAATTTTAATTTTTTTTAAATTATCAATCCCATCATACCATATATCAAAAAATATGATTTAGAATTTTTTATGAAAAATTGAATCATGTCTTATGATATGGGATATTAGAGCCAATAATTAAGTGAAAATCCCTTAATTTTTTATTATTTTAGTTCATGATATTGAGATATAATATTCAAAGATAGTGATGTGTTATGAGTTTAAAATTAATAATTGTATTTCCATGGAGATATCAATGAAATTTATAAAATATGATTGATATGTAAGTATTTTTCATGGATATGTAATTATTTCTAAGATGATTCATAAGGTTTACACCACTATTAACATATATGTATCAAATCGTCCTATTATTTTTTTGTAAGAGTTTATTTTAACATATGTAAGAGTTGATATTGCATGTGTATGGGTTACATAGCTAGAAATATTACATATATAAGGGTTATGTGTGTAAGGATTTCATATTTAAGGTTTACTCCCTGAATAAGGGTTAAAATTCTTTAACTCTTACCCTTTCTATTGAAATGATACATATGGATTTTTTCCTTTTTCAATCATCATTTATGATAGATAATACCCCTATATATCATAAAATAAGATTCAATAAAAAATAAATAAATTTAATATTGTGGATTGAATTTTTTATATTTTATAAAGTGTTTAAAATTATAATTTTTAGGAATTATAAATAGGTTATTTGCACACATCAATAAAATACAAAATGTTTACATTAATATCACATGTTTGGTTAATAAATAAAATGTTTATTTAATTGTTTATTACTTTTAAGTATTTATGATTATAATTTTTTATGCAGTGAGAATATTTTTAATTCATTAATTTATATGATAATCTTCTTCTTATAAAATTTAATCCATGAAATTACTTTCTATATATGACAACATAAGTTTTAGTTTCTATCTTCCACGACCTTAGTATATAATTTATGTTTTTTGATTAAATTTAGTTTTTGAATATATTTTATACATATTAAATATTATATCTATGATGAATTGGAATCTATATTATGTAAAGAAACCCTAGGTAAAGGTGGTGCAGGTTATACTTATCACTATACTTGAGTCTTATTCCTTATTATAAAACTTTAGGGGATTGGGAATCCATAGCTACAAGATTTGCTAAGTGGGGATCACTAATTTCATATAATTCTAAAAAGTTACATGAAATATTCATATAACTTATATATAGGACTGATTTTTATTTTTTTAGATATGTTTTGATTATAGTTTTTTATGAGTAACAAGAACTCTAAGATTTTTTTGAAGAGTTTCAAATTAATATGGTTTTACTATATTAATTTGGTGAATGGAATAGAGATTATAAAACTAAATTTTTACAAGTAAGAATATATAATGGAATAAATCATGAGATAATAAAAATTATAAGAGTTGAAATAATTATGAATTTAATATACATCCGATGTATATTAATTTGGTGAGACTTTAAAACAAACCCCCTTTAAAATAATAAGTGTTTGATTCCTTCCAAATAGGTACCTATCAAGACCATGATCATCTAATAGAGTAAATCATGATAAAATGGGCTCCCCTACATTATTTTATGTAAGTAAAGAATGTAATGGGTGAACCTAATAAGATTAGGTTCCTATTATTGGATTTTTTTGTGTTACAATTAGTAAGGAGATTATAATATGATTAACTCACCGAAGGAATAGAGACGAGTTTATCCAAATGATGGATTAGATAAAGAGTTATCAACATGACCATCAAGAAATCATATATGATATGATTTTAATCATTCCATATATAAATTAATATTTAATTGGATAAATACTAAAGAAACCTAAAGATTAATAAAATTTGGATTTTGACCTACTAACAAATATGATGAGTTTAAAATGGGTAATAAATTTAGTGAGAGACCATGTAATAAAATTATTTATTATGTAAATATAATACATGATACTTATTTGATAAAATAATTAATTATAGATAAAATTATCATAATCATAGATATTCAACTGTAGGTATAATTTTATAAATAAAAACATCATGATAGTAATTTACTTGACCGGTACCAGAACATAAGAATAGTTCTTATGTAAGAATAAAAATTTAATATGTTAGAGAAATATTTTCCGAGGTAATCGATTGGGGAATTCATTCAAAAAACAGATATATATACCTCTGATAATAATTTTGGAGGTTAATTATAAGTATATACTCTCCTTCTTCTGACTAAGAAACCCAAATTGTAATAGTAACATTAGAATATGGATTCTTATAAGATGATAAGAAACCCGAAAAGTCTCTATCTAGAACAAGAAAGGCATTAGAGGTATGAGGTGATGAAGAATATTTGTAGTGAAATATAGTATAATTAACATAATTATACAATTAATAAATATTATTGGGTTTGTTAAAAACTTGGAGAGATTGAGTTCACCTATTAGGCTTGATCTAGCCACAAACATTGTTTTGATGATCTTTCCTAGAATGGTTTTAAAAGTTCATTATGAAATATAATATGACTGAGTTAGAATTATTTTTACCTAATATCCTCAATATGTTTAGGATATATAAGATATTTTTTTAGGTCTATGATAAATTACAGTAATGATATTGAAAAAGGATAAGTGTAAAAGTTTTGTCTGGAGAGACATTTAAAGAGGGTTTAGAGATTCCATGACGCTAACGAAACTGAATAAAAGAAGAAGGTGAAATGCATTAATAGTGTAAAAATAGACAATTGGAGAAGAAAATTTATAGAATTATTGAAGGGTTATAAGAATACTCATGGATATTCCACCATATGTGTTAATGTTATAGAATTCAAATCTACTATTTTGTATCTTATATGATACCAAATGTATGTTTTACATGTATTGTAAATATAGAGGAGTTAAAAAGTGATGAAAGAGATGATGTAATATTTAAGAATTATTTCAGGTAATGATGTAAGGAATTAATAAATTATATAATTGGATGCAATAAGTACTCTTGGATTAATTTAAAATAAAATATGTGTATTCAGTGATTCATTTTTCACTCTTTTATGTGAAGATTGTAAACAATGGTTTTTAAAATAAATTAGATGAATGTTTGGGTAGACATGGTTTATGATTAATCCAACTATAAAACATTATTAAATAATGATATAACAACAAAAGTAGTTTTATCTAAAATAATGTTCTTATTTATTAATACCATGGAATATTATTCCACAAAAAATAGTGGCATATTTGATAAATTCTCCTTTTCAGTACATAGATTCCAAACAAACAGAATACCATATATGATATGGAAATAATAATTTATTTTTATTTATTACCATTAAAATGGAATAATTATTATTTCCAAATATAAAGGATTTTTTTGTTTCATAGAATGACATTGTAAAGGTAATATAGATTCTAAGAGTCTAGTGGGATTATATTTGGACTTAGAGAAGTTCAAATATTACTAATATAATATTTTTTATAAGGCCCCGGACTTAAACCTTACTTAATATTGAATTAAATGAATAATTCACGTTGAGGATCTTTTCAGGTTTAGAGTTTTACAGAATTAGAACATAACTATTACATCTCAGAAGATTACAAAGTAGACACTTCTACCAAGTTTCCATAGAATAATAAAAAAAACTCTTAAAAAGAAACATGTCTAGTTCCATGTTTTATAAATCATGACTTTCCCTTGATCCCATCCTTAACCCTATTCCACATTAATTCCTGTGAAAAACATTTCAAAAAAAAAACTTGGTGTGAGCATAAAAATCTTAGTAAGGGATACACAAAGAATGAGAATTGTTAGTTTTTCAAAACAACAAGTAAACCATGTATACTTTATCAAAGTAATACTTTTCACCTTTATGAAGTAATAAAAACTCTTCACTGAATAAAGAATCTTTACTTACCTTTTTTTAACCAAAGGATTACCATAAAACCCATATAAAGAACACATAACATATATAAAGGTAACTTGGGACATAAACATACTTAAGTGGAATAACCATACGATCGACTTCCACACATATCACTTAATGGAATAGCCATACGGCCAATTTCCATACATACTTAATGGAATAGCCATACGGCCGACTTCCATACCCAATGCATTGGAGGTTATAACGTAACCACCCGTCCTGGTATTCACGGCACCACCCGTCATATGGTTTATAACGTAACCACCCGTTAAAATGTCCAAGTACCAATTTAAAATCATAAAACATAAAACCAATATAAAGGACTGATAACATTTCCACATCACAATATATCATTATAGAATCCTTTATCAAAACCATTTTCAAAACCATTTAAAACATTTAATAAAGAGATTTTGAATCAAAGTGTCCCATACCACATTGAAGCTTAAAATTTTAAACCATTAATATCCATATAAATAAATCCTTAAAACCATTTTGGAAACATGGATATTAATAAGAACAAATAATTAAAACATTTAAAATGACATTTTGGTAAAAGGGGTTTTACCAAAATTGGAGACACTTGAATACAATAATTGAGGAATAACATTTAGTCAGAACTTTATAATATCATGAGAATAAATGGATTCATGATATAATACTCCAAAGGACAGTATATACACCATATAAGAGTGAATTGGTTCATAACAACAATGAACCCTCAATAGAAATGTCAAATGTGATGAAATCCCTTATAAAGAAGGTATCCTTAAATTAAGGACAAATCAATCTCAAAAATATTTTTGAAAAATATAAATACACCCAATATAAGTGGATATTAAGTGTAAAACAATAAAATTCCATTCACACATATTCAATGGATGACATATTCAATGACTACATGTTCAACCCAAAGAAATCGAAATTGGGTTAAAAAGTTCCCTTGACAGCCTAACGGCATCACATCAAAATGAGTTGATGAGAGATAAAAAGTGTATCTCATCACTTGGACATAAAATTTACATCAATAAGGATATATGAGAACATATCCCAGCATAACAATATGTAAATTAAAAGACCCAACAAATGAAGTCTTTTAAAAAAGAGGAGGGTGAAATGTTCCCTTACCGACATGGGTATCTTTCAAAACATACACCCCATGAAAGAAGGAAAATAGATCATTGATGTAATACTCATAAACGAAATTATATTACACAAAGAGTATAATAATGGGCAGTACATACACCACTCAATGGAATTTGTGGCAAATGTAGAATAAATCTCACGAGAATAAAAGTGAGATGAAAAATCCCTTATGAAAATTCAGCAGCCTAACGACGCCACTCAAAACTTCCAAAATGGATTGTTGAGAGAGAATAGGGTCTCTCATCACATGAACATAAAAATTATAGTAAGTTTAATATAAAATATCATCCCAATAACAAGAAATATGAGCTTTAAAAGGAATGACATAAAAGAGTGTACTTAAAAAGAAAGAGAGGTGTAGGATCCCTTACCTCGGGTCCGACTTGACTCGATCATTCTTTAACATCCTGAATAATAAACTTTAGTTAATTTATAATTCCTTAAGAACCTTTTTCAAGTTCATTATTCCTTTTTATATCACTTATTTCCAAGTTATAAACATTATGTAATCATTAAGTTAATAATGATTTTTTTGTCGATATTTGGTTCTTAAGTCCAAAGTGGACTTCTTACAATTACATGTTGTTCGTGTGGTCAAAGGTTCTTTATATCCAGAATGACATTCCTGATTTTGATATCATATATATCATATATATCCAGAATATACATTTATTTATAATATTACATAATCATTTAGAGGTAAGAAATGAAATGCACCGTTCATGGAGACGGTAAGCCGTACGTATGCATGAATGCTACTTTCATTTCTTTGTCATATTAATGGAATTAAAACTAAATGAGAGGTATGTATATTTTAATTCCAGAATTATATTCATCATTTAGATACATCATTCATTATATATATCCATTATATACATGTACTTTTAATAGTACATTACATTTGGGGATAAGAAATGAAATGCACCGTTCAAGGAGACGGTAAGCCGTACGTACGTATGAATGCTACTTTCATTTCTATCTCATACATTAATGGAAAGAAATAATAATTATATAGAGGTATATTATAATTCCAGTATAACATCATATATAATAACTTTAAATCCATCCTTTACACGTCCCACATATGGCGTTAATGAATCACATCACTTTGAGGGGGCGGTAGTCCGCACTTCCTAAAATGAAGATATCGCGTATACCCATAATGGAAGCCATAAAGGTAAGACACAAATGAAAAATACAGAAGCATAAGTAAAACCTAAACATATTATATATCATATATAAAAATAGTGACATCATAATGGCCACCTTTGAAGGTGTTAAATGAGTATTGAACAATCATCGTTTCGGGAGGCAGAATTTCTCCATCCACGGAAACCGTATGTTCTTTAACCATTTTATGTAGTTGTGTGAGAGTGTAGCTCGAATAAATCTTATAACCACATCCTAGTATATTTAAGATACTGGTGTTGTTACAAAATAAGTAAATAAAAAGAGTTTAGTGGGTTGGAGAAGAAAAATAAAACAAATGAACATGAGAGAATGAATTACCTTTAAAAGTGTAACTCGTTTTGATTTGATCCTAAAGGCTTCCTTTGAAAGGATTATGCCCAAAGGGAATACTCTAGGATGAGGAGAGGTATGTGGAGAGAGTAAATGGGTAGGTGTTGGCCGAGCCAAAGGCTTGATGAGTGTGTGTAAGGTGGTATAGGTGGGGGCCTTTTACAAGAGGAGAGGAGGGGCACTTTTGGAAAGTAAGAAATATTACTTTATTTGAAAATGTGTTTCGTTTTTAAAAGGACCCACATTGATATAATTCGTGGATAAGGTGATAAGGCTTCTAAATCCACTCATCCAATAAGTTTTGGACATGTGTAGTTCATAGATTTTACATTATCTTTCCATTTTATTTAAATCGTCAAATAATGATGTCATCGCTGCATCATTATTATGTCATAAATAATTTAATTTATTTAAGGTCTAAAAATTATGAAAAAAATACTATGATGTAGGAAATCCTTTTATCTTTCCAATTACTATTTATAATCAAAATTTGGACTTGTGTAAACCCACTTAAAAACTGTTTTAGTAAAACAACTCATGTTTGTGTCAATTTAATTTTAACATTAAATAAAAATATATTATTGTCATTTTCCAACTAAAGTGGCTCCATGGGGTCCCCAAGTTGGCCCATGGCTTGTCTGGGTCGGCCATGACTCACCCGACAGGTGTAGGACAAGTTTCATGGTGTTTTCACATTCTTATAATATCATTTTTACCTTAAACTACACTAATTACCTCTAATCGCGATTAATGAAAAAAAGTTACTATTCACCAAAAAATTATTTTCATCCCATTGAACCACATTTTACATACTAATGACAACCATGTATGTCGGATTTTCAAAATTCAATACACATTAGTGGTAAACTTTCATTTAACTGAAAAATCAGTTTGCTTGATTACCACTTAGTGGTTTCACTATTCATCAAAAATTGGACTTTTTCAGAAAAATACCAAAACTTCACCCTAAGCTATATTTGATATTCCGAATTCAAAAATGAAGTCCATTTTAAAAAATTCAAAACATATTAGTCACATTAATTAATTTAATAATTAATTCCCGCTGTCAGAGCAAATAGCGTGTTTTTATGAAACAATAAGTATCAAAAGATTGACACTAGTTTAAGTCTGATTTCAAAGTGAAATTAATTCCAACGACCACTATTGGATTTAATGGTAAACATATATTCTAATTTAACTTTAAAAACAATTAAAAAGATAATATAATCATATAAATAAATTAGATTAAAAATAGGTTTTGAATTAAAATACAACATTTTACACTATTCATTAAAAAATGAACTTTATCAGAAAGATACCAAAAATTTACACAAAGTAAATTTTGATGTCCCGATTCTTAATAAGAGTTTTATTTGGTCCAAAAGAATGTTTAAGAGTGAACAAAACTATATTTAATGATGGTTCAACATCAAAAGGTGATAAGTGAACCTTTAGTGAAAACTAGGGCATATACGCCTAAAATTGAATTCTTTCCATATTTTAAGCCTTTATCTTTTATTGGGTAAATGTAAAAACATTTAAAAACATATATAATCATATTTTAGTTATTTCTATCCATTCCTGCCAGTACAACGGCTACTCATTAACTAACATTTAAAATAATATTATTTTATTACTTGTGTGCAACGTAAGTTTTCAAAGAAACTCATTGTTGCGTATCGAGTACGCTATCGAACGTAGAGACCCATTTTAATTAAAATTTATATTTAATTCATAAATATTAATAAATATGAAAATTCTTTATTCTTTATTTACCTGGGATGTTACATCCTTCCCCCCTTTTGGGAATTTCGTCCTCGCAGTTTTATTCACTTATCAAAATAAGTGGGGGTATTTATCCCTCATAGCATTTTCAGATTCCCACGTTGCCTCTTCAATCAAATGGTTTTTCCACAAAACCTTTACCTGATAAATCACCTTATTATTTAACACCTGCTCCCTGTGGTCAAGAATCTGGACTGGTTGTTCTTCATAAGATAGGTTCTCTTCCAGCTGAACTACCTCTGGACTCAAAACATGAGATGGATCTGGCATATACTTCCTCAACATGGAAACATGAAAAACATTGTGTACCTGAGATAAACTCGGAGGTAAAGCCACTCGGTATGCAACTGATCCAACTCTCTCCAGAATTTCATATGGTCCAATAAACCTTGGACTCAGCTTTCCTTTCTTACCAAATCTCATCACACTTTTCTAAGGAGAAACCTTGAGAAAAACATGATCACCTCCCTCGAAAGATAGATCCTTCCTCCGGTTATCCGCATAACTCTTCTTCCTGCTCTGAGCTGTTCTCATGTGTTTCTGAATAAACTAAACTTTTTCTGCCATCTCTTCTACCAATTCTGGTCCCATCAGCTTCCTTTCACCCACTTCATCCCAAAATGCTGGAGTTCGACACCGCTTCCCATATAATGCCTCAAATGGTGCCATCTGTATACTGGAATGAAAACTGTTATTATAAGAAAACTCAACCAAAGAAAGATGTTGGTCCCAACTTCCCTGATAATCCATCGAACAAGCTCGTAGCATATCCTCCAATGTCTGAATTGTTTGTTCTGACTGCCCATCTGATTGAGGATGAAAAGCTGTACTAAAATTTAATTCAGTACCCAACGACTTCTGAAGGCCTTTCCAAAAGTTAGAAGTAAACTTGGGATCATGATCAGATACAATGGAGAGAGGAACTCCATGTAACCAGACTATCTCCTTAAGATACAAACGGGAAAGTTGATCTAGAAAGAAAGTATCTCGTATAGCAAGGAAAAGGGAAGATTTAGTCAAGCGATCAACAATAACCCAGATTGCATTATTACCTCGAGATGTCTTCAGTAATCCAACAACAAAGTCCATGGATATATTCTCCCATTTCCACTCTGGCACTGGTAACGGCTGAAGCATCCCTTTCACTAACTGCCACTCTGCATTAACCTGTTGACATGTCAAACACTTCACAGTAAAATCAGCAATATCTCTTTTCATTCCATCCCACCAGTAATACTCCCGCAGATCTCTGTACATCTTAGTACTGCCAGGATGAACTGAAAACGGAGAACTATGAGCCTCACATAACAACTCATTCTTCAACTGTGAATCACAAGGCACACATAACCTCTTCCCAAACCTCAAAACACAAACACAAACTTATCCAAGAACTCATGGAAAATTTTATTCATAAGGTCCATGAATACAGCAGGTGCATTGGTTAACCCAAAAGGCATAACTAAAAATTCATAATGGCCATATATAGTACGGAACGCAGTCTTCGGAATGTCTGCTTCTTTTACTTTCAACTGATGGTACCCCGATCTCAAGTCAATCTTCGAAAAATACTGAGCTCCCTGGAGCTCACACCACTTCATTCAACGGCCCAACATCTGTTGAAGTTGTTGCAAAGGATTTTACCACCCCTTTCTGCTTGTAGTCTGGCTGCATTCCCCCAGAGTTCTTCGTTGGACACTCGTTTTCATAATGACCCATTTCATTACACTTAAAACATCTTACCGTTGGCTTTTCATTTCCTGCTTGATCATCTTCCTTACAGTTACGAGCAATATGACCAGACTTACCACACCGAAAGCACTTACCAGACATGGATAAACATTCTCCAGGATGCATTTTACCACACTTCTCACAGGATGGATATTTGGTTTTCTTACCTCCTTGCTTGTTTGATGAATTCTTCCCCTTTGCCTGCCAACTAGGCCTCTTATTCTGTTGTTTGTCATAGAACACCTGATCATCGGAAAACTCCATTTCTACCTTCTCCGCACATCGAACAAGTTTTTCATAACTTTTGAACTCACGAGAAGATAAAGCCCTTCGATACTTTGTCTTTAACCCTGAGTAAAAATGGTTTATTTTACTATCAAGATCTCATATGAAGTTTGGAGCATACCTTGCCAATCGAGTGAACTTTTCTTCATAAGCAGCCACTGAATCATCCTCCTGCCTCAATTCTAGGAACTGTTTTTCCATCCTAAGACGAACCACATTAGGAAAATATTTCTTAAGAAACATACCTTTGAATTCTTCCCAGTGAAGATCCTCAATCTCATCACTATCCCTTATATTTTCCACCATCGACCACCACTGGTCAGCTTCACCTTCAAAATGGTAAACAGCAAGACTAACATTTTGATGTTCTGAACACCCCATGACATCAAAAATCTTCTCCAGTGCTTTAATCCACCCTTCAGCTTGCACAGGGTCAGATGAACCTCTGAATGATGGGGGATGTTGCCTCACGAAATGTTCCACCACTGACAAGTTCCTCTGCGGTTGATCTGGCTGATCTCGTGCATGGATACCACCACCATTTATAGCCTGAGTCAACTGTGCCATTACAGCAACAAATTGTTCAGTTCTGATTCCGACCATCTCAGGTTGCTGATTTGGAAGGTTATCTTCCTCCAAATGTCGTCCCAACATAACTGCTTTGTTTCCTATGCGGAAAACCATTCTGAACACAGAAATATCTTAGGCGAAGCAACATGGTAATCCGTAAATGCTATATCATTTCAATCATATTATAATTTAACACTTTTCTAACTCCTAAAGTTGTCTAAACCGACCTCTGATACCAACTATAAGGCCCCGACCTTAAACCTTACTTAATATTGAATTAAATGAATAATTCACGTAGAGGATCTTTTCAGGTTTAGAGTTTTAGAGAATTAGAACATAACTATTACATCTCAAAATATTAAAAAGTAGACACTTCTACCAAGTTTCCATAGAATAATAAAAAAAACTCTTAAAAAGAAACATGTCTAGTTCCATGTTTTATAAAGCATGACTTTCCCTTGATCCCATCCTTGACCCTATTCCACATTAAGTCCTGTGAAAAACATTTCCAAAAAAAACATGGGGTGAGCATAAAAAGCTCAGTAAGGGATACACAAAGAATGAAAATTGTTAGTTTTTCAAAACAACAAGTAAACCATGTATACTTTATCAAAGTAATACATTTCACCTTTATGAAGTAATAAAAACTCTTCACTGAATAAAGTATCATTACTTACCTTTTTGTAACCAAAGGATTACCATAATACCCATATAAAGAACACATAACATATATGAAGGTAACTTGGGACATAAACATACTTAAGTGGAATAACCATACGGTCGACTTCCACACATATCACTTAATGGAATAGCCATACGGCCAATTTCCATACATACTTAATGGAATAGCCATACGACCGACTTCCATACCCAATGCATTGGATGTTATAACGTAACCACCCGTCCTGGTATTCACGGCACCACCCGTCATATGGTTTATAACGTAACCACCCGTTAAAATGTCCAAGTACCAATTTAAAATCATAAAACATAAAACCAATATAAAGGACTGATAACATTTCCACATCACAATATATCATAATAGAATCCTTTATCAAAACCATTTTCAAAACCATTTAAAACATTTAATAAAGAGATTTTGAATCAAAGTGTCCCATACCACCTTGAAGCTTAAAATTTAAAACCATTAATATCCATATAAATAAATCCTTAAAAACATTTTGGAAACATGGATATTAATAAGAACAAATAATTAAAACATTTAAAATGACATTTTGGTTAAAGGGGTTTTACCAAAATTAGAGACACTTGAATACAATAATTGAGGAATAACATTTAGTCAGAACTTCATAATATCATGAGAATAAATGGATTCATGATATAATACTCCAAAGGATAGTATATACACCATATAAGAGTGAATTGGTACATAACAACAATGAACCCTCAATAGAAATGTCAAATGTGATGAAATCCCTTATAAAGAAGGTATCCTTAAATTAAGGACAAATCAATCTCAAAAATATGTGTGACAAATATAAATACACCCAATATAAGTGGATATTAAGTGTAAAAAAATAAAAGGCCATTCACACATATTCAATGGATGACATATTCAATGACTACATGTTCAACCCAAATAAATCGAAATTGGGTTAAAAAGTTCCCTTGACAGCCTAACGTCATCACATCAAAATGAGTTGATGAGAGATAAAAAGTGTATCTCATCACTTGGACATAAAATTTAAATCAATAAGGATATATGAGAACATATCCCAACATAACAATATGTAAATTAAAAGACCCAACAAAAGAAGTCTTTTAAAAAAGAGGAGGGTGAAAGGTTCCCTTACCGACTTGGGTATCTTTCAAAACATACACCCCATGAAAGAAGGACAATAGATCATTGATGTAATACTCATAAACGAAAGTATATTACACAAAGAGTAGAATAATGGGCAGTACATACACCACTCAATGGAATTTGTGGAAAATGTAGCATAAATCTCACGAGAATAAAAGTGAGATGAAAAATCCCTTACGAAAATTCGGCAGCCTAACGACGCCACTCAAAACGTCCAAAATGGATTGATGAGAGAGAATAGGGTCTCTCATCACATGAAAATAAAAATTACAGTAAGTTTAATATAAAAGATCATCCCAATAACAAGAAATATTAACTTTAAAAGGAATGACATAAAAGAGTGTACTTAAAAAGAAAGAGAGGTGTAGGATCCCTTACCTCGGGTCCGACTTGACTCGATCGTTCTTTAACGTCCTGAATAATAAACTTGAGTTCATTTATACTTCCTTAAGAAACTTTTTAAAGTTCATTATTCCTTTTTATATCACTTATTTCCATGTTATAAACATTATGTAATCATTAATTTAATAATGATTGTTTTGTCGATATTTGGTTCTTAAGTCCAAAGTGGACTTCTTACAATTACATGTTGTTCGTGTGGTCAAAGGTTCTTTATATCCAGAATGACATTCCTGATTTTGATATCATATATATCATATATATACATCATATACATGTATTTATAATATTACATAATCATTTAGAGGTATGAAATGAAATGCACCGTTCATGGAGACGGTAAGCCGTACGTACGCATGAACGCTACTTTCATTTCTTTGTCATATTAATGGAAATAAAACTAAATAAGAGGTATGTATATTTTAATTCCAGAATTATATTCATCATTTAGATATATCATTAATTATATATATCCATTATATACATGTACATTTAATAGTACATTACATTTGGGGATAAGAAATGAAATGCACCGTTCATGGAGACGGTAAGCCGTACGTACGCATGAACGCTACTTTCATTTCTATCTCATACTTTAATGGAAAGAAATAACAATGATATAGAGTTATATTATAATTCCAGTATAACATCATATATAATAACTTTAAATCCATCCTTTACACGTCCCACATATGGCATTAACGAATCACATCACATTGAGGGGGTGGTAGTCCGCACTTCCTAAAATGAAGATATCGCGTATACCCATAATGGAAGCCATAAAGGTAAGACACAAATGAAAAATACAGAAGCATAAGTAAAACATAAACATATTATATATCATATATAAAAATAGTGAAATCATAATGGCCACCTTTGAATGTGTTAAATGAGTATTGAACAATCATCGTTTCGGGAGGCAGAATTTCGCCATCCACGGAAACCGTATGTTCTTTAACCATTTGATATAGTTGTGTGAGAGTGTAGCTCGAATAAATCTTATAACAACATCCTAGTATATTGAAGATACTGTTTTTGTTACAAAATAAGTATAAAAAAGAGTTTAGTGGGTTGGAGAAGCAAAATAAAACTAATGAACATGAGAGAATGAATTACCTTTAAAAGTGTAACTCCTTTTGATTTGAACCTAAAGGCTTCCTTTGAAAGGATTATACCCAAAGGGAATCCTCTAGGATGAGGAGATGGATGTGGAGAGAGTAAATGGGCAGGGGTTGGCCGAGCCAAAGGCTTGATGAGTGTGTGTAAGGTGGTAGAGGTGGGGCCCTTTTATAAGAGGAGAGGAGGGGCACTTTTGGAAAGTAAGAAATGTTACATTATTTGAAAATGTCTTTCGGTTTTAAAAGGTCCCACATTGAAATAATTCGTGGATAAGGTGATAAGGCTTCTAAATCCACTCATACAATATGTTTTGGACATGTGTAGTGCATAGATTTTACATTATCTTTCTATTTTATTTAAATCATCAAATAATGATGTCATCGCTGCATCATTATTATGTCATAAATAATTTAATTTATTTAATGTCTAAAAATTATGAAAAAATACTATGATGTATGAAATATTTTTATATTTCCAATGACTATTTATAATCAAAATTTGGACTTGTGTAACCCCACTTAAAAACTGTTTTAGTAAAACAACTCAAGTTTGTGTCAATTTAATTTTAATATTAAATAAAAATATATTATTGTCATTTTCCAACTAAAGTGGCTCCATGGGGTCCCCAAGTTGGCAAATGGCTTGTCTTGGTCGTCCATGACTCACCCAATAGGTGTAGGACAAGTTTCATGGTGTTTTCACATTCTTATAATATCATTTTTACCTTAAACTACACTAATTACCTCTAATCGCGATTAATGAAAAAAAGTTACTATTCACCAAAAAATTATTTTCATCCCATTGAACCACATTTTACATACTAATGACAACCATTTATGTCAGATTTTCAAAATTCAATACACATTAGTGGTAAACGTTCATTTAACTGAAAAATCAGTTTGCTTGATTACCACTTAGTGGTTTCACTATTCATCAAAAATTGGAGTTTTTCAGAAAAATACCAAAACTACACCCTAAGCTATATTTGATATTCCGAATTCAAAAATGAAGTCCATTTTAAAAAATTCAAAACATATTAGTCACATTAATTAATTTAATAATTAATTCCCGCTGTCAGAGCAAATAGCGTGTTTTTATGAAACAATAAGTATCAAAAGATTGACACTAGTTTAAGTCTAATTTCAAAGTGAAATTAATTCCAACGACCACTATTGGATTTAATGGTAAAAATATATTCTAATTTAACTTTAAAACCAATTCAAAAGATAATATAATCATATAAATAAATTAGATTAAAAAGAGGTTTTGAATTAAAATACAACATTTTACACTATTCATTAAAAAATGAACTTTATCGGAAAGATACCAAAAATTTACACAAAGTAAATTTTGATGTCCCGATTCTTAATAAGAGTTTTATTTGGTCCAAAAGAATGTTTAAGAGTGAACGAAACTATATTTAAGGATGGTTCAACATCAAAAGGTGATAAGTGAACCTTTAGTGAAAACTAGGGCATATACGCCTAAAATTGAATTCTTTCCGTATTTTAAGACTTTATCTTTTATTGGGTAAATTTAAAAACATTTAAAAACATATATAATCATATTTTAGTTATTTCTATCCATTCCCGCCAGTACAACGGCTACTCGTTAACTAACATTTAAAATAATATTATTTTATTACTTGTGTGCAATGTAAGTTTTCAAAGAAACTCATTGTTGCGTATCGAGTACGCTATCGAACGTAGAGACCCATTTTAATTAAAATTAATATTTAATTCGTAAATATTAATAAATATGAAAATTCTTTATTCTTTATTTACCTGGGATGTTACATTTTTCATATAAATGATCTAAGTAATTTTCAATTTATATCCAAAAAGAGTATAGGGTATAGAGATAAAAAATAAATAAATTTTTTAGTTACCATAACATAGTTAATTACACTTAATATCCTAAAAAATTATGGAATTTTTTTAGAAAAAATAAAATGTAAAGAGTTACATTAGTTTCTATATTATTAGATGGAAAAAATTTGATAGAAAGCGTTTTAGGAATGGTGATGATGAACTTATAAATAATTCTAAATCGAAAATAGATGTTATTGAAAGTAGTACATTTTATGTTACGGATTTAAGTACTTTGAATAAGTTCAGGGAGCTTAACATTAAGAATATGATTCCTAAGTCTCACCATTATTCCAAATATCCTACATCATATATGTTAATCACTAAATTGTATAGTGGTAATATTTTATTATGTGGTCATATAAGGATGTGGTAGGAATTATATATAGATTTAATAAGTTTAAAAAAACCTAAAAAGTGTAGTAAACTTAAGTAAATATGATAGCCTATCATATATGATTTTTTATATATGATCTTATGAATGGTTTTTTTGAAAATACTATTAAACAATTTAAGAATATAAAATGTATCATGAAATAAAAAATTCAATCTCCACTATATCATTCTTTCACACTGTTTTCATATATGTAAATATTGTTATTAATTTCATGAAGTGTAATGATAATTGACCTCTCAAAGTATGATTTTGGGTTATATCTAATTGATTTTCATCATAGAGTATTATAGGTTGTAAAAAAATGTTGAGGTTATTATTAGTATTATTCATATATTGAGACACATAATATGATCAAGTGGAACAAAATGACTTTTGTGCACTAGATAGACCATGATGTATATCACATGGAGTGTCATACTCTATGTATTTGTTATACTAGGGGTTCAAGTTTCATATCTAGTGTCCCCAATACCTGAGGTTAGCGAGATACCAATCATGATAACCTTTATAATTTGATATTGTCCTGAAAAAATCCTTGAGGCTTAGCTAATTACGGGTGATTGAGTAAGATGATTATATTGTATTAAATTTGATCTCAAACTAGAAGGTATTTTTCCTCTCATGTGATGATTATAACATTCGTTCACTTGAATTTTAATGAAATATGGAAATGTATATTCCTATATAGATGGTACATATTATCTGCTTATCCAATGGGATGCGGGACATATAATGTGCTCATCTTCTATATGAATGAATTGTGATGCATTCATTTTCTAGGAAACTCTATATCAAGAGAATTAAGAAACTATAAGGGATCATTATGGTAATGAAGAAAACCAGGTTCCATAGTCACTTATTGTCTTAGAGAAAAGGATAATCTAAAAAATTTATTCTTTCATATGATACACCACGTGGATAATTTCATAAAGGTATACGTATTTGATATAGATCACAAAAAATCTATTTGTAGGTTAATTATCCTTAATTATTTTATAGAGGATTATATTTACTTATGATTTTAGATCTAGTGATTAATTTTTATTCATGATCCAACCCAAGATGGGGATCGAGCTACAACTACCCGAAGTCTGCCTCCATAGGCCAGAGGATTATGACTAGCTCTGAAGGAATAACTGACATAGGGAGTCCTTTATCTATGTACCAATATACAGAAAAATATAAATCTCAATGAAAAAGTGTATATAGAGTAAAATTAAATGAAACAGAAAGATAATGGAACAACCATTCTTGAAATACCTCTAGAGAGTACAAGGGTAGGGTAGTCTAAACTAGAAAGTAAAGGGAAAAATATTTACCCAACCAGAAATGAGTCCCAACCAAAGAAATAAGAAAAGTAAACTATTGAAAGATCCTAGATCATGAATCCCAAACTGTGATCACCATACAAAGTCCAAAGTACCAGGTATCCCAACACTACTCTGACTTCACCGTTGAACTATATGTCATCTGCATAGGACACAACATATGTGGGAAAATACCGTGCATGGGTGAGGATTTACATAACTATTAGGATACCCCGAAAGATAATGGGGATTAGTAAGAGATACAATAAGAAAAGAAAGATAACAAGTATAATACACAGTCCTAGAGAATAGCTCAAACCAAACAATACTTAAAGTAACCATGTCCAAAAATAAGGGAAAATACACGGTGAGTAGATAAACTACCCATCGATTCTTTGCACCTATAGAAGGAGAGTAGACTCACACAACCATGAGAATCTAAACACAGAAATTATGTGTCATAACTTGTACATCTTCACCTCTATTGAAAGGAGGGTAAAAAAATTCAAAGTGTGGATATATAAGAAAATATATATGCTGTATCAAAAGAATCCCAAATGAGAGAGTAATGGGATCTATATCTCAAAACTCATCTCGAGAAGAAGTGTATACAGTAGTTCCAAATTTCCGACTATGATTCTCAACATCTCATGCATCTTACCCAAAGTAACAGTCCATGTAAACCCATACCTTGTCACTAGGCTACATAGTCGTGGGGCCACAAACTTGAATTATAGGACACATGAACTTGTACGTCAGTGGGGCTCCACTTCGATAGTATATGTAGAGGACCCATTCCCCTCCTGACGGGGGGCTACACTCTAGTGTCCATGAGGATATGTACCCTATTTGATAGGGGGATCCACTTAGAAGGTAGAGGACCCACGCCCGTGCTGAAGGGGGGTTCCACTCTATAGGTCGAGGACCCGCTCTCTTGTAGAATATGGGGGTTCCACTCATTCCTTCAAGGAATCATGGCCTACCTAGTCGGGGTTACACTTATAAGGTAGATTACCCACTCCCATGTTGATGGGGGGGGGGTCCCTTCTAGCGTTTCGGAGGACCCACACCCTATCTGATATGGTGGTTCCACATGGAAGGTAGAGTACCTATTCCCATTCCGATGGGGTTTCAATCTATTGGTTGAGGACCCATGCATTGGTACAATAGAGGGTTCCACTCTAGCCACCGAGGACCCCTGACCTACCTAGTGGGGGGTTCCGCTCAGATGTAGACGTAGAGGATTGGTGCACATGCCGATGGGGGGTTCCACTCTAATGTTTGTATACTCAGTTTCCCAAATCTACTAGATGGAATAACTCAGTAGTATCTGGTGATTCTGCTTAATCAATACCATCATCAAACATAACCTCAATAAGAGCTATTCTCGTACAATTTCACATAACATCATTAAATTCACAACCAAGGGAAACATCATTCTCTATGCATAAAAACATAAAGTTTAGTATAATCATGGACCAAAATCCGAGTTCAAATGAAGGATATATGAAACATTGAAGTTTCATCAATATAATTCAAGTGATACATGGTGTTTAAGGGGACCCACATTGCATGGTGTCCCACTACACCACCTAGTTGTTTCCATGACCAGGACATGTCTTCAATCCCATGTAGTAGTACACGATGTGTTGGTGGACTACATGACATGTCCAAGATGACCGGGATGTGTCTATGTCCTGATGCCCATGTCTAAATACTGGACCCTGTATCTGTGTACTCAGGTAAATGACCATGTAACTGGACGTGTACTCCCTCACAGATTACTGCCTGTGTGATCCTCCAAATGGTTTGTCTAATTGGGAAAGTGGTATGCGACATGTAGGATGGCTACACTCCATGTCATCCATAACTTTCCAAAAACCCGAGCCACTGCTTTTGAGAGGATACACACCGTGTGTTCATTCATGTACATGGAATGTATTTAGGTTTTCATCAGAGACATAAGATCTGAATTCCACAGTTTAATCTTCTTGTTTTATCAGAGATTTCACCTCAATTCCTCCCAAAACTCATGGATCTGGCTGAAAATTATTCTTTCTTACCATGGTTCATTAAAAACTATCTCTTGTGGTTCATTTACATCTCATCCAACAACACACATTTCATTTTTTGTTCTTACCTTGATTTCATGATCTAAAAACATCTAAAAACCCTTCCTTTCCTCACAATAAACAAAAATATGGTCTTAGTTCAATGATCTGCATCTCTCAGGCAATTCTGTCATGGTTTTGAGGGTTCAATCATGCTTGGTACTACCTGATAAAGTAGAACTGGGACGATGGGGCCCAACCAGTGAATAAAGAAAAAAAGTGATAAAAGCACAAACTAATGTTTTAAAATTTTTCAGTCAAGCGTTCTTGGACAACAGTCAATAACTAGCATCCAGGGTTAGAAAACAACTGAATAAAATTAGGTTTCTGTATGAAGGAATATTAAATTGGCTGTAATTGGTGAAGATACAAGAACAATGACAGATTCTATCAAAAAGTTTAATAAAATAAAATAAATAACCAATTGATGAGTGCTAAATGGATTTTGGATCATTTATTGATGAAGAACGTTCTCACCAATGTGGAAAAGGGATCGTTGTGTTCCCTGTGTCCTGATATGCTCTAATCCAGTGTTATATTTTAATCTAATGATATTTTAAAATGCAAGGGGAGAGGAGTTTTTTTTGGCATTTTCTCTGATTATGAGGATAACCCTGTACATTTTACCCTATCAGTATTCACATAGTATAATCCAATGCATCAAAATGAAAAAATTAATTAAATTATTTATTAATTATTTCACTGAATTTACCGCCAATAAGAGAGGTGTCTAAAAAACCCATGAAAACCAATTTTATATAACATATATGGTAAATATCACATTCGATAATCAATCATGGTCTTGGATTTTGGATATGATCTTCTATTTAAGAGTTATCTTATTTTATTTATGAATATGTGAATGATCAATATAAAATATATTCAATATTTTTATGAAATTAATTACGGACACACCGGGTCATGGAATCACATGATGTATCAACTCCTAGATCTAGAAACATATATAGATATATTTAAATGTATTAAGAATAAAAATAGGTCTCTAAATCATTCACTCATTTTATATTTTTGTCTCCGAAAAGAAAAAACTAAACAAAAAACTATAGATACTGATCCCACACTTGGCTCTCCCACTCTCAAGAACTCTCCTGAACATTCCCATGCTGCCACAAAATGTGGAAGAAGGGGATGATACATTCATGAAGGGCCCTCTCTTATCATTCTTTTATCACCACTAGGTGATCTGCAAATGTGGATCCATCCTCGATGTCCATCTCGCCCAGGTCGATAACATGCATAGGGTCAAGAACATTTCTCCTCATATATGACACATAGAAGATTTCGTACAACCACTCAAGCTATGAGGGTTGGTATAGTCTATAATAACCCCCCCAAAACTCTGCATGATCTCAAATGTCCTAATGAAACTTTGGGATAACTTGCATCCCCATCCAAAACTATTTAATCCACTTCATGGCGAGACTCTCTAGAAAAAACAGTCTCCCCTTTTAAACTTCTAGTCTTACAATGATGATCTGCATAATATTATTAACTAATCTAGTTCATCCTCATCCACTAATGGATTACCTATACATTCTCCATCATCACCTACATTCTTTATAGGCTCACAGAAGATGTCTCACCAATATCTTTCTTGTTCAAGGGTGACTAGTAAGGTCTTATGTACATGCCCTCAAAAGAATCCATGTCGATGGTAGAGTGGTAGTTGTTGTTGTATGTGAACTCGACCAAGGTTTTGTGATCCTCCTAGCTCTAGATGAAGTCTAACACACAATCCCTCAGCATATCCAACATAACCTAGATAGTGTGCTCTTTATTCCAATCGATGTGGGTGTTAAAGGTTGGACTTATCATCATTTGGATCCCAAATTACACATGTAAACCTCTCCACAATCATGAAGTAAACTTCACATCATGATTAGAGATAATCGTCGAGGGAACCCACTAATGAGAACAATCACCCATACATACAACTTCCTCAAACTCTCCAAGGAACTATACTCCCTGATAGAATCGAAGTGTACCGACCTCATGAGTCGTACAAATACCACCTAGATGGTGTTATGGATATTTTTTGTGCATGGAATCCCTGTGAAAAAGTACATGAATATGGAATCCCATTTCTACTCTAATATCGCAATGGGTTGTAACACACCTACCGAAACATGGTGCTCAGCTTTCACCTATTTCCAAGTGAGGCACCAAGAGATAAACTAAGATACGATTCATCTCATTTTGGACCAGAAAAACTACCAATGAAGGTTTCTATACATCTTCCCCACACCTAGATGTACAACTAGGGGACAATTTTCAAACTCTCACTTCACCTCCTCCCATAACATGTTTAGGACCAACATCAATCCTTGGAAAATGATGATGTTATTTCCACCTTAAAAAAATTTATCAGGTCAGTCGACTTTGAATTTCATATCATGTAATACCACACTATCGATGTCTCAAAGAAGTTAATCTCTCATAATATTGATAGGTAGAGGATTGAACCCCAACGACTACAAAAACTTGTTCCCTCCAATTACACTAGGGCCAGATGTAAGGAGGAAAACTACTCTAAATCCTCCTGCACTAACTTGTCCCAGGACATCCTACTAAGAGAATATGCTACAATGTTTACTTTTGATGGGGTATAAACTATCTCAAATTCATTGTCCTATACGAAGTCTAACTATCACCACTATCTTTAGTTCAGGTTACTATGGATGTAGATATACTTGAGACTCTTATGGTATGACTAAACTAAAAGGCACTCTCCTAAAAGGATGTTCATCCACAACGTCATGGAGAAGACTACCATTACCAAATATAGGTTGTAAGTTGTGTTGTTATACTCATGGGGTCTTAAATACCTCTACCCATATACGATAATTACCTACAACTTCATCAACTTGTATCCAAGACCATTACTTGACGCATCACAATACACTGCGAACTTCACACCTTCCGATGTTATTCTGAAAATTGGAGCACTAATCATCCTCAGCATCAACTCCTCAATGGACCTCTGTCACTACTCAGGCCAGGTAAATGTCTCCCCTTTCCATTTTAGGGTGGTTAAAGGGGCTGTGATTCTATATAATTCTACCAAAAAACTCTTATATTACCCCACCAAAACAGGAAATATCGACACCAACGACCTGCTCTTTGATGGATCCCAAGAAAAAACTACAATGATCTTCACTGTTTCCATGGATAAACTAATATAAAAAATCATATTCTTCAAAAAATGAAGCTCATGAATTCAGAACTGGAACTTTAAGATATTTTCTTAAAGCTAGTGCTCTCAAAGAAAATCTAGGACCATCCTCATGTGCTCTCCATGCTCCTCCTCTGATACAGAGTAGAAAATTTTGTCTACGATAAAGACAATAATAAAATAGTCCAAGTACGGCTGGAAGACCTGGTTCATCAAATCCATAAACATGGTGGGAGAATTTTTCCCACCAAAGGGAATCACTAGGAACTTGTAGAATATGTAGTGACATCAAAATTCCAACTTTGGTATATGAGCCTCACTAAACCATCAATTAGTGGTAATCAGACCCTAAATTAATATTTGAGAACCATCTCACACCTCAAAATTGGTGAAATAGGTTTTCAATCGTTAGAAAGTAGTACTTTATCTTTATCATGGCCTGGTATATGTGACAGTAATCCATGCAATCCCACAAGCTCCTATCCAGCATTTGTACAAACACTAGATCATCCCAAGGGGACACATTGGGTTTGATAAAAACATTAACTCTAAGTCCCTCCATCTAAAAACACAGATCATGAATCTCATTAGGGGTCATCCAATATGCTATTAAATATAGCAGAATGGTTTTGAGATGCAAGTCAATAAAAAATCCATCTCCCTCCTTGAAGATAGTCCTAGAAATTTCTTAGGGAATACGAATATATAATCTTATACAATTGAAATAATTCAAATGCCTAAAGATCCTACTATACCAAGGGATACAATCTATATCTAATGGGTTATGGTTTGTAGCCTTCTACACAAAAAACCCTATTTCCATACAATGATATCAGTCTTTTCAAAAAATGATAATCTTGCCCCATTAGTATGTATACAATTGAATTGTTTGTGGTGAAAATTAATCTGGACTTAGACCATGGACAAAAAATCCATACCCAATATGACATCATAGGGTTCCATCATGATGACCAAAATGTCCCATGTGAACTTATCTCCACCAAACGATAGTTTGAAATGCTGGTAGATGAATGATACAGAAAAAGTGTCCCATGTGGGAACCTCAAGAAGAAGATGCTAAGCTATCACATCAATTGGGAGATCCATCCCCCTCACTAAGAGTATATAGATAAATGAATTATTGGAACATATGTCTAATAATACTAAATATAAAGTAGAGAACACATATATTGTACCTCTAATCATATCGTGTATTGCAGGATCATAAACATCCAAAGCCTGCAGCTATCCATGACCCCAACCACCATCTCCCAAATCCCGATGTGGGACACCTGGTGGTGGTGGTAGAAGGATATAATAGCATCATCCACCATCATTAGATCATCCTTCTTTTCAGCTAGCTCTGACTTCCTTAGGTACACCCTATGCACACATGGGTGATCCTTGATCAACGACACTACTTATACCATGGTAGTCCATCAACTATTTTCATGTGTTACTCAACACATCTGGGTGGGTAGTCACATGTTATGTGACCTCATCTATCACAACTAAAATACCACCCCTCTCTATGATTACATGGAACTCTGCCCTACCTCTAACCATATGCCTATGTTTGGCCATGGGGAGGACTCTTATACTGAGATCCTAGTGCCTGACATCTGCGAGCTATTGTAGACGACTCATATCTAAGGCAGCCCCTGTCAACTCCAATTATCTGACATCCCTCTTATAGAAATATCTCTATCACTAGTTCCTAATCCATCATCCCAACACATGTGGGGATACACAAGCGAACCACAATAGCACAGATCTCTCTATAAAGAATCAACTCAAGATTATGTGCCTTGAAGTAGCTATCTCAGATAATGTCATGGGAGTACCATTTAATGTTTGTGAACCTCATTGAATACTCATCCAACATCCTCCCTCCCTATGGACTATCTGGAATCTCATGAATCTAGACTAAGCGCAAGAAGGGGGGTATTCCTCCTCACAGAACAACAATTGGATGTCAGTCGATATCATGCACCTGTGTAACAAGACTCCACTAGCGCCCAGATGCCTTGCAGAAAATTCTAGCCACCAGTGAAACCACCTGATCTATTAGTGTCTTAACAAGATTAAACATATGGAATACCTACTATAGTTAATCCTCTAGTACCTATGGATATAGGTCACCATGCAACCTCTATGGCCTCTAGCGTTGGAACACAAAGAGCGCACTAATAATGTATGCATCCCCATACTTCTCTACTGGGATGACATGATTATTGATAGGTGGATGTACTACCACATGTCCATCTAGATAAAGGGGATCACAGGATGGACATTGAACTGAGACCTATTTGCTCATCAGATCATCGTTTGGATCCGGAACCGATATCCTGGCTGGCTGTAATTGTAAAGGCATCCAAATTTTTATCAAGATGTACCACTTTCAAATATGAATATATAAATATATCAAAAATTTTGGGTAGATGGATCAAGAAGGATAGTCAAATAATCAATGCTATATGATGTATGTATCATTGATCCCTGCAATAAATGTCTCGGTGTTCCGAGTTGACAAGCAGGTAGTCAGGGTCCTAGTGAATGGATACATCAACCGCCTAAACCATCACTGGATGCCCTGGCCAGATAACTGTACTTGAGATACTTTTTAATTTTTTACGTAAACCCAACCAAATACTCTTAAGGGGAATAATATGAACAATATCCCAATGAATGAACTTTCCCTAAAACTAATCTATCATGACCCGACCCAAGCTGGGACCCAAGCCATATCTAACCAAATCCCACCTCCATACCTAGGGGCTAGAGACCTATGTCAATGTCATATATAACATGGGGATGCCTTTTTTTAAGTACCTATTTTCAAACAAATAGACATCTTGATGGAAAATTGTAGAGAGAGTAAAAATAAAAGAAACAGAAAGAAAATGATACAACCATGCATGAAAAACCTCTAGAAAGTACATGACGATGATAGTGTAAACTAAAAAGTAATATCAAAACATATAGGAACAACCATAAATATGACCCAATCATAAAAAATTAGGAAAAATAAACTTCCAATAGATCCCAACTCCTGAATACCAAGTTATAACCACCATACGCAGTCAAAAGTACTAGGTATCACTATCCTCATTTGGAGTCACCATGGACCTATCCATCATCTGCAGAATACACAACATGTACGGAAAAATCCCATAAATGGGTGAGTATATAAAATCCCAATAGGACACCTCAAAAGACAACGGAGGATCAATAAGATATACAATAGGAGAGTAAATATAGTATATTTAATATACAATCAAAGAGCATAGCTTAACCCAACCAAGAGTGAAATTAAATAATTCAAACACTAGGGGCTAAACAAGATGAGTAGATGAACTCACCACTGAGTATTTGGTACCTAAAGTTGGAGAGTAGACTCATCCAACTAGGAGAAGCTAAACACCAAAAGAAAGTGGCATACCTTGCACATATTTTCCTCTACTAGAAGGAGAGTTACAGAATTCAAGGTGTGGATAATCAATAATATATATATATATATATTCCTAGTAAAAATAATCACAAATGAGATAGTAAGGGGATATACATATCCCAAATCATCCCATGAAAAAGTGTATCCAACAGTTCTAAAATCCTAACTATGATGTCCAATATCTAACATGTTTTCCTAGAAGTAACCGTCCATGTCAATCAATGCCTCATCACTGTGTTGCACAGTGGAGGGGATAAAAACTCATAGTAGAGGACCCGAACCCTTATACATTAGGGGTGTCCAATCTGATAGTATCCATAGAGGACCCATGTTTATGCCAGAATAGATTTCACTCTAGTGGTCACTAAGACCCATTCCCTATCTGATATGGGGTTCCACTCAGAAGGTTGAGGACTAACGCCCATAATGATTGGGGGTTCCACTCTGTAGGTCGAGGAACCATTCCCTAGTAAAAATGGGAGTTCCAATCTATAGGTAAAGGAATCTTTCCATAGTACAATAGGGGGTTCCACTCTGGTCATTGAGGACTGGCACCCTACCAAGAAGGGGGGTTACACTTGGAAGGTAGAGGACCCACACCCTTGATGATGGGGGGTTACACTCTAGTGGTCATGAGGAACTACTACCTATCTAATATGGGGTCCCAATAGGATGGTATAGGACCTTCACCCATGACGATGTGGAGTTACACTCTATAGGTTGGGGCCCATTCCTTTGTATAATAGGGGGTTGCACTCTGGTCATCGACGACCCACTCCCTACTTAGTTGGGGGTTCCACTCATAATTATCTATTAAGGACCCATGGCCATTATAATAGGGGGTGGGTTACACTTTAAAAGTTGAGGAATCTATTTCCCTACTCTACTGGAGGGTAAAACTCAGTAGTCTCTAGTGATTCTTCATGATACCTACCATCATTTGAAGTTACCTCAGTAAGGATTATTCCTGGGACATTTTAGATAATATCTATAAATCTAAAACTGTGGGAACTATCATGTTCTATGTAAAAAAATACTAAGGATAGGCTACTGATGGTCCAAAATATGATTTCAAACAAAGTAGATACGAAACCTTGAAGTTTACTCAAAAGAGTGCAGGGGATACACGACATGTGTGGGGACCCACATGGTGTGTGGTCCCAATGCACTTCTTGGGTGTGTCCCTATATGGAACATGAATTACATCCCATATATTAGTACATTTTATGTAGGCGGATTACACGACATTTCCATGCTAATCGAGAATATGTCGTGCCTAGTTGCCTGTGTCCATATACCAGACCCCGTATCTGTGTACTTGAGTATACAGTTGTGTACCAGGCTATGTACTTACACATATATTCCTTCCCGTGTGATCCTCCACATGGGTATTACAACTGGAAAAGGGGTACACAGTGTGTAGGATAAATATTCATCATTTCATCTATATCATTACAAAAAACATAGCTATTTTAGATGAGGGGATACACGTCATGTGTTCATCCTTGTACACGACGTGTAGCTAAGTTTTATCCAGAATATTCCAATTTTGTTTCCATGATTGAATATTGTTGTTTTACTATATATTTCACCATTAACTCACCCAAAACACAGAAATATGGATGAAAATCAGGGTCTCCAACAACTGTTCTCTATATATCAGCTCTTATGGTTCGTCAGGATCTTGTCGCCCATCCTGAATTCTACTATTTGTTCCTCCATATTTACTGATACCAAAACGTTGGCATGATCATCCTTAGTTTAAAAAACCCCATATGTTGTCTTAATTCATCGATCTTCTCCTCTCACATGATTTCCTCGCTATTTTGGGGGTCCGATTGGGGTTGGTACCACCCGTCATAGTCGAATCAGGAACATAGGGTCCAACAGGTGAAGAAAGAAAAGAAAATGAATAATAAGAGCACAAACCCAAAATATTAAACAACATTGGATAAGATTTATTGAAAAATTATCATTAACATGAATCCATGGTTATAAAACAATTGAAGAAAATTATTTTTCTTCACTTAGGAGAATGTGATTCTCCGTAATTAGTGCAGATCCAAGAACAATGATAGATATTCTAAAAAAATTTAATCAACAGGAATAATTTACCAATTTACATGTCTGAACTAAACTATGGATCATTAATTTATGAATAATGTGCTCAACAATTATTAATATGTATTATTGTGTTTATTACATCCTAATCTTCTCTCATCCTACATTTCATCACCACCTGATGTGATTTTCCAATGGATGGAGGAAAGAGATAATCGTTGGAGTTTCTAGAATAATGTACCCAACCCAGGGAAATTTATCCTGGAATTATTCTAATATAAGAATCCAATACATAAAAATGAAAAAATTAATGAAAAAATTTATTAACTATCTCACTGAATGTACCTCCAATTAGTGAGGAGTCTGAACACCCTGCGCCGACCCATTTTAAGTAACGCATATTGTAAATACCATGTTTTGGACTCAACCATGTTCTCATATTTCTGATCATATCTTTCATTTAATATTTATCAAATTTTCATTAAGAAATTTTTTGCATGAAATATAAAATATATTCATTATTTTTTTATATTTAATTCTGTTCTTATCAGGCCTCAGAATCACACATCTTCTCATCACCTAGATCTAGAAGTATATATAGGGATATTTCAATTTATTACAATGAAAAAACTAGGTCTCTAATTTTTTTACAATGATATGAAGGATTGTGGGGTCAAAATTTGTTGTTTATTAAATGTGGATTTATTTTCAATCAGTGATATATTGAACACATGTTTTAGAGTTTTATCTAAAAATGAATTTTGGATGGTTATTCATAAGGAATTACATATGATTTGATAAACTTTGAAATTCATGATAGCTTTTAAATAGTGTTTTGAAATATATCCAAAGGAGTTTTGGGTATGGTTAAAAAATTTGTCATATATGATATGATATAAGGTAATATGGCACACATTATATAAAGCTTTTGTGAAAGTGAATGATTGAAAATAATATTCCCTAAAGCCTTATCATATAATGTAGTATGATATGGTGTGTTATAGTGTATGAAATGAATATGAAAAATTGAATATATTTAATAATTTAGGTATATCATATTTTATGATATAGGGATATCATAATCTTTGTGTTTGAGAATGTCATATTGTATGACATGGTTGAATCATACTACCCAAATCAAATGGGTTGATTTATTTTTAACTTATATTAGTCAAACAGCTATCCAAAAATTATGTAGTTCAAATTCTATTATCCTATAAATAATCTATCATTAAACATTTTATAAGATGAAACTGATGAAAGAGTTTAAGTCCAATGGTTACATGAAATGGAAATAAATGAATTAACTCATACAATTGAGAAATTTTTGAGTCAATATTAATTGGATCAGGGTGCCTCTGTATAGCCAATATAAAGGTGGTGAACACATGGTTCTAATATAAATATGATTGAATAGTGATGTAGATAATATTTTAATATATTTTATTTTTTGTTTTAAAATTTAAAATACCTCTATTTTTTCATTTAATGGGTAATTGACACATTTATTTTATTTAAAGAATAAATTGGATTTAATTGGGAAAATGTCATCATTTTTGTGTTTTGATTATTTTTATCCATTCTTATAATTATTGGAAAATATATACATTTATTATATATTCTACTATTTTTATGTAAATAGTTATTTTTGAAGCAATAATTAAAAAATTTGGTTAAGTCTTAGGATGCATAAAAAACATAAATTGATATATAATTTTTTTTAATGTGTAGTGGAAAATGAAAAAATATCAGGTAAAAAGGATTATAAACAACATTTTAGGGCAATTGATATAAATTTTTTAGTAGATATGAAATAAATTATAAAGAAATAAAGATTGTATATATGATTTTTATGATACATATTATTCCTAAATTTGTTAATGGATATGGAATGATGAAGTCCCCCTATGATGCATATGTTTTAATTCAAAAAAATTAAGGTATTCCCCATGACGCCTATAATACGTAAATTTTTGTACTTTTCCATAAGTGAGATTGCGTAAGATTTAATTAAGATTTATATTTTTTTCTAAACTTATATGCAATGCATATGTGTAACGAACCATCCTCAAATAACACAGATTTGGTGTCTGCTATCAATTATAATGACATGATTACAAGGAATAAAGCCTTTAAGGACTGATCAATTTAGTAGTCTTGGTAAACCAGATTCATAAATGTGTATTTTATAAGAAATGAATACCTTGATTACAACATAATTTTTTTTATTCTTTAAAAATAAAAAACACTGAGGATAACTCTATTTCATATTGTAAATCCTTACATATCTTTCATAGTAAAATTATTGGATTCATGGGGAAAGGAACATAATAAAGGTGAGCTCAAATTCTCATTAAGAGTAAAAATATAGTGAAAGAAATAATGAATCAATGAGAATCGTGAATATAGAAAGGTAAATAACTGAACATACATGACATGTAATAAATAAAAATAATGTAAGAATGTAAACAATATGTAAATTTAATAACCTAACACACATTCCATGTACATAACTATATAAGGGAAAATAAATATGATAATGGAAGAAACTGAAACACATGGCATCTAGATAAATGAAAATGAAATGTATCCGAATATATTGATAAAGATAATATTTTTCACATTTTTTATGAATTTTAATTGTTTTAACCTTTCTAAATTATCAATTTCAACTTATATAGATCAATTTTGGATTTATTATGTGTTTTTAGAAAAATGGTGAAAAGTGCTTAATTCTAGAATTTTGACAAATTTTTACATCAAGGGTATTTTAGTCATTTCTTGAGAAATTTAAATCCTAATTGAGAGATTAATTTTTTATATCCTTATTTAATTTCCTTCAAATTTTTCTTCTGGACAAGAGGCTTATTTGAGAATCTATATTCCCAAAAAATTCAATTATGTTGGAATCTTTTCCGGGCACACAGTGTGGACCCCACCATAATAACAGAATCCCATATCGGACTAAACACCTTTAACTACAGTGATTCCACCTGGAATAGAATGAGGACACATTGAATCATTTATAAAATAAATGTTTTGGGAGTTTTAAAATCACTACAGTTTCCATTGGATATTATAATTTTAGAGGAAGCTTCCTAGACCCTTTGTCCTGAAAAATTAATACTCAATAAAAAATTCATAACTCTTGTATCCTGTGACCACATGAGATGGAAGTTTTATAGGAGAAGTTCAAAACAATAAAGAAGAACTTTCATGATGGATACCATGCATAAATTGTCTATGGAATGGGTCCAAAACATGTCAACTTTTTGAGTACAGAAATCTGCCTATAAAAGAAGAGGAGCTCTTACCTCTCAAATCATTCCTTCCCATAACCACACCATCCGGGGCAACAAAGGGGAGGTGGAAAAGATCCATTTAGGAATATTATTTCTTTATATTGTTTATATTTTAGTTATATTTTACATGTAACACATTTATATTTTTTATTAAAGTGTTTCCCATTTCTTCTTCCCCATTTCTTTGTCTTCAAACTCTTATTATCTCATTCTCTCTCTTCCCTCTTCCCATCAGGATCTATTCTCAATTTGAAATGGCATGTGACTAACCAGAGGATTGATCCTAGGGGAGGTTTCATGCTGTTTTTTTATTATTTCTCTAAATTAAAAATGTTTTAAATCTATTTGTGGTGAATGTGGTGGTATTTCACGGGTGTGGCGATCATCCACCACGACACTATTTCCAAATCCATTTCTTTTCCTTGATTAATTAATTTTCCCTACCCCTATCTTAAGAAAATCCTTGATATGGTGGATTTGGGGTTTTCATAAGGGTTTAGACAGAATACAGGGGACCCAAGTTCTGTAGGAATGACATTCTTAGTTGTGGAGTTTCCCTATTTGACTATTGGAGGAGGTGTGGTTTGGTGAGTGAGTCAAATGCAAAAATCAAACACTCAATAAATAAAGGTAAAGTAATTAATTAATGTGGTTTCAATAATTGAATTATATAATTGAATTTAAACAACAAATAAAATAATGAATGAACTCCTGTCATCCAACCTCAGGACCATGACCTTTCTTCCCTAATTTCATTCTGTTTGCATCTAGATTTAAAATTTTCATGTCATTATTTTAATTTCATATTTTTTCGAAAAAAACCATTATTTTCAATAAATATTAAAAATCCCAAAAATAATTTTATTAGGTAAATTATAATTAGTGATTGAACTCACTACAATCCTCTTCAAGTGAGACGACCCCAGTCAGTCTCTATGCTACATCACCAATGTTACCAATATTCAAAAACCAAAGTAATAAAATTTATCAATTTTAAATGTAAAATGCAACATTAAAAAATCCTTATAAAATATCAATTTAATTTCCCCTTTTTTAATTAAACAATAAAATAATGCATTTTAATTTTCCCCATTTAAGAATGATGAAACATCTATTTTCATTCATTCAAGATCCTTATTTATTATAATTAAACAAGTTAAATCATGATTTACCTCACCTTTGAATATTTCCTCTCATCTCCCATAATAAATATAAATTATAATTATGATCATATTATGAGAACTTGTTCTTTATCAATATTATTTTAAAAGAACTAATTTACCCACTTTTAAAAGACTAAAGGGAAATAAAACCATGAGGACATGAAATAATGTTTCGAATGACTCTGAGGCTTAAGGTTGGTAGGATTTGATGCATTAAAAATTAAATATCAAGGAGGAGGTTTTATCTCTTATGTAGAATGTGTGATATAAAAAAGTCTAATAAAATTATCTCCTTCAATGTAGCAACACCCACTTCCCCCAAAACTCAATGTAAGTTCATGATCAAAAGTAAAAAATAATGAATGACCAATTCACCCTCTTGATTTTTATTTAATATTTTTAATTTTTTTAGAAAGTTGTGATTATATGAAACCTCACATCCCTCACCTAACCAAATACAATTAGAATATCATCAGTGTGGAAAATGGTGATTTTTTGTTCTCCCAAATCCCTACCCATTTTATCTTTTCTTTTGGTTCTTTTTTTTATCATTTTTTCCAACTTTTTTAAATTTAATATGGGAAAACAATGAATCCTGATGAATGATTCCAAAACCATTTACAATTCTCAAAAAATAATCCCCACACATTTTCCTCACAAATTAAATAATCCTTTCAACATTGAATGCCTTTACTCGTGACGTTTATCTTTACAATATCATGAAAATACCAAGAGTTGGGTAGGATGGAAAAAATGGATTGAAACATTGATCATCACTATAAAGGTATTTCATGGTCTCTATTGGCTAAGAGAAGGATTTATGTAAAAATGGTCTTTAAAGGTAATATTATTTCAAAATATACCTTAAAACTTTTAAATGTGTTTTTGTACATTCAAAGATTTGACAAGTTCGAATGTAAGTTCTGATAGGTGACATGTCCCAAGATCACTTAAGATATATTCTCAAGAGAAAATAAGAATTACCTGATCTATAAAACCTCTTAGGAATGGGACATATGAAATTTGGAAAATAACTCAAGGTATGATCAATAATAATAAATCAATTCACATGAATTTCATAAATTCATAGCATGAAAATTGATAGATAAATTTCCTTTACCTGAGTCAATCAATTACCTCAAATCATGAGTCATCATTTCAATATCCATGATTCACTTTAAACATTTAATTTCCATTTTACTCATTAAATATTATTAATATTGAAATTTAAAACATGGAATTAAATTTTTCTAAGAAACCCATGTTATTTAGATAAGTCAAGTAAATTAATAATTCCATTTTGGGCATGAAATTATTAGCATTATAGCTGAAAACATTTTTTGGAAAAAAGAACATAAGGATTTTAAATGATTAAAAATAAAAAAGAACTCCCTTTCCTTAAAATATTAGTATGTATCTTTCACTATTTAAGTCAACCTTTTTGCATTTATGAACCTATAAAAGAGAATTACTCACTGAAGAAAAAGGATCATGTCATTAAATCTCAAAAATATAAGAGGGAGTGGGCCACATGCCAGACTAATCTAAAAAAGAGAATTTAAATTTAAAATCTCAGAAAGCATTTAAAGATAAATCTTTGAATGACCCCCATGCGAGCCTTAAAGTTTTACTACCTTTAGTGGGAAGTATCAGTATTTGTCCAATGTTTGGTGGTGGATGAAGTTTCTTTGATTTGAACCCCCACCTGTGTATTTTCCAAGAATGTGCTATATTTTTGTTCTTGTGGGAATATCCATGGAAAGAGTACACCATATCCCCCCCCTTCACAATGTGGTATATCTTTCATGGTGGGGGTAGGATGATGTATGGAACCTCTTCCTCCTTTATTGCAACTTGTTAAACATCTTCTTCTCCTTCCAGTGGTTGCTCCAAATGTGATACAACATGTGCCTTTGGTTCTTCAGGAAGAGCCACTGGTATAAATTCATGGGCGTCCTCCAGTAGATGTTCACTGTCTTCAAGGATTTCAAGGTGTTCCTTATTAGGTGAATATTCATATTCCTCATCAACTTAAAAGGAATAATAAGAGTACGCCAATTCTGAAAATTCAAAATATTTGGGAGTTATACTCAAATTAGTTTCAATAAAATCTAATGAGTTTGAGTTCAAGATTGTATCATCTCCATAAGCTGGTCTATCTTGAATATTTTCCTCAGTCTAAAGTGCTGCTTAGATTTGATTATCATTCGATGGAGGTAGGTAGTCTGGATCATCCACCTCATGTTTAGAATCTACTTCTTGGATGTCTTCAGTGAAATTAGTGAAAACCCAGGTCACTTATTTCATTTCCTTGAATCGTTGCAAGTCAGTTTGGAGTTATTCGATAATGCTCATCGAAACATGTAGTGAGATCCATGTCTCTTGGAATTTTTTGAACTATTTGAACGTTATCATAAGAGATTACACCCTTTTTTGGAGTTCCTCCTCGGTATAATATATTTCATATTCCTGAACCTATGAGTAAGAATTCCGTGAATTGAAAATATGGTCGTTTGAAAACATCATGGGGAAAACAATTATATTTTTTAATAAATAAAATTTAGTTTTTTTACAAAAATGTGAATTTTGAAAAAGTGATCAATATAACTGCTTATATCCTTAGAAAAAATGCCAGTTTTGATGCACGCCTGTCATAGGGTGTGGAAAAAACAATTTATTTTCCTAATGCATCACCGAGGATGACCAAGGTCACCTCACTTGAAGAGTGTTGCAGTTGGTTAAATCACTAATTCTAATTCACCTAATCCAATTATTTTTGGTTTTTAAAATATTTATTGAAAATAAGGGTTTTCGTTCTTTTGGAAAATGAAGAAATTAAAATAATGACATGAAGAATTTAAATCTAGATGCAAACAAAATAAAATCAAGGAAGAAAAGTCTTGGTCCTAGGGTTAGATGACAAAAGTTCATTTATCATTTTATATGTTTTTTACATTAGATTGCAAAATTCATTTACTGAAAACTCATTAATGAATTAATTTACATTGATTTATTGAGTGTACGATTTTATAATGCTTCCAGCACACCAGACCAAACCTCCTCCAATAATAAAATAGGCTAACACCTCAACTGAGAATGTTATTCCTACCAAACATAGCTCCACCGTATGCCGTTTCAACCCTTATGGAAAACCCAAATACATCATATGAAGTGTTTTCCTAAGATAGGTGAGGAAAATTAATTAATCAACGAAAAAATGTATGTGGAAATAATTCCGTGGTAGACGACCTCCACACACATGCAACACCCCCACATCCACCACAAATAGATTTAAAACATTTTGAATTGAATCACATTAATAAAGAACACCATGAAACCTTCCCCAAGTTAAATACTAATTTTAGTTACATTCCATTTTAAATTGAGAAGAGTTAATGATGGAAAGAGGGATGAGATAGAATTAGATAATTACAGTTTGAAGATAATGAAATATGGAAAAGGAAATGGTAAACACTTTAATAAAAAATATTAATGTGTTACATGTAAAATAAAACTAACATAAAAATAAAATAAAGAAATAAAATTCGTAACTGGATCGACTCCTCCTCCCATTTGGTTCCTCAAATGGTGTGGGTATGTGAAGGAATGATATGAGAGGTAGGATATCCTATCCTTTTATAGGAATATTTCTGTACTCCGAAATGCATAAGATATGTCGATGCAACATACCAGGGATACAAAATAACTGTATTCTCAATAAATTCAATGATTATTTCTCAGACATCATTTTTCCCAGGAAGAATATAACATTACCATAAAAATAAAATTTAACCATTCCAATTTGTACAACTAATTCATCCAACGAGACTATCGTTACATAGAGGGGATTTCATTCACTGGTCCCCAACTAGTGTATTGCAAATCCAAAGCATTCGTCATATATAAAATAAATAATGTGCCTTATCAAATAACCATATTGAATAAAGTATACATATTTATCGATATTTCCCCAAATAATCATATAAATTTCAAATTAGACACCGTATTCAAAATGGTATATGAGTTAGGAAATAGTAATATCCATGATAAATAAAATAGATAATTTAGGTGTAATTCACTGTTCAATAATCATTGGAAATTGAAAAATTAACGGTGAAAAACAAATAGATCAAGGAAGTAAATGTGAATAATATCCTTGAAGAAATAAATAAAAAACCATCCGGAGGATGATTAAGGATGATATAAATTCCATAAACCCAAGTGGATTAAAATAGATGGTTGTTGTCATTTGTGGAATAAAAGATTAAATTTTAAAAATATCATTGAGGAAGATATCATTTTCTTTTGAAATGCCTTTTGAATTTTTTTTATTTTAAAAATAAACCTTTTAAACTATAAAAATTTTCTTCAAAGAAATGATGGTGGATGAATCCATACATGTCATACCAGGTAAAAAGAATATTCTTTCTATACAGAAAAACGTTAGAAAATTCCTCATTAGAAAAGAGACAAAAAGATTCCTTCGAAACATTGGAAAAATAAAAAAGGTAAAAATTTCTTAACCAAATAATTTTAAAAATATTTTGGAAATATTTTTAATAAAACATGTTTTTTTGAATAAAATAGGTTTTTCGAATAATGAGGGATATAATGTTGGGTATTTTGAAAAACATTTTCTAAAAACTTCGTAGCAAAAAAGAGTGGAAAATAGTACTAAAACTTGAAAATGATTATTAATAACCAGATAATAGTGAAAGGTATTATTGAAAAATTTCTATATAATTTCCTCTAATCGAAAATCCATTGAAAGATCAATAGGATTATACTTGAGGAAAATAACATTTTAACATTCCAAAGTGTCCCATACCATTTTGAAACGTTTTTAAATAATAAAAACATGAAAGATAATATTATATGAAATTCCTAAATACAATGAATATAATGGTTTCTTACTATTATTTTTCAATGTGTTAGTATGTACACCATATATAATAAATTAGTTTCATAATAATTAAGTATGCCTAATGAAATTAATAAGAGACAAGAATCCCTTACTACATGAGTAAAATTTGACTTAAAGGTTCTGTGAAAGATTAAAATAAATTGAAACATTTAAAATCACGAAATAAATGGAAATAATGAAATAATATATCAAAATTTATTGTAGGTATGTAACAAAAAAGAATAAAGTAGTAAATATGACATTAATCTCAAAGATTTAAAAAGTGAGATGAAAATCCACTATCTTATCCTTCTTTCTTGTTGTGTGGTATTTATCATCAAGTATAGTGGTTCATAATATGTTACTAACTTATATAGTTACCAAAATAATGTTTATAATATCATTTATTAACTATTTGAAATATTTTATTACCCATTTGTTAACACACTTTCATTATTTTAACTGTTTTGTCTGTTAATTGCCTAGTTTTCTCATGTACATTTTGACTTTTTATTTGCAGCTCTCAGTAAATATATCATGGTTTAATTATATAAATAATTTAAATAATGAATAAATTATCAAATATATTTAGTACATATTTATTTTTAATGGTTCATAACATTTGGATATTCGAAATGAAGTCCACCATTCATGGAGACGGTACACCATATGTACACCTGAATGCCACTTCCATTTATTTGTTGAATTAAAAGAATTAAAACTAAGTGATAGATATTTATTTTATAATTTATATTATCATATTTTCAAAATATATGTTTCATTGTTTTATTATAACAAACCTTTATACGTTCCATGTATGACATTAATGAGTAATAGCGCTTTGAGGGGGCTGTAGTCCACACTTCCTCAAATGAAATTATCGTACTTACACGTGATGGAAGAATAAAGGTATGTTATAAATAAAAATTACTGAATAATAAAGATATTATAAATGAAATATATATTTTATTAAAATATATTATCCATCATAATTTCCACCATGAGAGGCATTAGGGAAAGTTGAACAATCATTATTTCATGAGGCAGTAGTTTGTCGTACAGAAAAAAACTATGTTCATTATCCATTAGATGGAGGTGTGTGAAAGTGTAGGTAAAAATATTAATTTTAAAAATTATAAGTATATTCAGGATACTTTATTTTCTATTAGATCATATAATAATAAGAGTATATGGAGTAGATAAGGTAAATAAAATTAGAGGGCTTGAGAGAAGCCATTACCTTTTAATAGGGTAACTTCTTTTGGTTTAAAAAAAAGGAATACATGGAATGTATTATGCCAAAATTGAGGATTCTAGGTAGAGTTAAGGGATTTTGGGAGGCCATTTGGGTAGATATTGTCTAATATTAAGAGTTTAGAGAGGTGTGGGGAATGGTAAGAGGTGGTTGCCTTTTATAGGGAAGAAAAATGACAAACATGGTATTCTTGAAAAGAAGTTACACATGAACATGTTATTACACAATAAAAGTCATAGAAAACCACTTAAACTCATTAATGGGAGGTAAATGGACAAAATATGTCCATAAAATTGGTGTTGGAAAAGTTTTTAGGTCATTTGGGCCCTTAAACAAACGGTTTTATTCCATTTTAAGCCTAATTACACCTTAATCACTGTAATTAATTTTAATCACATTCACCAATAATTTTTGTCAAAAATGACGTTGATCTTATTAGACCATAAATATTTATTTATTATAATGTTGTATGATTTATTTTCAAAATTCGTATCATAGAAGCAGCAAAATTATGATTAATGCTAATCTTGTAGAAAGACAAATTTAGTAGTAGAAAAATGTTCAAATCATTGTCATGTTTTTATATACAATTTAAAAGATATATTGATTATAATGAACTAGATTTTACTAATTTATGTATAATTTATCCAATGTTACTTTAAAACAAATCTATAATATAATTTAACATTAATAATTATTTAAATGAAAATGAAGTTTTTAACTAAAACGTAGTATTTTTCGCTATTCACTAAAAAATGATGTTTCAAGGAAAAATCCCATAAAATTAATACTAAGATAATTTTAACATTATGATTTAAAAAATTTTGTTTATTTTGTCAAAATAAATTTATAAAAATTCCAATATTAATATTCAAAATAGTTTCTCCATTAAAAGGCTGTAAATTCACTTTTATAAAAATATAGGTTTTTAGGAAAAACATATGGTTGGTGATTATATTGTGTATATAAAATATAATGTATGAATATAAAAAACAATTTATTGAATATTTATCATATTTATTACATTTATATCACTCACTAATTTTAATTAATTTTATCTATTATCATAAAACATCTTTGGGAGCATAAAAATAGGTTTCTATAAATACATCCTTTTAATAATCAATTGGTTCTTTGATTCATTTATAATATATTTGTAACCAATGATTTAGTTTTATAAACTGTATATTTTAATATATTATTTAATACTATTCATAACAGCTAGTTTATATCTTATTATATATAATGATAATGTTTTTATTACAAATAGTTTCTCATAAAGACTCGGTATTGCATATAGCACAAGCCATCGAAGAAGGTCACTTTTTCATGTAAGCAAGCTATCGAGGAAGATATCTCTTACATGTAATTAAAGAAAAATTTGTGTTGCATTAATTGAAATATATATAGGATCTTTTTTAGATAGTAAATATATTATAAAGTTTCATGATATTACCCTGTGCACTTGGTGTTGTGTGTCACACACGGTATTAGACACAAGGTTCTTACTTTAGTTTTTCGGGGCGTCACATTTTACCCACCTTATTTAAATTGCATCCATGTAATTTAAAATCCATCATGGTGATATATTTTTTGATACTTCCAATGTTTAAAATCCCATAACATGAGAATGGTTTATAAGTAATCTTCTAAAAATACGAGAATTAAAAGTATAAAGGTCACATGAAATACCTTGTAACTAGGTCTCTAAGTAAGAGAACATTAGTGGAAAGTATAGATATGTTCTTAGGGGAAAAAGAATAAATATTTATAGGGATTAAATGAGGTCATGAATAAAAAATAAGTAAATTATTAATGGAATTTTTAGGGCCTGAAAGCGATAAATATTTCACGATTTTGAAATCCATCAGTTCAACATAAATTTTGGTAATAGGACACCATTTTTATTTTGAAGACATTTTCCTAATACTGGGTAATTCTTTAACAGAATGAGAATATAAAAAAATATTCTTACATGATAGGTTTCAATATCATATGAACAATCCTAACTTTTTTTTATTCGATCAAATTCTAATTCATCCCTTTATACCAAAAAATATTAATTACCAACAATGAATTTTTTATTCCTGAAGCCCTAAAAGAATATTTTAAAGAATTGTGAGGCCTATAAAAGAGATACAAGTCCTACTATTCATCTTTAAATATCTCCCAAAATAAATATTGTTAATATATTAATTTCTAATTCACAAAAGTGTTACTATTAGTTCATCGTTTATATTTATTCACTAAATTGTTTAAGAAAAAACAATGAAAATTAAAAAGGTCATTTAATAAGTCAGTGGTTGGTGTTAAACTATTATTTCCCTTAGGTCATGGGATGAAGACCTATTTACTTTACAGATTTGATTGGTTTTCACCTGGCTTATAGGTTTTCATTTTCTAAAAGCATATTAATATAATTTTCAAAATATATATGATGGACATCCTTTAAATTATATTAATATATATAAATAATTTTAAGTTTTTTTTTCAATAAAACCTCAATACCTAAATATATCATCCATTTTATTTCCACATAGGTCCTTCTTTATTCTAGGGTTTATTTATAATATCTTTAGTTAGATTTATAAATCATGAAACCTTATCTTCAATCTAAAACTCATTAGGTTTTACCTAGGCTACTTATTATGTATCCAAATACTTCAAAATGGTTTGTAAAGCAAAAGTGTATTATCCCATGCATGTCCCCCAAGAGTGTTAAAAAAGGTGCACTGTAAGGCCCGTTGTCATGTACTAGGTTACCCCGAGTCAAGCCCAAAATAACTTTTCATAGTTGTAACTACAAGATACATCTGTGCCAAAACCACATCAACTTTACTATCCAGATAGGGATTCATTACTAGAAAGAACCACATAATCTATATTTTACAAAAATTATAGGTTATTCATATATTCTTCTTCAAATTATACCTTAGGGTTATGTTTTCTAATATAGGTTTTGTTATATCCACTTCCAAAGGTTACTACTAAATTCTATCTGATACCAACTACAGCGACCCAGCCCCATATAGCCCAAAGTCGGTGTCTGCTATCAATTACATTGGCATGATTATAAGGAAAATGTCCCAATGGATCAACCAGTTTAGAAGTATTGGTAAACTAGATAAATAAATGAGTTTTTTATTACAAATTAATACATCGATTGTAACATAATTTTGTTCTTATTTCAAAATAAATACCTCTAAGGATAACTCTAATCCATATAGTAAATCCCTGCACATCTTTCATAGTAGAAATCTAGGATTTATGAGGAAAGAAACATATTAAGGGTGATCTCAAATGATCAGTAAGGGAAAAAATATAGCGGATGAAATACCGAATCCAAGAGAATAGTCAATATAGAAAGGTAAATAACTGAACACACGTGACATGTAATCAGTTAACTGGATGTAATAATGTAAGCAATATGATAATGTAATAACTAAAAATCATTCCATGTAAAAAACTAGATAATTTAAAATAAATATGGCAAGGTAGAAAACTGAAACACATGCCTTCTAGGTAAATGAAAATGAAATGTATCCATAGATATGTTGACACAAAATCTCATGGATAAATAATAACTAAATCCTAAACAAAGACAATTATTATTTACCAGATGTGATGTTTCCCAGGTACAAGATACCTTTACCCTCAAAAGGATGTTTAACCATTCCAATTTGTGAAACTGACTCATCCCATGAGACTGCCAATGCATCGAGGGGATTTCATTCACCGATACCCAACCGGTGTATTCCATGTCCAAATCATTCCTCCTAAATAAAATAAATACTTTTAGTTAGAAATTATATATATTGAATAAAGTATATAGATTTATCAATATTTTCCCAAATAATCAAATAAATGTCAAAGTAGACAACTAATGTAAAATTATACACTGTTTAGAAAATAGTAATATCGATGACAAATGAAACAGATAATTTAGGGAAAATTCAATGTTCCATGATCATAGGAAATTGAATACTTCAAGGAAACTAAAAAATAAATAAATTAAGTTAATATAGATACTGTATTTTGAAAAATAAATAATAAACTATCCAGAGGAAGAATAAGGACGGTATCAATACAACAAACCCAATGGGAGTAAAATAGATGATCATTTTCATTACTAAAATAATAGATTAACTTTTAAAATTATTATTAAGGAATATATAATTTTCGTTTGAAAAAACCTTTGAATATATTATTATTCTAAAAATATACCTTTTAAATTTGAAAATGATGCTTTGAAAAAATGATGGCATATGAATACATACATGTCTTATGAGGTAAAAAGAACATTCCTTTTGTATGGAAAAATGTTAGAAAAAGACTCATTAGGAAAGCGATAAAAATATTCTTTTGAAACATTGGTAAAAGACAAAAGGGTAAAAATTTATTTACCAAAATATTTTATAAACTTTTTTTAATTTTTTTAATAAAACATGGATTTTTTGAATAAAGCATGTTCTTTGACTAAAGTGATATATAAAGTTGGGTAAAAATAATTTTCTAAAAACATATTAGTACCAAAGAGTGGAAAAATGGTACTAAAAATTGAAAATGGTTGTTTATAACCACATAATTACTAAAGGGATTATTGAGAAAGGGTTATATAATTTTTTATAATGGAAATTATATTGAAATATCATTAGGATGAGTCTTGAGGAAAATAACCTTTCAACATTCCAAAGTATCCCATACTAATTTGAAACGTTTTTAAAAACAAAAGATTGTGAAAGGATAATATTAAATGAAATTCATAAATTCCATGAAGATAATAGGTTAATTAAATTATATTTCTCTGTGGAAGTTTGTACATGATATATATCAAATTAGTTGCACAATAATTAAGTACGACTCATGAAATGAAAATGATACAAGAATCCCTTACTACTAGATTAGATTTTGAGTCAAGGGTTCCATGAAATAGTAACATCAATTGAAACGTTTAATATAATTAAATATAGGTAAATAATTATGTAATATATCAAAATGGGTAGTATTTATGGCACACAAATCAAATAAGTTGTGAATATGACATTAATCTCGCAGATTAAAAAAGTGAGATGAAAATCCATTACCTTAACTTTTTTTTGTTGCGTGATATTTAGCCTCATGTATAGTGGTCCAAAATATGCTACTAACTAATAGAATAACCAAAATCATGTTTATAATATCATATATTAACTTATTACAATATTTTATTACCCATTTATGAACACCCTTTCATTATTTTAACTATTTTGGGAGTTAATTTCATAGCTTTCTCATGTACATTTTAAATTTTTATTTGTTGTTATTTTTAAATATATCTGGGATAATAATCTTTAATATTTATATACTGACTAAATTATCATATATATTCCGTAAATATGTATTTATAATTGTCCATAACATTTGGAGATTATAAATGATGTGCACCATTCATGGAGACTATAAGTCATACATACGCATGAACACCTCTTCAATTTCTTTATTGTATTAAAAGAATTAACACTATATGATGAAAATGTATTTTATGATTTATAGTATAATATTTATGTTATATATTTTTAATATTTTTATTATAACCAACATTTATATGTTCGATGTATTTCATGAACGAGTCATATCGCTTTGAGGGGGCGGTAGTCCACACTTCCTCAAAAAAATTATCGTATTTACACATGAAGGAAGCATAAAGTTATGACAAAAAAAATTAAAGAATCCTAAATATATTATAAATTAAATATATATTTTATATAAATATATTTTCTATCATAATGGGTACCATGATAGGAAGTAGGGAAAGTCGAACAATCATCGTTTCGTGAGGCAGTAGTTTGCTGTACACTAAAACGTATGTTCGTTACACATTAGATGGTGGTGTGTGTAATTTTAGGTACAAATATTAACATTAAAACATAACAGTATATAATGGATACTTTATCTTATATTATGTAATAGAGTAATATACTTCTCTGGAGTGGATAAGGGAAATGAAAGTAGAGAGGTTGAGAGAATACATTACCTTTTAATCGGGTAACTTCGTTTAGTTTAAACCAAAAGGAATACATGGATGGTATTCAGCACAAATGGGGGATTATAGGTCTATGGAAGGGATTTTTGGGGGAAATTTGGGAATATCTTGGCTAAAATTAAGATTTTTGAGAGGTGTGAGGAATGGGTAGAGGTGGTGGCCATTTATAAGGATGGAAAAGGACTCACTTGGTATTCTTTGAAAGAAGTTAGGTGTGAACAATTTATTTCCAAATAAAAGTCATAAAAAACACCCAAACTCATTGATGGAGGGTTTATTGACACAATATGTCCACATAAGCAGTTTTGGACAATTGGCTAGGCCATTTGGGCCCTTAAACTCAGGGTTTTATTTCATTTTAATCCTAATTACACCTTAATCATTATAATTAATTAAAATCACTTTCACAAATTATTTTTGAAAAAAAATAATTTTATAATATTATAAAAAAATGTATCTTTATTGAAATGGTTTATTTTGGATTTTCAAAATTCAAATCACAGAGGAGGAAAAATTAAGATTAAAGCTAATCTCATAGATAGACTGATTAACTGGTTTTATTATAAAAATGTTCAAAAGATTGCTATGTTTTTATATTCAATTTAAATGATATATTAATTATAGTTAAATAAAATATATTAATAGATGTATAATTGATCCAATTTGAATAAAAAATTATAATATAATTTAACATTAATAATTATTTAAATGAAATGGCAATTTTTAACTAAAACACTATATTTTTCACTATTCGCTAAAAAATGTTGTTTCTGGTAAAAGTAAAAATAATTCTTCATAAGATAATTTTTAAATTATAAATTCAAAAATTATGTTTATTTTTTCAAATTAAATTAATAAAAGTATCAAAATTAATATTTAAAATAGGTTCAACATTAAAATGCGGTAAAATTTCCTTTACAAAAATATAGGTTTTTTGAAAAAACATTGGGTTTGTACTTTTTTTATGTTTATAAAATCTAATGGATGGATATGAAAAATAATTTATTGAATATGTAACTTATTAATTACATTAATATCAGCATCTTATTGTAATTAATTTAATATATTAGTGTAATACATCTATATGAGCATAAAAATTGTTTTATGTAAAAATATCATTTTAATATTCAATTGGTTCTTATATTCATTAATAATTTAATTGTTACCAATTATTTTGTTTTCTAAAACATATATATTCATATGTTGCTTAATAATTTTCATAACAACTAGTTTATATTTATTATATTAAATATTAATATTTTAATTTTAGATTGTTTCTCAGCAGACTCAATACTACGTATAGCGAAAGCCATCAGAGAAGATCACTTTGGCGTGTAACGGAAGCTATCATGGAAGGTCTCTCTTGTGTGTAATGAAAAAAAACTTGGTTTTTCATTCATTTAAATTCATATAGGATCTATTTTAAATAGTAAATATGTTTCAGTATATCAGGATATTACCTTACGTTCTTGGTGCCACGTGTCATACATGCTATCGAATACAAGGTCATTACTTTAGTTTTTTGAGGTGTCATAGAATGTTTTCCTCCCAGGCATCTAATTCATATGTATGATATTTTTTATATAGGTATAGAAACATGCATATTATATTTTTATGATACATAAGTTTTTTTCTCTATGGATATATGGGATTCATGACATCATTTCCTTTTCTAATGGAATATATTCTCATACAAAATATTTTAATGATATTTATTATGAATTTATACTTGGGTAAATATATATATTCAAGAACCAAGGAAAATGTATTTAAATCCTGATGTTTCTAATATTAAATATATTTTTCAGTAACATACAAATCTTTACACCGTGATAGAGGAGGTGACTCTGTGATGGACATTCAAAGACACTTCTAATTTAGAGATTCCCGTTCCAAGATGATTTCAATTATATTTTGAAGGAAGAACTATAATAATTTATTTCATGACCTATAATGATACACTAAAAATGATTTCTCAGTATTCTATTATCCATTTATATATTTTTTATCCATGTGATTTAATTTCTAGGGGATAATACGACATAAAGAATTAACTATTGGGAAAATTTTGATTGAAAAAAATGATATTTTTCCCATGTGATGAACGAACTTAAATAACATGATGCATATACAAGGACTATTCACCAAACACCTCTCAAAGCCTACTCTTTTTGTGTGAAAACTAATATTTTCATCCAACACAAGTAAGTAAACCTTTTTTCAATGTTTTCTCTACCTTCTTCCACTATTTAAACTATTTCCATCATTGTAAAAATGGTTACATTATTAACCTACTATAGTAAGAGTTCTATAATTATATTTATTCATTTTAATATATTATAATTTTTATCTTTTCTCTATACTAATTTAATTTTCTTTTTTCTCCCACTATACCCTTATCATCTCTATTATTGGTTGAGAACTATCCTTGTTGCATGTTATATGGATAGATTAGTAGTTTCATTGACGAATTTTTACTTAAATTATTATATATATTTCATTATTAGTAGTATTTAAACTTATTTGGGCATCTAGTTGATCCATTTTACCTACTACTGAATTTTCTATACCTTTTTTTATATTACTTCCCTTAACTATTTATTTTATTAAAACAATGGATTTTGATATAGACAAAGCTGATTAGTGGATAAGTATCTTAGGAATAGGATTATCCGACATGAAGAGATCTAAATATGGGGGTAATAACAATTCAAACAAGTGGGTTTCAATTGATAGGCCTTGATGTCATTATTGAATAGGGTAATGACAATATTTTAATGAAAATGACATCATCTGTGTAAATTACTATGGAAAAAACGTCTTTCCCCTTTCCTTACTAGCATTATTATCTATTTTATCTTTTTATTATATTCACACACACACACACCACATTAATTTTGTGAAACCCCATATATTATTATTTATTTTATGTAGTATTTTTTATATACAAAAAGTGACAATAAAATAATTGTTTTGCGTGAGTGGCCCCCATGAGATCGTCCATAGGGTTTTGACTCTAATGTATTCTTAGAAAAATAAGAAAATATAGTGTTAAGAAATGTAACTACAACCTCTAATCAAATTGGTATCATTTCTAGAGAGGCCAGAATCTTTTACAAACATTTTTCACTTTAACACCAAAAAAACATAAAATTTAAATAAAAAAAATATATTTATTACATATATTACTCTTAAAACTATTTTTCCAAATATAAATCTATATAGTGATTATTGTTATGAATTAAGAATTAACTAAAAATTAAATGGGTTAATTAGAGAAAAATATTTGAGGAATCAGGTTAATTAAAATTTTAGAATGATTCAGGAAGTGAGAAAATATATGTATAATATTTCAACTTCATTGAACGAAAAAATTCTTTGAGGCTTGAATAGTAATAAAAAAAATTTGATATGAAATAAATTTTTTTCAGTTAACATTTCATATAGAATAACCCAAGGAGGCCATGATTGAACCACTTGATGATATACCATATGACCTCTCTCAACCATTTCTAGTAGAGGATATTAAAGAAAACATGATAGATGACACGCTTATGTAAGTTCAAAATAATTTGGATGAATATTAATGTGATTTTGTATATAGTTAAATTTCAAGTGATTCTCTCATATTCAAAAATGAAATATTATATATTTTTACCTTACCATATATTTTTAAGAAGACACAAACAAAGTGGTATAATTTTAGGAAAATATGAATGAGACGGACTACCTTCCTCTATCAATGAATTATCTACTCCAATTTAAATTCTCCATTAAAGAGAAAAATTATAAATTAGCCTACTTCAGGAGATAATATTTTATTGAACTCATTATTATATGATTTTATTGAAAATTAATTTATTATTAACTCTAATTCTTTTGATTTTTTGTGATTTGGATAAAACATGGATTCTCATGGAGGGGTATGAAGAATAAAAAGATGCACCTTCTAAGACTTATTTACCAATGGTCTTGAAAAAATGTATACTACACGATGATCTAATTAAATGGGTATATTTTTATATTGTTTCATATTGTTTTAATTCCAATAAAATTATTTTTTTCACAAATTTTACCATTGATTAAATTTTTATTACAATGGAAATGGATTAGGCATTATAAGTTGAATAGGAGGACATGAAAATGGGGTCCTAATAATAAAGGGACCTTAATTTTTAATATATCTACCATGTAATTTTTATTATTATTTATAAGGGTGTATATTTGAATAAATATTTTTTTTGGGCCTTCTACATGAAATGTAAGTAAAGAATAATTGTAAAAGTTTTTTTTAGTGGTTTAGGATCAATAAATCGTATCAAATTTGAGAATGGGGATAAATATTTGAAACCACCAAGTTGTGTATAGTATAAAATGAAGCAATCACTTTGCTGTTTAAAACAATCCTTCCTTAAATTTATCTTTATTTTTTATTTATTATATTTTAAGAAACTTTTCATACTTGATTGCAATTTCATATAGGTTCAAGAAGAATAAGTTTGGAGTTTTAAACGTAGGTTGTCATTGTCCAAAAAAATCATATTATATTTTTATTTTATTTTGATTTTCCAATTATTTTTAATTCTATATAAGTTAGGAGTAATGGTTAGTTAAATCTGGAGTATAGGTACATCTCAACCTATTTTATAAATTTTATTTGTATTTTATTTTTCAGATTTCGGGATCCTTAATATTAATTAAATACTTTTTTATATTCCTACCATCTTGGAATTTTTGGAATATTGTATAATTTGAATATAAAAGGAATTAGATGACAGCTAAAAATAAATTTTCATTATTGATTTCTAATTTTCACATTTGATGAAGTTTTATTGAATTTGAAACCCATATAAAGAAGTTATTTCTAAATTTATTATTCCTTTAAAAAAATGTGGTTTTTAAAAAAGTTCAAAACCTTCTCTATATTCAATTTTTATTAAGGATATTGAGTCATGTAATGAGATCCAAAAATTTCTATTTTTATGTTTCAATTATTTTAGAGTTCATATAATAAGTTTAATATTATTTAGGCATAATTTGGAAAAACCCTTTATATTTATCTCATATTTCAGCCCTCCCTTACATATGAAATTTATTAAGATTTTATTATCCATGAAATACCTTATTAGGAAAACACATTAAAATATATTAATCCCTTAAAAATGTAATTTATAATTAATTAAATGATTATTTTCAAACTCATGTTTGGGGGATGGATATGGTTTTGTTTATGTACTATCATGTAAGAATCTATCCAGGTGCTGAAATCGAAAAATGTTGTAATATTCACTAATATCATGTGGACAAATTTAAAGTCTAGGAAGATGTAGGAGGTCTACAATATTTTTAAAAGTTGGATGGGATGTCAATTTATATTTTTAAAACCATATCTACCTATCATTTATTCAAAAATAAAATATTCAAGAACAGTTTAGACATAGAATAAAGGAAACAACACTGCTTCATTAGAGGAAGAGGGAAGAAAATTTTTCTTGTTATCTAATTCATTAAGTTGTGGACTATCCAAGAGAAAATTAACAGATACTTAGAAGCGAGTCTTTATATTTAGAGTGTAGAGTAGAACATTCTTGATGGAAATTGATAAAATTAATTTACCTTATTTTAGACTTAAACCCTCAGCATTATACTTCTAATTTTTTTCACATTTTTAACATGTTAACCAAGATCCACTAAATACCCCTGAAAAAACCATTAGGATTGACACATTTATAAAAACATTAAATATATATTAATTGAATAAATCGAGAATATGTATATAATTCATGGCTATAAAATGAGATAATATTCATATTAAATTTTTGAGTTAGGGAGAAATATATTTCTAGGGATGTAGGTTGAAATGTGATTGATGATTAAAAACATATTGAATGAAATTTTATGATCTATTTTGGGATTTAGGAGGTTTGAGATCCATTAAAGAGGCCTGATTTTTATTTATTTGTGATAATTGGTATTTTCTACCATGTATATCTTGGTAAGATTTTTTTGAAATTAGTAGAGATGATTTTCATAGAGTGGAATTGTTATGTGTGGGAAAATTGATGAAGCTCATATTTTCATATATTTTATCATGTAATTCAATCTTATAAATCCTACCATTATTTCATTTTATAAGTAATTTTTACATTTTTAGGTTTTACGAATTAAATTGAGTTAGTTTTCTAAATGGATTAATTCTATAGTTTTATATTTGTATCCATTTGAAGAAACATCCATACATATATTTTGTCTTTTTTTTAATTTTTTAGATAATGAGTCAATTTTTAAGCATAAACTAATAGATTTGGTTATGGCCTGGAATGTGTAATGAATTTAACTTGATACATAACATATTTTTAACTATAGTGTAAAAGAGAAATTTATCATGTATAGAGGATGACACATAACTTTTTAGGGCCATTAATAATTGTTTTTTGACCAATAAGTAATATATTATGAAGCAGTAGGGAGAATACATACATATTTTTATGATATATAATGTCCTTGAATTTTCCCCTAGATATGGAATATTTGAGCTCCCAATGATAAATAATTTTTTTCTGGAAAAAAATATTGTTTTCCACTATGGACTAAGTAATATGTATGTTTTTTACCTTGCCATGAGGGTTCTTGTGTATGTTTTTTTTAGTATTTGTATGATTTTTATGAACTTATAAGTGATATATATGTTATTTATCATTACTCAAGTTTACATGTTATATTTGTTTGAATAGGTAGGGAATAATATTGAATACATGTTGGGTATATATAATTTTTTTCTTTATGGATAAAAGGTATACGTAACATATTTTCTCTTTCTTTTAGAACATATGCTCATATGTAATATTTTAAAAATCTTATATATAAATTTATACATGGAAAAATATATCTATTATTCAACCATGGATGGTAGAGTAATTTATTGATGGCCATATGATGAAATATAAATAGAATAAACCCATACAAATTTTCACTATGGAGGAGGATGTTAAGCCACACTAGAATTTTGAATCCACTTCAATTTTAGTTGTTCCCATGATATAGTGATTTATGTTTCACCATTAATTAAAACGAAAAAGTCTCTATGTCCTGACATGTTCTATTACATTACAATGATGTCCCTGATATTATTTCTACTATTTCTATATTAGACTATACATGCATTAATTTTATTGGGGTAAGTTGATGCAAATGATTAAATTTTGGGAAGAGTTTAAAAGATGAAAATGATGCTTCTTTCATGTGGAAACCTAAATTCAAAAACATTTTCATGCCCAATGGACCTTCCCTACACACTACTTGAATAACACTAATATCACATGAAATTTTTTACTTCCATCCCATGAATTCAAGGAGACCTTCATGTCGAGTTCACTGTTTCATGTTGTCACTATTAAATCTATTTTACATCACTATAAAAAAGGATTACTTATTGTCTAACAGTAGTATTATTGTTTTAATAATGTTTATATATTTTAATATATTATAATTTTCTTATTTTCCCTATATTATTGTTTCCATTTTGTTTTTAACCCACAGTTACTTCTCATATCCATAATTGATGGAGAAATAACATCTTCTTTTTGGAGGGAGGGATTGGTGGTTGATTTGAGTTCTTTTCACTTCAATTTTTCTCTTTATTTCATTTTATGATTTCTATAGTAATTAAACTGATTAAGGTTTTTAGTTTATACATTTAATATATTTTTTAATTTTTCAGCCTTTTTCATCTATATTTCTTCAAATCACAATTTAATTTATTCAAATAGTGGATTTTTTAATAGATAGTGTTGATCAATGAAGATGTCTCCTAGATGATTTTCAAAAGAGTATTTTCCCACACGCACAGGTCTCAATGTGTGTTAATAACCATTCAAACAAAAGGGTGTTAATTTATAGGTGTTTATATCAACATTAAATAGTATAATGAGGATATTTTAAAGAATAATAAAAAATCATTAAAAAATATGAAGAAATAAATATCTTTCCTCTTTCCATTAAAAACTTATTTTGTTTTGTATCTTTTGTGTTTTGTATTAAATTTATGAACAAACACATAAACAAACAAAAACAAAAAAACACCACTTACATTTTATGAAAACAATAATATATTATTTTTTTATGAAGTAGATTTTAGATATAAATTGTGACAAAAGAATAATAGTGTTATTTGAGTATCCTACTTGAGATATCAACCTTAGGATTTTCACTATATTACATTCTTAAGAAAATAATAAAATATTGAGTTGGAATATATGATATTTATATCCCATAAAAATCACATAACCAAATTGTTTAGATGAATTAGTTCAACCATGGATACAACTTTTAGGGAAGAAATTTTTGAGTTTTCCTTAGTGAGATTCTACAAGCACTAAATGAAGGAAATGAAAACAACATACTATGGTGTAAGGTATACAATATTCATTTCTATTTTCATAAGATTTCAGTTTTGAGGGTATGGTTATCTTGGGTCTTATCATTTCTAAACACTTATTATGCTTTTATTAAATATTAATAACTCTTTAAAAACCATTCATTGTGATCTTCTATCCATACACTATCTTTACCAAGGATGTTCTAAAAAGAAATTTATTTCATCACTATTACACAAAACAAATTATCTGATGAGAAAAATTGAACACAATTCATTCTATCAGAATGAGATGGATTATATTGAGAATCCAAGGAATTATTCAAGAATATGTTATAGTAGTTTCTCAATCATTGAATGAATTTTTAAAATATGTTTCAAGATTTCAACTATGGAATTCAATCAGATGGTATGTTGACCACCGATACATCCACTTACAATGAATTCATGGAAATATATCCATAGGATCTCTACAACTTAATTCAAAACATAGATGAACACAATTTCAAGTGGCTGAGATATTTTTCTAAAATTACATCTGTAGTAAATAAATTCGACTCTCAGACATTCATAACTACATAATGTGAAGCTATCAAAAGGATGATAAATAATTTTTCATTGCGAGAATCTGAACTTGTTTATATAATTTAAGTTTATTGTTGTCTTCAATATATAGGTTGTCAGGATTATTCTAAGAATATACAGAACACATTAGTGAGTAATGTTTTAAGATATAATTATTTCAGTAACAACAAATGAATTTATTAAAATAATTATAACACAAACTGGTTAAATAATAAAAAAAATTAGTTGCAAGGAATGAGTATCTGTTCAACCTCTTAATAAGAACAAGGGTCCATCTGGATTCCCTTCCAAACCCACATTTATATATATAATAAAATAAAAATTACAAGTATATTATTTAATATATCAACAATGATATTATCAATATAAACAATAAAGAGTAAAAGAAAACAACACAATTTATGCACTTTAAACACACAAAGGACCTAATATGGAAGAAATTACTTTATAATTATATCAGCTAATAAATAAAATTTTGAGAATCAAGAGATAACAATACAAAATATAAAATATTCAATACATAAAATATAGAAATAATTTTGTCAGATAACTTCATGTATACAATAGCAATAACAAGGAACTCTTTCGTGTAACCCAAAGGATACCCTAACAGAAGGGGACAAATATACCACATTATATAGTTACATGTAATCTCTAGAGTGAAAAATTATTGTTTGTTAACCAATATAAGTGACATGTACACCTCCCGATGAGGATTAATATTCAATATAAATGGATATTCAAGATATAGAAAATTGAAATGAAGATAAAAAAAGATGAATCTATAGAACTTAAAAAAGAAAATTAAAAGAAAGAATTAAATTATATAGTGATAGTTTACACACCACATCTTATATTTTAAATAATAGTAGTATATAATGATAAATTGATAGTTTTAAAAATTTATTTAGTTTTTCAATGATATTCATATAAATTAAAATTCAATTTGCTGAAGACATTATGAAAATACATCACTATACTAAATTTCTCAAAGGGGTTCGCCCTAGATAAGAAATAATAATGATGTGGGTGATAGGTTTTAGGGTTTCATTATATGGATACAGGTAGTAGAAGAAAACCTAAAAATTCTCCAAATCCATCCTCAATAGAATCAATATGTAATATAAATGTACAACATAAACATGCATGCCAAGATATCAGTAATATCAACGTTAAATAATTGATAGAGTAAACTTTATTTCTATTAATAGATTATAAGAAACAATCCTCCTGCCTATAAGGGTATTACAATGGATAAATGATCTTATAATATTTCATTATTAACCCTAAAATTGGAAGGGGTGTTACCAACTTCACCAAGTGATAAACAACCTTTTTGGAGGAAGACAATTTTTTATGAATTTCCAACAATTGGGAATATCCAACACGAGGGATCTCATTTCCTTATATTTCTATCCCTGACATGTTTCATTTAATTAAAATCATTGGACATATTCAATGCATCGATATATTCAATGTATAAACATATGTTTATTCCTATTGGTATTATTCAATGAATTCCTGTAACGAATATAATCCATTTAATATATTTATAATGAATTCCATTTAATCCAATTATAATATATTATAAGTAAAAAAATAATATTGGATGATACATGAACTCAAATCAGTGAATTCGTTTTATTGAACATCCAAAAATATCCTACTTCCACTAAAATATGAAAAGGAATTTATTCAAACTTCACAGCCCTTTTTGGATCCATCAAAAACTCCAGTTGGGTATGATTTTATCAAACACAATCCATTTTTTAAAATACTTTTTCCAAAATTTAATCATTATAAAAATGTATAAATAAGTAATAATATGGACCTTAATAGTGTTAACAACAAATTTGAAATCCATATTTCATATATTTAAGAATAGAGTGGCCTAAAAAATAGCATGTGTTACAAAATCTACTAAGGGGTCTTGTGTGATCTCCATAAAAATACTCATATCCCTATAAAAACATTTTCTCCAAAAGTTGTATAATGAAAATAATGTTTATACCTATATACTCCATTTTCCAAGGACATAGAGTAACCACCTGACATAGAACCTGTCTATTTTGTATAAGGGAACAAATATTTTCTTGATTTATTAAAATAAACTGGCCAGGTCGATGAATACAAAACATTTCATTCTTTTAAAAGATGATCGCATCAAATGTCTCTCAACTAAGTAGCTAATCACATCATATGTAACCTGGATAAGAATAACCATGTGTTTCCTCGGTCAAATTCAATAAAGGTCCATATGTATTTTTTCATTAGACAACTCGACATATCCTATCTTGGTTGTGATCCAACCGACACTAGTGCAGAAAACATTTTTTACGTCGGTTATTTTTCATTATTTACGTCGGTTTTTAGGCGACGTTAATATGGACGACGTTATAAATAATGTTTTTACGTCGGTTATTTAAAACCCGACGTAACATCCCTAACATCACGGTGTTTATCATGTCGGTTCATTAATAACCGACGTGAAAAACGATGGGGGATGGGGATTTATCACGACGGTTATTATATAACCGCCGTGATAAACCGCGGGTGGGGGGTTTAGCATGTTAGTTATATAATAACCGACGTGCTAAATATGCGCGGGGGGGGGGGGGGGGGGGGGGGGGTTATCACGTCGGTTATTTCTAAACTGACGTGATAAAACGCCTGGGATATCGTTTATCACGTCGGTTATGACATAACCGACGTGATTAACCCTTCCCCGGGCCTATTATCACGTCGGTTTCTTAAATAACCGACCTGATAAAAAGGCCTGGTAAACGTTTTAGCACGTCGGTTATCCAATAACCGATGTGGTAAATCGATTCCCAGGCCTTTTATCACGTCGGTTATATTAAGAACCGACGTGATAAAAGGCCCGGGAACAGTTTATCATGTCGGTTCTCGAAAAAACCGACGTGATAAACCCCTACAGATTTATTTACCACGTCGGTTATAAAATAACCAACGTGAAAGCGATATTTTTTTTAAAATAATTGCACTGCTCTCACAAAAAAGCAACCAGAAACAAAACAACAAAATAACCATGCCAGCCCTCCCCCAAGCCCCAACTGAACCCCACCCTCATCTATACCCACCTAACAACCTGGCTAGCCCTCCCCCACCACATTGCAGCCCCACCACAACCCTTGGACCCCCCCACCCCTTGGACAGCCCCCCCACCCTCATTTACACCCCCACGACCCCTAGTACAGCCTCAAAAACCCATTGGACACCCCTCCCATATCCCCTGGACACCCCCACCCCTTGGACACCCCCCACCCCTTGGACAGCCCCCACCCTCATTTACACCCCCAAGACCCCTAGTACAGCCTCAAACACCCATTGGACACCCCCCACACCTTGACAGCCCTCCCAGACCCCTTGGACACCCCCCCGACCCCTGGACACCCCCCCGAGCCCTTGGACAGCCCCAAACACCCCTTGGACACCCCTCCCATATCCCTTGGACACCCCCCACCCCTTGGACACCCCCCACCCCTTGGACAGACCCCCACCCTCATTTACACCCAACCGGCCCCTTGGACAGAACTCCCAGACACCTTGGACACCACTCCCATATCCCTTGGACACCCCCCACCTCTTGGACACCCCCACCCCTTCGACAGTCCCCCCCACCCTCATTTACACCCCCCGAACACTAGGACAGCCCCAAACACCCCTTGGACACCCCTCCCATATCTTTTGGACACCCCCCACCCCTTGGACAACCCCCCACCCCTTGGACAGCCCCCCACCCCCTGGACACCCCCCGACCCCTTGAAACCCCCCCAACCCCTTGGAAATCCCCCCATCCCCTTGGACAACCCCAAACACCCCTTGGACACCCCCACCACTTGGACACCCCCACCCCTTGGACAGCCCCCCCACCCTCATTTACACCCAACCGACCCCTTGGACAGCCCCAAACACACCTTGGACACCCCTCCCATATCCCTTGGACCCCCCCCACCCCTTGGACACCCCCCACCCTCATTTACACCCCCCCGACCCCTAGGACAGCCCCAAACACACCTTGGACACCCCTCCCATATCCCTTGGACACCCCCCAAACACCCACCCACCCCCTTGGAACCTCTCCCCCCATACCAAAATCCAGACCAGAAAAACCATCAATAGTAGACCAAAACAAGAAGTAGAGAAAAATTAAACATTCACTTATATAACATTCAAAACTTACACTGTTAACTTCAAAAAAAAAACTACATCCAACCTAAACGACTACGAAATACACAATTACATTGAAAATATTCAAAATTACATTTTACATTACAAACAACTAAAAGTCAATCAAACCTGTAAAATAATTTGACCACTCCACTTGTAAGTGTTTGATATCTTCATCAGTAAAGGGTTGAGGGTCATCAAAAAGCTACAAAGGAAAAGGATAGTAGTCAACGTGTATAATGAATAAATCAAATTGAAATATTATGAGAAAGAGGAGATCTTACCAGGTCAAAACTCAGAACTGTCCCAGTTGTTATTATTTTATACATAAATCTTAACATGTAATATCCACATTCGATGATTCCTTGTTGCTCATGACATTTCTGTTTGAATGAGTGTAAATTCAATATATTATTTTTATGTAATAAATCAAAATTTACAAATTATAAATGGATATTTACCTTCGCATGTACATATTTGATCTTGAAATTCCTTTTCTTTGCGCTTTTTCGAAAGTGGACCCATTCCCTGTTAGAAAATAATACGAATGGGGTAAATTTAAAATTCATTATAATATATAAAACTATTGTGAAATTTAAACTTACGTTTCCAATATATTCTTAAAACTTTCTCGCACATCATCATGGAGAGAGCATATCCAATAAAGTGCTTTCTCCCTAGGGAAAAAAACCCCTAACATCCAATGATCCCTGATAAAAGGAAATTTAACGTTAGTGGTTTTTTATGTTAAAAGATAATTAACTCTTTGAGAGGGATGTGTTTCATACCTCTCACAAAAAGGCATCATCCAACACTGTGTGATTACATTCTTTTCAAATCTATCAGCAATATAAATCATTCTTTGTTCCTCATCCAATGCACATGCTTCAGGGGAAATCAATTGTGGGTCCACGAATCCATATACATCTGTCACCTCATTCCTCTCACAAATTTTATACAGATACCTAATACAAAGAAGACATAAGTATACATTTTTAATAAATATAACGCAAGGAAAAGGTGTTAAGACTTACATGATAAAAATTTTCACCACGTTGATGCCCAACTTATCTCCAGTGACAAACTCCATGATATCAGTTTTCATAATCCCCACACTTAGTTCACGTCCACAGACATGAGCTTCCATTGTAAAGTCATAATGATCCGCCAACAAATTTGAATATCTTGACAATTTTTCAAGACTGCTAGTATCTGCATCTGCTGTCATAGATATCTGTCTTTGTTGTTGTCTATACAGTATTTCTTTACCTTTGAAGTATTCCTGTAAAAATAAATTGAAAAATATATTAGTTTTCAAATGATAAAACATTAATAAAAATATATAATAAATGATATAACATCCATACCTCTATGGTAATGAGTCGAAGAAGTCTGGATGGCCAAAGTAAAAAATGGCCGATACTATGTCCAACTGTCGTCACCTCATCTGTAGGTAATAGTATCTGAGATGATCTATCTATAATATCCTGTACAGTGACCCTCTGATTCTCTACCTCTAACTGTTGATGATGAACTGTATCTCCTATACAATATACCATCCCATATGAAACTATATGATGTTGAGGATCATCAACATAAAACTCACAATAAGTAGGTAGCTGCGGCGGAGGAGGAGGATCAATAATGGGGTCCGCAGGCTGAGGTGGGGGAGTGGGAGCTACTGGGAGAGGTGGAGTGGGAGCTGCACCCTGAAATTGTCTTTGCAAGTCTGCAAACATAAACTGCACTGATGCTCTAATCTTGTCCTCCACTGTCGCATTAATATTATGGACTTCAGCCTCCAAGGATTCTATTTTTTTTATAAACTCCCTCAACGTTAGAAGTTGAGGAAGGTGGCAACACTTTTCTTACCGATACACCTGCCAGATATCCTCTTACACGGTCAGGATGTTCGGGCTTTCCCAATGCCACAGATAAAATATCTTCCCTCCCAGATGGTGTAAATGTCCCCTGTGAACTCTGCTCCTCAAGAGAGTCCTGTAATAATTAATTGAACATTTCTATAATTATTGGAAATATATGACGAAAATAGTAAACTTAAATAAATAAAATAGATATCTTACAATCCTCTCAACTACGAGTCTCTATTCTTCTGAAAGATATTGTCCTTTTTTGCCCTTCCGAGCTCTTTTCCATTTCTCATGTCTAGATGGAGGGGATGGAGGGGCCACCTCTCCAGAGCTTGAAGACTCAGCTCTTAGTTGTTGAAATTTTTCTGCCATCATTTGTTCTTCCAATAATGCATACCCTCCCCGAGATAAACTATGAGGGTATACATTTTTAGATTGGATCTCTTGATGAGCTTTCCTTGTTTTTTGTAAATTAAGAATAAGTAATCATTAAAAAAACAATAATAAGATCATTTATATAAGAAAGATTATAAAAGTTTACATTTCCCTTACCAAAAATGATTCTTTTCTTCTACTTTCAAAAAATTGTCTCCATGTGTCTTCATCTATAAAAGGATATATACGACATGGATTCTCACGACTCCTATGACCATAAATGAAATCAGATGAGAGGGTTGATTTGAAATCCCTCCATCTCCTAGCAGCCAATGATAATCATTTCTTCCTAACTCCTCCAGTGTCAGGAATATCAAATGTCATCTGATAAAAAAGAGGTTAAAAATATTATATATACTAGAAACATTTAAAGAACAGTCAAACAATAGCAAAAGATCTTACCAAAATGGTCTCCCACAGCTGAGAAATTATCTCCTTATCCACACTTCTCCAATCATCATAGAGAATGCTTACTTTTCTCTTAGCCTGAGTTGCTACAAAACCCTTAAAATCATTAGCATTTGGACCTCTAGGAAGATCATCATCATCAAACTCCACGACTATCCTCTCCCCCTTCGTATGGGCAATTGATAATTTTGGTAAACGTGTGCACCCACGCTTACCAACCTTTGAACTCTTTTTCGTAATAGGAGCATGTGAATGTTCCTCCCCAGATGTATGACCAATATGCTCATCTCCAGAATCATGTGGCTGATCAACTGATTGATCTGTCATTTTCCTTCAAATCAAAAAAACAAACATTAGTTCAAAAATATACAAATTCAAATATTGTAATACTACTTAATCAGAAAATAGAAAAGTGTACTAAATTACATAATAGTAAACATTGGTAATATGGTAAGCATGTTAAACAATGATAAACATGTTAAACACAGTCTGTTGTACCCCTCTCTCTTGGATTTTAATGATCACAATCACTCTTATTATGTTCTAACTTGTTTTCAAGTGTTTTTGTTGATAGGAAAAAGGTTGCCAAGGAGTTGGCCCAAGAAAGCTGAAAAGTGGACTCACTGAGTCCACCGGTCAGCCAGTGTGAGCTCACCACCGGTCAGCCTTGCTCTGTCTGGGCCACCAGCCGGCCGCTAGCTCACCACCGGCCGGTGGTGATCCAGCGGCCGGCCGGCCGGTGGACCAGACAGAGAGCCTTCCTCTCTGTCTGGACCACCGGCCGGCCGCTGGCTCATCACCGGCCGGCCGGTGGACCAGACAGAGCTTTGCTGTCTGGACCACCGGCCATCCGGTGATCCACCACCGGCCAGCCGGTGCACCCAGGACTTCTCCTCTTTACGGTTTTTATTGTTTTATCATTTTGGTTTGATACATGTTTTAATAAGTAAAAAATTTACAATATCTAACATTATATGAAAAAACTAAATGTAAACAAGAAATAAACATGTGTTACCTGTAATTTTAGGAATGTACAGTTGGATTGTTTTCCCAAATTCCTTCGTCGTGATCGTTCCTTATGGCACAAACCATGTCTTCAACATACTCATCATTATGTTCTGTTAATCTTTCCATGGAAGTAGGGATCTCAAATAAATCAGCATCTTCATCAAATTCATCCTCACCAACATATTGTTTTTTCCCTTGTAAAAAAACAGCCCACTTCATATCTGATTGATCTACTACATAGAAAATTTGTTTGGCATGTGTTGCCATTATAAAAGAATCAGCTGTGTCTTCCAATCTATTCAGATTAACAAGTGTCATTCCAAATTCATCGTGTCTGACACTGTTGTTACCGATAAACCATTTACAGTTAAAAACAGGAACTTTAATTTTAAAGTAATCAGCCTCCCATATGTCTTCAATCACTCCATAATATTCACTTGATGCCGAAATTGGGTTTCTATCCTTAGCACTCGAAAAATGCATTGCTTCTGCAAACACCAATACACCACTTTTCTGAACTTCACTTCTGTTGTCCTGAGCTTTCGTATGAAATGTATAGCCATTAATGTCATAAGCGGACCATGTTATCACATTTAAAGATGGACCAACCACTATCCATTTTAATGTCTCTGATACATCTGATCTACCACGCAAGGTCTTTTTAAACCATGGAAAAAAAGTTTTGTTGTGCTCATTCAAAATCCACATTTCTTTCTTCTTTGGATGACATTGTTTCAACTCATTAATATGCAATGTGATATACGATTGAACATCAGCTATGTTATTCAAGATGTATGATTCTAACTTCTTCATCTGTTCAGCTGACAGTGATTTGACTTTCAAGCCACGAATCCCCTTTCCCTCATTATTAACCCATTCATGGCGAGATGGAGGCAAACCTATGTGTTGCGCCGTAGCCATGTAGCTCGTACAAAACTCTGCTACCTCCTTAGAAATATACTTTTCAATAATGGAGGCTTCAGGTCGATATGGATTTTTAACATATCCCTTTAATATTTTCATATACCTTTCAAAAGGATACATCCAACGAAGATATACAGGTCCACAAAGCTTTATTTCTCGAACCAGATGAATCATTAAATGCACCATCATATCAAAAAAAGTTGGAGGAAAATATATTTCCAAATGAAAAAGTATAAAAATTGCATCTTTTCCAAAATGTTCAAAGCATTCACATCAATCGCCTTGTTACAAATTGAATTGAAAAAATAACACAACCTCATTATAGTCTTTCTGACACGGATGGGCAATATTCCACGCAGTGCAACTGGTAGAATTTGTTGCATCATGACGTGACAATCATGTGATTTCATACCTATCAACTTCAAGTCTTTCAATGAGACAAAATTTTTTACATTTGAAGAATAACCTTGAGGCACTTTGATATCATGAAGACACTGACAGAAGCTAATTTTCTCCCTCTTCAATAATGTATGACAAGCCGGGGGAAGAAATGTTCGTCTTCCTTTAGGAGTGGGAGCTAACTCCAAACGTATTCCCATTGATAGTAGGTCTAACCTTGCATTCAACCCATCTTTTGTCTTTCCTTTAATATCTAGCAATGTTCCGATCAAAGAATCACAGATATTCTTCTCCACGTGCATGACATCAATATTATGTTTGACTTCACGATACCTCCAATATGGTAGCTCAAAGAATATTGACCTTTTCTTCCAAATATGTCTATCATTACCAGATTTCTGTGTCTTTCCCAATGTCACATCAAGGTTTTTCACCGTCTCAAAATAAAAATCTGGGGATAAAGGTTTTGGAGCAGTATCAAATTCTTGTGAGCCATTGAATGCCTTTTTTAGTCTTCTATAAGGGTGATCCATAGGCAAAAACATTCGATGACCCATGTACACTGTTTTCCTACCATGATGCAATTGACAATATGACATCTGTTGTTCGCAAATTGGACATGCTTTATGCCCTTTAATACTGTATCCAGACAAATTTCCATATGCTGGGAAGTCATTTATAGTGAATAGAAGCACTGCATGCAGTTGAAAATATTCCATTTTATAAGAATCATACACCCTAATACCATCATCCCATAACAGTTTCAAATCATCAATCAGCGGTGACAAGTATACATCAATATCATTGCCGGGTTGCTTTGGACCAGAGATCATGATACTCAACATGACATATTTGCGCTTCATACAAACTTCAGGAGAGAGGTTGTAAATTACCAATAAAACAGGCCATGAACTATGTGTGCTACTGAGGGTTCGGTATGGATTCATTCCATCTGTGCCCAAGCCTAGTCTCAGATTTCTAATTTCATTTCCAAATGTAGGGTACTGGGCATCAATTTTCTTCCATTGTGGACAATCAGCTGGATGACGTATTTTTCCATCACATACCCGCTCATCAGCATGCCATCTTAACCTTTTTGCATCATGTGAATTAGCAAATAAACGTTTGAAACGAGGAATTATAGAAAGATACCAAAATACCTTTGAAGGGAGCTTTGTAATCTCTACATCAGCTTGTGATTTTTCTTTCACCTTATACCGTGATGACCCACATTTAGGAAACTCTTTCAGAAATTCATTTTCCTTCCTATATATAATGCAGTCATTCGGACAGGCATGTATTTTCCTGTATCCCAATACCATCTGGCATAATATTTTTTTGGCCTTATAATGTGAATCTGAAAGATCGTTATCTTTTGGAAGAATGTCTTTCATCAATTGTAGCAGCTCTGTAAAAATTCTATCACTCCATCCATGTTTCTCCTTCATGTTAATCAATCTTAACACCGCCGACAAAACCGTAAAATCTGTACAACCAGGATATAATGGTTTTTCGACATCACCATATAGACGTGAAACTGTCGGTTCTATCTCAATTTGTTCTGCTACAATATCACGAATCATTTCTTCAATTCCATCGGAGTTACCATCTTGCGATTCATTATCATCAGTGACATTCTGTCCAGTTTCACCATGCCAAATCCAAGGGTTGTAACTCGAATTGAAACCATGACAAATCAGATGATATTTTATCTCTCTACTTTTCAACTTCTTCATATTCAGACATTTCAGGCATGGACAGAAAAAAATGTCACTACTTGGAACATTTCGTTTAGAAAATTCCAAAAAGGCATCAACACCTTCCTCATATTCATTGCTCATTCGATGTGCCATAATCCAACTTCGACTCATTATTACCTATAACAAATAGCAAAAATATATATATTTTTTAGAGAAGACAAATATATGTTTATATGAAAAAAATCATAATTTGAATGTAAACAATTTTGAAATATAAAACAAATCTATGTGTATTTAAAAAAATATGCTTGAATATTATTTTTTAAACAAAATATAGTAAGATATAACACCCCCCCTAGACACCCCCCGACCCCTCTGGACAACCCCCCGCCCCTCCTGGAAACCACCCCCCACCCCTACCCCTTTGGACACCCCCTGGACATCCCCCAACCCTCTGGACAGCCCCCCCACCCACCCGGACAACCCCAAATACCCTCTGGAGAGGCCGCCACCCACTTGGACAGCCCCCCACACCCATCCACCCCCTTGGACACCCCCTTGGACACCCCACCGACCCCTCTGGACAGGCCGCCACCCCTTTGGACAACGCCCCACACCCACCCATCCCCTTGGACACCACCCTGGACACCCCCCGACCCCTCTGGACAGCCCCCGGCCCCTCTAGAAAGCACCCCCACCCCTCCTGGACACAACCCCCCACCCCCGACCTGCTTGGACACCCCCCCTGGACACCCCCAACACCCACCCACACCCTTGGACAGCCCCCCACACCCACCCACCCCCCTTGTAAACCCCCCTGGACACCCCCCGACCCCTCTGGATAGCCCCCCGCCCCTCCTGGACACCACCCCCACCCCCTACCCCCTTGGACACCCCCCTGGACATCCCCCAACCCTCTGGACAGCCCCCCACCCACCCGGACAATCCCAAATACCCTCTGGAGAGGCCTCCACCCACTTGGACAGCCCCCACACCCATCCAACCCCTTGGACACCCCCCTGGACACCAAACCGACCCCTCTGGACAGGCCGCCACCCCCTTGGACAACCCCCCACACCCACCCATCCCCTTGGACACCACCCTTGACACCCCCGACCCCTCTGGACAGCCCCCGACCCCTCTAGAAAGCACCCTCACCCCTCCTGGACATAACCCCCCACCCCCGACCTGCTCGGACACCCCCTAGACACCCCCAACCCTCTGGACAGCCCCCACCCCTCCTAAACACCACCCCCACCCCCTACCCCCCTGGACACCCCCCTGGACACCCCCCAACACCCACCCACACCCTTGGACAGCCCCCCACACCCACACACCCCCTTGTAAACCCCCTGGACACCCCCCGACCCCTCTGGAGAGCCCCCCACCCCTGCTGGACACCACCCCCCACACCCTACCCCCTTGGACACCCCCCTGGACACGCCCCAACCCTCTCGGGGATTTAGAGAAAACGATGAAAAATTAGTGAAATCATAAAATTAGTCAATATTGCAAGTCGAACTAATAGAACTAGGGATGATAAATAAGATTATGGTGCCAAAACGAGTTAAAAGGGTTCACAATCGAAGAATCTTAGCTCGTTTCAACAAAAAAATAACAACACATATATATATACTATCCGTGAAAAAAAAAAGAACGAGTGGGAGGATTACCTGAGTGCTGTAAGTTTAGATGATTGATCCGAGGAGATTAAATATGAGAAACGATGATCGCAAAACGAATCTAAACCAACGAAATGGACGATCTGATTCGGGTTTACGCGCGAGAGAGACGAGTCGCGACTGTCGAAGGTAAACTCGCGAATGACAATCCACGGGTCTGGGTAAATTTTTAAATGAGTTATCACGTCGGTTATTCAATAACCGACGTTATAATTTTTTTTAAAACATTTATAACGTCGTTTATTCAATAACCGACCTAAAAACCTTCCTCTGATTCTTTTTTTACGTCGGTTATTTTATAACCGACGTTATAAAGGGCTCAAAATCCGCGTTTTTTTACGTCAGTTATTCCATAACCGACGTCAAAAACATCTGCGGATTCTTTTTTTACGTCAGTTATTTTATAACCGACGTAAAAGGGCCTTTAAAAACAGTGTTTTTTTACGTCGGTTATTAAATAACCGACGTAATACCTCGTACATATGTCGATTTGTTACGTCGGTTATTGAATAACCGACGTAACAAACACCCCCCGCTTCTGTTTTTTACGGCGGTTAATGTATAAGCGACGTAAAAAACGAAGCCACGCGATTAATAACGTCGGTTATAAAAATAACCGACGTAAAAAACCTCGTTTTACATATTATGAAGTCGGTTTTATATAACCGACGTAAAAAATGGTGACGTAAAAAACGTTTTCTGCACTAGTGCGATGACATGATTAACAACATATCCAACCACCCATTAATTAGATAAGTCATTTTGGATTAGAAAAGGTGTCAAAGTATTAAGTTTATCATGCTAGGAATCTCTCCAAACATAGGTAATAAGGATTTATAATAAGAAAACACCCCTAACTATATCAATGACAATATGACATTACATGGGATATACTTTGGTGAGTCAATACAAGTAATAATAATCTACTTATTAACTCATTATTTAATTCTTTTCATCTCATATACAATACTTTGAAATGATTATATTATTATATTCATTATAATATTAAAATATCATCACAATCTATACTACTCTTTAATGATCATCAATTATAGATAAATAAACATAGAAATTTTGTGGGATATTGTCATTCAAATAATATTATAAAATAAATTACATAACAAATGAATTAATGATAAAAAAAGATTTAGTTTATTTTTAAATCCCGATACACTATACATCAATTACATCAATATATTAAGTATAGAGCACATGGAGATCTAATGTGACACTCACGCTACGACCCTCATACAATTTATTTTTTAACAGATCTAATATATTATCCTCTGTATCCTCCTAACCAATATTTATATCACCTATCTCAAAGATCTCATGAATAAAATTATATTTTTAGAGGATTTTTTTGGTCTTTATTGAGATTAGTGATCCTTTTCCTAAGAAAAAAAAATCTATTTTAATCATAATAAATTTCCATAGATACTTGAATTCTAGGAACCACCTCAGGTTTGGAGATGAACACATTAATATATACTTTTTCATTTAGTGAAACTGATACAGCAATGTACTCTTATAATGGCCCAGAATTCCCATGTATTTTTTTAAAAATTATAATGATTTTTTTGAGACCAGACACCTTAATGAAACCCGATTCTGAGGCCCAGTGAGCCCGAAATATAATTTTGAACTTTTTTTAACTTGATTAATGTAAATGTGTGAGTGGGTTTTTATAACTTTTAAATAGGTGATAAGATCAAAAATCCGATGGCACCGTTGAAATCATAATGGTGGGATTTTCTTAGAATATACTTAACTTTTAATGACAAGGGTCGACCGTAAAAATAGTTTTCAGAATTTTTAGAAAATAATAAAATAACTTAGAAAAGATATTTTATTTTACTTTTCTCAACATTGTGTGGTGGAACACTGGAACTATGGTGCAAAAATGATGTGGCGATGATCCCCTTAAATGAGACTCCTTAACCGAAGAAAAATAGACATGTTGTTCCATTAATTAAACAATGTAATGATGTTGTGATGCATCATAATAGAAATGGTGCGATGAGTTTTTCTATTAATGAGATAACACATTGGGGAATCAAATGGGGAAGTCCTCTGAAAATCGTATGGAGGAAATCCTATCCAATAAAAAATAAAGAACACCGAAGAATTTCTAGCGACGTTAACACACATCGAAGGATGGGACTAGAGGGAGATGAATGCTGGTGACATTGAACGGAACTAGAATCCTCATGGATGGACCACTTCATTGATGAACACCCTTGAGGTAGGGGTTTATATTTGTTTAATGCTTCCGCATCCTCTATTTTAAAATGAAAAACGAGTATCAACCCATGAAAAAGTTGACCCTCAGATCACTCTTTCTTGTTGGTGGGTGCGTTTCCTGGGGTTTGGTGCCGAGATCATTGGATTAATCTCGATAGAACATATATTTGATATCCCATGTTTATAAACTTATAACGTCGAGGAAAATTTCCGACGCAGACAAGGTTCTAGCACCTCCTCCTTGTGTGTTTTGTGTGTTCTTCATGAACAAATCTTTAAAGTGGCGAAAAGTAGGATTCGAGTCTATAATTGGGAAGATGGTGTCCCCCGGTGGCCGTATGTGCAAGAGGAGTGAAGAATGGACCACCAGATGGGACCCGATGGTGCGCAGAAGAACCCACTGGCACGCTGGGAGAAGTGCCGCCACTGGCTCAGGTTTTGGTGGTGTGATATGAACAACTGAACTCCATGCTGGCGATGATGGTGGGTGGACACGGCCACCCGAACCCATCAATGCACCGCTGACGTGTCACCGTGCCTTACTGCAGATGGCATGCCAGGGTCAACCGACTGCGGCAGCGGTGCTGGCCCTACAGACGACCTGCGGGGCAGGGGGAGCAGAAGAAGCCTCCAGTCACGTCTCAACCATGAAAGAATCAGTCCGCATATGGTGGAACTGGTAGGGAACGGGCCCGCGGGCCGACGGACTGGACCCCGATTGGGATGGATCCGGGTCGGGTCATTAGACATGAGACTAGTTGGGGTGGACAGGACCTGGACCCAACCGACACCTTTTTGGAAAAGACCAAAATCTTTCAAACTGGGCGTTCGATTGACGATCCATTTGTGGCATTGGAAGCCTCAAAACGAGGCATATCTTTTATCATACTCTATGGAGGATTTCATGGAAGTTGGAATTCAATGAATTTATTGAGGAGTGGTTCTCCTAGAATCTAGTGCACTACGTGCAGAAACCTTGTGGTTGGATGTGACCTAAAGAATACTAACAAGAGAACCTGTGTGAATCAGATGTGATGGCCTAGTTGGAAGAGAATATTTGTGACATGTTAGTCCCATGGTGGTGAGCGGCTCTATATCATCTGGCAGAACCGTAGTACTCTACAGGAGGAGTACCTCAGTATATCCAAGGTGGGAAGTATATTCTATGTGACCCGGGATTCCCATGGTGGGGAGTGGCTTCTGTGTGACCCATCATCACCATGGTACTAATCAAGGATGAGTACCAAAATAGTCCAAGGTTAGAGGGATGTGGCTTCTATATGTCCTGACAATCCCACTATACTCTTTGAGGAGGAGTTCCCCAACATCCCAAGGTGTTCAATGATATGACTGATTGGTCTTCCATTCCAACTTTAGATTATACCTGGTGTGAGCTGTCTTGCTTTGTGTTTTTATTTGTGGATTTATTTGTGGTATTTCCATGTTGGTTTGGGGTCCCTATAGAGTATATTTTTATCCACCCCTGCATGGTCTTCACATGCACATGTTGTGTCTTGTGAAAATAGCCACCACCTTGACGGAGGAATTGGTGGCCCAGGACCCGGTGGCACCCAGTGAGACCAGGCAGCTGGGGAACACTTCTCTGGCTTCCAGAAGCTACTCTACACTTACTCATCATGTGGGGTTTTCAGTGGATGTATTTCAGTGTTTCCTTGTACTTTCTTATTTTTATTTAATCTTTAGATGGGTTTGTATTTTGGCCCATTTTACCTACAGTTTGTACTTTAACTCAGTGGTTTTTTAGTGGCATGCATATTTATGTTTCCAAAATTTGGATGTGGTTCTATGTACATGCATATAGGTACTTAAGAAAATACCTCCCGATTGCAGCTTGATGCCTTCAGTGCTGGTCTCTAACCCCTGCCCTTCGGAAGACGGGCTTGGATGATGTCATGACACGGGCCCTGGGGGATGGGTCATGAAAAATTGTTATCAGAGGTGGTCATTTATACCTCAAATACTGGGCGTCTATTGTTTTGTGTTTTTGGAACAATGTTAAATGTTTTGAGTTTTAATTTCAGATTCGGGGAGTCCAGTGTTGGTGCAGGGACCGACATATCCATACACTAAGACGTTGAATTCTGCATTTCGTTTGTACACATAAAAACACAGGTTGCAGGAATCATATATGAATTGTGTGTTTCCTCATGTTCTTCTTAAATTAGATTCATCTCACTAGGTATAATCTATTGTCCATGGATCATCTTGATATGTATTAGGATTCCTCCACAGAGATGGCCAACCAAGATCCCGATGTGTGAAAGTGAGGACATCCTGCCTATTGATGAGGCATCGGTTCAAGGACCAGTGCTAGAGGAGGCCCCAGTGGGAGGTGCACTAGAGCTACAACCACCTGTTGATCGGTAGGTACTACTGGCATTACCAGTATAGGAATAATGCAGGTTTACTACCATGCATGAGTTTTAGAGACATAAACCTCCTAGGTTCCGGGGAGAGATAGATCCTCAGGTCGCAAAGGACTAGCTAGAGGTGGTGACATGGGTCTTTCGCTTAGTGAGGATATCACTCAACCAGATTGTGATCTTAGCTGCGAGCCTTATTCAGGGATTGGCAGGGAGATAATTGAGTTTGATGATTCATAATCTTGATGAGGTGACCCTCTCATGGATTGACTTCGAGCAGCTTTTCCAGGAGGATTTATTCCATGAAACCTTTCACTTAGTGCGCATACAGGAGTTGCTTCACCTACAAAAGGGCAGCATGTTAGAGGCCGAGTACTCTGCGAGTCTTACATACCTCTCTTGCTACTCCAAATACAAGGTACATGACTCTTCCATTAGGGCCTGACCCTTTGAATTGGGACTCATAATGGAGATCCGGGGATCCATGGTGTCTAGTTGGATCCCCACTCAAGCTGGAGTGCTAGAGTGATCCCTTCTTGTGGAGAGATTCTTGGCAGAGAAAGCGCTGATAGCTACAACCACTAGTAGGAATCAGGTGACAAAGTCTTTAGAAATGAGCTACATATAGTAGATGCGGGGACCCAAGAGGGTCAGATCTTTCAAGGGATGACCCCAGGACTCGAGGTAAATAGTGTAGGGATCCCAGAGTAGAGGGAGTCAGTAGGGAAATAGGCTATGATTCTCGTGCAGTGGGAAAGGACACATGGCTCGTGACTTCTTGGCCCTCCACATAGACGATTAGTAGACGATCGAGGGACCACCACGGCAGAGGTAGAGGTTTGAGTGAGGAGGTCCACATGTTGATGAACATTTTAGGGAAGCAATCTGAGGGTAGGTGGTGGATGATGGTTTGAGGTGAAACCAAAATCACACCTAAGTGGTCCACCACAGGCTGTGGGAGGAAAATTATAGGGGTGCGGAAAGCTTCATGTGATTGAGGCCTACAACCATGAAACTATAGAGATGATTAAAGGTATGGTATGTGTCTTCTCCACCTTAGTTACAGTTCATATAGACATAGTTTCTTGTCACTCTTTCCTTGACAAAGACCCCGATTGAGGCTCATATATTTGGGTGGATTTGTTAGCTCCAACCTTACAATTACAGACTCCTATGGGAGGATATTTGAGGATTACACATTGGTGATGGTAGTTCGAGCTTACTCTAAGAGGAGAGAGCTTTGGCTGGGATCTTTTTATAGTGGCGTCGAGTCCTTACAAAGTCATATTGGGTATGGACTGGTTATCTACAGTCCATGCTAAGATAGACTGTATTAGATGCAAAGTGTGGTGTGTCCATGAAGATGTGACCTGGTTTTCCATCACCATTGAGAAGAGAACCTTTGTAGAAGTGGACAAACTTTTTCAGATAAGGGTGAAGTTGATCACCCACCAATTGGATACCCTAACCCTCGGTGTAGAAGATGAGAGTAGTCCACGATTTCCTATAGTGGTTGATGAGTATGAGGATTTATTTCCTAAGGATGTTTTGGGACTAGCACCTCGGGGAGAGGTAGACTTATGCATTAATCTGTACCTCGAGAGGGAACCAATATCCACCATAATATATCTGATGGCTCCAACGGAGCTTCATGAATTAAGTATATAGTTGGAGGAATTTTAGGAGAATGGATTTGTGAAGCCCAATGTTTTACCATGGGAACCCTAGTGTTTTTTCCAAGAAAGAAGATTGGAGCTTGAGCATATGTGTGGAATTACGACGCCTGAACCAGGTGACTGTGAAGAACAAGTATCCACTGTCGAGGATTGATAACCACTTTGATCAACTTAAAGGAGAGAGGTGGTTCTTTATGATAGACCTCAAATTAGGATATCATCAAATTTGGGTACATGATTAGGATGTACCAAAGACAGACTTTAGATCCTGGTATGGCGACATTGAGTTTATGGTGATGCCTTTCAGCATGACCAATTCCCCAGTAGTGTTGATGGGAGTCATGAAAATGATCTTCTAGCCTTACCTTGAACAATTATTTATTGTATTTATTGATGAAATCATAGTGTACTCGTCATCATAAGAAAATTGTGCTACACACCTGCGGATAGTCCCGGATAAACTAGAAGATAAATGGATTTATGTGAATTTCTTGAAGTACATGTTTTGGATTCAGGAAGACCACTCTCTGGGACACATCATATTGGAATCTATATTTGTAGTGGATCCGGCCAAGATAGAGGTAATACATGCTTGGGAGTCACCTAAGAGGAAATAATTTCTTGGGAGCCACCCATTAGCGTGACTAAGGTGTGCAATTTCATAGGGTTGGCGGGATACTATCAGAGGTTTGTGCATGAATTTTCTAGATTAGAAGAACCTTTATAAACATTGGAAGGGAATGGAAAACCATTTTTGTGGATGCAGAAGTTCCAAAAGAGTTTCCAGGAGTTGAGGAAAAGACTGATGAGTTCCCCAATCTTGAGACTACCAGAAGAGGGAATTAGGTATGTAGTTTTCTTTGACGCATCAAGGATCGGACTGGGTTTTGTCCTTATGCAGGAGAAAGTAGTGATCACCTAAGGCTCATGGTAGTTGAGGTAGCATGATCAGAACTATGTGACCCATGACTTGGATTTAGTATAAGTAGTCTTTTACTTGAAGATGTGGAAGCACAACTTGATGGGTGAATGGTTTACCGTCTACTCCAACCACAAGAGTCTCAGGTATGTCTTCTCACAGAAGGACCTAAACTTGAGATAGTGGTGATGGCTGGAGTTCCTCCAGGACTATGACTTTGAGATAGTTTATAAACCTTGGAAGGGGAATGTGGTGGGAGATATGCTTAGCAGGAGGTCTGGTCTACATCAGCTGAGTGAAGTGATTGATCAATTATCCACGATGCAGATATCCTTCATGGATGATGATAGGAAAACATACCTTCAGTCAATGACTATCACTCCTCCGCTCTTATAGTGATCTAAGGAGGAATAACTTATTGTTATTTACTATGAGATCCGATGTGGTTATTTATAATCAGGACAGGCTCATGATGGATTTTAGATAGGTGGTGAGCACATCATCCTTTTCAAAGGATTCACTATAGTACCAGAGATGTTGTGGGAGGAGGTGTTGAGGGAGTTCCATAAATCCCCTTTGGCATTATATCTTGGTGTAGCGAAGATATAATAGGACCTCTAACAAAAGTACTGGTGGCCAGGGAAGAAAAAAATAGTGGCAAAGTTCATTTCACGATTCCTCACATATCAAAAAGTTAAGGTTGAGCATTAGGTTCCAGTAGGCTTGGCCTAGCCACTTGAGGTACCATAGTGGAAATGGGATGGTATCTTGATGGAATTCGTGATGGGGTTACCACGCACGTCCAAGGGCTATGATTCTATATGGTGGAATGTTGACTGACTCACCAAGTCGGCTCACTTCCTACCCATCCAAGAGCAAGGATTAACAAATGGATTGGGATTCCTCTACCTCCAAAAGATGGCCCAGCTTCATATGGTTCCTTCGATGATCATCTCACATCGTGATGAATACTTTAAATCCTGGTTGTGGAAGGGTTTACAGGAGGCATTTGGGACTCATCTGCGCTTGAGGATAGCCTTTCATGCTCAGAAAAATGGTTAGACAGAGTGGATCATTTCAACCATAGAGGATATGATTCGTTCCTGCATTCAGTATTTTTGTTATAGTTGGGAGGACCACCAAACACTAGTGGAGTTTTCATACAATAATAGATATCACTCAAAAATTTGCATGGAAATATTTGAGGCCTTGTACGGGTGGCCATGCAGATCATCTCTATGATGGAAATACCAAGTGGAGTTAGCATGCATGGGTCCAGAGTTGGTACGAGCTACCACTGAGAAGGTGTAGATCATCTAGGAGCAAATGAAGACTGCACAAAGTTGGCAGAAATCTTATACTAATAGGAGATGGAGACCCTTGGAGTTAGAATATGGAGAGCATGTTTTCTTTCGGGTCTCACCCCGATGGAGATTGGGGAGATTTGGACATGGTAGCAAGTAATATCTGAGGTTCATCGAACAATTCCAAATTCTATGAAGAGTTGGAGAGGTGGAGTACCACCAAGATCTCCCCCACAAAGATTCACAATGTGCACGATTGTTTTCACGTTTCGAAGCTACGAAGGTACGTGGATGATCAATCGCAAATCATCGACTGGGGTGAGCTAGAAATTGATGATGAGGTGACATTTGCAGAGTTTCCAATAGAGATAGAAGATCAACACGAGCATGTCCTTCATGGATGGTCGATTCTAATGGTGCGTGTTTGGTTGTTGCACGTGAATCTCAAGGACAACACATGGGAGCGGGAGGCTCAGATTCATGCTCACTACCCTCATTTATTTGTTTGGACTTGATTTGGGTTATGAGGACATGATGCTGAAAAATGGGGAGTAATGTAATATCCCATAATTCCCATGTAATTTTATTAAAATTATATTGAATTTTTTCGAGACTAAATGTTTTGATGACACATATTTTTGAGGCCCATTGATATCGAAATACAATTATGAATTTTTTTAAATATATTTAATTAAACATGCAAGAATGTTTTTCTAACCTTTAAACTGATGCTCCAATTGAAAATATAAGGGCACTATTGAACTCTGAATGACAAAATTCTCCTAGAATGGACTTTATTTCGACCGACGAGGGTCAATTAAAAAAGATAATTTTCATACATTATGAAAAATAAGAAAATAAAATAAAAAAGTTATTTTATTTTCATTTTTCATCATTGAGTGGTGGAACTCTAGCACTACGGTGTGGTGATGAGGTGACGACAAGCCCCTTTAATGAGACTCCTTAATGGAAGAAAAATAGACACACTGTTTTATTAATCAAACAACGTAACAACGTTGAGACACAACGTAAAAGAAATGCTGCGATGCATTTGTCTATTAATGAGATAACACATTAGGGGAATCAAATGGATAATTCCTCTCAAGAACCAATGGAAAAAATCCTCTCCAATGACAAATGACAAACGACGAAAAATTGATAACGACATCAAAAAACCTCAAAGAACTAGACCAGAGGGCGTTGAACACCGATGACTTAAAACTGAACTTTAATCCTCGTGGACTGAATGCTTCAAAAACAAACACCCTTGAGGTAGGAGTTGATTTTTGTTTCCAGTTTCCCTATCCATTTTTCTAAAATGATGAACCTGGATCAACCAACTAATAGGTTGATCTAAGGATCACTTGTTCATACCTGTGGGTTCTTATCTAGGGGTTTTGTGCCGTGATTATTGGATTAATCTCGATAGAACTTAAATTATATATCCCATGTTTAGAAACCAATAAAGCGGAGGGCGCGAGCTAACACGAACAAGGCCTGAGCCCTTCTGCCTTGTGTGTTTTGTGCATTCTTTGTGACCACATCTTCGATGTGGTGGAAATGAGGATTAGAGGACATTACAGGGAAGATGGAATCCCCCAGAGCCTGTAGGACCAAGTTGTGTGTAGAACGGACCATCGGAGTGGACCCGATGGTCAAATGAAGAACTAGACTGCACGCTGGTGGTGGTGGTGGCCATGGGTGGGTGGGGGAGTGCCATGATGGTTCCCTAGGAGAAGTGTCATGATCATCCTTTGTGGGGTTGGCTAGCAGTGGGAAGATGCAGTCGCTCAGCTGTGTGAGTGCACCATGGACGTGGCTCTGTGTTGTGTCGCTTGTGGTAGGCCACGGTCAACCGACCATGATAGAGGAGATGGCCCCACAGATGGCCTGTGGGGTAGGAGTGGAAGAGGCATCCAGCCACATCCCGACCTAGAAAGTACGGGTCCGCCTATGGAGAATCGAGCAGGGCGCATGCCACCCTAGCGGGTCGGGACCTGCCAAATCTTTTCGGGCTGGATCTGGGTCGGTTCGGAAGACCTGAGTCATGTTAGCAGACCTGGTTTGGGTCAGGGGACCCCAGGTCAGGCCGGGTTGGGTCGATTCGGCCGGGTCAGACCGGACCCAAACCCAACTTGGCCCTTTTCAGAAAAATAACAATATCTTTCAACCTAGGAATCTGATTGATGAAAAATTTACGGCATTGGATCCCTCGCAACAAAGAAGATATTTTTGAATACTCTATGGATTATTTCAAGGAAGTAAAAATTTGACTTCATTCTTTAGGAGTGGTTCTTATGGAATCAAAAGCACTATGTTCGAAAACCCTGCGGTTGGAAGAGACCGAAAGATAACTCAAAAGAGACCCTATGTGGATCAGCTACGATGGCCCAGTGGAAAGTGGCTATGTGTGACCGAGAAGGTCCATGGTGGGAATTGGCTCTATGCAACCCAACAAACCCACGGTACACAATTGGAGGGGTACCTCAGTATGGACATGGTGGGAAAAAACTTCTATGTGACCCGACAAGCCCACAGTGGGGAGCGGCTTCAGTGTGACCCAATATACCCATGTTAATCATCAAGGATGAGTACCAAAATAGTCCAATGATAGTGGAAATAGGCTTCTCTGTGACCCGGAAGGCCCAATTTACTAATGTAAGAGGGGTTCTTTACCAGCCCAAGGTGTTCGATGATATGACTAATTGGTCTTACAATTATACATTATATTATAACTGTTGTGAGATTTCTTTCTTCGTGGTTTTATTTATGGCTTTATTTTTTGTCTTTCCTTATTGATTTGGGGTCCCAACTAAGTATATTACTACTCAACCATACACGGGCTTTTCCCTCATGTGTTGTGTCTGGTGCTGATGACCACTTCCTTGACAGAGGACTTGGTGGCCCAGGACCTGGTGGTGCCTAGCGAGACCTGGTAGGAGGGGCATAATTATATAGCTTCCAGCAACTACTCTACACTTACCCATCAGGTGGGGTTCTCAATGGAGGACATTCAGTGTTTCCTTTTACATTCCTATTTTCAGTTCATCTTTTGTTGCATTTGTATTTTGGTCCATTTGACCAACAATTTTTATTGTTACTCAGTGGTTGTTTAGTGGAAATCATGTTTACCTTTATTTTTTTTGGATGTGGTTGTGTGTGCCTGCGTATAGGTACTCAAGAAAATTCCTCCCACTTGTAGGTGGACACCTTCAGCACTAGTCACCAACCCCTAGCCTTTGGGAGTCGAGAATAGGGGATGTCAGGACACAGGCCCGAGGGGATGAGTCGTGACAACTCTACCTTGGTTTTGAGTAAGATATAGTGGATTTTGCAGTATTATTCTAAGTGATAACTACACTATTTAGAAAAAAACACATAACCATATTGAGACATTATATCATCTCTTTCGGATTGAAAACTCACATCAATGTAACCTTTTATATAGACTTTATTTTCTCATTTAAAGACCAATAAAATACCCTTTGTACTTTTCAATTACTTAAAAATGATCTTCACAACAATCCAGTGACACTCAATAGGATTAGATGGGTGTCTACTTGTTATGAGAATATCATAGGTGACATAAATTTGAGTACAAAACATTGAATACATGATAGATCCGATATCATATGAAAAGAGGATTCTATATATCCTTTCAAAATATTTAGAAGGATCTTGAATCTTTTATTACTCATTCCATGGAACAATGGTAAAAAACAATTATTCGAGTTCCCTATGCTAAATTGCTTTATAAATTTACCTATGAATGTATATTGACCATTTCCTTGTATCTAATTAGATATATCTCTATAGATCTTCACACATAGTACACCGTCTTCTTCGCCCATGTATTTCATTAAGAATCATTTACCCAACCATATCTTTTTAGTTTGAAGTATCATGATTTCATTTTTTATAATTAGTATGATATCCACATACAATATAAAAAAACAATATTCTCCCACAAATTTTCTTATATACATAGAAATAATATATGTTCATGATGAAACCAAACTATTTGATTGCATCATCAAACAAGATATACAAACTCTAAAAAGCTTTATTCAGTCCTTAAATGGACTATTGTAACTTGCATATTATAGCACTCTCATTTGTAACCTCAAAACCTTTGGGTTGTATCATATAAAAATTGTTGACTAAATTATCATTATGGATATCAGTTTTTATATCCATTTGATATATCTCATAATCTTAATAAACAACTATGGATAGTAAAATTGAAATGGAATTAATCATCATTACTGGTAAAAATGTTTCTTCATAGTCAATACCATGAATTTAATATTAAACCCTTTCCACTGGGTATGGTTTATATGTATACACCATACCATCTATGTTAGTTTTGTAATGGAAAACCCCTTTCACCCCTTGGGTTTTACCCCTTCAAGTATATCCATCGAGTTGCAATCATGGTTAGTGTATATGGAGTCCATTTTAGAATCCATAGATTTTAATCATTTCATAGAATCAAAACTCTCAATGGCCTCCGAATAGGTAGTCATACTACTAGATATTATAATATTTGTGATGAAGAATTTGCGACGGGAGTTCATCACAAATGCTACATTGAAACAAATTGAATCCCAAATGAAGTTATTTGTGACAGGATGGTGAAAATAAAAATTAATTCTGATGGGATGAGCGTCCGTTAAAAACGATATGTGCCTATGTTTTTATAAAATGAAATTGTGATGGTCCATCACAACTAATTACATATTCGATGTACAAATAATCTAGTGCAAATACTATTATTTTTTTAAAATAACAAAAATTAAAAAAATTAAATATAAATACTAAAATTTAAAAAAACATTAGAAAAAAATAAATATAATTAAAAAAATCTATTTATAATTTAAAGAATTTTAACGAATATTAAAATGTTTTAATTAAAGTTTTTAAAAAATAATAATGGAGAAAATTTCAACTAATTGAAAAATTAAAAATTAATTCAAAAATTTTAAAGAATTACAAATTTTAAAATATTTAAAAATATTTTAAAAAGTAAAAATAATTAAAAATATAAAAAATTACAATTAATTAAAAAAATTTAAAACAATTTACAAATAATTAAAAAATTTAAAATAATTACAAAATAATTTGAAATAATTAACAAAATTAAAAAAACATAAAACCAATACACAAATTCAAAGACAATATGTTTTTATCCCAAATTTTTAAAAAGTCACAAAACTTTACAAATCATTAACCGACTTCAGGTGGAGGAGGATCACTCAAAGGATCAGGGGGAGGAAACTTAATACCAACACTGTACATGAGCCATCAGATATACTCCAATATATATTAATCTATCTGATGCCTTTTCTCACACTCCTCTTCCTTTTTCTGCACCTGCTGTAACCTCTGATCATGAATGGTCAACCTCTCCTCTTATAGCATAATAGATGATGTCATCGATGATCGCAATCAAAATGACTTGTATTTATACTACTACCATATATAGACACTTTTTTCCCAACCATGTAGCATGGACTTAATTATAAATCATATTTTCTCTGTCCAGATAACATACCATACGTTGAAAATTCACTTATCATCAATTTTAATGAAATCTTCAGCGAAGAATTATGACTTATAACTATATAAATGTATCCACACTATTATTCCATTATGAAAATAACTCATAAATTAGTTTCCTCAAATAAACATCAATATTCTTTTTTGGATTTCCTAGAATTTAGAGGGCCAAATATATATATGGTTCCTTTATTAGAATCCATTGATGTAATTTGTGTGGAGTAATGAAAACAAGCCTACAAGAATATTGACTACCATAAGTTCCAAATGGACACAAACCAATAGTAAAAAAATGCAACCATATGTTATGAGGTTCTGAATCAACATTTGGTTTCATTTGATCAAATTGTTTCCATGAATCACAATCACATCGATGATTTAAGTTATTTTTGATCAAAATATCTTATTTATGTCATGTCATCAATGTAGTCATGTTACGAGACATAAAAAATGTTATAAATGATGTGTAATTAGAAAATACCTCAAATGTTTCCAAGAAAATATATACTTTCCTTTTTTACCTTTTTAAACCTTGATTCCCCACATGTTGGAAAACATCAAAGGATTCAGAATCCCCAAAATATAATATGTTTTCATTTGAACAAGAATAAATATTTTGATAACTAAGAAAAAAATTATAGACAACCTCTTAAATTCATAGAAACATGTGGATAATGTATTTCCATGAAAAAACGATTTAAAAAATAATAAAATCTCATCTAAGTAACTTTTTTAAATTCCAAATTATTATTTAATAGCCATAAATTTTGTATCAAATTCAATTTTTCCCATCAGGAATCATAGGTATTTGGCCTCCTTAGCATATTTCAACAAATTGTAAAATTGAGAAGGTTATTATTCAGGATTTGGAATATCATTCTGAGTTGTTTCTTAAATCGACAGACCAACAACCTCATGAACTAAATTCTAAAATGATGGATCTGAAACCATTTTTTATTTTCTATTTAATTCTGTTCATTATGTTCATACCAAAAAATTTAACCTTTCCAGAAAAATGAAATGTATGAAGTCCAAAATTTTCAAACACTTTTAATATCTTTATATCACATTTATGACATGAACATTTAATTATTCCTTCAGAAACAAAATCTGAGTCCTATGATGCAAATGATATGAATTTTTCAATACCTCCAATATAGATTGGATTTATACTATATACGTTGGGATTTTTGTGATGATTTATCCAATCAAAATTTCATAATAGAAACGGGGGTACTCTTCAAGAGTCTATAGTTATCTAAAAAAACAACAAGAATAATTATTATTGGTCATTTTGAATAATTGAAAATTCTTATAATATTTTAACACATTTAAATAATCTGTGTAATATGATTAGAGTGAGGTGCTAGGTTAGCACTGGATTACGGGGCTCATAGAGGATCGACACAGATAGAATAAAAATTTTAAATATATTATATCAGTCAAACACTATTTTTTTTAAATAATTGAATATCTCCCAAATTCTATCTCATATGGGAAATCCTAAACCAACCTTATATTTGGAATGTGGGGTGTACTATATACGCGACATACCGTTTATGCTCATTGATATTTTAGTAACATCACACATGATGGAAATTCCATTTAATATTTTTATTATAATTTTTTACAAAAGAAACTTATTTGTAATAGTTTATTGTATCATAAATCTAAGAACACTACTAAATCATGGATATTAGGTTTAGCCTATGTGTGAAAAAACATTTGAGTGTGTTGGGTTCTTTGTTAAATGGCACATAAGAGTAAATTGTTTAATATTTTTTATATAAAATATTCAATAATCTCCAAAAATGTTGAAAAAATAAAGACCACCATTAGGTTTGAGATAAGTTTTTTACCCTATATGCAACATTACATTTGAGTGCATGAGGTTTTCATTTATATTTCAAGTGAGAGTAATTCATTTAAATTTTTTATTATAATTTATTATAAAAATTTAATGTGTCTTTAAAACTATGTATGGTATAAAAAATCAATGAACACCATTTGTTTTGGGATATGGGGTTTAACCTAGATGCGAAATATCATTTTTGTGTATCAAATCTTTGGTAACTTCGCGCATGATGCTAATATCAATTTATATTTTTATTATATTTTTTTTAAAATAGTAATTATATCCATTATAATGATAACATTTTCATATACTTTATTCTATTATTCAATTTTTTTAATCCTACCAAAATGTTATTTTATTATAAATTTCTATACTTTAAGTATTTGTGGTATTTTGAGCTTAATTGTAAAAGTGGATTAATTTTGGAGTTTAAAAATTTTATTTTTCTTATATATTTTGACTGTAAATTTTTATATAATGATTTAAAATTTTAAATTCATTTTTAAAATTTCTTGAAATATTGTTATTAATTTTATCCTTATGGAACCAAAGCTCAATCCATCTTCTGGAAGCCCAAAACGTGCTCACAATTTGGGCCTAAAAAACCTTGCACAAATCTAGAATGTTTTAAATATGATCCTGTATTGTGGATTGGGATGAACAAAAGAAGATAAAATTTTTACATGGATATGTATACGGATTTTTTGAACATATTTTATGAATTATTCGAGGTGTGAATCTTCCAGATATAAGGTCATTATTGAATTGGAAGTTGAAGCACTGGAATACAAACAGTCACGAGAACGTATTAAATGTTCCAAAGTAAAACAAATATAACCCCTTACTTATTTTGAAAATAAATCTTATTGTTTGTTGCGGGACTCATGGGATAAAATGGAACAACTTTAATGAAGAAAACATTCCAATATTTTTCCATTTAATGGGATATTCATGCAGATAATTCTAGATTTTGAATTTTGGAGTGAAACATTCTCATTTTTTCCTATAAATATGCATCTCACCTCCCATACCAGAGGATTTCCATTTTCACGGGGCAAGGTGGAGTATTAATTTTATAATATTTCTTTTTTATTTTCAATATATATTGGTGTAGTTCTTGTTATTCTTCTATGACTTTAGTTTTTTTCTATTTTTTTCTCCCACCATACTTCTTTCAACCCCATGTTTGTGAATAGCTAACAATCACTATTGATTGAGGGGGGAAGTGATGGTGATTGAGTTTTTTTTGTGATTTCATAATTTATCATATTTTATTATAATAATTCATTGATATCAAAAATGATTATGGTGAGCGACCTCCCCACATTATCTACTACTGTTGGCTTCCTCCACATTCACACATTTTCCTTATCATTAATATCTATGTCATTCAAATGTTTGAGTTAGGATTATGTATTGATGTTGAAGAGATTAATCCAATATCAAAAGGTCTCAATTTAGGTTAATACCATTTTAATGGGAGGTTGTATAGTGAAAGTTCTAATTCTATACATTGAACAGAATAATGAGGAATATATTTTGAATAGTAATGGTAACATCACTATGAAGCCCCGAGAGCAACAATTTTCTTCCGCTAGATTCCTTTTGTATTTATTCTTTTATTTATTATTATTTTATTTTTTATATATATATAAATATATTATATTTCATGCATTTAAATTCTCCCCCATCTTTATATTAGTGTAGTTAGAATTTATTAGTTAGATTATAAATAGTGATAATAGAGAAATACGTGAGTTGCGAGTGACCTCCTTGTGATCAACCCTAGTCTATTTACCTTTGTAAAATTCTTAGAATAATAATAATTTAATAGAATATTGATTTGAATAAAACCATTACTATCAATTTGGAACCATTTCTGGGGAGGCCAAGATCTTGCACATAATGTTTTTTTAAAAGTTAAAAATTTCAAAAATAAAATAAAAAAGATCTTCATTGTATATCATTCATTTCTTTATCCAAGATGTATTTTTATGGTGGTTACTATAATTATTGGATTTTTGAAAACTTTTATGGTGATCCTAGCGGGTAAGAGACATTGAAGATCTAGGTGGAAGAAAATTCCTTGATGCTTCAAAAGAATTTCAATGTTCTCAAAAAATATAGCAAGAATGTTACATTACTGGACTCCGAAGATAAAGAAGTTAAATTCATATAGATGGGATGAGGAAAAAACAAGCTACGAATAATTAAGATTCTATTCCCAAAAAAATTCAAGACAAAATTTTTGAGGTTGAAGCCATACTTTATGATCTTGTTTCCCCTCAATCAAATGAATTCCCAGCTACCCCGTTTGAAGAAAATGATTTTTAAGAAGAATTTTTTGAGATAGATTTAATTTATAAACCTTATTTTAATTAAAATATTTTGAATTTTTAATTGAATTTTTATCTCCCTCATTATGATTTTATAGATTTAGACCCCTACTATAGATCTTGGATGAATAATATGAATATGTTTTTTGGGTTTATGAGAAGATGGAGGGGCCCATCGAGGTGTTCACCGGTGCAAATGAGGATGATAGAACCAATGAAGAAAACCATGAGGAACCATTTTATAAAATTGAACTAGAAAATAAGAAAAATTCTATTCTTCTATCTTCAAAACCATGGGACACCACTACTCTAGATGAAGAAACTAGGGAGAATCCCTTTATCCGTTTCTCTCCCCTCTAAATCTAAAATTTTCTCATTCATATATTTTGGGGTTTGGGATTATTATTATTTTAATTGAGGGTTATCACTCATCTCATATACTGATAGTTGTTGGGAGAAATAATATGTGGTGATTGTTTATCAAGAAACCCCATACACATTAATACTAGGGTTAAACCATTGCAACTATCGGACTAGGGGTAGTAAAAACCAAGCACCCACATGGGGATCTAGACCATGTTATATCATCTTTTCTATTTATTGTTATTTTTCATAAATTTTCTTTGGATTTTGTTTGATTCATTTCATTATAGTTATAGTGGAATATTCTAGGAGAATAACTCAATGTTTCGACTGAAAAATAATGTCAGGTTGTATCATTCCTTCCCTTTATTTTGCTTCCCTTATTATTCATTTTTTTGAAAAACATTGATGGGAACTAGAATCTAAGTAGGGGGAGGGAGGGTGTCGACCTGATTTTTTGTTTCTGTGAAATTTTCTTTTTGTTTTTAATTTTTAATAAAATTTATCTAAAATGAATATTAATTTGATTTTTCAAACTTCAATTGATTTTGAGGGAATTGAAATGATTTTTGAAAAAATATATTTTAAATGATTTTTTATGTGAATCATTTTCCTTGATTCATATTTTTAATCATTTTTATGAGTTCAACTAATTTCTCAAATTCATTACCATAAAAAAACAACACAAAATATTTTTCCTGTAATATTAGGTATTCTTAACCATTTGGAAATATTCATTCCAAAACCCACACTTTCTTGAGATGAACATAGATTTTGTGTGAGAACCAGAACTTGTCATTTTTTTCATTCAAGGTAATGGGCTTCATGGAATTTTTTGACATGTATGAGGTCTATCATTTGATAGAAAAATTGTATCTTGAGGCCCAAATTTATATATACCCTTCATTAGAACTTAGATAACAAGAATTTCCTCATCAGTCTAAGACACCTTACAAGCCGATTTTTCATTACTTATCCGCACTCATTCTATTTTTGCATGGATATTTAAAGTTTGAGTGTGGGGGAAGGAAATTTTATGTGTGTTATTTGGGATGTGTTTAATTTTTGAGAGGTTTGAGGTGTGTTTCAACATTTTGAGAAGGGGATAATGAGAAAATTGGGCTTGAATTATTGTTTAATTAAGCTTTATTTTCTTTATACAGTTCTCCATTAAAAAAGAAAAAAAGAAAAAAGAAATAAAAAAATGGAGATAGGATTGAATTTTTCATTGAAATTATTTTATGAACCATTTACCACTATAAAATAAAGTTCATCATTGTAATCCATTAATTTTTTTCAATTTTCATCTCATTATCAATCCAAAATAAAATAAAATAAAGTTGTGCCTTTCTGGAGATTTAAAAAAGGAAAAAGAGAGAATATAGATTATATAATTTCTTTTATAATTGTTTCCTCATGCACCATGTGTAAAAATGGGGGTGATATTTTTTAAGATTTTAATAGGTGTTTTGAGTGAGGTTTATCCTGTGTTTTTAGCTGATTATTCATGCATTATACTTAAGAGTTAAACATCATCTTTTAGGCTGAAAAATGTTTAATCTTTTTACCACCAACAATAATCAACAGAATTCACCTGAAAAAAGAGCACATTATTGGATCCCTTTTAATGTTTTTAGTGGAGGGATGATAATTTTCACGAGCCTGTGATGATAAATTCAACTTACATGTATGAGCATAACTTGAGATTTAATTTCTCTTATGTGAAGAATGACTTAAAATTCATTGTAAGGTAGGTTGTGATTGGTCCCTAGATGGATTTCCAGGAAAAAAATTTTAAATGTGAGAAATTAAAATGACATGGAATTTATTTCACATAGTATTCATGATGAAATTTAATATTTGATAAGATATTGGATGTTTTCTCACTTTTGATTAATATGTGAATTTTAATTCGAATATATGATGATTGTCTGGGAGTGCAATGGTTATGTGTGGTGGAGGGATAAATATAACATTTTCATACATTTTATTTTTTAATTCAATGTTTATTTTCCTGAAAAAGTGTTATTTAATGGGAAATTGTAACATTTTTAGGGTTTTGTGGTATTTTGAGCTTAACTGAAAAATGGCCTAATTTTGGATTTCAGCTATTTTATTTTTATTCTATATATGGCGATAAGTTTTTATGAAATAATTTAAATTATTAAATCGTTTATTTTATGTTATGAAAAATAAGTGGCTTCATTTAATACTTCAGGATCCAAAGCTCAATCCATATTTTTGGAGGCTGAAAACCATCTCATAATCTAGAAATGAAAACTTGTGCATAGATATGGAATATATTAAATATAAGCTCGTATCTAATATTAGGAATCCCAAAAATATTAAATTATATATAGAGTTGTATATGAAATTTATGAACATATTTAATTAAGTATTCCACGCATGAATATATGGAAACATGGTCATTAATTCTTGAGAGGTTGGAGAATTGGAATAAGAACAATAACATGGATAAATTAAATGTGTTGAAGAAAATTAGGCATAAATCCTTCATCTGATGTCCAATAAAGCTTAAATTTTTAGACATGGATGTGGCAGATATAATTGAAGAACATTACAGGAGTAATAATTCAATTAATAGGTTATTTAATGTTCCATAAACGTGCATTTATTTTGGAGGTTTAATTTTGGAGAGAAAATTTCTAATTTTTCTGTCTAAATATCTGTCTTAGCTCCCATACCGAATGATATACATTTTCAGGGAGCAAGGTGGAGTATTAATTTTGTAATATATCTTTATATATTCAATATATATTAGGGTATCTCTTATTATTCTTCTTTTCATTTGTTTTGTTTTCAATTCTCTGTTTCTACCACTGTGATTCTTTTAACTCCATGTGTGTAGAGAGATAACCCTCATTATTGTTCGCGGGGGGGGGGGGGGGGGGGGAGTGACGGTGTTTGAGTTATTTTTATTCCTTAATGATTTATGATATTTTATTTTAAAACTTTAGTGGTATTTAAAATTTCTATGGTGAGTGGTTTCTCCACTTTCTCTACTATTGTTGTCTTCGTTCTCATCTACACATTTTCTTTCTCGTTGATATCCAAGTCATTCAAACGGTAGAGATTGACATAGGTATTGATGTAGAAGAGACAACCCCTATATACAGAGGTCTCAGTGTAGGGTAATACCATTTTAATGGAAGGGTGTAGAGTAAATGTTATATATCACTACATTGAATAGAATTATGAGGAATCTATTTTGAATAATAATGATAACATCACTATGAAACACTATTGAAAAAACGGCCTATACCCAAGGTTCAAAACCGTGGGTATAGCCCCCAAAACTGTGGGTATAGCCTATAACCATGGTTTTGGGAACCTTGGGGTTGAACACCGTCGGTATAGGTCCCCAGTCTATACCCACGATTTTCCAAAACCGTGGGTATAGAGGTAAGAACCGTGGGTATAGGGGAAGAACCGTGGTTATAGGGTTCCCGCAAAAAAAAAAAATCCTTCCCGCGGAAAAAGTTTTTTCCCCGCGCACAAAAAAGTGACATATACCCACGGTTTTTCATAACCGTGGGTATAGGTATTTTAGCCAGGACCTATCCCCACGGTTTTGGGGGAAACCGTAGGGATAGGTTCCCCTATACCTACGATTTTGGGAAACCATGGGTAAAGGTGACTTTTCAGGACCTATCCCCACGGTTTTCCAAAACCGTGGGGATAGACCCCCCTATACCCACGGTTTTCCAAAACTGTGGGTATTGGTCCTGAAAATTCACCTATACCCACAGTTTTCCAAAACCGTGGGTACAGGGGGGGGTCTATCCCCACGGTTTTGGAAAACTGCGGGGATAGGTCCATTTTCCAGTAGTGAAACCCCAAGAGCAAGAATTTTCTTCCACTAAATTCATAGTGTGTTTATTATTTTCTTTATTTGTGTTTTGTATTTTTAGTTATATATATATATATTTCATGTATTTAAATTAAACCCCATATTTATATTAGTTTAGTTAGTATTATATTAGTTAGATTATAAATAGGGACAATAGAAAAATATGTGTGTTGTGAGTGGCCTCCTTGTGATCGGCCCTAGGGTGTGCCACTATGGTGTATTCTTAGGATAATAAGAATTTAATTGAATAAAAATTTGGGACAAACCACAATTATCAATCCATAATAGTGCATAATATCATAAATATAATACCACTGTTAGATCCAGGATGTTGGGTTTACCATAGGCACAACATAACATTTGTTTGCATAAGGTGTTTGCTAAAATCACACGTGAGGGTATCATTTTTATTCTATTATTAATATTATATATATAAATTTATATATTAAGAAAATTTATAAAAATTTGTAATATGTTTTATTTTCATCAATATAACATTAATATGAATTAATATGAATTTTTAATAGTTATTATTTTTTATATTTTTTGTAATGTTTTTTATAAAAAATTCATTATTTATTATAAATACTTTTAAAATCATTAGTACATGATTAAATTATTTTTTAAGTAACACTAATTATTTATTATTTATATATGAATTTATAATTAATATTACTAATATTTAATAATTTCAAGTATTTCATATTTTTTATTTTACAAATTTTCATAATTTCCTAAAATTTTCAAATTAGTAATAATATTTGGCAATTAAAACTAATATTTAAATTCATTTATAATATTTAATAATTAAATATTTATTATAAATTATTTAATTATTATTATATGTTTTTTCAATTATTATTAGATTTCTAATATTTACTACATATATATCACAATTTTTTAAATAATTTAAATACATAAAATATATTAAAATCTATTTTAAATAAATAAATAAATATATAATATATATAGATACATATAAATATATAAAAAATATATATATTTATATATATATAATAAACCATAAATGTTTTTTTGAAACCTGTATGTATACATATTTAGATGTTAATATATATATAATTTTTAAATAATTTTACATATTGTTGATTTTAATTATAAATAATTTTGGTTATCTAGAATTAATAATTTATATATGGAATTTATAAATAGATTTGAATTAATATTTTTGAATTAATATGTATTTTTAATTGAAATTTATTTCGAATTAATAAATATTTTGAATCAATAATTTAGAATTAATAATTATATTTAATTAATAATTTTTACCTAATTTTGGTGATAAGAATGATAAAAATTGATTAAAACAATAATTATTGTTTATATAATTTACATGAAATTAAAATAAACAAAAATCAATGCTAACATATTTCATAGAATTAACAATATGTATAATTGACATGATATAAAAATCAAAGATATAATTTAAAATTGTAATAAATTTTTTATTTGGAATAATTGATTATTGGAAAAATATATATTTATTAAAATATTACCCAAACCCACCAAGATTAATAATTATGTAAAAATTTCAAATTTAATTTTGTTATATATGTAATTATGAATAGATTTATCTATATACTTATATATACATATTTATAAATATATATTTATAGCTATATAAATTTGTTTTTAAAAATTTATATATATTTAATTATAATTAAATATCTATATAAATTTATTTTATAAATATATATATTTATGAATGAATATTTATATAATTATATATAAATAAATATCTTTATAAATATTTATATATATACACAATCATATATATACATGAAAACATGACACAAAAATACATATATCCAAATCAATTTAAATGACACATGCAGACATGATTAACATGAAAAAAATGAATAATAAATTGGAATAAATCTCAAATACCAAATACAACATCAAAATCAGATACAAATATATATATATATATATATATATATATAAATGAAACAATGTGAAAAAGACCTAATAATCAATTAAAATAACTCCTTCGGACCCATTTCACATGTAGAAAGGGACTAATAAAAATTATTTGATTCTAAATATCAAATACAACATCAAAATAGGATAAATTTAGTAACCTAGGGTTTGGGAAAACTAAATCAGTATCAAAATTAAAAAAAATTATAAAATGAAAAAAGAAGATAAAAGGAATCTGTACCAATGTGATTTGAAGACAGATTTGTCAAAAATAAGCAATATGTGAGTAGATTTAACTGGGCTTAAATCGGGTGGTGCATGAAGCCATTTGGGAGATGGAGAAGAAGAGAAAGATAGTAAGAATATTAGGGTGGCATAGGTGTTCAAACCTTATTTTTTTGTGATGGTCTATTTGTGATGGAATTAATTCCATCACAAATAATCATTATGACAAAATTATTTATGACGGGAAATAATGACCATAGAAAATACCTATTATTCGAGAAAAATTTTAAATGGAAACAAACATATTTCACAAATATCCGTCGCTATATATTTTCACACTTTGTGGAGGGATGTCCCACCAAAAGAATTTTCAAAAGATGGTTTATTCTATTATAAGTGATTAATAATTGTGACAGAATAAACCATCTGCCACAAACAATATTCTTTTGGAAAGTATTTTCAAGGGGACAATTTACGGTCGAAATTACCCCATCATAGATTCCCTTTATTCCAGTAGTGTATATTCATCATTTATAAGTATTACTTCATCATCATTCATCATAATAAATTCCCATCTCTTGGGTTATAATGAATCATATCATACCTTTGATGTTATTATGTTACATTAGCCATTTATTCTTCCATATCTGTTTAAAAAATTGTATCAACATCTATATTAATAAAACATACAAATTCATGGTCTTTATCATCTCCAAGATTAACTTTTCTCTCACTATCTCCTTGATTTAAGTGTTCATTCCCAAGGAAATCACAACATTAGGCCACACATTTTTTTTCATTTATTAGAATTATAGAAATAATATCCCCTAATTTCCTTATGATAATAATAAAATATACATTTTTAATACTTAAGGAGAATTTTATTAAAATAAAAACATCAAACATTTTCTTTACAACCGTAAATATTCATAAAATACAGATTTGGATGATTCCAAATACATATATCATAAAATGTATTTATGAATTCATTGGATGGAATGTAGTATATTAATAATAAAACTACCTCTAGAGAATAACCCCTAAATGTAATAGGAAGGTCACATAGACTCCTCGTTAATCAAATAATGTCCAATAAGGTATGACTTCTCCTTTTAGACACACCATTGCATTATGATCTTCTAGGAGGATAGTGTTGTGAAAAAAAATCCATAATCACTTAGATGATCTATGAATTCCAAGCTCAAGTATTCAACACCTAGATATGATAATAGAATATTAATACACTAACTTGGTATATTAGGTACTTCATTCAATTTTTTTTGATCTTTTCAGAAGTTTCATACATGTGTTTAATTTGATATAAAGAAACAAACATACTGAATTTATTAATAAAGGGGAAAAATACCTAAAACCCCCACTATTGTTTATTATCATTAGCCAACATTCATAACTATATATGAGATCAAATATTCCACATTCCATTTAATATTTTCTCCAAAATTTATTATTTTCATTTTACAATTAGAAAATATTAAAAATTCTAAAATTATTCAAAATCGAATGAATCCATTAAACATGTTTAGGGATTCTTTAGATATGTTTCTCATTTACATGTCCATGGTGACAATGCTAAATGTAGGTGGGATTATAATTAATCGTAAATTAATATTCTAAATGTTATAAATAATATTATCCATATCTATAATATATGAACCATTCATTATATTCCCAATTGCATAAAAAATTTCATTATTATATATAGAATAAATATTTTTCTTAATAGCGAATAAGGATAAATTCTAGTCCGAACATGATATTGTAATAATGTTTCTATTTATTTTTGGAAGACAATATAAGTTCTCGAATTATAGTATTAATATACTAGGTAGGGTTAGATCATTAGTTTCCAATTCTAATTCCGAAACCCTTTTTCTATTATTGACATGATGTTCTACTTCATCCTTCACCGATTCTATCCAATCTATGATTCTATTTTTGTTAGCACAAAATTATGGTGTTCACACCACATTAATATGTAATTTAGAAACTCATTATCATTTTTATTCCTTTTCATATAAATGTTTCTAATGATTTATTTTTGGAATCCCTATTCCATCCACAAAATTAATACGTTCACTCCACATTAATATGTAATTTTTATATAAACAAATAGTTTGCATTACTCTCCCAAAAATAGAAGTCATGTATATTCATACATATCAAAATGAATCTTATGAATAAGATACATCTAAAATTTATATAAATGAAAATAGTTATATGAGATTTATAATCTCCACATGATTAAACAAAGAGAGATAGATAGATTACCCCTCAAATTTCTAGAACAAGAAATAACCCTCCATGATGGTGGGTTGTCCAACCCAACATCCCTCTCCCCCGGGAGAATTTCACCTAGAGGGAATTAAGTTCATGATATCTCTAATACCAAATATACAAAAAAATATTCAATAAACATTCTTAAGATAATAAATATAAAAACAATCCAAGGATTGGGTTGATGAAAAACGAAATTTTATGGAGTTCCACCTAGCATGTAATGTAGGGATCTAGTTTTTAGAGACAAATTATCACATAAATAAATCAAAAACGTTATTTACATTCTAAAAATAATGTATATACATGAATAAATAATGGAATACATTCTGAATAAATTAATATTTCATAAATTTAAACATGATATAATCTATTATAAACCATTCATAAATAAAGTATTACTTGAAATATTTTTTAGTTAAACTAAATAAAATGGATATTCAATTATATTGAATAAAAAAACTTTATATCTACTTTCAATATTAACTTTTTTATATTATTCATCATACAATATTTCAATTTAAATATATGATAATATTATGATTTATTAAAATTTTACCACATGCTTTCTATTTTGTAAACCATTTACATGTTCTAAATATTGCATATTTAAACACTATTTATACCTAGAATTAATATATCAAAAAAACATTCGATGTTTTCTAAATAAATCTTAACTAAATACCCTCTTTAATTGTAACAATTCAAATTAATTAATTATGAAAAATTCCTAATTTTAAATAAAAACATCATTATTTTTTTCACTTAATTTTTTTGTTTATGAATTATCTATAAATTAAGATTATTAGTTAAGAATAAACACTTTATTCGAAAACTTCAATACATGCCATATAATTGGGTCAATGAACAAATACAGTTTGCTATAATTTATTAAAATTTTATAAACCTTATAAATTTAAAAAATATATTCTTAATATAAACTCATTCATATTATTGGGATATTTATATTTTTTATTTAAAAAATATTAAAATAATAAAATATTACCATTTTATAATTAATTATTTTATAAAATAATTTAATAAATTATTTAAATATTAAAAATTATTTGATTCTACTATTTAAATAAAAATTATATATGACCTGATGCGGAGATGTGTGGTTCTCTAAACATTACATTATCATATAATATAATGTGCAGAGGGGAAAACCGATTATGATTTAATAAATTTAACAGTGAAGTAAACATGTTGATTCAATAAGGAACAAGGAAGTAATACCAATGATAGGTTTTATCGATTTATTATATGAAAAAATTACCAGAAGGAAACCCATAAATGTACTTGATCTATCCTCAATAGAATAAAAATGTGATAAAAATGAAGAACATAAACATGAATACCTGGAGGACAAAAAGATCCATATTCAAACTTTGATGGAGTATATTTGAATTCAATCACTAGATATGAAAATGAAATTCTCCCACCATTGAGGGGATTACAATAACCAAAGGACCCAATGAAATTTCTTAAGGATCCTGAAATACTTAAGTGGTGCTAGTGCCTTCACCTAGTGATAAACTATATCTCAAGAGGAAGACTGTTTCAGGATGATTTCATACAACTGTTTATATCCAATAGAATGGATTACATAACTTTATATATCCATCCTTTAAGTGTTTCATTTAATGAAACATATTGGTCATATTAAATATATCAAAATACATTAATTCATATTGGAATTATTCATTTATTTATTTTAATGAATGTAATAAATTTAATCCATTCATAATTGATTCCATTAAATCATTTATAATGGTATATAAATAATGAAAATATATTGGAAGTTCCATGAACATAATGTAGTTATTATATTATAAAGAACATACAACAGTGGAAACCATTTTAATACATGAGGAACGACCTGAAGTCATACCTAGATCCATACCACATAAACTAAGAGAACCCATTAGTTTCACAATACCCCATAATATTGGTGGTTTTAAATGTAGGGGACCTCTATATGCCCTTATATCTAATGTTAACAACATTCCACATAGAGTGCTCAATGAATTAAGGATAATATAACTAATTACTACAAGAGTTTCCATATAAATGGAAGATCGATCGATGATTCATCCTTGTGTAATTTTAGAGGATTTACTCACTAGGGTTGACAAATATTACATCCCATTTGAATACATCTTCCTTGATTTAGAATATTATTATTACATCCCACTCATTCTAGAGAGAACCTTATTAGATATATAAAATCCTCTTATTGATTTCCAAGAAGTGAAGTTGATATTAAAAATCTATGAAGAAAACCTAACACTTGATGTCCTGTAAGCTGTGGAAAATCCTTTAGTGGCTAATTATCATTTTTTGGATACTGTTCAATAATGGGATGAGTTATCAATATATGTATTTAATCTTATGGATTTTTATAAGTGAAATAGGGATATAACATAATCATTTGGATAATTTCAATTCAATAGAAACATAGTAGATCCTTTATATAGGAAAGAGTTAACATCATTTGATATATCACTTGAGAAACCTCTAACAATTGACCTCAAACTTATTCCATTGAACTTGTGATAAAATAATATGAGGAATTCAAACAGTTTACTATGAATTATCAATATTTATCATTCAAGTGAATAAGAAAGTAAATTTTTCAATGTATTGTTTTGGAGGAAATAAAAAATAGTTGGATGGAATATGATTAAAAAGGTATAATCACTACGATATATACTCATAGAATATAAATAATGGATAAAATAAAGACATAATAAGTATCCAAAATGATTCTTAAGAACTCCTAAAAAGGTAGTAATCAAGTAATATATGACTAAACTTCTCAAAAATGAATAAATAATCCTTATCTTTGATATTAAAAAGATCAAACCATTGAAATTGGTACCTAAAAAGGATATCACCAAAGTGGTTGAAAATGAAAAAGGATAATTGATACCCACTAATTCAATAACTATACGGAGAGAGTGTTTCAACATCCAATAATTAAATGATTCATCCAAAAAGGGTCACTTCTCATTAACTTTTATTGATCATAATATAAAACATCCAGTGGGAAGAGATTAATATTATTTTCTTTATGGATAATCAGGTTAAAATAAAATCATGGTTTCACTATAAAATTAAGAGAAATGAATAATCACATGTACACATGCTGCATTTTTTATCAGAGAATTAATTTTGAAATGAGAAATATACCATCTCCATTTCAATGATTCATGATTCCAATATTCCATGACATGATTGATGATTTATTAAAAATATTAATTTATGAATTATTTTTTATGTAAATTAGTTTGTTGAATATTTAACACACTTAGACAATGTTTTGGAAATATGTGAATAAAAATTGATTAGGAAAAGCCTCACTTCAAGGTATTGAGTGAGATAGTGTTTTGTCATAAAATTTCAAATAAAGGAGTTGTAGTTGACCCATCCAAGATTAGTATAATCGTTGGGCTACCCATACCCACAACAATACATTCTCTAAAAGGTTTTCATTGGAATTTGGGTTTTTATTAATGATTTATTAAGGATTTATATATTATTACCTACGAACAAACCACCATATTAGAAAAATATGTCACCTTTAATTTCGATCCCTAATATCAGAAATATATTTAATTAATAAGGAAATTATTGGTAAAATATCTGATTATTATTTCCCCAAATTGAGAAGAACTATATGATTTAATGTGTGATTTAAGTGACAAAGAGATTATTTTTTCCCTATGGAAAATGAAATAAAATATATTTATACTATTATATTAGGATTTTAAAAAATTGAATGATTTTAAACAAAACTACACAATGACTAAATATGAGTAGCTAACAAGTGTGTTTGAATTTGATAAATTCCATTCATACTTTCTATTCTAAAAAGTCAATGCATATATAAATCATTATTCCATATGATATTTTACACTATGAATGATTCAAATATCAAAATTATTTTGGAGATAGTTTTACTTCAAAAATATCACTTTTAAATCGAGGATAAAAAGGGGATTGAGATTTTCATCACTGATAATTTATCAAGCCTAGAACTTGAGACAAGTTATATCAATATTGAATTGATTAAAGAAGCATTTCCTGATAAATTACAGTGTACCACTGATACTATCACACGCTGGAATTATAAAATCATGAACTACATAGATTCGACCATGGTGTATCAATATTTATTAAAAAGGAATGGATAAGGTTATTAAATGAATTCCATTATTGTTATTGGGGTAATCTCTTAATTTTTAGGGACTATGCATATGGAATGATTTAGAGATGTATCAGTTGATAACATTTTGTATATTTTATAATATGGATAATCTAGTGTAAATTTTGGAATTCATTGTCAAATGATAAAATTATTTTAATGCAGTTTTTACAGATCTACCTTACACCAAGTATTCAAGAATTCATCATGAATTGTGATAAATTTAAAAGAAAAAGAGGTTTTAGTTGGATGTGTGATATTCCACAACACCCCATTATGAATGATCAAAATTTTAAAATATGGGGATTTTAATTCATGGATCCTTTTACTAAATAATTTGGAAAATAATATATCATATTTTTTGTTGACTACATGTCAATGTAGGTGGAAGTTGAAAAATATGCAAAAAACATGGATTATGTGGTAATTAAACTCATTAAATAATGTATCATCTCCTAGTTCCAAATACCATGACTCATAATTAGTTATCACAATAATCGATAAATAAATTCTATGTTTTAAATTTTAGTGACTCGCAGTGGGATCTCCCATTATACGGGCACCCCATTTAATCCATTGACAAATGGAGAAGTTGAAATTTCAGACAAGGAGATTAAATGAAACTTAGAGAAAAATTTGAACATATCCCACAAATTTTGGTCAACATAAATTTATTGATCACTTTGGGGATACATGAAATATTATAAAACACTAATTGTATGGATATCATACAACATATTCTTCAGAAAAAACATTTCACCTACCTATTAAATTGAAATATAATTCTTAATAGGCAGTGAAAAAGATGAATATGGATTAAAAAACTAGATAGGAAAAGGAATTTATATATATGAATGATATAAATGTGATAATAAGAGAATAATATGTTAATCCTATGATATATAAAGATAAAATATTAGTCTAGGATGATAAGAGAATACAACAATGATATTTTTCACTCTGTGAAAAAATCCTTCAGTTCAACTCTATAATTAGAGTTAAGGATGGAAAACTTCAATCAAAGTGGTTAGGGATAAACACAGTTTCAACTTTCTATCCCCATAGTTCTTTTGAAATTTATGGTATAAATATTCCTCTATTTAAGGTGAATGAAAATCGCCTCAAACTTCAGTACATTTCAGATACGATAATAGTCGTTAAATAAATTCTTATAAAATAAGACGTTTTTCATCTGAATAAAGTTGTTAAACTTAAAACATTATAAGAGAAATACCATAATTAGTTCCATTTCATTGATTTTATTTTTAGGTTTTTTCATGTATAAATTAGAATATTTGGATAGTTTTAATTTTTCTATTGAAATTTTAGTTGATATTTTTTGACTACACATATATATTCATCCACATGACCCCTTTATTACGGTTTTATATTTATAATATTATGTGGGGTTTTTTATTAATATTATATCTATAGTTACATAATTTATCAAGCATCATTGGATATATACAGTCTCTCAACATCCATATGAAATTTCTTAGGGACGTGTTGCATTTTTTTATATATTTTTTTACTTATAAAAACACTATGTAAAATAAAATTTTAAAAAACTATCATCAATTAAATTTAGAACCAACAATTTTTTTTATTTAAGAAGAAAGAAATTTAGGTATATACCACTTTTATCCATGTCTATCCTGGTCATATTATTCTTTGTTAGGTGAATCTTATTCGTTACAATATGATTTTAATTTTTTTTTCATATTAGTATATTCATCGAAAATGTTTTTATACATGCTGTTTATTTTCTAGACACTTATATGTACTCATTCACATTATTATTTTAAGAATTATATTTACATACCATTTTGGACTCTCTCCACTTTTACATCACTTTTTATTTCTCATTTTCATTGAGGTAATATTAAACATGAATTTAATTTTAAAACATTCCTTGTATTTCCATCGAAGCAATATGAATTTTGAATGATTCACTAAAATAACCGAGGCATTTTTTATTATTATAAATATTTAACCCACTAAACCCACCTTTCATTTTCCATATTACATAGACCATAAAATCCAGGATTAATAATTTTTAGGACAATCCTATAATCAATACCCTTCCCTGCCCATATCTTGAATATTTGTATGAATATTTTCAATCTATGTGTAAAGGAGTGTCATTCATGGAGAGGGTTCCCTATGGAACTATGAGGAATTTAGTGAATAGGTATAGATATTATCACATCATGTTATATGTATTTATTTTCATACTAGACAATTTATTTCATGTATATTTTTCTAAGTGAATATATATTATTTTTAGTTCCAGCAATTGGTAAATTTTTTGTCACTACGTAGTAATAAAAACCTTAAAAGATACTTATAATATTTATAAACCATTACATTAGGATCTAGATAGTTTTTATATTACCTAATTTCACTAATATTTTATAGAGTATGATCTACATGGGTAAGTTTTTTGGGTCACTGTGTTATATTTATTTCACGGGGTTTTGAAAATAATATGAAGGCCCAAAAAATGTTTAATCTTTTGATTTTTACTATTGTAGATGTAAAATTAATGAAAAACATATGGTAAGTATTCATACATATAATAATAGATAATATATTTGATTAAAATCATCTTTAGTGGTGGGAGTGGTGGGAAGGTAGGGAACATGATGCAAGCATGTAGGTAATGGTTTTAAAATGGAAATTAGTGGATGAGAAAATATTTTTTGAAAATTGGGATTTAAAATGAATAACGATGTTTCATGGGTAAAAGAATTAAATTTATTTAAAATTTTAATTATCCTGTTTTTATTTGAATAAAGGATCATTCATGTGTGGTTTTTCGATTTTTTGCATAGGAGTGAAATCGTTAATGTGTCGGTGATTTGATGCATAAAAAAATCACTAACAATTTTATATTTCCGAATTAATTTTAATTAATTAGTTAACCATTTTAGGTGTTTTTTATTATTTTCATAATTTTGTAGTATTTTAGTCATTTTTATAACTTCTCAGTTAATTATATATTAATATTGGTTTTAATATTATTATTAAAATGTATTTAATTTTATATATTTTTATTATATATAATTTAACATTATATAAGTGTTTCCAGTTTTCAATCCATTCAACATAATATAGATTATATGAATTTATCTATAATTATAGTGAAATATTCACTAATTTTTTTAACTTTAGATAGTATTCCTGATATACCTAATTATATTTATATATCTATAATCTGTATTATTTTGTTCAATTTGGTTATTATTAATATTTAATAAGTATTATTACTTTTATTATTATTATGTTCAATTTTTTTCTTTAAAACAATTTTCATCACTACTAAAAATTATGGGAAAACACTATTTATCTATTATCAATAATTTTTCAAAGAGGTGATAAAGGGGAATTCATTATCAATGCTTAAAAACACTGATGGAGGGACCTTTTGTTAACACGTTTTTTATCTTTAATAATGTTTGACCTTTATCAGTACTTTTTAGCATTGATAAATTAATATATTTATTATTAATATTTTAGAACTGATAATACCCTGCATAAAATTCATATATAAAAATATTAAATTGTATTAAAATAAGAATTTATTATCAATTTTATTTTCACAATCTCAATAATACAAAATTATTAAATTGATATCAAGAAATAAAATTCTTTAATAATGTGTTATAATACATTAAAAATTTATACATATATATATATTAATATATTGGAAAAAATATATATTTACACTTTTTGCAACAATCACACACACACACACAAATATATAAATACATATATAAAGATGTTGTAACAAACAAACAGACCCACACATATCTTAATTTATATGTACATACACACATATACTTATATACTCATAAATAAGAACATATATAAATACAATCTAATATTTAAATACAAATAAGCACATATAAATACATACATATATAAAAATACACATATACACACAGACATATATAAATTTATACACATAAATAAACACAAATAGAAATACACACAAACATAGAAATAAAATATATATATATATATACATATATAAACACAAAAAATATATATAAATACACACATAAAATATATATATTTATAAACATATACATCCACATATAAATACATATATATCAATAAACACATATAAATAAAATCATCAACATCATTATCATTCAATAATTTTATTTTCAAAAAGAGTGAAGGTACAAGGACAAGGAAAGGGCATCAAGAGGATGTAAAGGAAAAAATGAGATTAAGGGGGTCTAAAATAGTAAAAACCAAGGCTGCATCCTTTAAAATTCTTAACACATTTGGGGTAGAAATATCCTAAGCTAGATAAGAAATGAATTCATACCCCTTGAGTAGCCATGGAAGACAGAAAAATCAACCACATGGATCCTTTATTTCTATGTATGAAGGATATGAATATTGTTTTGAATTAGAATCTTAGTCCTACGTATTATGTGGGACATCTCCTAGGGGTTGTAACTCGATAGGGAAGTGAAACAATGATGATAATGGAATCCATCTCCACCACTTCATGTTGAAGGTATTTTGGCTACAATAGAGGAGTATAGTTAGCTTGGAATTAGCTTCTACACCAAGGGAGTTACCATATAAAAAATAAGTCATGAAATCCATGATTACATAGAGCCTATTTCTAAGAACCAGTCTACCACCCTACATAAAACCCGAGATGCATGAACCATCCATGTTTATCTTGAGACTTGAATGATGAGGATGTCATCGAACCCATCATCTTTGTGAGAAAATGCACGCTATATGCTAGAAAGGTCTCATATTCAGAAAGAGAATGAGAGAGGATGAATCTTACCAATTATTTATAAGTCTTATAAGATCCATTAAAAGGGACTTGGTATGGGAAGAAATGTTTCTCCTAGTATATTATTAACCATTGTGGTGAGATATATTATGAGACTTCCATATTCACCAACAAGCTGCAAAACAATTGCTGCTCAATCTTTCTTCTTGGGACTGGAATGGTCCGTTCTCTAGAACCGTAAGTTTAGAAACGAAGAACCAAATAGATCATAATTAGTTATAACTATGAAGTATCTAAATGAAATTTATAATGAATTTTCCCAATATCCTTCAAAAAACAAGTGGTATACTGTTTCCTCTTGCGATGCACTACAACATGAGCAACATGAGACAAAATTTCTGCCAACCACTTAATGTTGTCATCATTTGGTAAGGCCTAATTTTTGAGATGCCATATAAGAATTTTTATCTTGTCCAGGTTCTATTTGTATCATAGAACCTTTCCCCATTTGTCATGAGAAGACAAATCCATCCAAATTTTATGAAGATATTTTATCAAACATGACCCAGAAGACGATCATGTGGGAATTTATATATTTGGATCAATATTTATCCCTATAATCTCTAATAAAGAATGATGGTACTCATTCAAAATTGTAAGCATGAAACTTGGGGTCTTTCTATCCTTACTAAAAGAAATATCAGAAACTGGACATCCTAGAAAGCCTAATTTTGAACCGTCCCAACTATGATACCAGAGCTTGATATCCCCTATTCCTACAATCCTCCTATTATTATTGAGAAGGTTTGGAATAAATGGATGGAAGACTATCCAAACAAATTATGCACCACCAATTTACGAATCCAAATAATTCTTATGCTTCTCCTATATAAAACAACCCCATAGAGCATGATCATCTAGAATCTCCTAGGCCGACTTCACATGAAGACAATACATAGAACTAGAGATGCCCTAGAAAACAATACCCCTTCCTTTAGAGACTAAGAAAGCTAGTTTCATGATTCCCAAGGATGATTATCAATGGAATTTTCATACCATATGAAAGAATAAAGAACCTTTTCAATGATGGAAAGAACACCGTTCTACACCATGATTTCAGAAAGACTTTTTATGGGGATAGATGATATGATTGAGTTTACTAACGTGATTCTAAATACAAAAGACAAGAAATTATTTTTCCAATTTAAAGTGAGGTATGTGATCTTGTCAATAATATTTTCAAAATTTTGAATAGAGAGTCTTATCAAGGAGATCTGGGTCTATAGATAGTCCATATGAAAGTTCCTTCAAAGTATGTTCATATTTATCTCTAAATATTTCACCCTCTTCTTCGAGAAACAATTTGAAATAAAAATAATGTTGTTCTAAAAATTAATATTTTGGCCACTCCTTTTTTATTATTCCTCAGGGATCCAATTAGGGACATAAACAGATATTTTACTAAAATTATAAAAGATAATTTTATTGTCAGTGAACATGAGGTGAGAGATTCCCTGGAAGTGAGATCTACTATGATAAGGAAGAATTATTCCATCCACAATGATTTTTTTGATGAAAATACTAAAAATGAATTGGGTCAGGATGAAGTGGATTGGGGAGAGGAGGTCCTGTTGTCTAAGTCTTCATACCACTTTGACGAAACCATACTATTTACCAAGAAAAGAAATAGAAATCCACGATTAACTGAAACACCAGAATAAGAGATTTGTGGCCTCCGATGAGAAGCCAATATGGGTGAAAACTTTAAGTATGAAATCCCAATATATCATATTCATTATTCATGTAATGTTTGATAGCCGTGTTTTACCCAAGTCTCATGTCGTTTATTTCACCAAGGACTTGTTAAGACAAACCAGTAACACCTTGGATAGACCTTCCTCTGACAAAACCATGTTGTACTTCTGATATCCATAGGGGTAAAATACCTGAAAATATTTTGTTAATTATATTATCTAGAACCTTATAATGGAAATTAAATAGAATTATTTTTCTATATTTAGGTAGGAAATATTTGTCCTTAATCATAGGAAGAAGAAAAATAGAAGTTTCATTGGATACTTAGGAAGAATTCCTCTATGGGAAACTTCACTGATATATTTCCCAATGTATTTTCAGATTAGGTCCCATGAGGACATAAAAAAGGATATAAAAAACCATCTATTATAAGATTATCTTTTCAGGTTGAGAGTTAACACAGCCCCTCAAATCTCCTCCACATTCTATACCGATACAAATAGTGATTTATCATGGTCTGATACCATATGAGGAATAGTGTTGATGATGTCAGCAAAACCGCATGGATAGCCCCTTGAAATCTATGATTGGGACTAGCCTGAAGAGAAGAAAAAATCCACTCAACCATATGAGAAACTATCTCTTATTCAACAGTGAATGAACTGTACTCCATCTGAATATTGGGTCAATAGGTTCTCCTCATTTTCTTAATTCTATCTTGGAAGAAATTTGTAGTCTGATCACCCTAACCAAGCCATATTATTCTTGAGAATTCTGAAGCCACAAGTTCATGATGTTGGATATAGTCATATATAGTGATTTTTATGATAGTTTCACCAAATTTGATCAGATTCTAGGTCTCTTCCAAGATGAATTCCATTCTCACAATTTTATTGGTGATCGAGTCCAAATCCTGAAGATGAGATGGTTGATTGTAGACCCATATTTGAGATCTCCTTTTATGTGCCTGAGATTTTTGTGGATATTAACCAATGTGATTCCCATAAAATTATTTATCCAAGACACCCACACCATATATTGATAATCTAGGTTAGCAATCCACAATTAATAGAAGAAGAAATGGAAACTTTTTTTATTTCTGGGACACAATGAGAAAAGTAGAGGATAATGATTTGAAAAACTGTGAACAAGATGTGTAACTTTAACATATGGGTAGGCTGAGATAGATTGAAGGTTTTACAAGATCTGGTCTAGTAGACATCATGAACATTGAATGCCTTTATAGTTGTTGCACTATGTAAATTGATCTCCCAAATACCCCAAGCCATGGAGGCCAATGCTGGACACACAAGAAACAAATTCATGAGTTTCCATATAGGGAATATAACATCACACATTCTTGTCACTTGGGTCTTCAACCATCTAAAAATATCCACCTGGGATCCATGGAGAGTTTATGGGTTAAAACCCACTAGGTTGTTCCAAAGATATTGTCTTTCCATAGAGTCTCAGTATACGTTGAACAGGTAAATGAACATGCAGGGGCCACAAGAAAAAACTTAAGAAGTAACACTCATAATATTCCACTATATCTACTGATATATTGGTATTTCATAAAATCCAGACTTGCGAGTTGGAGGGGCCTACATGCATGAAATTATGAATGCTTATCTTTCGATCAAACACTCCAATATTGTAATGGAATTTCTTCAACTCTAACTTTGATACTAACAAAGCATTACTATTGTGAAGATAGGTAGATAATAAATTTTTTCGACCCTAACACAAAGGCCATAAGAATTCTAGAAAATGAATAAAATCATTGAAAGAATCTTGCACCTGGATTTGATCCCATGTGTGGGGGAACTTTTAACCATAAAAGAGGATCTTGAAAGAAGAAGATTATATTTGGATCTGGTGCATACATTATTGATAGTAGGTTTGAGATCATCCTATGAAAACCTTGAATAAATTTGACCATAGGAAACTACCCCATCTATTTCAATGCAAGAAACATGAAGTAAACACACATGATCAAAAAAGGAAATCAGAAAAGGATATTCCAGTTCATGAGATATATTTCTACAAGAATTAGAAATAGGCAACTTCAAGCTTATATTTGTAGAAAATAGAAGCTACTAACTTTATTCCATATAAAATAATGCACTGTGAAGAACAATAAGAAGAAATGATATGCCTTATGATGGACCTCGTTTTTGAGGCAAGGGAAAGTGAGGATAAAAGGGGTTGATAGCGACATACCTCCCATGATATAAATGTGACTGAAGACCACCAGGTCGAGGAGGATATTGGGTGTAAAATAAGTCCTTCCTATGGATTTGGGTAGGTCATAATGAAAATGGCCATCCATTCGACCGAACTTTAGTAGAAACCTACTACTTGAAAGAAACCAGATACAAGCACGGAGAGACCCTTTTATTCAAAGACTCAAGGGGCTTAGGATCCTACATGGGAAGACCAATTTGAGATGTAGTAGGATGAAACTCTATCATATATTATGAACCTAGACTGGGTAGAGAAAATGAGCCACCTACCAAGTGATCATCATGAAAATAATCCATGTGAGGATGATATGATCTAGAGTGATAGAGTTTTATGTAAACTGACAAGGTTTGACAAGGGATGTGATTGCCCGAGAAGAACCACATCACTAAGGGGTAAAATAAAACATGGAACCAATATAGACCACCATTAGCATGGATAAGAAGGTTGGATAGGTTATGAAACATCCATGTCTATTCATATCATGGTTATTTAGGCTTCCTCAAGGTGAAGGGTACGATTTTCAATGCATAAGAAACACCCTAGGGGGTTGTTAATGATTTGTAGGGAAGACATCTTCAGGAAAGGGAGTGGAATCCTTGAAATATAAGTAAAAACCTCCAAATGAGGAAATTACCTTCCGTGTTGAATATCTATCGACCATTGATTGAGGAAAAACTACCACCGACCAATAGAATGGGAGCTTTTACACCATGGATGAATGGAATCTGATCTGGAGTCCATGGATATGAAAAAATATTTCCATTTGAGAACTGTGACTTTGTCCAGAGAATCTAAAACCCATGAGTCCAAAAACATCTGGAAAAGGGAAAAAAATGTTTTTCAACCCCGAATTGAGATAACATGGTCAACTTGGGAAGATTCAATGCTTCCTCAAAGGCTATGGTTGGAATCCAGACCACAGTGCATGAACCCTCTGAGGCTTTAGGCTGTGCAACCATTAAGATTTCAAGATAGAAAGGAGGTAATGAAGATGTGGGAAATGAAGGATCACTACTACAAAACTGGCCTTTTACAACACTGTTTTTTATAATCACTTTAAAAAAAGCTGATAAATTGAATATTTATCAGCTCTATGGAAAGCACTGATAAATTTATCCTCTTATCAACCATTTTTTCACTACTAAAGGGAACCATTATCATCAATTTTTTTAGATCTGATAAAGGATATCCTTTATTATCATTTTATTTTTAGCAATGATAAAGGTTAACATTTATCAACAATTTATTTTTATCATTGATAAAGGGTATCATTTTTTCAATGCATTATTTGGACCTTTATTTTTTGGGTTGATAAATATTTATTTCATCAGTGCAATTTTAGTGATGATAAAGGTCCAAATAAATAAAATGAAATAATTAAATTAATAAAAATTAATTTATGAGTTTATTAATAAAATATTACAAATTTTATTAATTAAATGATTATTGATAAAAATGAACAAATTGATTATACATTATTAAATATTAAACATTTTATTAATTAGATAATTATGATAATTAATGTTATTAAATTGTAGATATTAAATATATAGATATATGTATTAATATATATATATATATATATGATTTATATATTAAAAAATATTTTTGCACTTTACATTAAAAAGTCAAATATTTTTTGAATACAAGTTTATAATTAAAGAGTAATATGAATTAGAAAAATTGGCTAATTTAGTATTACTCAACATATAATTCAATGTCATTTTATTTTTCAATTTAATATAGATCAAATCGACATTAAATTAATTTCACATATAAATAATTAATGCATTTTTGTATACAATTCACACATATAAAACTTATCCATTTTTTCAATATTGTAAATGTGTAATTATTATTAATTTATTCAATTTCACTCATTTTTTACATATATACATGAACTTAAAATTAAATATTCATTAATAATGGTAAAAATATATTTTTCAAAAATATTTCTAAATAAATATATTTATAAATTTACATTTACAATATTTATTAAATTATATATTTATAAATATAAATAAATAAATATTTCTTAAAAGTATTGGTATAATTATAAATATATACTATATATATTTAAATAATTATAAAATTTGTAATATATTTACATAAATAATTAATATATTTTCTATATTTATATTTATATATACTTATTATATATATATATATAATTATATGAATATATATAATTATATATATATATTATTTTATATAAATATTCCTATAGTTATAAATAAATAAATATAAAATTAAAATAAATATATTTTAAAAGGAATATATTTACTATATTTATATTTATATATATTTATTAAGTACAAGTATGTACTTTCAAATTTTTAATAATAATTATAATTATAAATCCTTTAACAACGCTTATGTAATAAGCACCGATAAAACGATTTTTATCAGCGCTATTTTTTTACTGATAAAAATGAAGCATTATCAATGCTAAATAATGTGTGGATAAATTAAAAAAATTTCATCACTAAAAAATCACTGATAAAGGGTCGCGCAAATTAAAAAACCATAACCATATGCGAACCCATCATGATATCATATGCTTTTTGTGGAAGACACCCACTACCGGCACTGCTTATCGGTTAATCAAAGCTCAAATTACACCACTCGAGTGCTTGTAGTTGCTCAAACATCTTGTCTGAAATCTAGTGTTCGATTGAAATTAGGGTTTTTGAAGGGAGTCTTAGATTTTTTTCGACCTAGAGAGGTAGTCCTTGTAATTATATTTTGGTATTTTTGGATTATTTTTGGATTTGTTCTTCGATTATGTCGTTATTTATGGTTTGATGATTATATAATAGCGAGGTTGGCCATCATATTTTTTTGTTTCCTTTTTTGATTCAAATCTAGATCGCTCATGGAGATTTTATTAATTCTAGACTTGATGGTGACACATGGAGTGATATGGAGTTTAGTTGGTTGTTTTATTTTTTTTTAAATTTCCTAGATTGATTGCCCAATATTAATATACATATTTTTCATTCTTTATTTTATCAATATATTCCATACATGTGAAATTTTACAAATTGAAATTGGGGATATTCAATGTGAGGGAGTTTAAGGTAGGTTAAGGGATTGATTTTATATTTTTTTTCTTCATATCTTCTTCTTTCTACATATCTCGATTGGTGTGATAATTCAATGTGTGGATGCATCATGGTTGTTTTTATTTAAATTTTATTTATACTAGTTTTATTTCTTTTTTGGGCCAAATTATTCCCACTGTGTTGTTTTTTTGTGCCCTAGTTCTTGTTTCTAGCCCACGGGGGATCAAGAATGTCCCTTGGACACTATCATTATATAGATTGACATTCCACCCCAAAAATTTAAAAAAATTATTCAATTTTCAATGGTTATCAACCTAGGTTTTCAATATTAATTTTGAAATTTATAGAACACTTCCCTCACATTCATGGATTGGGAAATAAATATCCCATGAATTCCATGAGTCGCCTATAAACGAAGGAAAATTTCAACTCATTAATCATCAATATTTAAACATTGATAATTATTAATGTAGAAATTTATTATCATCATTCCACTTTTTAACCACTAAATATTATGTTATGATAATTAATAAACACTTTCAATATATCCATAAAAATATTTTTTATGTAATGATTTTTAAAAATTCCTCATTTTTTAAATTTAATTTTCATCAATAATTCATATAACCTTTAATACTAAGCTCATATTTATGATTCAATTCATACATTAAATTTTCTAATTTATAAAAACTATTCTCATATTAAATAATGAGAAAACAGCCTATTTGTTTTATGTATTCCCAATTCATGTAATCCATTAGAAAATGTTAATTTTACATGCAGTTGGAGTAACATGAATTTCCTTAAGAAGGGTTAGTGTGAGGATATGACATCCCAAGATTCGTGATATGTCATTAAATATTGATATAACATTATTTATAAGTGTAATAATTATTTAGGTTTCTACATCACTTATTCCAATAAATTTTTATATCTTATATTTGATTGAATGAGAGTTTATTATTTTTATTTAACAAATTTGAGTTTGATGTTACTCATTAATAGACTATATTATATTTTCATTTATATGTTATTTGAGAATGATTTTATATACAGTAATTCTTTTCTTAAATTAAATTTCCCATCTTCTTTAACATACTATATTTCTTTGAAACAATCCAATGTTGAGTTTCACGTATTAGAATTTTCTATAACATTCACTTTTCATAATGAATATATTATGTGTATTTATTTATATGTTGTATAAAATTAATTTTTTATGAACCCAATAGGATGAATATGAATCAAAAATGTATATACTCTAATCATTTTACAAACGAATATGAATATAGAGTTAAATAGTTCATCATGTTTACAAGAGAGACTCTAGATGACCCTTCTAAAATCCTTTGTCTATGTTTACATTATTATTAGTCCAGACAAATTAGTCTTGAAGAGTTGGACGAATATTGATGTCTATTTGGATTCATTTATTAATGGAATACAAAAAAAGGATTGGTTATTCATCACTCACACAGCTAGTAACAAAAGTAAGGATTCTCTATGCCCTTTACTAATATTAGTTAACTACCTCTTATCATATCATCTGACCCGAACTTCATGTCTGACATCCCCATGATGACCTTATCCCATAAATTGAGAGAAGAAAACTAATTATATTCTTGAACATAGAGGGAAAAATTTATAGAATAATCTAATTCATTGGTTAATGGTTTTGTTGAAAATACATATGATTGAAGAATCAACTTTAGAATAAAAAAACTATATAAAAGAAAAATATTCCCACTCATTTAAATAATCTAGAAAATATAAAGGAAGAGAAGGAAAAGTGAATGATGAATGGTGATATGATAGAGACAGTAAAGATCAAATGTGGGATGAGAGAATCACAGGGATGCCAGACATGATGATTTGGTTAGATGATATGCTAAGTGGTAGTTAAGAAACAACAGTGAAATACAAAATGAATCCTCAGTTTTGTTATTAACTTTGTGAGTGATGAAAAAAAAATCCTTGTTTTGGATATATTGATTAATGAATCCAAATATATATCAATATCATTAATTTTATTTTAGTTATCTACCATATATATGGTCTTTTAAACCATATTTAAGTGCATTGAGAATACTTAGTTTTATTATTAGCTTATAGTTGGAAAAAAGACACCCTTTGGGAAGATGTAAAGGCAATTTTACAATAAAATTTCTCAATTTTACTAAAAATTTATATAATGAATCATTGATTTAATTTTCATTATTCCTTATAGAGTTCAATTATTTTACAATATTTCTGTCTATGTGTCACGCCTTTGCAGGAAGGGAAACAACACTATCTCTGCTCAATCACAACGGTTATATTGATGTTTTCATAATAAAATCATTGTCCATATAATTAATGAATTGTTTCATATTGATGTTTTATTTACTTAGTTTTATAATTACACAAATAATAATTGTTTTTTATATAGATTTTTTTTGAGATGGGGTCCTCTATCCAAATTTCATGCTTCTTCTCCATTAAAATCATTTCACCCATGCATTTGATCATTTATCACTTTATTTCAAATGACCTCTAATACCTTTGTAGGAAGATAAAAATCACCACCTCTACTCAATAAAAAACTAATTTTGATGTTTTCATAGTAAAATAATTATCCATATAATTAATATAGTGTTTCATATTTATATTTAATTTATTTATTTTTTGGTATTACTCCCTTAATAATTGCTTTCTTATACCTGTGGATTATTTTTTTTCATGTTGGGGAGCTCTGTTCAACTTTCTTGATTCTACCCCCTTAAAATATTTTCACCCCTATTTTGGTTTATTTATAAATATATTTCAAATCACCCCCACTACCTTTGGGGGAATTGAAATGATGCCACCTCTACTAAATTATAGAGATAATCTTGATGTATTTCATAGTCAAATCGTTTTCTATAGAATTAATGTTTTATTTCATATTTATGTTTAATTTATTTATTTGTAGTATTACTCAAATAATTATTATTTTCTAATATAGGTGGATTATTTTATTTGAGATGGGGTGATCTGACCATCTTTTATGATTATTCTCCCTTAAAACCATTTCACACATGTAGTGGATTATTTATCACTTCCATTAAAATTACCTCTATTTTCCATTGGAGGAAGAGAAACACTACTGCCTCTATACAATTATAGAGGTAATCTTGATTTTTTCAAAATAAAATTATTTTCCATAAAATTAATTGATTGTTTCATATTTATGTTTAATTTTTTTTTTAATATTACTCACATAATAGTTACATTCTTATATAGAAAGATTCTTTTGATCTATTTAGTGTGATATGTCCATGTTTCATACCTTTTTTCACCAAAACATCCACATACTTCTTCTCCCCCCAAAACATTCAGCCTTATAGGGTTAACATTTATCACTTTCCTTCAAGTTCCCTCCACAACCCAATCACAAAGGTAATATTGATATTTTCACAGTAAAATAATTATCCATATAATTAAGGTATTATTTGAAATTTAGGTTTAATTTATTTCTTCTAAGTATTATTGAAAATAATTATTTTCTTATATTGGTGTATTTTTTTGAGTTGATGTGGTTTTTTCGAAGCTTCTCATGCAATGTCGGTAGTTTGACAAATAAAGTCAAAGAAAATTGTGGTAACATTGAGGGTTAGGATTGTTTTTAGACATTAGGACGTGTAAGAATTAGACAAAACTAAATCCGACACACGATGTGACAGGTATGACTCTAATTACTTATTTTTATTTTAAATTGACATTTTTTTAAAAGTCAATTGACTCAATGCGTCTGTTATCAGTTTAAAATCGAAAATTGACTTTAAAATGTTTCACTCACTTTAATCTAAGAAAACATTCTTGTATTTTTTTGATAATGTTGGGAATAAACTCATAAATAAATTGTGATGTGTAAGAATCATTATTACATAAATCTGATACACAATGTGATTTGTATGAGTAAAAGTGCATGTTTCAAGTTTAAAATTAAATTTTAGTTAAAAAGAAAAGTGACCTTCTCAAAACTGAGAAAAACAATTCAGATTGATTTGATACATTAGAAAAACTTTCCATATGTGATTTGGATCAAGTATGAATCTGCCACACCTCAATCTAATGCACGGTGTGACCAGTATGACTTTAAGTGCATCTTTATTTAAAATTAACATCAATTTTAGTAAAAAAAAGCTGAAATAATTAAAACCAAAAAAAATTAATATTTTTTTGATACATTAGAAAAATGATACATAAGTTATTTGGGACATGCATGAATCATCCACACCTCAATCCGATGCACAGTGTGACCGATATGACTCAAAGTGCATGTTTTTATTAAAAATTCACAAAAATTTTAGTAAAAGGAAAAATAATCTACTCAGAATTGAGATAACACATTCCAACTGTTTAATTAATTTAATAAAATTTTCCATAAATCATTTGTGATGTTTAGTATTCTGCTACACCTCAATTCGATGAACAATGTAATATGTATGAGTCAAAGTGCATGTTTTAATTTTAAAATGACGATTTAGTAAAAAAGACAAGTGAAATACTAAAAAATGAGAAAACATAATAAGATTGTCTTCTTGAATTAGGAAAAAAATAAATAAATCTTTTAGGACATCCTAGAATTAGCCGCACCTCAATCCAAAGAACGGTCTGACTAGTATGACTTAAAGTGCCTCTTTTTATTAAAAATTGTCATCAATTTTAGTAAAATGGACAACTACCTTACTCAAAACCAAGAAAACACATTTTGATTGTTTTGATACCTTATTTAAATGATACATAAGTCATTTTTGATGTGTAAGAATCATCCACACGTTATTTCAATACACGATGTTCCCAATATGTCTCATAGTGTTCGTTATCAGTATAAAATCGACATTTTAGTTAAAAAAGTTTCACTCTCTGAAAACCGATCAAACACAATACAATTTTCTTGATATTTTATGAGAACAATTCATAAGTCCTTTCTGATGTGTGGGAATCCGTTTCACATCAAACTGATAAATTGTGTTCTTATAATTAGTCAAAAGTTCTTGTTTCTAGATGAAAATGACATTTAGGTGAAAAGACAATTAATGTACTCAAAGATTAGAAAACACAATCAGATTGTTTTGATACATTAGGGAAACGATCCCCAAGTCATTTGAGATGTGTTGAAATCCTTATCACCTCAATAAAATACATGGTGTGACTGGTATGACTCTAATTATGTCATTTTATGTAACATTGACATCAATTTTAGTAAAATAAACAGTTTCTGGTAATTTATTTCTTTATGTTAATACTCCAATAAGAAACTTTTTCTTATATAGGTGCATTATTTCTAGCATGTAAGGGTGGTTTGTTCATAAATATAATTAGTTGGGTTAGGATTAAAAGATAAAGGAACATTGAATCTTTTGAATATATGTAATAATTTTTATTTTTGTAATTGTATGAACTAATGTTTGAAATGTCTTTGATACTGTAGTTTTTTCTTGTGTTTGTGTTATAAAATTAATCTCATATAAATACTATATTGGGACTTATTTTTGTTGATATTAGTTGTGTTTCTGGTGCAACGTTGTGTTGAAATAGAACATTGTTGAGGTGTTGTAGTGTGATGTTGCAACACACTACGTTGCAGCCCTTTATCAACAGCTTTTAAAGTTCTAATAATCGATGCATATAAAATAACTCATAACGATATAATTTATCAGTGATGCTAAATGTCCCATTTATCAGAGATTAAAAAGTGTTAATAAAGGTCCCCTTTATTAGCACGTTTTTAGCACTGATAAAAGACTAGAGCTTTTAACCTCTCACATGTAGTCAGTGCTTATCTAGAACTAATAAAGGCTATTTATAACACTGTTATAGAATATTTTTGTAGTAGTGGATGAAGAAGAGGGTCCTTATAGGAGGGAGATAACTAGGTAGTGGAAAAGGAAGAAAAAAATACTCATTAGGCTGAGGCACTAGTGAACCCTCAAGAACTAAGAAAGGGGGCCGACTAAGATCGAAAACCGGTGATACAGGATGTTCCACTAAAGATGAGTTCTCCTGCAGAGGAGAAACACTTGCTGAAATTTAAAAAACCAGTAGCCCATGGGGCCCATTATTCTGAACATACATCGTTTAACCATCTCTAACCCTCCATATGAATATACACAAATATATAAATATAAATACATATTTATCTACACACACATACATATATACACACAACATATAAAAATGAACTTATAAATGTTAAAACATATACATATATACATAGGAATACACACATATCTAAATACACACATATATTTAAACACACACACACAAAAAACCACACACATATATAAACACACACACACATATATATATAAACACACACAAATATAGATAAACACACACACAAATATATATATATATATAAATGTGTGTGTCTGTATTTATATATATATGTGCATTTATATATATGTTTGTATTTATAGACACACACACACATATATTTATAAATACACACACACATATATAAATATGCATATAAAAAAAACAAATATATAAATAAAAATATAAGTAGACACAAATACATAAATTAACACACATATATAAACACACATGCAGACATATACATATATAAAAATAATTACACACATATATAAACACAAACACACACAAAATTATCTGGTCACGAAGTGCTATAGTTCTTCCATCCTCCTCACTACATAATCCAGCTAGCATTTCCAATCTAGAAACCCCTTGGTGCATCTTCCTCCATTTTCTATTCAATGAGATGACATTGCAACCCATTGAAAACTAAACTATATTCTCTCATAAACCAATAGAGTGTAAAAATGAGCATGATAATGAGCCCCCCCTACACCCACGCACTTTCCAAACTAGAGACACACTTCCTATGTAAGCTACACAACCACCAAACATCCATTTATACTTGTGCAACAAACACAAGTTGGCACAAACTTCTCTCCTTAAATGATTATTTATGATGTGTTATTGCTAAAACCTATTTCATGTTTTCAAATCACGCATCATTATTTTAGTAGGAGTGTATTTCTATTAAATTCATATGTTTTTTGGGTAATGAAAGTCCCAAATAGTGAAATTCAGATTAATGAAGAAAGTAAAAAATTAATAATGTGATAATTGAGGTGGTTTCGTGGTGTTCCTATATCTATGGGAGAAAGGGGGCCGAAATTTATTTCTCTACTCCTGATACATTTCATCAGAGAATTATATGTTTTTCAACTATAAGTGTATTATTTTCATTTTAAAGGAGAAAATATAAAGCTTAGATAATATTGGTTTGGGTGGTTTATTTACTTGAATTATTTTCTCCCCTCATTGTCTATTCTGTACATCGTTTCTGTTCTATCTTGGATGTAGACCAATAAAATAAAACTATCACAACAGTTGATGAAAAAGGTAGTTTCCACAAATAGAACTCCATACTTTTGTCAAAAAAGTGACATTTTCTCTAAAAAATACCTCCACAACCATTTTGGGGTAAAATCTTGACATATAGCCTCCTTACATGATTCAAACCTCTCTTTTGGTAGAACCTTTGTCATTTTGTCCTCCCCATTATCATTAGAGAGGATCCTCTTAATTATCAACAATTTTTCATCAATAACACTATAGATTCATAAACCATGTCTTAAATATTTTATTGATAATAATTAATCTAATCACACCACATTTATCCATAATTGAATATTTAATTGAAATATGTGTTTTGAGATTTAAGATTAAAATTACATGAAAATTATATTTTTACATTGAATTTCACCATATATATGTTTTCATAACCTTTTTTTGTGAAGAATTTGGATTTTTTATTTTATGTGTGTATTAATAACTATTTTCTCTACATTTTTAATTTTTAATATGAAGTTTGTATCTCACATTTAGAAGATATAAAGTCGATATTAATGTAGATATTAACATTATTTTATATATTGGACCTTTATTTACTATTTTTTCCATAAATCCTTCATAACTTCAAAAAATATGATGAACGTTTTTCAGGTGTTATAAGACTCAATTCCTCCTATTTATTTTAACAAGATTAAAATATTTTTCACAAGGGAACTCATTAAAAAATGTGGCTCAACATGGATTATCTTTTGGAGTCTAAATTTTGCTTGGTCACTTATTTAAATTTGAAAACCAAACCCTCAAACATTCCATTTAAGTGAAATTTTCACACATTTTAGTGGTTATTATAGGATTGAGGAATCTTTGAAAGAAATTTTTGGTTCCATTTCTCTCTCTATGTATTTGTATGAAATAATACTTTTTGAAAATATCTCTTCCAATAAGGCATCCTCTCCCACATTTACATTGTGTTTCTTTTATTTTATGATTGTATGATCTATTTTTATTAAATAATACCTCTTTATTATTATATTTTTACCTCTCTTGTTTTTTATTTTTACTATAATCTGATAGTGGGGATGTTATTTTCTGTTTCCATTTTAATCCTTTAATTATTAAAATCATTTCCATGATGGAAACTCCACCCATTAAAGGGTAGCCTCCATTCATATTCAATATAACCCCTAATACATTAATTTATCTATTTCCAATCCATCAAATAACTATAATTAATCCATTATTATCAATTAATTGAGTTTTAATTTTTATTTAACTTGATCAATTTTCACTTTCACTGTGTTGTCGGACTTCTATGAATTGTGAAAGAGAAAATTTTATCATAAAATATAATCAACTCGGGATATAATTTTTGGGTTGAATTTTATACCTAAAATAAAATAATTAAAATTTATAGTGATTAATTTATGCCTTATTTTTCCATTGATTATAATTTTCATTTGGGACCATAATAAAATCAAAGTTTTATGATTGGATGTCATGATTTTAACCAAGGGTTCATTTATTCTAATATTTGAGGTTATAATAATTTATTTAGAGTTCATGGGTTCAAAATATTCGGTGATAAAAATTAAATAAATATTTATCAAAAGGGATAATTATGAATTAATGTTTAAGGGTTAGATGAGATGGATTTCATCTTCTCATATTTGTGTTTTTAAATAATTTTTTTCCTGGATTACATATTTTCTTCCAAAAATCAATTAACCAAACCAACCATAATTGTGTAATTTTTTAACTTATTTTATTTTTTTCTTAAATAATATTAGGAGACATTTAATTTAATTCCTCATTCATATAATAAAATAGTTATTCCATTATGCTACACTTAGAGAAATCAAAAATATGTATGATAGTGTGTGTGACAATGTACATGAAATTGGCCCCGTTTCTAAGGTGGTAATTTTTTTATCAACCTATTTTATGTTAGATATTTCATTTTAATTATTAATATTTATTTTATTCTCCTCTTGATTATTTTATATTCTCCCTTCCCCAACTCTTATTTTTCAGTCCATCAATTTAAAGCTCATTTAATGATATTGTACTCCCCTTCTTTTATATAATTTTTTTTCTCTCTAATTAATGATATCATCCAAAACTAAAGTTTATTTTTAATTACAACCCACTGTTGAACAAATATTTTGGGATTTAATATTAAAATCTCAAAATATAGGAAGTGTTGAAATTATACTGTTTTATTTTTTTCTATAATTATTATAATAGAGATCCTAGTTTCTCACCTTGAACAAATTCTATTTTTCACATCATGGATTAAAAAAATGAACATGAAAAAACCATTTGAGATCTCGTATCACCTGATATTAATTATGAACGAACATGAATTTCATATCCAAATCTTGAATTAGACATTGAGCTATAATATGTGTTATTTAACCTTATCCCTAAATTTCATGGTCACTTTGGTGATGATCCCAGAAAACATTTAAAAGAATTAAATGTGGGTATCTTAATATACAAACTAATGAATGTGTCTAAATACTAAATAAATTTAGGGAATTCCCATTCTCACATAAATTATATAAAAAATAATAAATAAATTATCTAAAACATGACGATGTTAGATCATGGAATAATTTTGAAAATATTTTTTATATTTATTTTTCCAGCATTAAATATCATAACTACTCAAAAGGAGACCTATGAAATCAATAAAAAAGTAGGAGAGTTATTGTATTAGTATTTATAGTTGATTAATAGGTTATGTGCAAGATGGTAACCTCATTAATCCAAAAATAATCTCCTCATCCAATAATTATATGAAGGTAACAATCTCATGGAGAGGAGAAAGGTGGATGTTGTGGTTGGAGGATCATTGGTTGAAAAAACCTCGATGTATTCTCATGAATTAATCAAAAATATGGAACAAAAAATCCAAAATCTCATGATCAAGGTATACTAACTATAAGGGAAGTACACTAGGTTAATACCTCTTCTCATAAAAATCATATAGATGATACTAATTTGGTTGAATTATAAAATATAGAGACAAATATATCATTGGATAAAAAAAGCCTCACCACCTACTATAATAAATCATTGAGGAATTTTTATACATCATACCATCCAAAAAATTATTTCCTACAACTACAAGAGACTGTGGATTGTGCATAAATATTCCTAGGGAGAACATTTCAAAAGCAACAACAAGAACACCCACAAAAGAATTGTTATTCATTTGAACCATTATACAACTAAGGATAGAAAGGTCACCTGGATGTGATATACGGATCTAGAAAACAAAAAATGAATCATTTTCAACAAAACATATAGAAACATCTACCTTACTAGTAGGGTTTTATACCACCCCAAAAGATATATTTGATGCTATAATTTCAATAATTCAATAATAAGGGAATTCCCAAACAAAGATAGATTCTAACACTGATGATATTTTGAAACAAATTGTTCTTAATCAAAATAATGAGTTGAAGGTTTATGATATTATGTTGATGGAAATAAGGATATAAATGATATTTATTACCATCATCCTCAATGAAATGGTAAAAAATAAATCTAGAAATATTCCCCCAACTAACTCCAAATACTAAGTGGAATGTCAGTTCTATCACATTAAGGTGGGTGAATAAAATGTAACACCCCAATATTCTATGGTACGCTTCTCTTTGAATAATAAAGTAGCGTGTGTTGTATGCAACTTCGAGTTCTAACACACCATAACCAATCAAACTAGCCGTTATGAATAGTAATACCAACTTTTGGAAAGTTAATAAATTTTATCTTTCAAAATGGAGTTCATTTTTGGATTTGGAATATTGAAATTAGATTAGGATGAGTTTTTGGTACATTTATGATAACTTTCATGTTTTGATGAATAATGAAAATTACTAAATTTTAATTAAAAACAACTTTTTAATTGAAATAAATAATAGTGATAAATTATGAATTTGAGTGGTTTTAAAGTATATTTAGAATATATTTTTACCATTTAATACAATTTTGGTCATTGGACGCAATTTCAAATTTAAATTGGACATAAACAAGTGTCAATCTTTTGATAGTTATTATTTCTTAAAAACACGCTTTTTGTTTTGACATCGGGAATTAATTTTAAATTAATTTATGCCACTTCTATTTTTTGAATTTAGAAAAATGGATTCCATATTTATAATCAGGAGGTCCAAATTGTGTAAATAGGTACCTTTTATTTTTTAAAATTTTGAATAATTACTTCGGTAAATATTTTATTTACCATGGATAAATGGTAAATCCGGTAAATAAGGGTAAAAAAACTAATATTATAATAATAATAAATTACCATAAAACGTGTCCTAACCCTATTTTTTGATAGATGTCAGACCATGGGAATATTAGGGTTAAATTTGGGACCCCATTGATCCACTTGTAAGTGATAATGACACTTTATATTAATTAAGTAAAAGTAAATACAAAAATGACATAAACATATATTATTTTAGAAAAACAATTTTTAAATAGGGTTATACATTTTATATTTTCGACTATAAATATTAATTAGAAATATAAAAATATTTCTTACATAATGACATTTTATTTATAATTTTTATACATTTAATAATTTTAAATATTTATGACACAATAATGATGTAGTATTTTCCTTATTAATGAAAGAATCAAATAATTATTATTATAACTGTTAAAATAAATATAATTTGAAAGTTTTGATGACATCTACAAATTTTATTGATTAATATTACTTGTTAGGATTTCTTAAATTAATTTTATTGCAATTAATAAAGTTGTTAAGACTTTAACAAAAATTAATTATCAAATAGTGTCAAAATTGACATAAAAGTATTTTTAAACAAAATATTATTTTATTAATTGATATTCTATTCCTAAAAATCTAAGGTTCAGACAAAGGACTTATATAATTATATGTGTATTATTAGTGTACCCCTTGGGGGTCTCTTGGATTTATATAGTAAGTTTATTAACCGTATAATCTAAAAATACAAAGTGACATGGTAAATGTCAAACTAATTAACTAAGAGTTAAAACTAAAAGATATGGTTAATAAAGTGACCCAAACCTGTCTAAAACCTATTGTTTGAGTTTTTGTCAACCTATCCCCACCTTAGACTTTGAATAATATACTTTTGAGCCATTAGAAACCGAATATGAATTTATTATAAAATAATATTTATATATTTTCCTAAGGTGCCCCACACCCCTCTTATAAAAAGGCACTCCCCCTTCCCTCTAATTCACACCTTCAAAGCCTTTTGGATCAGCCAATGTAACATCCATGATAAATAAATAATATGAAATTCTAATATATATCAATATTTGTGAATAAAATGTTATGATTACATTAAAAGGAATGATATGCTCGATGGCATCCCCAATACGCAACAACAAGATTCTATGAAACCTTACGTTGCACACTAATAATATAATCATACTATTTTAAAAAATAGTTAACGTATAGAAATTGTAATGGTGGGAATGAATATAACTAACTAAAAAAATGATTACATATGTTTTTTAAATATTTTTTTTACATTTATCCAATAAATTTTAGAGGCTTAAAAAGAAAATGGATCCAATTTTTAGAATAAATTCTCTTATAATTTTAAAAGATTGTTTTAACCGCCTCTTGATGGAGAAACCTTTTTAAATATACTTTTTGTCAATTTAATATGTTATATTTTAAAAAATAAAATCCTTCTTTATAATTGGGACATTGAAATTTACATCGGATAAATTTTTGGTATTTTTCTGACAATGTTCATTTTTTTAATGAATAGTGGAAAATACTGCATTTTACATCAAAACCACTTTTTCATCTAAATTATTTATATTGTTAGATTATCTTTTTAATATGTTTTAAAGTGAAATAATAATATATTTTTACCATTTAATCCAATGGTGGTCATTATAATTAATTTCACTTTGAAAATGGACATAAACAATTGTCAATCTTTTCATAGATGTTGTTTCTTAAAAACATGCTATTTGTTTTGACAGTGAGAATTGATTATAAAATTAATTAATTAAACATATATGTTTTTAATTTTGTAAAATTTATATCATTTTTTAATTTTGAATATCAAATAAATCTTAGGGTGAATTATTCGTATTTGTATGACAAATGTTCATTTTTAATGAATAGTGAAAAATACTGTATTTTAATTCAAAACAGCCTTTTCATCCGATTTATTTATATAGTTAGATTGTAATTTTATTTGGTATTAAGTTGTAATTTAATTATGTTATTATAATTTAATACAATTTTGGTCTTTTTATGTAATTTCACTCGTAAATTGGATGTAAAAGAAAATCAATCTTTTGATAGATTTTACTTCATAAAAACTCATCTTTGGTCTTGACACCGAGAATTATTTTAAATTAATTACTATAATTTCTGTGTTTATAATTTGATAAAATTGATTCCATATTTGGAATCATATGGTCCATATTATTTAATTAAGACTCTTATGATTTTGGTCATTATGAATAGTAATGACGATAATTATCTTTAATTATCGTGATTAATTAGTAATCGGGTAGTTAAGGGTAATAAAATAATATCATAAAAATATAAAATGACCACAAAATATGTCCAATTGCTACTGGTTGTGTCATGGACGCCCATGGGATTCCTTTTTCCAAACTTTGGGACCCCATAGAATCACTTTTGGGTGATAGTGACACTTTATCATTTTATGTGTTTTTAAGAGGAAAGTATAACCAAAGTATGTATAACCCAAGTAAAACAATTTTAGTTTTATCTATGTAATTGATCTGTTAGACTATAAATATTACATGGAAATCTAAAAATATTAATTACATCATGGTATTTTTTTTATAATTTTCATACATTAAATAAATTAATTTATTTATGACACCGTGATGATGCAGCGATTACATTACTAATGAACGATTTAAATAAAATGAAAAGAAAATTTAATATCTAAGACACACAATTGTAAAAAACCTATTGGATGGGTGGATTTAGAACCCTTATCACCTTATCCTCAAAATATATCTTTGTGGGACCTTTAAAATCCAAAAAGAATTTTAAAATAAAGTGACATTTTAGGACATTCCAAGAGTGCCCCTCCTCCCTCTTATAAAAGGCACCCACCTCTACCACCTTACCGACACGTCTGAAGCCATTGGCTCGGCCAAACTCTGATCATTTTATCTATCCACATCCCAATCTTCATCCTATAAGCCTTTCCTTAGGTATAAAGATCTTCAAGAAACCCTTTTGGTTCAAACCAAGGGGATTTACCCAATTTAAAGGTAAAGTCTTCTCTTATGTTCATTTGTTTTATTTTTCTTCTCCAACCCCCTAAACTATTTTTATTCATTTATTTTGTAACAAAACCAGTATATTAAATATATTAGGATGTTTTTATGAGAAATATTCGAGCTACACATACACACACCTCTGTCTAATGGTTAAAGAACATACTATTTCTGTGGATGGTGAATTACTGCCTCACGAAATGATGACTGTTCAATATTCTCTTAACACCATTCATGGTAGAAATTATGATGTCACTGTATTTTATATATGATATATATGGTATTTATGTTTTCTATATGCTTCTATATTTTATATTTAAAATATACCTTTATGCTTTTCATGTTGTGTAAATGCGATAATTTCATATGAGGAAGTGTGGACCACTGCTCCCTTAAGTGATGTGACTCGTTAATGCAATACATGGAATGTATAAAGAATGAAATTAATGAACATATGTGACATATATGACATATATATTATACTGTGATTATTATATATATATCTCTAATTTATTTTTAATTCTATTCATATGACAATGAAATGAAAGTAGCATTCACGCGTAGGTACGACCTACCGTCTCCAGGAACGGTGGATCTAATTTCTTATTATCTCCAAATGTTATGGAATATTATAAAATTAATATTTAATATATATATATGATATTTAAATCATTAATACTAGTATGGAGATGATTTACTTATAACTACATGGACAATCATTTTCAAAGAATTTCATTTTGGCTCATGTACCAAACATCGACCAAAACATCTGATATGAACTCGCATAATTAACTAATTATTATAACATTATAATATGTGATATGAATTGAATAATAAACATTAAATTTGTTCCTTAAGAAATTATAAATGTAAAAATTTTTATTATTCAGGAATATAAAGAAATGAACAAGACAAGTCGGACTTGAGGTAAGGGATCCTACCTCTCTCTTTCTTTTTAAGTACTCTATTTTTTGTCATTTATTTTAAGCTCATCATTATTATGTTTGGCGATGTTATTTTATATTCCTCATTCTATAATTTTTATGTTCATATTATGAGATACCCTATTTGATCTCATAAATCCATTTTTGGAAGTTTTAAGTGGCGTCGTTAGGCTGCCGAGTTTTCGTAAGGGATTTTTCATCTCACTTTTATTCCCGTGAGATTTATGATAAATTTTCCACCATTTCCTTTGAGTGGTGTATGTAATGCCCATTATTCTACTCTTTGTGTAATATAATTTTGTTTATGAGTATTTACATCAATGTTTTATAGTCCTTCTTTCATGGGTTGTACGTTTCGAAATTTACCCAAGTCGGTAAGGGAACCTTTCACCCTCCGATTTTTAAAATACTTATTTTTGTTTTGTCTTTTTAAATTACATCTTCTTATGTTGGGATATGATCTTATATATCCTTAATGATGTAAATTTTATGTCCAAGTCATGAGATACCCTTTATCTGTTTCATCAACTCTTTTTCTAAAATTTGATCTGAAACCGTTAGGCTGTCAAATTTTTGCAAGGGAACTTCTTAACCCAATTCCAATTCTTTGGGTCAAACCTATAATTCTTGATTTTTTCATGCTATGAATACGTGTGGATGACATATTATTGTTTTACACTGAGTATCCACTTTTATTTTTTGTATTTATATTTTTCACACATAATTATTTCATTTCATTATCCTTTCTCCAATGGCTTGATCCTTGATAGGGATTACATCTAAATTTCTTCTCATTGAGACATTTTTTAGTGATATGAACTATTATTCTTTAATAAAGTGTATATATAGACCCTTTGACATTCCATATCCATATTAGGTCTATAATAAAGTCATTTAAATGGTTTTAAAATGGTCTACTTTTATGTGGGTTATAATTTAAATGTTCAAAATGGAAAAGAACTATTTTATTAAAGCATTGTTTTAAATGGTTTTAAAGATTTATAATTTTAAACATTTATCATCCATGTACATGTTTTAAAAATAGTATTAAGGATTTATTTATATGGACATGAATGTTTTAAAACCCTTTCAAAAGTTTCTAAGTGGTATGGGACACTTTGATTCTAAAATCTGTTTTAAATGTCTTCTTTTAATATTTTCAAAGTATAAAGGGATATTTCTCTCATAGAGTTTTAATGGTTTTATTAGATGTTTTTATTTATGATAATATCATGATGTGATCTCTTGTGATTGAAATGTGGAAATTTTATGTCTCTTTTATGCATTTTTTAAGTGTTATGATTATGTTATTGTTCTTGGGAAATGTTTATGAAATCGGGTGGTTCCATGATAAACTAAGGGCGAGTGAGCCTAAGATAGGTCTCCAATGCATTGGGTAACGTGAAGGAGTTAAACTCTAAGGTTTCTTCGAAGAGATTTAGGGAATATACTGTGATGGGTATTCCAAAAGTAACCATGAGGGTTACTCCCTTCGTAAAAATGTTATGAATGCCTCAAGTTACCATTATCTCCTATGTTTTTTATTATTTGTTCATAAATCTTTTGATTTCACGAGGAATGTTAAAGTGCTTATGTTTTAAGAGTAAAGTATGATTTCATTTATTCTTATGTATAAATGGACTAATGTTTTCTTTTTATATTTTTATTTCCTTTACTGAGCTTTTTATGCTCATCTCATGTTTTTGAAATGTTTTCCACAGGACTTAATGATGAATAGGGTCAAGGATGGGATCAAGGAAAGACAAGCTATATAAAACATGGAAGTAGACATGTTTCTTTTTAAGAGTCTTTATTTCATGATGGAAACTGAGTAGAAGTGTCTAATTTGTAAACTTTTGAGATGTAATAGTTATGTCCTAATTATCTAAAACTCTAAACCTGAAAAGATACTCAATGTGAATTATTCATTTAAATCAAGATTAAGTAATGTTTTAAGATCGGGACATTATAGTTGGCATTAGAGGTCAGTTTAGATAATGTTAGAGGTTAGGGTATTTTCTAAGAATACGTGACATTACCATAATGGTTAGGATTTCAGAAAGAGTCATAGTTTTAGATAAAGTGAATGAGTAAGTATATCTTAGTGTTTATCTTCCCCATTAGTACATGATAATTTTGTTGATATACTAACAATGAAATGTTTGGTTTTAGTAAATGGATGGATGTAGCAGGCACCAAAGTGACAATGGGTTTGAAGGAAACTGTGGTGGTTCTCTGAATAAGAGACTGGATGAAATGGGGGATTCAATGAGGAATCTCATGTTTATTCTAAACCAACTATCAAGGAGTCATGATTAACCACTTGAACCTAGGTGAGTTCTCTGATGCATCATGTACGAGAGAACCAAATCGATGTGGAAGTTCAGGTAATAATTATAATGGTAACCATTAGGGTTTATATGATACTTACTTTTGAGGTAAGTATGGGTTACTATATGATGGGATATGAAAGGAATGAGGTGAAATTGATGTTAAATTATGTTATGGTTATTTTTGATGATTTTATCTCTTTTTGGGGAATGTTTTATGAATTATATAGTTTTGGAAAAAGGACAACACACGGACCGTGTGTCAACCCGTCGCGTTAGACAAAGCTGTGGGAATCGAACCCACAACCATAGTGCGACTGGTATTGATCACCTACCACTGGACTATGTGAAATTCCGGGTTAGTATGAAAAATTATTTTTAGTTATATAATTTTAGGAATCAAGAATAAGTTGATTTTGGGTTATCTAGGAAATTATTGACCTAAAATGGAGGATATATGATTAGGTTAATTACTTTTCAATATGAGACTTTAAGAGAAACTGATGTTATTTGGAGAAAAATGTTAATATTTACCTTGGAAGACTATGTAATTAAATCCTTCAAATATTTGGGATTCAAACTTAGTTTGGTTTAATTTGATGAATTTTATGGACAAATTGTTTATCGAATGGTCTACGTTGAACTTTGGGTTATGTTGGACAAATTTTGGACATTAAGAATATATTTTTTTTATAAAGGAATACCCTTTTTGAATTATCTGATCTTGTTCTAACAATTTTGGTTTTGGTAAGGGTCTCAAGACATGGGAAATATATATTTCTATTTTGTGGATTAGGTGATTCTCTAGAAGTTGATTATAGCACTCTTAATGTGAACAAGTAATCCTAAATACTCATCTATTGGAGAAAATACTATTTTGTGTAAGAAATCTAGTAAGAGATGAAAGTCGAAATGAAAATTAAGTATGTTTCCTTAGGATTTAGTTATTATCATAAATAAATTCCTTAATGAAAAGTATCTTAAAACTGAAATGTTTACCATTATCTTTTCCTACTGGGGAATCAAATACCGTTTAACCTGTCACAAGTTTCTGATTTTCTTATGGTTAACTTTCTCCTAATCATGTTTTCTATCACTCTCCATCATAACATGACCCTTTGTTTTCTCTTCCATATGCATGTTTTCCTACATGGAATCCTAGTATGGGTTAACTCGGGTGACCTTTGTAATTCCCTTTCTTTCTTTTAAATTGATAGTTTAATTTACTCCTTTTCCGATGTGGGACTTTCAATGATGTTTCTGAGCCCAATTTTAAAATTTCAAGGGAGAAATTTCCAAAAAGGGGGAAGGATGTAACATCCTAGGTAAATAAAGAATATGAAATTCTAATATATATCAATATTTGTGAATAAAATGTTAAAATTACATTAAAGGGAATGATATGCTTGATGGCATACCCAATACACAACAGCAAGTTTCTTTTGAAACCTTACGTTGCACACTAATAATACAATAATACTATTTTAAATAATAGTTAACGCCTAGACGTTGTAACGGAGGGAATTCATATAACTAACTATAAAATGATTACATATGTTTGTTAAATATTTTTTTTACATTTATCCAATAAATTTTTGAGGCTTAAAATGCAAATGGATCCAATTTTAAGAATAAATAATCTTATAATTTTAAAAGATTGTTTTAACCGCCTCTTGATGGAGAACCCTTTTTAAATATATGTTTTTTCACTCTTATATATAATATTTGACAAAATAAAATCCTTCTTTAAAATTGGGACATTGAAATTTACTTTGGGTAAATTGGTATTTTTCTGGCAATGTTCATTTTTTTAATGAATAGTGGAAAATACTGCATTTTACTTCAAAACTGCTTTTTTATATAAATTATTTCTATGGTTATATTATCTTTTTAATAGTTTTTAAAGTGAAATAAGAATATATTTTTACCATTTAATCCAATTGTGGTCATTAGAATTAATTTCACTTCGAAAATGGAAATAAACAAGTGTTAATCTTTTGATAAATGTTGTTTCTTAAAAACACGCTATTTGTTTTGACAGCGGGAATTTATTATAAAATTAATTAATGAAACTTATATGTTTTGAATTTGGAAAAATAGATATCATTTTTTAATTTTTAATATCAAATAAATATTATTTTTCTAACAAATGTTCATTTTAAATTAATAGTGAAAATAATGCATTTTAATTCAAAACTACCTTTTCATCCAATTTATTTATATAGTTATATTGTCATTTTAATTGGTCTTAAGATTTAATATAATTATGTTTTTAAAATTTAATACATTGTTGGTATTTGTATGTAATTTCACTCATAAATTGGATGTAAAGGAAAATCAATGTTTTGATTGATTTTACTTCCTAAAAACCAATCTTTGGTTTTGACAACGAGAATTATTTTAAATTAATTACTAAACTTTCTGTGTTTGGAATGTGATAAAATGGATTCCATATTTGGGATCTGAAGGTCTAAATTAAGTAATTAGGACTCTTATGTTTTTGGTCTTTATGAATAGTAACGATGATAATTATCTTTAATTATCGTGATTAATTAGTAATCGGGTAGTTAAGGGTAATAAAATAATATCATAAAAATAAAAAATGACCCCAAAATGTGTCCAAATGCTACTAGTTGTGTCATTACCGACCCTGGGATGCCTTGTTCCAATCTTTTTGACCCCATGGAATCACTTTTGGGTCATAGTGACAGTTTATCATTTTATGTTTTTTTTAAAGTAATGTATAACCAAAGTATGTATCACCCAAGTAAAACAATTTTAGTTTTACTTGTGTAAATTATCTCATAGAATATAAATATTACTTGGAAAGATATAATGATTTACTACATCATGGTATATTTTTATAATTGTTAGACATTATATAAATTAATTAATTTATGACAGCATGAGGATGCAGTGATTACCTCACTAATGAATGATTTAAATAAAATGAAAAGATAATGTAAAATCTAAGACATAAACTTGTCAAAAACCTATTTTATGGGTTTATTGCGAACCCTTATCACCTTATCCTAGAAATATATCTTTTTCGGACCTTTAAAATTCGAAAATCATTTTAAAATAAAGTGACATTTCATGAATTTCCAAGAGTGCCCCTCCTCCCTCTTATAAAAGGCCCCCACCTCTACCTCCTTACCCACACCTCTCAAGCCCTTGGCTCGGCCAAAATCTGATTATTTTATCTCTCCACATCCCTCTCTTTATCCTGTAAGCCTTACCTTAGGCATAAAGCTCTTCAAGAAACCCTTTTGGTTCAAATCAAGGGGAGTTACCGGATTTAAGGGTAATGTCTTCTCTTATGTTCATTTGTTTTTATTTTGCTTCTCCAACACCCTAAACTATTTTTATTCATTTATTTTGTAACCAAACCAGTATATTAAATATAATAGGATGTTTTTATGAGAAATATTGGAGCTAAAATTACACACACCTCCGTCTAAGGGTTAAAGAACATACTGTTTCTGTGGATGGAGAATTACTGCCTCACGAAATGATGATTGTTCAATATTCTCTTAACACCTTTCATGGTGGCCATTATGATGTCACTTAATTTTATATATGATATATACGGTATTTATGTTTTCTATATGATTATTTATTTAATATTTAAAACATACCTTTATGCTTTTCATGTTGTGAAAATGCGATAATTTCATACGAGGAAGCGTGGACTACAGCCCCCTCAAGTGATGTGACTCGTTAATGCAATACAAGGAATGAATAAAGAATTAAATTAATGAACATATGTTACCTATATAACATATATATTATACTAGAATAATAATATATATATCTATCATTTATTTTTAATTCCATCCATATGACAAATAAATGAAAGTATCATTCATGCATACATAAGGCCTACCATCTCCATGAACGGTGAATCTCATTTATTTTTATCTCCAAATGTTATGAAATTGTAAAAAATGAATATGTACTGTATATATATGATATTTAAGTCATTAATACTATTCTGGAGATGATTTAATTATAAATACATGGAAAATCATTTTTAAACAGGTTCATTTTTGACTCATGTACCAAAAATCGACAAAAACATCTGATATGAACTCGCATAATTGACTAATTTTTAAAACATTATAATATGTGATATTAATTTAATAATAAAGCTTAAATGAGTTCCTTAAGAAATTATAAATTGACCAATGTTTAATATTCAGGAATATAAATACACGAACAAGACAAGTCGTACTTGAGGTAAGGGATCCTACCTCTCTTTTTCTTTTTAAGTACTCTCTTTTATGTCATTTCTTTTAAGCTCATATTTATTTTGTTTGGGGATGTTATTTTATATTACTCATTCTGTAATTTTTATGTTCATATTATTAGATACCCTATTTAATCTCAAGAATCCATTTTTAGAAGTTTTTAGTGGCGCCGTTAGGCTGTCGAGTTTTCGTAAGAGATTTTTCATCTCACTTTTATTCCCATGAGATTTATGCTAAATTTTCCACCATTTCCTTTGAGAGGTGTATTTACTTCCCATTATTCTACTCTTTGTGTAATATAAATTCTTTTATGAGTATTTACATCAATGTTGTATAGTCCTTCTTTCATGGGGTGTACGTTTCGAATGTTACCCAAGTCGGTAAGGGAACCTTTCACCCTCCTATTTTTAAAAGACTTATTTTTGTTTTGTCTTTTAAATTACAACTTCTTATGTTGGGATATGTTATTATATATCCTTATTGATGTAAATTTTTTGCCCAATTGATGATATACCCTTCATCTCTCTCATCAACGCTTTTTCTAAAATTTTATGTGACGTCGTTAGGCTATCAAATTTTTGCAAGGGAACTTCTTAACCCAATTCCAATTATTTGTGTCAAACCTCTAATTCATTATTTTTTCGTGCTATGAATATGTGTGGCTGACATATTATTATTTTAAACTAAGTATCCACTTATATTTTTTGTATTTATATTTGCACACATAATTATGTCATTTCTTTATCCTTGCTCTAATGGCATGATCCTTGATTGGGTTTACATCTCAATTTCTTCCCATTGAGACATTTCTTAGTGATATGCACTTTTATTCTTTTATAATGTGTATATACAGACCCTTTGACATTCCATTCATTTAAATGGTTTGAAAATGGTCCCCTTTCATGTGGCTTATAATTTAAATGTTCAAAATGGAAATGGAATCTTTTATTAAAACATTCTTTTAAATGTTTTTAAAGATTTATTCTTTTAAAAATTTATCATCCATGTTCATGTTTTAAAAATAGTTTTATGGATTTATTTATATGGACATGAATGTTTTAAAACCCTTTCAAAAGTTTCGAAGTGTTATGTGACACTTTCATTCTAAAATCTCTTTTCAATGTATTCTTTTAATATTTTCAAATTATGAAGGGATATTTCTCTCATAGAGTTTTAATGGTTTTATTATTTTTTTATTTATGATAATATCATGATGTGATCTCTTGTGATTTAAATGTGGAAATTTTATGTTTCTTTTATGCATGTTTTATGTGTTATGATTATGTTATGGTTCTTGGGCAATGTGTATGAAATCGGGTGGTTCCGTGATAAACTAAGGGCGGGTGAGCCCGAGATAGCTCTCAAATGCATTGGGTAATATGAAGGAGTTAAACACTAAGGTTTATCCAAAGAGATTTCAGGAATATACTGTGATGGGTATTCCAAATGTAACCATGAGGGTTACTCCCTACGTAAGAATGTTATGAATGCCTCAAGTTACCTTTATGTCCTATGTTTTCTATGAGTTATTCATAAATCTTATGATTTCATGTGGTATGTTAAAGTGATTATGTTTTAAGAGTAAAGTATGATTTCATTGATTCTTATGTATACATGGACTAAAGTTTTCATTCCATATTTTTGTATCCTTTACTAAGCTTTTTATGCTCATCCCATGTTTTTGAGATGTTTTCCACAAGACTTAAAGATGAATAGGGTCAAGGATGGGATCCAGGAAAGTCAATATATCTAAAACATGGAACTAGACATGTTTCTTTTTAAGATTTTTTGTTTCATGATGGAAAATGAGTATAATTGTCTACTTTGTAATCTTGTGAGGGGTAATAGTTATGTCCTAATTCTCTGAAACTCTAAACCTAAAAAGATCCTCAATGTGAATTATTCATTTAATTCAAGATTAAGTAATTTTTTAATGCCAGGTCCTTATAGTAAACCCTTGCACAAATATCCTCTTAACTTCCCTCACATAAACCTAGAAGCCTTAGTTGTATCAGAAAGCCAACCTATGGAGCCCTTTTGATCAAATCAGAAGGAAGTACCCAAAGAAGAGGTAATGTTTTCAACACCCTCTTTCAAGTTCCTTTCTTCTTCGACGTCTTCTTTATTTATTATTTCCATTCTAAAATAATAAATCCAGTATATTCTATATACTATGATGTTATAATAAATATTGTAAAATAATGTTAAGTATTCTATCTATCCTTTGAATGAAATGTCACTATACGTGCATACGTACAACTTACCGTCTCCATGTCGTGATATAATTGTTATTCAAAACATTATTATTTGGATGGGTATGAAAATGATGTGTAATTCATGTAAATAATAAATATAACAAGATAATTATTCTGTATAATTGATACACCATCCAATTATATGTAATTTTAATATCAAATGAATGATATTGTCGCTCGTGCATACGTATGGACTACCGTCTCCACGAACGCGATGAGATTAATTCCCCATCGTATCCATTCAAGAATAATTTTCATTTGATGATTAAAAATAATGTTTACGGACTTGATATCATTATGTATATGAATAAGATACAACTTATGGATAACAAACACTGCTTATGTAACAAAACATATAAAATAAAACGAGTAAGTGAACACCCGAAACGACGATAATACTAAAATATTATAAACAATGCAATATTAAAAGATCATATTTGATATCATATTATTGTATATGATTCTTCTATAATTTAATAACAATTATTTAACTATTATACAAGAGCTTAACCAACCCTCGGCCAAGGAAAAGTACAAGGTAAGGGTTTATTTCACAATCTCTTCATTTTCTGAGGTTGTTTATACGTAATTATCTACTGGGACTTCTTTATCATCCACATCCATGTTTCTTAAAAATGTATTTCAAATAATTATTACTATTTTACAGACTATGGGTTAAATTCATTAATACCATTGTTTTCTTTTTATAAACTGTATAAAGGAATCTTTCCTTTATTTTCCGAACAAGGTCCTTTTTAATCTTTTCGACAAAATTAAGGTAAGAATGTTTTTTAACATATATGGCAGGTGAGGCTACTTTCCGCCATTATAAAATCGTCGAAGCATCCCTTACAAGCTTATAAGAATATTTTCAAAGTAAATGATTTAATTATATGGCTTTTAAATGATTTCAAAAAAGAGATGTCTCCCAAATAGTTTTGATTTCATCTATGTCAACATCCTTTGATGGATTTTAAGATTATTTGAAGATGATTTATTATGATACAAAACATCCATATTGTATTGAAGGTTTTTTGATATGTTTGACTGTGGATGTGTTATAACATTAATGGTTTATGGAGAAAGTATTGACATTTCATATGCTAGTTTTAATATGAATGTTTATGTTATGTTTAAACCTATTCATATGAGGAGTGCATTGGAATTAATAATTGACGGGTGGAGCCCTCTATAGATCCTCGATGAATCGGTAGGTCTCATGAGACAAACTAGTGTCTTGGCACATGGCCTTGACAAAATATTATTTGTAGTCTTATCACAAGGCCTTGACTATGTGGTTATGATAGTCTGGCATTATGAATTCCATCATTATGAAAGTGGTTATTGATATTGCATGTGATTATTCGACTTGTAGAATATCCATGTGAATAAGTAAATGGAATTATTTTATTTTTTTCCATGTTATGATGAAGTTCAATTTTAAAAGGCTTTTTTTAGTTATACATTGCCTTAAATGTTTATGTTTATTTATGAAAGTTTCTGCTATATTGTTAACTTTACTGGGCATCTGAGCTCACTCCTTTATATGATTTATTTTTCCTAGGATGTGAAGAAGTATTTTATGAATGTCCTCTAGGGATAGTATAAGGGGATATGAGTGTGGAGATAATATGTTGTTGTAGTTTTCACTTTTTGATGTATTGTAAACTTTATGAATATATCTAGTGATTCCAAGGCTACTAAACTAATTGGTATTTGGAGACTTGATCTTTTTTTATCATGCCAATGTTATGTAATAATGCACCGACTCTGGGTAACTTGGGTCAGGGCATTACAGATGGTATCAAATGGAAGTTTATTACAAACCTTAGTAGTTAGATTTAGATAAAATCTGACTAGAGAAAATATCCCTAAGATAGACTTTGAGGATTAGTATTTAATAACTTCCTAGAACCATGGTATTGTAGAGATTTTGGGAGTTTTCGGAGCAATACATCCCTGTCTGGATACGAACAAGTAGAGGTGGCTCCGGCACAGATGTTCCTACGGGTAAAACCCGAAAACACTGCTTTGAGATAGACTCGAATGGGAACTGGTGCACGTCAATGGGCCTTGCTGCACTCTTGGTTACGACACTCCCGAGGAATATGCTTAGGATAATTCTAATTTTCTTTACAAACCATTATGAAGGGTTTATGAGTATATACTTCCTCAAAGAATTTTTTTTATGATTATGGATTATATCCATAAACTGTTCAATTTATGTGAACTGTTTTACAAGTTTGGATATATGTATTGTGATTCATAAACTAATCTAGTGTATGAAATTATTTAGAAATGACACCTAGTGGAAGGAATGTAAACCATACCAATGCACACACTCTATGTAGGGATTTCCCTCCTACTCAAGATAATTACTGTGGAGACGGTGATGCAACTGGTGCTGATCAGCTAATCACCATACCGGGACAACTCACTCAGGTTATGAATAATGACCTGACCCGTATGGAGAACCCTAATCCACAGCGTGGAGGATCAATGTTAGATCACTTCATGAGGCAACAACCACAAACATTAAATGTGATTACAAATCCGTTGGTAGCTGAGAAATGGATATGTTCTTTAGAGAAAAATATTCCACACCTTGGGGTGTAGCGAAAGGGAAAAAGTTATCAAGGCACTTTACCGCCTCACTAGAGATGCTGACCAATGGTGGTCATTGATTCAAAACATGAAGAAAATTGATGAAGTATCAAATATGGAATGGAGGGAGATCAAATGGCTTTTCTTATAAAAACACTTACCTCATGACCATCGAGCAGATATGGAAAGGAAATTTCTGAGTCTAAGACAAAAGGATGATGAGAATGTCGCAAAGTATGAGGCTAACATTACAAGGATAGCAAGGTATGCTGCAGATTATATACGTAACCCAAGAAGTAAGATTGATTACTTCTTTGATGGGTTAAAACAATTTATCCGTCAAGCATTAGTCTCAGAAACCTTTTCGTTGTATGAAGATATTGTCTCATGCAATATCAAGACAGAAAAATAATTCTCTATGACTTATGACTTTAAATCAAAGAAAGAGAAGAAGAGATTTTCTAATCACTCTAGAAATGAAAATAAGGGGAAGAAGGGAAAATTTGAATATCCATCCAGCAGTAAATGTGGGAAGAAACACCCTGGTACTTGCTTGAAGGGAATGAGAGTCTGTTACAAGTGTGGTGAAAATGGCCACCAAGCATGTGATTGCAAGGGGAAAAAAGAAGCTACCGAAGTTCAATGCTACAACTATAGGGATATGGGACATTATGAAAATGAATGTCCCAAGAGTGAGGGGAACTTACCTCAGAAAATTCCAAGTGATCAAGGCCAAGCTTATGCTATCACTACTGCTAAGGTAGAAGCTATGAAAGACATGGTGGCAGGTAATTTAATGGTTTCCTCAAGTTTATGAAATGCATTATTTGATTTTGGATCATTGAATTGTTTCACTTCTTCCCAGTTTTCTAAGAAAATTAAATATTTCCAATTTGATTTAACAAGGGAGTAGTCAGTAAAAACTCCTAAGGGAAGTATCATTGCAACAAAGTTTTTTGAATTAGTCCCCATTAGAGAATATAAATGTTCTTTATCTGCTGATCTCCTCATAATACCTATGATGGAGTTTGATATAATCCTCAGTATGGATTGGCTTTTGGACCATGATGCAAAGATTTATTGTAAGAAGAAGGAGGTTACGATTTTTGATAAAGATGATAAAGAACACCTTATCTTTAGAGTAAAATCACCACCACCCAATTTTTATCTAGATCCACCCCCAATAGCTAAACTAAAATAAATTATTGGGGAGGAAGAGAATGAAATGACTGTGGGTGAGGAAAGGAATTTTCAAATAGAGGATGTACCTATTGTGAAAGAATTTGTAGATGTGTTTCCAGAAGATTTACATGGACATCCTCCAGAACCAGAAATTGAGTTTTCCATTGTTTTAATTCCTGGATCAAGGCCCATATTGAAGACACCTTATAGAATGGACACTGTAGAATTAGTGGAGCTAATGAAACAACTATAGGAATTGAGTAATAAGGGATTTATTCTCCCTAATGTTTCTCCATGTGGATCCCTGTCCTTTTTATTAAGAAGAAAGATAGATCTATGAGGTTATGTATTGACTACATGGAGATCAATGCTATAACAATAAAGAAAAAGTATCCCCTACATCGCATTGATGATTTATTTGACCAACTACATAGAGAACAATAATTTTCAAATATTTAACTTCGATCTGGATACCATCAGTTGTGTGTGAAGAAGTAAGACATTCCGAAGACAACATTTCGTACCAGGTACGGGCATTACGAGTTTATAGTAATGCCTTTTGGATTGACTAATGTACCCTCTATTTACATGGAAATAATGAATAGAGTCTTCAAGTAATATCTTGATGATTTTGTGGTGGTATTTATTGACGATATCTTGGTATATTACAAAAGCTACGAAGATCATGAATAACACTTGCGCATTATCCTAAAGACTCTGAGAAGACATGAATTATATGTGATGTTTTGCATGTGTGAATTCTGACATCAAGAGATTTCTTTTCTTGGCCATATGGTCTCTGAAGATGGAATCTCTGTTGGTCCTTCTAAGACAAGAGAAATCCAAGAATGGCCAACACCAACAAGTATAACTAAGGTACACAGTTTTATTGTTTTAGTAGGTTATTATCGACGTTTCACCCAGATTTTCGCCTGATTGGCTAACCCATTAACAAGGCACACACGTAAAGGAGTTAATTTTTTTTGGAAAAAAGAGTGTGATGAATGTTTTGAAGAAGTGAATATAATATTAGTAAATTCTCTTATTTTGACTCTATCATCGGGAAATGATGGGTTTGTTATTTATAGTGATGCATTGAATAAAGGACTTGGTTGTGTCCTTTTTCAAAATGATAGAGTTATTGCCTATGCATCATGAGAATGGAAAATTCATGAGAAAAACTATCCTACTCATGATCTTGAGTTAGCTTCTGTAATCTTTGCTTTGAAGATATAGAGACATTATCTATATGGTGAAAAATGTAAGATATATACCGATCACAAGAGTTTGATGTATATTTCTCAAAGAAAGAACTCAACATGAGGCAAAGGTGATGGCTTGAACTACTCAAGGATTATTATTTCATGATACACTACCACCCAAAGAAGGGAAATAAGGTGGCCGATGCTTTGAGTAGAAAGGATCAAGGAGTTTTGAACAAAATGAGAGTTGAAAGGGATCCAATTTTCATGGATCTAGTAAAGTTGGATATGGGAATAACCATGGAAGGTGAAACATCGATACTTTTTCAAATGGTTGCCAAACCATATTTACTAGAAAGGATAAAGAGTTCTTAGGCCGATGATAAAGTGTTTAAAAAGAAGATTAAATCTATAAATGATGTAGATTGAGTGACTTTGTGTATGAAGATGAAATTTTGAAATTTTGGAGGAGGCTTTGTGTTCCCAATATACCTGATCAAAAAAGGGAATTGTTGGATGATCCTCATAGTTCCAATTTCTCTATACACCATGGGAGCAACAAAATGTATAGAGATTTGAAGGAACCTTTTTGGTGGGATAACATGAAGAGGGAGATTGATGATTTTTGTGTCAAGATGTATGGTTTTTCAACAAGTGAAATATGGAAGGAAATCTCCTGGAGGAGTCATGAAACCTCTTCCCATACATGAGTGGAAATGGAATAATATCATGATGGATTTTTTCATGGGACTACCAAAGACTCCAAGAAGGAACGATGCAATATGGGTCATTGTTGATCGTCTTACCAAGTCAGCACATTTTCTTGATATAAGGGAAGATTCACCACTTGAACGTCTAGAAAGACTATATATTAATGAATTTGTGAGGCTTCATGGAGTACCCTATCAGTAGTTTCAGATCGTGATCCCCGTTTTACTTCAAGATTCTGGAAGAGTCTTCAGAAGGCCTTGGATACTGAACTTTTTTTGAGAACTGCCTACCACCCCCAAACTTATAGATAATCAGAACAAACTATCCAAACCTTAGAAGACATGTTCATATGATGCTGAATTGACTTTTAGGGTATATGGGATCAATATTTACCTCTGGTAGAATTTTCCTATAACAGTAGCTTCCATTCGAGTATTCAGATGGAACCATATGAAGCGTTATATGGAAAGAGATGTTGCAAACCAACCTGTTGGGATGATGTTGGTGAATGAAAACTCGTAGGCCCAGAACTGGCAGAGGAAATGATGGAAATGGTGAAGGTAATCCAAAACCACATCAAAGAAGCTCAAATTAGGCAGAAGAGCTATGATGACAAATGAAGGAAGGATTTAGAATTTCAGGTAGGAGATCATGTTTTTTTGAAGGTATCTCCATGGAAGGGAGTTATATGTTTCAGTACGAAAGGTAAATTGAGTTCCAGGTACATCGAACCTTTTGAAATTCTCGAATGAATTGGGGCTGTAGCTTACCATTTGGCAATGCCGCCAAGTCTCTCCAAAGTTCACGATGTGTTCCACGTATCACTATTGAGAAAATACCTTCCTGACCCAACGCATGTACTCACCTATGAGGAACTCGAACTGGAACCCGATCTGTCTTATTGCGAAGAGCCTATCAATATTCTTGATATGAGAGAACAAGTGCTGAGAAACTGGACGAATCGCCTAGTAAATGTTCTATAGAGAAACCATAATATGGAAGAGGCAACGTGGGAACACAGGGAACTTATGATGAAGAACCACCCGAGTCCTTTTATGCAGAAATATTCTAGAAATTTTGAGGACAAAATTATTTGTATGAGAGGAGAATGTAACACCCCAAGCTTCAATGGTACGCTTCTCTTTGAATAATACAGTAGCGTGTGGTGTACACAACTTCGAATTCTAACACACCACAACCAATCAAACTAGCCGTTATGAATATTAATACCCACTTTTTGAAATTTTATAAATTTTATCATTCAACATGGACTTCATTTTCGGATTTGGAATATTGAAATTATCTTAGGGTAAATTTTTGGTACATTTCTGATAACCTTCATATTTTTGATGAATAGTGGAAATTACTAAATTTTAATTAAATACAACTTTTTAAATAGAAATAATTAATAGTGATAAATTATGGATTTGAGTGGTTTTAAATTATATTTAGAGTATATCTTAACCATTTAATACAATTTTGGTCATTGGACATAATTTCACATTTAAACTGGACATAAACAAGTGTCAATCTTTGGATAGTTATTATTTCTTAAAAACACATTTTTTTGTTTTGACAGTAGGAATTAATTTTAAATTAATTTCTTCCACTTCTGTGTTTTGAATTTAGAAAAATTTATTCCATATTTAGAATCATGAGGTCTAAATTGTGTAAATAGTAAACTTTTATTTTTAGACATTTTGAATAATTACTTCGGTAAATATTTTTTTATCATGGTTAAAGGGTAAATCTGATAAATAAGGGAAAAAATAATATTATATTAATAATAAATTACCTTAAAACGTATCCTAACCCTATTGGTTGATACATTTACCACCATGGGCATATTTGGGTCGATTTAGGGACCCCATTGATCCACTTTTAAGTGATAATGACACTTTATATTAATTAAGTTAAAGTAAATACAAAAATGAAATAAACATATAAGTTTTTAGAAAACAAAATTTTACATAGAGTTATATATGTCATATTTTCGATTATAAATATTCATTAGAAATATAAAAAGATTTCCTACATATTTATATTTTATTTATAATTTTTAGACATTGAATATGTAAATATATTTATGACACAATAATGATGAAGTATTTTCCTTATTAATGAAAGAATCAAATAATTGGTATTATAAATGTTATAATAAATATAATTTGAATGTTTTGATTACATACACAAATTTTATTGATTAATATTACATGTTATAATTGATTAAATTAATTATATTCAAATTAATAAAGTTTTTATGACTTTAACAAATATCAATTATTAAATAGTGTCAAAATTGACATAAAAGTATTTGTTAAACAAATATTATGTTATTAATTGATATTATATTCCTAAAAATCTACGAATTAGAAAAAGTACTTATATAATGATATTTGTATTATTAATGGACCACTTGGTGGTCTCTTGGAAGTATATTGTTTGTTTATTAACCATATAATATAAAAATACAAAGGGACATGGTAAATGCCAAACTAATTAACTAAGAGTTAAATCTAAAAGATAAGGTCAATAAATTAACCCCAACCTGTATAAACACTATTTGTTGAGTTGGTTTCTACCTATCACCACCTTATACTTTTCATAATCAACTTTGGAGCCATTATAAATCGAATATGAATTTATTATAAAATAATAATTCAAGATTTTCCTAAGGTGCCCCTCACCCCTCTTATAAAAGGGAACTCCCCCTTCCCTCTAATTCAGACATTCAAAACCTTTTGGCTCGGCCAACCCTTGAAACAATATCCTCCCAACTTCCCTCACTTCAACCTAGAGGCCTTATTTTAATTGGAAAGTCATCCTATGGATCCCTTTTGATCAAATCAAATGGAGGAACCCGAAGAAGAGGTAATGTTTTCATCACCCTCTTTCAAGTTCCCTTCTTCTTCAACTTCTTATTTACTTGTTATTTCCATTCTAAAATAATAACTCTAGTATATTCTATATACTGTGATGTTATTATAAATATGGTACAACCATATTAAGTATTCTATCCTTCCTTTGAATGATATTTCACCATACGTGGGTACGTACAGCTTACCGTCTCCACGTCATGGTGTAATTGATATTCAAAACATTATTATTTGGATGGGTATGATAATGATGTGAAATTCATGTAAATAATAAATATAACAAGATAATTATTATGTATATATGATACACCATCCAATTATATATTATTTTAATATCAAAATAATGATATTGTCGCTCGTGCGTTCGTACGGACTACCGTCTCCACGAACGCGATGAGATTCATTCCCCGTCGTATCCATTCAAGAATAATTTTCATTTGTTGATTAAAAATAATGTATAAGGACTTTATATAATTCTATATATGAATAACATAAAACCTGTGGATTAAAAACAAGGCTTATGTAACAAAACATATAAAAGAAAATGAGTAAGTGAACACCCGAAACGACGATAATACTAAATTATTATTAATAAAGCAATATTAAAAGATCATATATACTATCATATTAATGAATATGATTCTTTCATAATTTAATAACAATTATTTAACTATTATACAAGAGGTTAAGCTACCCTAGACCAAGGAAAAGTACAAGGTAAGGGTTTATTTCACAATATCTTCATTATCCGAGGTTGTTTATAAGTAATTATCTACTGGGACCTCTTTATCATCCACAACCATGTTTCTTAAAAATGTATTTTAAAACAATCTTACTATTTTAATGAATATGGGTTAAAGTAATTTATACCCTTTTTTTACTTTTTATAGAGTTTATAAAGGAATATTTTTGTCATTTTCCAAACATGGTCCTTTTTAACATTTTCGACAGAATTAAGGTAAGAATGTTTTTTAACTTATACGGCAGGTGCAACTATTTTCCGCTGTTATAAAATCATTGAAGCTTCCCTTAAAATCTTATAAGAATATTTTCAAAGTAAATGTCTTAATTATGTGCCTTTTAAATGATTTAAAAAATTGATATTTCTCTCAGATAGTTTTGATTTCATCTATGTCGACATCCTTCGATGGATTTTAAGCTTATTTGAAGTTGATTTGTTATGATACAAAACATCCATATTGTATTGAAGGTTTTGTGATATGTTTGACTGTGGATGTGTTATACCATTCATGCTTTATGGAGAAAGTATTGACATTTCTTATGCTAGTTTTAATACCAATGTTTATGTTATGTTTAAACCTGTTCATATGAGTAATGAATTGGACTTAATAAGTGACGGGTGGAGCCCAATATAGCTCCTCAATGCATCAGTAGGCCTCATGAGAAAAACTAGTGTCTTGGCTCATGGCCTTGCCAAAATCTTATTTGTAGTCTTGGCACAAGGCCTTGAATATGTGGTTATGATAGTCTATCATTATGCATTCCATCATAATGAAAGTGGTTATTGATATTGCATGTGACTATTCGACTAGTAGAATATACATGTGAATAAGTAAATGGAATTATTTTATTTTTTTCCATGTTATGATGAAGTTCAATTTTAAAAGGCTTTTTTTTAGTTATACATTGCCTTAAATATTTATATTTATTTATGAAAGTTTCTACTATATTTTTATCCTTATTGGGCATCTGATCTCACCCCTTTCTATGTTTTATTTTTCCCAAGATGTGAAGAAGTATTTTATGAATGACCTGCAGGGATAGTATACGGGGATATGAGTGTGAAGACAAGATGTTATTGTAGTTTTCACATTATTATGTAATGTAAACTTTATGAATGTATCTAGTGATTCCAAGGAAACTAAACTAAACGGTCTTTCGAGAGTTGATTTTTTGTGATCATGCCAATGTTATGTAATAATGCACCGACTCTGGGTAACTGGGGTCGGGGTGTTACATAAAAAAAGAGAGTGAAGTGTACCTATAAGTCCACTTGGATTCACCCAACGTAGGGTAATTTCACCATCATCTTAGGTTGCTAAGAAACCAAAGGAGGGTAATGATAGAATTGATGATATTCCTCTTAAACTGATTCCAATTCCAAAAAGAGTTGTACACACCAAAATGATGTCTATAGAGGAAATGAAAAAAGATTTTTTGGACACATTCAAGTGCAATGAGATAAATATAACCCTTATTGAGTCCATTAAGAAAATATCAAGGTATTATACATTCATAAAATAATGTTTCAACCAACAAAATAGGGAACAAAGGAAATGAGAAGATCAATCTTGGAAGGAACGTGTCAGTACTCATTACACTAACACAAGTGATGCCTATGAAATGAAAGGATAATAGAACATTTACCATACCATAAACTATATGGGAGTTACTCTTTTATGACACATTATTTTATTTGTGATCTTAAAAAAATTTAATTCCTCACTCAATTTTATCTTCTTTATAGGTTGGTGATTAAAGACCAATATGATTAGTGGTGTAATTAGAAAATAGATCTAGAACATTTCCAGGCATATTCCTTGAGGATGTATTTTTCCCTGTTAGAGACGTGATCAATCATATAGATTTCTATGTGCATAACATAGAAAAATATTAGGTAAATTCTCATTATCCAATTATATTTGGTGTCCCCTTACTCAAAATAGAAAAAATAATAATAAATTTACTTGAGGTTACACGTTCCATTGAATTTGGAGATTAAGTTGTGAGATTTAATGTTATAAACTCTATGAAGCAACACTCATAGGATCATTTTGTTTTTGATATCTCCAATTTTGAACCACCCTGTAAACCCCTTGGATTTTTATTATCCTATAATTAGACATAATATGAGAATTAGGTCTAGTTTTATCTATAATATCATTTAAACACCTATTTATAATGATAAAATATATGTCAAATTTGATTTTTTGTGGATCTATATTTTGATTATAAGAATTTTCGTTCTGATTATAACATATATGTTGATTATACTGATGGATTTGGTACATTATTCTTAGATCTTAATGATTTATATTCTGATACTGATGATCAGTGTGTATATATATTTTAGTTCCTTTGATGTATCTATCCATACATCCTTCCCACATTGAAACCCTTTCAATTTCCACCAAAACTCAAATACTTATATTTATTGAGTGGTGATAAATTAACTATTATACTTTCTAATGATTATATTTTATAAACATAAAGAAATTATTTTGAATATTTTTATGGAGAAAATTAGGTAAATTAGGTGGACCCTAGATAACATATCAATTATTACCCCATCTATTTTCAGGCATAGGAATATTTTAGGGTATGTTTCTAAATTAGTATGTTATCTATAATGTAAAATTAATCCAATTATTTTTCAAGTCGTTAAAAAATAAGTTAAAAAATTTCTTGGTGCGGTTTTCATTTACCCTATTTTATATTATCATTGGGTTAGTCCAATTTAGGTTGTTCCTTTGAAAAGTGTTTTTACTACTCTTAGATATTAGGGAGAGGAGTTACTTCCAATAAGGGTGAAAAATAGTAGGTTTGTGCATATTGATTATTGAAAACTAAATCAATCCGATCATACGGACTATTTCCACCTCCCATTCACCTATCAAATTATTTAGAGAGTTGATGGAAAGACACTATTATTTATTGTATGGGTTTTATGTTTATTTTTAGGTTCCTATTTCTCTAGAGGATCAGGGGAAAAACATTCACATGCCCATTCATTACATTTTCTTATCAGAGGATGCCATTAAAACATTATAACTCACAAAGTACCTTACAAATATACATGGTGAGTATTTTTTATGATTTTATTGAGATTTTCATGGTGGTATTTATGCATTATTGTATTTTTTATGGTTCTTTATTTAATGAATGCATTTTCAGTTTGGGAAATTTGTTGAATCATTTTCTTGAGAATAATCTAGTTTTAATCTATGAGAAATTTCATTTCATGGTAGATCATGGAACTATTTTGGGGAATGTAGTGTCAAAACATTGAAAAAAGTATTCTATTTATATGGAAGATATTATATCATCCTTTTTATATCTGTCATGTGTGAATGATTTTTGATCTTTCCTAGGTAATGCATGCATTTATCGATTCTTCAACAGAGATTGAATAAGATTAATCTAACATTTTCAAGGTTACTTAAAAAGGATTATAATTTAGTGTTTTATGATTATTATAGGTTTTCCTTTTATAAGATGAAAACATGTCTCACAACACCATTGATTATACAACCCCCATGATGGGAGAACCCTTTTGAGTTTATCTGTGACTCCTCAAATATCATTGTCGGAGTAGTCTTATCTCAGATGGTGGAAGGGTAGTACAATATGATTGTTTATACATAAATGTATTTGTATTCATCGTATAAAAATTACACCACTAATAAAATAGAGTTTTTTATTATCACATTTGATTTTGATAAATTTCATTCTTAATTATTGGGATCTAAATTGGTGGTTTTCTCTGATCATGATGCTTTGAAGAACCTCGTAACGAATCTAGATATGAAGAGTTAGCTTATTCATTGGGTGATCCTTCTTCAATAGTTTGAAATTGAGATAAGAGATTAGAAGAAATTGGAGAACTTGGTGGTAAAACACTTGATTTTGATCACTCACAATGTGGAGCATGATAGCTGAAACTAGGTACCACTTTAGGATACATTCCATACTGATCATTTCTATTCCACATTAAGTACACATACCATATATGTGGATTTAGTTTCTCACATGGATTAGTATGGACTTCCCAAAAAATATAAATAAAGTACCATGAAAATTGAAGAGTGAATCTGGATTTTATATATGGGATAATCAGTACCTTTAACGTAATCTTAGATGCCATGTCATTAGAAGATTTGTTCCTAATCAAAAGTTTGAGTTCGTTTTTCAGTTTTTAATACAATTTATTATGGTGGAAACATCGGACCCCAAAGAATTGATAAGAAAGTATTAGATTCTAGAATATATTTTCTTACATTATTTTAAGATTACTTTTTTTTTTCAGGTGAGTTATTCTCACATTTATAACACACTAGAAATATTTATAGGAGACACAAGATAGACCAACATCCAATATTATTCTATGATGTTTTTTATGCATAGGGAATTAATTTTGTGGGTCTGTTTCCAATCCCATTTGGTTTCTTGTACATTCTTGACACTGTTGATTATGTTATAAAATGGGGGGATACAAAATCCACAAGGATGATGATTCTATAATTTTAGTTTATTTTTTAAGGATCAAATATTCATTAGGTTTGGAGTACTAAAGGCCATCACAGTTACCAAGGATCACACTTTTGTGAAATTTATTTAGATTTCCTACTTTGGATGTTTGATGTAGTACATAAAACATCTACACTATACCACCCAAAAAATAGTCATGTTGAAGTTTCTTTTTATGAGTTTAAGTAGATATCATAGAAAATGGTGTAGTGAAAAAGGAAACATTGGATACATCATTTGGATGACACACTATGGAATTATAATTCCTATTAGAATTTCCCTATACAAGATTGTTTTTGGGGAAGTATTTCATCTTCCTGTGGACATTAAGCATAAAGAATATTATTATATAATGAAATGAAACATGGATTTATCCCAAGATAGAGATTATAGGTAGATAAAAATTCAAGATCATGAGGGGATTTTCCTATCATCATATTAAAAGAGAAGGATTTATAAAAAAACTCAAAATAGTCTCATGATATAATGATACAAGAAATGGTGTTTCATATAGGAGACAAATTCCATCCCTAAAGTTCACAATTGAAGTTTATTTCTTATAAGTAGCATTCTAGATGGTTTGTCTGGTACGTTTTATCTCATGTTTTTAATAATGTTGTAATTTATGTCACATAAGTGGAAGTAATAAATATATTTAAAAACAATTTCATTACCCAACCTAGAAAACCCATCCATCTAGGCTTCAAAACAGACAACGACAGGACTCCAAAGGCATTCCTGATCCCCACAGGCTGACAACTAGCACCCGTGCATCGAATAAAAACCAATGGGAATGATTTATACCAACCTAAAATAATATAAACTATATATATATATAAATGAAATTATAAAATAAATATTCCACAATCAGAGAATCAAAATGGAAAAGATACAATTGAAAAACATTCAAACTAAAAGGTAGTATACATGTCCACAAAATAGTTAGAAAGACAACCCTAAAACAATCAAAAACAAATCTGTGTGATTTTTGGACCATGTCCCACAATCTCACCACCAAACACCCATAACCAATTAACCGAAACCTCATCGCTTCAATATGGAATATTTCAATTTATTATAGTAGATAAATAAGGTCTACCCACCCTCTAGGGAGTGTGTAGAGTGTAAGATAAACTGACTTAGTAGGAACCTAACTAGGTGTTCAATATCAATTCACTACATAATAATACAAATATGTTCATAGAGAAATAAATCATGGAATAATAAGAAGTTTATTTTTTAATCAAAATAATGGTAAAAAATTTCCATTTCGAAAATCTTTCACTAAAATAGGTAAAACAGTTTCAAATCACAATTCCAATACTCATTTACATAGATTAATCATATATCATCTCATCTCAAACCATGTATTATAAATAAAACACACAAATGAAAACACCACTAGGAAAACATAACTTCAGGATAACTAGGTAAATTATACCTTATTATTAATAAAAGACTAGCGCGCACTATATCCCATAGGGCCACACATCAATGTATGGGGATTAGAGAAATACCCTAGAAAGTGAACACCCTAAAATTTCAATCAATTCCTACAACTAATTCATCTATGATCTTGGAATAAATGATCACCCAAAAAATTATACCCCTTTACAATACTAATGGAGGAGTCCCAATACTACACCATCCTCCCAATTACCCAAGGATTCCCTATGGGGCATATATCAAATCAATCTCATAGGGATTTGAAATTTCAAAAATAATTCCAAATAACTCTTTAATTATCAAAAACATGCTTTGAAAACCAATTTCACAATACATATCTCAATACTATGAAAAACACCTTTATTTTAGCAAAATCGATAGAAACCATATTTTCTCAATAATATTTTTTATATGAACAAATAAATCAATCAAGAATACTTTAGATTTTTTTTGAAAACCATTGAATAAATCCAGATAATTAGAGATTCATAGATCATAGGTTAGAGACGGAACTACCTACCTCAAGAACGAGTTACACACAACCCACAATAGGATCCACAAACACCAAAAATGGAATAGATTGCAAGAGTAATGGATGAAGGAACTATCATTTATTTTAAAATATTTGAATAAAATTCCATATGTAAAAAGTTCAACATATAGGTTAGATCAATGTATACCTCTAGAATCTTAGGTGCCACACCACAACCAACAATAAAATAGGCCTCCCAAAGACAACCACACAACGAATCAATAAGGTATGAGTGAAGAATCTCTAACAGATCATCATATCCTAGAAACACAATGGAATATGACTAGAAAATCCAAGATAAATACATAAAAAATGAATACAATGATCACAGTTACCAAAATAGTAATAACTAACAAATCTGGAGATCAACGTTCCAATTGTAGAAGACTAGAAGATATAGATTCATCCAAGATCACCTAGAGTAGACCTAGAGTTTGAAGAATAATGGTGGAAGGAAAATGAAAAATGATTCATTTTCTTAACACATAAAATTAGCTGGAATAGATATAATTCATGATGTGATTTACTATTTCACTATGTGAACTCACCGAATGGCTGATATGCCAAAAAACATGTCGCCTAAACATGATATCCTCAAAGATAATTTCATAATAGGAATATCATTTTAAATCATTAATGTTTTTCACTTCCTGAAAAAGTATCATGGATTCAACCTATTAGTAATCCATGTCTTGAATGTATGATTCACAAAATGAACTGACTCTTATATCCGATACACAAACCTAGTCCTTTAGAAAAAACCCAAAGAACCTTCAAAACCACTAGACAGCACCAAAACCACTTAATCATTAAAAAAATGAGTGTACCTTAACCAAGATATTATAATTATTCCTACCATTGGAATTTATATTCCTATAAAGTTATATCAAAAAATTATTCTCTAAAAAGTGCTTTCACCACTACCCCCTTACAAATGATTCTTACTCCCAAGTCTCGTGAGAATATGATTGGTGTCTCTATAAAATGTAAACCAATAGAATATAATTACCACACTGTAATTTCATTAGATAATCAATAGTCTCGATTGGTTGCTCTATAAAATAAATTTCTAACTCAAACTCAATCACCACCCAAATCAGAATATTGAGCAGATCAGTGTGGAACATGGATGATATGTGGAAAACATCTGGAAAACTAGTCAAATATGTTGGTAATAAAAAATAATAATCACCCAAGACAACACACTTAGTGAAATCAAATAGTCCAATATGTCTCAGATCCAACATCCCTATTTTTCAAGAAAACATTGAAACAACTAAGGTGAAATACAATATGTAGGTATGAATAATATCCTCTAGAATGTATAATTCATGGTTTGTGTGGACATACATTTTTGGATTGTAAGCCGTATTCAACCTAAATTGAATCCCCATCCCCTCTTGGAGACTATTCCCGAATCGAGATATGAAACTAGGATACCTATTAATGAAAATGGAAGAGGGAACTACATAAAATGTCATAATATTCTATACATATATCTTATAGATATCTTCAACCATGGGGGTGTCCCTGATTGAAATAAAATGAGCTAATTTCATCAACCGATCAATCACTACCCAGATGAAATTCTTCCATCGAGGATTCCACATTCATCCATAAATCAATATCATGGAAACCACATCTGATTTACAAACTAGAACCATAAGAGGTTGTATTAAAAAAGTCTTTAGTTACTCTACCATTATCTATTGGGAGGTGTAATAATGGGACACATAATCAATAATGTCACACTTCACACATGGCTTTCAGAAATTCCATCTCATGTAATAATACATATTCATATCATTTGAGTGAAAAAACATGGAGAACTGTAGAAATAATGTAATAATTAATTTCTCATGGATTAATAGGTAAAAATATGATCCTTAAATTGGAGAATGTCATCATGTAGGAGAGTCCAAAATAAAAATTCTCCCTATCATATAATGTTTCAATGATTCCTCTAAAATCATCATCATAATGATGGTCCTATGGGACCAACTCAAGGAGATATGAAGATAGATGAAAAATAGTCAATACTATATCTAAATGACCCTTCCACATGTCTAGATGTAATTTGGTGAAAATATCCTAAGGATATACTCCTCCCTCTATTCTAGGACATGATAGGAAGGAAAATTCCTTCTATGGGAGTCAACAATAGTGCTCCCTTTCTCAAGAGTTTTGGATAATTCAAAGTTTAATGATTAGAAATATTCCACACACAACCTATAAATTAGATTTAGTTCCTTCTAATAAAATATATATCTTTCACTCTTATAATCAGAAATGAACTTAAATCGCTCTGAGAATATAGATTACTATTAACACATAAGAACATGCATTAGAGTGGAAACCTCCAAATCTAGAGTGGCATAATTTTTATCAAGTATCCAAAGGCAACCAGATTTTTTGGACATGACATAATAATCCTATAAAATCTAACAACCTAGACCCGTTCCAAAAGAATATCCATATAAAACATACCCCTTATAAGGAACATGTAAGATCAAAATTGGGGTTCATATCATAAGCCTTTTTAACTCATCAAAATACTTATTACAGTTAGAATCTAAATTTAATTTCATACCTTTCTTGGTGAGAGGTGTAAAATGTTATTATAACATCAAAAGATCCTTGATTAACCAATGATAACTTCTAAGTAGACATAGGAGTCTTGGTATTTCAAATATGTTTAGTGGTTCCTTCTATTAAAACACGACCTTTACCTTTCCAGGGTTGACAAACATACCATGTTTTGTAATCGTGTGTCTCAAGAAATTCACTTATTAGATCTAGAACATTTATTTATAAATATTCTTAAAAAGTAGGTGGATCACCAAGATCTACAAAACCATATTCAGTTTTTTCTCATGCTCATGCTCAAATCTTGAATAAAATTGCATATCATCGAAATATATAATGAAAAATTTGTTGAGATATTGATAGAATATCACGTTTATCAAATATATAAAAACTAAAGAAGAATTAGTTAGAATGAAATGCATTATTAGATATTTATAATGCACATACCTGATCTTGATTGCGTTCTTTAGGATATCAGACACACAAACCATAAGTTGATGATATCTAGAACAAATATTTTTTTTCAAAAAAACACTTTACCTCCTCTTACTAATAAAAAATTTCATCCCCACTTAGAAAATGGTGTTTATTTTTACAATTCACCAAGTTTAACTTTTTATAGTCTAAATAGTGACACAAAGGAAAAAAATTAATTGAAAAGAGAATTGGGGATTCCCATGCTGAAATACTGTGATGAATAAATCCCTTATCAAGAAATGGTCTTCAATATCAATTGGTACCGTTTGATAAAAGGGTATAGAAATATGTTAGGTACCTGACACCAAATAAATCCTAAACTCGACCTATCTTTCGGAGGAAGACCATGCCAGTCATCTGGGAAAACATCGATAAAGGCATAAAAACCATGGTAAGATAAATAATGAATGAAAAACCATTATCCTAATCTAAAATAGAAAAAAACTCTTATGCTCTTGGTCGTAGGGCCCTGTATGATCTGTCCTCGGGTCCCACTCCCTCTAGAACCCTCATTATCTCTCATCAGTAACAAATAATGAAACACTCCAATGATAAAAATTAATCTCAACATGATGAGAAACTATCCAATCCATCCAAATTATGGTTTTTCATATATCCAAATATAGAACTGAAAAAAACCTAAACTAGCTCAGTGATAGATATCAAAATTTAATAAAAAATAGAATGAAACTCTTTTTATTTCCTCTTCCCAAGAGGTTTTATAGGCTCCATAAAGAAGGATATAAGCTCCATTGGGTGTTTCAATATATCAAAAATAGTGGTAGATATAAATGATTACGAGTTACCTATATAAAACTAAGTAGTTTCTATATAAGGAATAACTAAGATGGTACGTCTCACTATAGTGGGGACTTTATTAACCTCCTCCAAAACTCGTCCACTACATAAAGGTGATTCACCCCTGAGACCTGTGGCGAGATTCCTATAATCATTGAAGAATTTCATTAAATTATAGTGTCTTTGGAGATAAATATATATGACTACAACAAGGCATAAATAAATCCTAGAAGAAAATTTGTAGATTTCCTCAGTGGACACAAGCATTGCAAATATTCATGGGTGAGGTATAATAATATAGGGTGTTCTTAAAATTTCCATAAGGATTTGAAGTAATACACACACTAATAGATGATAATGATGGTACGTAAGAGGCCTGCTATCAATAACTACCTCCACAACCCTAGAAATTATAATTTTTCATGCAATTCATTCTCAACATGCCATTAAAACTGCCACTTAGTGTAAGGAAATAGGTGAAGTGGCTAGTCATTCCCACTTTTTTGTTTTCATCCATCATAGCCCCATTGACTATCTCTTCATATGTGGAAATATTCAACATGTTTAACTAAAATTATATTTCTTTTTATACGATCTGTAGGTATTTTTAAGACTTTAGTTAATCATTTATTACCACAGCTAAGGAAAAATGAACTAGATATAAAAAATTGTTAGTTTACTTTAGCAGTTATTGCTCTACTAATATAAATAGAGGAACACAAGAGGCTACACTATCATTAGATATTCTAAATATAAATACTAAAAGATTAGGGAATTGAAACACATATAATCCAAGCTGAAGTACTAGTTTTTGGATAACATATAATCCCACACCACTTAATTGGGACCCCGAGTTTGAATATTTCACAATTCAACTTTATAGCCTCAGGTGTATCTTGGATGTAAAAGACTATATCAATCCTTTTCATCCATTCCTCTAACTATTGGGGTTTATTCATACTCGTAATGGATGGGGGTTTCTCAAATAGAAACTCCCAAGGTCAATCCTCTTCTCCCTTAGCTCCTAGTTATTCCCCAATATATAGATTCTGAACCCATGATACATTATGGCCAATGACATGAACTTCCCATATGATAACATCTAAAAGATTATAATCCAAAGGAGGATTACTTTGAGTAGAATATCTCACTACACTCTCCTATGGAAATCTTGTAAGACATCTCAAATACGTGTTATTACATTATAGAAATAGATTAAAATGATCAGATAATAATAAAATATTTGTTTGAATTATTAAGGAACAAGCCAAAAGATGGATCTAAGTCAAAAGCCAGCACAAATGACGCACATCCAAACATCTCATAGTTATATAATTCCATCAACAATAAGAGATATCAAATATATCATGTCAACTAAACCCTCATGTCCCGCGAAACCTATATTCTATCCACCGACTTCCCAATGAGCATAACCTTCACTCCAATACAAAATTTCCATTAACTGGTCGAGATAAACTATTCATCTGGGCTCTGAAAAAGACCATGAAAATACTCAAAGGGAATTCCCAATCCCCATGGGATGATAACTAGCACATTGGAATCAAACAAAATCCGATGAGAATGATTTAACCCAACATGAAATAAGATATATGGTATGTATATAGAGGGAAAATCATAAAGAAAATATTCAACAATCGATGATTGAAAACGGAAGCGATACAACCCAAAATGATCTAGATAAAAAACCCAAGTATATGTCTAAAAAATAACTAAAAGGACTTCCTAAAACTTTCAGAACTAATTTATGTGATATGTAGACCATGTCCCACCATGTCACCACCAGTTACCCATAACCAACTAATAGAAACCTCACTACCTCACTATGGTGCCTTTCCCTTTCCTGTATCAAATAAAACAAGAATACACAATCCCAAGGGAGTATTTAGGCTTTGAGATACACATGATTAGTAGGATCCCACCCAAGTGTTCCATTTCAATTCTATACACAATAATCCCCATACAATCATATACGAAGAAACAAAATACATGATAAGTAGTTAAATAATTTTAAATCAAATGTATGTAAATAGTTACCCTTTTCCAAATATTTCACAAAACCATTTAAAATAGTTTCAAACCAAAATTAAAATAAAAATTTACATCAATTAAAGCATGTTTCATCTCATATAAAACTAAGTAGTAAAAATAAAAGACGCAAAGGAAACCACCTCAAGAATAATATAAAGTTAAGCTAGCTAGATTACTCATACCTCAATTTCAAATAACAAATTGTGCACATTCATGTCCCTAGATCAAATGAATCAAAGTATTGGGAATATAGGAATGCCCTAGAATATGAACCACTAATATTGTTAATCATGTCCATGATCTAATGAATCTATGATCTAGGAATATGGGAGTATCCTAGAATGTGGAACCAATTATAATACTAATGGATGAGGCCCAATACTATGACTTCCACCTAAGTACCCAAGGGTCCCATGTGAGACATATATAAAATCAATTTCAATTATCTTTCAAATTTCAAAAATAATTATGAACAACCCTTTAATCATTATAAATATATAATGAATGGAAATTTCATAATGAATTTCACAATTCTTTAAAAAAGACATTTCTTTTTTCAAATCAATAAATCACGAATAATCCCAATTCATTTTAAAAAAATTTAATAAATCAAGATCATTTAATTTTGATCCAACATAAACTAGAGATAAAACAACCTACCTTAAGAACAAGTCACAAACCAACTCTCATACGAGCTCCTGGTGGTTTGTTCATCTGCCCGTAGACTAGAGCCACCTTGGATTCTGTAATATTGTTTTCATGAATGACTCTAGATTATTTCATTTCCATGTAAAGATCATTTCTTTCACGAGTATGTTCACCCACTCCGCCAAATACAGATACACCCAACCCATATGACTCTTCATTCTTAACTCCCTGAATATTTTTTTCATTAGTCTCCTCCTTATTGAATGAGGTAACTCGAATAAAAAAGTGGGCTCTATTTCTTTCTTAATATACCATATATAATAGATATTCATTAATATAATCTTTAAATAATCATATATAATAATCATATGAAGTAATCCATAAGTTGTACATAGAAAAGGGAGGTTTGTGTGGATTTGCCAATATTTTCTACTAGAGAATAAAATATTCTGTTCTTTATTTATGAATATAAGAATAATCAATTCAATAGATGTCTTTGAAATTCCTATATATAATCTTAATAATTAACTATAATAGAAATTGAATAAAAGTTCCAAAAAAACGAACTTCAATTTAAAAAAAGATTCGAAAAAATATTTGGAAAAAAAAGATCTACATAATTTTGATAAAAGATTTTTCATTAGTTAAATCGATAACAACTGGGAATTCAAATTTTTTTTGTACTCCAAGTAAGTAATCATATTATTATAATCCTAGTTATGAATCGATCAACATTTTTATAATTGAATCACTGTTTTTATAATTTTTTTATGGGGATTATCATTATTTCCCCAATGCAATTCTCATCACTATCTAGAATATATGAACTTGAATATATAAACTATAATATCTAAATTTAAATTAATATAAATAACTAAATATAAATAATATATAAATATATTAAATATATTATAAATAAATATATGAAATATTTATTATATTATATATTCATATGAGATATATATAAATATATGAGATGTGTTATAAATAGATTTCATATATAAATAATACATAATGTATATAATATAAATAAAATAAATAAATATAAATAAATGCTCTAACTATGTCAAGATAAAAAAATTCATTATCCCTAATAATTTTTTTACTTTATTTTATTTTCTAAAAAGCTGCTATGGTGAAATAGGTATACATGTTGCTCTTAGGAAGCAGTGTTAAAGCATCTTGGTTCAAGTCTAAGTGGCAGCATAGCCAATTTTTTAAAAAATAGGTAAAATATAAATAGAAAGAATACAAAAATTATTTAATTATTTTTCTATTTTGTATGATTTATTTCCAATTCTCGAATAATTATTATATAATATCTCCTTTTAAAATATTTCAATTCAAATTACAATTTATTTGATAAATTATTTGGTCGATGAAAGAGAACTATATAATTCATTCAAAAGAGGTAGTCTAGTGATTTTTTTCTGTATAACAGGATTGTTGATAACTCATTGGATTGGTTCGAGTAAGTGCCCATTAAATGACTTATCTAAATCATTAATATTTCTTTCCTGGAGTTTATCAGTTGTTTATATTCATATTTATCTTTTTTTTAAAGGTAAGAGAACAAAAGTAAAATAGGTAGATTCCCTAACATCGATTTGCAAATATTATAATCAAATTAGATTTGAAAATAGGGTGGTAATGATGTTAAATTAACACATACCTTGATTATAGAACATGATATACCATAACCAACAAGAAAACAGACCTTCAGAAGATAAAAACACCAAAATATAGAAGTGATTGGAGAATAATAATCACATGATATGAAGTTCCTAGTTAGGATCCAAGTATTAGTGAGAGGGAGTGGGGGTTATTCACTGATATCTTTTTCATTTCATGTTTCCTTCTTTATGAAACAACCTTCGCCTCCTATTTAAGAGTTTCTTCCCTTATGAACACACACAACCACATGAACACAAGATTTACAAGGGTCACTACTCAATAAGAGTAGCTATGTCCTTGGTAAGGTATAGAAATAATTCAGTACCACACAATCAACTAGAAAAAAAATCCTTTGATGTGGAATAAAATGAGTAGGATATACCCTTACACTCGTGTAACACTTTGAAAACAATCCAATAGTGAGTGTGCTTCCTCTTAGCACAAATAAGTTAATGAAATAATCCTGTGCTTCTTAATGACCTTTCCCGGATCAAATTTTTCAAAACAATTCTTCACTTTCCTACCCAAAAGCTGGTAGAAACCTCCTAGAGAAAACAATTTGCATGCCTCCTTCCACTTGCACGCCTCCTTGCACTTGCACGCCTCCTTGCACTTGCACGACTCCTTCCACTTGTGCACCTCCTTTATACTTGCCCACCTCTTTGTGGATAGGAAATACTTGCGTGCCACCCTTATACTTACGCACCTCTTTGTGGATAGCACAACACTTGTGCGCCACCTAAGAATGAGGCTCAACTTGCGTGCCTCAACCACTTGCACGCCACACTTCTTCGACTTGCGCGCTCAGAGGTCAAAATATTTCTCTAAGTCTCGAGCCTTAAGAAATGAGGTGGGTAGTCGCATTTTTATAGGCATTTTGTCACCCTGCACGTCACATTCACTTGTGCGCCTCCTTGGTACTTGCACACCTTCTTGGCACTTGGGCGACTCCCTGGCACTTCTGCGCCTCCTTGGTACTTGCACGCCTTCTTGGTACTTGCGTGCATTTTTGGTACTTTCTCGCCTTCTTGGCACTTGCGCGCCTTATTTCCTTTGCCATATTTTTGAAATGATGCTATTTGAAATATGACTTGCGCGCCTCTACATAATTATGCACCTACTACATACTTGCGCGCCTACTAGATACTTGTGGGCCTACTGAATACTTGAATGCATACTTCATACTTGCGCACCTACTGCATACTTGCGCGCCAACTGCATACTTGAACGACTACTTCTTTCTCTCTCCCTTTCCTTCATAAGGCCTGAATCACAAGTTCTCCAAACTTATGATATTTGTGAAATAAAAATAAGAAAAGAATCATCTGGTTTTGCAAGACATTTACAAAGTGAATTGATTCAGATTCTTTGACAAAAAAGGCAACACTCTGTAATATAAAACATTTCTTAATTCCTTATCCTTCTAACTTCATCCCAACAATCTCCCCCTTTGGATTTTGTTGGCAACCATGATTCATAAATCACTGAACTTTGTAACCTTAATCAATGTATTACTTAACAACAATTATAAGCCTACGTGAGATAACTCATTGTAGGAAACAAGAATTATTGACAGCCAAAACCATGCAATCCAAAAGTAGTGACTATGACATATCATGAGCATACCTCATCAGGATTCTTCAAAACATCTCTCAAGCTTATACTTCAGTATTCTACACATCCTCAAATTTCCTATAAAACAACATTGTTTCCTACAACCACTCCAACAAAAAGTTAGAATAGTTCACACACATACATGCTGGATTCACAGCTTACCCACAACTCCCCCTTTATGCATGCATCTATAAGGATAGATTTATGAAACAATTACCCCCTTGACAACACTATCCAAAGGAATGATGAGAGAGGGGACAAAAACACATACCTTAACCTTTATGAAGAGGTTGGACACCCATGTTCAACCTCAATTTTGCAAATGGTTTTTTCGGTAATGTCTTGGTGAATATATCAGAAACTTTCTCAGATGTAGGAACATATTCTAGACTTAATTCATTCTTCTCTACCTGCTCTTGGATGAAGTGGTACTTTATATCAATGTGTTCTGAATGAGAATGTTGTACTGGGTTTCTTGTAAGATTAATTGCACTCTGATTATCACAACCTAAGATCAATGGTAGCTTCACTTCAATAAGAAGATCTTTTAACTGAGTCTTCATCCACATCAGTTGAGTCACAGATTGAGTAGCAACAACATACTCTGTTTCATCTATGGTAAGAGTTTCTGCATTCTGTTTCTTGGTATGCCAACTAACATAGCTTTTCCACAGAAAGAAAACTCCACCAGATGTGGATCTTCGATCATCCACATTTCCTGCCCAATCAGCATCAGAATACACAAATAGATCAATATTTCCTGATCCATCATACCTAATTCCAAAATTTGTTGTGCCTTTGATATATCTGAGGATTCTTTTTCCAGAAATCAGATGTGATTCTTTAGGATCACTTTGAAATCTTGCACATAAAGTGACAAAATAGACGATGCCGGGTCTTGATGCAGTCAAATACAACAGACTCCCAATTAGATTTCAAAACTCTCTCGGATCAACTTCCTTTCCTTCTAAATATTTAGACAACTTGGTTCCCACTGAGATAGGTGTGGACACTGGTTTCAAATTTTCCATGCCAAACTTCTTCATAAGTTCCTTAGCATATTTTTCTTGAGACAGAAATATATGATTCCTTTTCTGTGATATTTGTAACCCAAGAAAGTATTTCATTTCACCCAGCACGAAAATCTCAAATAATTTCTTCATCTCCTCAGAAAATCTTTCACATGACCTTTCATCATTCCCAGAAAAGATGATGTCATCAAAATAAACAATAAAAATCAGTGAAAACTCCTGGCCCTCCTTGATGTAAAGATTTCTATCAAATCTACCTTTCTTAAAATTCATCTTCTTCAGGAAAGTATCCAATTTAGAATACCATGACCTTGGAGCCTATTTTATCCCATACAAATACTTCTTCAATCTGCACACATGACTTTAATTCTTTTCAATAACAAATCCAGAAGGTTGATCAATGTAAACTTCCTTGTCAAGGTCACCATTCAAGAATGCAGATTTTACATCCATTTGAAAGATTTTGTAACCTCATTTTTCAGCAATGGCAAGAAAGATTTTGATTGTTTCTAATCATGCTACCAGAGAAAATGTTTCATCAAAATCAATGCCTTCAATTTGTGAATACCCTTTGCAAACCAATCTTGCTTTGCTTCTTATTACTTCACCTTCTTCATTCAGCTTGTTCCGGAAAACCCACTTTGTACCAATAATGTTCTTGTTGTCCGGCTTAGGTTCAAGTTCCAATGTATTGTTCTTATCTATCTAATGAAGCTCTTCGTTCATAGCATGAACCCATTATGGATGCTCAATTGCTTCATTTACATCATTCAGTTCAACTTTTGAATAAAGAGAAGTATGTGATATAGCATTTTTTGTTCTTCTTGTTTGAACCCTCATATATTTATCTCTAATAATGTTCTGAGCCTCTACTTGCTTCCTCAATCTAGGATGAGTTTTTTGAACTTCTTCCTCATCACTCAAGATCACTGAGTCATATTCCTCTTCATGAGTAGGATTAACACAGTTTGCAACATTATCATAATTGTTAACAAAAACTTCTCTATCCTGCTCAACATCCATTTCAACATATGACTGCTTTTCTTTCTCAGCATTTTCAACAAATTTTACATCTGAAGAGTCAAAAATTCTTCCTGTTTCATTATTGAGGCATCTATAACCTCTTTATTTTGGAGAATAGCCAAGAAAGATTCCATCATCTCCTCTTTGCTCAATCTTTCCCAGGTTTCAACCTTTTTTCTTTATAATTCCTGGACTCCCAAAGACTCTCAAGTGTTTCAGACTTAGAGATTTTTCATAGAACATTTCATATAGAGTCATATCTTAGTTTGAACTATAGAAACATCGGTTCTATATATGATCTAAAGTGATCATTTCTTGGCTCCAATAATAATGAGAAAGACTATGTTCAAGTAACATAGTTCTCCCCATTTCCACCAGACTTCGATTCATTCTTTCAGCAACCCCATTTTGTTGAGGTGTGTATGGTGAACTGAACTCATGCCAAATTCCATGTGTGTCAAGGTATCATGAAAAATACTCATTCTTATACTCTCCACCATTATCAGTTCTCAACTTCTTCACTGAATACTCACATTCCTTCTCTTCTTTCCTCCAGAAACTCTTAAACATTTTCAGAGCATCTGACTTATGTCTCATGTACATAACACAAGTAATGCGAGTGAAGTTGTCAATGAAAGTAATGAAGTTCTTATCTCCATTTTTAGATTTCATTCTCATTGGTCCACAGATATCATAGTGTATGAGTTCCAATGGCCCTTTTGAGAGAATTTCAACTCTCTTATGAATAGAGTTTGTAATCTTCCCTTTCTCACAAATGGTGAAACACCAATCTCTTTTTCTTGATAGATCAGGCATATCTCGGACACTATCTCTCTATGAAAACATGAACATATTTCTCTGACACATATGTCCCATCCTTTTATTCCATAACATATTTTCATCCACTACACCCATGTAATATGAGGTCTTCACTTCACAAACTTGGAACAAGTTCCCTTTAGTACGTTTCCCCTTGTAACTATATTTACATCAATTTCTCTATTCACAATAAATCAATCTTTACTGAAGATAAATTTGTTGCCCTCATCACAGAGTTGTGACACACTATGAAGGTTATGTTTCATCCCATCAACATATAGTGTTTTCATGGATTTAATCTTTTCTTTTCCAATGATGGTCGATCCCACACCTTTGATCCTTAGAGATTCATCATTTCCAAATGTCACTGTTCCTTTTTTGAAGTCTTTCACATTCTTTAGCAGCTTTAAGTATCCTATAATATGAGAGGAACATCGACTATCAATAATCCATGGACATTCTCCTTTTGTAGCTTTCAAAGCAGTTTCTACAATAAGAGCTTTTTGTTCTTCCTTTTCCTTCACTTCCTGTTGTGCTTCCTCCAACTTCCTAGACAAGTCAATGTGTTCTGGCCAGACAACCATCCACTCTTTCTTTTAGAACTTATCAGACCTGTCCCTTTTTTCTTTTAAAAACTCTAGCTTTTGAGAATTATTAAGAATCTTTTGTTGCTCTAGTAACACACTAAGGAAACCCTTGGCAAGATGTCCAGGTCGATCACATCTTTCAAAAATAGTTTCCAGTGGTTGGAACCTATTCTCAACTTTCACACCAGTCTTCTCAGATATCTACTGAAATTTATTTGGAGACTTTCTATTTTGAAATGGTTAACTCCTCCTCAATACTTATATTTCAAAACTTGTGGAATAATTGTAATGTTGTTGGTTGAACCAAAACATATTTGACATGTGTCCGAATCCACCACAATACCAGTAGTAACCATAGAAAGAATATTTTCCTCTGAAACTTTTATGTTGATCAGGGTTGTGGACACCCTTATCGATGACCTTCTTGATAGAACTCTTCTGATCATGAACCTTTATGTTTACATGTGTAACTCTCTTCTTCGGCTCTGATTTATCAGTACCAGTGGTATTAGAAGACTTCTTTGACTCAATATTTTTATGCAGTTCTGATTTTTCAATGTTGATGACTTTGGCCACATACATGATCTTTCTAGCCTTGTTCTTATCATAACTAGTTCCATCATTTCATTAAACCTTGAAGACAAATTTTGTAGATCCCCATTTGGATCATTCTTTCTGGAAAATTCACCAACTTTTGAGACAAATCGTTTGAAACTGATATTCATTTCTTTAGCTTCATAAAGTTTTTGTTAGACAAGTTACACCTCATCCTCTTTTTCTTTCAGCTTTACTTCAAGATGATCATTACGATTATTTTCATTCTCAAGAGAATTATTCATATCATCAATCTCTTTTTCCATATTGATTTTCTCATCATCATAAATTTCTTCATTATTTAATGTGTAATTTTCCTTTATCAACTTCTTGTTTTCTTTCTCAGGCCTTCTTATCTTTCTCAAACATTCCTTCAGCTCTTCTTTTAGATACAGTTCAAGTTGAGTTTCTTCTTCTTCAGTACTACTTCTCTCAGAATCATCATTATTCCCTGTTGAAAAAAGGTACTCTCTCTAGCTTTCTTAGAAATAGATTTTCAGATCCAGTCTCACTATCATCATCTTCTTCACTTTTTGAAAACAATATTCTTCTTTTTGATTTGAATAACTTTCTATCGTTACCTAGTCCCGAATATTTGTCTTTTCCACCCTATTTCTTCCATGAACTTTTGGGTCTTCTGTATTTTTCATCACTACCTTCATCTTTCCCTTCTTGAGTACAATTAGCCGCAAATTGGCCAAAAAATCCACATTCAAAACATTTCAAAGGGAGTTTCCTTATGTATTTCCATCCTCCACTTTTTAGATGTTTAGAAAACAAGGAAATTATTTCATCAAAATTTTTACATTCCTAGTTTTCAGAGTCTGATTCACCAGCTTTATCTTTAATAAGATTTTTCTTTGAATTCTCTTTCTTTACAACCTTGAAATATATTTCTCTATCTTCTTTTGATTTACTATTCATAGTCTTCTCCCTTCTCATTTCATAAGTTATGAGAGTGCTATGCAAATCAGCCAGAGATAATGTTTCACGATCTTTGTACTCCAGTGATGAAACTTTAACATCAAATTTTTCCGGAAGAATTCTTAATATATATTCAACAAATATATAATCTTCCAACGTTTCATTAAGACATCTGATTGTACTGACAGTAACATTTATCCAGGTAACGAAATCCCCAACAGATTCAGATTCTCCCATTTTCAAGCCTTCATACATCAGTCTCCAGATTTGTAGTTTATCCTTCTTCACCTTTGTATTTCCTTCATAGATGTTCTTCAGTTTGTCCCATATTCCTTTGGCTGTAGAGACACCTTTCATTTTTAAAAATTCACTCTCAGAAAGAGATGAGAGTAATGAATTTTTAGCTCTTCCATCATTCTCAAGATTCTTCTTATCGGCATGAGTAAGAGGAACCTTGTAATCAATAGTAGGAAATCCATCTGTTGTAGTTTCTAGAACTTCATATCCAAGAGAAATAATATAAGACATCAATCTGTCCTTCCCGATGTGATAGTTCTTTCCATCAAAAATCAGAATCCCTTTACTATTCATGCAATTTAGATTCTCCATCACATCTTCTATTCAAACACTTCGGCAAAGAATAAACGAAGGGAACCTGTCTCTCTGATACCAATTGAAGTTCCCAATCAGGATCCAAGTATCACTGAGAGGGGGATGGGGTGAATTAGTGATATCATTTTCTTTTTAAGTTTCCTTCATTGTGAAACAACCTTCGCCTCCTGTTAAAGAGTTTCTTCCCTACTGAACACACACAACCAAAAGAACACAATATTTACAAGGATCACTACTCAATAAGAGTAGCTACGTCCTTGGTATGGTATGGAAATAATCTAGTACCACACAATTCACTATAAAAAAATCCTTTGATGTGGAATACAATGAGTAGGATATACCCTTACACTCGTGTAGCACTTTGAAAACAATCCAATAGTGTGTGTGCTCCCTCTTAGCATAAATAGGGTAATGAAATAATCCTGTGCTTCGTGATGACCTTTCCCGGATAAAATCTTTCAATTAAATTCTTCACTTTCCTACCCAGAAGCTGGTATAAACATCCTGGAGAAAAGAGCTTTTGTGCCTCTTTCAACTTGTGCGCCTCCTTGCACTTGCACACCTCCTTCCACTTGCGCGCCTCCTTGAACTTGCGCGCCTCCTTCCTCTTCGCACCTCCTTTATCCTTATGCGCCTCTTTGTAGACAGGAAATAGTTGCGCTCCACCCTTATACTTGCGCGCCTCATTGTGGACAGCACAACACCTGTGCGCCACCTAAAAATAAGGCTCAACTTGCACGCCTCAACCACTTGCGTGCCAAACTTCTTCGACCTATGCGCTCAGAGCTCAAAATATTTCTCTAAGTCTCGAGCCTTAAGAAATGATGAGGGTAGTCATCTTTTTATAGACATTTTGGAATCCTATGCGTCACATTCACTTGTGCTCCTCTTTAGTACTCGCACACCTTCTTGGCACTTGTGCGACTCCCTGGAACTTGCACGGCTCCTTGGTACTTGCGCGCCTTCTTGGAACTTGCACGCCTTTTTGGTACTTGCGCGCCTTCTTGGAACTTGTGAACCTTCTTTCCTTTGCCATATTTTTTAAATAATGCTATTTGAAATATGACTTGAGTGCCTCTACATACTGGCATGCCTACTGCAAACTTGCATGCCTACTGCATAATTGTGTGCCTACTGCATACTTGTGCGCCTACTTCAAACTTGCGTGCCTACTGCATACTTGTGCGCCTACTACATACTTGCACGCTTACTTATTTCTCTCTCACATTACTTCATAAGGCTTGCATAACAAGTTCTCCAAACTTATGATATTTTTGAAATACTAATCAGCAAAGCATCGTCTGGTTTTGCAAGACATTTACAAAGTGAATTGGTTAGCTTCTTTGACAACAATAGACAACACTCTGTAACAGCCAAATTTTATTACTTAGTTATCCTTCTAACTTGGTCCCAACATGATCAAAATATCCAAAAAACACAGCCCAATGCCACTACAAATTCCAATTAAAATATAGAAAATGGGGAGAAAATGATCAAACTTACAAGAATATGAGGAACTAACCAAGTTGGAGATAAAAGAGTAAAATAGAGAATCCCAAAAGAGCTAGATTCTATTGATTAACATATATAATTCATTATTATAGAAATAATTCATAGGGTGAATTGCTATTTTATAATGTAAACTCATGGGATTTATGATATTCTAAAGAACATGTTGCGTAAATCTTATTTCCATAAATTCATGGTCAAGACGTGAATATAATTTCAAATGATGAATTTTTTTCATGTCCTGAATAAGTATCTTGGATTATACTCAAGAGTAATTCACATAGTGAATGTATGATTCATTGTATGAACTAGATTATGTAGCTAGTTTCCATCCCATTTCCCTTATAAAACCATATATAATCTCAAAAATGCCTCTAAAAAAACAAATTCTTAAAAATTAAAAATAGATCATACCTTAAATACGATATTATTATCAGTGGGTAGTAGTTGAATAATTTATATAAGGGATTCCACACACAATTTGTTAACGTAATCACACTACATGAGTTACCATCACTTTAAAACATCAGCCTACCCCTTACCCTCTCTCTTTTATGCTATTTTTACCAATTTTTTTTATTACATGTTAAAATATTATTTTATAGAGTCACATTGATGAAAATGTAACATTTTAGGTGTGGGGGAGGGGATTTCATTTTTGGAATCTTCTTTAGGTTTTTTCTTTTTGTGTGTTTCTTATTTAAATTATAGTTTTGAAAAATAAAAAAATGAAAAAATTTGGAACATAAAAAAATCATGCCACATGCATATTACATCATTGGAACTTATTGGAAATACATGTTTGAGTCTTGAAAATCACACAAGAAGCATGTTAAGAATGGGTTATATTTCATATTGTCTATCGACTTTAATGAAAATAGAATATTTTAAATGATATGATTGATTGCGTGTTCATGAATACTTTAATATTTTTATACCATTAATGTGGGGATTTTTTTAAAATTTTATCATTTATTATTTCCACAGAACATCACACACAAAAATAACTTGTTAGATTTTCATAAAAAATTGATGGTATAACTATGCTGAGTAATATTTTTAATGTTACAATACAATATTTACATATATTACTTTATCTTTGATCAATTCAATTATTGAACCAAATTTACTTATTCATTTGAACATGATATCCAACTATTTCACTCCCTCAAAATAAAAAATAGGGGAGTGATTAAATGTACAACATATGGGAAAATCTAGGTCTAAATATTAAAGTTTAACTATTAGGAATGATTAAATGAGTAGGTTTTGGAATTTTATTACAATCGATATTGAACAATTTTTGATGGAATACAATTAGGTATGAAGAAAAATTTTACTTGACATGATTTTTTTGTGTATAGGGTAGAGAGATATGACTGAAATGATTTGGCACACAGACATCGATAATTTGGGGCATAATTTACTAATATCATGTTTATAACTGATTAGTTCCGTTGATCTTATTGGATCTAATTTTGATACAATTAATGAAATAATTAATTATTATGTATTTAACATTTAATTATTTTTGGTAATTATTTTTAAGTTCAATTTTCTTTCATGGACTGAGAAATGTTAAAATGTATCATTTTCTATGTTTCATGACATGTGAAGTTTCCCATGTGTGAAAATGGGTAAGTGTGGCGAAGTTTATAAACAATTTTTTTTATTTTACTGAAAATAATTTATAAAATCTCCCAAATTGAGCCTTATATATAGATTTAATGAAAATATGGGGTTTGATCTTGAATTTGAAAATTACATGAAAATTATATTTTTCCTTTTTAATTTCACCAAAGTAATTTATTTATAACATGTTATTTCTGTAATATTTTATTAAAACAATTATGGTCTTATTTCTATGTTATTTTTCTAAATTTTTAATTTTGATCATGAAATTTGGATCATAAATATATAAAGAAAAAAATGGTCATTAATGAATATTCGGAATGGATTCGATGGATTGGACCATGCTTTGACATTTGGGCCATAACATTTTCATAATATCCTAGAATAAGGCGAAATTTTTAAATGTGTTAGAGGACTCATTTACACATATTTTATTAAACTAGTGTATAGCCAAACTCTTTAGTGAACTTAGTCATAAATATAGATCAATTAGAGTAACTTTTAGAGGCATAATTACAGTTGATCCCTTGTTGATATTTCAAAACCATTCCATTATATGTTATATTTAAATAATATTTTCACTCATTCGTTGGGTTTTTAGAATCCTGAATTAGGTGCTTGAAAAATGGGTGGTTCTATTTCACAATCTATCTATTTAGAAGAATGAATAATTTGAAAAAGGATCTCTTCCCAGAAAGTTCTCCTCTCCTACCACTACTTTGTGTTTCTCTTATTTCGAGCTTGTAATATATATTTTTATTCAATAGGACATATTTATCCTTATATTTTAATATTTTTTTTTATTTTTTTTTATTAAATATAATATTAAATACAATATTAAGTATTTCTCTTTCAATCCTTGGCTTATGAAAATATTCTCCATGATGACAAATCCACTAATAGAAGAGGTATTTCTATATATAGTCAATATAATCCTTACTGACTTCATTTAATTTTTTTAATAAATGAAAATGTTGATTTAATAAATTTTTATCAATTAATTTATTTTTAATTTCTAAGGAACTTTATTGATTTTCACTTTAACCCTGATTCCAGACATGTGTGAATTATGAGAGAGAAAATTTAATCTCCAAATCTAATCAACATAGGATATAATTATAGGGTTTAATTATAACCCCAAACTCAAATAATTATAATTTATAAGGATGATAGTATGACCTAATTTTCCATTGAGAATAATTTGGAATTTTGATAATAATCAAATAAAGGTTCTATGATTTGAAGTATTAAGATTATCCTAGGGTTTATTTCATGAAATATTTGTAGTTTTATTAATATATATTGATTTAATGGGTTGAAAATATTGATATATCACAATTAAATTGATTCTATTCATAAATGATAATGATGAATGAATGATTGAGGGGTATGTTATATTTATTACATATTACAATATTAGAGTTTTAAAAAAATTACATCCATGAATGCTACTTTTATTCCAAAACCACTAAACTAAACCCCCCAAACATTTGTCCTTATTTTCACATATTTTATTTGCTTCTTAAATACAATTATGGGATGTTTAATTCACTAAATAAATAATATAATGAGCTAGTTAATCCTTGTATTATAGTTAGTAATATCACAAATATATTTTAGACCGTACTTGGGAACTCTCATCCAAGATCTAATGATGTTGCATAACGATATGTTCAGAGATGGAAACAAATTTTGGGTTCTTATAGAGATTAAAAAGAATTTGACTATCACCCTAAATAATATAACTCTTGTAAAAATATCAAATCTATTATAAAAACATCTCCATCCAAAGAATGTCCTTAAAATGTTCAATATTTGTGATATGCTCTTCTTCTATGGTAGAAAAAGAAAGAAACTTATGAATTCATGATTTCCATGAAACAACTCCCCCTGAAAATGATATCAACCATCCAAATATGGATTTCTACACACATATATATTTCTACCAAAATAGTTGTATTTGTATATCCTTACCATATATAAATATCACTTCCAAAATGTAAAAAATAATTGGATATAACTTATAGATACCTAAATATCCATTTTACTTATATCCAATTACCATTTTTGGGATTTTATAATAAATATCTAAAAATTAAAATAGTGGGAGAAATGTATGATTTTGTGCACACTGTATCACACATATGACTACCAAATTTTTATTGATAAGTATATTTTTCAAACTCTTCTTTATCCTCTTTAGAAAATGGAATCTTGCTTTTTAAAAACCTAAAATGACCCACAAGTGGAGTATCTATTGGTTTCACCTTACTCATTTTAGACCTATCAATATGTTTCTCAATATACTATTCCTACGATATAAAAATACTGTGATTTATCAGTTCATGATTAATCACGATGCCAAGTGTATGTATAGCTTCTCCTATGAATTTCATTTCAAAATAAATGCTCAAAACCTTCTTTAACCTATCCATCTTGACGATATATCCTCTAATAATTAACATATCAGTAACATAAATCAAGAGAATAATGAAATTAACATAAAATATTTTTAATGAAAATGCAGTGATAGGTATTCATTCTATTGCACTAATTTTTATCTATAAACAAGTGAAACTTATTATCACATTTCTTTTGTTCATATTTTAGACCTTATAATCTTTTCTTAAATTTAAAAAATATGCTTTATCTTCATGTAACATTAGATACATTTGGATTCTCTATTATATATCCACCTCAAGTTCACCATGTAATAATATATTATTTACATCCAGCTATTGAATCTTTATGTTAAGACTGATTAACAATTTAAGAACAACTCTTATAAAAGACATTTTTACTATTCGAGAAAAAATATCATTAATTTAAATAACTTTATTCGTACCAAATACCTTCACCACCATTCTATACCTATATGATGGGTCATATATTCCATCTTATCCTTTATGCATGTATACCAAATTGTTCCTGAATTGCTTCTTTCCATGTAGTAAGATTATCAAATCAAATGTGTGTTTCTGGTGAAAGGATCACATATCATATTGTATGATATTTATCTATTATATATTTTTTAGATTCCTATTTATATCATCATAAATATTAGGATCTACCCTATTAGTGAGAATAAAATACTCATGTGGTAATTATTTATGAATCAGTTTTCATTATCAAGATAATTTCCTCAATTATGCTTTAGGTGAGATCTACCCTAGAATATCTGATGAAGGAGACATATTCTTTGGTCCTGATGTATGATTGGTATAACAAAATCTCTCTTACACTATCTATAACTTAAGGGGGGTGTAACTAGTTCTAGATTAACTATAATTTTCTTTTATTGTGGATTCTATTGATTTTCTATCTTATTAAAATCATTAATTTTATAATCTTAAAGATATACCACACATCTAATTCTGATTATATACCTAATAATAGGATCCCATTCATTATATCCAAACTTTTCATGATTATGTCCCAAAAAGATATATTTTCCTCTTACCATCAATATTTTCACCCTAATTTCTCAGGATGGATAAAAATTCCATGAAACAAAATACTATCTAGTGATTTCGTAAAACACATTTACATATTAAATGTTTTTTGGTTTAACTGTATTTATGTGAAAATTATTGAGAACAGTTAAAAATATCAACTATATTGCTCATTACCTCCCTCAAAAGGTGTTTGGTATCTTTACATTAATGAGAATACTCATGAATCTATCACAGATGGTTTTTTTTATCCTCTCAAAAATCCCATTATATTGAGGTGTCTTTGATACAATTTTCTGTCATGATACAAAAAATCCTATCGTATTCCTAAAATGGACCATAATACTAATCTTTATTTTCTACATGAACACACTTCAATCATTTTACTATTTCTATTTCAACCATTACATGAAACTAATTGAAAATATCATACACATGACCTTTAGTTTTCAAATAAAAAGCCCAAACTATTCAAGAATCATCATCTATAAAATTCACAAAATAAATAGAACCTCTGATCGACTTGGTTATCATCATGCAGAAATTTGTGTCTATAAATTCCAAAATACATTATTTTCTTTAGGGTAAATAAATATTAAATGATACATGATTTTGTTTTCCCATTATGAAATGAACAAAAATATCCATATTTTTACCTTTTATTTTTGGTAAGATATCCTCCCCAAAGAGAATTATGATTCCTCTCTTACTCATGTGACTAAGATGTCTATTCTAAAATTCTGTAGGAACCTTTTTTATGGTTAAATTGACTTCTCCTCTATATGGTCTGAAAGTTTTGTTGAAAATTTATGTGTTCTTATTGACTTTAAAAATTACTATATAACCTTTTTTAAGCTTCCATTTTTCAAAACTAAAGGAACCGATGCATCCATCATCTTTAAGAAATCCATTTGAAATTATATAAGAGAAAAGTTTAGGAACATACCTTAAATCATTAAATATTAACATGAATCCAATATTTCAATCCATAAAAATATTACCAATACCATATATTTTATCTTCACCACTATTTCCCTTCTTTATTATTTTAATAATCCTTAAAGTGTAATATGTGAAGAAATATTTTCATGTTGTGATAAAATAAAATGAACCTAAATCAATCACCAATTTTTAGTCTTCAATTCCATGGTTGGAATTATGATTCCAAATAATAATGACCAATTCATTAATAGTTTAAGAAACGTTGCTTTTCAGTTTACCACCTGGACTCTTCTACATATCCTTTAGTTTTACACACTCCTAGATAAGTTGGTCGATCTTTCTATTGTGGTGGAACTTCATGTTGTAATTTAAATATGATTTTGATTTCCTTCCACTTTATTTATTTTAATCATAGGTTTTTTTTATTATACATCTTACCTGCCATTATTTATTCCTTTTTCATTCATTAAAAACAGCCTCTGATTCAAGGGAACATCCCTCATCCTTCCTTCTGGATCCATTATTTAACATTATGTCCTTCACTATTTCAACGGAGAGATTTCCATCTAATGTTGAATTATTGATTATCACAACCAATGTGTCCCATTTCTTCAATAATGAACTAAACATTAAGAGTATATATAACTCATCATCAACTATTAGTTTCAGGGAATTTATCTAATCAACAATACTTTCAAACAGAATCATGTTCCATGATATGTTGTTACCTTCTTTGTAATTCAGTTTGAAAAGATAAAGTATTTGGTTTTCATTACTCCTTGTGGTTTTATTATCATATATATTTTACAATTTTCATCATATAATAGAATCATGGTGTTCATTGATTTTTTTTTTAAAATATACTATAGTTGATCCACTACCTTTTTTATCAACACACTTCCTATTAGGCACGACCCACCGCCTCAACTTATTGGGTAATTGTATTCGTATACTTATCATTATATTGACCATCATCTGTAGGTTTCCTTAATGGATATAACATGGTCTTAGGGGCCTCTACTACAAGCCTCCAAAAATATTTAATATTTAAAAGATCTCACATTTATAGTTTATAGATATCATAATTAAAATTATAAAGATTAATCATGTTACTGGTACTTTCAGCCATTGATAAATAGATAATCAATAAAATCGATCCATATTGATGTGTTTCGAATAGTTCAAATTGTGCTAAAAAACTATTGGATAATTGAGAATAGACACCAATTGATGAATATTTGTACAAAATAGTATCAATTTCTGAGTACTATTTATTATGAAGTGATGATGTGGCTCATCAAACACACTACAAAAAATGTCACCATAAAGTCTTTGCCAATGTGAATAATTCCACCTTCTTCAAGAAGGGGTACTATAGCACCCCATTCTTAACCCAAACATTGACCACCTCCACCACTTTCATTTTATATCAGATTTTGAGTAAATTAATTTTATTTTGATTATATCTATGAGAGATTCATGAATATATTTTCAAAAAGTTATTCTGACCAACTTGAATTTTATAATCATTGAAAACCATCGATACTTATCACTATTTGGAACTAGATGGCCCTAATATCAAATAATTTGGGAAGAAGAAGTCCTAGATGATGAAACACCGAAAAAAATAAGTAATGATGAATAATGTGAGAATTAGCATGGTTATAGGATATGATTACATCCACAAGACAAAGGGGTAAACAATTTATTTCTATTATATGGATAAATATTTTCAGAGGATTAAAAGTTTTAAAATTATTATAGAATCATTCTGATTTTAAAGGAGGTAAAACTATCATTTTCAATGGTTGTTTGGGTCTTTCATATACTCGAATAATTTCCTCCCTCGACCATCAGTTTTATCCACCACTGTCATTCCATCATGCATGTAAACCATGAAAACAAAACTCCAACTATAGTTGCTAATAAAAAATTTTGTTGAAAATATTATTCTATAATATTCTCCAAAAATTGGGAGTTTACACCATAAAATTTCATTTTCCAAAATTGATTGGGATACATATCTAAATTATATATTAAAAGTAATTAATTCTCATGGTAAACAATAAAAATGATTGGTTTAAAGGTTCAGTGTCTGGTTGATATTTTAAAGGAAGTACCAGATGTAGATCTAATAGGTTTATCTCCAGGGGATCCTGTTGTCATTTCAAACTCTCCATGTGGTTCCCTTATTAATATGTTTATAAGAGTAATTCAACCATTAACCAATTCTAGTTTTGAGTGAGAGGTTGATATCCCTATTCATTACTTCAGTGGATCATATTGTTTGGGAGGGAATTTATGGTCATCCAGAGGGTTTAAAAATGAAGGCAAAGGAAGATATATGTGAAGAGTTGGTTTTCAAGTGTTTCCCTTGGATTTATATAGTATTCCCTAGTAAACCCTTGGTGATCCTAGTTTTTACCTAAGTTATAGTGTTTTGGAGGATGTATCTCCTAATGGTATAGCTATTTGGGATGATAGATAATTTCAAAATAAATGGGTTGGGATTGGGTGAAGCCTTTGATTGGTATTGTTAGAGTGGCGATGGCTGGGGTAGGTATGTGAGGATTGATGGAAAAAAATTTATTTCATTGGTTGAGTCATAAATCTGAAAAGGTTTTTCATTGTACCCTAGTCTATTTTTAGTTCTGTCTAACATAATTGAGGAAATTTTAGTTAACCAAGTATTTCTAGAGAAGGCACACACCGGAGGGTATAAAATCAAGATTTCACTCCAGTGGATTCATAAATTGATCTAGATCAAGGTTAACTAAAAAAAATTCAATCAAATTTCAAAGGGATTATTCAGGACTAAAGTTTGATATCTCTTTGTGATATTTTATCTTTCATTAATTGGAATGAGAGAGGATTAGATACCCAATCAAAATGTGTATTTTTTAAGATTTAATTGAGTTCCAAGAAGGATTCACTTATTGTGGTCCCTGAGAAAAAATAGACGGTTGATTGCATCTGATTTTTTGTAAAGATAATGGGTATCAATAAGTTCATGCATGATAGACCAAATAACTATTACATTTTTATAATTTAAAATCATTTATATAGGTGGAGAAGGTTGTAATCATTTATCAATAGGAAACAATCATGTTGATTTTCAATAACATTAATATGTACATTTTAATAATTTATACCAATTGTGATCTATTGAAAAGGGTGTTTCATTGGCTTTGACATTACTACTTTGTTCTTGGAGGCCTAACATAGTTTGTAGGGGGAGATTTTATAATCATAATGGAATCATTTATGAAGATGGAGGTGGTATCTACTCGAGGGATTCCATGAAATATTTTCAATACATTGCAATAAGTAGTAATATTTTGAATATGAGATTCATATTAGATAATTTTATCTAGTGTAATAAAAATAAGTGAAATAATATAATTTAGAGTCGCTTCGATCATTGTTTTTTCAATCTATATTGGATTTCAACTTTCTTGTAGGTGATTGTGATGCACATGACCCATGTTCTTTCAGATCACTATATTTTTCTAATCAATATGAAAACTACTCCCATATACAATATAAAGTTCACTTTCTAAAATATCTATATATAAGATGACAATTTTTGGTAGGATGTACATAATTCATTGGAAATTCCCTTATAAACACATGTATGTTAGGTCATTAAAATTAAGATGATATGACTCTAGAAGGATCATATATATTCGGAAAATAAACACCCTGATATTCACATGAATTTAGAGGCTATTGTGGACGAAATCAACCAAATCAATACCATGTTTCTGGAATAATACGGTTATTAAATTCTTAATTTATTTGGAGGATACAAGGGAAATTAACTCTTGAACTATTAGAACTAAAGAATAATGAAAGTGAGAAATCTAGAGCACTTTGGCTGTGAGGGGGGATAAAAATACAGCCTTATTTAAATTATTCATCAAGGACAATTCATGTATAAGGAACATAAATTTTCTACTAGAAAATGAAACATTAACTAGTAATCTCGATGTGGTAGTAAATATTTTGGTGGCTCATTTCTTTATATTTATCATATACATAAGGCGGGATTTCATGAAGGGTTATCCATGATAAGAGGGGGAGGTTCCACTCTTCAAAAATATCCATAGAATAATGATTTAAATCAACAATATGATCTTGAAATTAATTATACAGGAGGATGAGATAAAGTATGAAGTGCTCAATCCCATCCTTGATAGTGCTCCTAGCCATGTTGGATTTCCATGATCCTTTTATATCATAGATTGGGAGATTATAAAAGAGATCCTAATAGGAGTACATAATTTCCTATTCAAAGGGGCTAGAATTCCTAGTGTAGTCTGTACTTTTCTCATTATCATGGAGAATGATATAATTTATTTTAATGAATTAATTATAATTTTCCTATGTAACTTCTCATATATGGTATTCTGATTCCAAATACAATCTCAAAATAATAACATTGGTTTATTAAAGGTTGAATCATATATGGTGTTATAGTGTTTGATTAGGAAATGATATATAACCTCAATTGAAAAATTAATGGTTCAAATTTTATGGTGAAATTTGACATCAACAAATAATTTTATGGAGTGGGATAAAATTTTATTTTGATGGCCTAGAATATTTTTGGAATCTCATGTTAGGTGTCTTCTATTTTCTTTCTATGTTACTCATAACTGTGGCACTCCATCTCCCTCAAGGGTAAGAAGATTAGGTTCTTAAATGTTGGGTGTGGACATTGATAGGGTGATCCAATATCCCCCAAAATTTTTATCCTGATTTAGGATGTACTTAGTTGGAATAGTAATGTTTGTATCACCATAGGATATGTACTCCATTTTACAGGCATACATAGTTTCATGGGGGTTTCTCATATATTTTTTATGATGATATTATTTTATTCATATATGGTAATGGAAAATATATTAAGGGTTTAAAAAGTATGATTCATGATTATAATAGATAGAGTAATTATTGTATTGTCCAAGTGAAAATTAAAAACCATATTTTTATGTCTTGTAGTAATGGATTTTGTAAAAATTTTGGAGAATCATTGGGAATGATGATCCAAAAGATTTTAGATGGAGTACCAAGGGTCTCCTTTTTTACATGTAGAATATGTATTAGTCACATTGATGGGTTTTTAACAACATAACCACTTGTATTATATATAAAAAAATATCTATATTATTTTATATAAAGAATTATATTTGTTAACAATATCCTTGGTTCCATTCTAATGTACATTCTCTTAGTTCTTTGAGTTCATATAACTGTAATCTGAAACATCAAAAACATTATGAATAGAATTATTTGAGAATAACATCAGGATGGAATGTACAAATAGGCGAGATATAACTAAATTGAAAATCCAAATGAGGAATTAGGAATAAAACTTATAAATACATAAGAGACCATGTGCGAATTAGAAGGAATGGTAGAATAGGAAATTATGGAAGGTCGACCTCCCCTAGAAAAATTCATGTAATGAAAATATGTGTATAGGGAAAACCTCACGATCTATGAGAATAGAATGAAATATAATATATAGAACAATATGATGAATTTTTCACCTTATACATAACCTATCTCATTAGATTATCGATCAAGGGGAAGTCAGATTTTAGAGAGATAACTAATCAAGAAATACACTTTTTTCCCTAGGGTGTTCAACACCTAACATCGTATTCAATGAATATTAAATAAACTAATTGTTTATAAAAGTGGGTTTGGATCAAAATGAAATGTATTTTTTTATGTAATTAACCTTTCAAAAGATGATAATGAGAGTTTCTTCACTATAGTAGGTATGAGATCCTTTATAGTGGCAGACACTCGAAAATATATCCATATATCATAGGATCAAGAGGAGTAGGAAGAAATGATGTCGTGCAAAGGAATTAATTTGATGTACTATTTATTACTCTATAAAATTAATAAACAAACAATATTAATAGAAAATGAGGTGTGATGAAGAGGATTCCATCTTGCTTTAAAATACCAATGTTATGATTCCTCAAAGGTGAAATCTTCCTATCCTTTAAAATTAAAATGATGGTGGGAATGGATTATCATGAAAATCCATATATGATTCATGTGGATTGAGTTGATGGGGGATACCATATATATTTTCATTAATTACTGGTTTCTCAGAATTACAACTTTATTGGAAGATAGAAACATCTGTAGTATAGTTCTTGATAGAAGCTTATAATTTTCAACTTTGAAATTGTAGTTCAGTAATAATTAACCACCTAATATTAATAAAAATCATGTAATTAATTGATTTTAGTTCATTTGGTGAAATTTGGACTTTATATGATAAATGGATTTAAACATGAATTTTAGTAGTTTTATATATTTTTTATTTAATTGGGAAGACATACTTTGATTTTAAATTTTGGAATCACCCTGTTTAAAGGATTTCTATTTTGAGTTTTATTATTTTAATTAAATTTTAAATTAATGTAGACAATACATACATTTAATTTTTTTTTCAATTTTTATTACCCTTATATATAGAATATAGGTTTTATAATGTCACGAGGTGTTGAGTCATGGAAGAACCTAACCACTACCACTGTGTGAAGGTACTCCAACTTATCTGATGGTTATGTAAAGGCAACCTCATATTTTTGAGAGCTATTGAATGGTATCGAATAAAATATGTAAAATTACCTTGGTCCTTCCATCCACTAAATCAATGAATAAATTGACATGTTAAGGTAGAATTCTTCAATGAAATTACATCATGGTCATAGTCCACTCATATAAGGGTATAACCACAACCCTCAACCGCATCATGGTCATCAAGAACCATTATGTAAAGGACAATATGAGGATCTAGGTAATATATAATGATATATCCAAGGTTCCAAGAGTCTTTTATGTGTTATATCCTCCCAAAGTAATCTAAGTAATATTTTTCCTCATTATTTGTTTAAAAAATCATAATTTTACCAAAAAAATAGGGCTCAACATGAACATAACTTTATTCTTCTTGTTCACTCAAATAAAGAAGTTCTCAGCCAAGATTCCATGTAGCATTCATTTGTCTATCCCAGGGAGAAAATGGTCCAGGGAAATCATTAAATTAAGGCAAAGATTCAAGAAATTACTAATCAAATAATCCTCACAATCGACCTATACATGTGGAAACAATTAAAGATATGGGATATGGGAATAGAAACACATGAGGATTCCAAAGTTATTGGAAGGAATGTAGGAATACTTTAATTCCATGATAATAACATGGAAGATTTTGATTTCCTAAAGGAAATATAGATAACTCATTGATTCTTATATAAAGGATAAATACTAATTAGAGTAAAAGGAAAATAGATCGATCGATATGATAGTTTTAATGTTGTATTTTATTTCATTATTTTAAAATGATGTAATGTCTCAAGTGATGGTAAACTAGACCTATAGTGGATGGCGCATGGAGAATATCCTAATCCAATTGCAATGATTTTTTTGTTTAATTTTGAATATATTCTGATATTTTTTTTAGAATTTCTTTATTGAATTGAATAGAATGATATTTCCATTATATTTTCATTTAGAATAATTTTCTATTATTCTTTTTTTTAAATACATAGTCCATGTGGGAATGTTTTAGTACATAAAAAGGTTAGTAGTGGGATGAATCAAAATATATTTCAGGCATCCAATCACTGGGCTAGGTGAGAGTAGTGGATATACTGATTGTTGAAACATCCTATTCAAGATAAAAATATAAGGGGAGGGTAATTAGTGATGTTTCATTTTTTAGTGGGAGAGAGAAGGAGAGCTAATGAGAATGAATATTTAATAGGTGAGTGGGGAGGGTGATCCATGGTTAGACTACAATATCTTTTAACTTATTTAAAACTTCTTATTTATATGATTAATTCATAAAATCCATTTTAATATTCAACCTACTAAACACACATGATTCAATGGAAGACCACACTAAAAACACCCTCTTCTTCATAGACAACCTGATTTCAACTTATTACTACATTCACTTGGGTTGAATTTTATTTGAAGAGAGCCCCATAAACGTTCCTTATTAATATGGAACTACTACCATAAAGGCTAAAAATGCTACTTTTGATTTATTTTTATTTTTTTATTTCATTTATAATTATTTTTATACATGACTATGTTTACTTCAAACAACATTGTATATTTTATTTCTAGAGGTTGAAAGAATTATACTGGAAGGAATTAGTCATTTAAGGATCATATACTAAGAGGAGAATAAGTTTTTTAATAATCCAATTGAGTTATTCCCCATCATCCTCTTATTCATTAACTGGAACAACATTAGGAAGTGAAAATATGAATTAAACTTTGGCTCAGGTGAATATGACACTTATAGAGATCTTTAAACCCAACATTTATAAAAATTACCAACTATTTAAACTGAATAATCAACAACATTGTGAGATTATAATTTTAATAATAAAATATCTATATAAGTTTCATGGTTTAGAAAGAGAGGATACCAAAAATAATTTGAATTTATTCAATGATTTATTAAATAAGTTCAAACCTAGTGGAATCCTAATGTTTATACCAGTTAAAAGTCATTTCCATTTTACATAGAAGGATCATCCAAGGAGTGCATGTATAACATAAAACCTAGAGATGTTACCAAATGGTATAAAATTTATAAGGACTTACTCTAAAAATTATTCGATGAATAAAAAATTAACCACTTTATGAAGGAGATCAATGGAATCAATTAAGAATATAGAGAAATTATATATGTATTTTGGGATATATTCAATCATCTAACTTCATTATATCTATGTTAACCATTCAAGGACTACCGATTCAATGTGTTCTTTTACCAAGGATTTTTAGAAAATGAATGAAACCCTTGGATATATCTTATATATTACATTTAATTGAAAAGTATCTTAATGATGTAACAGATATGCTGGAAAGGATATAAATAAATTTCCAAAAATTTGGTACAAGGGTTTTCCCTAGATAAGTACATGAGGTAAATATTTTTAAATCTCCATTACGTAAAACTAAAATTAAATAGATAACATCTCATATGAGACTTTTAGCACTAAATAAGGACCAAGAAGAATCAAATTCAATGAATATATGAGTTTACCAACATTTCCATTATCTGGATTATTAAACTGATGGCTACCCACAAGTATAAGAGATATATGATCCCATTTATCACATGTAGTACTAGTATCCACCAACCAACAGTCAAGGAATCATGGAGTTCCCTATAAATTGGTTTGGACCTAGAAACTAACAACCCAAAAGAACACCTTTTTAGTAGTATTTTCAATAGTCTTTTCTTCGAACATAATTTTAGGGACACAATTTTTATGGTACACTGCTATTTTAGGATAACTCTATGCTCGATAGCATTTACAACTTGTAATATAAAACTATAATAAACCAAATAATATTGTTATTTTATGATTATTATAAAATATATGTTCAATTAGAAGGAAAGAATATAAGTAACCTAATTATTAAATATATATATAATTTATAATCAAAAAATATTTATTAATAAATTCGTGGGATATAAATAATCAATTTTTAGTAAGGTCATCTTATTTATCAAAATATGTTTTCTTCAAAAATGGTTAAATTACTTTTTGTGAGAGAATATTATAATTAATTTGTGTTAATATTCAAAAAATAGTTGATAAAAAAATACCATTTTTGAAATTATCTTATCAAATTTATCTTAGGTTTATTTTTTTATTTTTATGAAAATATGTAATTTCTAGTAAATAGTAAAATATACTAATTTTTATTCAAAAATATTTTTTCATTAAAACTTTTATGAAGATATATTATTTTTAAAATGGTTTAAAATTTAAATTTGTTTTTATTATATGAAGAATAATCCAATTTATTCATTGTAATCAATGTTATGGTATAATTTGATATAAAATCATTTTTATACATAAAAAGACTTTTTAAAAAAACTTTTTTCCATTGGGTTTTTCATTTTCATGTTTAATTCGTTTTTTCAAGATATAAACATTTAATATCAAAAATTAGATTCCATATTTGGAATTAGGAGTTCAAAATGTGGAAACTAGATTCATTTTATTTTTTCCCATTATGAATAGTTACCAAAAGAAATTTATATTAACATGGTAAAAGTGAAAGGGGTTAATTAGGGTAAAAATAAGGTGATAAGGATCTAATTTTTTTAAAACACTTTAATTAATTTTATTAGATGATTATATATCGTTCATAATAAAAAACATATAAAAATATATCCATTTTACCTTGAAATTTTACTTTAACCATTTTAATATTTAGGAAAAAGATATATTCCATAATTTCATCTTCTTTCTTTTAATATCAATAATATGTTTTTAAAAGGATAAAAAAAATTATGTTTTGTGATAAATTTTTATTTTAAATAATAATGTATGTTTTTAGAATGGTGATTTATTTTCAATTTTTGGGGATTAAATTATAGTCTTCAATGCTTATGCAACATAGAAACATCATTTGTTAATGAAGTAGAAAATTTATATAAATGATTTAAGATAAACTAATGGTAATATTTTTTTTAATTCAATTTCTTCTCTAAATTATTAATATAAATATATCATATTATATATTTTTTAAATTTGTATAATTGAATTCCAATGTTTTCATTTCATTTCAAAGCCATATTTTTTGAATAGTTCTTCAAATGACATTAATCACATTTTATGTTAAATATATTTTACAAAATTATTTAAAATTTATAAAAAATATTAAAATATGAAAAATGAGATTTTAAATTGTTTATAATTTAATCCATTAACCATTTATGATCTAATTTTCAAATTATAACTGAAATTATAATGCTTTAATATTTAAAAAGTCATTATAATAGTTAAGGTTAAAATTGGTAAACAATGTGGTTAAACACAAATATAAGGATTAAAATAACATATACACTTGTAAAAAATTTCCTATATGATTATATTAATATAATATATTATTTATATTTAAATAAATGTAATTTTGGATCCATTTCACATGTTTTGAACACATTATATTATAATATTTCATATATTTCCAAAAATTGCATTAATGATATTTTAAAATAAGAAGTATTTTATTAATTGATTGAAAATTAATAAAAATTCTATATTAATATAATATAATTTTATAATATTTAAAATATATACCATGATCCATTTATAGATCACTTTTCATTTTCTAGTAACTTTAGTTAACCTTAAAGAGTATAAAACTTTGATATTTTGGTAATTCTAAAAAAGGATAACTAGGGGTTACAAATAAGAGATAAGGGTAAAAACGTAACCCAAAATTGTTAAAATTTTATTTTATACAATTATTTTTATGTATAATCATCTTATATTCTAATTACATAATTTTGGAGCCACTTTTACAAGGAAATTAATTTACATTAATTTAATACTTTATGTAATTCCAAGGGTGCCTCTACCCTCAATTATATAAGAGAACCTTATCTTCTTCATTATTAATGATTATTAGTCAATTTATATTAGAATATAACTACATTAATACCATTATATCCTCATTAAACACATATCAGAGTTTCAATTCGTACTAAAAGACCTTTGTTTCAATGATTAAGGTGTTAGCCAAAAGTGGTTTCTGAACAAAGAGCTATATCTCTTAAACAAGAATCTCATACTTTATTTCCTATTATAAAACATCTAAATAAATGGTATATGTTATAATATAATTACTAAAATACTAAAATATAATACTTTTTTTATTATAAAGTAACCATTGTCCTCTATTTTCCAATCTATTAGAAAAAAATAATGTCGCTCGAAATTACATGTGGACTACCACCTCTATAAAGTAGTGTGATTAGTTTTTCATTTCTATTTTAAATGGATGGTAATAATAATATCATTATTTAATTTATATTATTTTATAATAATTCTATAAATATTACATATTATTTACCTTTATTTCATTTTATCCATTGATAATTGAAAACATCATTCCTGTGTACCTACATATTACCTTCCCCATGAATGGTTTGATTAATTTTTCATTCTCTATATTTTATAGATGATTATAAATATTCATTTAATTTAAATTTATGCTATTTATTATATGATATTTATTCGTGATATGATGAAACTATGATCAAAGTACAATTTCAAAAAATATATAACTGAAATTATCTTGAAAAAGAAAACAATTATCACCTAGAAACGACAATTTTAATAATGATAATTTGTAAATGGTTGTTTAAATGTTATAATTGGATAATATATGACATAATAAATATTTAAAGTATTGTAGTATATATTTTAATAATATTAAATTTATTATATATAATGACCTAGAATTTCCATGTAATTTTTTTTAATTAAATAGGAATTTTATGAGTCTGTGAAAATTTACAGTGCATGATTCTAAGGCCCGATGCGCTAGGAATCAATTTCAGAACTTTTGCCTGGGTATGTTCAGTAAACATACAAGAAGGTTTTTATAACTTTGGAACCGGTGCTCAGAATTTAAATCTGAGGGCACCGATGAACTTGCAGCGCCGATATTTGCTTAAGGATACATTCACCTCGACGACAGTGGGTCGAGAGTAAAAGATAGTTTTTTGGTTTTTAGTGATTGAATAAAATAAAAATAAAGATGTGAATCTTTATTTTTATTTGTTGATTAAAAAAACTCCATGTGGAAGTTGGAGGTGGGGACCACTACACCATAACCTCCCATGAGAGGTTATAGTGGTGGGGCCCGCCTGATGTCTCAACCTCCTCTTCCTGTTTATTGTGGTGGGGACCACCCGGGGTTAAACCCCCTTGAAAATCCCACTTAATGGGGAGAAACCCTCCACCTTCCATTAAGTGTAGGGGAGCCTCTTCAACACCCAAACAGTTAATTTTTCCATATCCTCCACATTAATTAAGTGGCGACATGCTAATTTAATTCACCAATATTTAATATTATTCCAAAGATTTAATATGATATTATAATTTTTCCTTGGCATTTGTTTTTGGGAGAATCTTTGGAGAAGAGAGTGCTTAGGAAGAAAAGATCTTTCCAACGAAGGACGATCCCAATGAAGAACGCCTTCGACTACGAAGAACGACGTCCTTAGACCGTCATCCATAGACTCCTACTGACATGGGATGTCTTTGACCAACATTCCCTCCTCATCGTCATTAATGAACCGACGCACGGGCTCGGGATTGGAAGTGTGCGGCAAACGTGACGAACGGAGACAACACTGTCTTCTTCCACATGACTCCTTCAATGAATGGTGAGCAAAGGTAGGAGTTTAAACTTTTTTTTTGTTTCCCATTGTTCGTTTTCATTCGAATATTATTATTTGAAGCCGCATTCAATCACTCTAACATGGAGGGTGTGGGTCGAACGAACACGCCCCAACCCCTCCCCTTGACTTTATGGAATTGGACGCTAAACGCGGCGTGATTCTGGGATGAGCAATTTCCATCAACAATAGTGTAGGATCAAAGGAGACATCCTAAAGAGTGCGTGGATACCTCCGTAATGAGAATCGGGCCACTAGAACTCGACCGGTGACCCTCAAGAGGTTCACCGGCGGTCAGAACCGATGAACGTCGCCAGTGGGATAAAGTGAAGTGCGATCGGATCTCCAACTAGCCACGTATACAGTGGCGGAACAACTGCACCACTAGAGGAGAAAACTGCGGCCAACGGGGCACGATGGAGTAGCAGCGGCTAGCGCAATGCCGGACACGAGAAGAACTGGCGGCCCGAGCCACTGGTTTGCCAGGGAACGTGCGGCGCAGCGCACACCGCGTAGTTGACCAAGGGGCCGAGACCTTGGCCACAACAGCATGGGATAGGTGGCTGGCTCTTCCGATCACCAGTGGAGGCATGACGCAACCACGCTGCGTGGGAGGCGGCAAGCTGCTCAGCCAATAAGGAGGAGCCGGACCCGCTGCGAGGGTCCCGTGTGACAAGGACCGGCGCTACGTGGTGCCAGTTTTGAACCCCCCGAATGGCTAAGTTGCTCGGGATTATCGAGGGTGCAGTCTCCCTACTAGGCGCAGCTAGGGAGGACCCCATATGCCACCATCCGTGGGCCTCGCACGGGCCGAGTCCAGCGCGGGCTGGACCGAGAGCAGGCAGGAAACAGCGCGGGCCGGACCAAGCATGTGCAAGGTAAGAACCGCAGATTTGGTTGGACCCACGGACCGGGTAGGACCCGTGGACCGGGTTGGACCCACGGAGTAGGTCGGACCCCAGTACGGACTCGGATTGGGCTGGGTCGAGCCGGGTGGGTCCTACTGGGCCGGACTGAACCCGGACCCGCTTTGACTGGTTTCCACTCTTTTTATTGTAACTTGAGCTACGAGTGTCCGATTGAAAAACCATATGCAGTGACAGAAATCATGGAGGGAGATAGTTCTTTTAGTATACCCCAGTCGAGTTTTGAATATAGTTGGGGTATGTCTAGGTAGGATCAAACGTAAATCCAACGGGGCCCTCGGAACGGAAATGCCAATAACTCTCAGACTTGACGTCTGATTGACCCGTCGTCTATTGTGTTGGGCATCATATGGCAGGACAGATCTTTTGCATACATTAATAGGGGAATTCGTGGAATTTGATGTATAGAAACTTGGAATGGGGATCAGACCCTCCCGGAATCAAGCCTGCTATGTACGAAACCATGTGGTTCGCTGCTCTCTAATTATTATTCCTGGATCCTACGTTGGTTTGAAAACATTGACTACTATTCCTGGATCATATGTGGGATCGATAGATCTCAATACTCTTCTTGGATCCTACATGGGTTCGAAACCTCTGACTACTGTTCTTGGATCCTATGTGGGTTCGACAACTCTGACTACTGTTCCAGGATCCTACGTGGGTTTGACAGCTCTGACTACTGTTCCTGGATCCAATGTGGGTGCGACATCTGTGACTACTATTCTTGGATCCTAAATGGGTCCTACAGCTCTAACTGTTGTTCCTAGATCCTACGTGGGTTTGACAGCTCTAACTACATTTCCTGGATCCTACGTGGGTTCGACGGCTCTGACTACTGTTCCTGGATTTTACATGGATTCGGCAGCTCTAACTAATGTTCCAGGATCCTATGTGGGTTCGACATAATAGATGATTTAGTGGCTACATTTAATCACCTCTAACTCTCTACATAAGTTGTATACCTGTGCGAGCTAATTCAATAACTTATGTGTTTTCCTCATGATTGAGATGTATGAGTTGATAACTTAGATATATGTATGGGAATTTACCTATGTTGGGTTATTTTTTGATTTCATACTTTGTGGTTTATCCATGTTGGATTTTGTGATACCTTGAGTGTCTCGGGGTCCCTACTGAGTATCATTATACTCACCCTAGCTTGGGCTATGCCTAAACCTAATTGTGTTAGATGCAAAGGAAGGATAGAGCTGACTGAGGCTGAGAGTACCCGGACTGGATGGTACCCAGAGGAGGACCTTACGATGAGTTGGTAGATGGAGGAGATCAATGGAAATGGAGTGAAAACGATGCTATCTGTACTTACCCTTCAGGTAGGAATTCCGGAGGATGACCCAACATCTGTGTTTCCTTTCATCAGTTGTATTCTTACTTCCAGTTCCTTGTACATTATAGATGGGCTTTTATTTGTGGCCCCTTTTACTTTTAAACACTCTTTTGTTATACAGTTTACTTAGTGTTTTGTATCCAACTATTTTCTCTATTGTGTGCGTTACAGGTCATAAAGGCAATGCCTTCCCTGTTTTTGGGAAATACGCCTTTGGTGCTAGTCATCAGCCCCTAGCCTATAGAATTCAGGCTTGGGGTAGTCACCGCAAGGGCCCCGGGGGATGGGTCGTGGCATTATACATGAGGTTAGAGTGATTTCAAAGCCATTTGAACTTTATGTAAGAGATTGTGTCTTAATTTCTATTAATTGAGGAATTCTTTCAATATTATGTGCCTAATTTATTTTATATTATGTATATAGTGAAAATTTAACATGTTATATCATGAATAATTAATACTTCATGTTATTTTAATTTATAATTCAAAATTTCTCATCTAATGGTATTTGACATGAAAATTATAAAATTTTATGGCATTTTCATCTCATTATTATTTCTTTGAGAGACGTTCCATATTCACTGCTTTTTTATTTTATGCGATTTATATAATTCAAAAAAATCTATTTTTTGATACCTATAATAAAAATTATGTTTATTTTCATATCCAACTAATTTTACCTCTTTCATGAGGCTTTGATTTGAATATTACCAAGATGGTAAGGGCCTCATGTAAACATCTCATTTTTTATTGAGATTTTTTAAGATTATGTTTACAATGATGCTGATTTAAGAACTCTCTCAAAATAATCTAATTATTTTTCTTCTCTATTAGTTATAAATTGTGTTTAAAATATTTCCATTCATTTTCCCTGATTTATGTTCTTAAGAGGCTGAAGGATAATTTTTATGGAAAAACAACTTTATTTATCTCTTCAGTTGAAAATCATTTTTCTTCCATGAAAATGTTTTCTAAAAACAATTCGATGAATGTTTTTACAATTATCCTAATATTTTTTGAAGTCATTATTACACATGTTTTAATTTTCCCAAATTGGTTTAAAAGTAACATTGTTTACATTTTTCGAATGAGGTACTTTTTATTTTTACAAACAATGTGAAAGGAATATTTGTTTTAACATATATAGAATTAAAAAAATTTCACAACATCATGATGGATCAATGATTTGAAGATTCCATTGCAATTTTCAATGTTATTTTTCAAAGAAATATTTTTCCTTAATATTTAAAAAAAATTATATATTAAATAAGTTATTTCAAAATAAAAACGGTATTTTCTTTATGAAATATTCTATGTAAAATTTTAAAGGAATTTTTTTATCTACTTTAACATAATTTGATATTACTTATGATTTACTGGGGATATGATTCAATGATACCATCCTAATTATTTATTTTTATGGATTGTGAATAAGATAATTTTATGATGATTATATGAAACTCATTTCTTTCCATGGTTTAATTATGTTATGATGAAATCCTTAAGAAACCTGTTTCTTTTCCACTAGTTATCCTATGATGAAATGTTGACATGTTTATGAAACTCATTTCTTTTCTATGGGTTATGTTATGATGAATATTTAATGATATTTTGACATAGAAACACATATATGCACACACACACAAACACACACATATATATACGATTCCAATTATATTATTTTTGGACCTAGAGTTTTATATTCCTCCAATGCATTGGTAAATATGGATATATCATGAGATAATAAGGACTTGAATAGTTCGTGAACCCAGTGAAGTAAGGGTCTCTGTACTCTATAATAGTTTTTGGAATGAACATTTACTAAGGATATGATAGAATGGGGAGTGAACCCAATCTACTATGATTGTATTGGTAATGAGACTCGGCTGAGGAAATGATTTTATATGATTATGTGTATGCCACAAACATATGTCTTATGCCAATGTTTGGATCTCATAGTTCTTTTTTATTTAATTAATTTATAATAAATTCCATATCAACTTCTAAGTTATATTCCATGACTCTTGATTATGATATGTGATATGATGGGTATGGTTTTCAAATGTTAAAAATATATTATCATACCCTTTTGTTCATGTTATACTTAATTGATCATTGATATCTCCCTTATTTACCCTTAATGAGCATTTGAGTTCTCCCATTCATATGTTTACTATCCCTATGATATGAAGAAAGGTTTTAAGTATCATACATCTAAGGAGGGTTTTATTTATGAAGCAATTAGTGAGAGATGACGTAGATCTCTTAAGAACATGTTATTTATGTATTCTAGTTTCCAAAGACACTAAACCATTATAGAAACAATACGGTTCATAATGTTTTTATTGGATATTACTTTAAAGATATGTAATATTTATATCTGAATGGGTTAGGTTGTAATTGTTGGTATCATTGAAGGGTTTAGTAAATATTTGAAAATTAGGATCTGATTACTTTGGTGAAAAGATTGGGGATTATTTTAAGTATAATATAACATCCTAAAGTTTTTGTAAGGTAGATATTATATGGTATTCCTAAAAATAATGCAATGTCTAGATACTACAAGTGGATGTGGTTTTGAATAATATTTATTTATGGGTAATAACAATGAAAGGAGTTAGCTTAATATATTTCATCCATCATTCAAGAGTTTAGTGATTCTTCCCTTACTGCACATCTAGTTCGACATTCCTTGGGGATATTATTTGGTTGACTCACATTTTACTTATGAACAATTATGAGGGACTTGAATGGATGATAACTATGGATAATCAAAGTTATACCAAAGGATTATTTTATTAAATATATGGTGTCAAATTTTAGACTTATTATGATTTTTTTTCAATATTATATTATTTATCACTATGTATATTATTATGGAAAGCATACTTTTTTTTGTTTTACTCTATGTTTAGAGATTGTAGGATTCATGTTAACAATGAATGTGATAGAAAATGGAATGATTTTCTTTATGAGAGTCCAAATGAAATGGTATCAAGAAGGAAAATCCTTGGGATTATTACTAATAAATTATCAAATTATATAATTAACAATCTCAAAGTGGTTGAATATCTTAACACACCTAATAATAAAAAAATGCAGTTTTCAGAATATCATAGAGGGAAGAAGATTCATCTTCCTACAGGTCAATTATATGGGAACACGTTCTTAGGGAAATGTCTTATAATAATGGGATGATGTTTTATTTGTGGAATATATGGTAAAAAGAATTTAATTATTGAGTAAAAATGAAATTTTCAATATAGTGAAATTAAGTTTATGCTAAGGTAAAATTTATAGTTTAATGTATTTTGGGTGGGGAATATTGAAACTTTTTGATCTAATGACTTAATCTAAGGGTTAAATCCTTGAACAATGAAGGACCTATTATATGACAATCATTAAAGTAAAATGATTTAATTGTTTATATATTTTGATTCAATAATTATGATGTATAAGAGTTTTATAAATGATATTATGGATATATAAATCATGATACATCAAAGGATTGTTCCACAATAGTTTTCATTATGTATTTTTAAAAATACTCAGTGATAAGGGTTATTTTTTGGAGTCACATTACTGAGGGAAAGATAACCCAATATACATGGTTGATGTTTTATTGGGATAAATAGATGATAAAGTGAATTAGATATTATTAATGAACATATAATTAACTGGTGATATTAGGAAAACATGATTTTTTTAAACATGGAGAATTTTACTATATTTTTTGGATTTATGGAGTATATAAGAATGTTAGTTAGAATTTTTGTTTTAAATGATTTTTTATGTGATGGGTTATTTAGATGACTTGAAAATTTTACTATATTTTCATAAGAATAATCTATTGAGGTTTAAATAAATCATTTGGTTAATATATTATTTTATGTTAAGTTAATCATGGTGTATATGATAGTGTTTTATAGACAATATTGTGGGATGAAAAGTGATTCATTGACAATGACATATTTTCAAAGATATTTATAGACCTGTTAAGGATTAACTTTCAGGTTTTTATATAAATTTGGTTCATGGTATTTTGATAAATTTCACTAAATTACATGATTATAAAGTTATTTATCATGATTATTAATGATATTTTGGGTGATGATTCATTGGGTTAAGGTATAAAAAACATGTATGTTTAACATATTGTTAAATATGATGATTGTTTTGGATGAATGAAATTAAATTACTATGGATATAAGTTTAAAGTTATGAGATTACATTTGAGGATAAAAGGTCATTAATTTTGAGGTTATTAACATTAATTTGAATATAGGAATATTTTTTTGTAAAATTATCTATGTTGACGATTTGGTTTTATTTTGTAAATTTTAATTTAAAATGTTTTATTACTTCATATAAAGGATTATACATTTGGATATTATATTATCTTGTGGTAACCATCTCTGTTTTGGTTAATATTAAAAGAAAAAAGGAATTTATTTTTATCCTTTTATGGATAATGTGATCTATTAGAAGTTTATTTTAGTAATTATGGATCACAAAACTCATCTTGAACACTGATCTTTTGGAGAAAAAGTTGATATTTTGGTGGAAATTTATTAATGGAAGAAATTATGCTTTTATGTTTCTATTTTTTTCATTTAAATATGGAAAAATAATTCCTAAACTATAGGAAAAGAACATTGAAATAAAAATGTTGTCCTACTACATTCATTTCTTAAGAATCAATGGTCTTTTTCATACATTATTGATTTGTGGGTTTTGGTCCTTAACGTTATAATGATCATTTACATTCTCATGATCAATGTTCGTTATCAGTCTCTATAATTAGATAGACATTTATTTTTTTCCTCCATGTCAAAATTTTCACATCCCACTAATTTTATCCCATATTCAAGAATAGTTATGTGTTATTTTAGATAACCTTCATATTTACTTCTACCCCTTTTCAAGTGTATATTTTATTTACCTTTTTAACAATGTGCATTTTCAATTAAGAAATTTTCAAATATCTAACATTTGATTACTGATAAAAAATTCATATTATGTGTATTTAATTCTTTTTAAAAGGGAGGATGTAATAACTTGATTTTTTAAAATAACATTATGTTTTCTAGCATATATAACCAAAAACATCAAGCTTTAATAAATAATGAAATATTATTATTTTACAACCATTATAACATAAACATTGAATGATAAGGTATGAATAAAAGTAACCAAATTATGTTATATATATACTAGAAATAATCAATAAAAATTTATTGATAAATTCTATTGAAATAATCCCCAATTTGTTTGTGAATTCTTTTTATTATTTAAAATAAATTTTATTCAAAAATGGTTTTTTATTTATTTTTATGATAAAACTATTATAAATAATTTTAAGAGATTTTTAAAATTTTATTTGAGAAAATTAATATAAAAATTTAAATAATATTATAAAAATTTTCTTATGGAATGTTTTTTTATTTTTTTGAAAAGATTGATTTCTAGTTAATAGTGAAAAAATAATGTTTTTATTGAAAATTTTATTTTTGTTTCATGAATTCACAAATTTAAATTTTGTTTTAAAATGGTTTAAAAGTAACATTAGTTATATTATATTATTAATAATACAGTTATTTTATTTTGAATCAATCTTATAGTTGATTTTTTATAAAAACATTTTTACACATAAGAATACATTTTCTGAAAAAAAATTCATCATGATTTTCATTTTTATTATTAAATTAATTTATTAAAATTTTATAAATTGAATCCTAAAAAATGGATTCCATATTTTGAATAAATAAATAAAAATTTGGTAAATATGCCCAATTTAATTTCATTCATTATGAATAGTTAGTAAAGTTACTTTTAATATGATAGTAAATGTAAAATGGATTAATTGGGGTTAAAACGAATGTTATAAGGATTAAAATTAATTCAACTACGTGAATTTTAATATTGGAAGAGTCTATCTCATCCATAATCACATAAAATTATAATATATGTCCTTTTTTCTATTTAACTTTGGTTTTTATGTTTATAATATTTATTTAAAATATAAATTCTAAAATATCATTTTCATTCTTTTAATATTTAAAATAAAATTTTTAAAGGATAAAATAATCATTAGTAGTTATAATTTTTTCATGAAATAATAATTAATATTTCTATCATGGTGATTTTTTAGCTTTTAGTGAAGAAATAATGACCTTAAATGCTTACGTAACACCAACACATTGCTTGTGTAAGTAGTATAAAAATCCTGAAAATGATTCTAAAAAACAGTAAAAGTAATATATTTTGGTTTGATTTAATGTTTCACAAGAATTTTGAATATGAATCTAAAATATTATATATATTTTAAATATATATATACTAATTCCATTTTATGTTCTTTTCGAGGTCAAATTATGTGATTAGTTATTCCAATGACATTAACAAGAGTTATGATAAATATATTTTAGTTTTTTTAAATCACAAAAATATTGGAAGTCACAAATTTGATGTTAATTGTTCATGAATTCTATCCCTTGTCCATTTATGAGCCAATTTTTAACTTATAAGTAAAATTTTAGCCCTTTAATATAAAAAATTCATTACCACAATTAAAGTTAAACTTCGTTATCCAAGGGGCTAAACAGAAAGATAAGGTTCTAAATAATATGTAAACATTTATAATTTTAATTCTATGATTATATTATGATCATATATTCATTATATTCAAATCTATATCAATTCATAACCACTTGACATAAGCTGGAAACATATTATATTATATTATTTCATATATTTCCAAAAATAATATTAATGATATTATATAACAATAAATATTTTATAAAATGATTTAAAATTAATAAAAATAATATAATTATAATATATAATTTTATATGGTTTAAAATATAATCTATGATTCATTTATGGGTCACTTTTCATATTACATTAAATTTATTGATCCTTAAAGAGAAGAAAACATTGATATTAATGTATTTCACAAATGGGTGGATGGGGGTTAAAAGTAAGAGATAAGTGTACAAAAATAACCAAGACTTTTCCCAATTTTATTAGTGGAGATTATTTATACCCATCCTCATCTTATAGTACAATACATCAATTTGGATCAATTTTTGTGGAAAATGTTTTATAATAGTTTAATAATTTAATTAATTCCCACACCTCCCCATCTTCATTATTCATAATGTATGAGCATTATATATCATCAAAAATATACCAAAATATCTTAACAGACCCATTATTCAAAAATCAGGGTTTCTAGACATTTTGAAAATACTATTCTTTCAATGAATAATGTGTAGGCCAAAAAAAGGTTCCTCGACAAAGAGGTTTATCTCTTAACAAAGAATCTTCAATTTTTTTCTTAAAATACCTCCTCTAAATATATGATATCCATTATAAAATTATTAATATATTATCATAAATATAATTAAATTTAATATTGATGATGTACCTACCATTATCCACCTTCATCCTGTCTGTTGAAAAGTGATAATGTCAATCATGTGTACTTGCGAACTACCACCTACATAAAGTGATCTAATTCGTTTATCATTTATATTTTATATAGTTTTTAATAAGGATTAATTTAATTAATATATATGATATAATAATTATTTATAAATATGAATTATTATTTAGCATTCATTCATTAAATCCTTTGAAAAATGAAAACAACCTTCATACATACGTATGGCCTATCGTCTCCACAAATTGTGCAATTTATTTTTATATCTATATGTTTTATGGATAATTATAAATTTTAATATAATTAATATATAATATATTTATACCATGGTTTATATTCTTGATATGATGTAACCACGATCAAAGTAAATGGATCGAAACCACCCAACAAAAATTCTAATAGAAAATTAAACAGTTAACACTTGGAAATGATGATTTAAATAATTATTTATTTATAAATGGTTGTTGTAATTTTATAAGTGGATAATATATGATATAATATTTAATTAAATGATTCATGTATAGAATTTTAATAAATTTATATTTATTATATATGATTTTAGAGTGCTTTTGATGCAAGTCAAACCTAAGGTAAGGGATTTTGTCTCAATTTCTCTTTATTGATGCATGTTTAAATGTTATGAACATAATTTATTTTATATAGTTCATGTAATTACCCTAAAAAATGCTATATCATGAATAATTCAAAATTTATGGTATTTTACGTTACAAATAAAATTATTTTATCCAAGGGGGGTTGATTTTAATGCTACAAAGTGGTAATGAATTTTCATATCACATTTATTTTTGTGAGATACATTCCATATTACTAATTATTTATTTTATTTTGTGTATGTACAGCCTATGGATGTATTTTTTTATTATTAACATGAAATTTTATTGATTTAAATATCTATATAAGGTTCTCTATTTTATAATTGTTTATTCAAATGCTACTAATGTGGTATAAGATCTATGTTACAATCTCATTATTTGTCCTGATTTTTAATGATTATGTTTTGGATGATGCAATTTTATGAACTATACCTAATGAATCCCTAGAATTTATATCATATAGTTATTTATATATACTTCTGGTTTTTATTTTATTTCCTTCTCTTTATGTACTAAATATACTGAAAGAATATTTTTAGGACAACTAACTTTATTTCTTTCTTTGGTCAAAAATCATTTTTTTCCATGATCATGTTTTCTAAAAATGTTTTCAAGATTTTTATCTACTACAATATAAATTTTTAAATTAAATTTTACCCATGTTTTAATATTAAAAAAACTATTTAAATGTAAAATTATTTTCATTTTCTGAATGATAAAATTTTTACTTTTTACAAAAATGTGAAATAAATCTTTATTTTAACTTTTATGAAATGAAAAATATTTTCCCCCATCATAAAAAAGAAATTATTTGAAGATTTGATTATAAGTTTAAAAGTTTATTTTCAATTAAACTTTGTTACTTAATTTTTTTTGAATTTTTAGAGATTAAATGATTGTTTCAAAATGAAAATATCATTTTTCTCAAGAAACATTCAATTCAATATTTTAAATAAATTTTTTATTTATAATAATATCCTTTGATGTTACTTATTATTTTTTGGAAATATGTATTAATTAGACCGTAATTATTATTTCTATAGATATATAACAATGATGGATATTGAATAATGATTATATAGAACTTACTTCATTCCTTTGGTTTATTATATTTTGATGAATCATTTATGAACCACAATTATTTCCTATGGGTTATTATATGGTGAAATGATGAAATGATTATGAAAAAATTTTCATTGAATTATTTATGGTATGATGATTTTTTTGTGATATTGTGGGACACAATTTTGTTAATTTCATTATGTGATAGGATGTATTGGAGTTATATTGTCTTCTAATGGATTGGGTAATATTGATATCTCATAAGATAATAAGGACTGGAATGTAAAGGGAACTGGATTCATTAAGGGACTCCTTCTATATTGATAGTATTTAGAGTAATCCACGACTAAAGATATAATAGAATGGTTATTGAACCTAATATACTATTATAGTCTTGGAAATGATATTTGAATAAGGAAATGATTTTATATGGTTGTGTGTATTCCACAGAATTCTGTCTAATACCAATGATATCCACTCACATCTCGTGTCCTTCTATTCATTTATGATCATTTCCTTATGAACAATAATATATATGAAATGTATCATGATTATAATATATGACATTATTTTTTTTTCAAATGTTAAACACAAGTTATCATACCTTTATGTTTATTTTATGATTAAGTGATCATTGATATATTCCATATTTACATTTATTGAGCATCTAATTTCACCCTTTATTATGTTTCCTTTCCCCAAGTTATTTAGAATGTTTTCATGTATGATATGTATAAGGAGGGTGAATTTTATGAAAATATCAATGTCATATGATATATATAACTTATGAACAATTTCTTTATATATATATGCTTCCAAAAAACTAAAACATTTTGGTTCTTCTATGTTTCGAAATGTTATGTATTATATATTCATTTAAAAATATGTAATATATATTTCTAAAGTTTTTGCGATGAGATAGTTCTTATCTTTATACAATATAATAATAAGGACAATATGAATAATCCTCTAAAAAGTATTTTTTTTAAATAATGTGTGTTGTATCATAACAACCAATAATATACCCTTATATCGCATAGATCATATATAAAGAAGATAAAATGATAGTATGGCCAGATTATGTCTACCAAAAATGAATTTGTAAATCATGTATTAAGAAAAATCCCTTTCTGATCATTTCCTAACCCAAAAATAAATGCTTTTTCTATTTCTTTGAGTAGGAAGTAAGTGATTGGCATTGAAGAATCACCATTAGGTTCTGAATATGGAATTATAAAACCCAAGAAAATTGAAGAACATATCTTCAAAAAGAATCAGGTATAATTGTTCTGTATGGAGAAACAACCAATGAATGAAGACAAGGTAAAATACAATATGGGTTACCTACATCAACCCCAACCTCCCTTCCATATAATAATAATTCTACACAAGAAATCTAGTGAAGAATCATTACAATAAGGTGTCTTTAAAACATTAAAAAGAGTATAGATCAATATGCCTTTATATAACATCCAAAAAATACCAAGGTTTGAAATTTTTAATGATTTTTTACCATTAAGTGGAAATTACAAGGAGATGAGAAGTTGAGTTTAGGTAGAACTTTTTTTGGTCAAATAACCACACAACTACAATGTAAATTTCAAGATCTAGGAAAATTCATAATCCCTTATAACATAATAGAACTCAATTTTTTCAACACATTTTGTGATATGGGAATAATAATTAAGATTAATCCTCACTCTTCGTAAACTTCCTTACATGTAAGAGAACCCAAACCAAATAGTTTTGTTGTACAACTTTCTAAAAAAACACTTCCAACGTGTGTTGAGTGTTTGAAGATATCATAGTAAGAGTGGAAGGACTATTTTTACTAACTAATTTTTAAATCTTAAACATAGAAGAAGAAATATATAAATATAATTATCTCATTATCATAGGTTATTTATTTCAACAAACATATTAAAACATAATAAATATTTTATGGGTTTCAAATTATCATCTAATGACCATTTATAGTGACGAAAAACCCAAAATATATGAGGGTCTATCATTAAGAAAAAACATGTAAATAAATTTATAAACATACTTCTTCTTATTAAAAATTTATAGTAGATTCCATCTTACATTCCATAGAGAATGTTTGAGGAATATCATGAAGAGTAATGAATATAATCATACTACCTCTGAGTGAGTACATTGAGAAAAGGATCCACAAATGCCTCATGAGGGCACCAATAATTAAAAGGGGTTCAACATCCTTATTAAAATTGAAAATAATTGTTTTAGGAGTAATAAAGATTAATTGAAGCTCATACTCATCACTTACTATGCACCATAGGAGGAGAGAATCAAATCCTATTATATAGGGGAATCCCTAGGTTTCTCAAATACATATTACAATTTTGTCCTTACATCTTTTTCAGTATAATTCATTGAATGAATTAAAAAATTTAATGAAAAAATAATAATCTATGTAACTAATTAATAAACCATTAGGGGAAAATAAATAATATATATATATGTCATATACATTATTTAATGAAACACATGATTGAATAATATATGCATAAAATGTATATATTAAATTACAACATATATAATATCCAATATATTATATATAAATATATCTAGTGCATTATATACACGTTTTCATGTATCTCATTCATTTACATTTTTTTGAACATACAACTATATCTCACTTGCACTAAAATCCTATAAGTACTGTATGAAAAACATTAAACCATTTTTAAATCCTTACAAAATATTTTGTATGTGGCGTTTCAACAAAATCTATTCTTTTTCTAACAAAAATTTTGTCCATAATTTTATCATTATCTAGGGGCATAACTATGTGACCTTATATGACTTATAAGTATTAAAAATAGCTATGAAATACCAATTTAATATATATAAGTAAAAAAGAATCATCTATTAAAGTGTTAGTGCTACTCAAGAAACTAAGTGGTATGGTGTGATCTCTTTCAAACAAACTTACATCTCTATATGAAGATTTCAAACCCAATATGTATCGTATAAATCATATGTATCCTATTGAATCTATTTTTCCATGTCCTCGAATGACCAATAAAAATGAAACATCTCAATCGAGTATTTGCCTACAATCATTTCATCGTTATCCAAAAAAATGTTCAACTGGTTGATGAATACATCATATGTCATTCATATATTTCAAAAGAACATCTCATATCACTTATCCATGTAGTTATACACATCACAGGTGAAATAGTTAATCATTGACATGCATTTACTCAGTCATATTTAATAATGGTATAGATGTATTTTCTTATTATACAAGTGAAAAAAATCCCATCTTGTTTTCTCTTCAACTAATTATGTGATTAGTGACATACCCAAACACCACCGGATTAGCTCAGTTCATATATTTAATTGTGTAAGTAGGGTGTCAAAGTATAAAGTTTCTCATGAAAAATACATATAAATCCTCAGGTAGGAAGGATTCATAATAATTATATGCACTTAAATGTATTGATGATTTTATGACAATCCATGAGATATAATTTAGTGGATCATTCCAAGAAATATGTCTCTACTTATTACCTTAGGAATAAATTATTTATATACTTTATACAATAATTTTCAACGAATAAAAAATTATATTCATTCTAGCATCTCCATATCTTTACAACCCATAATTCTTCATAATTATCATTTGTTATAGATAACTCAATGTTATACCTTGAGGGGGTATTATTATTTGATTATTCATTTTAAATAAAAATTTATCAAACATGAATAAATAGTAATTTTTTATTGACTATTATTATAATAACATGATATATTCACATCCATTAAAACAAATATTTATTGAGTATAACACTTAGATATTATACACATCCCACATGTTATTTCTATGATAATGGTTTCTTTAATGGAACTATTAAATTATTATGTGTAGCCACCCAAATAATATTTACACTACCCCTCTCTATAATCTACCATGTGAGATAATATATGAAAAGTATGAGTTTGGTCCTTTAAGGAGAATATGGTTCTTTATCCTAATAAATAACACCATTATTGTCACCATATAGCTTGATTTATCCATCGATGATAGTAACCACTACATGTTCATAAACAGACTTCTTAATTCAAAAAAATTATATTATAGAATTTGGTGGGATGGTATATTAGAATTTTATCATAATGTCTACATTAGTGGTTTTTTTGGAAATATTTCAACCAATTGATCCAATATTTATGGAAAAAAATGAATAGAAATTGAGATTTCATATGGGAAACTATAAACTTTGTAACCCTTTCATAGAGTTCATCCTCCCCTATATGTACCAAGAGAATATCCTTATTTCTTCTCATGAAAGTAAGGACCTTCTTCACACCATTGTAGAGAATCTCACTCGGATCTTAATGGAATATTCTTATTATAAAAAAAATTAGATAAAACCCCAGGTCGAGTCCACAACATGACATGCATGATAGATCCTATGGAATATATATAAGGAATCCTATCCATCATATCTAACTCTTTATAATGATCATGAATATTATTAATACTCATGTGATGAAACCTCGGTGAAGATCCATTTTTGGAGTTTTTAATGTTAAACCCATTTAACACTTTACCAATATTTGTGTTCTGACTCAATATAAGAAACTTCATATATATATCAATATAGATCCTCATACTGAGTATGTATGTTGCTTCAGAAATGTATTTCCATGAGAAACATTGTTAGGATGTAATTTATAATATGTAGAATATCATGTACATAAAATATTAGAAATACTAATAAACTAACACTAAAAAACTTGTATACAAAGGAATCATACATGTTCTTGATGATACCAAACTTGTTGGTTTCATCATCAAACCATATATTCAATCTCAGTAATGATTCATTAGTCCTTTAATAGACTGTTTCAAATTTACAACATTATCATTATCATTTAGAACTTAAAAACACCAAATATTTATCATATACACATTGTTTTATAAATTTATATAAGTAATGTCATTTCAAAATCCATTTGATATATCTCATAATAAAAATGCACCCCTATGGATAGAATAATCTGAATGGACATTATCATCACAATGGGTGAAAATATATCTTTATAGTCAAAACCTTAAATTTATTTGTAGCCATTTTCCACCAGAAATGCTTTATATGTAGAAACTCTACTATCCAAGTCAGTTTTATTACAGAGAACCCACATTCAACTGATGGGTAACACCCTTTAATGTGAACCCGCTATGCTTCAAACTTTGTTAGTGTACATGGAGTCTCTCTAAAATTCCAAGAATTTTAACCATTTTTAGATTAATAACACTCAATGGACTCTTTATAGGAATTATTTTAATCTTATATTAATTTTAATAAATTATCATTATCTATGATAAATTAATATCTCTATGGGTCTGAAAAAATTTAACCTGACCTCAATTGTTCTTTTGTATCTTTAGTCAGTTCTTCTTTCACAAATTTTTTTTGAACTGGCTCAACTTCCTTCTCAAGAGCACTTCCCCTTTTTTCATTAACTTCTCCAATTTAGAATTCCCTTCCACTAGATGATTTTTTAATATGTTTATACTTATGGAATATAGAAAATCAGGTTATATAAATATTTGACAGAGTTGTATTTTTGAAATAACAAACATATATTTCCTTAAGATAACTAAAAAATAAGAATTTTTCACACTTATAAAATAGTTTATCAAAATCTAAACATCTCTCAATAGCTTCACAACCAAAAATGATCACGTAATACATTAAATGATATTTACTAATCCATATCTCATATATTATCTTGATGACTTCTTTAGATAGAAAATTATTTAGTAGGAATACGTCAGTCTCCAAAAAATAATCCCAAACCAAAATAGGACGGTCTAAAAAAATTATCAAAGATCAAACCATTTCAAACAAAGTATATTTCCTCCCTTAAGAAATTTTATTCCACTGTGTCGTTCCATGAGGAGTGAGTTGTGAATAATTCTACAATTTTTTTAAATTAGCAATGAAATATTGGCTCATGTATTCTCTACCATAATCTAGCTGGAGGACATTTACACTTTTTACTAGTTGATTCTATACTTCATTCAAAATATCTTTTAACTTTTCAAAATATTTTTACTTGTGTTTCATCATAAAATAATAACTATACTGACTAAAATGATCGGTAAAAGTAATGAAGTACCAAAAAATTCAATTTTCTAATGTACTAAATGGTCCATATACATCACTATATAAATGATTAAATAGCCCACAGGACATGTCACCTTTTCTAAAAAAATTTGACTTTTTCATTTTTTCCAATAATCATGGATGACATGTATCAAAAGATTCATAATAAAATGATTCCATTAATATATCTATATGTAGTTTTTGAACACATTTATCATTTATATGTCAAAGGAAATAATACCAAAGAAATTAGAGATTATAACCAACCCAGTCCTTATTATTTTTAATTTCATAAATTGTATTATGCACATAAAGAATATATAAATAATTCATTATATTCCCAATTCCATAAAACATTCATTATCATATATAGAGTAAATATTTTAATTAATAATGAATGAAAATATCATACTTTATAACAACATACAAAAAATAAAATTCCTAATTGTGAGGGGAAAATAATAGAAGTCCTTCAATTCTTGGATCAATCCACTTGGTAAAATAATATCATAATTGCTGACTTATAATGAAAACCCGTTTTCTCCATTACGATAGGAATATTTACATCACCCACTATCAATTAACTCCTATATATGGTTCTACACATTTCATAATAAATTTGTGACATGAACATAATATAAAATACCCACAAGTCAGAGTTTTAAAAATTGATTTCTATAACATTCACATATGGTAACTCACAATGTTTCTAATTGAGAACACATCCCAATCAATGATACAAATATTTAAATATTTTATAGGTCATATTAATTATCTAAATATGATTATTATGAAGTATTCTATAATCTATAACAAATACTTTCTAGTAGGTGAGTATCTTTTTTTATATCTTTTCCATAATTACTTTAAATGAATGTGCTCCCCGTAAAAATGATAACCCCATATATAATATCTATGTAGTGAGCTAAGAACCATATTTGACAAACTAATTTTTCCTCTTGGGAGTTACCCATATAAATTACTTATTTTTATAGGGAATCATCCTAATGAAAAAAAGTATGACCCTTGGATATTTTATTGGATAACACTTTTCCCAAAATCCTTATATATGGATTTACTCAACTCTATTTCATGGGTTTCCTTTACAAGGGTTTCCCAGCTATGTCTAACCCAAAATAAGAACTAAGAATAGACTTAAAAAAAAATCCAAGAGAACCATATTTTGTAAGAACCAATCCACGGATGATCCTTTGTTTTCTATGAATTTTTTTCCATACCAATGAAAATTCATGGGCACCATTTTTTGGAAGAACCTACTCACTTGAATGAAAAATGTCTTGCAAACTGTTTTTTTAAGTAATCTAACACTTAATATTTGAGGTGTTTTAGATTCATCAATTTAATATGCACCATATTCTAATTAAATTCATAATCATTAAATCATATATAACCATTATATTTTCATGTTTTATTTCATTTTTTATATGCATGCTTCTAAAAAAAATTTTCTTGGAAATCCCTATTCAAACAATGAAATTAAAGTGTTTACACTAAATTAATGTGTAGGTTTTTACACAACCCATAGGTTTATGTTAATCACCCAATAAAAATGAGTCATGTATATTCATACATATCAAAATTTATCATATGTATAAGGTATATGAACACTTCCTATAATGGAATTGGGTTACATGAGATTTAAAAACTCCACCAGAGTAATCCCATAGTGATAGATAACCAACCAAATTCAAATTCCTATCCATGTCAACCATCTTCAAAATTAGGTTCTTTGACACCAAGTACCATTACCAGAGAAGAATTTACAAAATATAGAATTAATTTCATGAAAACTATGATACGTAATATACAGAAACTATTCCCAAAAACTATTCTAAATCTAATAATTAACAATACATATAGGGGTCAAGGAAACTGAAAACAAAACTTTATTATATCAGTATTTTCATGATATGGAAGACTTTTTACTAGAAGAAATTTATCATATAAATGGGTATAAAAAATAATCATATTTAATAAAATTTTTACTAAACATAGATATCGAAAAATTAAAAAATCATTAAATATTTAATTTATTTTCCATAACATGAATAATTTATTAAAAATTACAAAAAAAATATAATTATAAAAATATTATAATTTAGTATGAATATAAAAATTTTATATTTATTTCAATATAATATCCATCATATTTTATAAGAAATGTAATTTATATGATATTTCATGAATAAAATACATTTTATAATTCTATATTTATTATATTAACATTTTAAAATATCTATATATCATATATATTTTAATCTAAAAACAAATTTTAAATCGCCTCTTATTATTTCTAAATGGAAAATTTATTTCAAGATACAAAGGCATGTCAAATTATTTTTCAAATGGTATTTTAAAATATTAACAGTTAATATTTGGGAAAAATGTTTTATAAACTTTTATTTAATTAATTATAAACAATTCATAGGTAATTAGTTAATTTATAAAATATAAAAAAACTAAATATCCCCAAAATAAATTTAAACATGATTGATAAAACATTTATAACCCATAAATATCATATAATATATTGCAAAAATTTAATCAATTGTCTCTTTACACCTAAGAAGAACCCAATCTATGCATAAGGGTATCCCCTTATTATAGTCACACAGAAAACCTACATAATGGTAATAGGGTTTTATCCACTATATAATGGTAACACATATATTAAATTTACACGAATCCCTAATGTAAATTTATTACCCTTAGAAAACTCCTTTATGTATATTATCTCTATAGATTTTATATGCTATGTAAAGGAAAACATTAGGAACCTTTACGAAATGACTCTTATTCCTTTATATATAAGGTTAAAATGCTAATGAACCCTATGTACACCCTTATGTGTTAGGGTATTACCTTTACACAACACATTTATGTATAGATAATAATTATGAAACCATTACAAAAACCATCAATGTATGGGTGTCTCATAATGGTAATACAAAAACATCCTTTACATAACATTATTGCACTACTTAGTAAGGGTTTGAACAGTATAAAATAATTTTCATAAAATTATTACCAAGGTTTCCCTTACATATATGACATGTGTAAGGTTAAATCATAATTTCCCTTTTGAAGATCACAAAAGGGTCTTAAAATTTCCTAATGTTTTTTGAAAAACATTTTCTTCATTTTCCTTCAAATAAAATTGATTAAAACACATCAAAACTTGTAAAACATATTAATATAACATTAATGGTATTTGTATTATCATACAATTTCCATTTTTAATGGATGCAAAACTACAAAAAAGGAAAATCTATCATCATAAAATGAAATTTAAAAAAAAAATATAAAATAGTGTACACGGTAGTCGAATGTTGCAGAAAATTACATATTGCTTTTGATATATAATGTCTGTGGAATATCAGATAGAGCAATGAACAAAATCACGCTACCTCCGAGGGAGTACACTGGCCAATGAATACATGAACTCTTCAAGGGAATATCGATAATCCAAGGGATTCTAGTTCATTATTAAAAGAGATAAATAGAGTTTTGTGAGGAATAAATATTAATGGATACTCATACAAATCACATACCTAACACCCCAATTGTATAGGATATCATCCCATTATATAGATGAATCTTGAGAAATATTAAATACATAACGGTTCTCATTTGTTACTTCTAATTGGGTATAATTCATTGAATAACATCTATACAATAATGTAAATCCATTAATCCATGTAGATGATGAAAAATTCATCACAAGATGATAAATAATATACATATATATATTGTTTCATGTATCACATGCTTGAATAATACATGCATTAAATGAATATATTAAATGTACATCATATATAATATCCAACATTATATATATAAATATATCTCATTAATTATATGTGTATTTTCATGAAAAATATGACTTTTTTATTCAATCTCATGCATGTGCATTTTTGTGAACATCCTCAAATATTCATTAAGGAACACTCTCAAAGGCCTTTAGGGAAGAGACAATGAACATTAGCATTTTAGATTCAATTATATACCCCCATGATTAGAAATATGTTTTTTACACTAACTCATTACAATATTTCTTACTGTTCCCAAGAATAAATGGAAATATTTGATAAAATCATTTCACTAAGATAAACCCTATAATCATCATATTTTTCTAGTTATTCCATTTTAATAAAATTAGTAATATTTGGAATCATTTTTTGGTGGTAAATTGATTTAGATGTTTGATAAAAAAATATTTACATAATTTACTTAAATCTTTCAGTAAACCTTCTTCCTTAAATAATCAATTTCTGAACATGTATAATAAGGAGTTAAAACTATATTTATAATACCCACTGAATTATATATAAGGTTATTTGTCTCTAAAATAAAATATACCTTTCTAAAGAAAAATGAAAAACTATTAATCACAATCTTAAATAGTTTGTGTCCTAACAAAGATAATAAATTGTGGTAAATACTAAAAAATTATAGGGACATAATCTAGTCATTAGGAGACATAAATGGGATTAACCATATACCCTATGTGAAATAGATTTTATTATAACCTAAGACTAAACCTATGAGTCATCCCCAAATAAGGCTTATCTAAATCATTATAGACTCTATAAGAAAACAAGTTGAGAGACTTTGAGGAGATGGATTAATATACGTCATCTCAAACTACAAGTGGGTGAGTCCCATTTATATTTTAATAAAAAAATAAGATACAAAGTTGTAAAAAATGAAAATAAGGAGTTATTATGCACTAGGATTAAGAAACATTGGAGGGTCTAAATTAACTATAGGAGATTAAATCATGTATCCCAAAACTACCATTTCTTAATCCCTTTTATAGACTAAATTTTAGAGATATTATCTAAGAAATATCATTTTTGTTTTCTTGATAGATTTTCTTGGTATTTTCAGGTTCCCATAGCTCTTGAGGACAAATACCAAACCACATTTACAATTCCCTTTGGTATGTTTTCATATCGAGTGATTCCATTTGTGTTATAAAATTACTTAGTTACTTTTCAACATTACATGAAAGGTACCTTGTTTGTCCTGATGGAAAGCTTCATGGAGGTATTTTGTAACAATATTAAATTTTATGGAACCTGCTATTAATCATATCTTCAAAATAAAGAAAAAATTTTAATGAAATAAATTGACAAAAATTGGTTTTATACTTTTAAAAATGTCATTTCATCATGGTAAAAGATTTTCTTTCGGATATATAGTTTTTAATAATGTAATTATTATAGATAAGGTGATTGTTAATATCATTTTCTTACTACCATACCAAACCATTGTGCTACATGTCAGATAATTTTTATGCCATTCTAGATTCTATTGGCAGTATAGTAAATATTTTAGAAAGTTTTATCTACCCATGAGTAACCTTCTAAAAAATAAATGATTTTTTATGACTAATAAATGAATTATTTTTAAAAACATAAAGAGGGATTATATACAACCTCTTTAATCTTTTTACCATATTAGAACACCCCTTAATGTGGTTCCGGGAGGCCTTAAATAAAGACATAGTAACTCTGTTATCCTAAAGGATTAATGGGAACTCACATGTGATATCATGGAATTTAGTGACCCAATACACAACCCAAATAAATTATGAAATAGTAGGGAATGATATTTTGTCAATTTTAGTTTCCTTAGATAAATTTAAATCATAATTTATTGGAAATAGAGTATATATATTTTTCTAATCATCTAATACTCTGGTCTTTTATCATGAAATTTTATCTAATGTCAAGGTCTATAAAGTGGGTGTTACTTTTATATGAATTTGATATGGTGATCAAGGAAAATAAGGGATGTTATAATTTTGTTTCAAGCCACGTGATTAGGATTCCTCACACCATTGAGGTAGAAACACCAATGAAGGTAACCCTAGATGACTCAATCCCCATAGGGTAGTTATAGAAATTCACCCAATTTCCCTAGTATGATGATCCAGTTAATGTTTTGGTCACATTAAAGGGTCCCTGCTACATTAATAAGAATCAAAATATTAAACAAAAATTTCAGTAAAATTATTACGTTTGGGAGGATACTTATTTACAAACGGTATCAAGTGACCAAGTGATTTATCCCTAAAGAAGAGGTAATGTTTTACTTTATTTTTTTCATACATTGGAATTTGGAGGCTATTTTATGACTCAAAGAATATATAGTGAGGTGTTATAGGATGTTTTTTTGGAAATAAATTTTTATATGATAACATAAATTTTATAATGCATATCAAAAACTCCAATTTTGTGTTATGGTTTCCAAAAGGATGGAAATTCTGTAATAAAATTTCCTTTTAATGGAATATTTTATTTATGGGAATTATATTTTTTGGTCCTCTTCCAATATATTTTTTATTTTATTATATCGTATTAGTATAATGTCTTTAAAAATGTATTGAAGAAAAAAACATGAACTATTTAAGAAATAGTTCTTATTGAGTTTCTCATATCAATGTTTGTTTTTTGTATTTTTAGAGTTCCTTGACCCATAATCAGGGATCCATGGAAACAAGTTTGTAGCTGGGAAATATAATTCCTCATGAATAGATATATATTTCACTATAAAACCATAACTGTATACCACCTAAAAATAATTGGTCAAGCCACAATCTCTAATAGAGTGATAAAAAGAATTCAGGAAATGATTGTAAAACCGAACCAAAAGGGATAGAGAATGAATATCTTGGTTTAGTTGTGGGAAAAAATTACCAATTTCAAAAACCCTATGTAAGTCTTCTCAAATAATATTTTTTTTGGAAATAATTTTAACTTTCCCTTTGAGCTATAGCACAAAGCCTACTCGGATTTTAAGAGAGTAAATCTAGTATCTTCTAAGGATGGGGAGAAACGAAATCTATAAATGATGGAACTAAAAGAGCTAAGGAGGGTGGAATACAAAAATTCCCTACTACATACAGATAAATATTGGTCTTTCTATGGTATACTCATCCATAAAATAGATTTTACATTGGGAGATAAATTTATGATATTATCCTCAAGGATGAAGATCATGCATTTTAAGCTTCATTACATGTGTATTGTACCTTTTATAGTGACTAATAAAATCCTATTTTGTGTATTCTAAATGAAATTAGTCAAATAATAACATACAGTTAATGTAAATGGACCTAAAATAAAGAATTTTCATATGTATTTTTGGAAATATCTTGGGGACGATTCTAAACTCCTCAATACTACTATTTAATATGGAACCAAAATTTATCCCTCTAAACTGTTTTATAAAAATATTTATAAGACTATTATTACATAACAAATTAATGTCATAATTAAAGAATTTTTTTTATTAGATAAGTATGTGGGAGAGGATAAAGTATATTAGGAGGTAAATATTTTTGAGATATATATTTCCTCTGTTTCTATTTAATTTCAACCTAGAATAAAATGAATCAATGTGATCACTAATAATTTTTTCAAAATATATTCTTAAAAATATATATTCTATTTGATATAGTTTTTATATTTTTATGTGTTTATTGTATAGGAAAATATGATCTCCAATTTTTTATTTCCTTAAATGAAGTACCATACTAGTGTGGAGGGATTTCATTAGATTATAAATTATCATTATTAGATGATTACTCATCTAATATTAGCATTATTTTCATGTATTATATTTTATTTAGAATTGTGAAAAGTATTTTCAATGGATAAGAATATCGTAGAAACCAAATAATAGCATGAGGAAGCTTGAATAATGAAATCAAACCAAGGTAACCTACCAATATTGATTGATTAAGACATCAAAGATCATCCTTAAAAGGCATTTAGATTTATCATATGAACTTGTGCAAAAAAAGTAAATGAGAATTGATCAATAATTATTCCTATGTCAACATAAGCATATGTGTGTGTGTGTTAGCCATCAAATAAGAGTTAGACCTACTAGAGAGTAATTTTCCTAGGAATTTATTATATGTATTGAATATTATAATTATTCCTAAGGGTACCTATTATCTTGGGATAATTGTTTTTATAGGTTTAGATACACTTATCCAATATGTTCATTCCAAAAACATGGTTGGAAAAAAATTATTAAGTGATAATTGAAAAAGGAGATAAAAACATTTGGAGATTTTTGTACTTGGATGAAGAAGGTTAAAATGTTAATTCTAATTTAATTTAAGAAGTATCAATGAATAATGTAAAATATATTTGGATAAAGATGATTAGGAGAGTTACATTTTGGAAATTTACACCTGTTAAAATTTTAATTCCACTAAAGTAAAATTATTTGTTTACTCTTGGAATTAAATCATTGTTTGAATTGAAGTGAGGAAGTAGGTTACATTCATAGAGGAGGCTTGATATTTTATAATCATTAATGGATACATAATTTTATCCATATATACACTATATATTTATGTCTAGGAATGAATTTGTTTAAGTCTATTTCCTTATATTTCCTGGTAGTGAAATAGTGTAATAACGAGGGAGTGAAAAGTGCCTATAATTTCAAAATTTAACAAAGGGGATGAAAAGATTTGGGAAATTATGAACTTGTATAAATAAATGGAATATTATAAATTTGAATTTTATTTAGAATTTATCAATGAAATATGAAAAAAGAATTTGGGAAAACGAATCATAGGGGAGTGGAATTTAAGAAATTACCACTTTTTAAAATCTTTATTCCACTAATGCCTAATTAATTTTTAAATAATGTACTTAAAAAATTACATAAATTTAATTGAGGAAGTGTATTATATTCATATAATAGTAATGATACTTCAATATGATGAATAAATCTGTTATTTTCTTCTTCTTTGTCTTTTATATTTAATTATAAATAGAAAAATGTTTTCCCCAAGAGGAATTCATTGAATTTTCTATGAGTGAAGTAGTGTATGTGTGGAGGTTTGATAATGGCATATAAATTAAAAATATTAAACATTTTTTAATGATAATTATCCTTTTAATGTAGAGAAAATATGAGTAATTAATTAATTTTGGTTAATTTTGTGAATATATATACATTAAATAATAAATTTATTTCCTAAATGTTTTAGTGGTTTTATCTATTTTATGGATTTAATTTTCATGCCATAACATGTTTTTTAATTTTGGAATCATATTATTTAAAGCCTTTTTTATTTTGAGTTTTATTTTTTAATTCATTTTCTTAATAATTGGGGTAATCCATATATTTAAATTGTGTTTTTTCATTTTCTTTACCCTCATTCATGTAATACATTATGTATAAATGTCACAAGGAACTACATTAGGGTAGAACATCTCAAATACCACTACCTGAGGGCACTTCCATATATTCATAGGCTATATAAATTTAACATCAGGTCTCTATGAACAATATAAGGGTAGATAAAATTTCTTTTGAATGAAAAAAATCCCTGAATCCACTAAATCGATGAAATATCACTACATCAAGGTACTAATCCTCAAAAATCACTACATCATGGTCATAGTTCAATTGCATAAGTGTAAAACTATAACCCTGTATTTCATCAATGTCAATAATGATAATAGTATAAAGATCATGTTGAGGATTAAAAATCTATGTAAGGGTACCACTGAGGTTCTAAGTCACATGTAAGGGAAATATTCACATAAAGGAAGATATATGAAGTTTATTCTCATGAATTTTTAATAAAATGATAATTTTTTTAAAACAAATGGGGATAAAATTAAAAAAATCAATATTTTGTTTTACTCATATCATAAATTTCTCAGATTATATTCCATGTGTATTTCATCCATCAAATCATGGTAGGTAGTGGTTGCGGGGAAGGATTTAAGTAAGGATAAGATTTGAGTGATTCTCATTTGAATAAGCCTCATCCTATAACCTATACATGGTTTAACCATTTATGATTTTTGATCTAGTAATAGAAACATAGGAGGTTGATAATGTTATTTTATGGAATAAACGAATAAATTAATAATATGATACTCATGTGGAATATTTTGGTCACATGATAAAAATTTGTATCATTATCCTATAAAAAACTGTTCATTGGAGTGGGAGGGATGTCGGTCAATTAGGATGAGATTGATACTACTAGATTCCCTTTTATTTCCTTTCAAAGGTTCCTATGTATCTAGTGTGGGAATATTAGACCATTAGTTATCAAGAATAAGATAATTTCCCAATTCACTTTTAATTTATTCTACTCTTAAATGTTAAATATAATTTAGAATTTTTTTAAAAGATCTTATTCAACATATACAATAAGATATTTCCATTATCTTTTCATTTAAAATATTATTCCCTTATTTAGTTGTTTTTAACACAAGCCAACTTGGAATTAATCACTCTCTAGGATGGTTAGTAGTGTGATTAATTAAAAGTGATTGTATATATCTAATCACTGGTCTAGTTGAGAGTAGTGGATATAATGATTTTTTAATCTCACTATTGAATCCAAAAATAATTGGGGAGGGTAATCAGTGAAGTTTCTTCTTGTGAGAGGGATTCAATAGGAAAACTAAAGAGAATGATGATTTAACAGGATAGTGGTAAGGTATATCTGATCTTGTACTAGTATATTTTAACCTTTATTTACAATTATTTATTTCTAAGCTTAATTTATACACTCCATTACCGAATTAAATCTATTGAACCTATAAAATTAAATTTAATAACAAACTAAAAATACTCTACACTTTAGAGAAAACATGAGTTCATCAAATTGATACATTCATTTGGGTTTATTTGTTTCTGAGATCCCCATAACAGAATCCTCATTAGTACTTGTAGTGGGATTTTTGGTAATATAGGAATCCCTGAAGAAGAAAAGGATCAATGGTAGACATAATTATGACTCTTTCCAAATGGTTAATGTTAGGGTTCATATATCTCAGCTTGGAGGCCTGATTATTTTGATGATAGAAACTCTAGTTATAAATAATCTCTTCATAGAGTAAGAACAGAGATCAAAAGGTGAGATAAGTTAGGGGAAATGACATTATGTCATATATAAACCCTATAAAATTGATATTAAACTCAATATATAGGGTTTTATAACCAAATGGTTATGAGAGGGGAGGAACTATTCATGACTATAGGGGGTAAATTATTCTAGATTCTAGTGCCTATTATGGGATTAAACACTCCCTAACAGCTTGAAAAATGGAATTGATTATCGTATGCGTGATATGTTATTTTACTCATTCATACAGAAACATACACACACACACATGTATAATTGTGTATAATATTGGTACATGGTGATACCATACTGAGATGTGTTTATCATACTCTCTAAGGGATCTCTATTGTGTTTAGACATTATATCTATTTTTAGGATGATCGTTGGATATACAGTGGGTCAGGATGAGGTCACTTGAGTGGTTATTGAGACATGTGTATGTTGAGAATTTGGAATTATAGTAGGTATGATTGTGTATATTTTCCTTTTTTTATTTGTCATCATTGATCAGTCCAAAGGGAAACCAGTTGATTTATTATTATATTACTTCACATTGAATTTATTATATAAATATTGTTTCTTGATTTTTGAATAGTATTATTTTGATTCATCTATATTTTAGATACTTACTCTATATTTATTAACATGGAATGAAAAGAATAGTCTCCTTATTATAGTGATTAGGCTCTCACCACTAGTCGGAATCCTTTGGAATAAGATGAGGTGTACCTGAGGTCATATAGCAGACTTTTCCAAGAGCACTATTGAGTGGTCCACTGGATATGGGAATTAACAAATTGTATCATAGTTTTTTTATTTCTTTATTGATAGATGATAAAAAAAAATTATACGAATGTTTTGTATCTTGTGATAGACCTCATATTAGTGAGTTATGAGCACCTTTAATGTGGGACGTTCTAGTTACCTGGGGTACAATATTATTTTTCATAGTTTTTATTGTTATGATTGAGATTTTTTACAACTTTTTTAGAGAACAAATACTTTTATTTGTTTTTTTGTTCTTGAACCATTATAAAGAGTGATGTATACATAAATCATTCTTCGCATATAGAATTCACATGACATACATGTTCTTACATGTGATTTTTTTTCTATCAATGATATTTTAGTTCTTTAAAGTGTCAATCAAAACTTATATGGTGTTTTCCTAGATACAATTTTTTTCATTATACTCAAATGGACCATAGTATTTAATCTGATGGTAAGTGATTTAGATAATAGATTAGGATATTCTTTGATGATGAAATTGCAGTCCCTTTGTTAAAGGGATGTATAGTGACCCTTGGTGGGTTAGTACATGAATTAGATTCCTCTATGATGGATCCTTAGGGGGTTGGTATTGATAGTGGGTTCCTGAGAGATGATCTCGGATGTGAACATGTTTCATTGATGATATGGTGTCCAGTTTCATAAATGTTCAACAAAACCATATATAATATTTATACATATAGTTTATTAGTAGAACTATACTTAATTGAACTAGGGGGCGGAGGAAAGACTTTTGAATGCCTTGGGATGTGTTATGTGAATAAATTAAAGTGATTTATGTATCATGGATGGGTTTCAATGGTAGGTTTTATTGGATTCATGTGTAACACACCAATATTTTATAGTATTTACCTTTTTAAATTTATTCTCTTCGATAGCTGACATTATTTGCAGCATCGGACTTAAAAGAACTGCGATATATGAATAAATGTCATTATTTTAACACTAGTTGTTATGTTGTTCATTAATAATAGTAATAAATAAATTATGAGAATATAATCTACACATGTTTATAAAATTAATTCATGGAATACCAATAAAATGGAAATAAAAAAATTAAACTAATTTAATATAATGAATGTGTTTTTATTAAAAAAACTATTTTTATGCATATAATACATTTATATTATAATAAATTAAATTAAGCACTATTAGTTAAAAATAATTATTAAATATATGTATTATATATTCATTTTTTTAAAATTAATTCTATAATTTTGAAAGAGTTAAGCTAAGAATAAAACCCATTTTAAGTATAAAATGATTTTTTTTATAGTAGGTAGTTTTACCGTCTTTTAATAGAGAACCTATAAACAATTTAATTTTTAACACATTTATATTTTAAATTTGAAAAAAATAAACTTCTTATTTTAAATAACAATATAAAATTTTAATTTTTTTAATTTTAGTTTGTATTTTTCTGATAAGTTTCATGGTTTGATGAACAGTGATAAAATATTACATTTTAGTTGAAAAAAACATTTTCATCTAGACAATTTATAGTGATAAATTATTTTTATAATTAGGTTTAAAGTATGATTATATTAATGGTTTATAATTTAATAAAATTTTGTCCATTGAAAACAATTTTAAATTTAATATGAATATAAAAAAATTATAATATTTTTTATGTTTTCACTTTAACAACCCATTATCTCATTTTATCAACAGGTTTAATTTTAAATTAATTACTGAAACATTTGCGTTTTGAATTTTTAAAAATAGATTAAAAATTTGAAATTATTGCATCCAAATTATTTATATCAGTTTCTTTTATTTTTGGGAATAAGAATTGTAATTTTAGTAATATCTTAATTACCACAGTTTAATGGTAAATAAATTAATTATTGGCAAAAATAATATTATAAAGTCTACAAAATAATACTAACACTTGTAAAAATTTAATTTTATGAGTGTGTTTCAACCAAAATAATCTTTCTTCCAAAATTTTATCCATCTCATTCTTCTTGGATGATAGTATGACATTTATAATATTATATTCGAATGAAAATTCAATAGTTTTACACTTTTATTCTTAACAAGTGTAATATTTTTAATATGGGGTTATATTGGGGAACTATTCAACTATAAATAGGAATTTTAAATATGATATTTTAATGATTATCATGGTAGTTTATTTTTAATTTTTAGATAATAAATAATTAAATTAAAGGCTTGAAAAGTAATTGTACAGTAATTGTTAAATTAAAAGAAAATATCAAATAAATTATATTAAAAATCCTAAAATAAATATAAATGGAGATTATTAATGCCATCCATGATTTTTTATATGAAATTGTCATTTTAGTGCTGTTTTATATGTTTATTTTCAAATATTATTTATTTTTCTGAAATTTTTAAAAATTCATGTTATAAATATAATCAAAATTGACATTTTTGATATTTTAAATTAAATAATAATTTAACAAATGTTATAAACATTAAAAAAACCTCAATTTTGGGAAAAAATAATTGGATAATTATTAACATGTCATCAATGACTCAATTATTGGACTATTGGAATTTTATAGTAAATATACTAACCCTCCAAATGTAATACACATGATATAATTGTAAGAGTTAAAATGGTTAAATAAGTATAAAACCAGAAAGATAATGATTAAAAAAATAATCAAAACCATTCTTATTTTTTCATGAAGAATTTATTTTCAACCATAATATTATATTCTAAATATATCATTTTGGATCCATTTTGAAATGAAAATTAATTTATATTAATTTAATATTTTCAGAGTTTCTAAAAATGACCCTCACCTCAATTATAAAATGTCACCTCCTCCCTCAATTCCATAGAAAAATTTAAGCCTTATTTATATACCAAAACCTATAAAATTATCCTATAAACTTCATTATCCATGTTTTAAAAGTCATTTTATACCAAAAATACCAACCCTAGACCCTTTAAGAAGAGATCTTAAGGATGTCTTCGAAATAAGAGGTAATAGTTTTTACCAACACATTCAAGTTCAATTCTTCTTCCACTTAATATTCATGTGTTTTTGATATTCTAATGTAATAAATATAGTATCAAAAATATTATTATATTTTATTATTAATATGTGACAACCTTATTCTATTATTTATCTATCCTATCAAAAACAATAGTGCCACGTGTGCGTGCATGCGGCATATCATCTCCGCATTATGGTGTAATTTGTTTTGCATCACCACATTAATTGGATTTTAATCATGATTGAAATAATGGATATATATAGTGATTATGGAATACAATTTATTATTTATAATTAATATAACTTATAATTATTTACCCTTTAAATGTTAATGGAATTATACCGTCGCTTGTGCATATGTACGACCTACCATCTCCATGACAAGATTTGATTCATTTCCCTTCATAACCATTCATGAATGATTATAAAATTTATATAATCAGTAAATATAATATTTAGAAACATAATCTCTATTTTTATATGAAATAAATATATCCTATATATAATAATAAGTACTTACATGACAAAACATGAATAAGAAAATGAAGCAGTTAACACTAGAAATAAGGGTAATAATGAAATATTTTTTTAAAAACCATATAATAAGATCATATATGATATCATTATTTTATATATGGTCTTGATATAATAAAATAAAATTATTTAATCCATTATATACGAAATTAAATCACATTCAACAAAAGGAAAGAATAAGGTAAGGGTTAATTCCTCAATCTCATTATTATAAAGGATTATTTATAAATAAGTATCTCCTGATGAATATTTAACATTCATGTCCATGCTTCATAAAAATTTGTTCCAAAATATTTTTTATTTTATCCTAAAAAAATTTAATGACTTTTTAACTAGGTTTTACTTTTAATAAAATGTTTTTAAAATGAATCTTTTTGTCATTTTCCAAACAAGGTGATTTATGAATTTTTCGACAAAAATATAGAACAAATGTTTTTTAACATATATGGAATGAGTGTATTTTCCACCATAATGAATAATTAATTTATTAAATACTCCTTTATATGTTTTCATGATTTTTTAATGAATATATTTTCTTTTGAAATAATGCATCCTTTTTTAATAACTAATTTCATATTAAAAAAGGTATTTCTTCCAATAAAATTTTAGTGATTTTTTAAAAGTATTATTATCCATGTCAACGTACGTTGTTGGATATTATGCTTGATTTAGTTTGATCTATTATGATATCATCTACCATATTTTATTAAATTGTTTATGGTCAATTTGATTGTGGATGTACTATTTTGATACCATTCATGGTTTATAGTTAAAGTATTCACATTTCATATGCTCGTTTAAAAAAAGAATGTATATGATTTTTATATTTTCATATGTGGAATCTATTTGACTAGTAATTTGTTGGAATGTCCTACTATATCCCATCATTAATTTGGTAGGTCTCACTAGAGAAACTAGTTTGGGTATTGGATGAGACCTCACCTGTTTATATATGGTGTATTTGTCGAAGCCTTTACGATATATTCATGATGTCCGACATTATTCATTATCTCATTAATAGAATAGTTATTGGTATTCTATGTGATTATTTTATTAGTATAATACCAATGTTATTATTTATTTTTAATTATTTAATTTCTATTTTTTATTTCCATATTATTCTCTAAAGTGCGTTTAAACGGCTTGTGTTTTAGTTATATACCTTGCTATAATGATTATTCTTATTTATTTATAAAATCTTCTGTTGTATTCATAACCTTAATGAGCATATAATCTCACCACTTTCTTATGTTTTGTTTTTCCCAAGATTCCACGATATATATTATGATTTATATGTAGGGTTATTCATGGATAATATTGATGCTCTCAGTTGATGGACTATATTTTATTTTATAGTTTCAATTGTAATATAAGGTTCATGTATATAATATGGTTTCATAAATTTCTAAACTGACTGTTACTTTGGGATTCATGTCTTGTATCTATTATAATGTATAATTTCTGGCACTAGATTTGGGATACTAGGGTTGGGGTCTTTATGGTGGGTATCAGATAATGTTTAGTAGAAACCTTGGGAACTAAATTCAAGAAAACATATATTAGAGAATGAAACCTTATGAAAAAATTTAGAAATATATACAAAGAAACTTATCATTTGTTTTTGAGATTAGTTATACCTAAATTTTCAATTTTGGTTATGCAATTCACTAGTTTTGATATTATACATTATGATTCATAATTTTATGATCTAATCTAGTTTATGCTATTTTTTAGAAATGGAACCTAGTAGAAAGAATGGAAAATGTATCAACGCATCTAACCCATGTTGGGATTTCCTTCATATGCATGATAATGATGTTTGAGTACAAGATGAAAATGGTTTTGAATTATTTCTAACCATACTGGGATTACTAACTCATGTTATGAAAAATATCTATACTCCTATGGATCGTCCTGATCCACAATAAAGAAGAATAATGTTAGAATGCTTCAGGAGACAACAACCTATATCATTCAATGGGACTAAAAATCCATTTGTATGTGAGAAATGGATATGTTCCTTAGAAAAAATATTCCAAAATTTATGAAGTAATGAAATAGACAAGGTTTTCATGGTATTTTATCATCTCTCAAATTTCTAGATCACTGGTGGTCACTAATTCAAAATACGAAGGAGGAAGAAGAAAACATGGAGTGGAATGATTTTATGGAGCATTTCATGGAAAAATATTTCCCTCACAAATAGTTAGAATATATAGAGAGATAATTCATGAGTCTAAAATAAAATGAGGGTGATATTATTACTATGTATGAATACCACTTTGATATATTAGAAAGGAATGTTTTAGAATACATATGTAACCCAAGGATTATTATTGATCATTTCATTGATGGGTTTAATCCATTACTCTTAAGGGAAATTGTCTCCAAAACATTCTTATCAAATAAAGATATAGTATAATTCTCTATCATGATAGAATAATAATTTTCTAAATATTATAACTTTAATGAAAATAAAAATAAGAAGATATTGGTGGAACATGAAATTGATAAAGGGAAAAAGTGAAATAAATATTATCCCAAATGTGATAATTGTAGGAAGAAACGCCCTGGTAGTTCCCTGAAGGTAATGATACATAGATCTTGATTGTTGTGGATAGAAATAAGATGTAATGGGAAATTTTTCAACTATAATGAGATGAGGAACTATGAAAATAAATGTCTCAAGCATCAAGGAAATGTAGTTCATAAAGGAAAAAGGGATCAAGGTAAATATTTTATTGTTACCAGATTTGAAGAGGAATAATTAATGTATTTGTGTTTTTGAATTCATGAATTATGTTATTATATTATAGTTATAATAATCACGAGATATATAAATATTCCACTAAAGTTATTCTTCATTAATTATTTGGAAGCATGCATGTTTTCATTTTGTTTTTAAGGTCACAAATGTATTCAAATATTTCGTATGTGAAAATAAGAGATGCATTAGGTTTTTTGGGGAATTTAATGTTAATTTAATTTTGGAAATGTATTAACCTTATTTAAAAAGGTCTAGATATTTATCTTTTGGAATTTTCATAAGGAAAACCATTTATGAAATGATTTAAGTTGAACATTGAATGAGTTTTATAGATTAAGGTGTTTAGGCATAATGGATAAATTGTGCTACCCATATTGGTTTTGGAATATAGTTGAGATATATGTAATAAATTTTTGCTCTTTATGGATCTTGAGTGAATTTGGGTACATCATACATAAAGGAAATTAATTTTTTGATATTCATTTCTTGGAGTAAGGGATGACATTACTATGGACCTTATCACTAATTTATCAAATACTACAGGTAGGAATGTTGCAATTTGATAATGCTAAATGAAACAAATTAGAGAAAATTTGGGGTAAAAAAATTCTTAATATTGAATATATAAAATATATTTTTGGGATTTTTTATCGATTATAATGATAAAATTTTATAAAAATGACAACTCGTAGGTTGAGAAACAACTCGTCACATCTGGAAAGGTCTCGAGACTTGACCTTGCAACTGTAGGGTGACAAGGGTGAATCACCTACCACTGGACTACATGATTTCCTTGTTAGTATAACCACATTTTATTTATTGTAACAGTATGATGGATAAAGAATATGTTCATTTTGGGAACCCTATATGATTAATATAAGTTTAATAATTTGGAAATTTATTAATGGATAAGTGTTCAAATGTCTCTAGAGAGATATTTTTTTGGAAAAAATGTTATCTATTTACTTTTCGTATGAAGAAATCAATGTTCATAGAACTAATCACAAGATTTATCATTTTTAATGGTTAACATTCAAATGAACATATTCTCTATAAATCTCTCAGAGTAATTAATAGTTTGATTACTCTTCCATTTCCATGATTTCACTTCTCACTAATTTTATCCTATTTTAATGAATATTTTGTTGTGGCCATGATATTTTTACTTCCATCTTAATAAGGGAATATTTTATTAATCATATATCTGATGTGGTTTTCCCGGAAAATATTTTTCATCTATAAATCATTGAATTTTTAAGTGAAATTTAAAATTGTGAGGACACAGTTTATATAATGAGGGGAGAATGTTACACCCCAATATTTAATGGAATTTATCTTTTTTAATTTAATCTCTTTGATATATTACAATACATGCAACACTGATATTAAATGAATTGTGATATACTATTTAATAATATTATTTTAACTCTAGTCATTATGTTGATAGTTTTGAATAAGATTAACTATTGTAGTACATTATTGTTTTCATACGTTTATAAAATGAATTATTTTATTAAAAGTTAGTTCTAACTGAAATTAAAAACCAATTGAATATAATGGATGTGTTTTCACTAAAAACTACAATTTTTATGCCGACAATGGGATTTTATCATAATAAATTAAATCAATCACTATTATTGAATGATATTAATGAATTATATATGTTATATAGTAATTATTTTTAAAATTCACCTAATAAGATTTATAGGCTTAAGATAATAATAAAACTAATTTTAATCACAAAAGATTATATTTTATTTAAAAGGCAGTTTTATCACATTTTAATTGAGAACATATTTTAAATAATTTTTTGACAGTTTTATTTTTCTATTTTAAAAAAAAAATCTTCTTTTAAATTGGAATGTAAAAATTTATTTTGGTTAAATTTTTCGTATTTTTATGATAAATTTCATATTTTGATGAATAGTGATAAAATATTGCATTTTTATTGAAATAGAGTTTTCATATATAGAATTTATAGTGTAAAATTATATTTATAATTTGTTTTAAATTATATTAATATTAATTTTATATCATTAAACTCAATTTATATAATTGGAAGAAATTTACATTCGAACATGAATAAAAAAACATTACATTTGTTGTATTATTTCACATTAATACCCCATTTTCTCATTCTGTCAATGATATTATTTTTAAATTAATTACTAAAACTTCTAGGTTTTAAATTTTAAAAAAATTATTACATATTTGGATTCAATGGTTCCACATTATTTAAATAGGTTTCTTTTATTTTTGGTCATATGAATAGTAAATTTAATAATATTTTAACTACCATAATGAGGATAGCCTCTAAGTGGATTCTCTCCATTGTCACTCTGCACTATGTTTTCCTCGATGGTTACCTATATGGGGGAGGTTGGTGCATCTCCATCTTCATCTCTCTCCTTTACTCCCTCTTTAATTCTCCATTTCAATTTTCCCACTTCCACGGGTTCTCCTCACTTCTACTTTTTTTTTCCCATCTTCATCGCTCCTACTCAACCCCTTTTTATGCCTTTCCCCTTACTGGATCCTTTTTTTCTCTTCCCCTATTCATTTATCCCATTAGCCACATTTATAACAAAACTATGGTCTGGTGCACTGGTTTTCTAATGGAGATTTGGTATGTCTGGGTTTAGCTGCAATGGTTTCTCAGGTTCTCATCTTACGTTTGTTCTTTCCCTCTCTAGGTTATTTCTACTAAGATGTTTTGTTCATTTTGTGTTGTTTTTAGTGTGTTATTCACATGGTACTATCTTTTACAGTTGGGATTGGAATCTTAGTTGAGGATGATATTCTCTATGAGGCCCTAGATCGATCCAAATGTTGTTCTGGCATCTGGTTCATCCATTTCTCTCATTATTGGCCTACATCAGGGGTTTCATGGATGTTTTGGGATGTGTGGTTTGATTGGTCACTAGGGTTCTAGGAGGCACATCCAAGGATGGATTCAATATTATATGTGATAGTTCTTGTTTTATTTATATTGTGTGAGATGCTCGTGGGATCTGATTTTCTTTTGGCATGTTGGTTTTTTGTTATACCTTTTCATCGTTGCATGTTTGTTTATGGGAAGATGGTGTTGGATAGTGGTAGAGAGTCTTCATTGATCTGACAATCTGCTCTAGTGGGGATTGGGTGTTAATGATGAGGGTTTTCAATGGAGGTGCAGGTTGAGACCATCGAATTTTCATAATGTTAATTTAATGATGGTGATTATGGGTAATTGCTTATGGAAATGATTGTGTGGCCAATAACTTGAGACAAACCTTGTTCTAGGAGGAAGTTTTTGAAATTGTGGATTTTGCTTGAACCATGTTTGAATTTTGAAATTTTAATTTGCATCTAAATTGGATTATTTTATTTCAAAATTTGGTTCCCACTAAATCTCAATGTGTATTTCAGAAAATACAAAAAAAATCATTGAGGATAATTTCCACTTTTAAGAGTAAATTAGGTATTTATTGGTAAAAAAATATTATAAAGACTATAAAATTTCACTAAAACACGTAACACTTTTATTTTATGTAATTTTTTAATGAAAAATAATCCTTGAGATGAAATTATAACCATTGTAATCCATATGTATGAGAGTTTGAAAATTATAATAGTATATTCAATGAAAAGTCAATTTTGTCACTCTTTTGTTTTTATTAAGTGAAATATTTTTAATATGGGGTTATATAGGGGGTCTGTTCAACTATAAAAATACATTTAAAAGAAAAAATATTTATATTTATTATTATAATTTATTTTAAATTTTTTAGAAGACAAAACTTAATTAGAGTGTTTCATAATGGTGATGCAATAGTTGATTAATTAAAGGAATGTGAAATAAATGATATAAATAATACTAAATAAATATAATTGGAGATGATTAATAATATCCAAGATTTTTTTAAATGTATGTGACATGTTAGTTGTGTTTTATAAGTATTGGTTCTATGTCATCATGTTTTTATGATATTTTTAAAAAGTTATGTAATAAATATTGTCAAAATTGACATTAGTAATGTTTTAAAATAAAAAACTATTTATTAAATAATATAAAATTTATAAAAATATAAATATCTGTAAAAATACTTTTATATGTCGTAAAATTTCATCATTGACTCATTTATTAGTTTTTTTCCATTTTATAGTATTTATATTAACCTAAAAATGTAATTTATATCATATCATGATAAGAGTTAAAAGGGTTAAATTAGTCTTAAAATAAAATGATAAGGAATAAAACAATTCTCAATACTTTTCTTATTTTTGTGGGATGAATTTATTTTAACCCAGAAAAATCATATATTATAAATAATTCATTTTGGATCCAATTTAAATTGTAAATTATTTTATATTAATTTAATATTTTTTGCGTTTCAAAAAGTGACCCTCACATAATTTATTAAAGGGAGCCTCCTCCCTCACATTCACGCACCACTTTAATCCTCATAGATCGGCCATAAAAATTAAATTTCTCCTCAAAAAATCATTATTATAGTTCTACAGGTACCGGTCTTCCAAAAATATCAACCCTAGATCCCTTAAAAAATATCTAAATGAAGTCTGCCAAAGAAGAGGTAGTAATTTTTACTGACTCATTCAAGTCCATTTATTCATCAACTTTCTCATCATTTGTTGTTTAAATTATCAAGTAATAAATCCAGTATCATATATACACTGATATTTCATTATGATTATTGGAGAACTCTTTTATATTATTTATCCATATTAAGAAAAAATACCATCATGCATGTGTACGTACGACTTATCGTCTCCACGTTGTGGTATAATTTGTTTTTCATCACCACTTTAGTTGGATGGAAATAATAATGTAAATATATGATATATATAGTAATTATGATATTATATTGATCATGTAAAATTATAATATCACCCAATTCAATACCCTTTATTTATTAAGTTAATGTTATACTTTCTCATGCATACGTACGTCCAACCATCTCCACGACATGATGCGATTTATTTTCAATGAGAACCATTCAAGAATGATAATAAAAATATATATAATGATAACTTATAATATCAATGAATGAAATATCATCCTAGATATGAAATAAATTTATTCCATGAATTAGTACAAGGTTTCACATGTCAAAACATGCGTAGGAAAATAAAGTAGATGAAACCAGAAATAAGGGTAATAACAAAATATTAATAAAAAATGATATAAACAGATCATATATCATATGATAAATTTATATATGGTTTTTGTGAAAATTAATAACAATCTTTAAACAATTATACAGGAATTTAAATCGAATCCAACTAAAGGAAAGTATATGGTAAGCCTTAATTGCACAATCTCATTATTATTCAGGATTTTTATATATAAGTATGTTGTGGGGAATATTTATCATCCATGACCATGTTTCTTAAATTTTGTTTCCAAAAATAGTTTTACTATTATCCGAAAAAATTAGTCTTTTTACACATGTTTTACTTTTTATAAAATAGTTTGAAATGAATATTTTTTTCATTTTCTAAATAAGGTAATTTATGACTTTTTTTTTAAAAAAATATGGAAATACTTTTTTTTAAATTATACAGCATGATCAATTTTTTTTCATTATAAAACCATAATGTATTTAGGCTCATTAAAAAAATTTCTAGGATTTTTTTTCAATGAAAAATAATTCTTCTAAAATTTTTGGCATTTTAGATAACTAATTTCAATATAAAATGGTATTTCTCTTAATAAATTTTTAATTATTTTATTAGAGTATTTTCATCTATGTAAACCTCAATTTTTGTATATTATGGTTTATTGAGTTTCATATTTTATGATACCATAAAAAATATTTTATTGAAGGGTTTTTGATAATTTTGACTTTGGTAGTTCAATTTTGATACCATTAATTGTTTATGGTAAAAGTATTCACATTTCATATGTTAGTTTGTCAATATATTTTTTATTTTGTTTATGATTTCATATGATGAATACATTGGACTAATAAGTGAGGGTTAGGACCTGGTATAACCCTTGGATGCATCAGTCGGTCTCATGAGAGAAACTTGTTTGGGTATTGTTTGAGGCCTTACCCTTTTATGTATGTTTTCTTGGTTGAAGGCTTCGCGTGTAACATCCCAAGTAAGTAATGAATAATAGATATTTTTATCTATGTCTATTAATTAAGTAGATAGTGTTTTAGAGGCTTAAAATGAAAATAAATCCAATCTTAAGCATGGAATACACTAATATTCTTAAAAGATTGTTTTACTGCCTTTTGATGGAAAACCCTTTTTAAATAAATATTTTGACAATTTTATAATCTATATTTGTCAAAATAAACATATTCATTATGATTGGGACATTTAATTTTACATTGGATATTTATTTGGTATTTTTCTGACAATGTTCATTTTTTTATGAATAGTGAAAAATACTGCATTTTACATCAAAAATGATTTTTAATCTAATTTATTTATATTATTAGATTATATTTTGAATTGGTATTGAAGTTAAATTAGAATATATTTTTACCATTTTATCCAATGGTGGTCATTGGAATCATTTTCACTTTGAAATTGGACTTAAACTGGTGTCAATCTTTTGATACTTATTGTTTCATAAAAACACGCTATTTGTCATGACCGCGGGAATTAATTATTAAATTAATTAATGTGACTTATATGTTTGGAATTTTGTAAAATAGACTTCATTTTTGAATTCCGAATATCAAATATAGCTTAGGATGAATTTTTGGTAATTTTCTGAAAAACTTCAATTTTTGATGAATAGTGAAATCACTAAGTGGTGCTTATAAAAAACTGATTTTCCGTTTAAATGAAATTTTCCCATCATTGTGTTTTGAATTTCAAAAATCCGACATACATGGTTTTCATTAAGAAGTAAAATGTGGTTCAATGAGATTAAAATAATTTTTTGGTGAATAGTAACTTTTAAGTTCTTAATCGCGATTAGTGGTAATTAGTGTAGTTTAAGGTAAAAATAATGCTTTAATAAAATAAGATGAGCTTGACACATGTCCTACCATCATTGGTTGTGTCATGGCCGACCAAGACAAGCCATGGGTCAACTTGGGGACCCCATGGATCAACTTTGTTTGGGAAATGACATAAATAACTTTTTATTTAATGTAAAAGTAAAAATGACACAAACATAATATGTTTAACGAAAAAAATTTTTACATGGGGTTATAAAGATCAGATTTTTTATTATAAATAGTCATTGGAAAGATAAAAAGATTTCCTACATCATAGTAGTTTTTTTATAATTTTTAGACTTTAAATAAATTATATTATTTATGACATAATAATGATGCAGCGATGACATCATTATTTGACGATTTAAATAAAATGGAAAGATAATGTAAAATATATGAACTACACACGTCCAAAACTTATTGGATGGGTGGAATTCGAACCCTCATCACCTTATACATGCCTTATATCAATGTGGGACCTTTTAAAACCGAAACACATTTTCAAATAAAGTAATATTTCCTTACATTCCAAAAGTTCCTCTCCTCTCTTCTTATAAAAGGACCCCACCTCTACCTCATTTCACACACTCCTCAAGCCTTTGGCTCGGCCAAACCCTGACCATTTACTCTCTCCACATCCCTCTCCTCATCCTAGAGGATTCCCTTTGGGAAGAATCCTTTCAAAGGAAGCATTTAGGCTCAAATCAAAAGGAGTTACACTTTTAAAGTTAATTCATTCTCTCATGTTCATTTGTTTTATTTTGCTTCTCCAACCACCTAAACTATTTTTATTTACTTCTTTTGTAACAACAACAGTATATTAAATATACTAGGATGTTGGTATAATATATATTTGAGCTACACTCCCACACAACTACATCAAATGGATAAATAACATACGGTTTCCCTGGATGGAGAAATTCTGCCTCCCGAAACGATGATTGTTCAATACTCATTTAACACCTTCAAAGGTGGCCATTATGATGTCACTATTTTTATATATGATATATAATATGTTTATGTTTTACTTAAGCTTCTTTTTTTTCATTTTGGGCATACCTTTATGGTTTCCATTATGGGTAAACATGATATCTTCATTTTAGGAAGTGCGGACTACCGCCCCCTGAAAGTGATTTGATTCGTTAACACTATATGTGGGATGTGTAAAGGATAAAGTTAATGATATTATATATGTTATTATACTGGAATTATAATATACTCTTATATCATTATGATTCCATTCCAGAAAATACAAAATAGAAATGGAAGTAGCGTTCATGCGTACGTACGGCTTACCGTCTCCATGAACGGTGCATTTCATTTCTTACCTATAAATGTGATGTAATATTATAAATACATGTATATGATTAATATATATGATATATATGTTATCCAAATCATTAATATCATTCTGGATATAACTAACCTTTGACCAAGTTAACAACATGTAAGTGTAAGAAGTCTATTTTTGACTTAAGAACCAAATACCGACAAAATGAACATTATTAACTTAAATGATTACATGATGTTCATAACATGGTATAAAAGGAATAATGAACTTGAAAAATGTTCATAAGCAAGTAGAGATTAACTCATGTTTATTATTCAGGAGATTAAAGAACAGTCGGGTCAAGTCGGATATGAGGTATGGGACTTCGTCTCAATCTCCTTTCATTGAGGCATATTTTATTTTATACACAACTTTCTTTTATACGGTGTATAAACCCATTTGACTTTTAAGTTTATTCAAAAGGAATCTTTTTTATACGAAGCGTTTACTAAACGACAAAAGGGAATTTTTTGTCGTACGTATGCGGCGACAACGACTTCTCCGCCGTCGTGACCGTTATTTGAGTTTCGGCTTCCTCTACAAGCCATACCTTCTTTTTAAAAGAAAAATAAATACCATGTTTTACTTTTCTTTTATTTTGGTATTGAAAATGGTTTTCACAATGTTTTTTGTGTTGTATTGATATCTTGTGATTGAAATGTGGAAATGTTATGTTTCCTTTATGCATGTTTTATGTGATACGATTATGTTATGGTTCTTGGGCATTATTATGAAGACGGGTTGTTCCGTGATAAACTAAGGGCGGGTGAGCCCGATATAGCTCTCCAATGCATTGGGTAACGCGAAGGAGTGAAACGTTAAGGTTTCTCCGAATAGATTTAGGGAATATACTGTGATGGGTATTCCAAACGTAACCAAGAGGGTTACTCCCTACGTAAGAATGTTATGAATGCCTCAAGTTACCTTTATGTCTTATGATTTCTATGATTTATTCATGATTTGATGAGGTATGTTAAAGTGCTTATGTTTTATGGGTAAAGTATGATTTCATTCTTATGTATATATGTAACCATGTTTCCATTCCATGTTTTTATAACCCATACTGAGCTTTTTATGCTCATCCCAAGTTTTTTTGAAATGTTTTTCACAGGTCAAGGGAAAGGTACATGATATGATGATAGTGTCAAGGAAGTGTCAAGAATGAATCCATGTTTTATTTTAAATATGTTTCCATTGATGGGAATGAAGAATACTATCTTTATGTAACCACTTTGTTTATATGTGGAATGTAATGCAAGTTTTATGATCTAATTCTCTAAAACTCTAAACCCGAAAAGATCCTCAATGTGTAATCTTGTAATAACTCAAGATTAAGTAAGGTTTAAGGCTGGCGCCTTACAGTTGGTATCAAAGGTCGGTTTAGATAACTTTAGGAGTTATAATTCTATTAAAATATTATCCAAAAATATTTTTTTTGAAATGATATAGCATTTAAAGATTACCATGTTGCTTCATCTAAGACATGTTTGTTCAGAATGGTTTTCCGCAGAGGAAACAGGGAAGTAGTGCTAGGAAGGCATACAGAAGGAAATAACCTTCCAAATCAGCAACCTGAGATGGTCGGAATTGGAACTGAACAGTTTTTTGCAGTGATGGCACAATTGACTCAGGCTATAAATGGTCGTGGTATCCATGCACGAGATCAGCCAGATCAACCGCAAAGGAACATGTCAGTGGTGGAACATTTCATGAGGCAACATCCACCATCATTCAGAGGATCATATGACCTTGTGCTAGCTGAAGGGTGTATTAAAGCACTGGAGAAGATTTTTGATGTCATGGGGTGTTCAGACAATCAAAAGGTTAGTCTTGTTATTTACCGTTTGGAGGGTGAGGCAGATCAGTGGTGGTCAATGGTTAAAAATATCAGGGACGCTGATGAGATTGATGCTCTCGACTGGGATGAATTCAAAGGTATGTTTCTTGAGAAGTATTTTCCTAAGGCTGTTCGACTTAGGATGGAAAAGAAATTCTTGGAATTGAGGCAAGAGGAAGACTCAATGGCTACCTATGAAGAAAGGTTCACTCGATTGGCAAGGTATGCTCCAAATTTTATCCGAGACCTTGATAGTAAAATCAATAGTTTTTACTCAGGATTAAAGCCAAAATATCGAAGGGAATTAGCTTCTCGTGAGTTTAAAAGTTATGAAAAGCTTGTTCGATGTGCTGAGAAGGTGGAAATGGAGTTTTCCAATGACCAAGTGTTCTATAACAACTAGAAGAAGAAGAGACCGAGGTGGCAGGAGAAAGGTAAGAATTCTTCAAAAAAGTCTGATGGTAAGAGAACTAAGTTTCCAGTTTGTGATAAATGTGGCAAAAGGCATGCTGGGGAATGTCTTCTGAATTCTGGAAAGTTCTACTGATGTGGTAAGATGGGACATAAGGCTCGTGATTGCACAGAAAAGGATCAAGGTGAAGGTAAGAACAAATTTGATTTACAGTTAGTGAAATGTTATAAGTGCAATGAGATGGGTCACTATGAAAACGATTGTCCGAAAAAGAGCTTGAGTGATGGGAAGCAGTTAGACTACATGCAGAAAGGGGTGGTGAAATCCTTTGCAACTACTTCAGCAGATGTCGGGCCATCAAATGAAGTTGTATCAGGTACTTTGTCTGTTTTTTCAGATTATGCCAGTGTGTTGTTTGATTCGGGGTCTACACATTCTTTCATCTCGAAAACCTTTTCTAGTAAAATGGGAATACCATCTCAAGAAATGACTCCTGAACTTTTGGTAAAAACCCCTGGGGGAAATGTTGAGGCAAAAAGAATTTATAAGAATCTTCCTATCCTTATCTGTGGAATGAACCTACTTGAAAACCTTATTGTTCTACCTCTAGTAGAGTTTGATGTTATCCTGGGTATGGATTGGCTCTCTATTTACCATGCTAAGATTGACTTTAGAGCTAAAGAAGTTTCTTTCCAGAAAGACTTTCAGTTTGTTTACAAGAATGAACCCTTAATTTTGATAACATATCAAGAGGCCGAGAAACTTGTAAAAGATGGAAATGAATGTTACCTTGCACACGTTGTTGAAAATAAAGGAATTGTTCAGATTAATGATGTGCTAGTGGTAAATGAGTATCCTGATGTTTTTCCTGATGCGTTGCCTGGAATAATACCAGATCAGGAAGTTGAGTTTACTGTTGACTTAGTTCCAGATGCTAAGCCAATTTCAAAACCCCCTTATCGAATGGAACAAATTGAACTGTTAGAGTTGAAGGAACAATTGCAAGATTTATTAGAGAAAGGTTTCATTAGACCTAGAACATCACCATGGGGTGATCCTGTTTTTTTTGTTAAAAAGAAAGATGGTTCAATGAGACTTTGCATTGATTATAGAGCCTTGAATAACATCACTGTTAAGAACAAATATCCTTTGCCTCATATTGATGATTTGTTTGATCAGCTCCAGGGAGATCAGTTTTTTTCAAAGATTGACCTGAGATTGGGGTACCATCAGCTGAAGGTAAAGGAGGAAGATATTCCAAAGACCGCGTTCCGTACGAGATATGGCCATTATGAATTTGTAGTAATGCCTTTTGGGATAACCAATGCACCTGCTGTATTCATGGACTTAATGAATAGAATTTTCCATGAGTTCTTGGATAAGTTTGTGGTGGTTTTCATTGATGATATTTTGGTGTTTTCAAAAAGTAAAGAGGAGCATGAAATACATTTAAGGGTTATCTTGCAAACCTTAAAAGAAAAGAAACTGTATGGGAAATTCAGCAAGTGTGAGTTTTGGTTGCAACAAATTTCTTTCCTTGGTCACATTGTTTATAAAGATGGAATAACTGTTGATCCTGCAAAAACAAAAGTTGTGGAAGAATGGCCAAGACCCACAAATGTAACCGAGATTCGTAGCTTCCTTGGTTTGGTGGGCTATTACCGAAGGTTTGTTATAAATTTTTCACGGTTATCTATTCAAATGACTAAGCTAACTCGGAAGGGTGTTAAGTTTATCTTGACAAAAGAATGTGATGATTGTTTTCAGGAATTGAAATGAAGATTGGTGAATGCACTAGTTTTGGCACTACCTTCCAGGAATGGTGAGTTTGTTATATACAGTGATGCTTCATTGAAAGGACTTGGTTGCGTCCTAATGCAGAATGATCAGGTAATTTCTTATGCTTCACGACAGTTGAAGACTCATGAGGTAAATTACCCTACACATGATTTGGAATTAGCTGCTATTGTTTTTGCTATAAAAATTTGGAGGCATCATTTGTATGGAGTAATGTGTGAAATATATACCGATCACAAAAGTTTAAAGTATATATTCACTCAGAAAGATTTGAACATGAGACAAAGGAGATGGCTAGAATTAATCAAGTATTATTATTGTACAATTCATTACCATCCGGGAAAAGCAAATAAAGTGGATGATGCTTTGAGTCGAAAAAGTAATGCTTCATTAAAAATGTTGCATTTGGAACGTGATCCTTTGGTTAAGGATTTGATGAACTTTGGCATAGAAGTTGTTGGTGTAGGAATTACTTCTGTTTTGTTTCAGGTATCAGTGAGATCTTCACTATCAGATAGAATCAAGCAAGCACAAAAGCAAGATAGTGAGTTGTAGAAAAAGGTAGAGCTGGTTCAGAAAGGTAAGTTGCCTGAATTCAACATCGATAATGAGTGTGTTTTGAGATTTGGGAAGAGATTGTGTGTGCCTTTTGATTCACAGTTTAAGAGAGAGTTGTTATGTGAAGCTCATAGTTCTCCGTTTTCAGTTCATCCGGGCAGTACTAAGATGTATAGAGATCTGCGGGAGTATTACTGGTGGGATGGAATGAAAAGAGATATTGCTGATTTTAATGTGAAGTGTTTGACATGTCAATAGGTTAAAGCAGAGCGGCAGTTACCGAAAGGGATTCTTTAGCCTTTACCAGTGCCAGAGTGGAAATGGGAGAATATATCCATGGACTTTGTTGTTGGATTACCGAAGACATCTCAAGGTAATAATGAAATCTGGGTTATTATTGATCGCTTGACCAAATATGCTCATTTCCTTGCTATACGAGATACTTTCTCTCTTGATCAACTTTCCCATTTTTATCTTAAAGAGATAGTCAGGTTACATGGAGTTCCTCTCTCCATTTTATCAGATCGTGATCCCAGGTTTACTTCTAACTTTTGGAAAGGCCTTCAGAAGTCATTGGGTACTGAATTAAATTTTAGTACAGCTTTTCATCCTCAATCAGATGGGCAGTCAGAACGAACAATTCAGACCTTGGAGGATATGCTACGAGCTTGTTCTATGGATTATCAGGGAATTTGGGACCAACATCTTTCTTTGGTTGAATTTTCATATAATAACAGTTTTCATTCCAGTATACATATGGAACCATTTCAGGCATTATATGGGAAGCGGTGTTGACCTCCAGCTTTCTGGGATGAAGTGGGTGAAAGGAAGTTGATGGGAACAGAATTGGTAGAAGAGATGGCAGAAAAAAGTTCAGTTGATTCAGAAACACATGAGAACAGCTCAGAGCAGGCATAATAGTTATGCGGATAACTGGAGGAAGGATCTATCTTTCGAGGTAGGTGATCATGTTTTTCTCAAGGGTTCTCCATGGAAAAGTGTGATCAGATTTGGTAAGAAAGGAAAGTTGAGTCCAAGGTTCATTGGACCATAAGAAATTCTGGAGAGTGTTGGATCAGTTGCATACCGAGTGGCTTTACCTCCGAGTTTATCTCAGGTACACAATGTTTTTACGTTTCAATGTTGAGAAAGTATATGCCAGATCCATCTCATGTTTTGAGTCCAGAGGTAGTTCAACTAGAAGAGAACCTATCATATGAGGAACAACCGGTCCAGATTTTTGAATACAGGGAGCAAGTGTTACGGAATAAGGTTATTCACCAGGTAATGGTTTTGTGGAAAAACCACATGATTGAAGATGCAACATGGTAATCTGAAAATGCAATGAGGGATAAGTACCTCCATTTATTCGATAAGTAAATAAATTGAGGGGACACAATTTTCTAAAGGGGGGAAGGATGTAACATCCCAAGTAAGTAATGAATAATAGATATTTTTATCTATGTCTATTAATGAATTATATAGTGTTTTAGAGGCTTAAAATTAAAATAAATCCAATCTTAAGCATGGAATACACTAATATTCTTAAAAGATTTTTTTACTACCTTTTGATGGCAAACCCTTTTTAAATCAATCTTTTGACAATTTTATAATCTATATTTGTCAAAATAAACATATTCATTATGATTGGGAAATTTTATTTTACATTGGATATTTTTTTGGTATTTTTCTAACAATGTTCATTTTTTTATGAATAGTGAAAAATACAGCATTTTACATCAAAAATGCTTTTTAATATAATTTATTTATATGATTAGATTATCTTTTGAATTGGTTTTGAAGTGAAATTAGAATATATTTTTACCATTTTATCCAATGGTGGTCATTGGAATCATTTTCACTTTGAAAATGGACTTAAACTGGTGTCAATCTTTTGATACTTATTGTTTCATAAAAACACGCTATTTTTCTTGACAGCGGGAATTAATTATTAAATTAATCAATGTGACTTATATGTTTTGAATTTTGTAAAATAGACTTCATTTTTGAATTCGGAATATCAAATATAGCTTAGGGTTATGTTTTGGTAATTTTCTGAAAAACCTCAATTTTTGATGAATAGTGAAATCACTAAGTGGTGCTTATAAAAAACTGATTTTCCGTTTAAATGAAATTTTCCCATCATTGTGTTTTGAATTTCAAAAATCCGACATACATGGTTGTCATTAAGAAGTAAGATGTGGTTCAATGAGATTAAAATAATTTTTTGGTGAATAGTAACTTTTAAGTTCTTAATCGCGATTAGTGGTAATTAGTGTAGTTTAAGGTAAAAATAATGCTTTAATAAAATAAGATGAGCTTGAAACATGTCCTACCCTCATTGGTTGTGTCATGGCCGACCAAGGCAAACCATGGGTCAACTTGGGGACCCCATGGATCCACTTTGGTTGGGAAATGACATAAATAACTTTTTATTTAATGTAAAAGTAAAAATGACACAAACATAATATGTTTAAAGAAAACAATTTTTACATGGGGTTATAAAGATCATATTTTTGATTATAAATAATCATTGGAAATATAAAACGATTTCCTACATCAAAGTAGTTTTTTTATAATTTTTATACTTTAAATAAATTAAATTATTTATGACATAATAATGATGCAGTGATGACATCATTATTTGATGATTTAAATAAAATGGAAAGATAATGTAAAATATATGAACTACACATGTCCAAAACTTATTGGATGGGTGGATTTAGAACCCTTATCACCTTATCCATGAATTATATCAATGTGGGACCTTTTAAAAACGAAACACATTTTCAAATAAAGTAATATTTCCTTACTTTCCAAAACTGCCCCTCCTCTCCTCTTATAAAAGGCCCCCACCTCTACCTCATTTCACACACTCCTCAAGCCTTTGGTTCGGCCAACCCCTGCCCATTTACTGTCTCCACATCCCTCTCCTCATCCTAGAGGATTCCCTTTAGGCATAATCCTTTCAAAGGAAGCCTTTAGGCTCAAATCAAAAGGAGTTACACTTTTAAAGATAATTCATTCTCTCATGTTCTTTTGTTTTATTTTGCTTCTCCAACCCCCTAAACTCTTTTTATTTAATTCTTTTGTAACAAAAACAGTATCTTCAATATACTAGGATTTTTTTATAAGATTTATTTGAGCTACACTCCCACACAACTACATCAAATGGTTAAAGAACATATAGTTTCCGTTGATGGTGAAATTCTGCCTCCCGAAACGATTATTGTTCAATACTCATTTAACACCTTTAAAGGTGGCCATTATGATGTAACTATTTTTATATATGATATATAATATGTTTATGTTTTCCTTAAGATTTTGTTTTTTTTCATTTTGGGCATACCTTTATGGTTTCCATTATGGGTAAACACGATATCTTCATTTTAGGAAGTGCGGACTCCCGCCCCCTGAAAGTGATTTGATTCGTTAATAACATATGTGGGATGTGTAAAGGATAAAGTTAATGATATTATATATGTTATTATACTGGAATTATAATATACTCTTATATCATTATGATTCCATTCCAGAAAATACGAAATAGAAATGGAAGTAGCGTTCATGCGTACGTACGGCTTACCGTCTCCATGAACGGTGCATTTCATTTCTTACCTCTAAATGTGATGTAATATTATAAATACATGTATATGATGAATATATATGATATATATGTTATCCAAATCATTAATATCATTCTGGATATAATGAACCTTTGACCAAATTAACAACATGTAAGTGTAAGAAGTCTATTTTTGACTTAAGAACCAAATACTGACAAAATGAACATTATTAACTTAAATGATTACATGATGTTCATAACATGGTATAAAAGGAATAATGAACTTGAAAAAGGTTCATAAGAAAGTAGAGATTAAATCAGGGTTATTATTCAGGAGATTAAAGAACGGTCGGGTCATGTCGGATACGAGGTATGGGACTTCATCTCAATCTCCTTTCATTGAGGCATATTTTATTTTATACACAACATTCTTTTGTACGGTGTATAAACCCCTTTGACTTTTAAGTTTATTTAAAAGGAATCTTTTTTATACGAAGCATTTACTAAACGACAAAAGGGAATGTTTTTGTCGTACGTATGCGGCGACAACGACTTCTCCGCCGCCGTGACCGTTATTTGAGTTTCGGATTCCTCTACAAGCCATACGTTCTTTTTAAAAGAAAAATAAATACCATGTTTTACTTTTCTTTTATTTTGGTATTGAAAATGGTTTTCACAATGTTTTTTGTGTTGTATTGATATCTTGTGATTGAAATGTGGAAATGTTATGTTTCATTTATGCATGTTTTATGTGATACGATTATGTTATGGTTCTTGGGAATTATTATGAAGACGGGTGGTTCCGTGATAAACTAAGGGCGGGTGAGCCTGATATAGCTCTCCAATGCATTGGGTAACGCGAAGGAGTGAAACGTTAAGGTTTATTCAATGAGATTTAGGGAATATACTGTGATGGGTATTCCAAATGTAACCAAGAGGGTTACTCCCTACGTAAGAATGTTATCAATGCCTCAAGTTACCTTTATGTTTTATGATTTCTATGATTTATTCATGATTTGATGAGGTATGTTAATGTGCTTATGTTTTATGGGTAAAGTATGATATCATTCTTATGTATATATGTACCCATGTTTCCTTTCCATGTTTTTATAACCCATACTGAGCTTTTTAGGCTCATCCCAAGTTTTTTTGAAATGTTTTTCACATGTCAAGGGAAAGGTACATGATATGATGATAGTGTCAAGGATGTGTCAAGAATGAATCCATGTTTTATTCTAAATATGTTTGCCTTTATGGGAATGAAGAATACTATCTATATGTAACCACTTTGTTTATATGTGGAATGTAATGCAAGTTTTATGATCTAATTCTCTAAAACTCTAAACCCGAAAAGATCCTCAATGTGTAATCTTGTAATAACTCAAGATTAAGTAAGGTTTAAGGTTGGGGACTTATATGACGATATGTTTATGATGTCCAAAATTATGCATTCCCTCATTAAGAGTTCAGTTATCGATATTCTATGTGATTATTTGATTAGTAGAATACCCTTGTGATTATTTATATGGTATTATTTTATTTTAATTTGCTTTTTCAATATAATTCTCAATATTATGTTTAAATGTCTTGTGTTTTAGTTATATACCTTGACCTAATGTTTTTTCTTATTTATTTATAATAGCTTATGTTGTATGCATACACTTACTAGGCATCTGAGGTCACCCCTTTCTTATGTTTTATTTTTCCAAGTAAGCCAAGATGTATATTAAAATTGATATATAGGGTTAAGATAAGAGAATATTAATTCATTCTATGTATTGACTATATTGCATTTTATAGTTTCAATTGTAACATATGGTGAATGTGTGTAATATTGTTTCCAAAATTGATAAACTGATAATTTATTTGATATTAGAGTCTTGTATCTATGTCAATGTAATAAAGTGAGGGACTAACTTTGGTATATTGGGTTCTATGTATTTGCAACATGAAATTATTTTGTATTATGTCATTTCGATGGCATAGTGGGTGATTGTGTGGTTTTCCATAGAATTAGTGAGATTCCATAAGTTGTTGGATAAACAAGAATACATTGGGTAATGATTAGCTAGTTATGAATGTGAGCGTTGGTTAGATGAGACATGACTCATTATAGCATTATTCATGTTATGTGATTCGGTTGTTTGAGATTATGAACCAGTTTAGGCTAGGGGAGATCGTATAGGATCATGAGAGGGAGTTTGTGATAGGGTTATTTGTAGGTCACTCCATTCAGGTAGAAGAGTGTGTACTAGTATAGAATTTTGGATGAATGTCTCATGTGTAGAGGTAGGTGTGAATTGGTTACACGTGGTTCTATTAAATTTTATAATTGGTGAATGGGATGTGTATGGATCCATTGAAATTGTTTTGGGCGATGGACGAATCCGAGTGATGTTTCAATAGTGGTGTAGTAGTTAGATGTTAGTGGGAATGGTGTTTTATAATATATTCCTTTCTAGGTATTTACATGGTGAGTGACAGTGGAATTTGGGTCCGTTTATTGGCTATTGAGGAGTAATGAATGGGAAACCATATGATGGAGAATATACCATTCTCCATTTCAGATTGTGATCTTCATGGCATGTGGATGGTTAAATAATGAAGATGGTGTCTTGATTAGGCAGTAATGTGTGGTAGTTGGTGTTTTGTGTGGGTTCTTGTGTATGAGAAGGACAATCATGTCTAATAATTACATTCCGTAATATATGGGGTTTGGTCCATAGAGTGTGGGTTCTAGTTTTATGATTTGATGATAATGATACTCCTAAGTGGGGATAATTGTTTCTATTATTGGGTAAAGGATCCTTATTTTTGAAGGTATTTTATTTTAGTTAGACTGATCAGTGGATGGTCAAGATGGAACCAAGATGCTAATGTTGGGTAAGATATGCCGATATCTCATTCCATGGTGAATATCACATTTGAAACATGTATGTGGTGTTGGGTGGAGTTGGTGTGTTGGTATCGATCATGGGGTTGCTTTGGTGTTGTCTAAGAGTAATTCAGATCAAAGGAGTATTCATGTATGTAAAGAGAGTCTTTCGACTAGTTTTTTTGGATAGCGAGGAAGAATTAGTGAAAAAAGATCTTGGAATTCTAATATTGGGGTGACATTGAGAGTTTTATTTTGACAATAGTGTTAGAATTTTGGAAATTTTGTAATACCTCTAGGTGTAAAGGAATCTTGATTGGGTATTTTAATTACCCATCAATGTTAGGTTTTATTGTGGTACATCAGTGTTGAGTCTGAGAGTTTTTGGGAGATTTCATCTTGAGGAGGTATAACTTTTTTCTTGGAATTTATATATGGTGAAGTGGAAACCACATAAAATGTGTCATTGGACCACTAGAAAAGTGTTAGGAAAGAGACTACTATAGTGGGGATCACCATGAGATTTGGAATTAATCGGTTGAAGATACTATTACGTATTGGGAAGAGATGGGTGTAGTGAGAACAATCTTAGAATTTTTTCTAGGAGTGAGTGGTCGGATCTTGTTCTTGTGACTAATGCATTTCAATGTTTGGAGTTACACAACAGAATCATGTTTAGAGTTTAGATATTGAACTCAATGAGTCCTTAGTGAGTTAGTGATCATGATAGATCAGGAAAGATTGTTTTGGGAATACCATGGACTCTTTGGGATGATAGAAATTATTGTTGGGAGTTTTTAATGACCCCCAGATTTTAGGGTCATTGATTTTAAGAGGAAGATGGGTTTTTGATTTTGAGAAAGGGTAGTTTCTTGAATTAATATTTACATTGGGAATGAGAATGTTGAAATAACTATAGTAGATGTTTTTTTATAGATAATGAGGTTTGGGTTGTTTTGGTTCATGGATAAGTGGTGGAGAATGGTCAAGGAAGCTCTGTAACTACAATTTTTACTATGAGATGTCATCATGATGTTGTGATGTACACTACGACATGGTGGGTGTAGTTAAGGAATACTATGGTGTAGTGAGATAAGGCTACATCATGGATAGGGAAGGGGTATTTAGAATCCACCCAACATCCTGGGGACAAGTTATGAAGTATCCGAAAAGTCCACACAAAAATGTATATTAGTAAGGATGCACCCTCCCATGTTATAACCCAAGAGTTATACCATGGAGTTCCCTTGAGGGTATGGGGGTATCAGGTTTCCCTTGATGTGGGATTTTGGGGAATGAATGGATTCTTTTGCTAGAAATGGTGTTTGGTTTGTGTTTGTTGACAATTCTCACATGGAAGATTAAGGATTTTGTAAAGAAATTGATAATATTATTCAAGAGGAAAAAAATATTGAAGAAGGAATCATTTCTTAGTTTTTTCCAAATTTTTGAGGTCTAATATTTAGAGGAAGGATTTTATCACAAAATGTGGGTCCGCATGAAACACTTATGAGATTATAGAAAAGGCATGAGTTTCAAGAAGATTGGATATCTAAATTGTCTTTCTCAATGGATCAAAGAAAAATGACGGTGATCTACAAGGCAATGATGATCATCATGAACTATGAATAATTGCATCATCACAAAAGGTGATGATGATCTCCGTGATTAAATTAATTAGAGGATCGTGGTTCATGATGGTTTGATGGAAAGCTTTGTGGTTACAACGAGCATTGAAAACCAAAAATTTCTATGGAGATTCCTAATAGAAGGATCTAAAAAAATATGTTTTTTTGCATATCTAGATAAACTGTAAAGAGGCTATTGAACATCACAAACAACCAAGCCTATAAATATGTGGATACCTATCATCATGTCACATGAATTTTCCCAAGGAAAATTCAGAATCACTCTAATTTCAGGAAGCTCAGGGAGCTCTATGAATCTAATATTCCATGTGATCTTTAGCATCGCGAAAAGCCAAATTTAGTCTTGATTGATTCCAATTATTTTGAATAAAGAGTGGTATGCGATGATGGGGTATTCTTCATTGACTTAGTGAGCTTCATGAAGGTAATTTTATACACGAAGGTAGTAAACTTCATGAAGGTCGTTTGATCAGTGAAGGCACGGAGCTTTGCGAATGTAGTGAGATTTTTGAAGTAGCTTCATGGAAGGCAGTATTGAACATCATGTTTAACTATAATGTTATTAAAAATAGAATCAAATCGGGTATACAAGGAATTAAGAGTCTTATTCTAGATAGGGAAAGAAAGTTTATTGTCAAACCATTAATTTGAACTTCATGTCGATAAATGGAGTTAGACTTATCTCAAAGCCATGAGGTAGGAGGAGTAGATGGAAGTTTTTTGATGGATGCAATGTGCTATCCCTAAAACCATGTAAAGGCAGTGTTCCTAGTGTATAGTTACAATGTCAAAAAATATTCATTCTATATCTAGTGAATATTAGTGGATTTAGGTACAACTAAAATAATTTTGGCATATGCTCCTTAGAATATACCATAGTGGGGATCCATGTAAAACATACGTGTTATCTCTTTTCATGTTAATGTTCTAATACTACACTCTTACAATATATAGTTTTAACAAGTTTCTACAAATGTGGGAAAAATATAATTCACTTCAGAACAAATTTTTTTTACCCTGATTCAACCCTCCCCTCTCAGGGTGCTCTAGGGTCCTACATATGGTATCATAGGGATGGTTTATGTATATTTGATACTATACTCTAAATCTATTATCTTTTGAAGATATGAGTTTCTTTCTTTAGCTAAAATTTAAGTTTATTTTTGATGAATATCTTTTTATGTCTGAGCAGAAGTCTATATCCACCAAGACAACTATTAATAAAAAATAGAAGATATAGTAGAATAAGTCCATCTTATCTAAATAAGTGGTTGAATATTGTAACAGCCCGAGATTTTATGAAGAATATTCTTTTTTATTTCACTAATGTCTTGTGTTGTACGCTACACCAAAAGGAGCTTTCACAACACACATCCTTGACTTGCCTTGCATTACACGCAATCGCGACCTTCCTCGATAGCTTGCGTCGTACGCAATACCGAGTTTCACTAAACAACGATATGCTATTAAAATATTATTAAAACTAGCCATTATGAATAATAATAACCACTTTTTGAAATTTTATAAATTTTATTTTTCAAAATGGACTTCATTTTTGGATTCGGAATACCGAAATTAGCCTAGGGTGAAATTTTGGTATTTTTCTGAAAACTTTCAATTTGTGATGAATAGTGAAACCACTAAGTGGTAGGTTAAAAACTGAATTTTGCATAAAACTTAATTTTACCGCTTCTATGAATGGAATTTCGAAAATCCGACAGACACGGTTGATATCAGTAAGTAAAATGTGGTTCAATGAGATAAAAATAAATTTTTGGTGAATAGTAACTTTTTACTTTTTTTACCGCGGTTAATAGTAAATAGGGTAACTAAGGGTAAAAATGATATTACTATTACCCTAACACATGTCCTAATTCTATTGGATAAGTTTAATTCGACCAAAAAGAAACTTAGGAATAAAATATGACCATTTAGGCCCACTTGGGTTAGATTAGGACATTTATTATTAATTTATTTAAAGAAGGGTTAAAATAGTTAAAATCAAAGTTTAATAAGTAAATAATTTTTAATATGGGGTTATACATAAGATAAATTCGACTATAAATATTCATTAGAAATATGAAAAGATTTCCTACATAATTATATTTTATTTATAATTTTTAGACTTTAAATAAATTAATTTATTTATGACACAACGATGATGCAGTAATTACCTTTTTAAGGAAATATTAACATAATTGATGTTATAAATGCTCAAATGAATGTAATTTGAGACTTTATATGAATTCCACTAATTTTCTAGGTTACTATGATATATTATTGTTGATTTAATCAACATGGTTCGACCATATAATTCAGTTATGACTTTCAAAATAATCATATATCAAATAGTGTCAAAATTGACACAAAATAGTTTTTAAATCAAATATTATATTATTAATTGTTATTTTATTCTTAAAAATCTAAGGTTCGGCCAAATGACTTAGATAAGGATATATATATTAATAATAAACAATTTGGGGTTCGTTTGGCATGTTATAGTAAGTGTATTAACCATATAGTGAAAGAAAACGAAAAGACACGGTAAAAGATAAATTATTTAACATAGAGTTAAATCTAATTGATAAGGTTAAAATAATACCCTAAACTTGTCTAAATCCTATTGGTTGATAGGATTTAGACCCATCCCCACTTTAGCTTCGAAATAAGACCCTTTGGAACCATTATAAACCGATTTTGACATTAATATAAAATAATATTTTGAGGTATTCCTAAGGTGCCCCTCTCCTCCCTTATAAAAGGACAGCTCCTCCCCCTCCTCCTCACACAAATTTGAGCACTCAAGCTCGGCCAAAATCTGCCAAAATATCTTCTCCACTTTCCTAGAAACATCCTAGAGGTTCTGGTCTTCCTCAAAGACCAATTTTAGTTCCCTAAGAGGAGGTCTCCAAAAGGCGCTTCAAAGAAGAGGTAATTACCGTTACCAATTCTTTCATCATTATTTCTTCTTCCACTTCTTCTTCTTAGGTTGTTTCATTATGAAGTAATAACATAAGTATCACTCATATACTGATATGTTATTATAAGTATGAAACAACCCTATTTCACCATCTATCCATCCTATGGAAAAAAGAAATCACCGCGCGTGCGTACGTACGGAATACCGTCTCCACGCCGTGGTGTAATCTATTTTCCACCACCACCTTACATGGATGGGTATAATGGTGTAAAGAATAACTATACATAGTTATTACAACATCATATTGATTCTGATATATTGTATAATCCAATCCAATTGAATTCAATATTTATGGAAATGATATCATCGCTCGTGCGTACGTACGGACTACCGTCTCCACGACGCGATGAGATTCATTCTCCATGTTAACCATTTAAGAATGATTATAAAGTATATATAAGAAATAATAATGAAATATATGACATTATAAGGCTACTGGATTTATGTATATATATATATATATTTATTTCATCTACTTACTTCCATTTAAGACAATAAGGAAAGGAAAACAGCGTTCATGCGTACGTACGGACTACCGTCTCCAGGAATGGTGTTTTTCATTTCATTTATCTATCTATTATATATATATATATATATACTGAATATATATGATATATAAATCATATTTTATATTCTGGAAGTAAGTAAATCATGATATAAGTAATAATAATGCCAAGAACAACAAGTCAAAACACCTACGATAAATGAAACGATTTTACCCAAAACGCTTCTTTATCATGGAATTTACAAAAGAACGGGTAATATAATGTCATAAGTGAACCATATATGATATCATAACAATGAATATGATTCTGTAATAATTCAATGACATTATTTAAACCATTATATAGGAGATTCGGACACGTACAAAGCAAATCGGACCTAAGGTAAGGGAAATATCACAATCTCATTTTTATCCGAGATTGTTTATTCGTAAGTATTTACTGGGGTGTATTTTATCATCCACATCCATGTTTCATCAATATGTAATATTATTTCCATCCACCTAAAATTGTTTAAATCCATTTTTACCCTTCGGTGAGTTTTTAGTAATATGTATGAAAGGAATCTTTTGTCGTTTTTCGTACGAGGTACTTTTTGACTTTTCCGAAAAAAGTACGAAGAATGTTCTTTTTAACTTATACGGCATGAATGGATTTCTAAAAAATTATTTCCAAGAATCTTCCTTTACAAGTTTTCATATTTATTTTTAATCAACTTCTTTTAGTTTAAAATTGTATGAAATGTTAATAAAGGAAAAGAATTTTTGAAGTATAAAGGATATTTTCCTCAAGAATGGAGTTCAAGTGTTTTATCAAAATTATTTTCCATCTAATATAATAAAGGGTTCTGTTTTTATCCCTATTATTACATTGATTTGATTATTTTGTGATGGAATTATTTTTTTATGAATTCCTTTATCATATATGAATTGTTTTATGATGTCATGATGTTTAAGATTCCCATTTTTATTACATGGGTTATGAAATGATGTATGATTTATGATTTTGTGGCTCACATAAGAATGGTATCATTATGAGATGGGTGGGACCTATATCTCCCTCCAATGCATTGGGTAAAGATTTTATATCTCATGAGATAGACAGGGCTGGAACGGTAGGTTATACCGGTTCAGTGAAACAGGACTGAAACGAGGGTTACTCGATTCAGAAAGGGACTTTGTCCACTAAGATAGTCTTGGCAATGAGTCTTGACTAAAAAGAAATGATTCTCTATGATTATGTGTGAATTCCACAAAGTTTCATGTTTTAAGTTATGATTATTGTGATTACCTTTCACTGCCATGACTTACCCCATGTTATGAAATTATGATCTCTTTTGCAGGTTAAGATTTCCAAAAGTTATGTTCTTATGTATATGATGTGATTGATATTTATTTTGTTTACCCTTACTGAGCATTTGATCTCACCCTTTTATGTTTTCTTTTCCCCAGGATATAAAGAAAGGATTTAGGTAAAAAAAAGGGAAGATCTTTATGGGAGATTTTGAAGATCTTTCACCACGATTAGAAGATTATATTCCGAGTTTCCAAAGACACTAAACTATTACGATCCTTGTGTGTGTGTTTTTTGTTATGTACTAGGTATTCCGCAAAAGTAATGTAATGTCTATGTACGTCAAGATACGGGTATCTACAGTTGGTATCAGAGGAAAGGTTTAGTCAACCTTTGGAAACTAGGATGCGAAAACGTTAGTGAGATCCTTAGAGATATTTCTAAGGTATGTCTAGGGATGTCCCTAAGGATAAGTATACGTATAGGTTATAGTACTAGAACTACGCTAACGATCATAGAATTAAACCTAAGATGTTAGATATTGAAGGTACTCCCCCTTTATTATGTTGTTTTCCCTATCATGATTTTTGCCTCTCACACTGTTTTTTTGGGGTTTTAGAAAATGGCTGGAAACAAGATGATTCACGATAATGGGGGATATGATGGACAATGGAATGATATTCTTCATAATGAAATTGGATTTGGAAGTCCAAACATCATTATTATGCCGAATCAGCAATCTCATAATATGATCAATAAAGTAAAATTTGGTAAGTTTCCTGACTCGGCTAATAAGAGAAAGATGGAGTTTCATGATGATCATAGAGGAAAGAAAGTTCAATTTCCCCTATGTAAATCATGTGGGAAGAGGCATCAAGGAGAATGTTTCAAAGGAACTGGAAGATGCTTTGGGTGTGGAAAAGAAGGACACAAAGCAAGTAAATGCAAAGGAAAAGGTTCAGTTAACAACATGGATGAGAATAGTGGTATTGCTACGACATCAACAATGGTTAAATGTTTTAAATGTGGAATGTGCGGGCATTATGCAAACCAATACCCTAAGGGAAAGTCTCATGAAGATAATCAGTATGGTCGTATGGGAAGTATTTATGTGGATGATGATTAAGAGACTACAAATGATATGTGAGATGAAAGAATTGTTGAAGCTCGGTCAATGGTTTAAGAATGTAGTGGAATGATTACATGTTTATCATGTGTAATGTTGTATAAGTAATCTCATGGTACTGTAGAATAAAGAGACATATAAGGATTGTTACACTATTGTCTGATTAATGTTACCAGTATCCATGAAAGGTTATTCAGATATTTTTGGAATGTAGATGATATGCGCATAATGAAGGGATAAGGAGAAAATTAAATGTTTGATAGTATTCATGAGCTCATGATTGATATAAGGACTAAGTGATATCATGGTTTGAGTATATAGAATTTTGAGGATTTTGGTATGTGGAAAGAGTTAACTTTTAATAGAATTCATGTTTTCAATATGGTTCAATGGGTATTCAAGAAAGTACAAGATTAAGGCCTTTGAATGTTTGGAATGTGACCAACAAGATATATCTTATGATATATGGGGATCAACGATGGTATTAAATCTATGGTAATCATTTTCACTATGTTATGAGAGTGGACTGCAGTATTATGGATAAGCCTAAAGATTTGAATGGATTATGTTGGACATAAGTTAGTATTGTTTAAGGATAGAAGTTTTTTCGATATTATTGATGGGATGTTATAGTAATATAGTTTTAGAAAAAGGACAACCTGCAGGACGGGCGACAGCCCATCGCTTCGGACAAGGCTGTGGGAATCGAACCCACAACCGAAGTGCGACTGGACTTTATCGCCTACCACTGGCCTACAGGAAGTCCCTGTTTAGTAGAAACTAGTTTTATTATATTAAGCAGTATGATATATGATGTATAAGTCCATTTTAGCAACCATATGTGATTAATCTCACTATATATCGACTTATGTATATAATTTTTTGCTAACCTTTTGCTTGAGACAGTTGGAATGACCTGTCATACTAACACTTCACGAATAACAAATTCAACTTCATTTATTTAAGAGATGATGTGGAAATTGTTCAAGGCATGAACAACAGTGAGATTGTACCAAAATAAAGAAAGTATTTATTCTAATTCAAAATTTTCAACTTTAGGGAAATGATCTTGAAAACCAAAAACGTTGTCCTAGTGATCTTATACCAGATGAATCAGATGGTACCTTAGATCGTCACAAATTTATGGATTTGTGATTACTGGATTTTCCATAGCCATGTTCTCTACCACTCTCCATCAGAACATGATTGTTAGATTTCTCTTCCATATCCATATTTTCCCCTATGTGGAAACCCAGTGATTAGTTTATTTGGGTAATCGTTACATTTCATACTTTAGTTTTTAAAGCCATGTTTTGGTATTCCTTTTTACGACGTGGGTTTCTATTAAAGAAACTTTCGAATAGTAAACCATTTATAACCCCGACTAATTTCGAGGGCGAAATTCATTTTAAGGGGGGTAGAATGTAACAGCCCGAGATTTTATGAAAAATATTCTTTTTTATTTCACTAATGTCTTGTGTTGTACGCTACACCAAAAGGAGCTTGCACAACACGCATCCTTGACTTTCCTTGCATTACACGCAATCGCGACCTTCCTCGATAGCTTGCGTCGTACGCAATACCGAGTTTCACTAAACAACGTTATGCTATTAAAATATTATTAAAACTAGCCGTTATGAATAATAATAACCACTTTTTGAAATTTTATAAATTTTATTTTTCAAAATGGACTTCATTTTTGGATTCGGAATACCGAAATTAGCCTAGGGTGAAATTTTGGTATTTTTCTGAAAACATTCAATTTTTGATGAATAGTGAAACCACTAAGTGGTAGGTTAAAAACTGAATTTTGCATAAAACTTAATTTTACCGCTTCTGTGAATGGAATTTCGAAAATCCGACAGACATGGTTGATATCGATAAGTAAAATGTGGTTCAATGAGATAAAAATAAATTTTTGATGAATAGTAACTTTTTACTTTTTTTACCGCGGTTAATAGTAAATAGGGTAACTAAGGGTAAAAATGATATTACTATTACCCTAACACATGTCCTAATTCTATTGGATAAGTTTAATTCGACCAAAAACAAACTTAGGAATAAAATATGACCATTTAGGCCCACTTGGGTTAGATTAGGACATTTATTATTAATTTATTTAAAGAAGGGTTAAAATAGTTAAAATCAAAGTTTAATAAGTAAATCATTTTTAATATGGGGTTATACATAAGATAAATTCGACTATAAATATTCATTAGAAAGATAAAAAGATTTCCTACATAATTATATTTTATTTATAATTTTTAGACTTTATATAAATTAATTTATTTATGACACAACGACGATGCAGTAATTACCCTTTTAAGGAAATATTAACATAATTGATGTTATAAATGCTCAAATGAATGTAATTTGAGACTTTATATGAATTCCACTAATTTTATAGGTTACTATGATATATTATTGTGGATTTAATCAACTTGGTTCGAACATATAATTCTGTTATGACTTTCACAAAAATCATATATCAAATAGTGTCAAATTTGACACAAAAAAGTTTTTAAATCAAATATTATATTATTAATTGTTATTTTATTCATAAAAATATAAGGTTCGGCCAAATGACTTAGATAAGGATATATATATTAATAATAAACAATTTGGGGTTCGTTTGGCATGTTATAGTAAGTGTATTAACCATATAGTGAAAGAAAACAAAAAGACACGGTAAAAGTTAAATTATTTAACTTAGAGTCAAATCTAATTGATAAGGTTAAAATAATACCATAAACTTGTCTAAATCCTATTGGTTGATAGGCTTTTGACCCATCCCCACTTTATCTTCGAAATAAGACCCTTTGGAACCATTATAAACCGATTTTGACATTAATATAAAATAATATTTTGAGGTATTCCTAAGGTGCCCCTCTCCTCCCTTATAAAAGGACACCTCCTCCCCCTCCTCCTCACACCAATTTGAGCACTCAATCTCGGAAAACCTCTGCCAAAATCTCTTATCCACTTCCCTAGAAACATCCTAGAGGTTATGGTCTTCCTCAAAGACCAATTTTAGTTCCCTAAGAGGAGGTCTCCAAAAGGCGCTTCAAAGAAGAGGTAATTACCGTTACCAATTCTTTCATCTTTATTTCTTCTTCCACTTCTTCTTCGTAGGTTGTTTCATTATGATGTAATAACATCAGTATCACTATTATACTGATATGTTATTATAAGTATGAAACAACCCTATTTCACCATCTATCCATCCTACGGAAAAAGAAATCACCGCGCGTGCGTACGTACGGAATACCGTCTCCACGCCTTGGTGTAATCTATTTTCCACCACCACTTTACATGGATGGGTATAATGGTGTAAAGAATAAATATACATAGTTATTACAAAATCATATTGATTCTGATATATTTTATAATCCACTCCAATTCAATTCAATATTTATGGAAATGATATCATCGCTCGTGCGTACGTACGGACTACCGTCTCCACGACGCGATGAGATTCATTCTCCATGTTAACCATTTAAGAATGATTATAAAGTATATATAAGAAATAATAATGAAATATATGACATTATAAAGCTACTGGATTTATATATATATATATATATATATTTATGTCATCTACTTACTTCCATTCAAGACAATAAGGAAAGGAAAACAGCGTTCATGCGTACGTACGGACTACCGTCTCCATGAATGGTGTTTTTCATTTAATTTATCTATCTATTATATATATATATATACTGAATATATATGATATATAAATCATATTTTATATTCTTGAAGTAAGTAAATCATGATATAAGTGATAATAATGTCAAGAACAACAAGTCAAAACACCTACGATAAATGAAACGATTTTACCCAAAACGCTTCTTTAACATGGAATTTACAAAAGAACGGGTAATATAATGTCATAAGTGAACCATATATGATATCATAACAATGAATATGATTCTGTAATAAGTCAACGACATTATTTAAACCATTATACAGGAGATTCGGACACGTACAAAGAAAATCGGACCTAAGGTAAGGGAAATATCACAATCTCATTTTTATCCGAGATTGTTTATTCGTAAGTATTTACTGGGGTGTATTTTATCATCCACATCCATGTTTCATGAATATGTAATATTATTTCCATCCACCTACAATTGTTTAAATCCATTTTTACCCTTCGGTGAGTTTTTAGTAATATGTATGAAAGGAATCTTTTGTCGTTTTTCCTACAAGGTACTTTTTGACTTTTCTGACAAAAGTACGAAGAATGTTTTTTTAACTTATACGGCATGAATGGATTTCTAAAAAATTATTTCCAAGAAGCTTCCTTTACATGTTTTCAAGTTTATTTTTAATAAACATCTTTTAGTTTAAAATTTTATGACATGTTAATAAAGGAAAATTATTTTTGAAGTAGAAAGGATATTTTCCTCAAGAATGGAGTTCAAGTGTTTTATCAAAATTATTTTCCATCTAATATAATAAAGGGTTCTGTTTTTATCCCTAGTATTACATTGATTTGATTATGTTGTGATGGAATTATTTTTTTATGAATTCCTTTATCGTATATGAATTGTTTTATGATGTCATGATGTTTAAGATTACCATTTTTATTACATGGGTTATGAAATGATGTATGATTTATGATTTTGTGGCACACATAAGAATGGTATAATTATGAGATGGGTGGGACCTATATCTCCCTCCAATGCATTGGGTAAAGATTTTATATCTCATGAGATAGACAGGGCTGGAACGGTAGGTTATACCGGTTCAGTGAAAAAGGACTGAAACGAGGGTTACTCAATTCAGAAAGGGACTTTGTCCACTAAGATAGTCTTGGAAATGAGTCTTGAATAACAAGAAATGATTCTCTATGATTATGTGTGAATGCCACAAAGTTTCATGTTTTAAGTTATGATTATTGTGATTACATTTCACTGCCATGATTTACCCCATGTTATGAAATTATGATCTCTTTTACAGGTTAAGATTTCCAAAATTTATGTTCTTATGTATATGATGTGATTGATATTTCTTTTGTTTACCCTTACTGATAATTTGAGCTCACCCTTTTATGTTTTCTTTTCCCCAGGATATAAAGAAAGGATTTAGGTAAAAAAAAGGGAAGATCTTTATGGGAGATTTTGAAGATCTTTCACCACGATTAGAAGATTATATTCCGAGTTTCCAAAGACACTAAACTATTACGATCCTTGTGTGTGTGTTTTTTGTTATGTACTAGGTATTCCGCAAAAGTAATGTAATGTCTATGTACGTCAAGATACGGGTCTCTACATATATAGTTATTTATTACTATTTTAACAGTGAATATATGTCAAGATTAGAAGTTGAAGAGTAGGTGGCTTAGGTTTCTTCTGAGGAAATGGACAACATTTCTACCTCATGTAAGTAAAAATTATAAAGCGATCAAGAGGTATGTGTTAGTACCTTTGAATGTTCTACTCATAATAAATATCCTAGAACAATTGGTTATGTTGATCAATCTACAACCTCAAATGAATATGTAATTGAGAGATTAAGAAATTATCTACATGACATTCCAAATGAAATAGACCCATTTCTTTGTATAATCATTCAATGTATGAAAGCATAGATCACCCCACTAAAAGGAGAAACTGACCCGATGGAAACTGGCTTGCAAGGGAAAATTATTGAATGTTTAAAAATATCCATAGTGGTTTGATCCTTGGAAGAAGAAAATATGGAAATTAAAATATTTCCCACCAAATACCTTGAAGAGTTCAAGGAAAAAATGTAATAAAAAAGAAATTTGAATAAAATAACCTTAAACCTGAAGATAAACGAAAAAATAGCAGTATTGTCAATGGTTTACAATTGGATGAAATATGAAAGAAGATTAAGAAAAATGACTCCTTGATTCAAAATAAAGTTAAGCTGCATGAAGAAGAAGTTGTTATAATGAATAATACTTGTGAAAAAAATATGACTATGATTGAAGATAAGAAAATCATACTCAATATAAAATGTACAGATTTGGTATATCATTTGGAGAATCTGGAGATGAAACTTATTGAGACTTTACAAAAGATGGAAATGGTTCATTCTACTAATCAGTGATACCTAGAGGATTCATAAGCTATAATAAAAATAAAATTTGATAAGAAGATCATGATATCATTTTATGATCTATCTCAAGTAATTGAGATGAAATAAGTATCATCCATATCAAGTTGTTTTAATGTCTCTAAACCTATTATCATGAAGAGTGCTGGTTATAATCCAAATAATGGAATGTTATGGAGGAAGGAAGGTGATATGAAACCTACCACCATGACTAGGGTGGATAGGAAAAAGATTCCAAAATTAGGTTACACAAAAATAGAAAAAAAATCACTTAGAAGATCCAACAAACTTATACAAAAGATATAAGGGGATCAAGGATCATTGGTCAATGTTGTTTCCAAAACAAATTTAGGAAATGTGTATTAAATTGATGGTATAATCCTTGAAAAGAAAAAGAAAAAAATGAAGTCTATCTAATGGGGATAGGTCCAGAAGAATCTATTTACTGTAAATATATTTCGAAATTTTTATAACATATTTGAGGTATGTAATGGAAGTGGTCACAAGGTTGGTACTTTATCAATTCAACATGTATACAATGTTTATAAGATAATATGAATAAAAAATATGTATAGTAATAAAGAATAAACCATGGGAATAAATCATAAGAATTTTGTGAATATAAATAATCCTAATAAGGTATTGATGAAGTATTATGATAAGACCATAGATTCTACATCCAAGATATTTAAAGGTAGCGCATCTAAGAGAACTACTAATATGGATGATACTCAGGCGAGTCCAAGTGGAATATCCAATATTTTATCAACAGTTCCCAATGAAATGATATATATCATTCTTGATGATTTTTAAGGAATAATGAAATGCTAATATTCACATCCTAAGGCCAGTGAAAATAAAAAACAAATGGCCCCACATGATGAATAAAAGGTCCTGAGTGTTTTCTAACAAAATGAAAATCTCATGTTACAGATTCTTGATGTGAGATATGCATGAAATATGGTAACATTGAAAAAGTATGTTTAACCTTAATATAAGAGAAAGAAGTAGTCCTTCATGGAGTAATAATGTATCATCCATGATGGACGTTAAGATGATAAATTCTCCCCCGAAAGGAGAAGAGAATGTGAAATACAAAGATAAAGATAATTTGAAGTGATCGATGCCAGGAAAACAAGAATTAGAACATTTGTTAATTGTGAAATCATGAATACTAGATCAAATAGAGAAAATAGTTGCGAATATCATCTGAACTGTGTAGTTCATTTGGATGAAGTAAAGAGGATTCAATTTATTCCACTAATTTTTTTTTAATTTTATATGTTCTTATAATGCACAGAATTGAAAGTAGAGATGATCTTAGGATGAGAACCTAAGAGGTAGATTGGTCTTTCAATTATCGATAGCCATGATAAATAAATCACCATATTTGATTTATTCCTCAATTAAATATTTAAATATAGATATGATAAAGGATCATTTGAATGATGAAGATAAAGATGTTCTATTATGGATAGTTATGATAAAGAAGGTACCATCATGGCTTGATATTTTTTATGGTATCTTGGGGGAAAACTATTCAAGATGATTTTCCTTGGTGATGTTATGAACGTTGTCCAATGTGGACAGTCACATGTTGAAGAATCATTTTGGTTCATACTCTATATTTAAATTTATTGAAATACATTATTGATAATATCAATCATTATGAAGATTATGAGAAGAGTTTCCTTTGTCACGAAGGCAATTGAAGAGTGATGAATAAGACACCAATAAGAATCAAAAGAGGAACTCCTGACTGATGAAACATCATCTGAACCTCACATGAGAAATTTATGAGCACATAAATGTGATCATAAACAAGTCATTCCAATTGTGTAAAGTCTATTCCATGAATGAAGGAATTGACGTCGAAGAAAGAGTTTCTCCTATGGAAATACTGGAGTCGAACAATCTTTTCATTTTAATAGTAATTCAAAGAAGATATAAATTTTATTATATGGATGTTGAAGACAATATTACTGAATAATTATCTTGAAGAAGAATACATTGAATGACTCCACCAAAATCATGATATTCTATTTTAGATTCTTATTTGAAGAAGAACCAATTCAAAATGGGAGGTTTCGATCATAATATATGTGTGAAGAATTCATATGAAGATCAATTTATGGTATTGTTTTTCACATGGATGATATTATATTTGGCAGTTGTAGGACATAATCTGTAGAAGAATTTTCTAATCACATGAAGTGAAAATTTGAAATGTATAGGATTGGTGAACTCACATAATTCTTGGGGTTGTAGGTGATATTGGGGAGAGTCCATAGTTTTATTTCTTAGGTAAATTATTCTAAAGATTTGGTAAATAAATTAAATATTCATGAATCTAAACCAACGTCGACTCCAATTATAGTTGAGAAAAATCAAGGAAAACATGAGGATGGGACATCTATAAATCCCACCATGTATATGAGAATCATTCCTAGATTATTGTTCCTGACAGTAACATGGAAGGATATTTCCTTTGTAACATGATTAAAATCCTTATTTCAAAGTAATAAAAAGGAATAACATATGACAGTAGTGAAAAGGATCATGAGGTATATTCAAGGTACTCACAATTATGGATTATAAATTGCTGCAGGAACAGATAGTGAGCTATAAAAATTCTATGATGTTGACTAGGATAGAGATGTTAATAAAGAGTCCACATGTGGTGGATCATTCTTTATTAGCAATAAAATCATGGGATAGTTGGCTAAATAATATGAAATTAGTTCTCTTAGTACGGTTGAATCGGAGTATATCTCTACTAAAAAGTCTTGAACTCAAATTTTGTGGGTGAAGTAATAATTTAATGACATTGGTTATGATTTGAAATGGGCAACTGTGTTTCACTCTTACAATAATAATGTGATCAATCCTATGATGAATCTGGTTCAAAATACTCATATGAAACATATTTAAATAAGATATCACTTCCTCAAGGGAAAAATGTTAACACAAAATGATAAAAATGGCTCTTATCTTTGTTGATGACAATGTGGCTGAAATTATGAACAATCCATTGGCAGTACACGTGTTGGTGAACCATCTGTTGAACCTCGATGTTTAGCTACATACCCATGCATGAGGAGGTTATTAGTTATCCCCTATCTCTAGTTGAATTAAATATTTTAATTTATTTGTTAATGTGATGCAAGTTTATGGGGGGGGATACATTCAAAGGGGAGTATGTTTTGAACTAAATAGATCAAAATTAGACTCTTTGGGTTTATTTTGAATGGGGGAGAATAAAAAAATTAAATGGTTCAATGGTATAAAGGTAGATAATTAAAATGAAAATGAAAAATTTATTTTTTCTTAGTTACAAGAAAATGGAGAATGAAAAAATTAAAAATCGATGAGTTACAAATGGATAGAATTAAGATTTACAAAGTCACATAACGATAATGGATAAAAAATTAAGTTTCATGAGGAAACATACAAATCATAGCTTGGAAATATTTAATCATTCGATGACATGAGAACCCAATTCATTCTCCTCCGGTTTTCTACGCCAATATTTTCTCACATAGACTAAGAGTTTTGAATGAGTTGTTTCATACGTGTCTTATTTTGATAGTGGCTAGTGTTATTTTTAATTTATTTATAGATTTCCAAGAAAGGGTGATATTGTCCGAAACAAGGATTTCCATTATTGGAAATGGAGTATGGTTTTTGTTTTTTATCAATCCTCACATGGAAGATCATAGTGTTTTTAAGGAAAGAGATCTTATAGTTTAACCCAACAATTGTATTGAAGGAGGTATCATCTTATAGTGTTTTCCAAAAAATTTGGGTCCAAATATTGTAGTAGGGATTTCATAATGAAAAGTTGATCTCCTTGAAGGATTTAAGAAAACATTTAAAAGGCATGAGTTTTGAGAATATTGGCACCATGAATTGTGTTCTGTGAAGGATCAAAGAATGCTGACTCTGATATATGCGACAACGATGATCATAATGAATGATGACAAATTGGAGGATCATTTACGGGGATAGTGATATCTGCAATTATGGGAATTGGAGCATTGTAGTGAGTGATGGTCAGAAAAAAAGCTATGTAGTTATGATGAGAATTGTGAATATCAAAATTCTATGGAGATTCACGATAGAATGATCTATTCAAAGATATTTTTGAATGATATCGAAAAACTGTAAAGAGGTGATGGGGATTAAAACATATATGAGCCTATAAATATAAGGAAACCCCACTTTATATTACAAGTATTTTTCCAAGGAAAATCCTGAATCTATCTTCTTTTTTGAATCCATGGGAGCTATGAAAACTAATATTCCATGCGAGCTTGAGCATTGTGAGAAGACTAGTTTTGTCTTCGCTGATGGAAATACTTTTGAATAAATAGTGATTCGTTATGATGAGGTAGTCCATATTGACTCAGTGATCTTCACAAAGGTATATTGATATGTGATGGAAGTGAGCTTCATTAAGGTGGTTTGATCTAGGAAGTTAGTGAGCTTCGCAAAGGTAGTGAGATTCGTGAAGATACTTCATGAAAGGAAGTATTGAACATCATGTTTAAGTGAGGATGGCTTTAAAAGAGAATCAAATCATGTATACGGTGCAAGAAGAGTCTCATACTAGACATGGGCAATGAAGTTAATGAAAACCAATTTAAGATATATTAATGTCAATAAACTTAGTTAGACTTCTCTCAAAGTAGTGAGGTAGGGGGAGTCGACAAATGTGTTCTGAGGGATATAATGTGTTATTTCTAAAACCATGTAAAACTAGTGTCTCTGACACCGAGTGACTATGTCAAAACATTTTTCTTCCACATCTAGTGAATATTAGTGGATTCAAGTGTGAACGACATACTTTCGGCGTATTCTCCATGGACTAGACCTTAGTGATGAACAAAGTTAAACTGTTGTGTTCCCTTTTTGAATGTGATGATTTATTACTGCACTACTCTAAAAGATAGGTATAAAACGTTCCTACCAATATGGGAACAAAATCTATCACATTAGAAGACAAATTTGATACCTTGATTCACCCCTCCCCTCTTAGGGTTCTCTCAAATCCTAGAGGATGTACCATTGATCTTATATCCACATTAAAAGTAGGGAATGGGGGTGTCCCTTACACCATAACCTAGGGAGTTACACTATATAGTTTATCCATTGAGTGACCTTGAAACATGGATTCTATGGCCACACTATAGGGTGGGCCCACACATTTTCTTAAACAGGGGGAATACCTATAATTTCTTGTTCACCCCTATTATTTCTAAGGGGGTGGGGCTTTAAGGAGAGTTCATTGATCCAACATTCCCACTCATTTACTCTATTGATCCTATATGGTTGGGGATAGTTTTGGGTGTGATCTATTGGATGTTCTAGGTACACCTCTCATAAACTCTTTCTTAATTTGGTTTATGTCATAAACCACTACTTTTGTAAGATCAAATTTGTGGTTTTGGAATTAATTCCATCAAATAATGATGGAATCATGAAAGAATGTTGGGAATTTTACATGTGAAGGCAATATGAAATCTTATAAGTTTGACTACATGCCATTAGAAGTGGTTTCCCTGCAACTACGTAACACAATTTCTTTCCTATAAATTATTACACTTTGGATAAAATGAAATAAATATTTATAAATATTTATATTTAATTATTTATGTTGTATTGAATGATAGATTATCTTTGGAGGTTGTATGATCTTGAATTCGGCATGAAAGACCTTGACTGTGGCTCGATAGATCTTTGCTTGGGTGGAAACTCATTTATAAAGTTAGGTGGCCCCTATAATATATTCTCACATTTATTATTATGTATTATTTCATACCTACATGAATATTAATGGTATTGGGTGGAGGGATAAGGACCAAGAGTGCCATGGGTAGAATAGATAGGATGAAATTGGACTTCTTAGGATCATGATATGTTCTCATTAACACTTTAAGTGATTGATATCACCTAGAGACTGCCTCATGGGGTTGAAGTGGTCGATTGAGTTTATGAGAGTTGTTTGGTAGGTATTAGGGTTTCGGATGAAACATGGATATCTTGGAATGTTTTTATCTAAGACATTTTTGGTGGCTATAAGAGGTATTGGCCTAGTGAGAAGGGTGAGACAAAACTATTTCATACCTACATGAATATTAATGGTATTCGGAGTATCGAATTTAGCCTAAGGTGAAATTTTGGTACTTTTCGGATAACTTTCATATTCTGATGAATAGTGAAAATTACTAAATTATAATTAAAAACAACTTTTTTAATCGAAATAATTAATAGTGATAAATCATTAATTTGAGTGGTTTTAAAGTATATTTAGAATATATTTTTACAATTTAATACAATGTTGGTCATTGGATGTAATTTCACATTTAAACCAGACATAATCAAGTGTCAATCTTTTGATAGATATTGTTTCTTAAAAACACGCTATTTGTTTTAACAGCGGGATTTAATTATAAAATTAATTAATGCAACTTTTATGTAATGAATTTGGTAAAATAGACTTCATTTTTGAATTCGGAATATGAAATATAGCTTGGGATGAAATTTTGGCACTGTTCTGAAAAACATCAATTTTTGATGAATAGTGAAACTAATAAGTGGTAGTTAAAAAAACTGAATTTTTCATAAAACTTAATTTTACCGCTTCTGTGAATGGAATTTCAAAACTCCGAGAGACACGGTTGATGTCAGTAAGTAAAATGTGGTTCAACGAGATGAAAATAATTTTTGGTGAATAGTAACTCTTTACTTTTTTTTACCGCGGTTAATAGTAAATAGGGTAACTAAGGGTAAATATGATATTAATATTACCCTAACACATGTCCTAATCCTATTGGACAAGTGTATTTCGACCAAAAACAAACTTAGGAATAAAATATGACCATTTAGGCCCACTTGGATTAGATTAGGACATTTATTATTAATTTATTTAAAGAAGGGTTAAAATAGTTAAAATCAAAGTTTAATGAGTAAATCATTTTTAATATGGGGTTATACATAAGATAAATTCGATTGTAAATATTCATTAGAAATATAAAAAGATTTACTACATGATGGTATTTTATTTGTAATTTTTAGACATCAAATAATTTAATTTATTTATGACACAATGATGATGTAGTAATTATCTTATTAATGAAATATTGACATAATTGATGTTATAAACACCAAAATAAATATAATTTGAGAATTTTTATGAATTCCACTAATTTTCTAGGTTACTATGATATATTAGTGTTTATTTAATCAACTTGGTTCGAACATATAATTCTGTTATGACTTTCACAAAAATCATATATCAAATAGTGTCAAAATTGACACAAAATAGTTTTTAAATCAAATATTATATTATTAATTGTTATTTTATTCCTAAAAATCTAAGGTTCGGCCAAATGACTTAGATAAGGATATATATATTAATAATAAACAATTTGGGGTTCGTTTGGCATTTTATAGTAAGTGTATTAACCATATAGTGAAAGAAAACAAAAAGACACGGTAAAAGTTAAATTATTTAACTTAGAGTTAAATCAAATTGATAAGGTTAAAATAATACCCTAAACTTGTCTAAATCCTATTGGTTGATAGTATTTCGACCCATCCCCACTTTAGATTCGAAATAAGACCCTTTGGAACCATTATAAACCGATTTTGACTTTAATATAAAATAATATTTTGAGATATTCCTAAGGTGCCCCTCTCCTCCCTTATAAAAGGACACCTCCTTCCCCTCCTCCTCACACCAATTTGAGCACTCAAGCTCGGCCAAACCCTGCCAAAATATCTTCTCCACTTCCCTAGAAACATCCTAGAGGTTCTGGTCTTCCTCAAAGACCAATTTTAGTGCCCTAAGAGGAGGTCTCAAAGAGGCGCTTCAAAGAAGAGGTAGTTACCGTTACCAATTCTTTCATCTTTATTTCTTCTTCCACTTATTCTTCTTAGGTTGTTTCATTATGAAGTAATAACATCAGTATCACTCATATACTGATATGTTATTATAAGTATGAAACAACCCTATTTCATCATCCATCCATCCTACGAGAAAAGAAATCACCGCGCGTGCGTACGTACGGAATACCGTCTCCACGTCGTGGTGTAATCTATTTTTCCACCATCACCTTACAAGGATGGGTATAATGGTGTAATGAGTAACTATATATGATTATTATGAAGTAATATTGATACTGAAATAATATATATATATACTCTAATACAATTCCACGATCATAGGAACGATATCATCACTCGTGCGTACGGACGGAATACCGTCTCCACGATGTGATGCGACTCGTTCTACATGATCTTCATTTCATAATGATTATATAAATGAATTGAATGAATGGATATGGTATATACTACACTAATACCATTCTGTAAATGAATTATCTATAACCTAAAGATAAGAATAAGAATTTATTCGACAAAACACGCATAAGAACAAAAAGTTATAAAGACCCGAGTAACAAGTAACATTGAAATATTACTAACAAGAAGCTAATAATATGACCATATATGATATCATATCAATATGTATGATTCTGGAATAAGTCAATAACATTATTTAAACCATTATACAGGATCTTCGGACACGAACAAAGCAAATCGAACCTAAGGTAAGGGAAATATCACAATCTCATTTTTATTCGAGATTGTTTATACTTTGGTATTTACTGGGGTGTATTTTATCATCCACATCCATGTTTCCTCAACATGTAATATTTATAAAATAGTTTATATCCAATTTTACCCTTCGGTGAGTTTTTAGTAAAAGATATGAAAGGAATATTTTGTCGTTATTCGTACGAGGTACTTTTTGACTTTTTCGACAAAAGTACGAAGAATGTTTTTAACTTATACGGCACGAACAGATTTTTACGGTTTTATAAATCCTTATTTTCATGAAGCTTCCTCCAAAAGATTTCATGACTATTTTCAATAAAATATATTTCTTTTAAAATTGCATGATGTTTTGTGAAAAGAAATTGATTTTGAAGAAGAAAGGATATTTTCCTCAAGAATTCAATTCAAGTGTTTTATCAAAATTACTTTCCATCTAAGATAATAAAGGGTTCTGTTTCTATCCATATTTTTCCATTGATTTGACTATGTTGTGATGGAATTATGTTTATGAATTCCTTTATCTTATATGAATGGTTTTATGATGTCATGTTGTTTAAGAATCCCATTTTTATTACATGGGTTATGCAATGATGTATGATTTATGATTTTGTGGAACACATAAGAATGGTATCATTATGAGATGGGTGGGACCTATATCTCCCTCCAATGCATTGGGTAAAGATTTTATATCTCATGAGATAGACATGGCTGGAATGGTAGGTTATACCGGTTCAGTGAAACAGGACTGAAATGAGGGTTACTCGATTCAGAAAGGGACTTTGTCCACTAAGATAGTCTTGGCAATGAGTCTTGACTAACAAGAAATGATTCTCTATGATTATGTGTGAATGCCACAAAGTTTCATGTTTTATGTTATGATTATTGTGATTACATTTCACTACCATGATTTACCCCATATTATGAAATTATGCTCTCTTTTGCAGGTTATGATTTCCAAAATGATATGTTCTTATGAATATGATGTGATTGATATTTATTTTGTTTACCCTTACTGAGCATTTGAGCTCACCCTTTTATGTTTTCTTTTCCCCAGGATATAAAGAAAGGTTTTAGGTAAAAAAAAGGAAGATCTTTATGGGAGATTTTGAAGATCTTTCACCACGATTAGAAGATTATAGTCCGAGTTTCCAAAGACACTAAACTATTACGGTCCTTGTGTGTGTGTTTTTGTAATGTACTAAGTATTCTGCAAAAGTAATGTAATGTCCATGTACGATAAGCTTCGGGTCTCTAAAATGTGCATATATTGGAGGTTAGGGTCAGGGGAGTTTCTGGGGTGTGGTGTCAATGATGGTGAATGGGTACGATATAATACTGACCAAATTAGATCATGGATAGTTTGTATGACTCAATGAATTCCCTAACGGGATTAATTATCTATGATAGTATATGAGGCTAGGACTGGGTGAATAGTAACAAATTTGTGAGATGGTGTGGTTGTGTGATGGGTTTTTGGACCCTTCTTTCTTTTGCAGGCATGTAATGGCCCTTGTGCTTATGATAGGAAACAAACCTTATGATGGAGATTGATACAGTGGCTGAGCCTAATCATTTTGGGAAATATACCAAAAAATCAATTCTTACATTCCATGAAGAAAAGTTAATAATTCTATATGAAAAGAAACCCTTTAAAGAATAAAGGTTATTTATTTTCCTATGGAAAACTATAGATTTTTTCATGAGAATTTCGCTATAAAAAAGTGAAGATACTCATTGTCAATATGATAACTATATAATATATAGTTGGGAATATATTTTAAGTCCATGTGGATTTGATAAATATTATATGGTGGAATGATTATGGATCTAGAGTGCATGTATGGATGGATCATTCAATTTTCAAAAAATTTGAAGAGAGAACCAATGAAAATTAAGTAAAACTTAAAATAATACATAATTAAATTTTAATATCCAAGGAATCTTTTACCTATATTTAACTTCAAGAATAAGTAAACTCATCTAAATTTATTGTATGAACATAAGATTCAATGGAATTTACTATTTTTATCTTTTCAGAAAGAAGTGATTCTGTATATCATTAGAATCTGAAATGGTTATCTTTTCATTGGGAATCATGTTTGATGGGATGGAGTAATCTAGTGATGGCATGTTACTACTATCTATTTATATTAGGATTGAATCTTTTTATTATTTGATTGGGTCCTCCAATTTATAACATGATTATCTGAAAAATATTAATTATATGTTATTAAAATTAATAAATAAATTGAATCCCATTGATTTCATAAAGGAGTTATATAAATGTTAAACATGTGTGGATTCAAAAATGATAACGAATCCATTTTATATTGTTGAGAGAAATTCACATATCCTAGGTTTAATTAATTATGATATTTTTGAAATGGATGTTTTGTTGTCTCGTGGGGGAGTTGGTATTTTTTAATTTTATATATTATTGAATAGATATTTTTATTTATATCTACATATAATTAAGGATGACTAATTTTCCATGTTGATGAAATAAAAACTAAAAGTAAGAAATCAATTGGAAAAGAAACCTAAATTTGTTCATTCTAATAGAGGTGGGGAATATTTATCAAATGAATTACAAAATTTTTGTGAGATGAATAGTATTGTACATCAATTTATTTCACCTTAAACCCCAGAAAAAATGGTATATTTGAAATAAATAACTAAACAGTAGTGTAAACTTTTAATTTCATTCTTAATAGGTCGAAATTTCTTGATGACCTTTGCGGTGAAGAATCGCCTATGACTTTTTATATTCAAAATAGAAATTAATTGAAAAAATATAAAATTTCCCCTTTGGAAATATGAAAGGGTATATTTTGACATATTATATTTTAATATATGGTGTGTTTAGATTATTACAGAGGCATTGATCCTAAACAGTCAAAATTAAGGAATGTGGTTGTTAACTGTGTTTTTATTGAATATGTAGAAAATAAAAATGTTTATAGAATTATGTATTTGGAAGATAATGTAATTATTAAATAAAGAGATATAATGTTTTTTGAAAATAAATATTTTAATGATAATGTAGATGATTTTATTAATCATACCTATATCATTTGTACTCCATTTAGTTCAAATAAAATTCTAGGGAATAATGATGATTGTGGAGTTGAACTTAAATACATTAAAATACCTAAGAAGGATAAAAATCTACATTTAGACATTATTTCACATGATTCATTAGTTTTTCTTATAAAAGGTGATCTACATGAAAATATTCTAAATAAATGATAAAGTTTTATAACATTATATGATTTTACAAAATCATATCAGGAAGATATTCATTCTAAATATATATCCTTTTAGAAGGTGGAAAAATGTTTAAATGGATTCCCTTTTTGGATAACCATACTTGGATCATCATATAATCACCAAAACATTAAAAACGTAACGGTTATACCTGGGCTATTATAAGGAAATATGATTCTAACGAAAAAATTTAAATTTTAAAGCAGTATTGGGTTTTAAAGGATTCAAACAAAAGGAGGGTATTAATTATTTTGATAGTTATGATTTATTGTATTATATCTCATTGATAAGAATTATGTTTTAATTAGATTCTATAAACCATTTATATATTCATAAAATGTATATTAAAACATCATTAATAAATGGTGATTTATATGAATAAATGAAAAAGAAAAAACTAGGGGGATTTGTATACAAGGAAATGAGCATAATGTTTGTAAATTCGTTAAATATCTTGATGGTATTACTGAACATCCCAAACACTAGCATGAAAAAAATTTATTTTTTTATTTTATAGAATTGTCTTAAACACAATAATGTTGATATGTTTATATACTCAAAGTATTGAAAACATTTTTTATTTTTTTTCTATATTTAGATGTTGTCTTAATATTTTGAACCAAAATGTTTGGTATAAGATAGACTAAATAATATCATTCTTTTATGATTAAGAGGAAATATCATGTGGTTGTTCATTGTGTTGTATGAATAGAATATGGGAAACATTATGGGGGATTTTCCCTGAGTTAGTCTCATCATATCCATAAAATTTTCAACAAATAAAATCTTTTTAGTTTTGAAGATGTGTATACAGAATTTTACTCAAGTTTCAAGTTGATTGCTAAAATTGATAGAGTTGTAGAACAACATGAATATGCTAGTAGAATTGTCTCTCTAGTGACTTCTATGCATTTAATGAGGCAAGATATTAATTTTTTGGTTTATAATAAAATTGAAATATTAAAACAAATGTGTACTATTGGAAGTGTTTGACTAAAGTTTTTGGTTATTTGGATAATAATAAAGATATTGGTTTATTATAAAATATTTATCGGAATATATTACAAGGATACACTTTTGTTAGTTTGATTTAAAATATGGGACATAAGCATCCACATCATTTTGGTTATTCTCTCTTGGACATTGTGCAATTTCTTAGGTGAATAAGAAACAAACATCCATTTCACATTTGTCCCTAGAGATAAAATTTATTACCCTATAAACATCTGAGAAAGATGAAAAGTTTATTAGGAATATTTTATTTGATATTAATTGTATACTAATATAAGGAATCTTATTTCCAATAATTATGATATTGACAAAAACCAATTAAGAGAATACACTCACAAGTATAATATTATGTCTAGAAACATCATCCTAAGAAATTGTTATGTAATGTTGCTGCTATAAATTTGAACAATAAATATTTTATATGAAATTATTTATGAAATAATTTGATCATTTTAAAAAACAATATACCGAGATAGATTTTATGTGTGACTAAAAGATAAATGAAAATAAATAATACAAATTAATAAATTGATAATGAAAATTGGACACACTTTTTTGTAGATAAATTTTTAGTGTTTAAAGGGTAAAAAAGTTACTATATTTTTGGGTTCTTTTGATATTTTTGTCCCAATATATCTATGTCAATATCACTTATTATGATTCGAGGTTGAGTGGTGGCTCTCAATGAATATTTTTGACTATTAGAGTTGGTTTAGCGATAATAGTAGGGCCACAATGTAATTTTTTGCCTTTAAAAATATAGAAGTGGTTTCACTTGTTAAGGAAGTTTATAGGTTTTACTTCTAAGTGGATTTCTGAAATTTTCTAGGAACATGTAAAAAAACAATGCTGTATATGTTTTATGCTACTATAAATGAGAAATTTTTACATGTGTGATGTCTTTTGTGATTTAATAATTATTTTTATTTTAATGCATAGTGAGCATAAAACCTAAAACCACCTTGATATGTTTACACTATATGTATTTAAATTTAAATAAACCCTTATTATGTGTAACAATTTGTTTGTAAATATGGTGATTAATAGATTTTATAATATTTTAAAAAATTAGGGCAATGTTATAATAAAAATACAACTTTTAATTTTATATTATAAATATAATTATCTTTTTAATATAATAAAATGAAATTTATTTCATGAAATGTTTTACTAACAAGAATAATTATTAATTACAATTATGGGTTTTAAAAGAGTTCTTGGTATACCATAAGTTATGTTTCTTTCTGAAAAATGACTGAATGATAATTATAAAAAAATTAATGTTATTTCAAAAAAATTATTGATATTTTAATAGGTATGAAATTTAAATTATAGGTAATAAATGATAATTATTTAAAACAGTTATTAAAATTTATAAATTATACGGTACATACCTTTTCCAATCCAAAATATTATAAATAAATTTTTTCATTATAATGGTGAAATAAAATTACTTTTCATCATTGTGTTTGATGGAGTCCTAATGTATGTATAGATCACCCACTAACAATATGGAGTGTGGAGGACTAAATTCCCAAGGATAGTAAGCATACATAACCCAAAAACTACCCTATTTTTTCAATCTCATTTAAAAAAAAATATTCAAATTATTCCATTGATGTTATACGAATGATACTTAGTGAAAAAATGGCTAGAGACGCGCATTGGTGAGATTTCTTAATGTTGTTATTGTTGTAATTATAATTAGTGGTTGTTACTTAAGAGATGAGTGTTATTAGTATTATTTTTTTGATGGTTATCTTTGATTTCATAGTTTTTGGTTGTTTTTTCCTATTAGTGACGTTCATGGAGGATTGTTCTATTATTGTGGAGACCCGCAATAGTGAATTATCTTTGCATGGATGACATTTAGATCAATATACATCTATTTCATGACTCAAAAATATTTTAGTAAAACGTTTTATATTTTCAAATATTATTATTTCTATATTATGTGAACATCTCATTCATAATTTCAAGATAATTTTAATTGTGTTATAATGTTGACCATGTTAGAAAAGTGATTACACATTCCACAATTATAATTAAATTTGTGGTTAATTTTCTAGTTGAATTTATTTTAAATAGTTTTTTTCTGGAATGATATTTGTATTGAAATTTATTCCAAAAATAATATCTAGCAAACTTAATTATTCTTTGATTATGTGATATTGAATAGAATATATTTTTAAACTAAATGTTGTATAAATAGATGGTTTTGTTTTGTGATAAATCACTATAAAAATGGTGAATTTAGGGGGGTGTGTATATTTTCCATTGACAATGTCATAACCACCTCTAAATATACTAGTGTCTATTATTTATAAGTTTTGGTACATTAAAATATTCTTTGTGGTAGTTATAAACCCTTATAAATATTAATAAAAAACTTTTTCAAACAATCGCTAAATATAATTAATTTTTTTTATGATTTTATAAACAATTAGTTTTGGTTAAAACAATGACAAATGTTTAAAAAAATATTGGAATGGTTTCCCACCACCCTTAAAGTTTTTAATATTTTTTAAAGAAATTGCAGGTTTCCTTACTACTTTGTCATCATAACATTTATAGATATTGTACATTTATATATTTATAGATACTATAAACTATAATTTATATTATATAGATATATTATAAATTAATAAATATAATTAGAATTTCTATTTATTTTTTCTTAAGTACCATTATTATTATTTTTATTGTTGAATTTATTTATTTTTTTAAAAAAATATATGGGGATAAAAATTATATATATATATATATTATTTTATATCTTTTTCAAATTAGAAAGACTATAGGGGTTTCTATAAACATAGTTTCTTTTTGAAATTTTACATACACCACACACTACATAAATTTTAAATACATCATCAATTTTCATATATTTTAAAACATATTAATATATATATATACATTTTTATTTGTATGAATGTGTGAAAGTATCTTTATAATCTGTTATTATTATTATTTCCCCTGTATTGGTGTTGGGGTGGTTTGGGTTGGGGGTGTTTGAGGTTGATGTTCTCGAGTGCTCGTATTTTATTTGTATTTTTGTTGTGTGTGGAAGGGCCAACATAACATTCCTATAATATTATTATTGTTTCATATATATATAGATATAATGTATTTATATATCTAAAATTTTAATATAAATTGATTTATTTATATACTGAAATAATAAATACATTTTTTATTGTTTTTATATAATAAATTTAAATAAATAAATAAATAATATTATAAAATTAGTTTAAGAAAAGGGGATTTGAAAATGCTATCAATATAAGAGATTAAATGTTGTTTAAACCTCCTCAATTGTTTATAGATAAAGAGTGTGTTTTTAGTGACAAATATCCCCAAACCAACTGAAAATTAATATTTATCAACAGTTATAGAAAACCAACACTAAAATATACCCAGCTAATTTAAAAAAATTAAAGGGGTTTAAACAACTTTAAATATAAGAAATTTTCCAATATTAGAATTTTAAATTGTCGTGCATGTCCGACATGGGAGACTACCACATGTAAGATGATAGATAATTAAAGAACATCCCATAAAAGTTTACACCATAATGCCTAATTTCATCCTTCATACCCACTTTCCCACTGAGTTTCCTCACCTCACACACTCCCACTCCCCACTAGAATCTATCCACTCACAGATTCTCTCCCATTACTACTCGATGTTGTAAATTCCTCTCCACATGCCATTACCAAAGAATGAATAATATCTTTCATCCTACTATGATATTACCCCCATGTATCCTATCTAATCCTCAACGTTATCACATTATTTCATTCAACCCTCTCCACAATTTCCCCCTCAATATACTCTGTCATCACATCATTTTATCTCCATGGCCTACCAATACCTACTATGAATGCCATTTACTCCCACTAGCCACACCATCAATGTCATATTTTACCAACAACCATTCTTTTTGCCTTATATTTTCTTCCTCTAAATAATTTCTCAGTCAAAATACTATTAGAATGTCCTAAAATTATTTGAAATTCTAAAAAACATTTTAATTTTGAGGTACATTGTAGTATATTTTTGTTTTTATTTCATTTAAAATCTAGATAGTTTGGTTTGGTATATTAATTATTTCCATGTGTTGTTTAATTAAATTCCATAATTTCAACAAACTAATTTTATATTAATATCTATCCCATTTTCTTATACATGGTCAGTTTATTTTTATGCCACACAATTCCAATCTATTTTTCTCATATATTGAATCATATGTGTTTCTCTAGTTGGGGTATCCAATTCTTCTTTTGGAATCAATCTCGATTTCACCAGCATTTTTTATTTTTTATTAGTGGTTATGATTGACTATGTGGTCATGTTATTCTCCGAAACTAATTTCTATGAAATTAATGTCTAAAAAATAAATTGAATTAGTTTAAGAAAAATTTGGTTATTTCCACTATTATCATGACTTTGGCCATTACACTTTGTAATCGGAAAAAACATCCATCTTCCTTCATCATCATAAGAATTAGTGCACATATGGTCATTAAAAATCGGTAATAAGTGTTTTATTATATTATTGGAAAATTTTTGAATATTATTGATAGTAGTTTCCTCTTATATATTCAATTTAAATCTGTTTAAAATATAAAATTGAAAATTGATTAGAGGGATTTTCACCTATGATAGGAATATTTTTTAAAAAAATAATTATTTTAATTTATATTCTTTAAAGAGTTAATTATTATCACTTATTTCAAGTTCTTATATATAATTTGTTCTAGATTAATTACATAAGGGGGTTTCTTCCAAAATATAACTGTGTTTTTGAAATAGAATACACTTATCATGTATTAATATTTTTTGAAGATTGAGTATTTTAGTGTGTTTCTCCAAATTTATTCTGAAATTTAAGTGTGCTTTATTATGTAAGATTTTATTACGATGAAGAAAAAATAGGGGGTGATTTTTCATCCTTAAAAAAATTCAATAGAGTTTAAACTTATATCATGATATACAACAATTATTTCCTTCTCTCTTAATGATGAGTAATTAGTGGATATAAATAAATAAAAGAACACAATGGTATATAGTTGTTTAGGGAACAAACATTCCCTTTTCCACACCACCAAAACTATATCAGTGGTCTTAGATATTTTTAATAGATAATTCCTCGTATCAAAAGACATCTACAACTAAGTACATGTAGTTTACGCTTTATAGGGAATTTACAGGGACTTTTGGTTCTATAACAAGGAACCTAAATATCCAAAACATTGTGTGAGAATATGATAATCCACCTTGACTAAGTATGAGCAACTGATACTCTAATAAATTAGTTGGTATTGATTTGATTGAGAAAAATGGGTTCAGATCACGCTTTTTGTGGCAATTGATAGATGTGATGATCTTTAGGAAATCACATCAATAACAATGAGATCTCCATTATATGACAATATTTTCTTATATAGGGGTAAAGAAAACCTCAAATAGATGAATAAATATAAATTACTATAAATTTTAACTCTGAAAAATGAATTTTATGAACTAATATAAGAATATTTAATAATAAGATACAAAATCAACAAAAAAACCAACAACAATGAGTCAATCATCTAGATCAACACATGTATGTCTCCAAAGTGTAGCCCTAAAGGAAATGAGAAACTATTATCTTTTTAGCAGTAAGATATTTCATTTATATACATATATTTATATTGATTAGATGAATATATTTGTATTTATCCAAACGGTCAAACAACTCCTGGCCAAACTATCTCCAGAAATACCACATAATAAATCATAAATATTTTAATTCAAATAATCCAAATCACTTAAAGAAATTCATAATATATATTAGAAATTTGAAAAAAATTAATCCATTTTGTATGATCCTTTGAATCAGTTAGAAAAATATCTTTAAATATATATTTTCTTCAGACGATATCATTGTATAAAACAAGAATAATATATTAAATTTAATACTTCATCGTTTACCATGTAAAACATAGGGTTTCTTCACAAAAGAAGAAAATATAAAAGTATTGTTAAAATTGAATAATTTATTAGAAAATTAAGTTTGATAAATAATATATTTGTTCCTAAAATGTAGGGATTCTTCCAAACATAGGGTTGGTAATCTGTAATTTGTATTCCAAACATAGGGTTCCCAATCTATACGTTTGTCATAGATATGTAGGTTATGAACAGTGTTTCTAGATTAATTTGAAAACATGTCGAAAAAAATTAATCAAACATATTCCCACATATTAATTACTTTTATTACATTTCAAGACTAAACATAAAATTAATAACATATATCATCTTTATAAAATTGACATAAAAGAAACACGATTAGTAACATAATTGTGGGTGTTTGTGAGAATCAAAATATAATGTATATTAACAAAATTGTTGAATCAGCCCTTGCTCAACAATCTCAACCTTTTTGATGATCACTAAACATGTAAAACAAATATTAAAATTTTGACAAATAAATTTCAATATTCTCATAAACTTATCGAAAATTTATCCGTCTTATTATGACTTCAAAACAGGTGAATAAAATCCATAATTATAAACTCTCCTGTAATTCATGATTTCCTCAAAAATATAAAATAATATAATAAAAGAGCCATATAAAACATCATTTAATGAATAATATAGGTTTTTAATGAATTTATTAAATCATTTTGTTCTTCTAAAACAATATAATATTTAAAAACTCTCTAAATATGTAAAATAACATCCCCTAAGACATCACATAATTCTAAATAATAGTCAATGGATAAAATAAAACATTTTCAAGTAATTTTAAAATATATTATTTTAAAAAAAATTAAAATAAATTCACACATGTCAAAACTCAGAAAGATATTCTCATATATTAATAGAATAATTCATCACTTACAGTAATTAAATAATTTATCACATCTAATGACTTTAAATAGTAAAAATTTAATCACATGTTTACATGTAATATAACCACTTATTAAAAATCATAAGAGTATAAAAACATTAAATATAAATTAACAAATAATTTATAACACATTTTTCTATAAAACAATTAATTTTAAAAAATATTTTTATATAAGATATTGACACTAAATATACTATAGATATTTAAAATTTGGTGTTTCAGGAAGGATTATATGCGTCATCTAAACTATCCAAACAATGAACTTTTTCCTATAGAATCAACTGAAACATTTGATTGTCATTTTATCTTATTTCCAACTTATGTAGGTATTTGATACACAAAATATGATGAAGGCTGTTTACTAGGAACCCCTTCAGTTCATCAAGATCCAACATAATAAAAAATTCTATTTTTAGTGACTCTATCTAACATATCATTTCCATTTTAAATGCTTTAAAATCTTCATTTTAAATCAAATTTTATTTCACATTTTGATAGTCCATTTGAATTGTATCCAAAACTATTTTTAAATAGATACTTTTTGATATTCATCATATGAAATCTTAGACACATTCAAATCATCACATAGCTTCACTATTTCTTCATTTTTGGTATTGAAATTAAACATAATATCTTCAGAAGACATTCATCCATTAATATCTTGAGATGATGAAACCTCTAGTTCTTAATAAACATAAAATTTCTAATATATTTCATAATTTTTTTGAAATTAATCACTATCATAGGTAAAAAACTATTCTCCAAATAGATTTGAAGAATGATTACGTTTTGTTTTATTTTGAGAACTACTTTTCTCTAAAAATTATGTTATTTATTGCTTCGTTTTTCTCAGACTGACTTTAGAAGTCTTTGAAAAAGAATATTATATGTAGAAGGATAAACAATTTAATTGGTTTCAAGAAGAAAACTCTAGGGTTCTTAAGAGTAATATGATACATTTTGTTCTAGAAATTTATATTTTATGCTTTACATTATCATGATGAAAATAAAATTTAATCATTTTAGAGTTTAATTTTTTAAATGGAATTTTATGTAATAAAACTGTTCTAAAAGAAAAGTTACGAAATTGAATAAAATTTATAATAACATGAAATATAAATAAATTAATAGGCTTAGAAGATTAAAAAATAATATAGTTTTTCATAAAACTATTTATAATTTAATGATTACTATATTTTCTAAAGTGTATTTTTTAAGAGAAACATATGAAAGCAAGGTTTATAGAAATTTTTATATATTAAAATTTTAGTTAAATTATTTTATATTCAAATATATAGACTAATTTATAACATATTGATTCAATGTGAGAGAAATATCTAAAAACTTATAAATAATTTATCCCTTTCCCCATATATAAAATAGTTAATGTAATAAATAAAATTATATGATGATCATAATGAAATACTTACTAGATTCTTAGTTACTGTTTTGAATATAACGAACTACTTCAGAGTTGATCAATCCTTTATTAAAATAGAAATTTCCAAATAATTCTCATATTAAATATTAATTATTTAATCATGTATTTTAGTTTTGTATGCTTGAAAAAAAACTACCTTCTTGTACCCATGTAATTTTTTTTTGTAACAATGTTACAAAGTAAGGTTTTAGGCAACCAAATATATCTATATTGTCTAGAAACTCTACTATTTAAGTTAGATGATTATTTTTAAAAATAAACATGTTTAAAAAAAAATGTTTTACAAATAAATATCCATTTTTACATTTTTTATTAATACCACTACAAATATATTTAACAATTTACATGATTTTTCTTTTGAACTAAGAAAAAAATAATTTTTATATAATATTTATTTTTCACCACTACTATAAATTCCATGCTTTTCATTATGAATTTTATTTTCCCAAAGAATTTTATTTAAATAATCTTCTCCATTTAAAATAATACTAGAGGTTTTTTTAATGTATTATATTTATCTAATAATTCTTTAATTTAAGTTTCATACAAATCAAATTAAATTTTGGGAGAATTATATTTTAAGTCTGTAATTATTTTGGAAAACCTTATTTATATAATAAATATCATAATATGATTTTAATTTCTATATCTTAATTTAAATATTAAAATATATCTTTAATTTTAAAACAATACTTCTTCAATTCATCATAAGTAATTTGTTTTCACAATTAGAGTTTTAAGCGTAAGAAGATTATACCTCATCGGTATGAGTCATAAGAAATACCATTTGGTTTTTATGTTCAGCTTCAGATATCATAGAAGATTTATCATTTTAACCAAAAGAATTAGTCAAAGTATGTGTCATAATTTTCTTGAATTTTATTTTAAATTCTACTTTCCCTTGATCTTTAGGAAAATGAAAGTTAAAATTTTTATAGCATTTTTGTTTGAATTGATGTAATTTATTTTCTTTAATCCCTTCGTTTATTTTGTTGTATAGTTTTGAAAACAATTAAACAGGATTTGATAAATCATTATATAAATATAGATAACCTGAATCAAATTAGTCGTCTATAATAGTTTTGATAGTGGAATCTTTATACTTGAAAGGATTTTTAGCTTTGACCTACATCTCAACTTAACACATCATCGTGGTTCCCATCAATTCTTTCATTGATAATTATTTTACTATTGTGTATTATCATATTATAGTGGATATTACATTCCATTTAGAATTTAATACTATATATAATTTTAAAATTTGACCTGATTGAATAATTAGATCCCCCAAAGTAGAAACATTACCGATAACTTATGTCAATCTACCATTCATCTAAGTGTCATTTTAATCTTAATGAATTATAAAAGTATCAAACATTAATTATTTTTTATTATACCTCAGTTGTATAATATTATTTGTACCTTTATAGGTAACAAAAATAGTCGGCCACATCTTATATATAGTACCAAAATAAAAAATTCGATTAAACTCATCATCCCCTAAACCACTAGCAACGACATTTGTTTCTCTTGAATTAAGATCATATTATTTTTCCTGATCATTATTCCATTTTTCCACATCTTACTTAGTAATTTAATATGGCTAGAAAAACATTACATAAAATTGTATTCCAATATCATTCATGTAAATACTCTTGTGATCTTTCCTACATCCATAATTATCACCATTACAGAATGGATCACAGATCATGAATATTTCTTCATTGATTTCATCAATTTATAGTTTTTTAGTTATTAAAATATTAATCTACGGCTTGTTAGGCCCAAAAAATATCTTTTATATTGCACAAGAGTACAAAATTTCTATGCACTTAATAGTATCAGACAAAATAATCACGATTTTATAAATTGGAGTATAAAAATAGGTTACAAAATTTGATATTATTTGATGATATCAGATTGTAAGAAAAAAATTTCTAAAGGAGTTAAAAATGATAAATATATCCAATAAAAACCCAACACCAAATACCACATGTTAGGTAGGATTTCATTATGAAGAAGGCACCAGATGAGGGGTGAATTGTTATCCTTTAAAAACATGAAAATATTTGAAGCATCTCCCTTGATATAAATTGTTTCTTTCTTTATATTCTAAAGTTGAGTATTTTTTTTAAAGGTTGGGGCCGAAGCCTCATTTATTATTAAATCAAACAGAGACCTCTTTAACTGGGTAGATGGAGACCCATTACATAGCCCAAAGGCTTAGTGGGCGTTTAGCCCATTACATGACCGGTAGGTCCAATTTTTAAGCCCAAACCTCATTCTGTGAATAGTACTGCTACAGTACTCACGCTACTATAGTACTGCACAGTACCCGCCATTACTACAGTACTCTGTCACCGCTACAGTGACCTACCACTGCTATAGTGCCCGTTGTTGCTACCGTGCCGCCGCTGCTACAGTACGCTACAATACATGTGCCCAATGGGTTTTGAACCCCCATTTTTCATGTATATTTAAGGGGTTCTTACCACTAATCCAAACCCCAACTACATAAAGATGAATATATAGTGGGAATAAATAATGAAAATAACCCAAATATATATAGTGGTTCAAGGAATAAATATAACATAGTTTTCTCCACCAACTATCTCTCAGTATGCTTAGTAATTTTCACCAGACATGTCCTCTTATCACAATACCCCTATAACTAAGTATAGGTAGTTAAAAACTTACATGGATTTTATAGGGCCTTTATTTATTTTACAAGGAAACAAAATATCCATATCTTAGTTCAAGAAGCTAATAATCCTCCATGATTGTGTCTGAGAAACAAATACTACAATAAATCTATAGAGATTGATTTTATTTACAAAAAGAACATAGCTCACATTTTTAGAAGCAACTAATAGATATGTTGATCTTTGATAAAGCACAACAATAAAAAATAGATCATTGATTTCACACAATATTCCTTTATATATTGATTGAGAAAACACCAAATATATGAATAAAAATTTATTTCTCCAAAGTGTATTTCTAAAAAATTCATTTTTGAACATGTAGAAAAAGATTTAATAATAAGATACAGCAGCATCAATAATAATAGTAGTGAGTAAATCAGATAGATCAAAACATGTACGTCTCCAAAGTATAGCTCGGAATCCAAGAACACGCTTTTATTTTTTAAGCAAAAAATATTTATTTTTTATTAATATATTTATATTAAGAATATGAATATCTTGGTATTTATCTTGATAGTCAAACAACTCCATGTTAAACCAACTCCTGAAATACAACGTAATGAATTTCAAAATTTTGTATTCAAATCATCCAATTCATTCAATGAGATTAATAATTACCCTTAGAAATAGGTACAATTTAATAAATTGATTGAGTTACGTTGAATAATTTATAAACAAATTTTTATAGGGATATGTACTTTCGGTGAGACCATTATAGGAAATTTGGATAATATATCAAATTTATAACTATGTTGTTGACCAAGCTAAATATTGGGTTCATTCTCATAACGACAAACTCCAAAAGTACGATTGGTAATGTACGGTTGATTTAAAAAGTAGGTTTGATGAATAATAAATTGTTCAAAAATGCAGGGGTTCTTTTAAACATAGGGTTCATAATCTACACTTTTTATTCAAAACATATAATTCCCAAACTATACGTTACACATACATATGTAGGGTATGAACTGTGTTTCCAGATTGCTTTCAAAACTTGTCTGTAATATTTAATGAAATATCTTCCCATGGATTAATGACTTTTGAATGTTTCCAGGATAAAAATATATATTGTAATGAATATCATCTTCCTGAAATTCACTTAAAATAAAATTTAATAGTAACATAAATATGGGAGTTCGTGAGAATCAAAATAAAAAATAAATTAACCAAACTTTTGAATCAACGCATGCTCAACAAGTTATTCTTCTAGAAAATAATAAGATTTATTTTATTCCCAACATTTCTCTACAAATGTGTATTTATAATAGATTATTGGCCATTTGAATATTTATATAGTAGTTTTTGTGGGTCATTATTTGTCTATGGTCCTAACTTATTAATAAATATTCAATCTATTATTTCAAAAAAAATCATATAAATATAGAACTCTGTTTGTTTCTTTTATTTTGTTTGATAACATAAATATTTTTTTGTCAATAGGGATTTTATTTGGTATTTGAAGTCATATAAAATCTATTTTTAACAGAGATATTGATTTAAGATAGCTTCAAAAACGTTAAATTTCATAACCCTATTAATGCATTATTTTTAATGCTTTATATAAAAAGGTATATTCCAATAGGAAATATCATAATTTTTTTTCTCATAGAAGGGAGAAGTAATAGTATCTATAAAGAGGTAAAATAATGTTTAACTTAATGGAAATCCATTGAAAATAGATATTTTTCAAGAAAATTTTATGATTCCTACAGAAGCTCCTTGATGAATAACAGATTTGGAAATATAGTAGAAATATATAATATTTATTCATCATGGATGATCTTTTTTAATATTTTTAAATATATAAATTGAAATTATTTTATTAATTCTCGGAATCTGATGTGCTACTTAGTTTTTGTTTCACAGACCTACTGATCATGTCCTAACCTGACCAAGTGGGACCTACCTCATCCATTGTAAGCTGAGTGTGACACCCCAATTACACGTCCAATAGTCTAGGGGATGAGTACTGGCATTGTGTTGGAGTAACACACAAATGGGATGCTTTATTATAAATCACTTATACACACACACACATCTCCACACACTAATATAATACTGAAAGGTAAGATAAAACTAATAACACAATTAATACATACCACTAGATACACTATCAGAGTATGAAACATGAATGAGAATAGATAAAGAGAAAAATATAATCCCATTGAAACTGTAAAAGAGTCCAACATGATAATAAGGAGGGTACTGTTGTCAAATTAAACTCCTAGAACAAATAATGGTTCTTCCTGGTCAACTATACTCTACCCACTCTTGTTCCACCTAATATTCATTCCAAATTCCTATCTTCATCATAATACATGACACATTTGGATATAACTCAAGTAGTGGTGATTATAACATACTCATTAGAACACCACAAAATCACCATACATAATGCATCAAGAGAGTAGTAATCTCATAATCACAAAGGTATTTCAATCAAAAAGTGATAGAATAATAATAATAATAGAGTTATTCTCAATATATACTCCAAATCTCAAAGTATGTTCACAGTCATAAATCCATCTCAGGTTTCTACATGATACTTCAAGGCATTGCTCGTTACAAATAACTAACTCCTCAGGTATTACTGGTATTGATGGATCCTATCTAAGAGTTTTTTCTCATTGGGACTCACACTATAGAAGTACACACTAGAACTTAGAACATATTGATTCATATTTTTGCAATCACACCCATAGACTAATGGAGATAACTAACCCAACAAATATTAAAACACTAGGATAGGGATCATACACCTTCAATGTTGGTAATGGGATACCTAACCCAACCTAGGGAGGAATGATAAAGGATCAAACTCTGGGACAAAGAGAGGGTTACCTAACTCTATCCAAGACAAAACCATAGAGGGGATCAATAATCCTATTCACTAGAAGGTATCCTCATATACCCTCATAGGAATGGATAAATTCAACGCATACTAAAGATAATATTTTAGAAAATAGGGGCCTCAACCTACCTTTTCATGAGTACATTACATATATAGGGTATACACGAGGTGTCTTGGCTAACCCAGGATTTCCTATGTCCTCTATCCCATTACCATTTACATTGGACCATGGTTTTGTACTTTAGTCATGCTCTTGTACATTGGTCATTCCCATGTACTATGGACATAGTTGGTCAATCTAGTCGTATCCATGCTCATGTACACTGTTTGTGCTCATGCTCATGGCCATTTCCATCCCCGTATACCGTTGGGGTATATTTCGAGTTTTCATCATCGGGTCACATGATTTGTGGTTATCCCAAATAGTGTGTGATAATTAACTCCATCTGGAACCCTAGATACCACACAAAGGGACTACATAACATGTGTTCTTTTGAAGTACATGTCATGTCTGTCAGAATATTTCAAAACCTAGAGACTCTCAGGAATTTTACCCCACACCAGTTGTACTTATGATCCAACTGTGAAATTCACCAGGTAAATCTAATATTGCATTGATTTATTCTAAATAATATGTGATGGATAGATTTCATCCAACCAATATCTCAAGAAACACTTCATGTTGCACCACACCACTACATCGCCAAACTGTTAATGGGAGGTTTCTATTTTATCCCCAATAACCCATCATCATCACCAATACTCAAAAATTCCCCCAATCATACCTTCAATGAAAATCTAGAACCCATTGTTTTGATCTATTCTTCTCAATATCTACTTAACAATGATCAATTTATAGCTATTATATACCTTTTAGTCAAACAAAACACCGAAGAAGAACATAGGAAGAACAAGGGGAGAAAAGAACAAAACACAAGGGTAGGAAAAAATCTTCAGATATTGTTCAGGTTGACCTCGATAAATTGTTGGAGGAAATGATGATCATATAATAATAATTAATTAGTAATACATAATTTCATTTCATATTTCTAATAAGACCAATCAATAAACATAAATCAATGTTCGACCCACAAATCAATTTGTTTCGAAGCTTTATTTATGTTTGAAATGGGATAGTCAAAATGAAAATTTAATCCAATGATAAAAATAACCTACCACAGGACAAGATCAATAAATGATGAATAATTAATTTTGTATCATCAGAAATAGTGGTATTCAATAAATCCTTTTTTTTGAAGATGCCCTCCATGGAAACTGATTAACAACCCATGATCAATTGTCGTTTTTCAATTATTATTATCCATGTCCCATTCAAATTACAAGGTTTATTAATAAACCCATAGGTTTTTTCAATAACATGGTCTTTATAGAGAATATTTAGGTTCATTAAATTTAGTAAAAAATAAATAAATTATTATTTAATAAATTTTTTTAAGGGGTGGATCCTAGTGGCTGCATGTGATATAATTTATATTATATTTTTATTATATAAAATATGCAGCTTCCTATGCCATGGAATCCTATTCTAACTGAATTCCTAGGTTTCAAAATATTATTCAAAATATTCCAAAGTTTTAGAAGGTAAAAATAATGTTGCTAAATTCTTTCAACCATATTTCCTTTCATCCAAAAAGTAAAAAAACATACCAAAAAATATGGGGATACTGGGATAGAATAAGTTTTTAGAGCTCCTAGGTGTTATTTTGGATATTACCATTCCACCATCACTTATACACTAACAGAATAGTTCACCCATGAAGGATATTATTTAAATGAACTTCAATCTATGTTAGGTAATCTAGGAATCAATATTCATCCCTAATGTCCATATCCCCCCAGTCGATAACTTGTGACAGGTCAGGTATATACCTCCTCAGTTGCAACATATGGAAGGCATAATTTCCCCAGTTTAATATGAGGGTGGGTCTAAGTGGTAAAACAAATTTCAAAACATATAATGTATTTTTAAAGTGATAATAAATATCAAAGATAAATTTCTACCCTAAAAACATCCATAATCATCACTAAGGTGATACCTATAGAAACACATAGTCTACCTCATCGAACTCTGAATCCCTATATCGTCTATTTACATAATACTTATGATGGATATGGGTAGATCTCATCTTATCCTAAAAATCTAAGCATTCTATTTTGTCACTCTCAATAAAACCGGTCCCATGAGTTTTAACTCCACTACTTTAGTCCAACACAGTGATGATCTACAGGGCCTCTCGTAGAAGGCCTCAAATGGTTCCATACCAATGGTGGAGTGGTAAATATTATTATATGAAAAATACATCAATGGCAGTTGATCCTCCCAGTTGTGGCCAAATTCCAAAAAGCAAGCCCAGGTCTTGTTCTCCATAACCCGAAGGGTTTGCTCTGTCTAGAGGATTGGTTTGGATTGAAATGTTGTGCTTAACTTTTTCTAAGTCCCAAATTCCTCCTGTAATCCTTTATATAATCATTACATGAAGATAACATCACTCTTTAAAATGATAATCAAGGTAACTGTATGAATATGGACTATCTCATGAACATATAGGAGTCCCAAACTCACTAATAAACTATACTCTAAGAGAGTAGGGACGTGGGATGACTTTGTGAGCCAGTCTATGATCTCCTAGATATTATCATATACTCATGTAGATCATGTAATACTAATCATGATTTCCCTAGAGACTCCATCCCACATCCACTTTTAAACATCAAGGTGTTCATCTAAACTTGTGGGAACCTAGCACTCAACCTTATCTTTTTGAAAATGATGCATTTAGAGTCAAAATCATCTATACACATATTCATAACTATACTACAATTTTGACACTATCTGATTGGTACATAATTCCCACCCCCAAGATATACCCCTAAGGGGGGCATATGAAACTCCCTCCAAACCTCCTCTCACAGCTTCATTGGTACCATGTCCTATTCTCAAAAAAGTGTGGCATTCTCTCTACATTTAGGAAAACCATAAAGAATATATCCATCGAATATCTGAGCAAGCTAGGTCTTACAAAAGACCTCTCTATTCTAGGACTCCATAACATGTTTATGATTTGGAGGGGTAACAACCATTAACTAATGGCATACTGAACCATCCTCATCCGCTATGGAAAACTAAAATGAGGACAATAATTATGTTTAATTCCATAGTAACTTTGGAAAAGATATCCTTTTGAGGGAATCCACCACCCTTTTCCCCTTACTGGAATTATAGACTATCTTGAAGTTATAATCCTAGAGGAACTGTATCCAGCAACTCAATCTCAAGTTAATATATTTCTATTAAAATATTTACTTGAGCCACCTGAGAATATAATAGATGATACAAATACCACAAATAAGGTATTTTATCTACATAATTAGGGAAAATTAAACTAATTAAAGCTCTAGATAGTTTGTTTCATAGTTCTTCTCATGGGGTCACAACTGCTGGGTCCCATAAACAATCATCTCCAACCTCTGAACTAGAACACATTGAAGCACATTTCAGGAGGTATCACATAATGTAGTGTCACTACATATTTATGGTGACAACCTCTACTGTGAGCTCAAGATTGTTGGATGCATAGTTATGCTCATGGTGTCTCAGCTATTAGGACCAATAATAAATCTCCAAGTACCTTTGAATCATAAAAAAACCAATCCCAATTCATGATTCATCATAGAACACCACAGACTCAACACCCTCCTATAGGACTCTTAATTTTTGGGTGTTCATCATTCTAAACTGAAACAACAAAAATGATTTCTAGAACCTTTTAACCATCACAAAATGATACCCCATTTGGGTCAAAGTAGTAAAGGGAGTTAATATCATGGATAAATCATGAAAAAATCTCTGATAGTATCCTTCCATCCTATGGAATCTCTGAAACTCTGAAACCCACTTTACTGGTTCCTATGCAATCACTGACTAAACGTTCACTTTGTCCACTGCTACACTCTCTTTTTAGATGACATGTCCCATTAAGTGGACTTCTAATATCGAGACACGAAACTTCATGATCATCCCATTATGATGGTGTTGTGAGATCATGTCTAGGACCATCCACAAATGTCTCAAATGCTCCTCCTCTGATTTCGAGAATAGAAAGATTTCATTTATAAAGACCACCATGAAACAATCCAATAAAGGAAAAAAGATTATATTCATAAATCCCAATAACACTAATTCTGAATTTTTCATGATGAAAGGCATCAGTAAGTACTTATAGTGACGGAAAAGACCCTAGAATTCCTTCGTCTACATATCATCTCAAAAATGGAGTTGGTGACAGCACGACTTGAGGCCCATCTTCAAGAACCATATCTCTCCTTTCAACTGGTCAAATAGGTATTTCATTCTCGATAATGGATACTTATTCTTGGCGTTCACCAGTTTTAGGCAATAGTAATCTACATATAACCTCAATATCCATTCCAACTTCATTATGATCAATACTGGGGAAACCCAAGGAGAAATACATGGTCTGAAAAATCCATCACCCTAAAATTCTATGTATAAGTTGATCTCTCGTTGGGGGTGGAAAGATCAAAACATCCTCATGGAAGATGTCCTCATACTCCTCGACCACTACAGGAAGCTAAAAGATCATAACATCAACTTCTATAAGGGTAATACAAGAAAAATAATGAGTAATACACTATATCCTATTATGCATGATCCATCTTACTCTACCAAGACACCCTTTTCATCGATTAAGGAAACTAACATCCCATCAACCTTGAAACACCAAAAAATATTCCTACAACTATAAATCTATGAACAAACTATGGAGAGATAGTCAACACCTAAAGTGATGTCATAAGGCCACATAAAATACATAAAAAAGTATCACAATAATCTCTATCCACCAAGAGTTATGTATCACTCTCTATATAAGTGTTTTCTCTGTAAATATGTTCTTATAGGAGTCTCCAAACACATATTTCAAGTGAAAGGATCCACTAGAATATTTATATCTTAAAAAATGGATGTGGAAAGGAAAGAGTGGATCAAACCTGTAATATTAAAAATAAAGTAGATAAGACATAGATCATACCTTGAATCATAATAGGATACCCTTTGTTATAAGTGACCACTCCCAACAACTATTCTTGTCCATGAAAACTAGCTCCCTATTCCTGGCATGGACCGCATGGGGGTAGTGGTAAAAAAATAACAAAACACCACCCCCTTCTATTATTATCCCAACCCTCATTCCACATCCATTTCCTGATGAACCTAATTATCTAGCTATTTCCTCAGTCTTGAAAGTCCATCTATAATCTATTTTTCAACCACAGAATGGATTAGAAAATCCCATATGATATTTCATCTCCCATCATAAGACTATCATCACCTCTCCCTTGGCTAAATGGAACCTTCCTCCGAGCCCTAAACTGTAGAACCTTGATCCTCAAAAAATATCTATAAACTTATCACATGCATAGATCCTTCAGTCTATTCTCAGCTACCTAATATTGGAGTCTCTCATCCATGGTTCCCACTACAATAACCATCTATCATTTCTTTCTCTACCAAGAAGATCTTCACCACAATGGTTTTCACACGTTCCACAACGTAAGTCAAAATGAAACGAAATACTAATCTATCATATATATCTCTATGAATTTTTCACTAAAATTTAATGGTTTAAATAATGCATTATGATACATATATATAGATTATCATAAGATTTTAGTGAACCTCAATGTATACTCATCAACCATAACATTGTCCTGCAAGATATCTGAAATATCATGGATGAATACTACTCAAAACATGTCTTGGTAGATCTCAAATATGAAGAAATTATTATACTCTTTCTAATAGAGAGTCACCTCATCATGTAATTGAGTCTCCAGACTCTACCATCACCCTGCATATCCTAAGAGATGGATTACCACTAGGTCCACCATCTGACCAAGATGGGTCCTAACAAGGAATAAATTTTTCCCAACAACCTAAATCTGGTCCTCTACTAACTAGGGGTCTAGATTACTACAAAATATAAGGGTTATTTATCTCTAAATCCCATTAAGTATTATCAAAATATATACATCATTTTCATAACAACTAGCTACTCCATGGGTGGAGATTCGTTCAAAAACCATACAGAGGTACCACCTCTTGTACATGTCCATTTATTAATGCCTCATCACTAGTAAGATCATCCTCATGATCCTATTGTAGAATCATATCTAGTTATCATCGTGGAATCATCTTAAAACATCAATATATTCCACAATGATAGAGTATATCTTTTAAGATGACTCAATAAGGAAATTTAAATCAAAACTCATTCCTATATGATTCATGTACCAATTTTTTCCTTACAACCAGTACCAACATATACTGAGTCAAAAATAAGGTTATTTTTGTTCTTTTGAATGGATATGTCAGCCACAGCGCCAAAACTAGGTTTCCTAGAGTGAGATCCAAACATTAGACACATTATCATCATCTACCTAGTTAAACAACCAAATCTCACAACTATACACTACCCAAACTCCTATCCTATGATGACCTTATCTGATTCCACTATATTATGAACTGAGCCACTAAGGCTATCCTGGCTGTTTGTAATCCATTTGTCACATCGAAAGACCAACTACAATAGTCCATGGTATAGTTACTAGAAATGAGTAGGCATAAAACACACATGGCATGCCTTATTCAAAATACCTACACACACACACACATCCCCACACACTAATATAGTACTGAAAGGTAAAATACATAGAATAAAAAAAAGTATGCCTGCAAAAAAATCCCCCATAATATTTCATCATAAGTATGTGAAACCATAAAGGAAAAAATATAATCCATCCAAACTATAAAAGATTCAGTCCTATTAATAATAAGGGTACTGCTATCAAATGAAACTCCCAGAACCAACTGCCATTCATCAAGATCAAAAATGATCTATCTTCTCCTCATCAACCAAAGACTCTATCGAAAGTCCTTTCTTCAACACAAGAAAAGACACATGCAGAGAGAGCCCACGAGGGGGTGAATATAACTTACTAAATAGGAAAACTAAAGATCACCAAACCTAGAGTATCAAGGGAGTCTCCAGATCATCATCATGATTTTATATCAATCATAAATTGATATAATAAAAATAATATCCCATATATAATCAAGATAGACATAAATTATTGATGTAATGTCATAAATATACTGCCAACCTAGGATTTTGATCAAGGATTCTAGTTAATTATCATCTAGAGGAACTCACTCCTCATGTCTTTCAAGAACTGGTGGCTTCTATTAGAGAGGTCATGCTCATCAGGTCTCATAATGGAGAAGCAAACACTAGAACATAGAATATCTTTGTACAAATATATAGGATCACATCCAAGGACATTGAGAGATACATGATGCTAACTAGAGTAAACAAGTATAATGATGATATAACGCCATGAATTTTAGAATGAAGATATCAGATCCATCTTAGGGAGTAAAGATATAGTATTTCACTCCACACCACACAAAGGGATGCATGAATCTATCTAAGTGTTTTGAACTAATGAGTTTACTTTGTTAGGGGACAAAAGGGTCCAATGATGACTGACAGTGTATCCTTTTTATCTTCTGAAAATGGTTCCATATTAATTAATCCACATAATATTAACCATTTGGTTTCCCTCAAAAACATATTTTTCGCATAAATGATTGATTTCAAGAAGGTAAAATAGTGTTCCATCACAAACGTTGGATACAAGATATTCAAACGGTCTCCAAATGGGTTTTGTTTGGGGAGTCATAAATACCTAATAGTTCTCATATCAATGATTCATGCACCTAATTTAAAACGGAAGGAACTCATTGGGTAGCTTGTAAAATGAAACTGAAGAAATCATATTGGCCGAGAGGATTGGAATTCAAGATCATAACACACTTGTGATGAGAACAATTTCTTGTTCAAGGAATGTCTTATAGATTTAAGATATCTTTATAAATCCATGGTTAATTCCCAAGTATGTTTCCACGGATTACTAATATGTAATGATCGATCATAACCACACATTGTTTAAGAATCAACTATATGTATATATTTTTATCCATCAATAGTTAAATCTCTATGTATATGGGGTTGTCTATTAATGTTACCCTTTTGTGAAAAAATGAGGGATTCCTTGGTCTTTCATTGAAATGATGCTGGTTTGAAGCCATGTCATGGGGAGCCACAGAATTTTTCACGATCCTTGGGTTGGGAGTTGTTATTATATTGGGATCAAACCCATAATATGGGATTACTACCAATCTGTATGAGAGGAATCATTATCCACGTAGTTTGGTGTTGCTTAATTGGACACATTAACTTTTAAGGTCATGTGATAGAGACTGAACTATGTAGTTCAATATCATATAGTAAGGATGTCCAGGAAAAGGGTGCCTATTCAAAGATAGTGTGGGACTTATGTAGAGGCGGACCAAGGTACCCGGAAGAGATGCACTCTGTTGGATGGATATGAACCTACTAGGAATGCGGCTCAAAGAATATTAGGGAGATTTATGTGTTGGATTTAGACCTCTGGGAGGCTTCTAATGTATCCCTGTTAATTTTGAATCAAGGTTCATCTAGTTCAATATGAGTTGTGAATTACAAATTAGAGGAGGCCCATTTGAATGGTAGAATTATTGGGGTTTACATGTGGGAGATTCCCATTTGAGGGGAAGAATTGGGGCTTACACATGGGGGCTACCCATTTGATGCTACTTCATTGGGGATATTATTCTTTGAAGGATTAATTGTGGTTTCTAGAATTATACCATATATGAGTCCAATTTTAGGTTTGGGATCATGAAAATTTCATAATAACCAGTAACCTCGAAGCCCATGTGATTCATTCTTGTTGTGATAAACAAGAGGAAGTAGTTGATCTGATGATCACATGATATCACCCTATCCATTGATGGATGGTTATGGATACCAAAGGGATAGAGTAAGGGATTTTATTATTCCCCTCTCATCTCTTGTTTTCATATCATGTATAGTCACATTTGTTGATTTTTTCAGATACATCTGTGTCTGTGGTGAAGTGGAGAAAATGTGCCACCACCTGCTAGAAATCCAACAGATCACCTCATGAGGAGTAGCCTAAAATAAGTTATCAGAAAGATAAGAATGGTTAATGTTGGACATCATTAAATAGAATGACCAATGGTTATTCTCAAGGACTATAATGCATAGGTTCACATGATTTCCCAATGTTTGGAACCCTCTTTAACATGGGAATGTAAATCCAAGGTCATTTTGGGGGTCCTCCTTATTTTGTGGATTATTCCTACGACTCCACTTACCCTAGGTATGTAAAATTGAAAGGTTTTTATAATGTTCTATATGATATTATCACACATGTCATGTGGATTTGGAATGATCCTTAGCCAAAAAGATGGTAGATTGGTTCATGTAGGGGCCAACATGAGGACAAATGATATGATAAAAGAGCATGGTGGGAACTGGATAATAGAAAATCCTATGGTGCCTTGTTCTATATAGAAGGTTCTTACGAGAGATAAGGTTACCTTCTTATAGTTTCTTTCTATACAGGATAAGGGATCATTCACGTAGAATTGTGCTACGTAGATCCAAGTTCGGCCCATGTAGAATTTTTCATCAAGGGCTAGGTTCCACCTACATAGTGCACTGCTACGTGGGGTTGAGTTCCTTAGGAGTAGTGATTGGAAACACGGGGTAGGGTTCCACCTGTATAACATTTTACTATGTGGGAAGCCTATTTTTAAATTGGAAATTGGTTTTTATACCTGATGGGAATTATGTATACAATGGATTTTGGGTTAGTGGGCCACCAGATGAGTTATAAGTTACACCTCAATACTTTGTGATGGTTTATACCTTTAGGGAACCATCCAAGGTATCTAGTTTTCATAATTCCTCTAGATCACTCACATTTCATTCTTATGGGTGTGGATCCATTTATTCATTATTATTATTTTTTTGGTCCCCCTCATCATCAATTTATAAAAGATCATAGGGACAGAAAACTAGTGTGGCTGGTCGTTTGTGGTGGTCCATGAGCCTTCTTTTGAAAAAGAACATAGAGGACGCTTGGCCTGTGAATGACTTAGTTATCAGGTACATCATTCATGGAAGGGGTTCATCACTCATAGTGGTAGAGATCAGTATCCTGGTACTAGAAACAACTTTGTTTTGTTGGCCAGGAGCCGATGGTATCACCTCTTCCCTCAAACTATTTTAGTTCATGAAGGATATTTGTTACTGGGGGTGGAGTTTAACTCTATCTTCCAAAAATGTATTTTGATTTTATTGGGTGTTGGAACCACCATATCTATATCATGGACTAATTAGTTCATAGGTTCTTCATGATATTGTGGATCACCATGTGGAGTGGTGGTCTACGAAGGGAATTTCCCTTCACGATAACCCTATCCTTCAAAAGTTCATTCCTTAGAATATTTTTCATTGAACTCACCCTCTAATTTTATTTTCATCCTTTTCCAAATTGATGGAATTATTTTAATCTTATTTGTGTAATTTTTACGACATAACAAATTCCACCTCTATAATGGGTTTTGATCAGGATGAAGAGAAGACTATTTTGATGCAGAAAGTGATCCTGATTTGAACTGGTTAGCAGTATGTGTGATGTCTCATAGGATGGGTTCATTCCTACACATAGGGTTCCTATAAGATTTTTATTTACCATATTCCTTGTAGAAATTGGAACTCTTCATATTCTCCCAATTACTTTTTCTTCTATGAACTACCTCCTCTGAAAACTACTTCTTCTTTGTAGTGATATTCTTCATCAATAAACTAAAATCCTTATATTAAGTTGGAAATAATTAGACTCCATATTTTATGTAAATACTTCACATATTTAAACATTCCACAAAACATCACTCTATAGTTCAATTATACATGGTCCATTTCTTTCACGGATTTTGTGAATTGTTGGTTTGGGAGTGGGTGACTTCCGGAACTATTTTTGCACAGTCGAATCAAAGCATTTTAATTTTTACTATGTATTCCCTTGGATCCCCATGAATATATTTCTCCATTTTTATGATTCATTATAGGGAAAACAGTGGATTTGGCCTCTTCTTCTGTGAATATTACTGGGAGAAGAATTCATATGTCTTAGAGTGTGATAGAAAATATGAGAAATTATATCATTCCACAAAAGGGTACTCTGAAAATTATCTATCCACCAAAACTTATAACCTATCCATTTTATATCTGATTACCACATTATAATTTTGTGATCCAATATGTTGTTTATATTTCAATAGTTAACTAAAATCTTCCTTTTTATTTACTATAAATGTCTCAGGATCATTCCCATGTGAACATTGATGATATGTGGTAAATTATATTCTATTTAGGGTGAGAGGACATTTTCATTTTGAATGGATCTATGTGGATGAGAAGTAATTGAAATAGCCATGAAAAATAACAGGAATTAGTCATCTACGATAATCTATCTATTTTAAACCTCTCACGAGGTAATCCAAATGGGGGGTGGATTTCCAAATGAGATTTATGATTCAGAGGGAGATTCTTAGTTGAACTGGCCTAGGTATTCTAGCTTCACCAAAACTGCTTGGAATTACTCGGAAAATCGGAGGCTGACAATATATACTAGGCTGTGTAGATATCTCAGTTTCCAATTTATTCACCAACTGGCATACTATTTAAACTTCTTATCCACTGGTGTCCTAGAAGTAATACATTTCACTTACTTCAAGGTGAAGTGAGGATTATTTTGTGATATATCTACTAGCTAGTGGGAATCCCCATTCTTGGTAATATTTATGATGAATTTTTTCCAATGTACAATATTTTGGGGAATGCTGAGAAAGTATATTCGGTGGTGAGACGTCTTCTAGTCATAATAGAGATATTACTTATTAAACCCTTCTATTCCCACTCTCTCATTTCATTAGAAGATTGGTTAGTGTTGTTTTTATAAGATGAAGGTACAAGGAAAAATGTCTTCCATAATAGGACTCAACCAACCAAACAATCATGATCCATTCTGGGTTTATAATTTTCTACCCTTGAGGTGGGTCCGTATACTACATGGGGTTACATGATCTAGCCAAACATATCACCTGAACGTAGGCTATAGTGTTTCTTTTCCACGTTCCTAAAAGGATGTATTTTATGATCTCATGATGTTTATACTACTGTCTCAGTTGGAGCATTGATGATGGAAAACATATTGGTGTAGGGAAAACCCATCAACTTATCCATTCCATCCCCTACTTGAATTTATGAAATAATATGTCAGATTTAAGAAGGAAGATCCCCACATCATCTTAGTGGGCCATTTCAATTTTTATCTGGCTCCATGGGAGAGTGTTTTTAATACTAAAAGTATAAGCATACTGCAACAGTTTCTCATTTAAACTTCCATACTTCCCTTCTCAACATTTCCACTTATCACACCATGATTCACTATTTTATTTCATCCTTGCACCACGACATAAAACATATTTTTTATTGTAAATTCCAATTATTATAAAATATTTAACTTCATTTTTTATTCAATAGTTTAATGATTATCAAAATTAAAAATATTTATTTCACTTGATTTATGTTTTCATTGTAGTTGGAGGTGACTTGGAGGGCCTAAGATGAAGCTGAAGAAAAATGGGCCAAACTATGAAAGATTCCAAGAATCCAAGTGGAATAAAATGGATAATGAAACTACTTAGTGAATCCAATTTGGCTTAATTGTTTTGTAATGACCCTAAATTAGTTGAGCTATAACTCTTCTGAGGACACACAATCCCAATTCTTCCACTAATTGTCCCAAACAACAGGTCTATCCAAGGCACCAAATCTATATGATGTCAAAAGTTCATTTATGTTGTTTAACCATATATAGTGATTTAGGCCTTTAAATGATTCCAAAATTTCAGTGGTGTTGTTCATCATTTTTTATACAACTTTTTACTTTTTAAAAATCAAGATAATGTTTCCTACCCACCCAAAACCATGGGCCAAATGGTCTATCGAAATATGGGTTCCCAAAACAACCATCCACATTGGATATAAAATAATAACTTGGAAACCCCATTTAGAAGTTAGAATCGGAGGAAAGGTTCCACCATTACGGAGACCCAAATGATTCCTCAACTCCTTAATAGTTGTTCAAGATGTTATGGGAAGTGATACATCAATATCTATGGCTTATTCCCTTTCTATGGAGTTCTAAACTCCTCATGATCACCAGGGGAGGAACATGATGTAAATCCAGAGCTTCTTATTTGTAATAATTGAATTATAATTATAATTCATCATTTTTATGTTTTTTATTAATATTATTTTCATATTTCATTGATTTATGTTCTGGTATGTCATACTCGACTCATATGATCTAGTTTGGGGGTACTCATTCTCGTGATGTTTCACACACCATTCCCAGCATATTATCCCCTATTGTAATTGTGGTGTTTATGTGGTTAATATTTGTCAATTTAAATCTTATAAACACAAACATGGACATTTAATTTCATGTAACTATAACACATTGATATAAAATACAAACCTGGACAACACATTGAGTTATTCTTGTGTTTCCTTGGTGTGTTTTTATTATAAAGTCGAACACAAATCACGGAATCATTAACAGTATCTAGTGAATCATTGTGTGTTTCCAACTAAACCCTAGGGGGGACCCTAGTTTATAATTAGTAAAATTAAGGCTATAGGTGTTAAAAATAGGGATTAAAATATCTATACCCTTTCTCCAGAATGTATGTTGGATGAACATCATGATAATTCTTCTGGTTGATCACACTTAATTAAATTTTTTAATTTCTGATTTCTTTTATCACTATCCATTTTTTTATTCATAAATAATCAAACCCCAAGTTTTAAAAAAAATTATTCCCCTTTTTATTTTCATTATCATTACCTTATTTTTGTATTAATTATTTATGTCTCCATCAAGAGAAGACTTAGTGTTCCTGTTATATTAAAGAAAGTATAGTAAAAATAAACCTCAAATTTGATGTGATCAACAACACGATCAAATTTTAGAATCTTTTTTGGGGATCCAGGGTCTTTGTTTATCTTTATTTCCTTTTATTAATTTATTTTACTTCTTAATTGTTACTCCTTTCAATATTCCACATCCCTTTTGATTATTTTTGTTTTTGTTATTTATTTTATTTGTTTTGGTGTGTTTATTCTTCTCTCTCTATCTCTTTCTCTCCCTCTCTCTAATTATATATGTAACATTCTATTTTCATTTATCCTTTAAATCTTCTTATGTTATTTTATTTTACCCTTATTACATCGAAATATATAAAAAATAATACAAAAAATTCTCCCATCTTATTTTTATGACCAGGCCAGATAATGAAAAACATGTTGAATTTTACTTAGAAAATGAAAAGAAAATTCACTCCCAAATTTGGTCATCTAGATTAAGAAATTAATGTAACATTATGTGACCCATTTTGGGACTTCAATTGGTCCCAAACCAATCAAAAATCGAACCAAATTAAACCCCAAAAATCATGGATGAAAATAATTGAACTTTAAAATAACTGACCACCCTAGATGTGGAGTACTAACCCGCATACATCCAACATCTCGAAGAAGTATCCAACATTGATATAAGATCTAGCCTCATCCCCCACCTTCCAAAATTCTATTTTCACCCTGGTGAGGACCCTCACATATATCCCAAGGAGTTTTACATAGTTTTCTCCATCACGATATCCCAAAATGTGTCCAAAGACCTCATTAGATTTAGGGACTTCCCTTTCTCCCTTAACAGTGTATCCAAATAATGGATATACTATCTTCCTAACATAATTGGGAAATTGAGTGACCTAAAAAGACTCTTTATAGGGAATGTATTTCCTACATCTCGAACTATATCAATTTGAAATGAAATCTATGGAATTAGGCAATCATATGGAGATACCATTAATGAATATTGGGAAAGATTCAGAAGACATTGTTCAAGTTTCACCCACCACTAAATTAGTAAAAAATTTCTAATTCAGTAGTATTATAAAGAAATTTCCCCCATGAATCATGGTATGATATTTTTTTGTAGCCGTTGGTTACCATGTTGATAAAACTCTTTCCAACGCTCATGAATTAATTGACAATGTGGCTCAAAATTCACAATTATTCAGTACACGAGAAAATGAACCAACCCAATAATATCATGAGGTAATTCATTCATCTCTGGAAAAAAGGCATATATTAAACTATATGTGATTCATACCCTTCTAATGAAATTATCTCAATCACAAGGTAATTCAAAATCTCATACTCTTCCATTTCATTGTAGTATTTGTTCCAAAAATAATCATTTTTTCTAACTAGTGCTAGCAACTGAATGAAACATCAGAGTCTTGTGCATTAGTATTACCATGTATTCCTTTTCAGTAAGCACCACCCTTTAAGAAAGAACCATTCAGGCCAAATACAAACCCTAGGTGGAAATCACAACCACAGTACCAAGAAGGATGAAACTTAAGCTACCCTAAATAGAATTGGAATCAACAAGGACAAGGTATGAAACCTACATATCCCCCAATATCTCAAAAAAATCACCCTCATCCAAAATCTTAACCCAAACATGAGGACATGGTGAAAAAATGACAATCTAGAACCTCCAGTTCCAACAGACCACATAATAGGCTATTCAATACCCATGAAATCAAGTTGGACAATTGGAAAACACCATCCATGAGATTAGGATGAAAGGTTGTGGACAAATACCATCCCATCCTATTGATAATCCAAATGAAAAAGGTAATTCTTCCAAAATCTCACTTTTTAGTGGAAAAGAAGTTTTTTCTTACAATGATTCTATACAACATGTATTCCAGCTCCCTAAAAGTCTCTTTCCCTACCTATAAAAGATTTTAATGATAAAAAACTAAACAAAAATGTGGAAACAAGTTATTATTGAGGATTCCCTAGAACACTCTATTCCACTTCATTCCCCCAAAATAATATATAAATCTATGTAATCATTTGATAATGATAATGATTATAAAACAATTTATACATTTACAATGGTACAAGTTAGTATTTATTTGTATGATATTGTTAAACAGATCCCTCTCTATGCTAAACTTCATAAAGAGATTTTCACCCATATATGATGGATGAAGGGGAATGAGTGAGTCAAACTGGGAAGGAATGTCTCCACGTTAATACAAACAACAATTTCATCCAAATTCAAGTATCTGTGCACTTTCACGATACCTTGCACCATAGGGAGACTTTATTTTCTAATGAAATACTAGTTTTTGGTGATTAAATTAATGTGATTCCTTTATTTCTTTACACTTATCTTTTGTTTGTAGAGAATCAACCAATGGGCATAATCATGTAACATTCCAACAAGATCACAAAACACCCATCCAGAGTGATTGAGGATGTCCTCATAAAAGGGGGAAATCTCATTTTCCTCGTAGAATTATATTATCATGAGATGGAAGATACCTAAACCCATGGAAATTTTCCTCCCATTATGCCAAGGCGATTCTTTAAAATAGAAATATGGTCATCAACATCACAATGGTATGTTTTCTAGGGAGTTTTGTGGAGAAAATGTATGTTTTCATATCCTTGATTCCATGAAACTCCCCATTGAAGAGCACTCCACTCTTCCTGTCTACTCGATGGAGGTTCTCTCTAATGATACATAGACACATAATTCTCTCATCGACTAATAAACTAATATGTTTTTCTATTATTCATGCTTGGTTTCTTTGAGTTTTTCTTCATGTATTGAATGTTGTGTGGGTATATAAAAGGGTAATTTTTTTTACTTTAATTGAAAAGCGTAATCATTCTGAGGTACCCATGAATTTTGATAATACTGAAAATGTAATTTCCATTGAGTCTTTTTTCTTATAAAATAAACATAAAAATATAGAAAGTTTCATGGAACTCAATCCTCCTAAATCCCCTTCCCCAATCTAAAATCCAATAGTATAGGAATTAAAAAAACATCTTTATAATTTAAAATATATTTATCTTGAGGGTATTATCCAATTTCCCGTCATTATTTCAAAAAGAATTCTCTCCAAAATAGGAATAAAATTTGCTTGAACATTTTAGAGACTATAAAAAGGTGAAAGAATATACAATGGATAATATTATTGGGATTATCCAATCTATTTTTATGCACCATATACTTGTATACGATGAGGCTAAACCTGAAATACTATCACAACAATGCTTAAACCCCACTCTCCATAAAGTGGTAAAATTGGAAGTCAGTAAATTACGTACTAAATTTATCATTTATACTATATCTTATAATAAATGGGTTATCCTAGTGAATATAGTTCCTAAAAACTAGAATAGTTGTTGTGTCAAATGATTGGAATGAATTTGTTACAACATGTGTGAAAAACAGTTGGAGAGTCTCTGTTGACTACCATAGACTAAATCAAGACACATGAAAATACAACTTTTCTCTACTGTTAATTGAACAAATGATAAAAAAATTCGTTAATAAGTCCCATTATTTTTTAATTGATGGATATTTAGGTTACTTACAAGTCCATATTTCCCCTGAGGATCAAGAAAAGACAACATTTACCAGCCCATTCGGTACATTTTCATACAGAAGGATGCTTTTGGTCTATGTAAATCTCCTGGTACTTTTCAAACATACATGTTGATTATTTTTTATAAATTCCATGACAATTGTATGGAAGTATTTATGGATGAATTCACGGTTTATGTTTCTTCATGTTATGTTTATTTGGAACACCTAGTCTCTGACTTCTTCATTTTCATTGAAAAAGATCATGTATTAAATTATGAGAAATGTCATTTCATGGTTGAGAAGGGGATATTCCATGGACATGTTATTTTAAATGAGGGATTTAAATTTGAGAAGTCATAAAATTAATTAATTTATTCCCTTCCATATACATTATGTTTTTGTGATATGAATCATTTCCTAGGACATGTGGGTTTTTATCACTGATTCATTAAAGACTATCGTAAGATCTCAATTCCCTTGACTCTGTTATTACAAAAAGACTCTGAGTTTGTGTTTGATAAAAATTTTGAGATTGCATTCAATTAACTAATAATAATTCTCATGTCACCTCCCTTTATCTAACCACTATGGTGGGATCTTACCATTGAACTTATGTGTGACACCTCTCACTTTGCAGTTATGTCATTATTATCACAAAAGGTTGAGAAGCATCTTTATGTCATTGAATATTCCCCATGTACCCTTGAACCTGAACAAGAAAACTACATAAACACTGAAAAATAGATCATTTCTATTGTTTTTTCCTTGGAAAAATTCCGTTAATATCTTTATAGGTCAAAATTCATTGTGTTTTATAACTATGATTCCTTTCCATTTATCCTTAAAAATATAAATCAAAGCCCTTCTAGATATGGTGGATGCTCCTCCGGAAGAGTTTGAACTTGAGATTTATGATTATAGAGTAGTGGAAATTTTTTTATATAACCACATTAGTAGGATTTCCCCACTACTAGACCAAAATGGTGACTCATCCTTCCCCATTGGAGAATTATTTCCTCACAAGAACATTTATGATGTTATGGAACATACCCATAGTATGTAGACATTGGGATCTTTCTAGAACAATCTAAGGTCCTGACATATTTTAGCACATAAAAATCCTAGAGACGTAAGAATGATTCTGAAAGTTAAAGTTTGGATGACCCATATTTGTGGTGAATATATAGTGACAATGTTTTTCATAGTTGTGTCCCTCACCATGAATTCCCCTCAATTTTTATATTCTTCCACACTTAGGTTTGGGGGGGGGAATATTAGCTCACAATATATATCTCAGAAGGTCCATGACTCAGGAATGTATTGGCTAAAATTTTATGTATATTCCTATTGGTTTTGTATGTCATGTACTCAATGTCAATTCATAGAGAATATCTCCAAGAGGAATAAAATTATTAAAAAACCAATGTTATTTTCTGAAAATATTGATGCATGGGGAATTGACTTAATTGGTCCTTTTACAAATTCATTTGGATTTGTAAACATATTATTATCTATTGACTAATTATCTAAATGGGTGGAAGAAAAGTCCACCAATACTGAAGACAGATGAGTGTTTACTGATTTTTGTGAGGTACTAATTTTTTAGTAGGTTTGGTTGTCCAAGATTAATCATTAGTGACCAGGGTTCAAATTTTTTTCAACCACAACATGAAAAACATTCATTGTAACAATGGGGCTTTTCACAAAGTCCACATAGCATATCACGCCTAAACTAATAGAAAAGATGAAATCTCAAATCATGAAGTATAGTGAATCTTGGAAAAAATGGTACAAGAAAATAAGAAATATTGGACTTTGAACTTGTATAATGCACTTTGGGTATACCATAAAACTTTTAAAACCCTTATATGAATTTCAACTTAAAGGATTGTGTTTGGAAAGGATTTTCACCTCCCGGTGGAGTTATAGCACATGACATATTTGGTTTTTAAACAAGGTAATATGAATCGATCACATGTAGGTTATAATAGGAAGTTAAAGATTTATGAGTTTGTAGAAATTTAGTGTCATGAATATGAAAAACATCAAATATATAAAGAGAAGACAAAGGCTATCCATGATGGAATAATTCATTAGCTGAAGTCGTATATTTTTGAGAAGCTCTTCATGTTTAATTAAAAGATAATGCTGCACCTAGGTAAGCTTCTTTCCCGATGGCTCTGTCCTTACACTATTTCTAATGTTTACCATTTTGGTGAAATATAGGTTTTCCCTGAGATGAGTGGCTGAAGTATTACTGTTAATAGTAAGAGACTTAAACACTTTTACAAGGATTTTCCAAAGATACTATTGGATGACATCGTCATTTACAAAGAAAAATACCTGTGAAACCCACCAAGAATCATCCTTCCTTCCCAAATTCTCTCATTATAACGAGTACACTACATACTCTAGGTGTGGGGGAGATGGGTATATTATTTTGTTAGTTAATAATTTTTTTAAACTTTTTTATTTTTCTCTTTTTTGGATTACTGGATAGTATTATAACCTTTACCTCTCCTCTACCCTCACGTTCGTGCAAGATTATTAATAATTGATTGCACATTTATCATGGAATATGATTCCCACTAAATAATGAAAGCTATTGAAAATTCATAACAAATTTCACTTTTCATGTTGTTGTAACATTTAAAAAAATTTATTTCAGTGATGGAATGTGTGTTTTAGTATCGATTTAACATTGGTGTGTGACATTCATTAAAATTAGATGTTTTTATGATATAAATGGTTGTATCAATTTGAAAACTTTGTGAAGAATTTTACCCTTTTTGTCATTAGTTTATGGAAAAAATGGGTCATTTAATATATCCACACATATTGCCCCCAACCATGAAGTGTGAATATTTATTACTTAATATATGGTAAATATATGTTAGGATAATATTTCTATACATTATGATATGATTTTTACATACATTCATTTATTATTTGATCATCTTCGATACTGAACCAGATTGACCTATACAGATGTACCTATTATCGGACTGTTGCACAACCACATTTTTTTAAATTAAAATAAAAAATAAAAAATAATATCTATGTCTTGGGTAGCTCATAAATCACTCTTCCTTGACCTCTTATATTTTTATAAATATTAAAATTAGTGATGTTTGGAGATCAAACAAGTTTTGAGAGATGAGTTTCAGATTTTTTCCAATTCAAATTTTTGAAAAATAATATTTATAATAAATTAAGGGAGTTATGAAATGTACACATATGGGGATATCTATGTTTGAATCCTTAGGTTTTAATTCGGGTAATTTTTATATGAGTGTGTGTTGAAATCTTATTTCAAAGGATGAAGGGTATGTTAGGTGTATAGAATCATTTAAATATAATTTTTTTAGAATAACCTATATTTACTGGATTGAATGTTGAAAGAATTTCATAAAATGGTTTTCAAAAACACACATGGTGAATTAGGGACATTGTTTAGTTCTAAATTATTTTCTCATATGAGTATCATGAATCTCTTGGATATCATTTTAATAAAAGTTATGATACATATTTTCACAAGATCACTAAGAATAAATCCTTGATGTGATTTTTTTGTTGATTACATTTCCATCAAATATTAAATTTTCATTTAATGTTAAATAATCATGAATTTTGGAATATCTTCTTGCATATTTTTTGAAAATGAGAATTTTCCCTAGAGTGAAATATTTTTGGTGGGGGGTAGGTGTGATCCCACCATGATTAACTCTTTCAATTCACCCTTACACCACTGTATTAAATTTAATTCGTATTGTAAATTCCAATTATAAAAAAATTAATTTTATGTTTTATTTACTTATTCAATGTTTATCACCGTTAAAAGGTATATTTCACTTTTTTTGATGTTTTCATTGTAGTTGGAGGTGATTTATAGGGCCCATGAAAAAGCTGAAGAAAAAGGTGCTAAAATATTCAATATTCCAAGAACCCTAGTGGACTCAAGTGGACACTGAAACTAATTTTTACCTCAATTTGCGATTAAATTTTGGGTGATGATCTAATTTTTGGGGGATACAATTCTTCAAAAGACAACCAACCCCAATTCATCCAATAAGTGGCCAAAACGAATGGATTACTACAATGCCCTAAATCTGAAATAAGTTAGAAGTTATTTTTTTCTTTCAGCCGTATATAGATATTTTAGACACCAAATGATTCTAAACATTTTATGGAGATATTAAAGTGGTCTGGAAACAAATTTTTAGGATTCTCAGAAGCTATATAATGCTTTATACCCACCCAAAACCATGGGCCAAGTGGTTTCTTCAAATCCGGGAGCCCAAAATCACCATATACTTTCCCTATAAAAGAGTACATTGGGAACCTCAATTAGAATTTTGACTAGGACGAAAGGTGATACCATTTTGGAGACCCAAAGCAGTTATCTACTCATTCCTAGCAGCTATGTAGTGAATGTGGACTGCTACTTCAATATATATGGATTCCTCCCCTTCTATGGAGTTCTAAACTCCTTGAGATCACATGGGGAGGAACATGATTTAAATCATGAGATTATTTGTGGTAATAATTGAATGATATTTTTAATTCAATATTTTTATATTGTTTTTATTCACCTTATATTCTTATTTATTTAAGTTATTTATAGTTTTGTTGTACTCGAATCACATGAACATGTTTGGGGGTACTCATTCATGTGATGTCTCACACACAATTCACCACTTCTTCTACCCCTTTCAATTTCAGTGTTTTTTTGGTTCACATTTTTCAAATTAAATCTTATAAGAAATAACATGTACATATACTTTCATGTCAGTCTAACACATTGAAATTAAATAAAAACTTGGACAACATATCGAGTTCTTCATGTGTTTCCTTTGTGTGTTTCAGTTGGGTTGTCAAACACAAATCACCCAATATTCGTCCCTATCTAGCGAATCACTGTGTATTTTTTAATAAACCCTAAGATGTATCCTAGTATAAAATCTATAATATTATAGCTATAGGTGTTACAGAATAGGGACTAAAATATCTATACTATTTCTCTTTAATCGATAACGGATGAGCATCATCATAATTCCCCATGTTGGTCATGCTTAATTAATTATTTTATTTACTACACTGTTTTTATCATTTTATAGTTTTTTTCTTCTTAAATCATCAAACCCCATGTTTTACAAAACATTATTCCCCTTTTATTTTCATAATCATAACCTTATTTTTGTATTAATGGTCTAAGGCTCCTTTGAGTGATGACATAGGGTTCCTTCTATACTCCAGAAATTCAAGTAAAACTAAACAACTAATTTTACAAGCTTGATAATGTGATCAGCCACCATTCATGCCAAATCATTGAGTATTGATGGCATGGTCATGATATTGACTGATTTTTCTCAAATTTATTTTCTCCCTTACCAATCACCTCAGGGAGTAGTGATAGATGATGGAATAGGTTCTCTAGAAGATAGTTCTTACATTATTATGCTACGAGATGAAATATTAGACATTTGGGAAGATAGGATAACCATTTTCGAACATTATACCCTTTATAGGGTTTCTAGGAAAAGTAAATGCCTTTATCATGTCACATTTTTACCTCTTACCCATATTAAGAAGGAATATCACCCAGTGGTTCTTCGCCAATTATGAGTACTGATGATGCACGATAAATCTGGAATGTTAAACTTTATTCCAACCATAATTTATTAAAATAACTTATCATGGGAGTATGAAAAAATTTGGGTAGATTTATACCTTTATAGAGTATCGGTATATTTATTTTTATGAGTTCACAAACCATTGGTCACTTCCTATCCTATAAATGTTGCACCATCTCTTTCCCATCTTTCTAGAAGAAGAGGTTAATTTCATTTTTACATGAATTAAGAGGGAATTTTTTCCACATTCTATATTTTTTTGGAGAGTAAATCTGATCCAATATCCACAACTAATACTATCTAAAATCCTATTCAGTCGGGTCTAAGTGGAACATCACCAAACATTCCTAAAATGGAATCCAACCGTATATGCTTATCCTCTAAGATTGAGCCACCTATAGATATATATGATTTTCCCTCTTAGGTGTCATAATTTTGGGTGAACCTATATTTATTAACAAAAATCTCAGTTTATATACCCAATATGGAAGGTGGAACAAAATAGAGATTCTAACATTTCCCACATACATCAGGTTTTGTGGAGATTGGGATGGAATAAAATTTTTACTTTTATCATAGAGTATCCCTTAGATGAAGTGGCTAATAAGGAAGACACCATTCAGTGATTTTTTATTGATTTGGACTCAGGTGGTTTTAGTTATCAACACCTAGACCTTCTCGTTTACCAAATTATCATATCTGGAGAATACCAAGTTTCTTATGAAGTCAAACTTGATTAGTTTAACACCTCCCATCATCAGACGTAATCATTTCAGGATATTACCCCAGTGTTTCACAACATAGTGGTTGAATACGAAACATCCTATGTCCAAATGGTTTCACATTCTAATGATATACAAGAGTTTGAGGCATGAGTTGCTAGGATGAAGGTGTAATAGTCATCAGTGAGTTTAAATTTTGAATCAATTAAATATAAAGGTCAATACCTTCGGGCCATTGTTAATCAAATGCTTCCAGAAGGTGAATTCAAGGCTAAAAAAAGAATACATTATAATATACCCTTGACATACCACATCAGATGGTTATAAATCTACTAACAAAATAAAGGTAGGCTTTATTGTAAACCTTAAGGTTGTTCCATGTTTCTTTTTTTGTTAACATTTGGGAGAGACTCTAGGTTGTGGATGATCCTCCATTCCTACTCAAAGGATAGAAAATATGTTTTTCCAATACTTATCAATTATGTTTTTCTGAAATATCAATCAATTATAGTTTATCGAATTTTTAAAGATAATCTCCACCAGTTATCAATTGTAATCACAATGTTATATAACCTAATTGGAATGATCATATAATGAACAAATTTTTTTCTAGAGTTGAGGGACTTAGAGAGTATATCTTGATTGTTTCTAGGGTTATACACCAAATCCTATCAACTTTTTTTCCTTTTTTATAACCCAAATATTTTCCTAGGACCACATTGGATCAATCTTAGTGGGTATAGATTGAATTTTTTCTAGGCCTCTGATTGCATGTTTTTGACTTATCAATATTTGTGTCACTTTAATTTTTTATTTCTTGATTATTTTCCAAACCATATAAAGCATAGTATTGGATAATAGATACACCAATTTTAACCAAGGTGACCTTTTCATGTATTAATATTGGTGTGTTTTGTGTCTTGATTCATGGGACATTTAAATTATTGTAAACCATACTAACATTACTAATGTTTTATTTCGAAAATCTTTGAGAAAATATTATGGGGTGTGGGCTCTAATAGGGTTTATGAGCTAAGAATATCCTAATATTTCTCAAATATATATGATAGATTTTTCAGGAACCTGATTTTACAAATTATGAATCTAAAACATGATATTGGGAAAGTACATGAATAGTAACCATATGAATGGCTTCTAATGTGACATTTTTTGGGCCATATGGATGTATGAAAAACCTCTTATAAAGATTTATTTTCCATTGGATGAAAGGATTTTTTAGTGGGAGACTCATTTAGAGCCAAATGTGGCATATTGTGAACTTTCAAAGAAATGTTTCCAAAGGACACTGACCATCCATTTTAGATGGTTAGGTGAATTTATGGGAATCCCGATTTATCAAGACCATGAGGAGTGTATTTTTAAGGGAGTGATTTTTTAAAATGATAGTCGAATCTGTATCATCTTGGACAATGAATGGGAAAATGCTCCCACACTTATTTTGTTGGTTTAAATGAGGGTTAAAGCATAGTGTAGTTTAATATCATGAAACTAGGACATGGATGGATTAGTTAAACATCTTACTATCATGACATTATTGATATATCACTATACTCCATGAATGGGGTAAACAATTCACCTATTTTATGGTAGTATTCCATGTAATGTTCTACCATCTTCAGGAATGAAGTTTAGGGGGGATGTAAACTATAATCCAACGGGTTTCTAAATCCATGGAGTTTTTTGGGACTTAAACGTTATAAGGAGTACAGAGTTAGGAAAATCCTCTCCGAAGGATGGATTTTTCTCTAGTTTATAGGATCATTTTGGGAAACTTATACAGTCCCAACTGGGTAATATTGTGCATAGTCAAAAAAACGTTTCCCCAAGACAATATCCCTATATTCATAATTATCAGGGAATGTTATGGGGATTGAAAACATTCTATCCACATAGTTTGGTTTGTGAAATAAGGTTTCCTAAACATGAATGAGCCATTTCAGGTCAGAATTTCCCAGGAATAAGTAGAGGCATTCCCCCTATGTAGGCACCTGTAAGGAAGTTCTTTGAATAGCTCTAACCCATGCACAATGATGGAATATTTCATTTTCATCATGACTGGATCCATGATGGGAGATCAGGAATCACAACCTATTATATTATATGTGTATCAAGCCACATGTAGTACATGATGCAAAATTCCCTGCATTGGTTTTTCTTCATACAAAGGGAAGCTATTTTTTTAATTTTGGGGTGGCTGGACTAGTATGTAAAAAACTAGGTGTCACAATAATTCCTATGACAACATGAATTAGGTTATTTTTAGTTCATGAAATCATGATGTTTAGTACCACATTAGTTGGATGTTGGATATACAATTTAATGTCATTCAGTTTAAATTCATGTGGTGAGGAAAGATGGATGTGTATTTTAATGTATGAAATGATTAAAATTGGCCCTGTAGTTTAATGACATGTGGTGATGATAGTTTTTCCTAGAAACCATTTGTAATTGGAGGATAATTAGTTTCGAGATGTTCTGTTAGGCCCCAAATGTAAGTGGGGAGGTGAGGTTAAACCATGGTTATAGAGATTCTTAGATCAGGAGGAATGACATGGGGCATGAAATCTATCAGGGAGTGAAGAGGTACGAGAAACCTCTCCCAAGGATGACATTTCTTTTGATCAACATTCCTTTTTTTGTGGTAAAATTATGCAGAACCAACATGGGAATATTATTCATAGTTTAATAAAGGTGTCCTTAGGACACTAGACCACCACTTCTGATGGCTGGGGAGTTTTATAAAGATATGAAATGAAACCTGGCATGAAGTTTGATAAATTTTCTGTATTCCAAAAGGCATATATGAAACATTTAGTCCAATGAGTCCAAAAATAGCTACATAGATCTGACTCGTATGTAGGGGAACTTTTTGTTTCATTGATGGATCTCTTAATTGGAGACAAAAATTTGAAATATCTTTCTTAAATTTCCTTGTAGAAGAAAATAAAATTGTTCTTTATTTTCTCAATGGCTGGGAAAATAATATAGGTCCCATGTTCCACTACGTATCCTATGATAATATGAATCAAATAATACATAGTTCTGGGGGTAGGGGATCCTTGTGCTTATCTCACTCTTATAGAAGGAGGGAATTTATGAGCCTGACATGGTAGATGGTCAATGGAAGGGTGTTTTCCACTCCGAAGTGGGAATTAAAATTGTACAATGTAGTTTATATTATTATGAATATAATTTTGGTAGCATTTTTTAACATCATGTTGTGAGGATAGATGGAGAAAGAGTGTTCTAGTAGGAGTTTAATAGCGAAAGTGATATGAAATAATGTGAATGAGGGTCTAATAGGCCCCATGCCACACCCAAAACTCCTAAGGGAATATCTGGACAGGGGACCATAAGGTTGAATTCATTTATGATTGGTCCTAAATATTAAATTCATAGATGTTACTACATATCCCATATGGATGGGAAGCATGTAGTTCATGATATCAATACTCTCTACATAGGCATGGTCTATATTCCATGGGATTTTGTTCTTAATATTTTTTTACCTGGATTGGGGATTTAGGAATCCCTACATATCCAATGATGACAAAAATAATGTCATACATAGTTCAAAAAAATGTAATGGTAGATGAACAATGCTAAAGGCATTTTCATCTCTGGTAAGGGTACTTTTGCATCATGCAGTTTAATGTCGTATAGTGTGGAAATGGTTGGTAAAACCATGAGAAGGACAATTTTTTAGACCAGTAAGAAACATAATAATGATGTGAAAGAGACCCCGATGCCAACGGATAGTAATAAAATAATCCCATGAATGGAGGTAAATTTTCAGCTGGTCCTAACATGCAAGGTCCAGGCCTCATAACATATCATGTGATGATAGAAATCAATCAACCCATATTTCTTTGTAAGAATTCTCCATGCAGGTCTGAACCACACATATAAGAGATAATATTTCCTATAATTCATAGATAGGCCTAGAACATGGGGTTAGGTAATCACTATGTATCACATAGGATGTGAATAATTCCACACCTAGTTTTAGAGAAAGAGACTTCTCACATGGATTTGTCTCCCAAGTAGGAACAAGGGCATTTTACCATTCCGCCACATAGATCTAGATCTTGTGAAGATAATTTATCATTGAAATGAGTGTATCTTTATAGTTTAAAGTCATGTGGTAAGGATTATGTTCCATGTATTTTAACGTCATGCGATATGGACATTTCATCTTGAAGTTTAATGTCTTGTGATTAGATTGATAGACAGGAAACTACATGAAAAATATCTTTAATAACGCAACATTGGTGGCATCTATATTGAGCTTTCCATCTATTTATATCTAGTATTATTCAAAATTTTACTAGAAATTATGTATGAAATAAATTTCCTCCCATTTTTATCCAACATTGGAGGTTTATTTTTGAGTAACATCGGAGTCCTGAGGAACAACACCATCTATTATTCAAGGAAATACTAGAGGCCAAACTTTTTATTGATGGCTAGTGCAATCTATTTTTTTTGAACCTCTAAATGGTGCAAGGTATGAAATCAAATTTCATTGAGTCACTCCAATTCATCTAACCATTTTTTGGACTGACCATCTATGGATAGTTGATCATAAATATTAACATGGATTAAGAGAAATTGAACTTCAAAGGGAAAGACCGCCATTATTACATACACTAATGATTATAGGTATTCCTAAGTTATAGTGTGGGTCATGGTATTTTAGTCCCACAATGCATGGAGGAGCTTGTACAACCACATCTTATTATCCTTATCTACAAGATTTTGGAGTATATTTGATAAGGACTTGTTAATGTCCTATATTATCTTGTTAACTATTGTATAGTAGAGGGATGGCCAGTTGTTCTTGATACCATAACACTGATATAGTTTCTCCAATTTAGCATAACAAAAATTGGTGTCATTGTTCATAATTATTGTTTAAGAGACACCAAATATGCTAATGATGTTTTCATTCATGAATATGACAACATTTCTTTCCCAGACCACGTTATGAGGTATGGATTATTCCCATTTAGCAAATTAGTTGGTTTCTATGTTAATATACATTTAGTTATTGGGTGTATCAAGTGGATATAGTACCATGACATACATACCCCATATGGAAAATGTCTAGGAGTACTTATCTATGTGAATTAACTCCAGCAGTTGTGGGATGAAAAGAGCATGAACATGGAAGTAATGATACTTCATGGTGAATTTAGTGAAATACTTCATTATTGTGGGCCAGTAGAATCTATGTCTTCAAATTTTATGATAAATCATGGATCCTGATAGGTGGGTGCCACATGCTCTTATGTGTACTTTTTCCATGACAGCGGCAGTATCTTCTCTATAAATGAACATGAGAAGGACCCCATCAGGGATTTTCTTATATATGACCATTTCTTGATTTTTTCTATCATACAAAAAAATTAATTGATCATATATATATTTTATACCTTATGGCCTTATCTGATGGGAGCTCTCTCTTTTGGAAGTAGTATCCAATGGGTTTCATATAGCCGGTGGTAGGACCTTATGTCTCAGGAACTGGCCTAATTTTATTGATTTATTTTGTATTGTCATGAATTATTGGTTAGACCATCCGATGGTGGGAAATTCTGATAATGATTTCATCCTAGCCTTGATCATCCAGATCTATGGTTGTATTTTCCAATGCATTGGCCTATGTATTTTTCAATTTAGGGACATGCATCAATGTCGAATCTGAAAGGAATTCAAACATTAGTCATCATACGTGGTCTAATAGGGGGATCAAAACATTATTTTTGATATAATAATCACTATTGACCTTCTTGATGACCATTTTTGTACCGCTTTTTTATCATCATGATTTAATACTTGTACTTGAAGTGATAGATCTATCCTCGAAATGTGAGCCTGATATTCTTCTTAATTGTCTATGAACCCCTCCAAGAATAGGATGGAGTAAGTAAAGAACACCTTTTTTGTAGATATTAGTACATGTCCCAGCCCCACTTTTTTAAATTAATCTGTTCCATCAACTTTCCTGTTGGGATTCTTGATGCACTATCAAAACGAATCTCCCATATTTGGGGTTATTCTGGAATAGAAAAAATAACTTCATTGAGAAACATGGTTTTCAATGAATTCTTTTATAACAAGGGTTTCTCTGCCAAAAAACCAATTAATGACTAGATATTGATGGATTTCTAAGGAAAAACTGGATGTCAAACTACTACAAGATGACCGTCCACCTTGACAGAAATCTAGTAAACATTGGATGGATGAGAATTTATTTTAGTGGGTTTCTACAGAAGACCATATATAACTCATGATTTTATAGTTTTTTTATCCATTTTTGGACAGAAAATATTAGCACCAAACATATTTTATCAATATCTGAGTAACGATTTGAAACATCGATCATGGTTTGGCTGAGATAATAATGGTTTTTTTCACTATCAACATCGATCTTCTATGTTGAGAAAGAATGTATGTATCACTCTATGGTAGTCACATAAAAAATTAGTTTTCTTTTTTTGAAATGAGATATTATCACTGGAAGGCTTAAGAGAAAATTCATGAGACAATCAAATTCTTCCTGAAAGTCATGACTCCATTGATATGAAACCCCTTTTTTCATTAACCTCGTAAAGGGAAAACATTTTCTAGTAAAGGTGGATATAAAGCACTAAATACATGCCCAATATCCTTGATGTCCTCTTGACTCAGTTAGGTTGTGAGGAGGTGACATGCCAAGGATGGCCTTTATATTCCCATATTCGACTTTGATGCCAGGATGGCATACGATGAAGCCGATAAACATCCTAGAAGTAATGATGAATGAACATTTTAAGGGGATCATTTTCAATTTATGTTTTCTTTGTTTGTTAAAGAAGATTTCAAGATCTGACAGGTGGTCTGAACATTGTCTTGATTAAACCACAATGTCATAAAATTAGTGTTTAACAATCTTTCCCAGGAAGGGTTTAAATATGTGATTCATGTAAAGTTGATATGTGGTGTCGACATTCCTCAAGTCAAAATATATTATAAATCAGAAAAATACACCTTAGGGGACTTGAAGGAATTATATTATTTATATTCTAAGTCCATTCATATTTGGTTGTATCCTAAATAGCCATCCATGAATTATAGAGCCTGATATCCAACAGCTACATTGATCAGTAATTTAGTTACCGAGATCGAGAAATCAACTTTTCAGTAGTGATGATTGAGATCTTTCAAATCGATGTAGGGCCTAATTTTTCCATTTTTACTATAATGATGACTATATTGGCTAGACACATAGGATGTTGGATATCCTAGATGAAGCTAGTGCTGATGATATTTTCAACTTTAGCCTCTATTTTGGTAGCATGTGTTGCGTGTGTCCATATGGTTGACTGTTTCTAAACCTGATGATATTTTGGGAGGCCTAGGTGGTGATTAGGTACCTCGGGATCGAGGCCTAGAATTTTTGTTCAATTCCAAGAGAAAACCACATGATGCTGAATTGGGAATGTGGTGTATATCTCATTCTATTTAGAATACATGGCTACACTAGTCAAGCTGGTCCATGGATCATCGTCCATACCCAGTTTTATTTCCTTGAGTATGTCAATAGTGGTAGAGAAACCCTCCTCAAATGATATCGGGGCATCCCTAATTCCTTACTCCTCTTTCTCTTCCTCTTCTTCATCATCTTCTTCTTATTCCGATGGGAAAACAATTCTTGAATGAGCTATTAAGAGTTGTGGGAGGAGTTAATATCTAGATATTTAGAAGGTGAGATGGATTTCTCTAACCCATATGACAGTGGGAGATTTTATGGGGAGGTGGGAGTTAGGGATGTAGGAATGTATTCTTCATATTTATCCTCATTTAGTGAGTTAGGGGTTTATTTGATCTACGAGTATGTATTGAGGGAATTTCAATTTTTGAATTCACCATTATCTTTGGGTTTAGTAGATTTCTAAACACTATTAGACTCAATGGACATGCCTAAAATCATGAGGACTCCTAAATACGAGTTTAAATTTTGACTCAAACTCCAAACCTGATTGAAGAGATGTATGTATTCTTGGAGGAGCAGTTTGATGGGGTCAGCTGAGATCATTTAGAAACCCTTTGTGGTGGTGACCGAATCAATACCATAAACCAAGTGTACCTTCCCTTTCCCCACATGGAATCTTGCATCAATATTATATGAATTATAAGAATGTAATGGGGACTTATCAGCATATAATATACTGATTTTTTTCATTAATGAAATATTTGATGCACTGATGCTCTGATGATGGAATAATTTCATGTTGGTGAAACCAGGTCCTTTTGAGTAAGAAATTAAAGGTAATGCTCTTCTATATGACCAAAAATTATGAGCCTTCCATGAGGTCTCAAAACTGAGTCATTATCTTTATTTTTCCCAATGTATTCTTCTCACTTTTTTCGTAGCCCGGTAATATTCTAGAAAAAGGTGATAGATTATCCATGTTGGAACCCAGTAGATGAAGTGTTATTTCGAGAATGATTGATCATTTCTTGTCCATGAATTAATCCTTTGTGGTATATGTTTTTGGGAGGACCTTTAGTGATACTGGAAAAAATGATTTAGGGATAAACTTTATAACAAATACTACCACTTTCGTAATTTGGTAGAAAATTAAGAGGATCCTAATACACCAATGATAAGTGTTTGATGGCCTCAAGAACTCCAACTTCCAATAAGTAGGATGCTGAATTTTCTCTTAATTTTATATTTTCTATTGGAATGATATATTTTTGGTCACACTCTTTTGGGATACAAGGGTTGCATGTTGTAGGTGACAAACTTCACATATGAGTTCTTATTTGAGTGGTTCTCATGGTGCTGTCGGGATACACCAAAGAGCATCTTGCATTATGGTAGGTATATATTCTTACTTCTATGTGGCCACTATAGTAGACCAGTGTCCCCTATTGGAATATGTATTTTTTCATTATCCAGTTGTCTATTTATCACAGAATATTTCTGAAAAACCTTGTTGATGAAAGCATGGATGCATGTGTGCACTGGAGTGACCACCCTATTGTGTGGATGTGTTACCCCACTTCGGGAGACATGGATGTGCTAGCGATGGAACCATGTTTACCCAAAAATTTTCATTTTATTCAATAGTTTTCTAATGAATAAACATTATTGGATAGCATGTCCTTGTATCGAGTGAATGAACAATAATCTTTCCGATCATCAAGAATGACCTCATCATACTTTTTCATCTCTAGTAGCTAGAGTAAATTATAGTTCGTAGTGGCTATACAATTGGTATAGATTTCATCATCATAGAATAATTAATGTTTATTCCTCCATTCATCAAATTAATTTTTCTTGGGTCCTCTCCACTCTTCTTGTTGAGGTAGGGGTTACTATTGATTCCTAGGGGGAACTTTCATGATTTGGTGAACGCCCTAGAGATGGATAAAGGGTAGCGGCCTACTTATGCCTGATGGAGGACACTTCATCATTTATTGCTCGTTTTCATGGGACCAGTGGTTTTACCCAGGACTTAATCTGAGTCAATTGTATGGATTATTCAATTCTTCGGTAAATGGAGAAGAAATCCTGAAACCCTCATGTATATTTCACATAATTGAGCAGTGTTCACTGCTTTTTATAGAGGTTATTGATGTACAAAGAAAGAATATTTTACTTGGGAAGTCGCTGGCTCAAAGATTAGGTCATATATTTTCATTAAGAAATAATTTCTAGGACACTTTCATTATCCTATTGTTCATAGATTGAGAATTCAATGTTTTTAACATTAACAACATTGAGCTATAGAAGAAGAGGAACTTTTGGCAGAGATCCTCCCATACAATTATCAATCAAGTTTGAAAACTAGTGTAGCATAAAAAGGCCAAACCTTTCATAGTTTTCATAAAGAATATGAGTTTCAAAACATCGTGTTTCTATAGGGTTCCTATCCTGGGATCAAAATAAGACAGATAGAAAATCATATGTTTTTCTCGGTCACCTGATTCATTGAATTTTAAGAACATATGGCTCCCAAAATTTGGTGGTGGTGGAGTGTCACTCACCCAAGCAGGGTAAGGTTACCATTCTAGTTGTACCAGTGCATGCCACTCTTCCACTAAATTTAATAGATTTTCCATCACCATTTCTGGTTATCTTCTTAATGGAGGGAAATCTTGATACGTATATGTGATTGGTTCCAAGAAGAATTATGGTCTATACACCGTTTTGAGAAGGCATTATGACCTTTATTTTCTTTTCCAAAAGAAAGCCACGTGTATGAGTAACACTTGTTGGATGATTATGTTGAGGCTCTTTCTAGGGAGCATATTCGATAGAAAGATGACCATGAAGAAGCTCAACATTGATTCACCTTAACTCTTTCATTTTAGACTCCTTCCAACAGAATATTTCATCGAGTGTAATGGGATAATTATTACAAATAGGATGTTGTGGATCAAATGTGACTATTATTTTATTATTATATTTGTTAGAGGTTCTCTGAGGTGGTGGTGGGGGATTGATTGAAGGAATACCTAGGTTCAATTTAGATCTCTAGTTCTGAGTGTGGACACCATCATTCTCAGTGTGGATTATAGTCTGGGTAGAACCATCCTCTCCATATTATTCTGCATTTGCATCATTTTCTATGTCGTTTTATATATTAACATCCATGACATTTAACAATTCATAACACAATGTGTATGACATAAAAATTGTTCAGTGGTAGGAGAGATTTTTGGATCCTCTTAGAGTTTATTGGTGAAGAGTAACTCAGAGGGAACCACTATACAACCTTTCTGTACACATCCCTTTTAGGGGAAATGATCCACGAGATAGGATATAATGAGATACCTCTTTACTTTTTATCCTTTCTAAATGGGACATGACTGATTTCCTCTCAGAGGGTCATTATGGTAAAAATAACCCCATCCCTACGTGCTGGGGCTGCTATCTTAACCTATTTATTATGCCTTGTCCCTAATTTTTCTATATTATTGGGAAAATTTTATTTGAAAATTCCCCCATGCCTACAAACAAGTGCTTCTACCATACTGTGGTGGTTGCTACTACTATTACTAATTTATTGTTCTCACACATTCTCATTCATGTGTGAACCAGATATGGTTTTGTGTCTAAATGTGAACTATTAGTTTATAAGGGCTTCAAAATTTCTTGATGATTGGATTACCTTAGGAAAGAATCTAGCTAAATGTTCTTAGTTTCCTTGTTTATGAGTTTTTCAATGGTTAGATCTGATTGGACCCACTACTTTTGAGGAATACTCAAGTCTAGTTCTTATTGAGTATGTCACCTTTTTCAAATATGGATTTCATATGATAATTGTCTTCAGAAAATGGAATTAAGGGATGTCATTTATAATGGGTTGTTCTGAACATGGCATGGGGTAAAATACAAAGATCCATGCATTCCCCAACCTTGAATATGAACACCAAATAGGGCATCATAGATAATATGATGCTAATTATGTAACGCATGGAGGTGGGTTAGTTGGATATATTTCTTCCTCCTCTCTCTTGTTGTTTTCATTCATAATGAAGGGGTTCAAAGTCGATTGAACAAAAAATCTATTCCAATATTTTGACTAGGTCTATGTACCAACTTTTGTAATGAATTTTTTCTTCAATTTGTGGAGATTTGTCAAGATATTGAGATGAGTGATATGTATGAATTCATATGATAATTCTTTTGTTATATCAAACTGAGAAGTTCATGTTTTAAAAAGCCTAACTGTTATGTAATTTCATGATAATTGTCTTCTCATGATACACATATCCTTTTGTTACTCTGATAGTTATTACTCTACTTGATCTTCCCAACTTGAATACTTTTTGATGATTTTTTCACATGTAACGGGGCTTGTAGGGGTCTTTTTGAGATGCGAATAGTCCCAAGGTGTCTAATAAGATGAGCCTGGCCCCAAGAAATCTTCAAGTTGAGAAAGGATATCCGTTGTTATTGGCGGGTTGTTTGACAAGATTGACCTGATCCATCCTAGTGCCTCTACATATGAGGAATTTCTTGTATTTGATTTAGAAATGGGAGGATCTTCCGGCCAATATAGAACATGACAGCAGGAATGACCTCTACAGTTTGTGCCATGATTGTTATGTATACCATCATGTATTGATGTCCAAGTATAGGGGGATATCTGTTATGTATACCATGGGGAGGACCATCAGGGTAGATGTTAGTAGGGGATGACCTTATTGTTGAAATGGTATGTCTCTGTAGGGATAACCTTTATAGTTGGATCCACAATGGTGAGTACTGCCAACATAGCTTTATCTCTGACTGTAGGGAGAATATCTACAACATATACCTTGGGTAAGACCATCAAGCTAAATGTCATCATGTAGGGGACCTTTTAACTACAATGAGACGTAACTACGAAGAAGACATTTGTAGTTGGTCCAACAATTTTAATGAATACCATCATAGATTGATTTCTGACAATAGGGTGAATATCGGTAGTATATACCCTAGGTAGAACCATCAGGGCAGACGAAAGTAAGGGGATGACCTTCTTACTGTTTTATATTTTGGCCACAATGAGGTCTACCAAGATTCAAATTAGGTGATAGGCCCTCATGATTGTTTCTTTCTTATCCAAAATGTTTTCCATTTTATGTGGAGGACCTTTAGAGATTCTAGTAAAAAATATTTTGGGGAGGCCCTTCATAATTGATACTACCACTTCCATAATTTGGTAATGCATTGCCCGGATCATGGGGGACCAGAGATAAGTGTTTTATGTCATCAAGACCTCTAAGTTCAAGTAGATAAGGATCTTGAGTTTTCTCTTAATTTTCTAGTTTCCTTTAACATGATTTATTCTTGGGTGCTCTCTTATGGGTTATTGGGGCTGTATGATGTTGGTGAAAACGTTCACATATGAGTTCATATTCATGTAGCGCAAGTGGTGCAATTAGGATACACCAAATATCATCTTTTTTGGGAAGAGATATATGCCTACCATTGAGCGGCCACCATGGTGGACCGGTGTCCCCTAATTGGGATAGGTATTTTTTCTTGTTCTGGCTGTTTATTTATCACCGAATAATACAGAAGACCCTCCTTGATTGTAGAAGGGATGTATTCATTCTATGGAGTGACCACTCTATTGTGTGGATGCGTTATCCCACTAGGGGAGGCATGGTTGTGGGCCCAAATCATTTATATTTACATGGAAGTGATTACATATTGAAAATTCTGTAGGATATAGTTAGGAAATGATGTCTAATCCTCCATCATCACCAAGAAATATTGAGTTCAATATTTTACTGGAATGAGAATATATGCCAATTCTGACATCAGAGAAGGCATTTATATCTACTATAGTCCTCCATTTTCTACTAGTAGGTAGTGAATGTTCTCATATACGGAGGTAGAGGAATGAGTTTTCCCCTAGTTTATAGTTTGGATACGCCAGTTAATTTTTCTATTTGCCACAATATTTTTCTGATGGGCTTGAAATGAATGAGGAAAAAATTTCATCTGCTCATTGTGGGCCAATATTGTTTTATGGGATTGATATGTGTCCATATGAGTTTTACTTGGCCTGCATTTGGTTGCCTCCATATTTTACTAGTGAGCTTTAAATTTGTGAGAACAGATTTGTGTGTACTCATTGGTCCCCATAATATTTGACATATGGGATTCTTATGCATCAGAAATATTTTTACTCTCCCTATATTTGATTTCCACCACATTTGACTTGGGGCATTAAATATGTTGGTTGGGATATTCATCTTCCTATTGTTTTTTACCTATTTGGATGACAGGCTTGGAATGTATCAGTAGAAAATATTTTCTACTAATAGGTAGATTCCACCCTATTTGGATAATGGGATTAATGTGAGTTAGTAGGAATTTTTAACATCCTATAATGTTTCTCCCTACCTACATAGCTTGATTGGATAGAATTAGTGGGAAGTTGTTCTTGATTGTAATTTTCCACCATATTTTCATGGTAGGATTAGTGAGAGGGAGAATGAATATATGTATGACTGTAGTGTGCCAATGTTTTTTCAAGGAATATTTATTCCATTAGAATGAGGGTGATGACATGTTCCAGAACATATGATCATCACCCTTAGTAGGACGTCTGAGGGACCCAGGTCTATGTTCATTTAGCAGGGGTTTGGGGGGGTGATATCCTCCTCGGGGTAAAAATATCTTTTCAAATGGTGTCAATGGTAATTTATTTCGGTAGGGGTCATTGAACAGGACCCATGTTCTATAGGGATGTAATAATTGTTGATGAATTCATGATCCTCTTTATGGTAAGAGTGTAACTCATTGTATAATTTTAGAAAAAGGCTCCCAAAACCAGTTGGAGATGCTTAGTGGAGTTTCCTAGTTCAGGAACACCGATCGTCGCTGCATTGACTTCTAGCAGGGAATCATAGCCTAGAGGGCCTTATTAGCTTCTTTTAGGGTGGGGATTGTACCATTGTGGTGGTACTCTCAAACTAGTGGATTCGAGATCCAACATTGATTGAAAAAGGGCGGTGATGGAATGCTCTACTTTGTAGACTAACCGACCACTGCGATGGTTGAAATTCATTTCTGTGAAAACTTTTGAGACACCATTCGATTAAAGGAAACTCTGAATGGTTCCATTAATGGATGTTATAAGTACATACAAAAAAACATCTACAACTTAGCATCTCTCAAGAACATGCATAATTGATGGCCTCGTTTGGCCCTATTATTTTTTTGATGTGAAAAGGGGATGAAGTAAGGTAACACCACTACCTTGGTTAAGGATTCACTTCGAGTTCACCATTTTTTTGACCCAAATATTTTTCCTAGGTAGTGGATGAAATGGTCTGATGATGATAGATAGTGTATTATTTTTATTTTGTGAAGGATGTTCCACATCAAGTCAATCACATCATATTCCCCATTTATTTTCCCATGAAGACGTGTTTCCTGCCCAAATGGTTGATTTCAAGGTGGTTAAATGCTTTGAAATCATGGTATTTGGGTACAAAATCTTTTAATAGTCTCCAATGGGTTTTTTCATTAAGCTAAAGATAAAAAATGGTTATAATATCCATGATTCATGGACCTAATCTTCAAAATAAGGAACTTATGGTAAGCTTGTCCAATGAAACATAAAAAGTAACAATGGTTTAAAGGATGGGAGGTTGGGATTATAACACACTTTTCGAGGGAAATATTGCCTATTTCGGGACACTTTTATAGATTTAAGAAATATTCATAAATCCTTAGTTCATTCCCAATCATATGTCCACAGATTATTGTAAGGTAACGATTGATCCTAACCATGCACTAGTTCAGAATATTTTGTATTTATCTAAGGCTATCCATAAAGAGATAAATCTGTACGTATATGAGGTCATCCATCAATAAATACCTTTTTTGGAAAATTTAGGGATTCCTTGGTCGTTTATTGAGATGAAGTTGGTTTTTAGTCACATCATGGGGTGCTCTAAAATTTTTCATCATTAAGGGAAATTTATTTTATATGTTGGTTTTGAACCCATAATATGGGATTCCTATATATCTTAATGGGAGGAATTGTAACCCACATAGTTATGTGTCTCTTAACTGGACCCATGACATTATAAAGTTGTGTGACAAGGAGACAATCATGATTTTCTAATGTCATGCCATAAGGACGTACATGCGAAGGGTTGCGGGTCATGGATAGTGTTTGACTTATGATGGTGTGGTCGGACGTACCCGAAAGAGAAGTAGTCTTCAGGGTTGATATGACCCTACTAGGAATGTGTCCCAAAGAATATTTGTGTGATTTGGGTGTAGGATTTGGACCCTGTGAAGGCTTCCTATGAATCCAAATTAATTGGGAATCAAATCCCATATAATTAGATAAGAGATTGAAATTACACCTTATAGGAGTCCCATTTTAATGGGGGTATGATTGGGGAATACATGTGGGAGATTCCCATTTGAGGGGAATGGTTGGGGCTTACACATGGGACCTTCCCATTTGATGGGACATCCTTGTGAATATGGTCCATTGACGGTTGAAGTATGGTTTCAATGAATATACAATGCATCATTCTGATTTTAGGTTTTGTTTCATGTATATTTCATAATTTCCACTAACCTACATGCCCAGGTAAGTCAAGATTGGTATGAGAAAAAAGAGGGATTAGTAGATCTAATGACCACATGATCTCAACCTATCCACTAATGGATGGTCCGGAGCCTAAAGGGGGAGAGAGACAGATTAATGTTTGATTTTATCGTCTCTTGTTTTATTATCCTAGTTAGCTTCATTAGGTGATCCATATATATATGTCCCATGAAGAGGTGAGGAGGATAAAAAGTGTCACCTCCTGTAAGAAAAACTATGTACTTACCTCTGGAGGAGTTCCCTAAAATTGGTTTTGGGAAAGAGATGAGTGTTCAATGCTAGCCCTCATTAAAGGGAAAGTCTAGTGGTTTCTTTAAATCCATAGAATAGAGAGGTTAAATAGAGTAACCCAATTTTAGAACCCTCATTACCCTTGGAATGTTAAATAAAGTCCATTTTAGGCTTCCACCTTGTTGTAGAGATTGTCCCAAAGACTCTACTTACCAAGGGTATGTAAACTCTAAAGGGAACACTGATTCTACTGATGATTTTATGATACGTTTTAGGTTTATTTATAAAGGGACTTAGACATATGCCAATAGATTGGTTCGTAGAGGGGATAAGATGGGGCCAAGTGATATGATGGAAAATAGTGGTGGGAGCTAGATTATAGAACACCCTAGGATATCTCATTCCACATCAATGTTTCTTACATAGGATGGGGTTCCGTTAGCATAGAATATTTATTTGTGGTTGAGGGTATCTTCAGTGCATTATTGTGCTACATGGACCCACCTTTGGACTGTGTAACATTTTTCTTTGAGGGGATTGGTTCCTCCTATGTATAAGTTTTCTATGCGGGGTGGAGTTCCTTCTATGTAGTGATTTTATCTATGGTACAAGGTTCCATCCACGTAGAATTTTTCTATACAGGATGCATATTTTCAATCGGTATATTTGTTTTTATGACTCACATTAATTATTTCCAACAATGATATTGCATTTGTGATCAACAAGATGATTTATTTTTTTCACATTAATTCTTCAGGGTGGGTTTTACCTATTTAGAATCAATAAAGGATTCAGTTTTCATGGTTCCTCTAGCTCTTTCCAATTTTTTTCATCTGAGTAGGCCTCTATTTGACCATCATTATTCTTTTTTAATGTCCCCCATTGAGGTATATTTATATAAGACTAGGGGTAACAAATACTAATGCAAAAGTTTATTCCCTATTGGTTGTGATCCTTATTTTCTGGAAGACCGCGTAAAATTCTTGACCCATGAACAACTACGTCAGTGGAGACATCTTTTGTGGAAGGGGCCGTCATTTGCGGTGGTAGAGATCACAACCCAAGTCCTTATAACTACTTCATTTTTTGTGAGGAATATACGATATCACATCATCCCGTGAACTATTTTTGTTCTCGAGGGATATTCATTTGTAGGGGTGGAGTTTACCACCACATTCCCACCAAATATTTGGATTTATTTTGCAGGTTCTGGATCTATAATCTGTTTCATGTAAACTTCATAGTTCTTAGGTTCTTTATGATATCGCAGACCACCATATGGAGTGGATATCCGCAAATGGATTTTCACTTCACAATTGTTTCATCCTTTTCATTCCTTTGAATATTTTTCCTTAAGGCCATCCTCTGATTTTCTTTTTTATTCTTTTCCAAATTGATGGAATTATTTTAATCTTGTTTGAAGAGTTTGCAGGACCCTACACCAATATTAATCCATAGAGTGGATCACTTATCATATTCTCCAAAATAGATGCCTCATCTACCCTCATAGGGACGGATTAATGGAATGTTCTGTAACACCCGAGATTTTTATGAGTAATATTTTGTTTTTATCATCAAAGGAATCTTTCACTACATACTAGCTTGGATTACTTTACACGCAATCACGACCTTCCTCGATAGCTTTCGTCGTACGCAATACTGAGTTTCACTAAACGACGATATGCTATTAAAATATTATAAAAACTAGCCGTTATGAATAGTAATAACCACTTTTTGAAATTTTATAAATTTTATTTTTCAAAATGGACTTCATTTTTGGATTCGGAATACTGAAATTAGCCTAGGGTAAAATTTTGGTATTTTTCTGAAAACTTTGAATTTTTGATGAATAGTGAAACCACTAAGTGGTAGGTTAAAAACTGAATTTTGCATAAAACATAATTTTACCGCTTCTGTGAATGGAATTTAGAAAATCCGACAGACAAGGTTGATATCAGTATGAAAAATGTGGTTCAATGAGATAAAAATAATTTTTTGGTGAATAGTATCTTTTTATTTTTTTTACCACGGTTAATAGTAAATAGGGTAACTAAGGGTAAATATGATATTACTATTACCCTAAAACATGTCCTAATTCTATTGGATAAGTTTAATTTGACCAAAAACAAACTTAGGAATAAAATATGACAATTTAGGCCCACTTGGGTTAGATTAGGACATTTATTATTAATTTATTTAAAGAAGGGTTAAAATAGTTAAAATCAATGTTTAATAAGTAAATAATTTGTAATATGGGGTTATACATAAGATAAATTCGACTATAAATATTCATTAGAAAGCTAAAACGATTTCCTACATAATGGTAGTTTATTTATAATTTTTAGACATTAAATAATTTAATTTATTTATGACACAATGATGATGCAGTAATTATCTTATTAATGAAATATTGACATAATTGATGTTATAAAAACCAAAATAAATGTAATTTGAGACTTTTAATGAATTCCACTAATTTTCTAGGTTACTATGATATATTATTGTTGATTTAATCAACTTTGTTCGAACATATAATTCTGTTATGACTTTCAAAAAAATCATATATCAAATAGTTTCAAAATTGACACAAAATAGTTTTTAAATCAAATATTATATTATTAATTGTTATTTTATTCCTAAAAATCTAATGTTCGCCCAAATGACTTATATAATGATATATATATTAATAATAAACAATTTGGGGTTCGTTTGGCATGTTATAGTAAGTTTATTAACCATATAGTGTAAGAAAACAAAAAGACATGGTAAAAGTTAAATTATTTAACATAGAGTTAAATCTAATTGATAAGGTTAAAATAATACCCTAAACTTGTCTAAATCCTATTGGTTGATAGTATTTCGACCCATCCCCACTTTAGCTTCGAAATAAGACCCTTTTGAACCATTATAAACCGATTTTGACTTTAATATAAAATAATATTTTGAGATATTCCTAAGGTGCCCCTCTCCTCCCTTATAAAAGGGCACCTTCTCCCCCTCCTCCTCACACCAATTTGAGCACTCAATCTCAGCCAAACCCTGCCATTTTATCCTCTCAACTTCCCTAGAATAATCCTAGAGGTCCTGGTATTCTTCAAATACCAATCTTAGTTCCCTAAGTGGAGGATTCAAAGAGGCTTTCCAAAGAAGAGGTAATATCCATTACCGATCTTTTCAATTTCTTTCTTCTTCAACTTCTTATTTTTTAGTTGTTTCATGATAAAGTAATAACATCAGTATTAATTACATACTGATATGTTATTATAAATATGAAACAACCCTAATTCACCTTCTATCCATCCTACGGAAAAATGAAATCACCGCGCGTGCGTACGTACGGAATACCGTCTCCACACCGTGGTGTAATCTATCTTCCACCATCACCTTACAAGGATGGGTATAATGGTGTAATGAGTAACTATTTATGATTATTATAAATTAATATTGATACTGAAATAATATATATATACTCCAATACAATTCCACGTTCATAGGAACGATATCATCACTCGTGCGTACGTACGGAATACCGTCTCCACGATGTGATGCGACTCATTCTACATGATCTTAATTTCATAATGATTATATAAATGAATTGAATGAATGAATATGATATATACTACACTAATACCATTATGGATATAAGGTATCTACAACCTAAAGATTAGAATACGAATTTATTCGACAAAACACGCATAAGAACAAAAAGTTATAAACACCCGAATAACAAGTAGCAATGAAATATTACTACTAAGAAGATAAGAATATGACCATATATGATATCATAAAAATAAGTATGATTATATAATAAGTCAATAACATTATTTAAATCATTATACAGGAGGTTCGGACACTTACAAAGCAAGTCGGACCTAAGGTAAGGGAAATATCACAATCTCATTTTTATCTGAGATTGTTTATACGTTGGTATTTTCTAGGGTGTATTTTATCATACACATCCATGTTCCCTTAATATGTAATATTATTTCCATACAACTAAAATTGTTTAAAACCTATTTTACCCTTTGGTGAGTTTTTAGTAAAATATATGAAAGTAATATTTTGTCGTACGAGGTACTTTTTTGAATTTTTCTGACAAAAGTACGAAGAATGTTTTTTTAACTTATACGGCATGAATGGATTTTTAAAACATTATTTCCAAGAAGCTTCCTTTACAAGTTTTCAAGTTTATTTTTAATCAACTTCTTTTAGTTTATAATTTTATGACATGTTAAGAAAAGAAAAAGTGTTTTTGAAGAAGAAAGGATATTTTCCTCAAGAATGGAGTTCAAGTGTTTTATCAAAATTATTTTCCATCTAAGATAATAAAGGGGTCTGTTTTTATCCCTATTATTACATTGATTTGATTATGTTGTGAGGGAATTATTTTTATGAAGTCATTTACCTTATATGATTTGTTTTATGATGTCATGATGTTTCAAGAATCGCATTTTTGTTACATGTGTTATGCGATGATGTATGATTTATGATTATGTGGCACACATATGAAATGATTCATTATAAGATGGGTGGGACCTATATCTCCCTCCAATGCATTGGGTAAAGATTTATATCTCATGAGATAGACATGGCTGGAACGGAAGGTTATTTCGGTTCAGTGAAACAGGACTGGAACGAGGGTGACTCGGTTCCGAAAGGGACGTTGTCCACTAAGATAGTCTTGGCAATGAGTCTTGACTAATAAGAAATGATTCTCTATAATTATGTGTGCATGCCACAAAGTTTCAAGTTTTATGTTATGATTATGGGGATCTCATTTTCACTTCTATGATTTATTCCATGTTAAGATATTATGATCTCTTTTGCAGGTTATGATTTTCAAAAAGATATGATATGATTTTTATTTCCTTTATTTGCCCTTGCTGAGCATTTGAGCTCACCCTTTTTTGTATGATTTCTTTTCCCCAGGTCAGGAAGATGGATATTAAGTAGAATATGCTAAAAGGGACCCTAGATATGATGAAATAAATGTTAGACACTGTAGAAGATTTATGAACCAGTTCTTTATGTTTCTCAGTTTCTAAAGACACTATACCTATACGGTCCTTTGTGGTTTTGTCATATGTTGTAATAAGTGTGCTTCAATTTTGAAGTATTAACAATGTATGTAAAGTATGGGTCGTTATAGTTGGTATCAGAGGAAAGGTATAGTCAACCTTTGGAAACTAGGATGTGAAAGCCATAGTAAGAACCCTAAGGATAAGTCTAAGCATAGAACACAATCTTAGTGTTTTAGAAATGGCCATGAATAACCTAGGATAAGACCTTAAGCGTGAAAATCTTATTCTTGAATTATGTGGTTTTCCTATTATAATTAGTGTTTCTCACACTATTCTCCTTGGTTTTAGTCAATGGCTGGAACCCGAAGGAACCATGTTAATGCGGAATGCGATGGGAAATGCAATGATTGTCCCCCTGAGCAACCAAACGACATGGGAGCTGGAATGAAAAATCTTGTAGCCATGCTCACACAACATTCTCAAGCTATGAATCATGCAGGATTTCCAAATGAGCAAAGGAAGGAGCAACATTCTATTGAATCATTCATGAGATAGCGTCCACCTTCATTCAGCGGGTCTACTGATCCATTATTTGCTGAACAATGGATTAGTACTACTAAAAAGATATTTTCAGTTCTTCAATGTTCTGAGCATGATAAAGTCATCCTAGCAGTGTATCGTTTGGAAGGAGATGCTGATCAATGGTGGAATCTTATTAAGAATACGAGGAAAATGGATGAAATTGAGTCCATGGAATGGGACGAGTTCAAGAACTTATTTTTCAATATGTACTTCCCTCGTATTCTCCGAACAAAGATGGAGAAAGAGTTTCTTGAACTGAAGCAAAGGGATGATGAATCTGTTGGTACCTATGAAGCAAATTTTACAAGACTTTCAAGGTACGCTTCTGGTATTATTATCCAACCTGAGAGTAAGATCGATCGATTCTTTAGTGGATTAAAACCAACTCTTCGAAGGGTGTTAGCCATAAGGGACTTCAATAGCTACGAGGAAATCATTCGATGTGCTCTCAAAGTCGAGATGGAGATTGGAGTAACCCATCAGTCGCATGGGTTTGATAAGAAGAGGAAAATTGAATTCAAAGGATAATCTAAAGAGCACACTGAAAAGAAGATGAGCTTTCCCTTATGCTCAATGTGTGGAAAGAAACATGGAGGGAGTTGTCTTAAAGGGACGAGTAAATGTTTCAAATGTGGAAAGGATGGTCATCGGGCATTTGAATGCTGCGATAATGGGAAGAAGATGTCTAATGATGCAAACAAAGGAAGGGATAAACAGAATGAACCTACTACACTTCAATGTTTCAAGTGCAAGGAGACGGGGCATTATGCCAATCAATGCCCAAATCCAGGGGTTGATGATGATGGTCGACGTCAACAAAATCTTAACGCAAAAGACAAAGGAAAGTCACATGCAATTTCTATTAGCGATGTGGAGTACGATAAAAAAGTGGTGAAAGGTACACTTACCATCCACTCTAAAGTAGCAAATGTTTTATTTGATTCTGGATCCACCCACTCTTTTATTTATGAAAAATTTTCTAAGGGTATCACCGTATTACCTCAAAAATTAGATGTTGAGTTAGCTGTGACAACACCTAATGGCACAACAGTCGCATCAAAAGTTTATAATTCTTCTCCGATCGAAATTTGTGGGAAAGTGCTTCCTGCAAATCTGGTGATCCTTCCTATAGTGGAATTCGATGTGATTCTTGGCATGGATTGGCTTTCTTTATACATAGCTCATATCAATTGCCAAAGAAGGGAAGTCACATTTCATATTCCAGATCAATCTATGATCGTCTATCAATGCAAGGATGAACATAACATTCCAGTAGAAATTTCTTCCATTTTATGGGTATTGATTCCACTAAATGAAGGTTATTTATCTCAAATGGTTGGTGGGAAACTCGCGATTAAGAATATGCCCATAGTACGGGAGTTTGATGATGTATTTCCGGAGGAATTACCGGGTCTTCCACCAAATAGTGAAGTTGAGTTTTCAATAGAACTCGTACCGGGTGCTTTGCCTTTTTCAAAGACACCTTATAGAATGGCCCCAATTGAGTTGCAGGAATTGAAGAAGCAACTCCAAGAGAATATTGATAAGGGATTCATACGCCCTAGTGCGTCACCTTGGGGAGGACCTGTTCTATTTGTTAAGAAGAATGATGGATCAATGAGACTCTGCATTGATTATCTAGAACTTAACAAGATCACTATCAAGAACAAATATCCTCTCCCATGCATTGATGACTTATTTGACCAACTACGCGGAGCTCAATACTTTTCCAAGATTGATCTTCGTTCAGGGTATCATCAATTAAGGGTCAAAAGGGAGGATATACCAAAGACGGATTTCCGTACAAGGTATGGACACTATGAATTTATAGTGATTCCATTTTGTCTTACTAATGCCCCTGCTATCTTTATGGATCTAATGAATAGAGTCTTTAGAGACTATCTTGATCAATTTGTGGTAGTCTTTATAGACGATATTCTTCTCTATTCAAAGAGAAAGGAAGAGCATGAAGATCACTTGAGAATTATATTGAAGACCCTGAGGAAGGAGAAGCTTTATGCCAAATTTACCAAGTGTGAATTTTGGCTTCAAAAAGATTCATTTTTGGGTCACATAATCTCATAAGAGGGGATATCTGTGGATCCAGCAAAAACAGAGGTTATTGAAAGATGGTCGAGACCAACAACAGTAACTGAGATCCGAAGTTTTCTTGGTTTGGATGGATATTATCGACGTTTTGTAAAAGATTTTTCATGATTATCTAATCCACTCACCATGTTGACTCGGAAAGGAGTTATGTTTGTTTGGACAGAGGAATGTGAAGAGAATTTCAAGGAGTTAAAAAGAAGGTTATCCAGTGCACCTGTGCTCACACTGCCTTGTAGTGGAGAAAGGTTTGTGATCTACAGTGATGCATCCAAGAAGGGATTGGGGTGTTTTCTTATGCAAAATGATATGGTGATAGCTTATGCCTCACTATAGTTGAAAATCCATGAGAAAAATTACCCAACACATGATTTGGAGTTGGCTGTGGTAATCATTGTATTAAAGATTTGGATGCATTACCTTTATGGTAAAAGGTGTGATATTTATACTGATCATAAAAGTTTAAAGTATATTTTCACACAAAAGGAGCTGAATATGCGTCAAAGAAGATGCTTGGAGCTGATTAAGGATTATGACTTCTCAATCCATTACCACCCTGGGAAAGCAAACAAGGTGGCAGATGCATTAAGTCGACAAGACCATGCTAGTTTATCCATGATGAGGATCACAAAAGATCCAATATTTATGGATTTACCAAGGATGGATCTTGGAATTATAATGGAAGGGGAAAAATATTATCTTTCTCAAATGAATGTTCAACCATCTATACATGTGACGATTAAATAGGCACAGAAAGAAGATTTCGAGTTACAAAAGAAGGTGAGAAATGTTCCTGAATTCAACCTTTATTGTGATGGGATAATAAAGTTCAAGAATCGGGTTTGTGTTCCTCCCATCCCCGAATTAAAGAAGGAGCTGCTGGATGAGGCTCATAGTTCTTCATTCTCTATTCATCCTGGAAGCACGGAGATGTATAAGGACCTGAAAGAGTACTTCTGGTGGGATGGCATGAAAAGAGATGTTGCTGAATATGTCTCTTGATGCTTGGTTTGTCAACAAGTTAAAGCTGAGAGACAGAAGTCTAAGGGGATGTTACAACCATTACCCATACCCGAATGGAAATGGGAAAACATCACTATGGACTTTGTCACAGGACTTCCTAAAACATCCAAAGGCAATAATGCTATCTGGGTCATAGTTGATCGTCTTACAAAGTCTACACACTTCATTGCTATTAGAGAGGATTTCTCTCTAGATCAGCTTTCCAGGATATATGTAAAGGAAGTGGTAAGATTGCATGGAGTACCACTTTCTATTATATCTGATCGGGATCCGAGATTTAACTCGAAGTTCTGGCGAAGTCTTCAGCATACTCTGGATACAGAGTTGAGTTTCAGCACTGCTTATCATCCCCAGACAGACGGTCAGTCTGAGAGAACAATTCAAACCCTAGAAGATATGTTGAGAGCTTGCTCTATGGATTCCAAAGGAGGTTGGGATCAACACCTACATTTGGTGGAATTTTCTTATAATAATAGCTTTCACTCCAGTATTCAGATGGCTCCTTATGAAGCTCTCTATGGAAAGAAATGCAGGACTCCAACTTGCTGGGATGAAGTTGGGGAAAGAAAGCTATTAGGACCTGATCTCGTTGATGAAATGGCAGAAAAGGTCAGATCTATTCAACAACACATAAGAGCAGCTTAGAGTCGAAAGAAAAGTTATGCCGACAACCGAAGAAAAGACCTAGAGTTTGAAGTGGGTGATAAAGTATTCTTACAAATATCTCCCTGGAAGAGGGTTATGAGATTTGGAAAGAAGGGGAAGTTGAGCCCTAGATATATCGGTCCTTTCGAAATACTGGATCGTGTTGGAATGGTAGCTTACCGATTGGCGCTTCCAACGAATCTCTCTCAAGTTCACGATGTGTTCCATGTATCTCTCCTGAGAAAGTACATACCTGATCCTTCACATGTACTTAGCTCAGAAGTTGTACCGCTAGAGCAAGATCATTCTTATGAAGAACAACCGATAGAGATTCTGGATCATAGCAAAAAAGTCCTACGAAACAAGACCACTCGATTGGTGAATGTTTTATGGAGGAACCACCAACTTGAAGAAGCTACATGGGAGCTTGAGGATATGATGAGGGAGAAGTATCCTCATCTGTTTGTTAAAAAGTGACGAATTTCGAGGGCGAAATTCTTTTTAAGGGGGGGTAGAATGTAACACCCAAGATTTTTATGAGTAATATTTTTTTTTATCATCAAAGGAATATTTCACTACATACTAGCTTGTCTTACTTTACACGCAATAGCGACCTTCCTCGATAGCTTGGGTCGTACGCAATACTGAGTTTCACTAAACGACGATATGCTATTAAAATATTATTAAAACTAGCCGTTATGAATAGTAATAAACACTTTTTGAAATTTTATAAATTTTATTTTTCAAAATGGACTTCATTTTTGGATTCGGAATACCAAAATTAGCCTAGGGTAAAATTTTGGTGTTTTTCTGAAAACATTCAATTTTTGATGAATAGTGAAACCACTAAGTGGTAGGTTAAAAACCGAATTTTGCATAAAACTTAATTTTACCGCTACTGTGAATGGAATTTCGAAAATCCGACAGACACGGTTGATATCAGTAAGAAAAATGTGGTTCAATGAGATAAAAATAATTTTTTGGTGAATAGTAACTTTTTATTTTTTTTACCGCGGTTAATAGTAAATAGGGTAACTAAGGGTAAATATGATATTACTATTACCCTAAAACATGTCCTAATTCAATTGGATAACTTTAATTCGACCAAAAACAAACTTAGGACTAAAATCTGACCATTTAGGCCCACTTAGGTTAGATTAGGACATTTATTATTAATTTATTTAACGAAGGGTTAAAATAGTTAAAACCAATGTTTAATAAGTAAATAATTTTTAATATGAGGTTATACATAAGATAAATTCGACTATAAATATTCATTAGAAAGCTAAAAATATTTCCTACATAAAGGTATTTTATTTATAATTTTTAGACATTAAATAATTTAATTTATTTATGACACAATGATGATGAAGTAATTATCTTATTAATGAAATATTGACATAATTGATGTTATAAAAACCAAAATAAATGTAATTTGAGACTTTTTATGAATTCCACTAATTTTATAGGTTACTATGATATATTAGTGTTGATTTAATCAACTTGTTTCGAACATATAATTCTGTTATGACTTTCACAAAAATCATATATCAAATAGTGTCAAAATTGACACAAAATAGTTTATAAATCAAATATTATATTATTAATTGTTATTTTATTCCTAAAAATCTAATGATCGGCCAAATGACTTATATAAGGATATATATATTAATAATAAACAATTTGGGGTTCGTTTGGCATGTTATAGTAAGTTTATTAACCATATAGTTTAAGAAAACAAAAAGACACGGTAAAAGTTAATTTATTTAACTTAGAATTAAATCTTATTGATAAGGTTAAAATAATATGCTAAACTTGTCTAAATCCTATTGGTTGATAGTATTTCGACCCATCCCCACTTTAGCTTCGAAATAAGACCCTTTGGAACCATTATAAACCAATTTTGACTTTAATATAAAATAATATTTTGACATATTCCTAAGGTGCCCCTCTCCTCCCTTATAAAAGGGAACCTCCTCCCCCTCCTCCTCACACCAATTTGAGTACTCAAGCTCAGCCAACCCCTGCCATTTTCTCCTATCCACTTCCCTAGAATAATCCTAGAGGTCCTGGTCTTCTTCAAAGACCAATCTTAGTTCCCTAAGTGGAGGATTCAAAGAGGCTTTCCAAAGAAGAGGTAATATCCATTACCGATCTTTTCAATTTCTTTCTTCTTCAACTTCTTCTTTTTTAGATGTTTCATGATAATGTAATAAAATCAGTATTACTTAAAAACTGATATGTTATTATAAATATTAAACAACCCTAATTCACCTTCAGTAGTGCGGCTCGCGGTTGCGGGCCGCCTTTCTTCCACACGTGGCTGGCGCGTGGTCACTGCCTTCACTCGTCACCGCCTCCGTTCACCACCGCCTCCATTTTTAAATTAAAAATCAAGAAAACAATGGAGGGTCATCGATCCGTGTTTGTTCGGCCTTCACCCTCTGCGTTAGGCAGTAACAATAAGCTATATACAATCATTCACATTTAACAAGAACAAAGGTATAATTTATTCGAATTAAATTATACAAACACCCTACCTAGAATTTAAGAGCGTATCACGTCAACGAGTTGTGGAAGACCGGCGTCGTGGAGGTCGGGCATCGTGGAATGTTGTCATAGATGGAATTCCTTGCGAGTGGTGTCTTCTCCCTTGACGCAAAGAATAATAATGGATGAAGGTGTTCTTCACAATCATGTTCCAGTAGACGAGATGATATCATTCCTCATGTTCTTCATTGGTGAGGGACGAAGCTCTCCTCCAATTTCTCCAGAGGTTTTTCCCCCAGAAAAATATTTTCCAAGGCCAAATATTTTAATAAATCTTCCTCATTTTAATATTTTCCATGCAATTCAAATTGTTTCAAAATGAGATGTGCTAATTAATTAATGAATTCATTAATCTAATTGTGTTGTAAAACATAATTATAGAGAGGTGGAGAGACTCCACCATAATAAATGATGGGGAGTTGTCAAATTAATAAGGGGGTGTTAATGGGGAGTTAAGGGAAGGTGAAGGGTTTGGATTCATGTGGGCCCCAACACACTAAATCCTCTCATGGGAGGTTATGTGGGTGTGGGACCCACCTCTAACTGTCCTTGGGAGGAAATAACCACCACTAAATATTAAAATTTTGTACCAACAATTTTATTAATTTAGTAAGAATTCCTCAAAATATAACTTTCAACCCGCCTAAAACGCAACTGCGGTAAAGGTCCCCTTAAGCGAATACTGGTGCTCTGAGTTCAACGATGCCCTTGGATTTCAATTCTGAGAACCCGTTCAAAAGATAGAAATTCCCGCACATATTTTTATAGAACGTACCCGAAAAAAAAATTCCGAAATTGATTCCGGGAACACCGGGGCTTGGAATCAAGTGCCATTAGAAACCGCAGACTTGTAAAATTCCAATGTATTTTAGAAAAACTTTTCCTTGTAATTTTTGGGTCTTTACATTACTCCCACATCAGGGATTTAAATCCCCAAAATTCTATAACACACACTAGGGAAACAAATGGGTGTACCGAGGTCGCATCTGAGCCTCCCGCTCCCAAGAGCTCTCCTGGAGGTTCCTGTCCTGCCAATGAATGCACACTAGAGGAATCGACCGCCCACGTAGGACCTACTCCTGTCGACCCTTGATCTATATGGGGAACTCTGTGAATTTCACCCCATCATCAATTTCCATCTCCCCATGGTCGATGATGTGGGATGAGCCATCCACGTATCTCCTAAGCTGAGATATATGGAAGACGTCATGCACCCGGTGCAACCGAGGTGGAAGGGCCAGGCGGTAAGCCACCTCACCTACTCAGCTGAGGACCTGGAAAGGTCTGATGAAATGTGGAGATAACTTTCCACCCCAGACAACTCTTCATAGACCTCGTCGAGGTGAGACCCATAGGAAAACATGGTCACCATCTGCTAACTTCAGCGGTCTCCGTCTCCTATCATCATAGGACTTTTATCTTCTCTGTGCAGTCTTCTTCCACTCCTGGATGATCTGCACCATCTCCAATGTAGCCTGAACCATCTCTGGTCCTACAAGTGCTGACTCCCCTGGGTTAGTCCAGCACAGAGGTGATCTGCAAGGTTGGTCATATAGTGCCTTGTAAGGTGTCATCTCGATGGTGGAGTGGTAGCTATTGTTGTACGGAAACTCCACCAAGGGTAGTTGATCCTCCCAACTACGACCAATGTCGAGGACACATGCATGGAGCATGTCCTCAAGTGTCTGAATGGTTCTCTTAGTCTGACCATCCGTCTGAGGAGGGAAGGAAGTTCTCAGATGTAGATCCATCCCAAAAGCCTCCAGTAACCCCTTCCATATCCAGGAAGTGAAATGAGAATCACGATCAGAAACGATAGATGATGGAACCCTACAATCTCCGGAATGTAGAGGCCTCCCAAGATCTCTACCGAGCCCTGTTATCCGATCAGTAGGAAGTGGGATGACTTGGTGAGTTAGTCTACGATCACCCAAATAGAGTCATGCCCTCTGGATGTACGTGGATGCCCCGTCACGAAATCCATGGATATCCCATCCCACTTCCACTCTGGGACCTCTATGGGCCGTACCAAGCCTGCGGGTACCTAGTGCTCCACCTTCACTTGATGACAAGTGAGGCATTGTGAAACGAACTCTGCTACAAACTTCTTCATACCCGCCCACCAGTGCTATCGTCTGAGGTCCTAAAACATCTTCACCACTCCAAGATGTACCGCTAGAGGGGAAGTGTGAAATTCCCTCCGCACTTCCTGCTATTGTGGAACTAGTACCATAGTACATCCCCTAAAGAAGATGACGTGCTCCCATCATTTAAAAAATCAATCAAGCGCCAGTCCTGTGGATATCATAGCATGTCACGTCTCATAGTCAACGTCCTCTCGCTACACCTCTATGACTCGATGAAGGATTGTAGGTGTGACTGTGAGAGAATACAGAAAAGTTTCTCCATATCTATCCACAAAGGATATCTGCAACATGGCCAGCTGCTCCGTCACTTCTCCTAGAAGCTGAATGCCCGATCTCTTGCTGAGAGAATTACCTAAAACGTTCCCCTTCCCAAGAGTATAGACTATCTCAAAGTCATAGTTCTGGTGGAACTCGAGCCATCACCGTTGTCTCATGTTCAGGTCCTTCTGTGAGAAGATGTACCTGAGACTCTGGGGGTCAGAATAGACTATAATGCACTCACTCATCAAATAGTGTTACCACATCTTCAAAGCTAAGACCACTGCTGCTAACTATAGGTCATGGGTCACGTAGTTCTTCTCATGTTGTCTCAACTACAGTGAACCATACACGATCACCGATCGCTCTTGTATCTGGACACACCCGAGTCTCGTCCCTGAGGCCTCGCAGAAAACTATGTACCCTACGCCCTCCTCCGGTAGCCTCACGATGGGAACACTAGTCAATATCTACCTTAGCTCCTGAAAGCTCTAATGGAATCTCTCTGTCCACACAAAGGGTTTACCCTTCTTCGTCACGGCTGAAAGTGGTGATGCAACATTGGAGAAGTCTGGCACAAATCTTAGATAGTATTAATCATGTCCTGGGAAACCCCACACCTCCGTCATGCTCCTGGGTGGCTCCCAAGCAAGTACTGACTCGATCTTCGCTGGATCCACTACAACTACAACCTCTGAGATGACGTTTCCCAAGACGTGAACCTCCTGAATCCAGAACTGGCTCATCGAGAGCTTACCATAAAGCTAGTACTCTCGGAGTGTATCCAGTACAACCCGCAAGTGGTAGGTGTGCTCCTCCTTAGTAGTCGAGTAAATATGTATGTCATCAATGAAAACTACGACAAATCGGTCAAGGTAAAGATGGTATATCCTGTTAATGAGACTCATGAACACCACTGGAGCATTGGTTATGCCAAAAGGAATAACCAAGAACTCGTAGTGGCCATACCGAGACCTGAAGGCTGTCTTCTACACATTCTTGTCTCAAACTCATAGGTGGTGACTTCTTAACCTGAGGTCTATCTTTTAGAACCATCATGCTCCATTGAGAAGATCAAAGAGGTCGTCAATCCTCAGGAGTGGGTAATTATTCTTCATGGACACCTGATTCAGGAAACGGTAGTCGACACACTGTCTCAAGATCTCATCTGTCTTCTTGGCAAACAAAATCGGAGAAGCCTAGGGTGAAACACTGGGTCCGATAAATCCCTTTCCCTGCAAGTCCTCCAGCTATAATCGCAGCTCACGAAGCTCAGCGGGAGCCATTCGATATGCTGATGTAGATATCAGTGATGTCTCCATATATAGTTCAATGTAGAAGTCTACCACTCTGTGAGGAGGTAGTCTTGGAACATCGTCAGGAAAAACATCCACATAATGATCCACCACAACAAGAAAACTCGGACTCAGCACATCAACTGCTCCGAGGATGAGAATAGAAAACTATTGTGTGATCGTCTGCCCTCTCCTCTGCATAAGTCCATCTTGCACTGCAAAGGCTCCCTTCTCGCCTGTGAAGGTGAACCTGGTCCCATCCGCACAGACACACCGCACTTTGTGCCTAATGTTGTCTATCTGAGCATGGACTATAGACAACCAGTCCATACCCAAGATGACGTCGTAAGGCCTCAACGCCATTAAAAGAAGATCCCAGCTGAAGCACTCACCTCCTATAATAATCTTATACTACTGGAACCAGTGAAGAATCCTCGAGTCAACTTCTGTAGGAGACCTTATCCATAAGGGTTGAGCCAATAGCTCCATCGGAATCTCCGAGCTCCGAACTAGGGAAGCATAAATAAAATAATGACTCACAGTTGTTCTATAAGTACTGCAGCAAGGGTGTATTAAACACATATAGTACCTCGAATCATCTCAGGTGTGCCATGTTCATAAGCCTTGACTACCTGAAGCAGAGCCTGCCTTTGTCTTTTAGCTCCCTATGGTCGGGTTGGACATCCTGGTGGTGGTGGTGGTAGAGCCTTGAAACATCGTCCACCACCCGCTGCTCTACCTGCTCCTATGCCACATCCGCCTGCTCCAAGTGGACAACCATGGTTGAATCTCTACCTCTACCTGGGAGGTCCCTCCACTGTCTAATGCTCATCTTCATGGTGGGTCAGGCAATCTTGAGCCATGTGACCCTGCCTGCCGCATGCATAGCACTACCTGCTCCTCGTATAGCTGGCTCGGTTTCGTATGCCCCACATAACCAAACCTGTATCATGAGGTCGCCCACCTGATGTCCTGGTCTGCTTAGACCTCTGTTTCAACTATCTACTTACGGCCGTATTAGACTTCTCTACCTGTCGCCCTGCGGTGGGTCTCGCAGCTGGTGTCGGCTCACCAAGAAATCTCTCCTCAAGAAGGGCTCTCTCCAGCACTCCGGCCTATGTTGGAATACTGAGGGAGATCATCGAAGCCCTGATATCACGTCTGATTCCCTACTCAATGGTCCAGGCCCTGAAGAATGGGTCTCGTAAAATATCCATGGAGTAGCATAGAGGTCATTGAACCCCACCGAGTACTGAGCTACTGTCATACTGCCCTACAGCAGATGTAGTAACTCATGCATCTGCCCCGCACGAAGAGTGGCTAGAACAACTCAGAGCAGAAAACACTCTCAATGTCCGTCCAAAGTAATGATGCCTCATCATGCCCCTAGATAATTAGGCTCCACCATCTACCTGCTGATACGTTCAGGAGGCTCGCTGCAAGGATCACTATATGATCGGATGGTGTCCCTACCAATCTGAAAACTCTAAAGACATCCTCCAACCAATCCTCAGCTGCCTGCGGGTCTGTATTTCCGCAAAACCTGTGCATCCTCTGTCGCATGAACTCATGAAACACACTCAGACGGTGTGCACTCTCTACTAATAGGGCTGGTGGTATCAGTGGCCCAGCGGGGATTGGTACCGCTAGTGCCTCCGTTGTGATGGGGCCCTGCATCGAGGCCTCATCGCCCAGTGGGCTACCATCTCACTCGTGACTTGGAACCCTAGCTGGATGCCTTCGTGGGGCCATCCTAAAAAGAAACAGGTGTTCCATGGTCAAACAGTATACTTGGTGAGATCACACAAAGTAATCACAAAGAAAACTTTTGAAACACATATGCAATCAGTGTTTTCGTGTAATGAGTTGGAAATCCGAGGTCAGGGTCCTGGTGTATGGATACACCGACCGCCGCACCAAAACTGGACTCCCTGGACTGAACACCACACTAAATACTATTAAAACTATTTCATCACATTAAGATAGATCTGATTCCTATGTTCTGTGGTAGAACTGTCACCTCTGATACCAATTTTTCACGACCCGTCCTCAGGCCCCGTGACATGACTTCCCCAAGCCCGCCTTCCATAGGCCAGGGGCTAGAGACTAGCACCAAAGTCGTAAATCCTGATAAAAAGGAAGGAATTGCATTTATAGAAGTAAACAAACACAACAGAGTATGCAACAAAAGTAAACACTATGTAATACTGAATAAAAAAGTAAGTGCTGAAAGGTAAATGGGCCAGTATACAAACCCAATTGTAAAGTACAGTACAATTGAAAAGCTAGTACAACTGGAGTAAAATAAAACAACAACTACTGAGTCGTCCTCCTAGAATCCCACCTGAAGGGTGGGTACAGATGGTCTCCTCAGCACCTCGGGTCCGTCCGTCTGCTCTGTGTATGTCTGGTTAAGTGGTCTACCTACGGGTACCGTCCAGCTCCAGAGGTCTCTACCTCGATTAGTGATGTCCATCGTCTGCATCCAACACAACATAGTGCGGGCATAGCCCGTGCAGGGGTGAGTATAACGATACTCAGAAGGTACCCCGAGACATGCTAGGTCTCACAATATCCACTGAGGATAAATAATAATTAAGATACAAAACACAGTGCATCAACCAACCCTACTTAGGTATATGCCCATACATATACCTAGGTCTTCAATCCAGTTTGGCTCCAACTCTCCAGCTCAAGCACAACCCATTCCACATAAGAATAAAGTCAATCACATTGATGATAATGATTGAAATTCCAGACTCAGCTCACACAGGTATAAATCATTCATATAGAGATAGAGATGATCAGATGTAGTCACTAATTCACCTAAGCTATCGGACCCATGTAGGATATGAGACTAACTAAGCTGTCGGACCCATGTAGAATACTGACCAGCTACTCTCTCGAACCCATGTAGGATACTAGTACAGAAGTAAAACTGTCAAACCCACTTAGGATACAAGTATAGTAGTCATCACTGTCAAACCCATGGAGGATTCCAATACAGTAGTCATCGTTATCGAACCCACATAGGATTCTAGTACGATAGCCATCATCGTCGAACCCATGGAGGATTCTAGTATGGTAGTCATTGAAGTCACAGCCAGCTGTAGGGTTCCCACACACAGCACACTCGATTCCAAGAGGGTCTTCTCCTTGAGCCAAGGGATCGATACATCAACTATCACAAAGTCTAGAATTGATGTACCTTGATGTTCCATCTCGTTAAAAGAAACCCAACGTGATAGACGGCGCGTCAATCGGACGTCCGGTCTGAGAGTTATTGGATTTTCCATTCCAGGGGCCTAGTTGGAAATACGCTCATTCCAAACCCATCAATTTTCCAATGTCGTCCAAAATTTAGTTAGTGTATCAAAAATTTACCGCTTCGTCGTAAGGGTCCCAGTGCTGCAGATGGTGCGTCGATCAGATGCATGGTCGTGAAGTTATTCAAATTTAAGTGAAACGGGCCCGGCCTGTCAAGCCTGGTGGGCTGGCGGGTCGGCTTGTCCTGGCTCGATGGGTCCGAACAGTCTAAGGGGTCGGCCTAACCTGATAATGCACAGCCCGATCCGGTACGGCACAGCCCGGCCCGTGGCAGGCGGCCCGGCCTGGCGGGGTGCGACCCGCGGCTGCCAGCGGCTCAGCCAGCTGGCCGAGTCACTGCAGGTGGGGGGGGGGAATTCTCGAACCAGTGGCGTTCAGTGGCGCCGCCCTCCTATCCAGTCGGCTGGTCTTCCCGGTGTGAGGGGCCCACGGTTGCGGGCCGAGATCCCTCCGTCGCGCCGCTTATGAGCATCTCGGCTTCTTCCGCCCGGCTGGCCGACGTGTCGGCCGGTCTTCCACCAGAGCGGCCCGTCCTATGTGGGCCGTGGTTCCCCACAGCGAGGCACCGTGGGGCGCTGCGGTTTCACCAGCCCGGCCCGCTATAGCCGGCCGGTTCTTCTTCATCCATGCGGCCCACGGTTGTAGGTCGTGGTTCTTCCGCACGCGGCTGGCATGTAGCTGCCGCCTTCGCTCGCCTCCACCTCCATTCTCCACCGCCTCCCTTTGCGAATTAAAAATCAAGAAAACAACAGAGGGTCGTCGGGCCGTGTTTGTTCAGAATGCGCCCTCCGTGTTAGGCAGTAACTATCGGCCATATACAATCATTCGCATTCAATGAAGAATGAAGGAATAATTTATTCTAATTAAATTATACAAACACCCTACCTCGAATTCAAGAGCGGAGCATGTCAACGAGTCGCGGAAGACAAGCATCGTGGAGGTCGGGCATCACACAACGTTGTCGTAGATGGTGTTCCTTGCAAGTGGAGTCTTCTCCCTTGATGTGAAGAAGAAGAAATGCTAAAGTTGTTCCTCACAATATTGTTCAGGTAGATGAGATGATATCATTCCCCGTGTTCTTCGTTGGTGACGGAGAAAGCTCTCCTCCAAATTCTCCAGAGGTTGTTCCCACCAAAAATATTTTCCAAGGCCAAATATTTTAATAATGCTTACTCATTTTAATATTTTCCATGTAATTCAAATTATTTCAAAATGAGATGTGCCAATTAATTAATGAAGTCATTAGTCTAACTGTGTTGGAAAACTTAATGAGAGGGAGGCGGAGAGACTCCACCATAATAAATGAGGGGGAGTTGTCTAATTAATAAGGGGGTGTTAATGGGGAGTTACGAGAAGGTGAAGTGTTTGGATTTGTGTGGGCCTCACCACACTAAATCCCCTCATGTGAGGTTATGTGGGTGTGGTCCCCACCTTTAACTCCCCAGGGGAGGAAATAACCGCGACTAAATAATAAAATTGTGTACCAACAATTTTATTTATTTAGTAAGAATTCCTCCAAATATAACTTTCAACCTGCAAAAAACACAACTGCGGTAAAGGTCCCGTTAAGCGAATACCGACACTGCGAGTTCATCGGTGCCCTCAGATTTCAATTCTGAGCACTGGTTCAAACGATAGAAAAACCCACACGTACATTTACTGAACGTACCCGAACAAAACATCAGAAACTGATTCTGGGCACACTGGGGCTCGGAATCAAGTGCCGTCAGAAACCACATACTCGTAAAATTCCAAAGTATATAAGAAAAAAATTTCTTGAAATTTCGGAGTCTTTACATGTTCCACTAAATATTGACTACATAGCTCTCAGTTTATAGGTATTATCAAACCACCGATCAAATAGAATATTGATTATGAATTCATGAAGAGTGATGAGAGAAAACATAAAACATAAGGGTGAGAAATGGTTTTTAGCCATTTTTTGGATTCACGTTAATCTGTTAATATAGTAAATTATGATCATTGGAGAATAAACAATGATTAATGAATAATATCAAATCCTAATTTGAGGAAGATAAATTAATATCCATTAATCAACATTTGATCAAAAAATCAATTGGTTAGAATGATTAATTCATGTTAGAAATGGGATAATCAAAACCGTGATTTTATCAAATAAAAAAAATCATACCTTGAAATTGTATTGATCAGTAGTGAATAATGATTCCTACATTTTCACCATTGGATAGATCAAATAAATCTTTATAAACACCTTAGCAACTAATTCCCAACCCATAATCCATTTTCATTCATAAAAGGTTCTCCCCCATGATCCAATAAATAACCTATAGTTATGTAGAAAACCTAGGATTTTTCCATAATAGGGATTTTATAGAGAAGGGTTAGGTTTTTGACATTTAATAATTATTTAATTTAATTATAATTACTCTAATGATAAATATTAAATAAAAATATTGATGTGTATAAAGGTTATGTAATTATTAGGTTAAAACCCATATTAAAGAATTAATGGGGGTCTCATATTTCTCATCTGAGAGTATGCTTGGTATATATTATATTATATTAGGAACTAAATGTGCCTGATGTAATATATTTAATAGTTTTATTATCTCAACATCGAACCTTCCCGGACCCTAGAATCCCATGCTAACTCATCTATTAGAATTAAAAATATTCATTAAAATAAACATATGTTTTTCAAGGAAAAAATATATTCATTATAGATCCAATCAACCCTTGACTCATTTTATATAAAATTATAGTTCATCTAAACTAAAATATATTATTTTATGAGACTCGTGAACACATTTTTTAATATTTTTTCATACTAATGAGATTATTTTTAAAAATAGTAGGGTAGATATCACACAAAAAATTATTTTTATTACAAGGATATGGAAGGTTGGTTCATTATGAAAAACCTCCTATTTTTTATTTTATTTCCATATCCTTGATGGTCCATCTCTCTATGGACATAGATATATGAAATTTTTTTGTTTCATGAATTTATTTTATATTTTTTATTATATAAATGTGTTGTGAAAATTGATTTTTATTTTGGCTTAAGGGAAAACCGTATTTAGGAATTTAATGTAGATCTTGTTAAGCCACCACTTCAAATATATTGGTAAATAATCTATTTAGCTACTCAAATTCCATATTTTCGTGCATCTAGTGTTGAAATTTACATGAAAAATAGGTTTAGATTCAGACACTATTTTATATACAAGAATCAATATATTAAAATTTCTAGGATAGATGTGTAATTACAAGAAATATTTTATTTCTATGAACTTATAGTTTTTTACTCTAGTTTCTTTGTTAATTTAGTTGTATCATATGACAGATAGGTGTAAATTGAGGTAGCTACATGTAATTTTTAATTTATATAGGCACAAATACAACATAGAGTTTTACAATTCCAAATCTAATACAACTATATTCAGGTAGTTTAGAAGATATATTATTTATCGTTGTGTGTATAATTCTTGTAATACATTTAAACATTATTTTATTTTTTGATTTTGTTTTATTTTTTTAAAGAATATAATTTTAATATTTTTGTATATGTTATTGTAGTATTGAAAAAAAATGTTATATTATGTAATGATTACACAAATTTATGTATTATTTAAACAAAGATGAGTTTAATTTATCAAAAGATCATTTAGATTTGGTATATTCAATTTTTTATATATAATAGAACTATGTTTTATAATTAAAATTATTTTTGTTTTCGTTTTTATTTTATACTAATGTCATATGTGATTGTATATTTAAACATGATTTTAATAATATTGTAATAATAAAACTGTGATAGTGTATTTGTTATTTATTTAGAACGTTTGTAACAAAGGATTATTCAATTATTAGTGTGAATTATTGTATTGGAAAACAAAATAGTTGCATATGTCGGAGAACAATTTCTGCTACATGTTTATTAATTTTTTTATTACCATTAATAATTGGATATGGCAATAAATTTAACAAATTTTTTTATTATAAGTATGTTTTGGTTCTAAATAAACTTTTAATGTTTTTGTTGAAACATTCAGTTTCTATATTCCATGAAATGAATTTAATTCTATAAGCATTAACAATGATATCCTTTATAGGTAGATGTTACAATTAAATTCTCATGTCCACTATATATTGGTATTTTTTGGGAGGCTCTTCAACCTATATGTATACATTTTTGAATTAATTTATTTTATATATTTTTTATTATCATTTCATGGAGGCATTGTTTTCATATGTATTGTGAAGACTATGTGAGTTTTTTCATGATTTTTGGACATGTATTAATTATTTTAAAATTGAAGAAATATTAAATTTATTATTTTTATTAATTTATTTGTAAAATTATGGAACTAAAAACATATCAATCCATGTTTTCATCTTCACAGGATGGCTATGGATTCCTTTTTTAGTGCTTTGAAAAACTAAACCGTGTATATAAATATAAAAATCATAACAAAAGATCTTGGATTTTCATGAAACTATAGGGAAAATGAATTATAATTATTTGTGACTTTTATGAAAATAAAAGACAACAATATGATATGAAATGTTCTCATGAATACTGAAAATTTAATTTTTAAATACATTAAAATATTTAAAAATGTATGGTGGGGGTTAAAACGAAGTAACCATTATGTCATATTGACATATAGTGTTCTCGGACTACCTAAATATGTAGTCATCAAAAAATTAATTGTCATTAAGAACATGTGATGGGGGTTAAAAACCAAGTAAATGAACTTTAATATCGTTCAAATTATATCAAAATATCCATATAATGTTATTTGAAATATAAAAACTAGGGTTACATTAATTCATGTTTTTATTTTCATGAGATGATCAAAAACCCCATATTAGGGCTTTGAAACACAAAAAATTGCATGTAAAGGTGAAATCCATAGAAAATGATTTTAGATTGAGATGAAATCATTAGAAAATATCAATAAACTATTTATGATATAATGAGCACATGGAAGATTGATGATATGCATGTTGTTATCATATTGAGTGAATAATAATTTCTTAATGAATTAATAGTATTTAAAATCATGCAACATGGGGTCAAAATGAAGAAAAAACATATGATTTCTGTGGAATAATTGGAAAAAACCATATACTAATTTCAGAAATTTACACATTTCAATTAATTCAATATGAGATATTGTAAACCCAAGACGACCAAAATGGTTTTTAGTGTTTTAAAACACTAAAACATGGATTCAAGGGTTAAAACTCTAGATAAATGCCTTATATTGATGTGAAATCAAAAATAAACTATCGTAGATATAATTTTTACATGTTCGAGAAGACAAAACATCAATATGACATGAATAATGATCACATTGATTGAATAAAGACTTGTTAATGAATTTACCATTTTTTTAAACATATTCTAGGGGTTCAAAACTAAGAAAAAAAATGTATATTTCCCCGGAAATCACAAGTTAACAAAACTAGAATTATTTTTTAAATATAGGTACTGACTATGTGTCAATATGAGTTTTTGATTTTTTAGAATAACTAAAAATGAATATTTAGTGTTTTAAAACAATAAAAAATTTCAATAATGGTCAAAACTATAAAAATTAAAATATATTGACGTGAAATAACAATAAAATTATGATGGAATTATTTTTGAGATATACTAGTAGAAAAAAATCCAATATGATGTATATTGTATTCCGATTGGCTGAATAATCCATTCGAATTGAACTGGTGACCTATAAAGGTGTCATCCTATGTGTCCAAACCAATAAAACAACCTATGATTGATGGTGAATCACAGTATAATGACATTATTTTTTTTTTGAAAATTATAGACTTATAACACATCAATATGTGTTTTCATTTTCAAAAGATGGTAGAAAATATATTTTTGTTTTCTATAATAGAAACAATTCATGTAATGATAGAAACCAATTAAAATGACCTAAAATTGATATGAACTCGTATAAAAAATATATTTGACTTATTTATGACTTTTATAGTAGTGATATACTTCAATTTGATGTTTGGTAGTCTCAAGCTAACTAAATATGCATTTCTTGAAAATTGAAAATATTTAAAAACACATGCGAGGAAGTTAAACCAAGAAAAAATATAATATTACCATAAAATCATAATAAAACAAATATAGAATGATTCTTGAGATTGAATAACTTAAAAAGATTCAACCAGAGTTATATTCTGTGTGGGATAACCAAAATCACTTTTTTAGTGGTTTAAGACACTAAAAAAAGCATGTAATGTTCATATATATAGAAAACAAACTTTAATTGGTGTGAAATCATATGATAGATATTTTGGAATTATTTTTCATATACATTAGCAAGATACATATCAATCTAACATGTAATGTGATTATATGAGTAAATAATAAATTCTTAAAGAACTCATAGTCTTTAAAATCCACAGTAGATAGTCAAAGAAAACAATCCAACCATTTATTTCTATGAAATAATAGGAACACCCATAATTTTTTTTTGAAATGTAGTTACAAATAATACACCAATTGGAGTTTAAATTTTTCTTAGATGATCTAAAATTCCATTTAGTGTTTTAAAATAGAAAAATATGTTAGTAACACTGGAAAATGTAGGAAATGATCTTAGATTTATTTTAAATCATAATAAAAAAATATTTGAATTATTTTTTTGGTGTATAAGTAGAAAACACGTCAATATGATGAGTGGTGTGTTTGGAATGATTCAATATTTAGTTATTAAATAATTAATAGTTTTTAAAACCATGTGTCATTTTATCAAAACAAACTGAATGAACTATATTTTTTGTGAAGTCATAGGAAAAAATACATCAAATAATTCTGTAAAATTTTGGGATTGATCATGCATAAATCTATTTTATTAATTTTTTTAGATTAAAATAAATAGATTGTAGTGATTTAAAACACTAAATTGTGTGTGTGTAATGATCAAAACCATAATAAACTAACCCATATTTATGCGAAATCATAGTAAAAATACCTTTTAATTATTATTTATGTGTAAAATAAAATGACACGTCAATATGACATGATTTGTTCTTAGACTGACTGAATATAAATTTTCTAAAGAATTGACAGTCATTAAAAATGATTGTATATGGGTAAAAACTAATAAAAAAACCGATAATTTCCTTGAATTCATAGGAAAACAGATATATAATTGTTTTTTAAATAAATTAAATACAAAAAATTAATACAAGTTTTGATTTACATGATATTATAAAAAATAACTTTCAGTGTTTTTATATTCTAAAACAAGCATATAACAGTAGAAAACATAGGAAAGGACCTCGCATTGACATGAAATCCTAGGAAAATGCCATTAAAATATTTTTGATGCGCATTAGAAGATAAAATATCTATCTACTATGAGGTGTTCTTAGGCTAACTAATTAATTCATTCTTAATGAATTAACATGATTTAAAAATATGCTCTATGTGGTTGAATCCAAAATGATGACCTAAAACTAGTGTGAAGTCATAGTAAAAAATATATAATTAAGTTTGAAATATTGGAAATGATGAAAAATAAATCTAAGAAGTTATTTATCAGAGATGACAACAAAATACTTTCAGTGTTTTAAGACACTATAACATGCATGTTATGTTGATGACAATAAGAAACGACCTCAAATTAATGTGAAATTATATAAAATGACCTTTTAATTATTAATGATAGGTAAGAGTATATAACACATCAATCCATCACGTGGTGTGCTCTAAAAGACCAAATAAAGTGTTATTAATTAATTAATAGTCTTTTGAAATGTGAATCATATGGTTAAAAACAAGAAAATTACCTTCGATTGTTATAAAATCATAATAAAAATAAACTATTTTAATTTTTTAAAAATAGTAACTGATGATGCATCAATCCAAGATGTTATTTTATTAGGATGACAAGAAACACATTTTTAGTGTTTTAAAATAGTTAAATGTGTTTGTAATTGTAAAACTCATAGAAGAAAACCATGAATTGATGTAAAATCATAGGTAAATTATATTGTAATTATTTTTGACATGTATGAGAAGAATACATGTTAATCTGACATGTATTCTTCTCAGGCTGACAGAATAAACACTTCCTAACGAATTGATAATATATAAATATTAATTTAAAAGGGTAAAAACTAAATAAAAAATCTCATATTTCCCTGAAATCATATTATAACAACTATATTTTTTTTAAATAAGAACTTATAGTATGTTAATCAATGTTTCTTTCGAGGATGATGGAAAATTGATTTTTTATGTTTTAAAAAACAAAAAAAATGTTTGCAATGGTCAAAAACAAATAAAATAACCTCATATCGATGTTAAATCCAAGAGAAAATACCTTGGAAATTTATATAATAACTCTATGTTTAAAACATATCCATAAGACAAGTGGTTCTTAGACTGACTGAATAAATGATTCTAAAAGAAGTAAAAATATCTAATAACATGCACCAGAGGGTCAAAATGGAACTAATGTGCTCTAATTACGATGAAACTATAAGAGAGAATATTTAGAATAATTTTTAAAATATATGGATTGATACCATGTTAATAATATTTTTTATTTTCTCAGAATGAGTTGAAATGCCTTTTTTGTTTGAAAACACTAAAACACGCATGTGATTGTCAAACCTAAAGAAAATGTCCTCAAATTGATATGAAATAATAGTATAAAAATATTGGAATTATTTAGTTCCTTTATATGGAGTATAAAAATTAATACTATGTACCATGATCCGAGATTGACTAAATAAGTAGCTAATAGTTGAATGTTGTTAAAAATGTGTGTTCGGTGATCAAAACCTAGAAAATGATCTTGGATTTCAATAAAATCATAGTAAAAACTTTATTATTATTTTTAAATATATGAAATGAATGAATTTCAATATGAGTTTTTGTTTCCCCAGTATGCAAAAAAACATTTAGTGTTTTAAAACACTAAAATATATGTGTAACCATGAAAATCATAGAAAGGGATCTTTTATTGATTTAAAATCATAGGAAAACTATATTTGAATTATTTTGGACATGTAAAAGTATAAAGAAAACTCAAATATAATATATGGTGTACCTAGAATGACTAATAATTAGTTCTTAATGAATTCATAATCTTTCAGAATGTGTGTGAGTGGGTCAAAACAATGAAAATGACCTATAATTGCTATGAAATCATAGAACAAAAAAATTATAATATTTTTTGAAATTTGGTTACTAATGTCACTTCAATACAAGTTAAAATTTTCAAGAGAATAATTAAGTCACATTTTTAATGTTTTAACCACAAAACAGTAGTGTAATGGTGAAAATAATTACAAATGATCTCACATTAACGACAAATAATAGTAAAATTTTCAAGATTATTTCTTATATTCAATACCATCATGGAGAAACCCAAAATCCATTTTTGGGTTCCATACTAAAACCAATTGGTGATAGGAGGAGTAGAAAACCCAAGAATATTTTTTAGTTATTGATCCTCACAAAAAATTGATGTGGGGTTGGGTTTTTAGCCAAAAATCATCCCCTAAAACTGAAAACCCCACATACAGACCCCTTTTAATGATAATCCATTGAATCCAGCTATCTTTCACAAAAATATCAATTTCTATCTTCACAAGTACAAAATACATAGACACATTTATTAGTAATACATTATATATAAATATCCACTATGGATACACATGCCCTAACTAAGCCACAACTATCATTATAAAATTGGGTTTCTTCCACCTACACCACACATGAGATACATAATGTAATTTATGCAACTCTTTAGGATAATGTTGCTTATCCCAAACTTTCCAAGCCCAAAAAATGAGCTCTTCTATGTTTCTATCTTAAAACCACGTGGTGATAGGAGGAATACCCATTTTATATTTTATGTTAGCAACCAGTCATTATGGAAATTAATTGGGATTAGGTTTTCACCCAGAACAACTATTTTTGAATTATTTTTAACATTTTTGGACAAAAGGCACATCAATAGTACATGTGATGTGCTTAGGATTACAAGATAAGATGTTCATAATGAATTCAGAGTCTTTAAAGACATGATCCTATTGGTTAAAACTATGTAAATGACCTCATATTCCCTTAAAATGATAGGATAAAACCATGTAATTATTTTATAAATGATGGAAGTGAAGGAGTATTAATCATATTTGTAGTTTTCATAGGATTGATGAAAACACATTTTTAGAGTTTTAAAACTCTAAAACATGCATGTAACTTTAGAAACTATATAAGAAACCTAAGAAGGATGTGAAATCATAATAAAATTATTATGGAATTATTTTTTATCTTTATGAGTATACAACACATCAATCCAATGTGTGGTGTTCTTTGAATGACATAATAAGATGTTTTTAAATAATTGAATTTATTTGAAAATGGAAACTATGGGGATAAAATGAATTAAACGAACTCTAATTCTCTTTAAATAATTAGAATGAAATTTAAAATTTATTTTTAGAATGTAATAATTGATAGAACACCACTTGTTATTTTCCAAGAATGATTAAAAACAAATTTTTAGTGCTTTGGAACAAAAAAAATGTGTGTTAATAGTCAAAACCAGTGAAATTGATCTCAAATTTATGCGAAATCATTAGGAGACCTTTTTATAATTATTTTTAAATGTACAAGTATAAAACACATTAATCTACTTCGTGGTGAGATCATGATGAATATGGAAAAATTAAAATTAAAATATAATTAGAAAATAGTAATATAATGAAAAGGAAATGAACACAAACTATTTACTATACAAACTTTTCATTTAAATAATCTATCATTTTATAATAATTATATATTTCATTACTGTGATAAACTTTATTTTTGATTTATTTTATTTTTATTTATATGATATGATGGGTGAAAAGCTTAGAAAATGATTGGACAAAGATATTCGTGTGATTTTGAAGTAATTTATCATGTAGATATATAGATAATTTTTGAATTATAATTTTTTATTTATTATTTTAAAATATTTTTTATGAAGTTTATTTATGATAATATTTTTTTAGAAAATTTTATCTCCTCTAATGATCTCTATTTTGCGGCCACTTGATGTTTACTATATGCCTTTAAAGACTGGTTTTAGTAGCCTTTAATGGACAAATTTTTAATAGTGCATAGAGGTTATCATATAATGTATTTAAATACATTGATAAAATGTGTTTTTAATAATTAAATAAATATATTTTAAAATATTGAAAAAAAATTAAAAACATTAGGGGGAGTTAATAACTTCTACTATTCTCTGAGGATAGAGGCTGTTAATTACAACCATTGATGTATAAAATTAGTGGTGGTTTAAGTCCCATAATTTTTTTTATATTTTATTAAATAAATCAAGTATATATTACCAGTAACTATTGAATAACTGGAAAAAAAATAAAATTGATTTATTTAAATAATTAGAGGAGGATTGAATAGTTTTATTTTTTTTACTTTTTAAAATAAATCAGGTAATATTTTAATGGATTTTTTGTTAAAAAATATATTAATATAAATGTATAATGAATTTAGAGGGAGTTTTTCATAAACACCATTAAACAAAAATATCTAATGTACTATTTTTTCAGTGATATGGCTTGTTATTTATCAAAAAGGATTTGACACTCAAATTATTCTACAAATTTATTTATAACACCATAGAATGAGACTTTATATTTATTAAGAGACAAAAATAGGCTTTTAACAAATGTTTATAATTTTGGAATTGATGATAATTGAGAAAAGTAAATATATAGTGACAAAAAAATATTCTTATGGAATTAAAATTATTTTCCTTTATGATGTTACCCCCCATATAATTGTTTTATTGAATTTCCTTTTCATTTTTTAATTTCTTGCTCTTAGTTTCATTAGTTATTTTAATTTAAAGTTTCATTTTAAAAATAATAATTAATAAAAAATCCTTTATATATTGATTTCATTGAAATTGTAGAAAGATAAATGCTTCATTTACCTAGACATTTGTTTCTTGTGGATTGACCCTCTACTCTACTTCCACAATAGTAAGTTGGGTAAAAGTTTTTTATTTTTTTGTGCACTACAAAAACATATTCCAATATATGTGCATTAAAACCTTGATCCTTATTACGATTTAATTCATGAATTATTACACAATATTACACATCATATAACCCGTATGACTGGGAATTTTGGTGTCTTTGGGAATTAGGTATATTACATTGGAACATAAAACTTTGAGTATTTCATATTTATTGAAAACATCATTAAGATGGTTGTACCTAAAAATTAAAGGGATAACCTGAGGATATACATAATATAGGGGTGAGAAAAAAATCCCAATATATAAATAAACATGGAATAACATGAAGAATGTAAAACTTGTTATACAATAAGAATTTCAGTGGGTTGTAAAATGAGTGAGAATCATAAACATGAACATGGAGTCATGTTATAGAATGATAATCAGAAAGTAAACGTGGAAAATATGATACCAACATAAAACACTGCATCATAAACACAGGTAAAGGTTATCTTAAAAGACATCATGATGGAAAAAGTACCGTGATTGATTTGGTTCACTCTCTAATCCCTTACATAATGTATCATGAGAATAATAAAATACCCAATGCATTGTAGTGATATATAATTTCATGTGTACCCATCAATTTCATTTCATTATCATGCTTAAATGTGCCACATAGATCATATATCGGGGATTCATTCATTAAAATATTTTATTCCATGATCAAGGAGTATGAAATGAGTAAATTTAAGTCCCCAATCCGGATGTATATGTTTATAAAGTTGATCACCCATGATAGGTACTGGGTATGGGTAATCACAAAAAAATTGTTTGGCATGGAATATCACGGTGAAATCTCAAAAACATAATAGTGGCATGTAAATGTTCATGGAATGGATTAATGAGAGTGAATATGGTATATCATAATTTAGAAATAAAATGGATAGTATGGGGGATATTGAAGAATATATCCCATAATTAGGAATTGGATACAATTTTCATAAGATAATGAAGAAAAATGAATAAATATTAGAAGGAGAGGATCCCATAATACATTTTGGCAAGGAAACAGGTGTATATAATGGTTCATGAGAGGGATTAATGAGAGTGAAATGGGTATATAATAATTTAGGAATTAAAGCATAATTAAAGGGGATATGGGATAATGTGTCTCATAATTAAGAAATAGAGATAAAAGGTACAGGAAAATGAAGATTCTTGAATAAAGAGGAGAAGGAGGGGATCCCTTTCCAAATTTATGCATAATAATAGGTTTACATAAAGGTTCATGGGAGGTATTAATGAAATTGAAAGGGTTATATCACAATTTACGACTAATAGGGTCAGTATAGTGAATATGGGAGATAATATCCAAAAATTAGGAGTTTATGATAAAAGGAATAAGATAATGAAGATTCTAGAATAAGAAGGATTTGCAGAGGGTCTCTTACTAAGTTTTAGCATGGTAACAGGTGTACATAATGGTTAATAAGAGATATCAATGAGAGTTAAAGGTGTATCTAATAATTTTTAAATCAAATTAATAGTAATTATTATATGGAATGACATATCCAAACTTGTATAAATATATGTTCAGATGCATTATATAAAAGAGTTAATTGAATAAAAACAATTGAGGGATATCCCTTACTAAATTTTGACAGGGTAACATATTTGGTAAATTATATAATGAGAGGGGGGAAATTGTATCTTATTATTATAGATTAAATTTTATAGTAGATGTATCATTATAAATATATGACAACAATACATATTGAGATTCAAAAGGATTATTACAATGAAGGTGCTCAAATGGAAATGATAAAAGAAAAATCCATTAACTTGAGAGTGTGATTCCCAAAGATTGGTTAGACCCCCTTGAGAGTTTCGGGCACATAGGGAGGAATAGAGAGAGGTTAGGTCAGATTAAGGATCCGATTCAAGGTTCTTGGTCGAAGAGAATGGGGGGGGGGGGGTTGGATGGGTTTGTATGGGAATAAAGAGGCAAGTTGTTTCTTATTTCTGAAACATAGGTTTTGAAATCTATAAAATAAAATAACCAAAACCACAAACCATAAAATGGTTTCTGACCAATTTTAATAAAAATGGGTGGTGTTTTTATTTATTCTTTAAGTAAATGTTTTAAATTTATTTATATTATACCCTTTTTTGATGTGGAAGTGAGTCATGTCCTTAAATAAATGATTTTAAAACCACAAAATATATTATAGGTTTTGGTAAATTCATATAAGAGATATAAAATTAATAAAATAAACTAAAAATTAAATTATTTTAAAGGGTAAATATATATTAGGCCGTGTATAACCTTTATAATATTTATTACATCATTTTGTGTCATTATGATGTCATAATAGACACAATATATTTATACCGTATTTAAATTTAACACGAAAATTCAAGTCCCTTGAAAAATTATAAAACATTCACCATGTAATAATTTTAATGTTCTCATTACTGAAATAATATTTATTTTTTGAAAATTATTTTTTAATTTTGATGACCTTCTCTTTAAAATAATAATCAACAATTATTGAGAAATGATGTGTTTTTTGAAAATAATTATTTTAAAATCCTTATAGAAATTAAATTTGACACCGTGAAAATTTATATGATAGTTTATATTTAATATATAATCATTAATAATAATATTTTAATTCAATTTGTTTTATTTCAAAAAATCCATTAATTCTCCAAAATAAATTCCTTAATTGAATTTCAATATCACTTAAAAATAAAATTTTTGTTTTATCATACCAAAATATAAATTTTTTCAAATTGATTACTTAATCATTAATAAAGTAGAAAAATTAAAAAATAATTATAATTAATTAAATGAAAATATAAATATTCTTTCTACTTGGGCTACTTTTTTCAATTGTTAAATTATATTTACCCTTAATTAACCAATTTTTCTTTTACTATGGAAATAAATATTTAATGCTTTTACAATTCATATTGTTTAAAAATTAAGATAAACATATAACATAATATTAATATTTATGGTTCAAAATATGGAATCAATTTATCAAAATGAATTTCTATAGGGGGAATAATTTCATTTTAAATAAAACTCACAATCACAGTGGAAAGTGGTTTTAAAAATGAATTTTTCAAGGAAAATATGATTTTACTTTAACTATATAACTAGTACTATTAATTATATGAATTTTAATTCATAAAATAATATTATAAAAATTTCATTTATATAATTCATCATTAGGGGGTATTTTAATTAATTATAATGGAGATACATTATTAATGTTACAAAAGTTTTCAGAAAAATTACATTTTTAATCTTAAAAATAAAATATACTAAAATACACTATAAAAATGATATAAATTAAATTAATTTAATTAAATATAACTTAATAATTATTTTTTTACCTTGAAATAAAATTAAAATAATTAATTTATCAAAAGAAATGTCTATTTAACAAAAAACGCTATTTGTTACTATTCATTGGAAAATCTATATTTTCCAAAAAATCCGAATATTTCATCATAAGATGATTTATATATGATTATTTAAATGATGGATTTATTCTTTTCAAATAATGTTTCAACATATTCTTGGAATAAAATAGATTATTTATAATAGCAAATAAAAATAAATTTTGAAGAAAAAAAATTTTGATGAACAAAAAGTCATTCCCAAAATTGATTTATTATATAATATGAATTTAATATTTTATTTAGAATATATATATATTTCATAAAAATTATAATCCTAATTACATATGAAAATTAAATAAAATGGATAAATTTTAATATTTAAATAATCATTATTTTTTTGGGTTCATTCTTGTGTATCACATAAGCTATCGAACACAGTTTTCTCTTTTAAAAATATAGGGTGTTCCAATATTTCCCCGCTTAGTAAGACAAATACACACAATTTAAATTTGAACTATGTTCATCCTATTTACATCAATTTACCTTAATAAATGAAATATTATGGATCATTATTTTGAATCTACTAAAAACATCAATGTGAATCTAATGAAATTAACGGGATAATATATAAATGATATATATTCCCTAAATTATGAATTTCTAGGCTTCAATATATGTTATCAATGATCTATTTCATAACATATACACTTATGGTAATGTTTTTCTCCCTTAATAATGGTTCTTAATGATCTTGTGAATTTTCCAAAGCATATCCCCCAATAGTGTCAAAACATGTGTGCAAGAAATCCCATTGATGTCCACTAGTTCCCAGTCGAGTCTAGTTCAATGTGGTGTTTTCGTGTTTTAGCCCTTTGTACATATTTGAAAGATCTTCAACCACATGTCGTAACTAGAAATGGATTCATTTTCATGATAAACCAGTTATTCTATCATTACCAAAATTTACATATGTTTTATTATACATTGTCTTATCCCTAAGGCTTTTACTAGAGTAATCTAATCCAAATCCCCAAAAAATAAAAGAACATTTCCTTTGATACAAACTATGGAAACCCCACTCATTATTACAAATTAATTCCAGATATATTACATAACATTAAATATAATAAAACTTGGAAGTTAAATAAATCTATTATCTTGGGGAATAAGGTACATTACCTACAAAAATACTATTGGAAATACATCATATTTATGGAAAACATCTTAACATTCTGATACTTAAATCTGCATGGGATAACCTGGGGACATACATAAGAAAGGGGTGATCTATAAAGCCTATTAAAAAAATATTTATGGAATAAAATGAATAAATTATTAAATTTTAGACAATAGGCATATAAATGGGGAATAAAAGGAGTGATAATAATAAACATGAACAATGAGGCATGATATATCCTGATAATCATTTAGACAAGAAGGGAAATGTGGGAACAACTTAAAACACAACATCACAAACAGATTTCATGGATAAATTCCAAGATATCAAGATGGAAAAGACCCTTTATGGATTTGTTTGACTCCCTAATACCTTTAATGAATTCTCATGGGACTAATAAATTACCCAATGCATTGGAGCACTATATAATTTTGGTCGCACCCATCACTTTTATTTCATTATCATGATTAAGTGTTCTACATAAATAATAAAACATAGATTCCTTCAACAAAAAATTTTATTCCAATATAATAAATGAATTTAATTCCCTCATCTTGAGGTATAATTTCCTAAATTTTAACATTATTGATAGGAAATGGGTACGAGTATTCATTACACAATTGTTTAGCGTGGAAAATCACAATGAAATTGCAATAGCATAACTGGTGCTTATAAATTTTCACAGAAAGGATTAATTAGAGTGAAATGAGTCTATCATTATTTATAAATACAATATATAGTATTTGGGATATTTAATAACCTATTCCATTACGATGAAGAATAATATATAATGAAGAAACAAGAATAAAGAGGAGAAGTAGGGGATCGTATAATAAATTTTGACAAAGAAAGAGGTGTATATAATGGATAATGGGAGTGCTTAATAATTGTGAATTGGGTATAATATAATTTAGGAATAATAGGGTAATTGAGGGGGTTATGTTAGAACATATAAAAAAATTAGGAAATGGAGATAAAAGGTCTATAATAACGATGATTCTTGAATAAGGAGGATATGGAGAGGACCCCTTACTAAATTTTGGCATGGTAATGAGTGTACATATAGGTTCATGGGAGAGAATAATGTGATTTAATAGGGTATATCATTATTTATGAATAATAGGCACAATATGGGGGATATTGGAGAACATATCCCTCTATTAAGAAATGAAGATAAAAGGAATAATATAATGAATATTCTTGAATAAAGATGAGAAGTAGAAGATCCCTTACTAAATTTCAGAAGGCTAATAGGTACAAATAAAGGTTAATGGGAGGTATTAATTAGATTTAAAATGTAATATCATCATTTATAAATAATATGGAAATTAATTGGTATATTTAAGAACATATCCCCACAGGAAGAAATGGAAATTAAGAGGCATAACAAAAAAAAGAGGCACTTAAACAAAGAAATGAAGGAGTTACCTTTCTAAATTTTGGACTGGTAAAAGCATGCGTAAATTATATTATGAGAGGGGAGAAATGGTTTATAAATATTATAGATTTAATTTAATATATGTGGGGTAATTATAAATATATGATATCATTACCAATTGAGATTCAAAAGGATAATTAAAAAGAAGGTTCTTGAATGGAAATGTTATGTGAGAAATATCTTACCTTGAGAGTGTGATTCCAAAAGAATAAGAGGAAATTATTGGGAGATCGAGGCAACCATGGGATGAGTATATATATGGGGAGTAATATAAATGAAACTCTCCACAGTTCTCCAGTAAAGAAAATTGGTAGCTTGGGTAGGTATATATATGAAAGGAGAGGGGAGTTTTTTTAATTATATCCAAAAGTTTTTTTGGACTCTATATAATAAATTAGCCACAACCAAAAACCATCCCATGGTTCTGGCCAAATAGGGGTGGTTTTAAATATATTATAAGGATAAGGGATGAGTATTTTAAAATAATACCTTCGTAGATTTCGAAGTGAGCCATGTCATTAAAGAAATGAATTTAGAACCTCATAATATATTATTGGATTTGGAGGATTCATAAAGGATTTAGAAGACTTATGAAATAAACTAAATATTAAATTACATTAAATTAGAAACATATATTTGGTCATTTATACCATTTATAGCATTTATTAAACCATTTTAGGTCATTATGATGTCATAATAAACATAGTATATCTATACCATATTTAAATTTTACAAGCAAATTCAGCTCTCTAAGAACATTATGAAATATTCACCATAGGATAATGTCAACATGATGATTCCCAAAATAGAATTTATTTTTTCGAAAATAATTTTATAAATGTGGTATTTTTCACTTTAAAATAATAATAAATATTTATTGAGAAATCATGGGTTTTTTTGTAATAATAGTTTTCAAACCCTTATAAAAATTAATTTGACTACATAAAAAATTATATAAACATTTATATTTAACAAAAATATTTTTATAAAACATTATTAATTTTAAAAAATTACATTATTAAATAATATAAATTTTGTAATTGAATTTTACTATTACATAAAAATTCAATTTTTTTTAATCGTATCAAAATGTAATTTTTATCAAACTGATTACATAATAATTTATAATGTAAGAAAATTAAGGGAGAAATATAATATTTATATCAAATGAAAATGAAATATAAATATTCATACTATCAGGGTAACTTTTTTATATTTTTTGTTAAATAACTTTCACCCTCAATGTACTTATTTTCCTTTGACCGTTGTAAAAAATATTCACTACATTACTATTCATATTTTCCCAAAATTTAGATGAAATTAATAAAAAATATTAATTATGATGGTTAAAAATAATAAAAACATTATATAAAAATAAATTCATTGAATTAGAAGAATTTATTTTAAAATAAAACCTACAATCATGATGGAAATTAGTTTTCAAAAAAAATTCTTTTTAATGAAAAGATGATTTCTCTTTAACTATACAACCAGAAATTTTCATTATATAAATTTTAATTAATATATATAGATATATTATAATAAATTTTATTTATAAAATTTCTCATTAGTTGTTATTTTAATTAATTATAATAGGGAAACATAATTCATTTTAAAAGAGTTGTTATAAATAATGCATTTTTTATTTTAAAATAAAATTATACAAAAATACAATATAAAGATAATTTAAATGTAATTATTTGAATTAAATTTAACTAAATAATTATTATTTTACATTGGAAACATATTAAAAGAATATTTTACTTTTATATTACTTAATTTATCAAAATAAATGTCAATTTTATATAAAATATTATTTTTCACTATTCATTGGAAAATCTAAATTTTTTAAAAGTCCCAAATTTTCTTCCTAAGTTAAGTTTTATACAATGAAATCAAGAATAGAGTTATTATTATCAAATAAATTTTCTAAATATTAAAGAAAATAATTATTATATTTATAAAAAGAAATATGTTTTTTAAAGAAAACATATTTTAAAGAAGAAAAATGTCCTTAAATAATTTATTGATTATTTACTAAGAAATTAAAAATATAATTATGAAATATATATATTTAAAAAATTATTTAATTCTACTAACATCCAAAATTTTAATATAAGGGATAAATTTGTCATATTTGAATATTCATTGTTTTTTGGGTATGACATTGTGTATCACATACACTATCGAACATAATTTTCTCTTTTAAAAACATAGTGATCTACAATGTGTTTCTATATGTATATAGAGATCAACTTGTCATTATTTTTCTCATATTATTTAATTTATAAAATAAAAATAAATATTAAAATAATAAAATAAATTAACATTTACCAATAATTATAAAAAATGTTTAATAAGACCATAGTGTTTGTCGAACGTAAAAAAATGAATTTTATTTGACTAGATTTGGAATAATCAAAAAAATATAATTAAAATAATGATACCTTATATTAGAATCCATGAATCAAATACTAGTTGGACAAAAATAATATCAGATAATTAACCATTATAGTAAATGTAACTATCTTTTTTTTATTGTGTCACTATAAAAGAATAAAATCATATCACATTCCATTTTTAAAATGTCAGGATTATATAATTTTTTTATTTATTTTCATAATGAATGAATTGATACATACATTTTGAATTGATAATCTTCAGACCAATGATAATAAATTTTAAAAAAATAACAATGACATACTAGAAGATGTGACTAAAAATAAGTTTAAGACATCAAATGGAAGTAATTTACAATAAATGAAAGTTTTATAAAAGTTTTATATGAAGTATATAATTGTATTTATGCATCATCAAGTATGAAAATTAAATAGTAATGTTTTCCATCTACACCATCATATCTACTTCTCCTAACAACCACATTAATAATGACATTAATATATTAGGGATTAACCCTATATATTATGATACTGATAATTATATTCATCAAATTAATAGACATATCAACAATCAATATATCAACACTTTATAATTGATTAGAAATATATATTCCTCCCTTTATTAAGTTCAATTTTCATAGTTAATCAAAAATATATTTTGGATATGGTGTTCCCTCATAGTATCTCTTGTGAAGTAATATATATTTACACATGTAAAGACCCATAAAATTCAAGGGAAATTTTTTCTTAATTTTCTTTGGGATTTTACAAAAATGTGGTTTCTGACAGCACTTGATTCCGAGGCCCGGTGTGCCCGGAATATTTATCTGAAGTTTGACTCAGGTACTTTCAGTGAACGAAAGAGCGAGTTTTTATAACTTTTGAATCGGTGCTCGGAATTGAATTCTGAGGGCACCGGTAGATTCGCAGCACTGGTAATTGTTTAGGAACACCTTTTCCGGATTTGTGTTTACACGAGAGAAGTTGTTAAAAATTGTGGAAGTCAAAATAAAAATTGAGCTACAATTTTTATTTTTTACTAAGTAGTTTAAACATTTGGGTGGAAGTTGGGTAACAACCCAACATCCCATGAGAGGTTATGAGGGCGGTGGGGCCCACACGAACCCCACCCCTTCATATTCCCTAACTCCTTCAACTCACCATTACTTTGATAACTTATGTTAATTAAATAGGTGAGTTTAATTTTAATTCTTGAAATTAAAATACTTAAGTCATGTTAATAAAATAAGCGAAGAACTTATTTTATTTTGGTTGGAACTTGTTGCGTTGAGAGGATTTTGGAGAAAAGCTAAGGGGATTGAAGATCTTATTCTTCTTTGACGAAGAACGCGAAGAACACCGACCTCTAACGAAGGTCGACAAGAACGTCAGATCCTCGGAGATCGACGACGCGACGCCGGAAAATCTTTTCTCCGTGACGCGACAATTCTTCTTCCGCGACACCTTCTTCCACGACGGTTATTTCTACGACGAACCTTCGTTCAAACTATGCTCGAGGTTGGGAAATTTTATTGTTGTTGATATTCGTGATTTTCTTCCGTCGACGTTACTCGTTCCATTGGACCTCTTGCTATCGATTAACGGGAGGGGGCCGGACCTCAAAAAAACGGCCGACCCTCCTCCCTTATTTTTCTTCTGTTGTTACGGTTCGAAGGAAAGTGACGTGGTGCCGTCACACCACGCGGGAGCGAGCAGCAAGGATGCGTGGTGCGGTCGCGCCACCCAATTGAAAATCGAACCAAGCCGCAGTGCTGTCGCGCCACACCGGAAAAATTAGAAGACACCGCGGCCGGAGAGGGGCCGCGACGAAGGGGCGTGACGCCGTCGTGCCTTGCCGAACGGACCAAGGCCACGGCTTAGGCCGCGGCGGAGCAAGGAACGGCGGCCGGTTCTGGGCCACCTACCCATGCCGGTCCCATGGCGGCAGTGGTCAGCAGGCCGGAGCAGGCCGGACGGTCATAGGAAGAGACGGGGGTTACGACCCCCGACTGTCCAAACAAGAGCGCCCCCCCCCCCCCCCCCCCCCGCATGGGGGCCGCAGTTACGAAGAGGCGGGGGGCAGTGCGCCCCCCCGCACCCCCATTCGCTCGGCCGAAACGGCCGAGCCACCTGGCCCTAGACAGCGCCAGCGCGCTAGGCCGCCAGGCTGGGCCGCACCCAGGCCAGGCCGGGCCATGCCAGCTGGGTCGGGCCATGCCCAAGCGGGCCGGACCCGGACCCGGGTCGGGTCGACCCGGGCCTGCACCCCCTATTACCGGACCTCTCACGGTATTTTTCTCATAACGTGTGATGCAGACGTCCGATCGACATACCATCAACTGTGATGCGACCCTTGGATCGAGACGGTCGTTTTGATATATCACACTCAAGGATTCGGAGTACTTTCGGTTCAGCCTGGTTGGTTCGTACATGAAACCAACCGGGGTCTCAGAGCAGAAACACTTATAACGTGAGCTCCGGACGTCTGATTGACGTGCCATCGACTTTGTTGGATTCCTCTTAGTGAGACGGACCATTTGGATTACTCCGCTCGACGTTTGGACGCAGTTGGAGTTTGGTCGGGTTGGTTTTGACTTAAAAACCAACCGGGCCCCTAGGACGAAAAAGCCAATAACTCTCAGACTGGGCGTCCGATTGACGCGCCATCTGTGACGTTGAGTTCCTGTTGACGATATAAAACTTTTGGATACATAAACTCTAGACTATGTGTTAGTTGATTTATCAGCCCCTCGGCTCGTGGAGCAGACCCTCCCGAACGAGCTTGTTGTGTGCGAGAACCCTAGAGCTGGCTGCGACTGAGAGGACGATAACGACTATACATAAATCCTTCATGGATTTGACGGCGACGACTACAGCACTCAGCGATCCTACATGGATCAGTGCTACTGATGTTGTGTGGGTCAGATCCTGTGTGGGTCAGCACTCAGCGGTCCTATGTGGGAAAGCGCCTACAGATCTTATGTGGGTCTGATCCTGTGTGTGTCATTGCGAGGGTTAGTTACCAATCGATCCTTTCTGGGTCATTGCGGGGGTTAGTACATATCGATCCTGTATGGGTCCGATGGCTTAGATGAATTAGTGGCTACATCTTATCATCTCTATCGTCTTACGAAGTAGTATACTTATGTCAGCTGAATCTTGACATTCAATCCTTATTTTCGATAAGATTGACTTGTTATCCTATGTGGATTTTGTTATGTTTTTCCTGTGTGGACTGGGTTGTACTTGAGCTCGGATGTTGGAGAAAAATGAGAATTGATGACTTAGGTATATGTATGGGAATATACCTAAGTACTGTCGGATGTTCTTCATGTTTGTATCTTTCCTTTGTGGATTATCCTTTGTGGATTCTGGGAGACCTTCGGGGGTCTCGGGGTCCCTACTGAGTAGCCTATACTCACCCCTGCATGGGCTATGCCCGCACAACGTTGTGCTGGTTGCAGACGATAGACAACGCTGATCACGGTTGAGGCACGAGGAGCAGGTCGGTAACCGGAGGCGGATCACTGGGCGGGGTGTACTCGGAGCGGATGGCTGGACCCGAGGAGCTGTTGAGGCTATCTGTACCCACCCTTCAGGTGGGACTTCCAGTGGATGGCTCGAGGCTACGGCTTTACAATCAGTTGTTGTTTTCCCTTTCCAAATGTACTTTACTTTCAGTTTGTCTTTGTATACTGGCCTACTTACTTTTCCACACATACTGTTGTACCTAGTTTTTACTTAGTGTTTACTTCTTCTTGCTTGCTCTGTGGTGTTTTTTTTTACATTACAAAGGCAATGCTTTCCCTTTTTACCATAAATTACACCTTGGTGCTAGTCACCATCCCCTGGCCTATGGAAGGCGGGCTTGGGGTTGTCATGGAAGGGGCCCCGAGGACGGGTTGTGACAAATTGGTATCAGAGGAGTTCAGTTCTACCGCAGAACTCAGGACTCTGATCTTTTTCTATGTAATGAAATAGTGTTAAGAGTATTGAGTGTGGCTATCAGTCCAGGGAGTCCAGTATTGGTGTGGCGGCCGATGTATCCGTACACCAGGACCCTAACTATTGATTTTAGACTTAATGCATGAAAACATTTGTTGCATGTGTGTTTCAAGTTTTCTTTGTGATTACATTGTGTCAGCTCACCAGGTATAATGTTTCACTATGGCGCACCAGTTTCTTTTCAGGATGTCCCCACGACGGCAGCCTGCTAGGGTTCCGAGCATTGTGCGTGAAGACAGCCCACCGAGCGACGAGGCCTTGGTACATGGCCCTTTGACAGCAGAGGCACCGGCTATACCACTACCCACCGAGCCACCGATGCTACCAGCCCCAGCCGCTGACGATGCATGTCGGCTTAGTGCATTACACGAGTTTCATCGTCAGCGGCCGCCCAGGTTCCACGGGGAGACAGACCCTCAAGCAGACAAGGATTGGCTGGAGGCAGTTGTACGAGTTTTTAGGTTAGTGAGGACACCAGCAGACCTCATGGTGATCCTTGCAGCGAGCCTCCTGCACACAGCAGCAGGCAGATTTAGGAGCTTGATGCTCCAGGTGCACGACGAGGCATCACTCCTCTGGACGGACATTGAGAGTCTCTTCCACTCAGAGTTCGTCCCAGCCACCCTATGTGCGGTGCACATCCAGGAGCTTCTACAAATTTGGCAGGGCATCTTGACTTCCGCCCAGTACTCGGCGAGATTTACCGATCTCTCGTGCTACTCGACAGACATGGTACGTGACCCATTATTCTAGGCCCGGACCTTTGAGCAGGGATTGAGGAATTATATAAAGTAATTGCTGATCTCCCTCAGCATTCCGGTGCAGGTAGGGGTACTAGAGTGAGCCCTTCTGATCGAGAGCTTCCTTACTGAGCCTACATCAGCAGCGAGACCTACCGCAGGGCGGCACGTAGCAGAGTCTTCTGCAGCAGGCAGTCGGCAGATGACTCATGGGCCTAGGCCAACCAGACCTCAGGACACTGGCTCAGGGGTGCAGGGCACACAGCGCGGAGCCAGTCTTTCGAGAGGCAGACAGTGCTACGCTTGCGGCGGGAAGGGCCACATGGCTCGTGACTGCCCGACCTGCCATATCGAGGCAGTATTAGCTTGGGAGCCACCTAGGAGCATGACAGAGGTGTGGATTTTCTTGGGACTAGCTGGGTACTACCAGAGATTTGTGTCAGACTTCTCCGGGGTTGCGGCACCACTATCAGCTTTGAATAAGAAGGGGAAACCCTTTGTGTGGTCAGAAAGATGTCAGCAGAGCTTCCAGGAGCTGAGACAGATATTGACCAGTGCGCCTATATTGAGGCTACCAGAGGAGGGAATTGGGTAAGTAGTTTACTGCGATGCATCAGGGACCAGACTCGGATGTGTCCTGATGCAGGAGCGGGCCGTGATCGCCTACTAATCACGTCATTTGAGGAAGCGTGAGCAGAACTACGCTACCCATGACCTGGATTTAGCAGCAGTGGTCTTCGCTCTGAAGATGTGGCGACACTATCTGATTGGTGAGCACTTTACAGTCTATTCTGACCACCAGAGTCTCAGGTATATCTTTTCGCAGAAGGACCAAAACCTGAGACAGTAGCGATGGCTCGAGTTCCTCTAGGAATATGACTTTGAGATAGTCTATACTCATGGAAAGGGGAATGTGGTAGCTGATGCTCTCATAAGGAGGACGGGCATTCAACTACTTGGGAAGGCGACATAGCAGCTAGCTTCTTTGAAGATATCCTTCATGGATAGAGATGGAGCAGCCTTTCTTCAGTCACTCAAAGTCACTCCTCCACTACTGCAGCGGGTCAGAGAGGCACAGTGTAGGGATACCGACTGTGCGACGCGGCGTGCGAAGATATCCTCATGATAGGCACCTGATGGTTTCTCTTTAGGAGGAGAGCATGAAGTCCTTTTTAGAAGACGTACCTTGGTACCAGTTGCATTACGGGAGGAGGTGCTGAGAGAGTTTCACAATTCCCCTTTGGTGTTACATCCTGGAGTTGCGAAGATGTACCAGGATCTCAGACGACAACACTGGTAGATGTGCATGAAAAAGGTTGTGGCAGAGTTCGATTCTCGATGTCTCACCTTCCAACAGGTGAAGGCAGAGCACCAGGTACCAGCAGGCTTGGTACAGCCCTTGGAGGTTCCGGAGTGGAAATGGTACGGCATATCTATGGACTTCGTGACCGGACTTCCACGCACTTCCAAAGGTCATGACTCCATTTGGGTGAATGTCGTCTGACTCACCAAGTCGGCTAACTCCTTACCCATTAGAGATCAGAGATTAGTGGAGAGCTTGGGACGTCTCTACGTTTAGGAGATTTTACAGCTTCATGGTGTGACACCATCTATCGTCTCCGATCGAGATTCTCGCTTTACTTCCCGGATTTGGAAGGGGTTGGAGGAGGCATTCAGGATGCAGCTACGTCTGAGCACCACCTTTCACCCTCAGACAGATGGTCAGACAGAGAGGACCATTCAGACTCTCGATGACATGCTCCGCACAAGTGTACTTGACTTTGGTCGTAGCTGGGAGGACCACCTACCCTTGGTGGAGTTCGCGTACAACATAAGCTACCACTCCACCATCAGGATGGCACCATATGAGGCGTTGTATGGCCGACCGTGCAGATCTCCTCGGTGCTGGACAGACCCTGGGGAGTCAGCACTTGTGGGACTTGAGATGGTCCAAGCCACGATAGAGAAGGTCCGGGTCATCCAGGAGAGGATGAGGACAGCTCAGAGCCGGGAGAAGCCTTATGCTGAAAGGAGGCGGAGGCAACTGGAGTTCAAAGATGGCGACCATGTCTTCTTGCGGGTCTCACCTTCACGTGGAATACAGAGATTTCGCCGAGGCAACAAGTTATCTCTGTGCTTCATCGGACCATTCCAGGTCCGTAGCAGGATTGGCGAGGTGGCTTATCTCCTGGGTCTACCACCTCAATTGCATTGGGTGCACAAAATTTTCCACGTATCCCAGCTGAGGAGATACATGCATGACCCGATGCATATCCTTGACCATGGGGAGCTGGACATTGATGATGGGGAGACTTTTGCGGAGGTCTCGGTGGAGATCGAGGATCGACAGGAGCAGGTCCTACATGGATGGTCGATTCCTCTAGTGCGCATCAGATGGCGGCATGGGAACATCCAGGAGAGCACTTGGGAGCGGGAGGCTCAGATTCATTCACAGTACCCACTTTTATTTCCCTAGTTTTTGATGTATCTTTACGGGGATGTAAATCCCTGAGGTGGGAGTAATGTAAAGACCCGTAAAATTCAAGGGGATGTTTTTCTTAATATTCCTTGGGATTTTACAAGAACGCAGTTTCTGACAGCACTTGATTCCGAGGCCCGGTGTGCTCGGAATATTTATCCGAAGTTTGGCTCGGGTACGTTCAGTGAACGAATGAGTGGGTTTTTCTAACTTTTGAACCGGTGCTCGGAATTGAATTTCGAGGGCACCAATGGATTCGTAGCGCCAGTAATTGCTTAGGAACACCTTTTCCGGAGTTTTTTTTACATGAGAGAAGTTGTTAAAAATTGTGGAGGTTAAAATAAAAATTGAGCTACAATTTTTATTTTTTACTAAGTAGTTTAAACCTTTGGGTGGAAGTTGGGTAACCACCCAAATTCCCATGAGAGGTTATAAGGGAGGTGGGGCCCACACGAACCCCAACCCTTCATATTACCTAACTCCTTCAACTCACCATTAATTAGATTACTTATGTTAATTAAATTGGTGAGTTTAATTTGAATGTTTGAAATTCAAATACTTATGTCATGTAAATAAAATAAGTGAAGTACTTATTTTATTTTGGTTGGAACTAGTTTCGTTGAGAGGATTTTGGAGAAAGGCTAAGGGGATTAATGATATTCTTCTTCTTCGATGAAGAACGAGAAGAACACCGACCTCCAGCGAAGGTCGACAAGAACGCCAGATCCTCGGAGATCGACGACGCAACACTGACAAATCTTTTCTCCACGACGCGGGAATTCTCCTTTCGCGACACCTTCTTCCATGATGGTTATTTCTACGATGAACCTCCATTCAAACTATGCTCAAGGTATGGGAATTTTATTGTTGTTGATATTCGTGATTTTTTTCCGTCGACGTTACTCGTTCCATTTGACCTCTTGCTATTGATTAACGGGAGGGGTCCGGACCGCACAAACAAGGCCGACCCTCCTCTCTTCTTTTTCTTGTGTTGTTACGGTTCAATGGAAAGTGACGCGGTGTCATCGTACCACGCGGGAACGAGCGGCAAGGATGTGCGGCGCCGTTGCGCCGCCCAATTGAAAATCGAACCAAGATGCGGCGCCGTCTCGCCGCACTGGAAAAACCCAAAGACACCGCGGCCGGAGCGGGGCCACAGCGGAGGGGTGCGGAGCCGTCGCGCCGGACGGACCAAGGCCGTGGCGGAGCAAGGACCGACGGCCGGTTCCCGGACGCCAGCGTCGAAGCAGGGGGACTGGCCCATGCCGGTCCCGTGGCGGCAGTGGCCGGCTGGCCGGAGCGGGCCGGACGGTCAAAGGAAGAGCGGGGGGTTACGACCCCCGGCTGGCCAGACAAGAGCGGCCCCCCACATGGGGGCCGCTATTACTAAAAGGAGGGGGGGCAGCGCGCCCCCCGCACCCCCATCTGCTCGGCTGAAACGGCCGACCCACCTGGCCCGGGCTAGCGCCAGCGCGCCGGACCGGGCCACGACAGCTGTGTTGGGCCACGCCCAAGTGGGCCGGACTCCGACCCAGGTCGGGACGTCCCGGTTCGGGCCAACCCAGGGGGTACCGGGCTGGGTCAGACCGAGCCCGAACCCCCTATTATCGGACCTCTCATGGTCTTTTGCCCATAACATGGGCTGTGGACCTCCGATAGATGCACCGTCAGCTGTGATGCGATCCTTGGATCGAGTCGGTCATTTTGATATATCACACTCAAGGTTTCAGAGTACTTTGGGTTTGTCCGGGTTGGTTCGTACATGAGACCAACTAGGCCCTCAGAGTGGAAACACTTATAACTTGAGCTCCGGACGTCCGATTGACGTGTCGTCGACTTTGTTGGATTCCTCTTAGTGAGACGGACCTTTTGGATTTCCCCAATCATGGTTTGGGCGCAGTTGGAGTATGGTCGGGTTGGTTTTGACTTAAAAACCAACCGGGCCCCTGGGACGAAAAATCCAATAACTCTTAGACTGGGCGTCCGATTGACGCGCCGTCTGTGACGTTGAGTTCCTGTTGATGATACGGAACTTTTGGATACATTTACTCCGGACTATGTGTCAGTTGATGTATCATCCCCTCGGCTCGTGGAGTGGACCTTCCCGAACGAGCTTGATGTGTGCGGGAACCCTAGAGCAGGCTGCGACTGCGATGATGATGATGACTTTAGAGAAATCCTTCATGGATTCGACGGCAACGACTACAGCACTCAGCCATCCTACGTGGATCAGTGCTACTGATCCTGTGTGGGTCAGATCCTGTGTGGGTGAGTGGTCAGCAGTTCTGTGTGGGCTAGCTCCTACAGATCCTATATGGGTCCGATCCTATGTAGGTCATTGCAGGGGTTAGTTACCTGTCAATACTTTGTGCGTCATTGAGGGGGTTAGTACCTATCAATCCTGTGTGGGTCCGATGACTTAAATAAATCAGTGGCTACATCTGATCATCTCCATCGTCTTACGAAGTAGTATACCTGTGTCAGTTGAATCTTGAATTTCAATCCATATCTTCGATAAGATTGACTTGATATCCTGTGTGGAATACATTATGTTTTTCCTGTGTGGACTAGGTTGTACTTCAGCTCGGATGTTGGAGCCGAACGAGAATTGATGACTTAGATATATGTATGGGCATATGCCTAAGCGGTGTCGGATGTTCTTCGTGTTTGTATATTTCCATTGTGGATTATCCTTTGTGGATTCTGGGAGACCTTCGGGGGTCTCAGGGTCCCTACTGAGTAGCTTATACTCACCCCTGCACAGGCTATGCCCGCACTACGTTGTGTTGGTTGCAGACGATGGACAGTGCTGATCGTGGTTGAGGAATAAGGAGCAGGTCGGTACCCGGAGGCAGATCACTGGGTGGGGCATACTCGGAGCATACGGCTGGACCCGAGGAGCTGTGGAGGCTATCTGTACCCCCCATCAGGTGGGACTTCCAGTGGACAGCTCGAGGCTACGACTTTACTTTCAATTGATGTATTCCCTTTCCAGTTGTACTTTACTTTCAGTTTGGGTTTGTATACTGGCTCACTTACTTTTCCGCACTTACTGTTGTACCCAGTTTTTACTTAGTGTTTACTTCTTCTTGCTTGCTCTGTGGTGTTTGTTTACTTTACAAAGGCAAGGCATTCCCTTTTTACTGGAAATTACGCCTTGGTGCTAGTCGCCAGCCCCTGGCCTATGGATGGCGGGCTTGGGGTAGTCACAGCACGGGCCCCGAGGACGGGTCGTGACAACACATTTTCCATTTGGGAAACAATTGTGCTCACTACGATGTAAAAAAATTCAATAGTGATTTTGTAATATTCTCATTACATTGTATTTTAATGATTAATAAAATTAAAATCTATATCAATATTTATTAAATAACCATTCTATGGTGAAATTAAAATAATATTTTTTCGATCATTTCTTTTTGGAATAAATAACTTTTGAAATTTATTTTTTAAATAATATAACTATTTTACAACATTAAAACTATATTTTTACGGAAAAATAAGATCTTTCCATGAAAAGAAAGATCCCTATTTTAGAAAAAAATTACACAAGACTGAAAGTAGGTTATTTAAATAAATCCTTCTTAAAAAATAAAGGAGATCATCTGGGGTATGATCAACCCAATGAAAATCATTACCATTGACACCTTTGTTAGCAATCCCATCTTCCAAAAAATTATCCTCTCTATATACATGACTAAAAAAAGTGGTCTCTTGAGTTGAGATAATCCGTACATTGAGTCCATCAATTTGTGATCTTCTGAGAAAGATGCAAATCCCCAATTCGAATGGAAGGGACTACAGCCATGGAGTCATATTAAATACAATTTTTCTTCTAACATCTTTTTTCTTCTTGCTCCCCTGCCATGATAACACCAAACATTTCCACTTCAAAGGAAGAAGCAATACAACATGATCCATAGGTTCACACAATGACGCTTCCCTGATGATCCATAAAGAGAGAAACAAAGATAGAGGGACCCATATTGCCTCTTGATGGACCATAAAAGTTGACTTTAATCCATACATGAAAATGGGTCGTCCATATGACTCCCATTGCACCACGCGGAGGTCGAAAAATACCTTTCATCCCAATTCTATTGAGCACTGATAAATCATGGATCGAATTTGAGAAAAACACACCTATTGGTGTTTCCACCTCATTAAAATCTTCAATAATCCCTCTAAGAACATCATCAAACTAAAGGAACTAAAATTCATGTCTGAAATTGTTTCTTGATATCCAGATTAAATGGACTACCTCCTTAGCAGCAACTTGAAAGAAGATCCAGAGCTACGGTGTCAAATTCAATTAAATCCAGCTCTTTATGAAGTATCTTATTATGTTGAAATGGTATAATGGAACTTCAATCATGTCATAAACATCTCTCTACATCGCCGAAGCTGCATCACATTTGTGAAAGATATTGTCCACATCATCCTAATGTTGAAAGCACACAGTGCATTTGGAGAAAATAAATATACCATATACTAGAAGAAATTCATCTGTTGGTATTTTTTGGTGTTCCAACCTCCAAGAATGAATAGTTCAATAAGGCCTTAAAACTTCCTCTACATGTTCCCCATCAATTTTGAATCAGTTGACCTTATGATGGAATGATTATAATACCCTATGGAGATAATAATTCCACTGAAAATAGGTTCCCAAGCACAAATATTTCCAATAGAGGACCAATAACATTCATCCACAATCGAAGTGATATGAGCTGGATGGTTATCAACGTTACCAAGCTATTCCTTGATTGATAAATAAAAATCCATATTTGAGTCCCCCTCTAGGAGCAGGTCAATTTGATGATTCCTAGTCTAATTAGATTTTTAAAAGGGATGCTAGGAATCCATGGAAAGAAGCCATCGAGAGTAAACATCAATTTTTTTAAAAAATATTCTTGATGGCATGCTACACTGAGGAGTTAACATTGTTTAAGTTCCCTGCGATAAGCATATAAATGAACATATCCTAAATAAAATAACATTAAAAATATTCATAATAATGATTATATAAAAATATTTTCAAAAAAATAAACTATAATTCTTAAAATAAAATTGATTAAAAGGTGAAAAATAATATATCAGAATATTGTTTTATTCATAAAAATTATGAAAATAATAATATTTTTCAATTTTATATAAATATGTAAAATATTACATCAAAAATAAAATAAAATATTTAAGTTTTTTTCCAGTATTATATTTTAACAAAATAAAATGATTGTCTTACATCGATGATAATTTCTCATATTGTTAATCTGTTTAATAAACTCAAGATACCACATTCACCTTTTAATAAAATCGATGGTTATACAAATTTAAAAAAACATAAAAAACCTGAAAGATCATAATGATTTAACTATGAAAACATATATTTAATTACTAATAATTTATTATTTATTATGTAAAAAATTAAAAAATATGAAGAAAAAAACTAAAAACCAAGAAAAATTCTAAATTTATTGAAAAACGGGGGAAATTTATAAAAACATTTAAACATATTAATTATTTAATATTTGAAAATATTATTTTTCACAAAAAAATAACTTGTACATGGAAAAATTAATTCAAGAAAATAAAATTTTATTCTATATTTAATGTTCTTGGAGGTCATAGGATTGGATAATGATAATATATGGGAATTTATTGATACTAATGTATGGACTATGACCAAGTAGATATTAACTATTTAAATAATATCGGTTTCTTAATGTATGGATGAAGTGTGTGTTGATTGTTTTGTGTGTACACCATAGAAATTAGAGTGTGTGGTTAACTTGTGACATGTGTATAATGTTGAAAGTGTTTGGAAAATGTGTTTATGTCCACATAATGAAATTAATAAAAGCTGAAATTTGGAGGGATGCATGAGTGTTAATGGTTGTAAAAGTGAGGATGTGTTAGTGGATGTGGTTTTTGAAATTGTGAATTTCTTAGACGAGGACACGCATGTGGATGTTTATTGAAAGGGAAGGTAAAGTAAATTAGATTTTAAATTAAATCTAACCTTATTAATAAATTTATATATTTTTTAAGTTCAAATACATGATTATTTTAAAAAAAAATTAGAGGGAGAGATATGGGATATAGAGGTTAAGATAAAACATAGAAAACAACCCTCATCTTGAATAGTAGAAAAATATACCTCAAATAGCATTATATATCAAATTACCATCATCTTAGTCCTCATGAATATAGGAATAATAACACAATGACATATATTAGTTATTCTAAGCCATCCTTGATGGTTTTTTATTATATATAGTTACCTTTTTCATGGAATAATTTCTCGTACATCTTGAACTCTTTGGAACTACAAAATATGACTTTTTATTATTAATTTTTTCCATTGGATTATGTATCTCTATTCGATTTATAATTTCTTGAAATATTTTAACAAAAGTTGCATAAATTTTGTCACATATTCACCCAAATACCATAAATCACCTAAGGATTTCATAGAATCTTGAATACCCTGATAAATATTAGTAACTAATTTCTTCTTTTGGTACTATACGATTTCTTAAGTACAACCCTATGGATGAAACTTGATCTAGTATTCTTATGATTCTATAGACGTAGAAATTAAAACTAAATGATATACAATAGGTGTTAAGTGTTGAAAATTATGTGAATCCATGATAAGAGAACCATGGACAAGAACTAATGGATGATTTGAGTCAAATCCCACTTCTACTTGATTATGTGTAATTAACATGTTAGAATACCCTAGAAAACATGCACCACCAATGACTGAACTAGACCCTACACCACAACCATTCCCTATTTGAGATAACATATCACATTAATTCCCCTAATTATTCTCAATTATCCTAACTGTATATGATTGAAGACCATCTTGAGAGTTTAAATGGGAAGTTTCATCAATACAAAAATTTCCAATGAGGTCATCTTAGCTTGGATATGAAAATACACATCATAATATCCCTTTATACTCGGAGGGGGGCCCACTCTTGAATAAATCCTTTACTAAAATTGTGATACCTAGAAGAAGTTTTTCCTTGAGATGAATTATCTTACATCAAACTAATCTAAGATCCAAATTCAGGGACCCGTTTTCATTTAATAAAATATTTGAATCACATCCCATCAAAGAGAAAAAAAACACATCAGAGGGGAAAATATAATGATAATAACCTTAGCCGAAAATAACTCACATCCAATAATTAAATCTCCCAAAACACCAAGTGGTGTCATCATAAATCATCTACATACAATTAATTTTAAACTAATCAATATATGGTCTTTGTAACAATAAAAAATTTACCAAGTTTGAATATATCATGAATTCCTCTTAATTATCCAATAAAAAATCAATGTTCCCCTTCTTAAAATTCCCATCTATTCCCAGATTTATTTTAACAGGTTTTTGATTTTTTTTTAAAGGGGATAGGGTCCCTAATTTTTTAAAAAGGGGACCCAAGATGCGTAAACCTCATTAATGCATCTATCTTGGTTTCCAGAGATGTGTGAACCCTATTTTCACTTCCAAGTGGTGGTAGATGATTCCTGAACCCCATTCATACATCCTTTGGATACAGGATGGAGGATGTGTGAACCCGATTCACAAATCCTTTGCAAACTCAATGAAGGATGCTTGAACGAGGTTCACGCATATGAACGAACGAGATATATAAAAGAGATCCCCAAAATATCATTGTTCTCCAATAAATTTTGTTGTGAAGCCTTCAATAATTTATTTCTCAATATATATATTCTACTTTTAAGAAGGTATAATTTCTATTTAAAATTTTAATTATTTAATTGTGTTCATTTATTTTATTTGTATGGTTTATTTATTTAATATTTGATTTATAAAAATTAGTGATTGTGTGTCACATTAATTTATTTAATATGTAATGATTCATGTATGAATGTATAAATAAGTTTATTTTTTACGATTGAATTTTTTAATGAGTTATTATGTGTTGTATGAATTCATATTGAATGTTTAGGAAATTTAAATATGGTGTGTCTAAAATGTAATTTATATTCAGGGAAATAAAATTGTTTTTGAATATATATATATATATATAATATAAATGGAATGTTGAAAATATTTATATGTATATAAAATATGTTATTTTTAATGTAATGTCAATTAAAATTTTAAAATTCTATACATTAGGGAATTAAAATTCTTTTTAAAAATGCATAAATTTTAAATTTAAATATTTAGTTTAATATATTAATATGTATATAAAATATTTCATTTTTAATTTAATATTAATTTAAATTTTAATACTCCATATACTATCTATATATTTTATTAGGAATATATTTGTTATATTAAGTATCATATTTAAATTAATTTAAAAATGTGTAGAAATTTCTTTTTGTTAATGGTGTAAAAAATAGTTTTCAATACAGAACAAAATTGAATTATATTAAGTGTAAATAATTATTATTTGAAGTAATAAAGAATGAAATATAATTAATTAAATATTTTAATTTATAAAAGAGGCCAAAAATTTATATATATGAAAATTTATTAAATTGAAATTAACGTATGTTTCTATTATTTTAATCCTTCTTATGTATGTGTAAATTATAATACTTTTATTTACCAATAATAATAATTTCAATCAATAAATTTAAATAATATTATGTATATGTAATTATTATTTCATTTAATAAAATATAATATTTATTTATTTATATTTTAGAAATTGTTATAATGATATAAAATATTATTTATATATATATAATTTTATAAAATTAAAAAAAAAATAAGTGTTAAATATTATAATGGTTGTTATGTAAGCGTAAAATATATTATTTTTAATTATATTTATTAAATTTTATGCTTAAATATATATATATATATATAAATTTAAATGTTAAATTTTTGGTAAATTTGTGTAGATATTTAATATATATTTCATCTCGTAATAGGTAAATTTAAATAATATGAAGAAACATAATAAGTATATCAAGAAACACATTATGATTATTGTGTGACAGCTGATCTTGAGATGAACGACTAATGCATAATTTAAATTGCATGTATTTTTTCTGTATATGGTTATATAATGTTAAATATTTGCATTTTCATTTCTGCATTGATGACCTGTGAGTCATGTATCACATTGTATATAAGTACCTGTGTGTCTTCTTAAAAAACAATTATGTATTTCATACCCCTCGACCTCCTCACATTCATGTGAGTAAATTTGTAATTTAATGTTGATCGACAAGAGGCATCCTCGAAGAGGCGTCCCTAAAGAGGCATTAGAGAATAGGAATTCCAAAAGAGGCATTTGACAAGAGGCATTCCTTTTTAAAAGGATAATGGATGTTGCTGAAATATTTGATAATAGAGACTCTAGGAGTACACCCATAGGTTTTTGTTAGTTTATTTGATAATTGTAAACTAATCCATAGTAAGTATCAAGATCAAGTCACATTTATTTGTTCATATGTAATTAAAATTTATGTAGAATTTTATAAGTGGTATCAAAATATATAACATTATATTAAAATTTATTTGTAATAATATCACCATCACTATACCTCAATAGTTATAATCTAACACATAGAAAAATTATCCTTATCAATTCAATTATTCATCATAATCAATTTAACTAATTTAAATTTTTTTGTAGTATATAATATTTTATTAATTATATTTTCTTGGTAATCACGTCTGTCCTAATATATTGCAAAGGTGAGGTAACTTATACTGAGTAGGGTTTTAACTATATTTTTCCACCTACAAGAGTGGAAAATTATCAAGGTTGTCTAATATTGGATTAATTTACCAATTAGATTCATAGTCGGTTAAATTGGGGGGGGGGGGTGATCAATCAATTACTTCAATAATATATCAACATATTCAATATCTTTAACGTTTATGGAACATCTAGTATACTCTAGTCGATGATAAGGATTGGATGGATATATCTTTGTTATTAAGGAAATGTTGTACTAATTTTCATATGGAATATTAAGTGGCGGTTTGTGATATTGATGTGGTGAAATTCATTTCAACATAACCATGTTTTGTGAGCAATATGGAAGTTGGTCATTCACAATAGTATTGTTCATTTCCTTATCCTCATATGAATCTTGTGATAGAACCAAATAATGAAGAGGATGGTCATAATTAGGAAGGAAATATATATGGCATCCCTTTGGGTACTGTAAATATAGTGAATGAAAGATTATCTTGGGAAGAAGAATCTGGTGAGGCATCAGGAGATGGTGGGGGTGAGGGAGATGTGGGGAATGAGACATCAGAGGGTTCGTTTAGAGATTGAAATCCATGTTAGGGTGACATGGGGAATTATCCTTTTGAGGTATATATGAGATACATGCATCCATGGAATCCACCGTTTAGTTGTAATCATCATTTAGTATTGAGTCCATTAGTTGAATGAATGTTAGGTGAACAACAATTTGATTGGGATGTCATTACACCTACTACTGAATTCATTAGCATTATAGGGAATATATCTTCATCAAATGATAACTCCATATATGTCAAAAATAATTATTAATTTAAAATTACCATGTAAATATGATAATGAAATACTACATAGATAAGTATTTTACTTTTTTTTTGAAGAGTTGAAGAAGAAAAAATATCACATTTGATGTTGAAAACATGGCCTATAATATAAATTCCGATTAAGGGGATTATTTTATAAATTTAATTCATATTATAAGACAACCATATTAGAAGGCCCACACACTTGTGTGCATCCATGCTTGTCACAGGATTACTCTTCACTTGGTGCAGAGTTTATATAAACTTTTATTGTTCAGATGACAGAAACATGTTAGGATGTAACCATTGCCCTTATTCAGGAAATAATTCCACAATTGTTTAACTATAAGATATCCTTAAATAAATCATGTAATTCAAAAAATAATACAATTATAAAATTCATCATTATTTGGATGAATCTTATATAATGTTGCCACAACATATGTATTTTTTTTGTTTCAATAATCAGATTGTTTATCATATAGACACTTTTGAGTCTGTGTCCCCCAATCCCTGAGTTGATCAATCCAAGGTTAAGTTCAATATGATTTTTTTGGAATTTAGGCCATGCGCTGTTGCTTTTTTGAATTTTATAAATTTCATTCAGGTTGATGGAACGTTATTTTATGGAAAGTATACAGGTGTTCTATCCATTTATTCTATATAGGATGGAAATCATGCCCCACTACCACTTGATTTTTCTATTGTTGATTTTTTTTTGAAAGTTGGAGCTTATTTTTGGTGTGTGTATACATTCACATCACACTAAACCAAGAATGAAGAGATTACTAACCACATATTTTTCGAAGGCTATTGGGCATAAGATGTCTGGAGGGCCTTAGGTGAGTTTAGTGCTTACTCTTCAAGTGAGGTGAGCAACACTCCTTTTCAGGAACGCTGGTACAAAGGCTTTAGGGAAGAGGGCCTAGAAAATATGGTGAGAACTGTGATACTCAGTACTAGGTGCTAGTGTTTATGACATGCCCACAATAGGGCTTTGTTTGAGGGGTGTCATGCTCCTGGGAGGTCGATCATCATGAGGGTGAGGAATATCCTGGTGGACATGGGTTAAATGATTACCAATTGGCAGGATGCTCCCTTCCTTCAGGTGCTGCGGGACTCTTATCATTTGGCTCATCCTCCATTACCCAGGCTTCTGGGTCACTGGGTGCGGTGGTCTCCCCCATATTCTAGCCCCAAGATGAACACTAATGGTTCTTGCAGCTCAGGGATCATGTGAGGTGGAGGAGTTGTGCGGGATTGCATGGGTTTTGTGTGGATGGACTTCATAGCGCATTATAGTAATGGTACTTCCATTATTACAGAGGGAAAATTAGTTCATACTAGTCTCATTCATTGCAATCAAGAAAGCATACATCCATCCCAGGTTGAAACCAACTCTAAGATCATTTATGAATCCTTCCATTATAGAGGTTCCTTTTCTTAGTCTATTTCTAACATCATCAAAAAATACAAGATGAATCTAAATATCAATGTTGAGGTCACTCACACATGGCACTAGGGGAACAATGTAGAAGATCACATGGCCTCTCTGGCCGATCAAATCTCCAATGTCACACTCTTGTATAATGTTTCTTCCCTCAAACCAGAGGGAGTGAATCTGATTTGAGGGGATTCTCTTGGTATCCACTACTTTAGGCCCCCTAGCCTAGTTTCCCCCTGTTTCCCTTGTTCCTTTACATTTGAATAAAAATTTAATGTCGATGATATTGAATTATACATATTTCACATAATGTGTATAAGCATTTTAGAGATGAGGAATTCAATAAGGCGGTCCTTAAGTTCGGTATGTTTTTCTAAACAATATTTTTTAAATAGAAAATTTAGTATCCTTTTTAATACATTATTCTTTAATGACATCATCATATAATACAAAACAAGAAATGATTGATAGATGACTTGAATAATTATGAATGGATAAGTAAGGCATATATGAATATATGATGCATATTTCAAAGGAAAAATGGTAATTAACATATGATGGGGGTTAGGGATATGGTCATTTGACCACTAATATAGTGATGTTAATAAATGAGGTCCTCAAAGGTGTGTAAAAACTCATGATCATAGGGTTATTTAAAGAGACATTTTATATTATTTTTTACTACTTTGTTGACCACTCCTAAAAGGCCTATCAGAGGATGAAAAATAGAATGGATTTTAATCAGAATTTCCAAAGTGACATTGATCAGATACTGAATGAGGCTTCATGATAGAGTGTTCAAACAATTGATAGGGAAAATATGAGCTTTTTGGTAAGAAACTGCTATTATAGGGCTACATGAACCAATGGTCTAGTGCTTTTGGTGATTTTGGATAATAGGTACAATGATTACATCAACTTTTAGGCATTTAGATATCCATGTGCACATGTTATTAGAGCCTATGATTTGGTGAATATATCATGGGAGCCCTATGTTGACCTAGTGTATCACATTTTCAATTTGGTTTACTATTATAGTACAACTTGGATGCCTTTTTGTGACATTCATTCTATCCAATTTCCAATTAATCATCCAACTATCATCCTAGATATTTCTTGTTTTTGTACATTGTTTTTTATTCCATTTATGTTTTTTCAATTTTTGTCTTCTTTTAAATTATTGGATTCATGCTACCAGGTTGTTCCCCTGAAGAAGACCAAAGTTAACTTCAATGAGAAATGAGATAGATTGGCCTCCACAACGAGGAGGGGGACTATGGTGTAGTATTTTTCAGGCAATATTTGTCCCCAAGTGGAAACACAGAGCTCCATATCCCATAAACCATGATCGTGGCTGTTTATTTTATAATGAATTTTCATATATTGGTTCATATGTGGGAGTTTCACTAATGAATCATTTTATTTATAACTTGCACCATTTCTGACATGTTTCAATTTTGTTTTGTCTCATTTCTGGATTATATCATAATAAATTTTGTGATACTATAACTATTAAAAAAATAAACCTATATAGAGAAAATGAATATATCATTATTCTACATGTAAAATGCAGGTTTCCAATCAGTATAGGAGGAACTGTAGAAATTATATTTTAGGAGGAAGTGAAGTAGCCTGGGTACTATAGCATTATTATTCACCGAAGGTCCCATAGGAGGAAAAAATGGTCTTTCAATCCTAGTATTCCTAAGACTTGGCCTTGGGACATTAGGATATATAACGGATCTCCATATAAACAGAGAAAAGAGTTCTTTTTGTTATTAATAAAATGAGGCCTCAGCCCCTACCATTAAACAAACACTACCCTCATATATTTTGTACCTTATTTTGTTTTTTGTAGTTTATTTTAAAATTTTCACACTTTTTATTGAATTAACTATAAAAAATTAAAGATGATATCATTTCTACAGATGGGGGGACCTCCATTGCTCATATCCATGGCTAATCAAGTATCATGTCTAGTTTTAGAGGGATGTCATATGCCTCCTTTGAGTATATGTAGCTCTCATTGTTTCTATCATGCCGCACCACCTCCCTTTATCATCCCCCATCTTGATCACACTAGATTAAATGGCATAGAGATGTGTGACTTCACCTTTTTTAATCATCATCTCATTTATGTTCTCTTAGAGAGATGGAGTCTAGATTCACATAAGATATATTTTAGAGAGAGGGATATGACTATTACGCAAAATGATGTGTGCATTATATTGGGCCTCCCAATCAACGGTGCGGTTGTGATAGGCTAAATTGGAGTATATTGGTTCAAGATTGTTCACATTTTACTTGGAATAGACATCCAAGATGATGGAAGGTCCATCTAAAATGTTATATTATGCATTCCCTGGTACAACCATCACATTGAACATCTTGTAGAGGATGCTAAAGAGATCACCATGCTGCGATTTGAACGTGGATATATTTTGAGGCTGATCGGTGGCATGATTTTCATTGATCACACCACTACTTTTGTACATATGATGCATTTAACCTTTTGGAGGATTTAGACTAGGCATTCTAGTATAGTAGGGGGTATTCTTGTCTAGAATATACATACAGTGTGATATGCATCACATGTCACATCAATAGGATGCTGATCACAAGATGTGCTGTTCTCTAATAGATGTGGGTATGGGAGAACATCCCTCATTTAGCTCCACGTGTTCATGCACCATTTCCTACAGATATTGTAGTAGAGGCTCCACATGGACAATGGTATGTTATTCCTTCCTTAAAAGGTTTGACAAAAATTGAATAACTTTAAATTTTGAAATGGAACTATAAAAATGTTACCTGTAGGGGGAGCCAAGAACATTGCATTCTAATTCCGCGAGACAAGAAGTCCATGCCTACAGACTTATGCTGGATATAATTTGATGAGATGATGTAATTGATTATTATTTATATTGTTTAAGATTAATTCTTTATAGTACATATCATCATTTAATAATTTGTTATTCATTTTTTCTTTCTAATTGCATGGATTCCATATACATTTGATATCATCCAGAGTCCTCAACTTTATTTTATGAAGATTCATGGCACCATCTCCTACATGGTTACATTGATTTATTATCATATTGATGACTAACATCAGACCGACAGAGTTACAAGGCAGTTCATATTTCTTCAGACTATTCTTCACCCGCCCAGTCAGTTAGATTCACAACATTCATTGAAGATGTCAGGGATGTCCGAATTTGATTGGCAGATATACCATGACACATATATTGATATATGGGATATATGATAGGAGTCCTTATTATGAGGTGTTGGGAAAATACATTTTCATTTGATTGATTAGTTGGATTATGCTTTATAGTAATGAAGATCCCCTGTTAGATTTATGGCGTGAAATAGAAAGGGATTTCATTAGTTCGTATACATTCATCCTTCCACTATTTAGCAAATTTTTTATTACAATTACATAAGAGTCGAAATTGCTTTTTTAGGATTCTCATATCTGTCATGTACTTCACATGTCTTATCCAGTAGAGGGAAGTTAATTTGGACCTAAATATTTTCACAATGATGTGGAAGAGTTTCTTCCTTTGATGAATGAGATTTATCATAGAATATTCTTTGATCCACCACAAGATGATGAGGATACAGACCTTTCTTGGCTTCATATAGATATACCAGTTGTTAGGACCTTATTATAGATGTGACTATTCCACAAGAGAAGGGTTCTCATCATGATCCGTCATATGATCCTCCAGCTTCTCAGTCACAACCATAGGTAGATAAGGACATTGAATAGAATGAGATATATTCTTTATTACTCCATAAAATGATGACATCCACATCACAACAACTATATTCTTTACATATTGGTATGAGTTCTAGCCAGCATCCACTATCCTTAAAAGAAAGAAATAGTAAAGGTGTAGAGACTGTATATCCACCGCTTTTCGCACAGGATGATGTAGAGGTGGATGTCAATGATGATATATATGAGTAGTATACACCAGAGAAGAGACATAGATAGACATGTCATGGATGAATCTAATATACACCTAACTGGGGAACTGAGGAGAATCCACAGGTCGATATTAGATTTATAATACATGTTGTATGTTCCCTACTGTTATGAATTATATAGTTTAGTTATTTTTTAATACGTTCCTAGATATTATCTTATTATCTACCAAAATCAATAATTATTATTTTATATTCATAATAATAGTAATAATAATTGTCTATATATGTATAATAAATAAAATTCATTAATTCATTAATAAATATTAATAATAATAATTTTTTATTCAAAATACTCCGGATAAAAAAGATCCATAATTTTGAAGAAATATTGAAAAATATTATTGATCTCAATGATTTGAAATTGGATGTAAAATCATAGAAGGTCATAGAATAAGAATTTTGTAAAAAAATGTTTCATGAAGAAGAAATTGAATAAATAAAGGATATCTGTGAAGTGTATGCGATTGTGAATGAAGATCAGAAATACTACAATATAAGATGAATGAAATTAAAAGTTCATTTGGCCAATTTTGAGAAGATATATATTCAGACATTATAAAAGGACACAGTTTATACTGGTTCACAATCTTCACTGGAGGATTTTAAGGTTAAGATATCTCCATTAGTTGATAAAATTAAGGAAATTATGAAATTATTGATTTTATATTCTTACAAAAGAATAAAAAATCATTAAACGGTTAATATTTCATCCTCTATGAAGGAAAATAATTAAAAAATTCAAAATAAATATCATAATCTAATGTGAAGAGATCCCTTCTACCCTAATATAAATCAGAACAGATGTTAGGATGTGCAACCATGAATAAAAGAGGAATTGGACAATCTTCATTGTGAAAAAAACTCAACCTTTTTATTTAGGGGAATAACATGAGAAGCAATGAGTGACATCAAATTTTGATAAAAAATATGAATATGTTATCATCCAGGAATGATTCATCAATTGGTTTTCAAATAAAAATAATAAAAGAGGGTCATTATTGATGAATTTTAAGAATGTGTTAGCATATCCAAGAAAAATAAGTTTAGATATGATATCATTATTGTTTGATCCTATTTTTGGTGTTCTAAAGAATACGTCTTCAAAATAAGATCATTCTTGTTGAATTTATATAATTTTTAAAATCTATACTATCATAAGTTTAAGATAAATTGTAGTGTATTCTCTATATTCAAACATCTTTAAAAACATTATTAATGAGATCCACCATTATAAAGATGTTTATGAGTGTTTCCCATGAGGGGGAAGTAAATAAAGATATATGAAGTTACTTTTATAATTAGTGTATCAATTAGAATCAATTCTAATAACTATATATTTTTCAGGAAGATCATGTTATTGAAAGGGATGTATTTTTCTATATCTCTCCTCCTTTGGTAACAGAAAATAAAATAGATATAATGGGTTTGTAATTTTATTAATTAATGAAATAATAAATGTTGAAGAATCGATGAGCTCAAATTCCAATTATCATTATTATTTCACTAGAAAGTTTTTGATCTATTTGTTAAAGTGAGTGCATGAGTTTTAGTTGGATTATTCTAATAAAATTTTCTTATATAATTTGATATCTTCACTCTAAAATAAAATTATATTAACCTTGATGATAAGTACATTAGTTTTCATTTCAAGTGGTATCATGGTCAGTTGGTAGAGAAAAACATAGTTTCCCAAATCAAATACTATTTTTTCTAGACTGAGTATGGCTCATGTAGATTTAGATTCAAATAATGAATGACACATTTCTTAAGTAATAACTAATACCCTTTTCCCTTGATCTTTTAAATTTCTATTAATACATGGAAGGATAAAGTTGAATTAATGTTTGGTAATGTAAAGTGGATATATTAGCATATTTCCATATTCAGTTGGAATGAAATGTAGATGTATGGCTCTACTATAAAAATTAATGAATAAACACTACTGGAGAATGAGAAATGAATAGAGAATCAAACTATTTAGTCAAAATGGACATGAAAACTGTTATTAATATTTTTAATTATTTAATTAATATGTATTATTATTTATTTATATTTATTGATATCTTATACATATTGATTATTTTTTATTAATATGTATTATTTATTTATTTATATTTTATAATTATTGATGATTTTTAATTAATATGTATTATTATTTCTTAATATTTTATACATATTGATGATTTT